>CM021108.1:578593938-580007978 GCA_007115665.2 Sequoiadendron giganteum | reverse complement strand
AAAGATAGAAATGACCTTTTATCACTTGCATACTTTACCCTTTTTCTCACAATAAATTATTTTACCCTAATTCATTCGGTTACAATGTTTTCATGCATTGTGATAGATAAATCTTATGCGGACCTCCAACATTGCATAATACTTTTTGTAATAGGTTCAACAACATTTGTAGAACATTTATGCATCTACTAAACTTATTCATATCCCGGTGTCAGTTACTGGTAGGGGGTTAATAGATTTTCTTGACAACTCCCCTTAGGCCAAAGGCCTGAGACTAATTCTTGGATGAACTGCCAGAAGTAGGTTCTGGTGCTGGTGCATTTTCTTCATTAGAGGGACTCTTCTTCACCCATTTCTTCTACATTTGCTTCCCGACCACATCTGTAGTGACTTTTCCTTTTCCCTTAACATCCTTCTGCATGTTTCTCCTTTGATTTACTAGACCTTTTATGTTCCAACAAAATATAGCAATGTGACCAAATTTTTTGCAGTTATAACACACAACATTTTTTCATCTAGACTAGTTGTTCCATTGATTTTCTCTTGATCTGCACTGGTTAGTAGTATGGCCAAGTCTATTGCATGTATAGCATCTAAAATTTCTATGAAATTTGTTCATCATATTCCTACATTCATTTGACTTATGACCAAACTTATGGAAATTAAAACACTAACCTGAGAATGATGGACCACTTTGATTCATTATGCTTCTACATTGAGAAGCCATGTGTCCAAATTTATTGTAACTAAAACAATATCCATTAAATCTTTGAGCATTAGGTTGCCTTACCAGATACCTTCTAGATTTCATCATTTGATTTCCTTATCTGTATCTCCTTTGTCCTGATTTGGAACTTTCTCCTTCTTCATATCCAAGACCTCGCTTGTCACCATTTTTCCTCTGACTGCTAATTAGTTCATCAAGCTTGGCTAAGCTAACTTTGAAATTTTCTTTGTACTCATTTGCAGTAGCAAGTTCAGCTCTAAGATCATCAATCTACTTTTCAAGTACTTCCTCATTTTTTTTAGATTTTTCCAATTCATTATCCAATTGGCTACATACTTCATATTTTTCTTTCAAGGATTGTGTTAGGTTCTCTTCATTTTTCTTTATGTCTTCAAGCTCCTTGTTCATCCTTATCATGATAGAATCCATTGCATGTTTTAAGATAGCATTATCTCTTGTAAGCTTTTCACATTCTTCTATCTTTTCCTTCAAGGCTTGACTGAGTTGTTCATCTTCAATGCTCTTACTATCATTCTGCTTAATTTGGTCACAAAGTTCCTTTCTCTTCTCTCTGGACTTACTGATTTTGTCTTTCAAAGACTCAATGAATTTCTCAGCATCCATGAGGGTTGCTTGCAATTTCTAAACTTCAGACTTTGACTAATCAAAATCATCTAGGGCCACCAAAAGTTGTTGTTGAAGACTTCTTGAATCCATTGAAGCACTTTCCAAGATCTCCCCAAGTTGTTAGACTTCCTCTTTTGAGGAACTAGCTATGATACCAATTGTTTGAAACAAGCTACACTGAGAGGGGGGTGAATCAGTGTTGTGCAAAAATTAACTTTATTAACCTTTATCTTCAAAGCACTTATAACATTCAACCAAAATGCACGAACAAGAAGAAAACAATCACAACACCATAACACAAGAATTTTTACATGGAAACCCTATTAGGGGAAAAACCACGGTGGATGGCCAATCCACAATATGATGTGATTATACTCAAATGAATTTTACAATATGGGAAATGCAATTGCTTTAGGCACACTGCCTAGAGCTCACTGCTCAAAGAAGACTCACTATCTTACAAAGAAATTTAGATCAAAACCATCTAAAAATTTGAACTGATAAAATGGAATCTACATATGCCTGATTACAGTTCCATTTAGGCTCAATACTCAATCTTCTATCCTTTAAACTGATTTTGCACTTCTACTTTGTTCTGCTCACACTCACAACACAAATCCTTTATGCACAAGTTAAACTGTGCATTATCGCCCTTCTACTCTTTTCTTATTCACAATTTGCATCAACTCACTTCATACACTCCTCAAAATGATGTGAACGATCTCATATATATATCTGCAACTAAGAATTAATCACCCGTATGTCGGCATCAATAGAACACAACAATATTTACAACTGTCAGCTAAAATCATGAGTAAAGTATAATGCGCATCCACAACGGTCGGCCACAACTTAGCTAGGAGCCAAATAAAGATGCATGAACAAAAAAATACTTAAGTAATTACTTCCCAAACATCTGTGACATGATACATTCATGAAGTTGGCTCCAGTACTGATAAAACAAAGAATTAGCCAACCGGATCTTCTAACTTGCACATGGATCAATACAAGGCACTGAGATTCACGGTTAACACAAAGCATACATCGATCAATCTTTTATGAGATACACAACACAAAATATTAATATAAAATCTTCATGTGAATCGATGAATACAAAACTACCGCATGCTTTGTTCTTCCTTAACTGTTTGCAATATGACTATCTGTCGGATCAAATAATGATGTGTGGATCCAATCACCGACTAGGGTTGCCATCAATGACAACACCAAAAGATATTTGTAGTGTCTCTTGCCAACACCCACATCGCACCACATCAAAATGACACCAAAAACCCTAATTCCTCTATTAATTGAATAATACAACATTATTTAATTAATTCACTTTTTCATCATTTCGAACAAATTAGATAAATTTCATTTATTTAATAAAGTCCCAAAAACCATAATTCTGCTATTAATTAAATAAAACCACATTATTTGATTAATTCACATTTCATCATTTTGACCAATTAAATAAATCACATTTATTTAATAAAGTCTTAATCCCACTTTATTTCGTTCCAATTGATTAAATAATGCTAAATATTTAATTATGTCACTAAATCACCTTATTCCTCTAAGTTGATTAAATTATTAAATAATAATTTAATTACCACACTTTCCCTCCAAAACTTTGAATAATTAAATCAAACTATTCAAATCAATTATCAAAAATCAAATCAAACTAATGCAACTTTGTTTGCAAAATTCAAACTTGATTTACACGTTCAACTCCAAAAAGGAATTAATTAATTAAATCGATTAATTCATATTCCTCACCCACTTTCTGATTGAGCAAATTACAATTTTTGACTAGGCGATCTAATTTGTTAACTAATCAATCCAAATTGTTAACTAAATAATCTATCATGTTAACTAATCAATCACAATTCCTAACTAAGCAATCACATTCTTAACTAGGCCATCACAATTCTGACTGGTCAATCTAAATTTGTTAATTGATCAATCACACCCTTGACTAGCCAATCTATTTCTCAATCACTCAAATTGTGCAATCAACTTTGCACAATTTTCTCATGTCTAATTCCTCTCAACACACTCCGACCGTTGATCTGGATATTCTTCAAAATGACCTTGATCATCCATTTCAAATCTTATTTTCTATATAACAAACCCCTTTCCTCACAAATGAGATTCGGAGAATCAACATACATTGAGCAAAAAACTGATGTCAAGATCATCCTTGAGAGAGCTTCATTCCTTCCTTTGATCAAACAAGAATTCATCCACACTTTGCACAGAAACTTTGGAGGCTTCACTATGATAAGAGCAATCCAACATCAAGCGAATACACTCTACTATAGGATGGTGAAACTATCTTTTGCTTTCATTTCATTTGGTAATTAGTAGATTCCTTATCATGTTTGCAATAGTATAGCTTAATCTTGTATGTGTAGGAGTTTTAGATTTTAGATTTGTGCATTTGGTTGTAGATTAGATTCCTTTGTCAAATCGCATTCATGTTCTTCTTGAATCCAAATCTAACATCCCATCTCACCCTCACACATTCTAGCGCACCTAGTGGGACATTTGTCCCCTCCTCTAATGTTCGTTTGAGTTACTTTTGAAGCTACAAGTCTCGGAAATGCTTCTGACAGAGTTTTCACGCACCTGTCTAGAAAACTTGAGTACTTGTCTAAAAAACCTGAGTGCTTGTTTGTCAAGAAAACTACGCAATTGTCAGAAGAACTACGGTTTTTTCCAAAGAACTGCGCATTTTTCATGGGAATTGCACCTTTTTCTAAAACCTGCACATTTTTGTTTTCACAAAGTTAGCATTTGTTTGTATGGGTTTTAGCAATTCTTTCAAGAACTAAGCAATTGCCTTTTTTCTAGGCATTTCTTTTTCTTTTTCTAAGAAGTTGCTCTAACAGACAAATGCACAAATCCTGCACTCTTATAATGGGGTTTTTCACTAACTGTTGTTTGTTTTTGGATGTGTAAGTAGGAATTGATAGATCTAATGTAGGATTCCATCAACTTTAACATCTTTGTTACAAGGAAGATGATAGGTCCAAGTTTCTGATCCACAAATGTTCTTTTATTAACTTAGGGAAAACTTTCATTTGGTGCTCTAAAATGAACAACAACAAACAAACTCATATTTGATTATTGTGTTGTTAAAATAAACCAATTTTAAGCTTTTTGAAGATAGAAAATTTTCATTTGGTGCTCTAAAATGAACAAACAACAAACTCACATTTGATTTTGGTGTTGTTAAAATGAACCAATTTTAAGCTTTCTAAGTTAGGAACTTTCGTTTGGTGCTCATAAAAAGAACAAAAACACTTCAATTTTTGGCTCTAAAAAATGAACACATTTCATGTTTTCATAATTAGGAACCTTTAAATTTTTGTGCATAAAAAGAGCGAAAAACATTTTCCATTTTGTTGACACACGCACATTTTACATTTGTTGACCAAGATAGGACAAGGACTACCTTTCTTAGAAACACTTCTATTGGAGCTCATAAAAATGAACAAATATTTCTTTATGATTTTTCACCATTTCTATCTTAACTGCTTGATGTCCTGAACACTTCATATTGGTGCAAGGTAAAAAGAACTTTGTTTTGTTTTACTCACAAATTTTTGGGGATAACATCACTCAAGGTGTTTAAAAATGAGTCAAATTATGGATTGTTCACTATGCATTCATTGATTTGAAAAGCTAAAGTGTTTTATCTTCTCCCCTCATACCTTTTGGTGATCTTGGGTGAGCAAAAGAAAAATTTTGAGCATTGTACTTTATTTTGAATCTTACCTTAAAGAGGGGGCTTGCTTTGAGATACATCCCATGCTAGAGAACTCATTGAAAGATCTCGAAGCACGTTTACTAGTGGGAAATATTAAAGTTTTTGAAATCATAAGAAAGAAGCTTCAAGCCATGCTGACAACAGAGTACACCTAATACTATGCTTTAAGTGGAACGGGAACGGTTAAAGAGACTTAAGTGGCCAGTGAGTGAGTGTCAGATTTTCGCGTTCACAGTTACCACTAAGAACCAAATTATTTTTGAGGCCACCCTATTATCTAAAAACATTCTCTAAAAGTGGTGCATCAGAATTTACTTTCAAGAAGTTACTTGCCATGTCTGACTACAGGCCCGCACCATAAGTTGCATGTAAAATCGTCTCTTCGAAGCATGAGGCAGGCCTACCTAAGAGAATGGTTTCTATCCCCTATGGTTGTAATTACTATTTTAGGTTCAACTTGGCCCATTACACTCAAAAAAATTTGACATCAAATTCTCTATTTGATTTAAAGAAAGATAAAACATTCAAAACAGACATTGAACAAGATGGTTGAACCACAAACCCTTTGATTTAGTGCATACTTGTGAGAGAAGCCTTATGTTTGCACCCCTTTAAAAGGATCTTTCCTTAAAGGTTTTTGAACATTCTGGCTTTGATTTCAGGGTATATTAATCAAAATAAACATTTGGGAACTAAACCACCAAAAACATATACTAACAAGGGAAAGAGGATTCCCTTTACTAGGATCCTAGAGTTTTTCACCCTAGAGCACTTTGTGTAGGAAATGACACTCTTCCCACTTTAGTGATATGTTCTTGGTGATTGCATTCAAAGGAAGGGAGGGATTTGATGATGGTTGTGAATATGTGTGTGTATAAGGTGTGGCTAAATGAAACTAAGCTAACTAAAAAATGTAAATGACAATAAATGTACATCTAAGACTACATACAATGTAAAGTAAATGACCTAAGCTAAAATGACCTAACTGTTTACAAACAAAAAGGAAACGGGAAAGATCAGAGCTTGTGCACCTGAGTATTGGAAGTTGCAGATGACTGGCCCTGAAATCTTTTGAAAAATTCTTGAAATTAGTAGAGGGACATTCCCGCCAAGTTGGGCTACCTAGTCCTCTTGCCGGGAAAAACTGCCGAAACAGGTTTCTGTGAAATGGGTGCCCAGAAATATGAAAATCCCTGAAAAAAAAGCTCAGAGGGACTAGGTCACCATTATGGGTGACCTAGTCCTCTTCTAGGTTTTTGAGGACCTGAAAGTGGAGATTTGAGCTCTCAGACTACACTCTGGTTTCCAACAGGTGTCTTGTTTAGACTCTATTAAAAATGGGCAGAGAGAGGCTTCTAAGCTGGAGCTAGGGCTTTGTTGACTTGGATTGTTTTGATAAATTTAGAGCACCTTCCAAGCACCTCAAACTTGTATAGAAAGACTTGCAAACACATGCGAAGACCAAAAATAGATGGGATTAGGGAATAGGGGTTTGCCTAAGTCAAACCCCTTTGTAGGTGACTAGAACCAAATGAAATGAAATCAAAGGAAAGCAAGATGGAATGATAAACTTGATAGAACACTTACCAACCCTTTTTTGATGGTCTTCAACATGCATGAGCAGCTCCAATGGAGTTAGTCTAAAAACCTTAATGCTTGCTTGCTTGCTTTGGAAGACTTGGTTGCTTGAGCACTTGAAGATTGAGAGCAAGAGTGTAAAAATGAGCTAGAGGGAGAAAAAAATGAGAGCTAGGAGAGGAAAAATGAGGATGAAAACCCTTATTTGTACATGTTAAACCCTAATTTTCTTGAAAATGACTTATGATAGGCTGACCTTAGGGTTTTGGGGGCAAATTCCAGAAAGTTTTATGTTTTAATTTTGATTTTTATGCCTAAAAGGACTAGGTCACCCAAAGTGGTGACCTAGTCCACTTGGGAAAATCCAAGCGGTGGTCAAGAATTTAATTATGATTAACAATGTTTATTGGCTTTTCCTCCTAAAACACACTTTAATCGGGCCTAAAAGTACGTAAAAGGGACAAAATTAGCATTGAAAAGGGTTAATTTAGGGGTGATAAGCCTAGATAAGTGTGAAAATGCATCACAACACTTTACAACACTATGTCATAGGGCTTAGGAAGGTGTCAGAAGGTGTTATTTAGGTTAATTATGTTGAAAGGGTCTTAGAAAAGTGAGGAAATGCATTACAACACTTCACAACACCTTAGTAAAACACCGTTAGGTTATTGGTGAATTGCAAGCTCACAAGGCTGAATTAAGGTAATCAAGACCAAAATCCACTGTAAAAGGCGAAAATGAGTGAAAAAGTGCCAAGGTTCTTCAAACATTTAGCCCCCACTTTAGTGAGAGTATGAACGTTCTTCAAACTCACACTAAAGTAGTTGACTATGCGCATTGAGCGAGATCTAGTGTACTAATGTTAATAAAGTGAGATGACTATGAGGAAAAGAGATGATCAAGCCCCCAGGATCAAGATCCCATGGAAAACTAAACATAAGTGAAAAAGATCACACAAGGAGTAATGTGAAAGGGTGGAGAGAGAGAAAAAGTCAGATCAAGTTTTGATCATTTGTCCAACTAGTTGTGGAATAGATCTAGGCTATTTGTCTGAAAGAAAAGGATGTACCCAATCTAGGCCAATGAGACTTTCGGTTGTCCACCAGGTGAGAATGCCAAAAGGTGGTGAGATACATACCCAGGGTTGGTATGCACTCAAACACAAAAAAGGGGTGGATATGGGGAAATTCGTGCTGCTAGTTGGGATTCCCTCTCAACCATACCAAAGTTGTACTCACTGACAACTTTGATAAGGCACCACAAGAACAAGGGTGTGGTTCATGAGACAAGCAAATCCTTGGATGCCTATAACCCATGAACAAGTGCAAGCTGGTACTATATGCATGCAAGTTGTGTTATGCAAGGTGGCCATGAATGCACGAATGTGAAAGGGGTGCAAAATGCAAAATGCAAAAAGGTAAAATGCAAAAAGGGGATGTTCGAAGGAGTCTTGTTTCATTCATGTGGGGTCTTTGACTTAGGGAACATTATTTGTAATGTCTCCAAGAGAGGACCAATCAAAGGATAGAAAATTCCCAAGTTAGGGGATGCAGTGTGTCGCATCGGGCCACTAAGAGGAATATAATATGTTAGGATAGGTCACTTTCATGAAGGACATTACACCCAATATCATCCACCAAGTGAGAGAATCATCATATACAATGGCAAGGCTACACTAGGAATGAAGGACAAAGGGAAAATGCAAAAATAAATAGTGCTAGGGTATGCCCCCACTTTAAAGGAATTGCTACACACCATTTTGTGAGCAATTTCTTTAAATTAGAGGAAGGAAAAAAAGGAAAAAAAGGAAGGAAAGGGACATGAGAGCCTACTTGGAAAACTCTATGCCAAATTATATGTTTCCAAGCAAGGTTGCGTCATGGAAAGGAGAGTATGTCATATGTGAGTTAACCTAAGACATTTCGTCCACATCTCAAGCTTGCTCTTTGTATGTTCATGAGATGTTAACGTCTAGTCAAAAGGTGTAATGACAAGTGACATATGAGGACAAGGCTAACGAACCCTTTGCCCCCACTTAGTGCAAGGAAAAGGTGAGTCAAAAGGAGGAAGGTATTTATCAGGGAGAGGAATTAGGTGCCCCCACAAAAGGGAGAGCACCAAGCTCCTTGAGATGGTTGAAGGTTATTAAAGGTTAGGGAGGAGAGGGAGGTAACCCTAAATCTTTCTTGAAAGAGTATGATATGTCAGGTGGCATTATGTGTTCATTTCATCCATGTGTAGGAAGGAGATGGTGTTCGAGACCATAACAATCTTCCAAGTTAGATGAAGGGGTTGGGTTGCTTGGAGAAGGATTGGTTGTTGTATAAGAACACAAATCCTTTTGAGTTCTACGCATTGGCCCTCCATGAGGGATGGGAGTTATATAGCCCCCATCACCACCATGGGGTAATGGTGTTGATGTGGAACTAAGTTGAGAATAGAAAACATAGGGTGGTTTTGGTGTAGCTCATGAGGTTTCACACTCTCCTTTAAAGGGAGGAGTAAGACCCCAACCAGTATTAGAACTTGTATCTGAAAAAGAATTGTTTGTTTATGAATCTTTGGACCAAGAGGGTGAGATGTTTGAATTTAGATTGAGAGGAGGTGTAGAATCTATCAACCCCCAATGATCATGAAAGATTTTTGTTATGGGTGAAGGAGTAGCATCAACTTGGAGAAGTTTGGATTGAGGAATGGAAGGATTAGGGGAGTTGGAAATGTTGTGATTAGTTGATGCATAGCTTTGCACATCTGCATCAACCATATATATCTTATTATTGTATTCATATTTCAATGAGTGGTGAAGGGTAGAGGGGACTCCTTTCATAGCATGAATCCAGGGTCTCCCTAGGATAATATGGTATAGAAGGGGTCCTTGCATGATATGGATGGGAGTAGGCAACACTAAAGGGCTGACCTTAATACGTAATGTGATCATCCCTAGTGGTTGCCTATTAACATTGTCAAAGCCATGAATAGGAGCATCATTAGGTACAATGAGAGTTTTTTTCATGCCAAGTTTTTGAAGGAGATCCATGCTACAAATATTAATTTCTGATCCATTGTCCATGAGAGTGTTCCTGACTGGAGTTTCATTCATGATCACCTTTGTGATCAAGGGATCATGCTCGTTTTGAACCTCAAGTGAGGGCAACTCATGTTTAGAGAATGTGATGTCAGACTGGGCTACTTGTATGAGACGGGAGGGAGGTTTGAGATTGTTCACTTTGATGTAAGATTCAATCTCTTCTTTCTATATTTGTGTCATTTCGTGAAAGAAAAATTGGACTATAGGTGAGAGTTGAATAAGTTCCCATACAAATATATCAATAGGAGCCTTTTTAAGGTCCTCAACACAAGGGACTCTAATGTGAGAAAAGGGAAATAGCTGAGGAGTGGTGGGTGATCCCCTAGGTGTTTGAGTCACTAAGTTATAACTTAGTGGCTGTGAAACATTGTTATAATTAGATTACATCATGGATTTCAAGATATCTCTAATTTTTTTATGGGATTCACTAATGGGAGGAGACTTAGGAGGCTCACTAATTAAAGGAGATCCCACTTGTGTGGTCATAACCTCGAGAATATTTTCTTGATTTGCATGATGTGTTGGTGAAGTGGATTCTAATGTCACTTGATTATCTTCTCCTAGGGAAGGTTTGGTGTGTGAAGGATAGGTGTCAAGGTTCACACGTTCTTGCACCATGATATCCTTCCTAGGAGGAGATTTTTTAGAAGAACAACAAACTGAATGTTATTCACATTCAATGGTTGGTTTTTATAAAGGGACTCCATTGCAAGTAGGAGCATGAATATTGGTGTAAGTGTTGTGTTTAATAACAGGTTCCCTAGGAGAAGGGGGACAACTAAGATACGCATGACTTTTATCAATTGTATCTTCTATCAACAAAGTATCATCTTTGCACCTAGGAGAGATACTAGGGGAAGGACAAATGTTATTATCATGATCTCTTATGTTTGTGTTGTCATGTTGGTTAAGAGAGGTAAGAGGAGAGAAACAAGTAGGGTTCTCATAACTCTTGCTAATTGGTTCTTCTACCACCAAAATCTTTGCATCACCAAGAGGAGAGAGATTAGGGGAAGAACTAATAAGATTGTTCGGAACATCCAAGGTTTTGTTCTCTATCACAAAAACACTCTCATAGGGAGGGGTTCAAGAAGGTTTCTGAGCATATCTAGATTTGTATGAGACTAGTGTTGTTTGGACCAAAATGAAAAGTACATATAGCCATTCACTAATGAATTTGACCCCAATTTATGACGGTCATTCATCAGAATTTCTACGATCTATTGTCGATCGACTGACGAATTGCACAAATCAGCATTGTCGCTCACTTTTCATCTATATCCCGATGGACTACAAAATGTCGCCCTCCCAATGCAAGCTCATCAGAACCATGATGCCCTGTTCGTCAATCTCGCGATGAACAGTGGCAAGAATACGAGTGGTATACCTTCGTCGTAGCGTCGGAACAACGACACCCACTTCATCAATCGCGTGACGAATAGTACCTAGAGCACGTGCAGCATACCGTCGTTCAAGCGTTAGAGTAGCGACATACATTCGTTGAAACCGTGATGACAGTGTCGTCGGTCTAGCGACAAACGGTGCCCGAAGCGAGGGTGGCATACCTTTGCCAAACTGTCGGATTAACAACATAAGATCGTCGAACGTGCGATGCAATAGGCAAGGCATTATGGTGAAAGGTCGTCACACTCATGATGAAATAGGCAATCCATTACAAGGAAAGTGCGCCAGATACATTGCAAGGTTGTCGGGCGTTTTTTCGGTTCATTGCAATTTTGAAAGAACAATGCAATTTTTAAAAATAAAAAACTATTCGTTGAAATGTAGGCATATTGGTGAAAGATCAAGAATATTACAGCGATCAAAATTGCCTGAGAAGATATATCAGGCGGACTAGATTTTGGTCTCAGCAATGACGTTTCATCGGTGAGATACACATCTTGTCTCATCAACAAAGCACAAGAGAAGCATATCGGCAAGAAATATATCATCAAAGTAAGTTTTGAATGTCTACCTGACCCGCTATGTGACACCGATAAGATTACATGGGTAGGAATCCTGGTGACATAATGGAGATCGAAAGAATCATCATCGGGGAGACTCACCACGTTGGGGAAACTATAGAATATCCTAGCAATACATGATCTCTTGTCGATGAGGATACAAATGGATCGAAATACTTATCGGGGTGACTCTGGGCGATATATAAAAGTAGTAGGAGGCTGCAAAGTGCATCCATAGGGATAATGACAGGACATAAGGACAGGTCAATCAAAGAGAGAAAGTTGATGTGCCAAGACCATGAGCATTTAATAGGGGTAGTAAAAGACAAGATGGATTGTCATCAATGCTCAAATTTAAAGGATAGATTGGAAGACTTCATTATGAAAATTTAGATCACAATATGATTAACCCTGTTTGGACAAATGCAATGACATTAGTGTCAAGAGTTAAGAGGCCATTCAACTTTGCATTTCAATAAATTATTGTATGCATTGAGTAAGTGTTTGCAAGGTAGAAAAAGGACAGTCATATGACTATTTAAAATATCAAACAACATGTCAGTTGTTGTGTTTAATTAGGCTTACATAGGCAAGGATTTATCATTTTTTGCATACATCTGCAGTCCAAGCTCTAGGCCTGCATTATTTGGTTACTATTTATGAGAAATGAGCAATGAATCATTGTAGAATATAGAGGCTATGGATGATATTATGATGGCCACATTTGATGTTGATCAACAATTGGAGCAAAATATAAAACCTATGATGAGTCATGAGATCAAGGGGACTGTCATGGATAGCAAGCACAACCTACGAACTAGATTCTAATTTTGCTAAAAAAGAAAAATCAAACTAGTGAATATTAAACTACACACTAGAATCTAAATTTGTGGAAAATGAGAAATTTGGTGAGAAAGAGTACCTGCAGTGCGTCTTCGATACTTAGCTAGTGTATTAAAAAATAGGATTGCAAACCCAAAATTATTCTCACTTTGGAAATTCAATAGAAAAATACAGAATGTTATCTTGGATACTTAGCTCTTAGACAGTCAATAAAACAATATGAGCATGATTATGAATGGTTTTACCTGGTCCCACTCATGATCTCCATGTTTGAGAGCCTTCTCTTTAAGACCCCATGAATCCAATTTGATCAATTGTTGCCAAAAGAGATAGTAATGCCTTCTGCAGAAACTCTCTAGCCATGAGGCAAGAGAAGGCAGGAAAACCAAGTGTATATTGATGACTTCCTGACAATCAAAAAGAAAGAAGCAACCAGTCAACCCTATTAAAACAAAATAATCTTATGAATTGATTTTATTTTTTTACTGGCTAATGGATAGTGGACCTATTTCTCTTTAATTGAGATACTACTAAGATGTGTTGACTGGTGATTTTAGACTACCGATATTCTGCTTCAATCTCTATAAGTTACTTTTGTCTTAAATATATTCAAGATAACTCTGCAAAAAAATTCTTTGATCTCTTAGAAATTATGCAAATTATTTTGTTAATACTTCTCCATTTTGATATTTTCTTTCAAAAATTCATAGAAAGATATGTAATGCCATATTTGAAACTTACATATTTTAATTTTACTAGTTCTGTAATTATAGTATATGATTCCAACAATTGTGAAATACATAGGCAATATGTTGGATGAATAAAGTAAACTATGCAATTGGTAGGTGTAAAGCCAAATTCCTTAACCCTTGCCAGCATCCTTCTTTCCTGTTCTAAAACATGTGCTTTGGAACAGGGCATGAAAATCCATGTAAGTATAATGAAAAGGAGATTTTTGTCAGATATTATATTACAGTAAGTTGAATGAATATAAGTAGAGATATTTTAGCATACCTGCAGATGGTACAAAATTTCATGGTTAAGTGGAAGCCTCCCATCAACAAAAAGATCCAAATATCCATGTATCTATCTCAATTGAGCCTCTAAACCCTTCAGAGCTGTCAAATTTTCCACTAACCTGTTATGCACAAAAGTCAAATTTTTGAGACCACTAAAATAAAAATAAAAAACATTACATTATGATCCAAATCCACACACAACACAATGTTCATAGTGAAAAGTTAGCACTTTCTTTCATCTTTGCATATTGATTTGATGCTTCAAACGATGCATTTCTTATATTGAAAAGTGCATTACTTACCTTATTGAGCTTCTCTTTGTTTTGAGAATAGTTTAATATTCTCTACTTAACAGGGCCAACCATGTGAAGGTGGAAGCTCATTTGGCCCCTCCCCCCCCTCACATCACTCTCAATTCCCCATACCCGATCATATAACATTAATCATTCATTCATCCATTAATAACATATAACATTCATTCACTCATCCATTAATAACATATAACATTCATTCATTAACATATAACATTTATTCATTAACATATTCGCATCCATTCATTAACATATAACATTCATTTTTTCAGTTTTTACATATTATAAAAAATGTGGTTGTCAACTTGTCATAATATCATTACAATCACTTTTTTTTTGTTTGTTTTTTGCAGCTAAAAAAAGCTGAAGTGGAGTATCATTTTCAAAATCATTTGTCCCCCCTTTAGTTGTTCTACGCTCTACTCATGATCTTAATGTATGCCTAGTCGTGTACTCACAACGTGGACGCGGCTGCAAGGGGGGGTTTGCTGCAATAGCAAAGAAATGTTAAATTGATATATTTTATTATTATTGTTACACGTATTTCATTAACTAAAAGAACATCAGAGTGGTGCTCTTTACCTAATTGGGCCACATCATGTTCCTGATCTTGTCTTATAGCCTCATGCTCAACATGCTAAACACCCTCTAAATCCTGATCTGGAGTTGAAACACGAAAGATTACATTAATTAATACACCAATTGCAATTAAATATGTTTAAAAGAATATTAGAGTGATACTCTTTACCTGATGGAGCCACATCATGTTTTTGATCTTGTCTAGCCTGATCATGCTCAATATGTTGATCACGCTCTACATGCTCTAAAGTTGAAACATGAAAGGTTACATTGATTAATACACCAAATGCAATTAAAGATGTTTAATTGTATTAATCCATACTGCATTTTGTATAGCACATGAATACCTCCAGTACCGGGATGCACATCATGGCCTTCATCGGCAGGTTGTGATCCACCCTCAGTAGGCTGCATTCCAATGTCATGTGCAATATTATCATTGCTTATCTGTGTAAAACAAATAGGCACATTATTATGGTAGAAATTAATATTGAACAGATTGCACAAGTATTGAATTTGAAATAAACTTTATTGAGTTTATTTACCTGCGTGTTGGATGCAGTGGAAGATTGTGTTTGCCTAGTCGAGACTCTTAGTTGTTCAATTAGGGCTCCATAGCCTTGGTGGAAGGCAATCTTTAGGTCCTCTTCTGTGGGCACTCTGTTGAAATCAACGCCCTGCATTTTTGCATGCGATCATGAATTTTGCTTCTATGGTGTGATAAAACCAAAATTGTTTGCAATTTATTATTTGGATGCAATATTTCATTTATTGATACTTACAAATCATGCGGCTATTTTCATATAACCACCAGAGCCAAGTTTGTGCTGCCCATGTTTTTCTAGTCTTGCCTTTGTTGCCTTCGATGTGTCGGGTAGCCTATGAAAAAATTGAAATACGTTAGATTATGTAAAAAGAAAGAGTAATCAGTATATAATTAAATTGTTGATAGTATCACATACTTTGCTTGGCCCGGTGGTGTCTTTCCTTTCTTCTTTTCACCTTCTTCTTTCCATCTGACACCAAGTCCTTCCACTCCCTTTCCGGAATCATGGGGGATGCTCGTACTTTCTGTTCTTCTCTAAATGTGACCTATATTGGTCCCTCACATACTTTAGATAGGTACCAGCTTTCTTAAGGACCTTGGTTCGGTTGAATGTTTTATCACCGAACAACACAACTAAACGGTTAATGAGCTCATCTTTTAAATCTTGATTTTGGGCATTCCATCGTGTACGTATGGTGGGCCCGAAGAGCTCCAATGTAATATCACTTAGATGTTTATAAAAAACATCATTTCTTGCAAAATGATCATGGGATCATTATTCTATAAAGAGTGATCAATAAGTAAATTTCAATTGGATTATATATATTAATAATTAAAACATTTTAAAGTACCTAGGACCTTCTCTATCTTTATGGGAAGGAAATCCTCGGTCATCACAAATGTGACCGGCAATGTTCTCATACTAGTAATACGGGAAGATCCAAGAAATGTTGCTAAAACATCACCAGTACTAGCAGCCTCTGTATCCATAGGTAATGACACATGTAGAGGCATGTGTTCGCTACTAGATGGTGGACTACTGAATGCCTGCATGGTATGTGTTGCTGACATTTCAGTTGACAATATAGGCATGGATGATGGGGCCGGACAAAGTGTTGTATGCGCAAGAAGATCAAGATTGACACTTGTACCATCCCTACTTCTCAGGAAACACTTGCAGTACCTTGATCATGGCCAGCAGCATGATGAGGATGCAAATAATCCTGTAAAAACAATATTTTAGTTCATGACATAAAAGAGTACAAAATATTAAACCATGAATGAACTTATGTTATAATTGAAGATCTCATGACAGCTTACTTGCAAGTTTTGTGCTCTCTCAGACAATAGTTTAAGCATAATAGTGACTCCACCTCCATATGGATGTTCTCCTGTACTGCTGCTGCCTTTCCCTAATCAGCCGACTGCAACAAGAATATTAAAAACATTATTGAAATTAACCCAATAAACTCATGAAAAAAAATATAATAATAAAACATTTTGCTTGTATCTAATTTGTACAATTATAATGAGGTAAACCTATCGGATAGAAGTGCCTAAAGATGGATCGCAATCTATGCTCTGGGTCGGAGCCTTCCTTGTATGATCAATGTCCCGCTGTGACAAAAATTAAATATAAAAAACATTACTGAAATGAAACCAATAGACTTAAAAAAAAAAAAACATAATAATAAAATGGTATATTGGAGTCATTAATTGGAGGTTGGGTAAAATGGTATATAGTACATACCACCCCCATAGTAATTGTCTTTGTATCTAAGAGATTCAAATTGTAATCGATTAGCAACTCTTCCCCTGCAGTTATTGATTTTATCACACATACGAATACACGATTTCCCTCTCGCGCCTCGAATATACAATTGGGTTGCTTATTTGTTGACCCAGGTTGTGTACTATTTATAAACCCTGCAATATTCCCTAATGCTTTTGGCCTCTCATCAATGTACCTATCCACTCCTTTATTTTGATCCTTATCTTTTAGTTGTATATAATTTGTTGATAGTGCATACCTACGCATACTTCGTGTATATCGAACCAGCTACATCCAATCTTTGTAACTGTAACAGGGTCCAACATACTCCATCAACTTAGTAACTTTTTCATAACAGACCTTTATGCCATCCATGCAAAATAGGCCCAAACCATGTAATGATGATGGTGCTATGCGATATATCCTCTCGTTGACAAAAAGATTAGTGTTTATTGGAGGAAGTTCGTTGGGTACCCATTGTTTCCATAGATGTTTGTACCTCAAGGGCACCTCGATGTCGCCTATGTTCTCATCATCATAAGAACATGACCCCCCTTCAGCAAGAAAAAATTCCATGCGTTTACGGAATTTTCTTCTAATCTTTTGACCTCTAGTTGGTCTCCCTCTTTTAGACCTACTACATGTCTCACTTTCCTCTTCTCTTCTTGAATTTCCCTTGCTCGAGGAAGACAAATCTAACAAATACCTATTTAGTGGTACCTACACTCATAAGGATGTTGGATGAAGTTCTTTCATGGTGATGTGATCGAAAGGTGACATTATGATTAATCTATCATTTCATCGCTAGAATTTGACAGGTTATAAGGTAATCAAGTCTTGATAGATTGCAAGTTATTGTTACTACTGTCCAAATGTGTCCATCACAAATCAAATCTACTTAACGTTTTAACTCCCAAACTTTTTAATAAGTGTTAAATGTGACTATGGTCTACCAATTACACAACCAAGGCATCAAATGTATTCTCTATTTGTAATCTAGGAACTTTTGCTCTTCATTCAAGTAAATAAACTTAAAGGGAAACACCACCAAGTGGTTTATTGGACACCTACATGACTAAAAATAGTAGCAAATTTACATTTAATTTCCATATGTCTAAGTGGTTAATGGGGAGGGAGTGTGTACTAGGCCTGGTAAAGTCATCATAAGTTTATGCTTTGGCAATAAAAAATGTTTTAAGTCATCTTAAATCTTCCTATGTCTAATTGCTAGGAGACTTTTGGTATGTTTTAAGGTAGGATGAGTGGTCGCATCAATGTTTTAATTCTCTATGACAAGGTTTCAACATCTTCAAATAGTGAAAGTTAGTGCTCATAGTCATTTGAAACAACAAAATTTTGATTATGTATGATGGTAGGATTTGATAACTTAAAAGAATTGGCTACCCAACAAACTTAAAGTTAAAAGAAACTTTTTCAGTTTAAGGGGTTAGCACTTTCTTTCATCTTTGTGTATTGGTTCGATGCTTCAAACGATGCATTTTTTATTCCACTTCTATCATATTGTATTCCCATCCCATTGCAATTGTTGGAAGAGTTGACACCAAAATTTCATATCAGATACCACGTTCTAGAAGCAATTTTCTATGTTTTTACAATTTTTCTGAAGTTCTTTTGTATTGTATGGATCCATACAAGCTTGAAATGCTCTGAGATCATTGGTGTAGATAAATATATGTGTTCCCTTTCATTTGCATTTGTTTTGAAGTTCTCATATCATTGTTTTCTGGGATTAAACAATCAAATACAGGGACTGCCCTATTGTGCCTGTGTAAGGGTTTGAGGGCTAAATAGAAATGACATCCACCAATCCACCCACTGTCTTGGAACTATAACTCGGTGGATTGGTGTGCATCATGGTGGATTTGATGGAGTTTCAAATCTTGTTCTTTGAATTCCATTTATGTTTTGCCCTTGTCGTGGCTTGTTACATTGTTTGGGAGGAACCTAAGGTTGGATTTTACCTTGGCTTTCATAAAAATCCTAATGTTCCATGTAAAACCTTGGGTGAGATATATTTGGTCATTACCTTTTTGGAGTGGGTATTAAAATGACTTATGTCTCATTGTTTCATCTAGGCCGGGCCCCTTTTTATAAATTGAGTTAAATATTTTGCCTAACTTTATTACTTCCTAAGTTTAGGTTGGCCCGTGCCCTATGTTACTAATATTAGCCCAAACCTAAGGGGACGGTTAATAATCAAAAGAGCTTATAAAACTTCAACTACAAAAGCTACAAATTTGACTATAAATGTCGCCAAATTGGCCCAAAAGATAGTTGAAAAAGAAGAAGTTGAGAAGAAAAATTTGATGGAGAAGTATAACACCATTATTGGAGAGTATAGTAGAATGTAGCAAAGGAATGTTGAGCTGAAAACTAAGGTAGATAGGTTGAAGTACAGACATGTGGGGGAGTCTTCTAGTGCTCTTGGTACCCTGGCCATACTTTCTACATCAATATAAGTACCTCCAACTTCTCCAATTGTTTCTACTCCTGGGTCCCCCATCCAGACTCTTGTTCCTAGTCCTTCATTAGAGCCAATTGAAGAGGAGGTTGAGTACTCTATAGATCCCACCAAATAGTAGATGCTTAATAATATTAGAGAGTTATAGGCAGCTCTAAAAGCAAGTGAGATGGGAGCAGTTGCCAAGCAAAATGAAGTTGTAGACACAGTTTTTAGGCATTTGAATTAGGGAGTTGATGGTAGATTACCATCAGTTTATTCTTTATATTCTTTATTCTTAGATTCAATAAGAAACATTACTAGGGATCAGGAATTAGTTTTGCCTTTAGTTGAGAAGTGGATCCCTAGGGCCAATGACCTAGATGTTATGTATAAGGCCTCTAGATTCGATGTAGACAATAGGCCCCAATCATTAAGGCCTACTCAAGTTTTTGTAAAATCACTACAAGGTTTTCAAGCCTTACCTGATGATTTGAGTAGGAAGATTAAGGAATTGATAAAGAATTTTGATGACTGGAGTGGCACGTCTTTACCAGATTTACAGGGACTAACCTGTTTTGTCTATGTAAGGGTTTGAGGGCTAAATAGAAATGGCATCCACCAATCCACCCATTGTCTTGGAACTGTAACTCGATGGATTGGTGTGCATCATGGTATGATAGAGGTTCATTGCATTTAGGGGTCTTTTAATGCAAGAAACTTGGCATTGAATTGATGCCCTAGGGATGACAGGGGCAATTTTCTTATAAATTTGTGGTTGTTAAGTCAGGGTTTATCAATTTAATGGATATCTTGGTAGAGTCATGGTGACACTGTTTGATGGTCCAATCTCTACTTCGAAACAAAAATATCTCTAACAACTCTAAGAGCTATAATGGGATGGCATTAAAGGAACCTTCATATGAAGGATCTTCTAATGAAGGACCTTTGACTTAAGGTCTTCATTTGAAGGTCCTTCATGCCAAGGTTCCTTTTATAAAGCATTTTGGACATGAAATATTTAAAATAAAAAATACCTTCATTTGAAAATCTTGACATGGCATCATTTTTGAATGAAGGTTCTTCATTCAAAGGTCATGACGACATCACCTTCAAATGAAGGTTCTTCATTAACTGGTATTTTGTAATTTTGAATGTGTGATAATAATTTAAGGTTGAAAATAAATCCATTTGAGCCTTTTATAAATGAAAGTACATTTGATGCAATCATATGCCTTGTCAAACTTTTAACTTAATAGTAAGGGCATCATGAGTAGTTTGTTGGGCCCATTCAACAATCTCTAATGCAAGGATTGAATTGTCTAGAATGTATCTACTATCAAGAAAGCCAATTTGTTTACCTCTATGACTATATCTCAAGCAATAGGTTTAATTGTGATGGCAATGATTGTAACGCCCCGCCACGCAACCCTAGAGGATGATGCAAACAACTACTTAAACAAGCTAATTTTTTTTTGTTTAAGTACAATTAATAAACAAGTTCACTTCCCAATGCAAACATCCCCTAAGGTTATGAGACTGAGGTTATCTAGAACCTCAACAAAAAACATGAATAAAAACCATGTCAATTATTTAATTAATAAAATAACACATACATTCCAAATAAGATAGTTACATCATCATTAGAGATAACTTTCAATTCAATTATCCAAATTAAATAATAAGATTACAACACTCATTCCCCGAATGAGGAAAGCCAATAAATAATATTATATTTACAACTTCCACCTCGATAACAATGAGGGGTAAAATAATACAAGATCAACTGAAATGAAATAAAGCATGAACTGGAACTGAATCCAATGAGCTCTCCAACTGGAAGTCTCGTCCACATGAACATGAAGAAACAACCCAATGGATTTAGGTGCACGCCACCCAACCATGTGGAACCCAAAGGCCCGCCCCCCATGCTAGGAGATAGTAACTAGGAATCCTAGCCAAGACCATCTACCTCTAGACACAGGCTAACATAAACTGAACCAAATTGAAACAACCAATCACATGAACCTCATAGGTACAACACCACAATGTACAACTCAAATACCATGCAAGTACAACACAAGTACAACTCATATATCATGCAAGTACAACACAAGTACAACTCTACAAGGTCACATTGCTTTCAGAAATAAAGCAGATCAAGTATGTTAAAAGAACCATACACATAATAATCGAATACCCACTATGGTCACAACAGGCATGTTAAGGAAACCATACCCACAATAAACAAGAACCAACTATGGTCACACAAAGTGCCATCACATAGCACATCATGAGTTACCCAATGGATCATTGGGATGGTGGCCCCAACCAATCATTGGACCTCATACTACTAACACGAAATCAAAACCCAACTGTTGTCCTAGACAGAGTGTCATTGCATAGCTCGTCATGAGTTACCCAGCTGATCGTCAGGATGGTAACCCAAACCGACCCTCGGCCCTCACACTTACTAATGCGGAGCCAAATACCTTTCGTATAGATAAGATAGATGGCCTTGCCATCCCATGGCCTTCTCACTCATCCCAGGTCTAAACAAGCCCTTGTGCCTATGAGTGAGGCCAACTTAACTTGATTAATGAGAAGTTAGTCCTAAACTTCTAAGTATTGTTTTTATTATCACTTGATTAAACCACTTCCAAAGGTTACCCAATCATACCTCTTCCGAGCTTTGGCCCCTACAGAAGCCACTCTTCTACTTGACAACGCACACACACCAACCAAACATCAATGGTACCAAGGTGCAACAAACAAGATAACACGTCCACTCCTTTCTCAGGATACGACAAAGATAAAACCACTCCAACACTGGAGGTAACAACAATAACAAAACCGCTCCTGACCGCTCCTGACAAGGAGGCACACATTACAAAGTCACTCCTTACAAGGAGACACGGATCCCATAATCCGCTCCTAAACCAAGGAGGTACAAACGTCCCAGTTCGTGAAAACCGGGTTATAACATATACACAATCCTCATGCACTATCTAAGAGAAATCACAACAATCGACATCACAAGACGACAACCCCCAACCTCTAGGGTCCTCTAGAAGACTTACAGATTAAATACACTTAACCCAATTCCCCAAAACAAGAACACGAAGAAATGTTCACTGAAGGCAATTGAAAGAAACTACCTTTGGATTTCCTAAATCAATTTCCTCTTTACATTCAGTAATTTATTGTATTAAATAAACTGAATTAAAATGCGTCATTTCCAGGCAAGGGAGAAATTAAAAACTTAATACTTAATTCCTTGCTAGCATTTAAATAATAATACAAATAACCATTTATTTCTATAAATCAAAATACGTTGATTTAAATAAATATTGTTTCCTCCTTTCACTATAGTCATTTTAAAACAAATGTTTAACTTGACTTGAAAACATATTATTTAGAATCAAAATTTATTTCTCCTCCAAATAGAATATTTTAAAATCAAACAATGATTTAACCAAAATTTTCCCATTTCATTTTCTCAATTAAACTTAATTCATTCCCACAACAAATCATTATTTTAATATGTATATATTTGATATATATACATACATTAAAATAATATTATAACCATTTAAAATAATATAAAAAGTAATTTTAATATTTTAATATTATAATAATATAATAATTAAAGTATTAAAATATATTATATCACAATTTATTAATTTCATTTATTTTATTTTATTTTCTTTTGAAAATAGCAACCTCGGCCTCGGGCCGCGCACCATACTAAATTTATGGGGCGGCTACCTCGGGCCGCGTGTGTGGTTTAAGGTCGTGGTTTAGGGTCGGTCGTAGGCGATTTGCTTGGCGCTGCCGACTGTGTTTTACACAGCCGATGTTGTGTACTGGGCGCCACCGACTATGCTGGGGCTGTGTACACAGCCGGCCACCACCTTTGGTGGCACTGTGCACAGCACAGCGGACCACTGGGGGTGGTGGTGGCGGCTGTATAAACAGCCACCCCACCGGGATGAGTGGTCGCGGGGGTCGCGCTGGGCACGGCTTCCCCCATGCGCCTCCCATGGGGGTGCAGTGGGGGTTGAGCCCCCAGCCCCCCCATTAAATTTATTTATTATTTTTTTAAAAAAAAACCTCCATTTTCTAAAAGAAAACCTGCCATTTTGAGATCTGTGCCTCCACAGTGGGGTTTTTTTTTTAATTTTAAACAACAAAATCCCCTCCCAAAAGGATTTTTTTTTTTTTTTAAGAATATATATATATATGTATATTCACACCAATATATATATATATAGGGATTCAAACATCTCAAAACAAATTGAGGAAATAATTTGCACAATCAAAATTTGAGATTTCTTTTCACAGCCAAGAACACCATTTTATTTTCTTGAATTTTCCAACATGATAATCATCAACAAAACATGAATCTTTTCAAATTCAACAATAATTAAATATTATAAACCTAGTTTTGCAAGAATTTGGAGAAAATTCAGATGGTGCCCTGTTCCAACCTTGCTTCCCACTCTAGTTCCACAAATTTTCATAATTTCAATCCAAAACCCACAAAATGCCACAATCTTTCTCTCCTCCATTTTTTTAAAAACTTCATCATCCAAATTGTGATCCAAAATCCAAACATAAGGATAAAACCCTAAAAAAGTCCAACAACCCCCTCATAAATTCTTCAAAACAGAAAATGCAAAATTATCTAATTTCTTTAATTTTTGAATGCAAACTTTCAAATTTGACTTTTAATTCAATTTTCAATTTTTCAATCCCAAATTTCACAAATTGACTTTCTTTGCATTTTCTTTATTTTCAAAATCAACAAAATAACAATAACTTCAACATAGATAAATTAAATTCTTTCAACATCATAGATTTAATTAATTAATAAATAGATTTAATCAACGATTAAATTATTTATTAATTAAATTAAATTAATAATAAAATCAATTACATTCAACATAATCTCAGAACCAATTAAACCACAACTTAAATACATTAAGCCATTTAATTACCCAATTTAACTTGCAATCAAATTAAATCAAGACCAAATGATCAACATAACTCGACCAACACCTGACAACATACAAGGACTAGGGTGATGACTTGGCATGAAAACCTAGCTACTATCTCCCAATCGAATACCGTTGGGCATTGAACATGCTCCAACCTATGAAACTAGGTGGAGTCGATGTCCTATACCTTTCAACCTGTAAATCAAGTAAACAACAACATATAATATGAACAGCATAAAATACACACCGTGAAGAGGGAATCTCATAATTGTAGGGCGCTCGCAAGCAAGTGATGCAATTCGTCCCCTTCACCCATACGGTATCATTGACTGACGAATTTAACATCATTAATATGATCAAAAGCATAAACATCATTAATTCAATTAACCACTATGCTAATCCAAAGCATGACATAATGATAACATCAGGATCAAATAGCATCACAATAAAATACAACATTTGCATCACTTACAGATAACGATCCAATAGCAACTGAGTTCAAGTCAAAGCACTTAACAGAAAATAAGGCCTAACTAAATAGAACACTGTTCGGTCAAAAGAGAAAAACGGAGGGGTCTTACAATGATATTGACAAGGATTTTGTAATCTAGGTGTTGAGAAGCATAATTGGCCACCATCCTAGGAAAGATTCTTCATTCTCACTTTTAGGTGTTAAAATTTAACAATACGTAGATTGATGAAAGAGCCCAAAGATTCTTTCCCCATGTTATCCAAGTACACATAGCAGCGGTCTTCTCTTATACGGTTGGACATGATTTCAAGAACTTAGCTAGGAATTATTCATTTAACCTAAGGTTTTCTCATAATGCCATCATTGGAAAAGTATGATCAAATTCTTCTATTATGAAGAATTGGTCTATGTGCCTCTAGTAATCACTATAAAAATGTGAAAGACTAAGCTATTTTTATTTTTTTTGTCTTATCTTATACCATTTTACGAAAATGGGGAGGCCAATGTACGAGAAGATGTTTGGAAACTAGGCATGAAAATTGCAGGTTAAAGAGGATGGGGGTGCCAAACTTATAGTACTCATTGTCCCTTGGTCGTCGATTTTCCCTGAGTGACCTCAACCTCGTCCTCGGTGCTGGTATTGACCTTGTTTTAGCTCCAAACTCTTCGTCGGTGCTGGTATTGACCTTGTTTTCACTCCTCCAAACTCTTCCTCAACGTTGGTATTGACCTTTCACTTGTCCAATTTGAAAGGCTACAACTTGGTTTAGTTAGGTTTTAAAGTATGTAAATTAAATTTAAAATTATGGCGCCATTGAGAGTAGTGAATATAAAGCAAACAAAGCCTATTATGGCACCATTTAGAGTAGTGAATATAAAGTAAGCCAAGCCTATTATAGTCATGAGGGAAATAATAAAACTCCTAGGATACTTTGTGAAACCATTTTCCTTGGTTAAAGGGAGGCCATAAAATATACCTTTGGATTTTTTCAATCTTCAAATATGAGGATTTGCAAGGTTCTTAGCAACATGAGTAATGGAAATGTGTGCAACAAGATTTCCCATTTCTAACACTTTGTTGTTGAGGTGAGTTTAATAATACTATGGCTCGTTGCACCATAGAATTTGTTAGAGGTTTCCTAATATGACATCTCTATATGATCCTTGCTTAATTAGTTGTTGGCTTTTATCTTTTCCTTTTTCTATTAATGACTTATTATATGATTGCATAGATGATATTTTTAATGTCATTGGGCCATATCAGTCTATAGGAAGTTGTTTTATTTCTCAAAGTATTATCAATAACCTTAATAATGAAAATAATGAAATTGTCATTTAATGGGTGCTTGGGGAAGGGTATTGAGTTTTACCCTAGTGATAATTGTTGGTGTCTATGTATCATATTGCTTTGGCTCAAGAGGGGTATTTTTATCCCTTGTGATTATGTTTGAGGAAGTCTTCAAATGGATGCTATTTTCTTCAACCAAATTGATGTCATTAAATAGTCTTGTTATGAACCCCTTGCAGGTTGCTTGGATAATGTTAGTATTGGTAATTCTGGTCCTTCTAATTATTATGCCCAAGCTTCCATAAATATGCATTTACTTAAAAATAACGATATAGTCACTTCAATCAAGCCACTTATGGTTGGGAGGTTTCTCCATGGTATGATTGTATGAACAGGTTAGTTTTGCATGATAGTGAATAAGCCTCAAATTTTTGCGAAGCCTATTCTCTTAGGTGAATGCTTGTGTTTTCTTCCTACTAAGTTCCAAATGTTTATTTCTTAGTTTAATATTTTTTGCAAGGGTTTAGGTTATGTGTTAGGTTATATAGGGTTAGGTTATATAGTGTTTGAGCCTAGCCTCAAACACTACAATTACGGTCGGGTTAGGTTATCTGTTTTCTTTAGGGTTAGGTTTGGGATTAGGTTTATGGTTATGGTTAGAGTTTAGGGTAATCTCTAAATTTAAGTTTAAGTCGTAGTTGATTATTTTCCCACAAAAGGAAATTAGATCCATTTTTTCTCATGTTCATTATAGCCAACTATGGTTTAATCTTAAATTTAAACCTTTTCTTGAAACCTAACGTCATATCCCTAATCTAACCATAACCCTAACCCTAATCATAAGATTGACTCATACCCTGATCTTAACCCTAGCCCTAACAATAAACCTATTCCTAACCCTTACTTGGAAAGTAAACCATCATTTTCTCATTAATGTAACCCTGGCCATAATTTTAACCCTAACATTATTTCTCAAAACCATAATCTTAACCATAACCCAAATCCTTTTTATCACAACCCTAAACTTAAACATAACTCTAACTCTAAACCCCAAACCATGATCTTAATTGTAACCCTAAACATAAACACAACCCTAACCCTAAACCCTAAACCATGATCCTAATTCTAATCTAACCCTAACACTAACCTTAACTTACACCCTAACCTTAATAGGAAACATAATTCAAAATCTGTATCATTCATATAGGTGCACCCGCCTAGGTTTAGCAGAGCCTTAAGTGTAGAAGGTTCAACCATATTGGTTGGCCTTTTTAAGTTGGCCATTAACATAGTGAGAGTGTGGCAACCTCTCGCGGTTCATTCAAACCAGAGTTTTTGAGACCTAACAGAGAGAAGAGGCTGAAAAGAAGAGTCTCATGGAGAAATACAATATGATAATTGCAGAATATAGTAGGATGTAGCAAAGGAATGTTGAGCTGCAATCTGAAGTAGATAGGTTGAAATATGGCCAGGTGGGAGAATCCTCCAGTGCTCCTGGTATCAGAGCATTACCTTCTATTGCAGGATTGGTCCCCCCTACTACTCCAATTGTTTCAACTCCGGGGTCCCCCATCCAGGCACCTGCTCTCAGTCCTACACCAAGGCTAGTTAAAGAAGAAGTTGAATATTTTGTGGATCCCACCAAAAAGAAAATGTTGAATAGGATCACAGAATTGCAGGCTGCCTTAAAGGCAAGTGAGGATGATGCAATTGTCAAACAAAGTGAGGTGGTTGACACAGTTTTGAGGCATCTTAATGAAAAGGTTCATGGTAAATTACCATTTGTACACACAAATGGCTAGCTTACCGAGATTATCTGTCAAACATCTATTTATGGCTTAATAGAGCATAATTTCTATTTTGTTATTGTTGTTAAGCAAAAGACGTTTCTCAAAGGATGCGCCCTTTCACAATTTTGATATAATTATATCTGTTTCATAATGTAAAATAGATATAGGCGGATAGGAGAAAGATATAGTAGATAGTTTGCAATGAAACTTTCCTTTAAAAGACTCAGATGCATGTATGAATTTTGATGAAGTTAATGAAGATGTCTGAACTTGTGTCTTAATCTTGGTATCACTTGTTTGTGGAATTATACAGTTATCTAGTTGTCTCTATTTTGATGCTTTTATGTTGTTTAAATTGATATATCAAGCATATATATATATATATATATTCAGTTTACCGATACACATTTGTTGTATTTGTGTGATGTGATTATTTGGTTCTTTCAAGTAAAGATTAAACCCTTCTATTCAGTCATAATAACTAAAGATTATTAATTGGATCAATAAGAAGAATCACATAACTAGGATTGTCATTCTATCTCAAGTAGAGTATGTTAGTCATTTACTTGCACATTTATACAAGCTATAAACTACATCTGTGTGCCAAACACTTTGAATTATTGCCATCATAGATTACACTTTTATAGATCTTCATTAGACTCCATACACCCAACAATGCAGTGGTCTTACGCTTTCATCTTTTGGTTTATCCACTTTATTTTTTACATCTGTTAACTGAACATATTCTAATATAATTCAAATTAAAAACATCATAAATTAATTATGTAACCACATAAGTCAAGTATAATTCTATCAAGAAATTAATATCAAATAGATAATACAATCACATAACTCATATATTTCAATGTCATTGATCTTCTTCTTCATCCAACTCTTTGTTTGTATCATCCGATCCAGATTCAACATTGTAAGGATTGGTCATATCATCATCATCGTCATTGATATCAGTTTTGATAATGTCATCATCCACATAGATATCATCTTTATGAACATTAACTCCTACATCATCATGATCTAGTTCCTCCTCTTTGACATCTTCGTCAGGCACATCATCAACTAACTGTTGATCATGATCATCATCTACATCATCTTCTATTTCTTCAGTATCTTCTTCTTCCACCACATTATACTTTACCGGCATTCCTCTTGGATCATTTCTAACAACATATGACCAACCCGCTTTACCTGGAACCTCTGAGTAAAATACCTACTCACATTTTCTTGGAAGAACATAGTGCTCATTTACAACTCGCTCAAAATACCTTGTATTAACCATGGTAAATCCATTATCATGTTCAATAACAGTTCTCTCGGGATCATTTTCATTCAATCGTAGCTTGTACCATAGGACAACAAACAGAACTAATTTGAAGGACTTAAAGTCACACTCAAGTATATCATCCAAAATCCCATAGTATTAATTTTTTGAGACTTCTGGATGTATGTCGCTTCTAGATGAAACATTAGTCACTTGGAAGACTGCAATTATCCCAGAATCACAAGTTTTCTTCGTGTCATCCAACTTTTTGATTCAAAATTTACGACCATTGCACCACATAGCCTTGTGGTGTTTCACCTGCAATATGTCAAACAGGTAAAACTTATTACAATATCGTCAGTTGATAAACATATTTATTCTTGGCCAAATGTATGCAAAGAAAAAAATCTCAACATATATATACATCAATATAATTCAAAATAATTAAATAATATGGGTGATTAATATATTTATACATAGCTGTTTATCTCTTAAACCATATGCTAAATCAATTTCCCTTGGTGTAACATTGGAATCTCCATTACGATGAGCTTCTTTAACCAATGAAGCCACACCTTGCCATGTTAATGCATGACCAGATTGTTGACATCGTTCAATCCATACCGTTATCCAATCAAGATTGTTTGCGATGTACAAATGTAGTGCATCCCACTCTCGAACAACGTATAATTAGTTAATTACCACGGTATACGAGCTTAATTTATAATTGATGAATATTGAAGATTAATAATTAAATAAGTACAATATACATAAAAACCAAATGTAAAATGTATTCTAATTAATCTCCATGACCATCTTATAATTACCTATCACTTTCCTCAATCTACCTTTCCCCATCAAGTACTCCCCTTCGAATTTGTTAATGGAGTTGGAATCCCAAATGTGATCTACATGGATCTTTGCTGCAAACTTAGGAAGATATTCAGTAATGTATACCATGGTCTTCTATACCATGTATCCCTCCACCATAGAACCCTCGGGATGTACTCTTTGTCTAACCAAAGCCTTCAAAAATTTTAAGTGTCACTCAACCATCCACATTGACCTTGTGTGTATAGGTCCACACAATTCAATCTCCTCAACTTGGTGTATGAGGTAGTGTTCTTCTGCATTGAAAAATGTTGAAGGTAGACACTTTTACATTTCACACATTAGACGAGGAATTTTTCTCTTCCAATTATTTATATCTTCTTTATGGATTGTTTTAGATGACAGCCATCTACAAGTGATTCAAGGCACAAATATATTAACGAGATTTAACAAAAATATACAACGAATTGAACAAATATCGCTACTTACCTCATGTATTTTCCAAGATCATATATAACTTGCTTGACATTGTTGTCGAAGTTGTCTGGGACAGATAGAGGTAGAATGTACTGCAACAATTATAAAATGATCTTTTCATTAATATTTTTCCAAAAGTAGTAAAAATAATACACTGAAAATTACATGCAATCTACAAATATATATATAATATACCAGAATAATTACCTTAATGAAGGTATGCCAATCATGCGTTTTCATCCCTGACCCAAATTCACCTTTCTTTGTTATGATATTGTTTATGTTCGCAGCAAATCCTGTGGGAAATCGAATTTGTCGTATGACTTATTTTATAGCATTGCTTTGCTACTCCGTTAATAACCAAGGAAGGGCACTTATATTAATTTGGTCTCCATCGCTATTTAATTGAATGACATTTTTCATTGCATGACTGGCTTCTTGAATGTCACTACAAATTTTGACAATTTTTTCTTTGTCATGTCTTCCATCCAATATTTTCTATAACTTTTTTTTCATATTCTTTCCGATATGCATTGTATCAAACAAATGCACAATTTATAGCTGCTCATAGTACGGCAACCTACAAAATTGTCTGGGATAACTTTTTAGTCCCTGTGGAAGCCGACCATTAATACCTTGATGACCTTCATGAAGCATATAAGTTAAACAAATTAACAATGACAATCATTGTCAATTATAGCATGAGTAAACACAACACAATATAAAAATATAAATTCAAAACATATCATAAATGATAGATAAACAATTTGATCTGATGTATAACCTTGACAATTAATTCTATTATATTCCAACTTCCATAGGCGAGGTGTCATTCTTCATGGTTTTGATGTAGTCTCTTCTTTCCCATTGAAAAGATGTTTTTCAGTAGTTCGATACTTATGATTTATGTGGAGGAAGTGCCTATACTCATCAAACACCTGCTTTCCTAAACTTGTTGAATGACGAGATTTCATCTTTGGACCACAAATTGGACATGCAAATTTTCCCTTTGTTTGAAGACCTGCAAATCATATATAATTGGATTAAATATGTCAATTTTTATAATTATATATAATGAATAGATTATTTAAAAAATATGCATGATATCTACTTCATAAAATTAAATATCATTAAAGTCATGCAGTCGAACGTTATAACATACCAGAAAAATGTGTTAGCCCTGGGACATCATGAATTGTCCATACAAGCATTGCATAGAATTCAAATTGTCTTTGTCCTATTGGTCTAGATACGTCATACACAGTCATTCCATTCCATAACTTTAGTAACTCGTCGATAAGAGGCTCAATATATACATTCATATTTTTAACTTGGTACCTACCTAGATGAATAAACATAAACATTACATAATTATTATAACCATTTTACTGTAATATATATAAATTCAAGTACATGACTATTAAATGAAAAAACATATAAGTCATTATGCAACAAATAAGTCAAATGAGATGCTACTATGTTAAAGAAAATTGATGTAAAAAAATACCTGGAACAATCATTTCCAACATTATGTGCTCCCTCTTTATTGACATCCATGGAGGAATGTTATATTGATAAAAAAAATAGGCCACACTGGGTAAATAGATCTCAGCTCTCCAAATGGATTGACATTGTCCGCTGCCAATGAAAGTCTGAGATTACAAGGTTCTTCTTTAAAGTGTGGCCATTTTTTCTCCATGTCCCTAAATGCAGAACCATCTGCAGGCATTCGAAGAATCTCATCTCTACTTCTATTATGTGCATGGTAATCCATAAATTGTGCTAAGCTTTCTCACCTAAATAATTGTTGCATATGTGGAATAATGGGAATATAACGAAGAACCTTGCGAGGCACCTTTTTTGTTAGTTGATCTGTTCCATATCTACTGATATGACATTCTGGGCATTCTGTTGCAAATTCATGTTGTTTATGATATATAATATGATCATTGGGACATGCATCTATTGCTTGATACTCCATTCCAATATCTTTCATAATGCCAGATAAATCTTGGTATGAGCGAGGTAAAATATTTGATGGTGGTAACAAAAATTCACCAATCAATCTACAACAATAAATAATTTCTTAATATAAAGAATATTAATGGTACATACTTTATCCTTTATTTACTAGCGATGAACTAACAACAATTAAAATAGATGAAAAAAGATGACATATATGACATACCTTAACATCTGTGAGATTTTTGTGTTGGATAAACCATTCATAACCTTCAAGTTCACTAGCAACAATACAGCAGAGAGAAGAGTTGTTTGGGAGCCTTCATAAAGGGGCTTGTATGCCTTCTCAAGTACAGGTAAATCATGAACATCATCAAAGTCATCTCAATCAACATGATCAGATGTGCCACTACATGTGTCATGGATCAATGTATTTGTACCATCATCTTCAATTGTGTTTTATGGTGCATGATCATCTTCTTCCATAGGATCATTAACTTCATCTTCGATATTCATAGCTCCATGTTTCTCCGCTTGTAAAACCACATTCTCCGAGTTGTGATAATTCATATCATGTGCCCTAGGGCGCCCCACCTTTATAATAATGACAGACACAAATAAACCATGATCATGATCAAGTGATTTTATATATATATATCAAATGTTAAAACAATATAAACACATATAATAAACAACTTACCAATGGACGATAACCATACCCCCCTTCATCGTGACCACGCTGCCTACAATGTTTCTCAGTTGTTATGATTAAAAGTCTTCTCATCTTTAAGCCCTTGCAATTATTGCAAGGACAATAACATTTCCCATCACCCTTTCTTTTGAATCTAGCCCACAATCTATCAAGTGACTCTTCATTTTGTTCTGGACTAATATTATTTGACATGATTTTTCTTTACCAAGCTTGAATATTGAGATCTTCAAAAAATATCAAACTCACACTCCAATAATTTTTAATCATACACAGGTAACAAAATATAATAATTATGATATTTTACACCCAAAAAAATTGGCATGCAACCACCCCTGCAAAAGAGAAGATAGTATGAAGTTAATGACCCCAAAAAACACTTTCAAATGCTAATTCTAGAAATTATTAAATTCTGATTTTACTATGATTTCCAACTATTAGACTCCTAAAATCAAAATATTGAACTCGCACAACAAAATCTGGAAATGAAATTCTCAAAATGCAGCTAATAGGCCTCAACAATTAAGGCCTACTCAAGACTTTGTGAAGTCACTGCAAGGTTTCCAGGCCTTACCTGATGATTTCAGCAGGAGGATTAAAGAGTTGGTAAAGATTTTTGATGGCAGTTTTGGTGCAAGTTTTCAAAGTTTGGAAAATGCAATAGTTATTCTCCAGTGGATGGGATGAACAAGAAGATTCTCTAGAGACTCAGCTATTGTAACCAATTTTTTAAATGTCATAAGGCAGTCCAAGTGACCAGTGATAGGTGTATTTCTAGTTCGATGCTTGTTGCTCCTTCATTTTCCCTATAAGAAGGATTTCAGGACCACAAATACGGGTTAGCAAGTTAGATACCTTTAGGTCGAGTCTAAGTGAAGTTGCAGAGCGAATTTGTAAAGAGCCTGATATTATAGTGAAGATACTATTCTTAGGTTTGGTGTCATTCTGTTGTAGGTTTTAGTTTCATGGGTACTTAATTTTCAAGACAGTACTAGCATCTAAATGAAAATTACTCATTTCAAGGTCATGTATCTCCATTGTATGAATATATTATAATCTTGAATAAAATGATCAAGGGTTATTTTGTTCATCTCACTGTTATGGTGTGTGTAATTCTCATTTTGGCTTTAATTCAAGGAATTAATTAAAATGCTTGAGTGAGGTTATAGGTGCACATATAAGGATTTGATAAGTATTATTGGGTTAGAATATAGATTGATGGTATTGTAAGGCAGTATTATCTGTGATTTTATATGCTGTGTCTAGAAGATAAACTTGGTTATAGTAAAAAAAAACCAACACCTTTGATATTATTTAGCTATGGCTCCCAAATCTCTTGAAAATTGATCATTAGGGTTAAAATTGAAAACTTGAAAATATAATCTTTGTCCAAATCCATCAAGAATTTTCCATCAGTCATAAACAATTCCCTTATAAAGAATTTTTGATGTCAGGTCTAAAATCTGGAAATGAAATTCTAAAAATGCACAAGACTAAAAATGAAATCTAATGAGATGTTGCTTTAAAATATGATTTTCAAACCTGGAAGTACAAATCTGACTTCACAAATGAATTCTGGAAAAAGACAATGACTACCCTCAACCTAGCAATATCTTCTTGAGTTTCTTCTAATTTTCCCCAAGAAAACTGTCGAGAAAAACATTGTCGCAATAAATAGTCGAGCTCATTTTTATTTATGCCCACCACAATTTAAATTTGCAGTCCATCAAAATTTCAGCGAAAGATTTTGTCGAAACGTAGACGAAATAACAGTTCGTCGAAATTTCGACGAACGTCGAGGATAAAAATTTTTAAAAAATGAAAATTTGCACAAGTGCCTGACGATACATCTGATTATATAGCTTTCGTCGGAAGGTTTTGTCGGATTTTGCAATCAAATGAGTTAGTGATTTAAATCAATATTGCAGCAATATAAACAAGCCATATGTAAAGATACAAAATGTTTTAATCCAAATTATGCTAAATTTTAAGAATGTAAATAATGCATATGAAAGAAATAAAAGTACTTTTAGTAAACTTATGCATAGTTTTATGAATGTATACATGGTAGAAGTAAAAGTGAAAAGGACTCTAATGAATGCTAAGCATAATTGTAGAAATGTAATCATTTTGTAGATCTAATTATGAAGGTATATCAAAATTGACCACCCTAATTTGATGATTTTGAGGGAAAAGCCTAAAACCTATGTTCTCAGAACTTTCCAGAATTATAGTATATTATACTAGGAGGTCTAGGAAGAAAAAAAATGAGGTTTCAGAGGCTGTAACAGGGAGTTAAAAATCTAAATAGGGACTAGGTCGCCTAGAATGGCGAACTAGTCCTAGTTAGGGTTTTTGTGAAATTTTCTAAAGTTTTTGAGGGGTTCTGATGTGTTTTAGACTATATGATGTATTTCTAAGGTGAAAATGAAAAATGTGAGAAATTTTCAATGAAATTATATATGAAAAATTTCTAGTTAACATAAACTTTCACTAATGCAATATTTTATGAACCCTAGGATGCAAGCAATGCAAATCTTTAATGCAGTGTAATCTACCTCCTAAGATGAAATGCAGAATTAGAAAGCTAAGAAGTGTTAGACAGTCGAGTTCACCAAAATGAACCACCAAAAAAAAATACAAACAAGGGAAAGAGGATTCCCTTTACTAGGCTCATAGGGTTTTTCACCCTAAGAGCACTTTGTATAGGAAATGACACTCTTTCTGCTTTGTTGATATACTTTTTGGGTGATTGCATTCAAAGGAAGGGAGGGATTTGATGATGATTGTGAATATGTGTGTGTATAAGGTGTGGTTGAATAAAACTAAGCTAACTAAATAATGTAAATGACAACAAATGTAGATCTAAGACTACATACAATGTAAAGTAAATGACCTAAGCTAAAATGACCTAAATGTTTACAAATGGAAAGGAAACGGGAAAGATCGGAGCTTATGGACCTAGGTATTGGAAGTTACAGATGACTGGCCCTAGAATATTCTAAAAAATGCTTGAAATCAGTAGAGGGACATTCTCGCCAAGTTGGGCAACCTAGTCCTCTTGTCAGGAAAAACTGCCAGAATAGGTTTCTATGAAATGGGTGCCCAGAAATATGAAAATCCCCAAATAACAAGCTCAGAGGGACTAGGTCGTCATTATGGGTGACCTAGTTCTCTTCTAGGTTTTTGAGGACCTGAAAGTGGATATTTGAGCTCTCAGTCTGCACTCTGGTTTTCAGCAGGTGTCTTGTTTAGACTCTAGTGAAAATAGGCAGAGAGAGGTTTCCAAGTTGGAGCTAGGGCTTTGTTGATTTGGATTCTTTTGATGAGTTGAGAGCACCTTTCAAGCACCTCAAACCTATATAGAAAGACCTAATAACACATGCAAAGACCAAAAATATATGGGGTTAGGGAATAGGGGTTTGCCTAAGTCAAACCCCTTTGTAGGTGATTAAACCCAAATGAAATGAAATCAAAGGAAAGCAAGATAGAATGATGAACTTGAGATAACACTTACCAACCCTTTGTTGATGGTATTCAACATGCATGAGCAGCTCCAATGGATTTAGTCTAAAAACCTTAATGCTTGCTTGCTTGCTTTGGAAGACTTGGTTGCTTGAGCACTTGAAGATTGAGAGAAAGAGTGTAAAAATGAGCTAGAGGGAGAAAAAATGAGAGATAGGAAAGGAAAAATGAGGATGAAAGCCCTTATTTGTACATGCTAAACCCTAATTTTCCTGAAAATGACTTATGATAGGCCAACCTTAGGGTTTTGGGGGAAAATTCCCGCAAGTTTTATGTTTTAATTTTGATTATTATGCCTAAAAGGACTAGGTCACCCAAAGTGGCGACCTAGTCTACTTGGGAAAATCCAAGTGGTGGTCGGGAATTTAATTATGATTAACAATGTTTATTGGATTTGCCTCCCAAAATACACTTTAAACAAGCCTAAAAGTACATTAAAGGGACAAAATTAGCATTGAAAAGGGTTAATTTAGGGGTGATAAGCCTAGAAAAGTGTGAAAATGCATCACAACACTTTACAACACTATGTCACAGGGCTTAGGAAGGTGTAAGAAGGTGTTATTTAGGTAAATTATGTTGAAAGGGTCTTAGAAAAGTGAGGAAATGCATTACAACACTTCACAACACCTTAGAAAAACACCATTAGGTTATTGGTGAATTGCAAGCTTACAAGGCTGAATTAAGGTAATCAAGACCAAAATCCACTAGAAAAGGCCAAAATGAGTGAAAAAGTGCCAAGGTATACACTTTATGGTGACACAAGAAATATGGCTTGGGTCTTGTGATTTCACAACCTAAGTTATAGACATGAAGTTCACATAAGTCCATGCTTGTTGAGTCAGTCCAAGTGTTGCCTTTTCACTTTCCATACTTCAAAACACAGAGAAAAAGCTAAGAGAAAGTTGGTTATAAGATCATTGTTCAAACCAAAAAAATTGGAAAGCCAGAAGATCAAATAGTCCCACATCCATTATTTCCATCCTACCTATTTAGAATCAAAATCAAAGAAACCATAATTAAGTTCATTCCACCTCTCAGACATCCATGATATCAATAGTTACTTGGGACTCACAAACAATACAAGTAAAATTTATTGCAACATATCCTCTAGATAAGGAAGTGGAATATAGACCTTAGTTTTTCAACATTTTGATTTCCACAGAAGTAGTATCATTCCAAAATAGCACTCAAACCCTAGGGTCTTGAGCTTCATAGCAACCATCCCATAACACCACAAAACTTTATGACCATTTGGTGACCAACTGACCCAATTCAACAACTAGATCTTGTAGCACCAATCCTTCAACCTAGTCTCACATATATCGAAGGTGAAAAAACCGACATCATAAGCAGCTTGAGAACTTTCATTTTTCAAAAGAATGAAACACCCTGTCAGTTTCTCACCACTTTAATTATCCTATACAAAGAGGAAGAGAAAGTTGACATAGCAGCAGAGAGACCCTTATTACCACCACTAGTGTGGAAATAATTATCCCCTTCATGATCTCACGTAAGGTCAAGATCCCTAAGGTAAAGTCCACAGGTCATCATTTCAGGCTTAGACATCTAAGTCCAAAATCTCTCAAGAAAAACCTTTGGGCACTTCACGAAACCATAACTAGGTTGGTATATAACTTCTACAAATGAGCTTCCAAGAACAATCTGAACTTGTATTCTTCTACTATTATCAAAATATGGGTTTGTTCCAATAGTTCCAATATCTTACATAATCTGTAGGAAAAACAACAAGTCTTTAGAATTTGAGTCAACCAAAATGTACACCTCTCCCATAGGAGACCCAGGTTGTTTATGACAACCACAAGATCACAACATAGGAAGAAAATGGAAGCCAACAAGAACAACACCAGTATCCCACTAGCAAACACCATGAATGATGGAAGTGACCCATGAGGATATAAACCAAGTGACCTTTTTGATAGGGTATTGACTATCAAAAACATCCCCAAAACATGTTGATCTATTATCCAAATCATTCTTATCAAGGGTCACAATATAAAATAGGGAAACAACATCAAGGGTTTCAAAATCCCCATCAAGGAATAAGTCCAGAACATCAAAATGCCCTAAATAAAATTGAGAGAGATCTTAAGGAAGTTAAACAAAGACAAAATTTGATGTATCGTCAATGCCATGTGCAAATTCGAAACATTACATATCAACATCTTGATAATCCTCAAACACCTCAATATCCACATCAACAACACTTCCAATATCAGCAATATCAAAGAGTCCTGCAACACCAAGGTGTACCTCTAGTGCAATATCAAGATGTACCTCAATCGCAGTGTCTAGAAGTTCCACAACACCAAGGTGTACCTCATGTGCAATATAAAAATGTACCTTAAATATAGTATCAAGGAGTTCTACAAAATCAAGAGAAAAACAATCAAGAAAAGCCACAAAGGAAAGCTTACCAACCAAGAAGGAAATTCACCCCTTTGGGAGAAACTTTAGAGGTAATCATGCATGAACTAGTACAATAGGAACATATCAAAATCAACGATAGTCCAAATTTTGGTGAACCAAGCTTTAAACTCCCTTGGTATAACCAGTACGAATGATGTAAGTTCCACAAAATCAAGGGTCACCCAACAAATAGATGTGATACACTTAAAAATCTCATCCAAGACCTTATTGATCAAGGAGAAATAGCTATTCAAAATTAAGTTCAAGGGCCATCTACCAATGACAACAATGTTAATGTTTCAACCTCAAAATTTGAAAACAACAATCAAGAGATATTTATCACTAATTACATGACAATATCTCTACATCATCTAGTGAGCAAGGGGACATACATCAAGAATTTAATCCCAAACATGATCAAACTCAATCACCAAATTCTAGTAATGATCCAATCCAAGATATATTGACATCATCCAACCTCATGGCAGTATATATTAATGATCAAGACACTCTTAATCCAACGCTTATACCCAATGCAAAAAATCTAGACAAACAGCTATCACCCATATGTCCACATTTTGAGGAAAGCCCAAGATCCTTTACAAGCAAACCTTTCTTTGAAATTGATCCATGTCAAGAATTTGATCCAAAGCATGTCAAAGATGATACCACATAAATTCAAGATCAATAATCCCTATCATCAAAATACTATAATGACTTGACAGATACCTTCCAAGACATCCTGGATGTTTTTCAAAAGAAGAACAAATCCATAAACCGAGCATACATACATCCACCTATGAGATGCTTACTCCTAATGGACATGTAGATGATCTTCATCTAAGACAAGAGTCCCATACTCTTAATATCATTACCAAAGAACAAGAGCTTCCTATTCTTAACTTCTCTACAAAGGGTCGAGACACAGCAGAATCTATAGACATATCAGAAAGGGATCCAGAAGAAGACTTATACATAAGTTGTGAATCAAAAACCTCCTATATAGACATATCAGAAGAGGATCAGGAAGAGGAAATATACATAAGATGTGAATCATAAACATCCTATGAAGGCATATAAAAAATGAATCATGAGGGAGACTTTTTTATGGACAATAAATCAGAAACACCTCTTAAAGAAGCATTAAAATATGATATTTTACAAGATCAAGTTAAAGATATCAATTAGTAAGGTATCCCACATCTGAAGGAGCATATTAATGAGGAAGCTACCACATTTAAAGATCCACAATAGAGCAAAGAAATATTAGCACCTTGTTTCCAAGGTGAGACATATCCCATTGCAAATAAACTCTCTCAACGGATTCAGTATCAAGGTAGAGGATTAGACCTACATGAACAGGGTGTCCTGGAATCAGTGCAGATTATTGGAAATCCTAAGCATAAAGTTCTTGGTTATTCAAAGGAATCTAAACATATCAGAGATACCTCCATAATACTGGGGGTAACTTTATCTAATGCAAGCATCAACATAGAGATCATGAAGAGTCCTTATGATGAAATTTCTACCAACACAACTACTAGCCATGTCATGAATCATCATCTGCATATATTTCCATCCTTTGATTGGGACCAACAACAAAAGAAAAATCTATATCAAAGAAAAAAACAAGCCATTGAAGTAGAAGAATTAGTTTTAAAAAATGGACAAGAAAATTTTAAATGGATACAAAAGAAAAAGAAAGAAAATAATCCCTATCAAACTCCATTAGTCAAAGAAACTATAGGGAAAAATAAAAGAGGGAAGTTCATCCATAAAAAATGTCCAACAATGCATAAGAAAGCTTCAAGAGCGACTTACAAGGTATATCAAGATGTTGGTCCCAATTGAATCTCCATATCCGCCCGTCATTTCTCATCATCCCAAGTTTGGAGAGTCAAAGGTTCCAAAATTTCGACCAATCCATCTAAATATCATATCCCTCAATGCATTTTTCCATCCATGATATCCAAATCTCACATTGACCATGTGTTGGCAACAACTATTTATCATAAGGACTCTAAGGGATCTTTATCGCGATGTGCACATCAAGGTAAGGCTAACTCCGATATCGACAAGGAAGATAAGAATTATCAGGGGTTACATTAAAGTGCTCGTATCCTAGCAAAACAATTCCTCCAAGTAGGATATCGTTGGCATGTCATGATAGCAACAGCAACCATATAATCACCAGTAGCATCTAAATCAGCACCACCAGGTGGTTCAAACATTACCAAAAAATGGTCACCATGATGAAAACCTAGTAAACAGGCATCTTGTGTGATATCTAGAAAATCAAGAAAAAATCAATAAAAATAAGCAAGAGAAAAATCATCCTCCAATGAAAACAACTATGGTGGCGCTTTGGACAAGTACCATGATGAAAAACTAGAAAACAGGCGTCATGTGTAAGAATCAAGCATCTACATGCACCATTTCAGGTGGAAGCATCTTAGCCTATCCATAATGAATCCAAGCCATTATTTTCAAAATCCAATGTATCTTGATCTTGACAAATGTTTGATATACATTTTACACTTGCTTAAGGAAAAAATATCTCGACATGGATCCCTATAATTGATCTTATCCAGCATTATCTTTAAGCCATGAGGCATTGTCCAAAAGGGCATACTCTATCCAAACATGTTATCCTATCACAAGATAATCCATCACCTACATTGCTAGACATTGGGGAAAATGTTTGCATCTTGCTTCAGAATAAATCTTGATTTATGTCCTCTAGCTCATGTTGCGATCTAGACATTGTCCAAACAAAAAGTTGTGCTACATGGAACCCTTCCCAATTTTTTCCAACAATAAGGTGTACCACCAATGCACTACCAAGGTAACCTTCAAAAATCATGACAAGCATGGACTATTCCTTCGCTAAAAAATTCTAAGATATCAACAATTGCTTGAACCCCATAGCTAGTTCAAGTAAGCTTTTCCACAACATATTCTCTAGAAAAACAAGGTGAAGTATCAATCCAAGTTTTCAACATCTTACATCCCAAGAAAGAGGGTAAAAATCTACCACCAACAAGGTATACCCTCCAATGCACCACAAGGGTAACCTTCAAAACAATTCATACCAAAAACAATGTGTACCACCAACACACTACCAAGGTAACCTTCAAGATGATGACAACATGGATTATTCCTTCACTTAACACTTCTAAGATATCAACAGTTGCTTGAACCCCACAGCTAGTTCAAGTAAGCTTTTCCACAACATATCCTCTAGAAAAACAAGGTGAAGTATCCATCCAAGTTTTCAACATCTAACACCCTAGGAAAAAGGGTAAAAATCCAAAAATCAAAATCAAAATTATCAAAAATGAAAAACATTGAAAACAAAACAACATTGTTAGATTATTCCTTCACTCAAATAGTCTAAGATATCAACATTTTCTTGAACCCCATAGCTAGTTCAAGTAGATTTCCTACAACATATCCTCTAGGCACCGAAGTGGAATATCAATCTGAGAATTGTTTATCCCAAAAACAAGTTTATGCTTTGAGTCAAATGGTCGAACTACGTGGTCTCTGTGTGTACAATGTAGGCAAGAATTATCTCTGATCATCCCTCGAGACCCTAGGTCAGTCCCCTTAGGTTTCCAACATGCTTTCTTCCAACTTATTCAATAAATACAAATTCCAAAAATTCCAAAATCCAAAAACTATTCACAAAATAGAAAAACCCATGAAATTGGTAATCGAATCAAACAAATCCCGAAGTCATCTCTCATTTAGCTACAGTGGTTTGAGGACCACCTGCAATAATTTTAAACCAAGATGTTAGGGTTTCATTCTCAACATGTCAAACAACTCAAAATGATACAAAACATGATGACAAATGACATTTAGGATGACAACAAGAAAATGCTAACAGGATTTAAATGAAACAAAGGCAAATGCAAGATCATGACACCAATGGAAAATTTAACTATACAAAAATTGAAAACCACCTACACCATTGCAAAGATCATGAAATTCTACCCAATTTTTAAAAAAGCACTAAAAAGTACTTTTGTATGACCAAGATATGGTTGTTTGAAGATAGGGTAAAATTACAAGTCACAGAGCAAACAAAAGTGAGATTTTAAGAAAATTGAATGAAACAAAAGCAAGATTTTAAGACAATTGCATGAAACAAAAGTGCCAGTTTAGGACAACTACACAGTTTTAGGATAATTGCATGAAACAAAAGCGCCAATTTAGGACAACTGCATAGTTTCAAGACAACTACATGAAACAATAGTGCCAGTTTAGGACAACTGCATAGTTTTGGGACAACTGCATAGTTTTGGGACAACTGCATGAAACAAAAGTGAGATTTTAAGACAACTGCATGAAACAAAGTGAGATTTTAAGACAACTGTATAAAACAAAAGTTCCAGTTTAAACTACATAGTTTCAGGACAATTGTATGAAACAAAAGTGCCAGCTAAGGACAACTACACATTTTTAGGACAACTACATGAAACAATAGTGCCAGTTTAGGACAACTGCTTAAGACAAAAGCATAATTTTTCATAGTACAAAAGCACCAAAACCGATGCAACTACTCTAAAATCACCAAAACTTTTCTATTAATTGATAGGACTTCGCACATGCATAACAAGAACGTAACGAAGCGAAACGAGAAGCGATAAGGTACATACTACGAAATCAATGCCTAAAGGACATCCAAACTCTTAAAATGCATCTACATGATATGAGGCTCCCTAAATCCTCACCATAGCTCCTTGATAATCAACAAAACAAAAACATTCAGATAACTTGAAAACTCAACAAAAATAACATTAGATAAACATCAAAAAGCATAAAAACATTTGAAAAGGCACAAAAAGCCTACTTCCTCCATCACCTATCTGCAATAAAGGTTCCTCCATAATAAGAAAATCATCACACTCACCCTTTGACAAAACAACTATTGGTAGATGGTCAGTGCTCCCCTTGGGATTTGTGACATGGACTAACCTCCTCTCATGGATCTGTTAACTCTGGTAGTTGTATCAGGCATTAACAGGTCGATCTTTTGGTGCAACGGCAACTGTGGGCCAACAATTGGTATTAGAGCCAAAGGTGTCGGGTTTGAATCCCCTCGAGTAACGCTAAGGGGGAGTTTGTTGGGAGATGGTCAGTGCTCCCCTTAGGATTTGTGACATGGACTAACCTCCTCCCATGGATTCATTAACTCTCGCAGTTGTATCGGGCATTAATAGGTCGATCTTTTGGTACAACGACAACTATGGGCCAACAACAACAAACAAACAAAGCAACATCAAAAGCTAGAACTTTCAAGCAAATAATCAGAAGGATTTGAACACAAGAAGACAAAAAAAAAAGCCAAGTATAACTTCCTATCTATTGACAATTCCCAGCAACATCCTAAGATATGTCTTAATGGATCCATTTCTATGATATACATGATCAACACTGGATAATAGTCTCATAACAGATAGAGCAAGTGATACAACATTATTTTTATTTTTTTAAGTAGTCTTATCTTTTCGATTTACATTATTGACTCATTCCCAGGATCTCTCGAGGATGTCCATAAGGATTTAGAGAAGGAATGAAGAAAATTGATCATCATTTCAATTTTTTGTTTGTTGGATACTTTTTTTATACTACCATGGTGAATACTTGCTTTATTGAGTGTATGAAATTTGTGTTGAAACAATTTGTGTAGCAGTTGCACGCTAGGTATTTCATACATTTTTGTGTAAATGGTCTGAAATTCGTGTAGCAATTGCATGTTAGCTATTTCATACCTATTTGTGTAAATGGTTTGAAATTCGTGTAGCATTTTCATGTTAGGTTTCCTATACCTCTTTGTGTGACTGGTCCAAAAAAATTTTAACACAACCCAACTATATACTTTAAACAAAAATTTTGTATGTCTAGTATGAACAAGAATACTCCTTGTTTGTAGATTCAAAGTCCACACAATGGATACAAAGTCACCTTGGTCATTAATTCCTTGGTGCATCATATATGTTTGCAACATAAAATAGGATTGTTCAAACAACAAAGCCTCCAAGTAAAGCAAAAGAAACTCATCAATGACATCACATTCTTACTAACATTTTCTTCTAATATCATCCACTTTCTTCTATCTTCTCAATCTTACTAACATTTTCTTCTAGTCAAACATTTCTTCTATCAGTCCTTGCACTTAACGCATCACATCAACTTATCAGAAAATTTGGTTCATTATCTAGAATTTTCACTAAATTTCCAAAGGGGGCATCATCCATGCTATCCTTTTTGTGGCATACTGGGGAAACTCTTCCATCCATGCTATCCTTTCTGGGGCATACCGGGGTAACTCTTGCACTTGGGGCATACTAGGGCAATGTTCATTGAAACAAAGCAACCAATACTTTGTATCAAAGAGGGGCAAAATGTAGACACCTAAAAATGTCCTAGCTCATGAACTAGCATTTTGACATTCATATTCATCTATTAATTAAGTGATTTAACATCATTTAATTAATTCATCATCAAAAAACATTGAACAACATCGAACATCATCAAACAGCATCAAACAACATCAAACAGCATTGAATAGCATCGAACAACATCGAACAAAATCAAACAAAATCAAATAGCATAGAACAACATCAAGCAACATTGAATAGCATTGAATAGTATCGAACAACATGAAACATCATCTCAGAATCATACCACAATGTTCCCACATTGCACCACATCAAAAAGACACCAAAAAACCTAATTCCTCTATTAATTGAATAATACAACATTATTTAATTAATTCACTTTTTCATCGTTTCAGAAAAAATAGATAAATTTCATTTATTTAATAAAGTCCCAAAAACCATAATTCTACTATTAATTAAATAAACCACATTTTTTGATTAATTCACATTTCATCATTTCGACCAATTAAATAAATCGCATTTATTTAATAAATTCCTGATCCCACTTTATTTTGTCTTGATTGATTAAATAATGCCAAATATTTAATTACATCACTAAATCACCTTATTCCTCTAAGTTGATTAAATTATTAAATAATAATTTAATTACCACACTTTCCCTCCAAAAAATTGAATAATTAAATCAAACTATTCAAATCAATTATCAAAAATTAAATCAAACTAATGCAACTTTGTTTGCAAAAGTCAAACTTGATTTGCACGTTCAACTCCAAAAAGGAATTAGTTAATTAAATCAATTAATTCATATTCCTCACCCACTTTTTGATTGAGAAAATTACGATTACTGATTGAGCAATCTAATTTGTTAACTAATCAATCCAAATTGTTAATTGAACAGTCTATTATTTTAACGAATCAATCACAATTCCTAACTAAGCCATCACATTCTTAACTAGGCCATCACAATCCTAACTAATCAATCTAAATCTATTAACTGATCAATCACACCCTTGACAGGCCAATCTATTTCTCAATCACCCAAATTGTGTAATCAACTTTGTACAATTTTATCATGTCTAATTCCTCTCAACACAATTCGACCATTGATCTGGATATTCTTCAAAATGATCTTGATCGTCCATTTCAAATCTCATTTTCTATATAACAAACCCCTTTCCTCACAAATGAGGATTGAAGAATCAACATACATTAAGCAACAAAGTGTTGTCAAGATCATCCTTGAGAGAGCTTCATTCCTTCCTCTGATAAAACAAGCATTCATCCATACTTTGCACATGAACTTTGGAGGCTTCATTGTGATAAGAGCAATCCAACATCAAGAAAATACACTCTGCTACGAGATGGTGAAACTATCTTTTTCTCTCATTTCATTTGGTAATTAGTAGATTCCTTATCATGTTTGCAATAGTATAGCTTAATCTCGTATGTGTGAGAGTTTTAGATTTTAGATTTATGCATTTGGTTGTAGATTAGATTCCTTTGTGAAATCGCATTCATGTTCTTCTTGAATCTGAATCTAATGTCCCATCTCACCCTCACACACATATATATATATACACATACATATATTCTAAATTTGAGTTTCATTATTTGGCACTAAATATTATATCATAAAACATGATACAACACAAGCAATCTATGTAACATTTGGCTTATGAATTCTAAATTGGAGCCACATTATCTAGCACTAAATATTATAGACAAATAGGGAAACTATAAAAAAACTGTTACAAAAACATACATACATACATATATATATATACATATACACATTATTATATACATACACACACACACACATGTATATATGTTACATATACATACATATATATAAATACATATATATATATGTATATATATATAGATATATGTATATATATATGTATATGTCTATAAAACTCAGATTCTGGAGCACAATAGTTTTAAAACCCTCCAATCTTCTATAAAACAAACGTGGAGCAAACGATTCATACAGTACTCTACTATCAAACCAACACAACAATGCCTCTTTCAACAATGCAACTTAATCAATATATTTTCTTGCACATTTCAGAGTATGCTTTCCAATACATATATATATTCATATGCATATACATATACATATATATTCATATACATATACATATATATATATACACATATATATACATATATATACATATATAGACACATATATATACTCTGTGCATCTTTGGTGTTATACACATTTTGCATAGTTAGTTCCTTGGTATCTTTCTAATTGATTTAACTTCAAATCCTTACAAAGAGCATGGTGTAGATTGTGAATGGTATGTGGAAATCAATGCTTCAAAACATACACAGATACATATATGCATATATATATTGAAGACAAATAGAGCAATTGTATAACACGGATGACAATAACACTTAAGAGCCACTAAACTAATATAGACAAAATTTAATTGAAGAACAAACAAAGAATACATCTAATTAGGTTGACTTACATATGCATATATGTATATGCATATGCATATTCATAAGTATATACATATATGCATATCTATATGTAAATGTATCTATGCATATGCAATGCATTTTCGGTGGAGAGTGTAACAAATGGAAGGTATGGTGCATTTTTTCCTTTCTCAGAGAGTGTAATACTGCTACTGCTTATGCATATGCATTGTTCCTTCCTTCGTTGCACCCTCCATCTAAAAGAGCTTCACTTTTTTTTATTGCATATGCATATATACATATACATATGCATATATGTATATACATATGCATAATGTATATACATATGCATAATGTATATACATATGCATATGCATATGTATATACATATACGCATAGACATATCAAACAATGCTACAAAATGTAACAACAAATTCATAGATCTAAGATTCAGTGTAATTGATGAAAAAACTAACCATGCATCCAACAAAGGCCCAATACAATTGCCCACAGAAAAAAGGAAACAAGCAACACACCTACAGGGCTAGTGCCTGAGGGTTGTCCAATAGCCTAGGGAGAGCTAGAGTTTGTTATCGAAAACTAAAAAGAAGAATATCATGAAGAACAGTTTGTTACGGTGAACTTTAAACAGATGTGGAAGTACAAATATCATGAAACATATTGATATAAGACATATAACATTTTCCATACAAACAAAATAACCACAACAATTAACACTTTATTATAAGCAGCTTCAAATAGATTAGGGAAAAAGAAATCCACGAAACATATTGGTGCAAGACAAGCAGTCTATGAAACAGTTGTAAGAGATGTGAGAAAAAAAATTAAGAAGTAGACGTAACTAACAGATGAATAGAAAAATAATATCATGAAAAAAACATGGAGAATAGAAGAGGGAAATAACCTATACAAAATGCTATGAAACAAACACCACAATGGTTATTTCAACAATGCAACTTAATCAAAGTATACTTTCCCACACTACAACATTCAATAATCCATTTACTTCGGCCGCTCGTATTTACTTCACCCACCCCCATCATACAACAACAGCAGAATGCATTAACCATCGCACAAGAAAACACTTACCATTGAGCTTCTGTGTATCGAGGACACCAACTCCACCACCACCAACCCACGTAATCACCAAGCTCCACGTCACCACCCAAAAACTCGGTCAAGTTGCCATCGGTTGAGACATCTCCGACACCGAAACATCCAATTCACGGTTGGGTTGACGAAAATCTCAGCAGAAACTTCAAAAAAATATCCTACCAGCTAGGACATCTTCGGCGCTACCTATGATTTTTAAGTGTTTTTTGAATAGTTGTTTTACAATTTCCCTATTTTGTCTATAATATTTAGTGAGAAATAATGTAGCTTGAATTTATAATTGACAAGCCAACTATTACATAGAATTTGTTGTTACACCTTGTCTAGATAGTGATAGAATTTATGGTAAGCAGGAATATGCTGCAAACTCAAATCTATACATGCCTTTCACTAACCTATTACAAAAATCTTAACAATCAGAGGAAAATGAGAGATGTTTCAAAACCCACATTAAATAGAACGTTAAAATATGGAGAATAGAACAGGCAAAGTACGATAATGAACAGTTTGGTATGGGGAACTAGAAAAAAGAATATCATGATGAACAGTTTGTTATTGGGAAGTTCAAATAGTTGAGAAAAAAACAATACCATGAAACATATTGATAGAAGAGGAAAAGAAAAATTGGAAAAGACCTATTAGGAAAACACTTAAGAATAAGGGGGAAATGATAGATGTTCTCAAACCCTCATTAAATAGAACTTTAAGATATGGAGAATAGAAGAGGCAAACTACAATAATGAACAATTTGTTATGAGGAACTGAAAACAAGAATATCATGAAGAACAGTTTGTTGTGGGGAACTTGAAACAGATGAGGGAATAAGAATATAATGAAACATATTCATTTAAGACATTGCCATCCCACGTAATTAGCAAGCTCCACTGCCTACATAAATAGACTTGACTAGTTTGTTCCAAGGACCTTCAAGCAGATCAAGGAAAAAATGAATATCATGAAACATATTAATACAAGGTTCGAGCTATGTTCTTTGTTAATAAATATTGAAGAGAAGTACAGAAATTGTATAAGAGGTGCTAGAATAGCAATTATTTGCTACAAGTCATTTTACATGGGTATTTTACATAAATGATTTGTCTATAATATTTAATGTCAAGCAATGTAGCTCAAATTTACAATTAAGTATGTGGTGTTATACACATTTTGCACAGATTATTACATCATATAATTATTCTCATAACCTAAATAAAATATCATGAATAAAATATGAATAACAGAAGGGGAAAACTATGACAATCAACAGTTTGTTATGGGTAACTGGGAAAAACAATCTCATGAGGAATAGCTTGTCACGGGGAACTTCAAAGACATAAGAAAAAAAATATATCATGAAACATATTGATACAAGACAGATGAATGGAAAGCCACATTAAATAGAACTCCTAAATCCAATAGGTAGCAATAATTAATGCAAAATAAGTGTAACCCCACAGGCTTTATTGAAAATTTGACTTATTACCTAGCACTAGGTGAAGCCACAATAGTGGTTTACAATTCAAGTGAGGAAGAAAAACTCACAAAAAATGAATACATGGCAAAAAACTTGATTTTAGGGGTTCGTACAAACCTACTAGTTCGAGCGAACCCATAAGAGGTTCATTCAAACCAAAACACTTTTAATTCTTTCCCACCCAAAAACCCAACAAAATCCCTTATGGAAGGGTGGTTCAAGCAAACCCCCCTTATTCCTCATCCCCCCCTGAGACACAAAAAAACCTAAATTTTTCCACTTCAAAGCTCGAGTTGAGGATGAAAATGGAGGAATCTTCACAAACCCAACTAGAATCAGGTAGTCCTCAGAATGAGCTATCCAACGAATATAATTTTAATATGTTTTGGTTTTATTATACATAGATTTTTCATCAAAAATGAAGGTCTTTGCTCTGCACATGTGGAAAAGTAACAGATTATCAAAAAAAATTGAAAAATATGAGTGCACCAGATAAATACAAAAAAAAATTACGCGTTATACGGTCGTGCTATGTCTGAATTGTAAATGGTTTGACTTCAAAACTTGATTAAAGAAAAAATATTCAATAAAAAACTATCTAACCAAGTGGAATCACTAGACATCTAAGTTTCAAATCTAAATTCGAAAGAATTAGAATTTTATCCTTCATGGAAAAAAATTTATGTGTTGTACAGTGTGCATCACTTTTTTAAAATGTTGTCTTCTAAAAAAAACCAATTTTCATGGGAGATGGAAAAAGAAGTGCAATCTGATTCCAAAAATTTTGAAAAAAATATTTTTAGAATCTACAGAAAAAATGTGACGAGACTCTAGTTTGCATCATCTTCAAATTCCTCACGATTTAGCCGCTATAGGTGCCTGAATGTGAAGATTTAGTTAATAATAATAATTTCAGTGTCTAGTTTGGCCAAAAATTGTAAACCACTATTGTGGTATCACCCCACTAAATATTATAGACAAATAGAGAAATTGTAAAAGAGCTATTAGAATAACACTTAACAGCCACTTAACTAATTTTATCTCCAATATGTCTATGCTTTCATACTAACCCTCTACATATATATATATGCAATTACTCGTATGTTAATCTGCAATTGCTCCTATGTTAATGGGTATAATGTCAAAAATGCACAGAGATAATTGAAACAATAAACCAAGGGCGATAAAATTACTAACCCTAACCATATTTTTTGATGAAAGAAAGAATATTTAACTACAATTGCTCCTACGGTAATGGGTATAACACCAAAGATGCACAGAGATAACTACAAACAATAAATGGGGGGAAAAAAATTACTAACTGTAACCATATTTTTTTGATGAAAAAAAGAAGATTTAATTGCAATTTCTCCACCCATAAAGAGCGATAATCTCTTTGAAGTCTCCAAAATGGGTATAACGTCAAAGATAGAAACATATAATAAGAAGACATTAACAATAAATTAATCATCTATGCAAAACACCCATGTAAAATGACTTACAGATTCCAAAGAACAATAATTTTTCAATCTACTTACCATGATGTGGACCTTACCTCTTGAAAAAAATAATTCTCCTAAACATTGCTCATTGGTCAATAAGGATCGGTAAAAATTATGAATTTTCCTTTGAACAGATTAGGAAACAAGAATATCATGAATAAAATATGCAAAATAGAATAGGCAAACTACAATAATCAACAATTTGTTATGAGCAACTGGAAAAAAGAATATCATGAAGAACAGTTTGTTACAGGGAGCTTCAAACACATGAGGATAAAATAATATCATGAAACATATTCATACAACACAGATGAAAGCAAAGCCACATTAAATAGAACTCTTAAAGCTAATAGGTAGCAATAATTTGTGCAAAATGAGTATAACCCCACAAACTTCATTGAAAATTTGAGCTACATCACCTGGCACTAAATATTATAGACAAATAGAGAAATTGTAAAAGAGCTATTAGAATAACACTAAAAAACCAAAAATTACTAACCCTAACCATATTTTGTTGACGAAAGAAAGAAGAGTTAACTGTGATTTCTCCACTTGTAAAGACCAATAATCTCTTTGAAGTCTCCAAAATGGGTATAACGTCAAAGATAGAAGCATATAACAAGAAGAAATTAAGAATAAATTAATCATCTACACAAAACGCCCATGTAATAATGAGTATAACCCCACAAACTTCATTGAAAATTCAAGCTACATCACCTGGCACTAAATATTATAGATAAATAGAGAAATTGTAAAAAAGCTATTAGAATAACACTAAACAGCCACCAAGCTAATTTTATCTCCAATATGTTTATGCTTTCATACTAACCCTCTCCATATATATATACAATCACTCCTATGTTAATTTTCAATTGCTCCTATGTTAATGGGTGTAATGGAAAAGATGCACAAAGATAACTAAAACAACAAATAGAGGGCTATAAAATTACTAACCCTAACCATATTTTTTAATGAAAGAAAGAAGATTTAACTACAATTGCTCCTATGGTAATGGGTACAACGCCAAAGATACAAACAGATAACTACAAACAATAAACAAAAGATGCATAGAGATAACTAAAACAATAAACCAAGGGCGAAAAAACAATTGCTCCTATGTTAATCTACAATTGCTCCTATATTAATGGGTATAACACCAAACATGCATAGAGATAACTAAAACAATAAACCAACAACAAAAAAATTACTAACCCTAACCATATTTTCTAACGAAAGAAAGAAGATTTAACTACAATTTCTCCATCCATATAGAGCAATAATCTCTTTCAAATCTCCAAAATGGGTATAACGCCAAAGATAGAAATATATAACAAGAAGACATGAATAATAAATTAATCATCTATGCAAAATACCCATGTAAAATGACTTACCATACAGATGCATAGAGATAACTAAAAGAATAAACCAACGGCAAAAAAATTACTAACCCTAACCATGTTTTTGGACAAAAGAAAGAAGATTTGGGTATGTGCAGGATCATCATGGAAAAAATAGGCCCTTAAGTTGCAATAAAATTCAGAAAATTAGAGTTAGGCAACTTGACGTAAAATTTTGAATAAATTATCTATATTATTTCAAAAATATGTAACAATAGAATCTGTAGAAAATTGAATGTAGTTTCTAAACTACTAGGTTTTTTTTAAAAAAAAAACTAATTGGTGAAAATTTGAAATTTCAATGCAGTAGTACTTAAATTTCAGGGAAAAAATAAGAAGTAGGTGTTCGTCTGACCACCCTAACCACAATAAAATGATAATATTTTTTTATATGATTTTAGATATAAGTAGGGGACTCATGTCCCGATGTGATGCATATTTTTTGTAATTTTTTTCCAAGTAAATAATTAATTCTGAACTTTTTATTACAAATTTTAAAAAATATAGAAACCCGTATGTCTAACCACCTTAACTTAGTCAAAACTTCATGAAATTCATTTTTTATTTTTTTAATCCTATAGTATGTGAAGCATAGAATGTGACGCATGTTTCAGATTCAAAAAACGTGATACCGTTTGAAAGCTATAGATGTTTTTCAATTAGCCTATCAATCAAGACTTTAGTCGTAATTCAAATAAAAAATGAATAATAATTATTTATTAAATTCAAAGTAAAGCATAATTTGTATTGGTGGAAATTTGAGAATCTCCTTTAAAAACCCTTTTCATTTCATCAATTTTGGGTAAAAAAAAATCGTCAGCCACATGGGCCATCATATCACTTAGATATCGCCACTTTTTGGCCCATCATGATCCTGCACATACCCATTTAACTACAATTTCTTCATCCATACAGAGCGATAATCTCTTTCAAATCTCCAAAATGGGTATAACGCCAAAGATAGAAACATATAACAAGAAGATATGAGCATTAAATTAATCATTTATGCAAAATACCCATGTAAAAGGACTTACGGATTCTAGAGAACAACAGTTTTCAATCTAGCATAAAATGGTTCGGAAGCCATCAATTTTTGGAATAGTCTGCTATCAAACCAGCCACGGAGCCGAAGGCGATGATTTTTACAATATTCTACTATGAAACCAACGTCATAATGGCTGTTTCGACAATACAACTTAATCAAAGTATACTTTCCCACACTGTAACACTCAATATTGCATTTACTTCATCCACCCGCATTTACTTCATCCACCCCCATTGTACAATAATGACAAAATGCATTAAGACTCCCTCGAGCAAACACTTACCATTCAACTTCTATGTATCGAGGAAACCAAGTCCACCACCGCCAACCCATGTAATTACGAAGCTCCACATCGCCATAAAAAAACTCAGTCAAGTCGCCACCGACCGGCACATCTCCGGTGCCGAAAAATCCAATTCATAGTTGGGCTGACAAAAATCTCGGTGAAAACTTCAAAAAAAATAGCCTATTGGCTAATTAATTAGGTGATTTTTACTCTATGAAACAAAGAAATAGGGGGGATCTCTTTTCACTTCAAGGGTTTTGAACCTAAAAGGAGAGGTTATTTTCTATATTTCACTCAAGAACAACCCTTGAGATTCCAATGCAAAGGAGATTTAAATATGAAAAAGGGTGTGTTCTAGGGGATGGAATGATGTAAATGAGGGGTTCACCACCAAGTTTAGACTTGGAAAGATAATGCAATGAAGGATGAAATGCAAAACCCTAGCTTGATGAAATGCTTTAATGAACGACCTAGAAATGCAAGTAAAATATAACAAAAAGTTGCTAAACTAGAAATGTGCACCTAGAAACCTCCAATGGACTAGAAATAACTCTAAAACTCTAGAAATGTTGACTTTTTGGCCAACTAGAACTCATTTTCCAACCTAGGTGAATCAATCCCAGATTTGGATTTTTATGCAGGGGCTTGTTGCGGGAAAAAAGGGTATCAAAATCTACAACTTAATCTAAAAGATAGCAGTAGTGGAACTCATTTGCCAATAGTGGAAAATCAGTCCACTTTCAGATTTCTACAAATTCAAAGTTGGATTATGTAGCTCTCAATCTGCTCTATTGTTCCTAATTCAGATCTAGGTCTAAAACTGCATAATTCAACTTGTAGGTCTTCTCTAATTTCCTCCAAGGCTTGTTCACAATCTTGACAACTTTGACTTGCTTTAACAACTTGATGACAACTTTTTCAAACTTGTTCTTTGATAAATCTGCCCTTGAAAGCCTTGAATTCTCTTGCTCAAATTCTCTTGTGAACTCAATTTTCTATTAGGATGATTACTTGAATGCTTGGGGGTAAAATTAGAGAAAGAGCCTTGTATTTTATACCCAAATATGCAAGAATTCCTGAAATTACAACACTACAAGCCGACATTGAATCTTGGAGAATAAAATCCCACTAAAGATTTAAATTAAATTTGATTTTTCAGTTAAAGGGGACTCATTCGCCACCTTGGGAGAATGGGTCCCACCTTAGGAATTTGAGGTGGGTTTTTGGGGATTTGATGTTTTAAATGCCATTTGTCAGGATTATCCTCAAAAATACACACAAATATGGCTTGTGGATGCAAAAATGGGCTAATTAAAGCATAAGAGCACCCAATTATTAATGACAAGCCTAGAGTAATATGAAATTGTGTTACAACACTTTACAACACACCAAATAAGGCAAGGCTAAGAGAAATTGTGATTGAAATAATGTTAATTATGCTTAGAAATCCTAGAAAAGTGTGAAAGTGTGTTAGAACACTTTACAACACATTTGCAAGGCATCATTAAAATACAATAGTTCACAAGGGCCCAAGACCTAATGTGAATGTGTTATCCATATTAAAACTCTAAATCAAGGCCACACTAAGCCAAAATTTGCAAGAAGGAGCTAAACAAGTGCAAAAAAGGCTAAGGATCCTTTTTTCAATGTTACACTCTAACACATACAACTTAGTAAATAGGTCTAGGAAATAATTACCATTCCAAATTATTTATGGGGGAATATCATGCATGTTCGATACCTACTACAATTACTAATTATAGAATGGGTTAGTGGTCATATGGAGGGATTTATAGAGAGCATACATCAATTTCAAAGTGAACCAAGGAGAATTCTATAAGATAGTAATGAGAATTATAAGGTAGTAGTTGATATAAAAATAAGGCCAAAGGAATTTGAAGAGGGATATTTAGTGATGATACATCTTAGAAGAGACAGATTTACTCAAGGAATGGAGCATGAAGAGGAAGAAGAATTGGATTGGGAAAAATATGTACCAAGAATGAAGAATGAAGAGATAGCATGAGTTATAAACAAGAAGATAGTTCAAATGAGGTTGGGAAGCTACAATAGGTATTTTGTACAATGGGAAGGATTAGAGAAAGAGTATAATACTTTGATCTCAAAATGGGAAATAAAGAAGCTTCATAAATTAAAATGATAAGAGTTTAATTGGAAAAATTCACATGAGTTGATATTATTTAACTTGAGGAGAATGATGAGCAAGCCTAACTTCTAAAGGCCTAAACTTATTACTTGAGAACCTAATGTAGACCATTATTTTCAACAAGTTGATTTTGGAGATTTGGAGTTCCTTATAACTAGCTTACTTTGGTTAATAGTTGTTTTAAGATTTTTAGGGCCTAATTTAACTAACTAAGGCCTTAAAAGTGTCTTTTAGTATTTTATTTTAATTTTAAACTTTATGTTTTTATTTGAGTGTGAACTTGGCGTACAAGTCACTATCAAAATGTATATTTAGACATGTATAACATAAGGAATAATTATTATTCCATTTTTAGTTGAATATCATTTTACTAAAAATAATAGCTTGTTAAATTTAACATTTTCAATTATTCTAGGTAGTTTTTAGTTTTACTAGTTTATAATGCATCTTAATTATGCTAGTTAGTGGGAGAGTGGCATATTTCATTTAAATGAAGGAATATTATCTTTTTTTTTATTTCTTAAAGAATGATAATATATATTTCAACTTTCTTTTCGATGGAAATATTATTACTTCTTTAATCCATTTCTCGAATGATAATATAATGGCCTATTTGGTCCTTTTTGAATAAAATACTTTTCTAATAAAAAATAACCTAAATCTTATATATGGAAAAAATCTAGTTCTAAAAGTGAATCATGGAAGTTGTGATTTCACAAAAAATGAAGGGAAATAGAATGGCCATTCAAAGTGAGTAAAATGGATAAAAAGTAAAATAATACTTCACCTATTCAGGAGTTGATTTTGATAGTAAAAATAATATTTATTCCAATAGAGAAACATATGCTAAAATTGAAATCCAATAGAACTAAGGTTTTGTGTCCTTTGAGCTATTAGAAAATAAACTAAATATCTAGTGTGACACTATAGTAGAAGGCTCATAGCTAAGATTTAAACTAAAATTTTAATCAAAAATTGAAATAAGTAAATATTAAGAATTTGAGTGCTTGAGATTACAATGTAGTAGTGATTGTGTCTTTTGAATGACACAACCTTGGCCCTTTCCATGATTCAATCCTATGATCAAATAAATCTTTGGTGTTGACAAGATGTATTATCCTATTCATATCCAAGGTAAGGAAAATAATGGTGATGTTAAATATCATCATAGGACTTACTTTGCAAGGATTCAATTTTATGACTTCCTTAAAAAATTAAAAATAGAAAACATAATTGGGTAAAAATGAATGTGGATGTTTAATTATGAAGAGTACCAATGAGTTGATTGATGACTATTTGATTATTAAATATTGATTTGATTTGATGTATGTTTGTGTTATAGAGTATATTCAAAGTATTCTTTGATAACGAGTGACATCTAATGCAAACAATTAAGAAGTTGTTAATGCATGGTATAACTACAAAAGGAGACACACTTTTGATTCATTTAAAAATGCTATCAAGCTATATCCATCATATGTAAATGCCTTAGGATGGTGTCCTTAAATGCATAACATTAGAACCACAAATTTGAACTTTTGGCAACTATAAAACTAGGTAAAGATTAGAACCTAAGAATGTTGATTGTATAATGCAATGTGATCATGCTAAGAATCCTATCTAAGAGAGGATCTCAATTGTGATATTGTCTAATTTGACTAAATTGTTAGGATTTAGATTAGAAAGTTTTGAATTAGAGTGATGTGATATATGTTTGAGTTCTAAAATGTATCTTGGAATAGTGAGTGCATCAAAATAATTAAATTGTATGCATAAATCATACATCTTTAAAACATCAACCCAAAATAATATAAAACAAAGAATAAATAATGATAAACTATATACAATTTTCTATTCTATGAAATAATACACCATAAAAGAACTAAGAGAGATTCTTTTTCTTATAAAATTTAAAATCAAAACCCAAAATTGTTTTCAAATTTATTTAATTAAAAGGGTAACAACAAATATTAATCAAAATAAATATAACATTTAGGATTGATTGATAGCCTAGCACTTTGAAAGGTAAGACAAACTCTTTGGTTCGAGGGAAATTGCTTTTAAGTCTATAGAGGACTACAATTCAGACCTAAGATCTCTCGGCGGCGAGCACATACCATCAAGGCAGGAAAAACAAAAAAGCATCATTTTTTAATTAGTGTTCACGATTCCCCGCAAAACTCATTGTAATCTCAAAGAAACAAGGAAAAGACCTGTATCAAATCAATGTATCGGGACGCATTTGCTCACAAGATTGAGGACTCTTTGGTTTATTGCGAGTTGTACTGTACATGATAAACGAGAAAAAATACTTTTAAATGTATGTTCATGGTTGAAACATCTAAATATCCCAAAAAAATCAATACAATACCTAATTATTCTAAAATTATTTAGTGGATAAAAATCTCCTGCCCTATCGGCATTTTCAATGCTTTCTCAATATGCAGACCAGAGCAAACTAACCTGGTCATGTATTCTTTTAAGGCCAATCAATCTTCATTAGTGTCACTTCTTTTATAGTTTATCTATCTAACCATCATATTTTTCTCTGTTTCTTCTTTGTTACTGCTCTCTGCAATGGAAAAGTTTGTTGGAGGCTTAGGAGATGGGAAGCACAAGCACAGGTATGCTAGGAGATATGTATACAGTTAAATAGGCTTACAATCCAAACTCTACAAGTGGGCAGATAAAGATAGAGGCTTAATATCGTCAGTACTTGTTTTTGCAGGTATCAGCAATCTAGCCAATTGGGAAGAACGAGGGATACAATATCGAGGCCAAGCCCTTATTACTGGGGTGATTATATGTCAAATGGTAGACCGATTAGGGACTATGTTTGTAAGGAAGAAGCATCAAGTAGTACATTGCAAGGGACCATATCGGCCTGGCCTTCATTGAGCAAGGGTTGCTTTCTTGTGAAAAATAGAGAAAGCACTCCAGATCTTGTGCAAAAAAAGCCCATGCTTAAAAGCTCTGGTAAGCAGATTGGTAAAAAACTGGAAGTTCTACATATTCGAGTGGGTTGTGTGCTCTTGCACACCCTCAAATTCGCTAAAAGATATGGCCAGCTCAATCCAAATAAAAGAAACGACGAACATATGTCTACAATTGAAAAATGTCGTCGAAAGGTAATGAGAACAAAAGGTCTACTGATCTCGGCAGAAATAGGAACTGGAGCTGGGGAGTTAGCAGAGCCCAAAACTCCAAACCAAAGCCAAGAAATGGACGTCCAGTTTCTGTGGGCAGAAAAATGGCGTCCAAAAAGATTAACAGATTTCATTTGCAACAAGCAACAAGCACTAGATCTTCAGTTCCTGGTAATCTTTTCGTATTCTCTCTCTCTCATTTATCTTCTTTCCTTTTTTCCTTTTAATGTAAATGATCAAATTGACAAACAACCATTTCCATTGGTGTAGGGAATAGCAGAACTATTCTTCAGCTTAAAAACAATGCTAACATTAGCATATCTCTTCTTAACACACGAGCTAACGCATGTAAAATCTAATCCATTCTAAGAGGAACCTAAGAAATAATAGGATCAATAGAATGTTGAGACACCTCATTAGTATGCAACAAGAGGTTGAGAATTGTTAGGAGCAACAAAATGATGGTTAAGATCATCATTCATATAACTTGAAAATCAAATTAGATAGGTATAAAGCACCAAAATCAAGTAGATGATTAAGAATAGGAGCAAAAGTAATTGGAAAATAATTATTGTATAAATATAAGTGTTAACATCAAAAGAATATTTATAAAAACTAATCACAAAGGGAGTTTGTTATTTAGTTAACAATCTTATAAATATATGTATTTATTGGCGATTTAATATTCTTTTTTGGTGTTAGTCGTAATTTTTAAGGTTTTATGGATGTAAATTTAAAATCATAATAAAGCAGAAACTTGTTTATTTTTTATTCAATATATATTCTTAGATGCACCACTTCATGGATGCATTTACATTTCCTAAAAAATAACATTTAAAATTTATCAGTTTAAATGTATTAGTATCAATTGGATGTTATTGAAAAGTTGAGGGCCATAAATATTTATAGTTTTGTAGACTAGACATTACAAAGAGAGATGGATATTATGAGTTTTTATTAATTAAGAAGGGAAAGGGCCTTTACCTAAGAGTTTTAAAACATCAACAAACTAAAATTAAAACAAAAGCATCAAAGCCAAGAGATGAAATTGCAAGGGACATAGACCTACCAAAGAAAGAACAAAAAAAATCAAACAACAATAAAAAAATATAGCAACACCTACACACAGAGAAATAACACCAGGGACCCAAAGAGAATTAATCAAGTTCTAATTTTTCTACACAACATCCAATGACACCTCCCAATCATCTTTAGCGTGAGCCTTCTTTCTTTTTTATTATATTTAGTCACCTAAGGGTCTGTAGCAATGCCAAGTTTCTTTTTTTTCTTATTGATTTTTGAAATCCTCAACATAGTCCCCATGACTGCTTTCAACATAATACCCTAGGTGACTAAGGTGAGACTACAGATAGCCTTCTCCATTCTTTTGATTTTTTCATTGTTTGTTTCTATTAGAATTAGGAAGATCTAGAAGATAGAAAACAAGCACAAAATGCTATAAAAGCCCATTCTTAGATTGATTGAACGAGCAACCATAAATAAGAAAGAACAAGAAGATCAAGATCCACAAGATGTGGAAATCAAGATCAAGATCCACATGAAGTGGATAGGAGTGGAGTGTCAACTCGACTACCTAGAGTGTTAACTCAACTACCTAGAGTGTTAACTCAACTACATGGATAGCTAACTAGGCTTAAGTAAGCCATGTGTGTAAGATGTGTACACCAACACCCCCCCTTAAGCATAGCTTAGGTGGGTAGAAGAAATGGGTCTCGGCTACTAGCCAAATGAGGTACCCATGCACAATGCAAAACTCTCAGAAACAGAGAAAGATAGAAAACTCAATGAGAAAAAACTATCCTCCAAAAAGAGAGAAAGTGAAAGATGTACAAGTGAAAGAAGAAGAAAGATAGGAGGAGGACTCAAGACCCCCCAAGAACTACTTCTATCATAAAATTACAAGAGATATTCCCCCCATAGGAGAGAAAGAGAGAGACTTGGAAGCTCCCCATAAGATATGTTGTAGTGTGCATAAATGCTCGATGAAGTATGTCGAAGAGAATTCATGAACGTTGAACCATATTTCTCCCTTTAAGAAGAAAGCGAACTACAAAAGTGTGCAAATTATCTTCCCAATCCTGATAGGAACATGCAGAAAGAAGTATAAAGGTCTCTAAATTATGCACAAGATCCAAAGACATAGATGATGCCCATAATGTCTTCATAGAATGCTCAATGATCTCCAAGCCAAAGTTGATGTGTGACAAAGATTCAAGAACAGGGACCACAGGGATCATAGATGTATGATAATAACTAGAACCATAAGAATCCAATACTGTCACTATAGAAATTGTAGTAGGCAAGGCATGAGCAAGAATATCTGAAGAAGACAAGCATGATGCAACTTTTACAATGAAGTTGTCATAAAAAAGAAGACTAATGTCCTCAATAGTGTCATCCAAATCAGTAAGATGGGATTCTACAAAAAGACATGAAATGTCGAGTAGATATACATCCCAAAGTGGCAGATCTGGAAAGACGATAGATTTTGTGGTCTTACAAAGCAGTGTAAAGATAGTGTGAGAGAAATGAGGACAAAATTCATCCCCATGTTGAGTGCTCCACAATATGTACACTTGACTATGCAACATGTAGACATGGTCTAAATGTGCAAAAGATCAAATGCAAAAAAACCCCCTGAAACTGTTGAAAGAGAGACCCCCTCCAAATTTTGGCACTTTATAACTTAGTGGATTTTCCAAAATAAATTTGACCAATGCATGGAGAATGAAAAACCATTCACTTTTGCAAAAAAATGGTACTCAATTTTGAGCTACCAAGCAAAAGTTATTTAAACAGTTAATTTCTTGCAAAAATGGCCTAATTTAATTAACTGCACTTGAAAAGCAAAAAATAAACCTATCATAGAGGTGAATATTCCCTTCCAACTTGTTGGAATCAAGGTGAAGTGTAGATTACAAAGGGTTTGATTGTGAGGGGTAATTGGCCTCTTGCCAACCCTGTCCTCACCCTTTGTCTTCAATGGGAGAATACAAGTAATCACTACCTTAACTGGTGAGAAATGCCAAGTGAAGACTTCAATCATAGAAATCCGCCATGGAAGAAAGTAAACTCAACCATATAAATTGTAGCCTCAAGAAGGCAAAGCGTGCCTCCAAAATGAAAATCAAATCAATGCACCACTCAAGACCCTGGCCTCCCAATGAAAGGAGGAGCTCGAAATAGATGAGGGTGGCCTGTTGATGTTGTGATATGTGGCCTCACGGGTCTATGTAAATTGCTTTCATGGGTGATAATTGGCCTACCCACGCCTTATGCAAATGTGAAAAAAAATCACCTCTAAGAAACACTACAACGTCTGAATGGATGTCACAATGGAGCTTCATAGTGATAGATAGAGCAAAGACAAAATATAAAATAGAAATAAATTGCTACAGCAAAAAAACATAATTTTATTCATTAACTTGATTGATTGTCAAAAAGGCTACAGCTGTTGTTTAAATAGAAGCAAATAAACTGTCAACAATGACAGTAAAAGAAACTTCTAAACACCACTACAAACCAACTTATAAATGATTGAAAACATTACATAAATAGACTTAGCAAATTCTAAAATAACTGAAAACAACATATTAGAAGGTTTGGTAGATTCCGAACTAAACTATAGAAACTATGGGAGAAATTAGAAAGTTTCTTCCAACACTCCCCCTTAATTTCGACCATCAACAACTCCCAAATTTATCCTTAGATATTCAAAATTTTCCTTCGATAATACCTTGGTAAAAATGTCTGCCAGCTGATCTTTGGATCTACAAAATTCAACACAGATTTCTCTATTGTTGACCAATTCTTTGATGAAGTGATACCTTGTATCAATATGCTTGCTTCTTTTGTGAAACACATGATTCTTCGACAATGCAATGGTTGACTTGTTATCACAAAGGATTGGTGTTGGTTCATCTTGATTATGCAACAAATCTGACAAAATTCGACGCATCCAAACAGCTTGACATGATGCAGCAATTGCGGCTACATATTCTACTTCAGCTGAAGAAAGTGTCACTATAGGTTGCTTTTTTGATGCCCATGAGACAGCTCCTGATCCCATATGAAATATATGTCCTGATGTAATTTTCTTGTCATCTATGTTACCTGCAAAATCACTATCAGTATAACTAACCAAATCAAAATTATTAGTTTTGGAATATAGAATTCCATATCCTATTGTTCCTGCAACATATTTGAGTATTCTCTTCCCAACTTTCGAGTGAGAATTTTGAGGTGAATCCATGAACCTTGAAATCAAAATCACACCATACATGATGCCAGGCCTTGTAGCTATAAGATATATTAAACTACCAACAAGTTTTTTAAATCTGGTTGGATCAACATTTGACCCCTTATCCTCTTTTCTCAACTTTGTTCCTGTGACAACTGGAGTTGGTGCAGGATTACAATTCAACATTTTAAATCTCCTTAATACATCCTTGGCATATTTGGACTGACTAATAAAAATTCCCTTATCTATTTGAACAACTTCAATACCCAAAAAGTATTTCATCAAGCCCAAATTTGTCATTTCAAACTCTTTCATCATATCTGACTGAAACATGTCCACAGACAAATTTCCACTAAAAATCAAATCATTAACATAGAGACATACAATAAAAATTTGACCTTCATCATTAGTCTTTATATATAATGTAGGCTCACTATTGCTTCTTCTGAATCCATTACTTATCAAATATGAATCAATTATACTATACCAAGCCCTTGGTGCCTGTTTCAATCCATAAAGTGCCTTTTTTAATTTATAAACCTTATTTTCATGACCATGAACTTCATAACTAGGGGGTTGTAAAACATAAACCTCTTCATCAAGAAAACCATTTAAGAAAGTTGATTTCACATCCATCTGAAAAACATTCCAATTATTATGTGCAGCTATTGCTAAAACAGTTCTAATTGTGTCCATCCTTGCAACTGGAGCAAAGGTTTCATTATAGTCAATCCCATACTATTGTGAAAACCCTTTTGCAACTAATCTTGCTTTATGCTTTACAATTTGACCTTCAACATCAAATTTAGTTTTATAAACCCATTTAACTCCTATGCAATCTTTACCTTCAGGTAAATCTACTAACTCCCATGTTTTGTTTCTTTCAATAGAGTCAATTTCTTCATCCATTGCCTTAATCCAATTATCATCTTTTACTGCTTCTTCAAAATAAACAGGATCACTAGCAAATAAAGCAAAACATGAATTCACATTTTCATCTTCATGATCATATATTTCTTTTAAGCTTTTTGTTTTCTTTCCTTTATACCTTTTTATTAATGAAGCGAGTGTTGGATCTGATTCATCACTTAAATTTGAATTTTTATTAGAGATATTTGAATGGGATGATAATATACCTTGCACAATATTGCTTGGTGGAGTACTTGGTGGTGTTTGACCACTTTTTTCTTTTGGTTCCTCCTCACTATCATGTATAGGTGCTCCACCTATGACTATTTTATCAACATTTGAATCCCATGCTTCTTCTTCCTTAAATTCAACATCTCTACTAATAATCAATTTCTTTGTAATTGGATTATATAATCGGTAAGCTTTTGATTGCTCATCATAACCAATAAAAATGCATTTTTCACTCCTATCATCCAATTTCCTTCTCAATTCAGATGGCACTAAAGAATAAGCAACACATCCAAAAATTCTAAAATGAGAGACAGTATGCTTCTTACCATTCCATGCTTCTTGGGGGATTTTATCCCTCACACTCTTTGTAGGACTCCTATTCAGAATGTACACTGCACATGCCACTGCTTCTACCCACAAATCATTGATAAACTTTTGGCCTTCATCATGCTCCTGGCCATATCCATTATAGTTATGTTCTTCCTTTCGGCTACTCCATTCTGCCGTGGTGTATATCTTGTTGTAAAATATTTCTTAATTCCATGATATCTGCAAAAATCTAAAAATTCATTAGAACTGAACTCACCACCCCTATCGGATCTGAGTACCTTAATGTAAAATCCACTTTGTTTTTCTGTCAAAGCTTTAAACTCCTTGAATTTATCAAATGCTTCAAACTTCTGCTTGAGAAAGTATATCCATGTCTTCCTGCTGAAATCATAAATAAATGTTAGGAAATATGCATTGCCACCTAAAGATGGAGTCTGCATTGGCCCACATATATCAGTGTGAACTAATTCTAATGGTTTCTTTGCTCTGTATGAACTTTGAACTGGAAAACTCTCTCTATGTTGTTTTGCTAAGATACAACTTTCACATGTAGTAGCTGGATGATCTATAACTAGTAAACCTCTCACCATATTCTTCTTTTGCAATAAACTCAAACCTCCAAAATGAAGGTGACCATACCTTAAATGCCAAAGCCATGTATGATCTAAGTACACTGTTTTTAAATTAATTTCCTCCTTTCCTTGAATACAATTAATTTGGAGGGGGAACATTCTGTTTTGTGTCATTTTGACCTTTGCAATTAATTTATCATTAGGATTTCTATCCAGAATTATGCATTCATCATTTTTAAAGTGAACTCTGTACCCTTTTGTCATTAATTGACCACACTCAACAAATTATGTTTTAAACCAGGTACAAAGAAAATATCATCAATATGTCTCTTTTCACCATTCTTAGTCATGATATTAATTGTCGCTTTCCCAATTACTGAAACTCTACTATCATTTCCCAATTTTACTTCTGATTTAATAGAATCATCCAAACTAGCAAATAATTATCTGTTTCCTGTCATATGGTTACTACAACCACTGTCTAAAAACCAAACATCATTAGAGCTTTTTTGAGCCACATTACAAGCAATGAGTAAACTTCCAGAATTATTACCAGATACATCTGTGTAATTTTCCTTTTGTTTATCCACTTCAGCTTGTTTGATTCTACATTCATTTGCAAAATGCCCAAATTTCTTACAATAATGACACTGTATGTGGGACTTATCATACCTTGATGATTGAAACTGATTTCTTCCACGTCCTCTATTGCTGAAATTTTGATAGGATGAATTACTTCTTCCTCCTTGATCTGAACTTGTGTTTTCACTTCTTCCTCTTCCTCTTCCTCTGAAGTTTGATCTTCCTCTTCCAAATGATACCTGTGTTTTGAAAGCACTCTCCAAAGAAGAATTGTTATTTCGATTCATTCCGATTTCATGGGAAAGCAAGGATCCCATCAATTCATCTATTGACAATTGAGACAAGTCTTTTGATTCTTCAATTGCAACAACTATTGCATCAAATTTATTAGGAAGACTTCTAAGAACCTTTTCTATCACCTTTTGATCAGATATATTTTCACCATGCATCTTCATCTGATTTACAATATTCATTACATTACTAAAAAATTGATCTACAAATTCTGATGAATTCATTTGAAGATTTTCAAAATTCCTTCTTAAAATTTGTAATTTTGCAACTTTTACTTTAGTTATCCCTTGGTATGAATTTTCTAAGATTTCCCAAGCTTGCTTAGAACTAGTTGCAACAGAAATTCTAGAAAACAAAGGTTCGCCCATTGCTTGTTGAATAAGAAACAAAGCCTTAGAATCTTTCTTTTTCTTTTCCTTAAGATCATCTTTTTGTGTTTGTGACAAAGTAGACAAATCCTGAGGTTCTACAAACCCATTTTGAACAAACTCCCACAAATCTTGTGAACAAAACAATGTCCTCATTTTTATTGCCCATGTATCATAATTTTTACTTGTAAATATTGGAATTTGGGGCTGAGTTAAATTACCACTGGATGCCATGATGTTATCTCCCCTTCCTGATCTGCACTTATCTTATTTTTCAGCAAAAAACCTTTCAATTCATCTATTTATATCAAATCCATAAAAGAGTTTCAAGAAAATACAAAAAGACAAATAAATAACTCCAATACTTAGCAGCTTCAACACACTCAATAGCTACAGCAATGATCACACATTTGTCTTATCTCTGTTAACAGCTTTCAACCTTCTGAAATCTTCATCCGTGATCATCTAGCTCTTATACCAATTTGATAGATAGAGCAAAGACAAAATATAAAACAGAAACAAATTGCTACATCAGAAAAACATAATTTTATTCATTAACTTGATTGATTGTCAAAAAGGCTACAGCTGTTGTTTAAATAGAAGCAAATAAACTGTCAACAATGACAGTAAAAGAAACTTCTAAACACCACTACAAACCAACTTAGAAATGACTGAAAACATTACATACATAAATAGACTTAGCAAATTCTAAAATAACTGAAAACAACATATTAGAAGGTTTGGCAGATTCCGAACTAAACTATAGAAACTGCGGGAGAAATAAGAAAGTTTATTCCAACACATGGCCTCCCGTTCCCTCACATATTTGGGATTTGCAGATTTGGTGATATGGACACCTACAAATTTGGTGATTTGGATGCAAGGCTGGGCCTGCGTGGAAACGAATTTCCACTAACCTCTCTCACGCCTGGCAAGTCATCCAATGAGGACTCCTTATTTTGAATCACGGAATTCAAAGTTCATCTCACGTCCTCCAAATCGGAGCTCAAATCCTTGATCTTCCTGCAGATCTTCACACCATCATTCAAATCGTGAGCAGTGATTAATAACGGCAAACAAAGACATGGATCTAGAAATCGTGCCTCTTGACAGTCTCTGGGCGTCCCCAGATCTACGATTCCTACCTCCTATTCTCACCTCAAAGTCTCACGAGTTTGCACACAAACTCTTTCAAAACAGCCAGACTTGAGATTACACCACACTTGAGATAGGGGTGGGGTTAAAAACAACTAAGAAATAATAAATTTGTTCAAACTAAGGCCTGAAACTATCTCTAATCTTAAAGCTCTGATACCATATTAGAATTAGGAAGATCTGAAAGATAGAAAACAAGCACAAAATGCTATAAAACCCCATTCTTAGATTGATTGAACGAGCAACCATAAATAGGAAAGAACAAGAAGATCAAGATCCACAAGATGTGGAAATCAAGATCAAGATCCACACGAAGTGGATAGGAGTGGAGTGTCAACTCAACTACCTGGAGTGTTAACTCAACTACATGGACAACTAACTAGGCTTAAATAAGCCATGTGTGTAAGATGTGTACACCAACAGTTTCAATCTTAGCTTTCATCTCCTTAGTCACATGGTGTAAGTTTTCCAGATGATATTTAAAATGAGAAGGAAACCCCTTCTCATTGCTCATGTTAGAACCTCCATTGACCTCCTTATTATCAATGTGGAAGGGAACCATAGAAAACTCTTCTTCATCCACCTAGTTATCATCATCCTCTACTTCATTACCCTCCTCGCCATCAAATTCTTCCTCTTTAACTATAGTACTCTTTATCATCATCCTCCTTATCAACCTCACCTCCCCCATCGACATGTCACTCCTCCTTCTCCTTACTCAAAGCTCTAAATATTTATGCTTGTTAACCATTTACTATTTTATTTAAGTGTTATTCCTAATTTGTAATACTTTAAGAATTCAATAAACTTGTTTATTTTTTATGCAATATATTACTAAATGCACCATCACTTCTTGAATGATATTGCATGTTGAATGAGTGTTTGTTATCAAAATTCACTTATATACAAAAATAATACCATCTATATAGTACAAACATTAACTACATAAAGATAGACCAAGGTATTAGTAAAATAAGCATAATGTGTATTATAATAACATAAATATGTATAAATATCATGATAGTACCTTGAAAGAAAATTAAATTAATAAATAATACTATTAACCAGTAGGTGTATGAACATAACTTTATATTAACAATATTTTTTATTCGGTTGTGATTACATCCACACAATTGAAAGAGAATTTTCTTTAAGTATCAAGACCACCACCTAAGGCACAAACTCGAATAGGGACTAGAATCAGATTGTTATAGAAAATTATTCAAGAAGATAAATCTCAACACTAGTTAGATTGACAAGGAACTCTAAATGGTCTTGTATCTCACTATCACTATTGTGAAGCTAAATAGAAAATTGTGAGGGTAGTAAACTAGAAAGTAGAAAACAAGCTTGATACTAGAGTTTTCCCTCAACTTATCTACTTTTTAATTTTAAAAAATATTAGGATCTCTTCATCCTAATTTTTTGCTTATAATAATTATTGTTAAAAAATATTCAAATGCATACTCTTTGTAAGTCATTCGTTAAAGTATTAATAATAATACCACATGCTTTGGAAATAGTTGTTAGCTTGACTAGAACTAGTATAGATATGGTGCATAGATATGGTGCATAGGCTAATGGAAAGGTACTATGAATTTAATTATATTTTGCTTTCTCAAAGGAGGTTGTCTCTTCTAAGAACCTCATGATATAATACTGTTATGATCTCTTAATGCAATATAATTATTTTTTTTGGAAACAAATCATGATGGGTCAAATAGACAAATGAAAAAAAGAAGTTACATATATGGAAAAATATCAACATTTTGATGGAAAAGTACAAATATTTATATCTCATAAATGGATTCTCTAAGAAAAATATCTTGGGAACACCTAGGATTTAGGTAGGTGGAAGTTCCAAAAGAATCTAAATAAACCTAAAAAACTATGTGTTTATTGTTATCCTAAAATTTTCCAAAACTTTATCCTTGAAGGTGACAAACATTTTTGTAACCAAAATTAGTGAAATAAAAAGGGGTTTGCAAAGGAAACTCTCAAAACTATAAGATTACAATATATGGTTCATTATAATTTTAGTAGGTAATTACTATTAATTGTTTATATAAAATATGTTTAAATTATATATATATAATGAAAAATATTCACAATTTTCAAACCATTTATTATTTTTTCAATATAAAGACAACATATACACTAGAATTCTTTAAAGAGAGATTTTGAGGAGTTGGATATTCATTTCTTCAATCAAAAGACAAATTTTTAATCCTATTATATTTCTCTAAATTCTTTCCATGGGGGATTCTAAACCTTTCAAATTATGTTAATGAAAAGAGGCATGCCCAAATAAACTAAGGGAATATAATTGATAGATTATTTTAAAATTTTAGGATTACAATTTGGTGATATTTATTTGTCTTAAAGAAGAGTAGAGAAGCCTCATTAAAGTTAATTTTCTACCTTGATATAAAAATACAAATGTTGAGGATATCTTTTAATTATTTTTCTTTCATGATAGAGATATTTTCTAGAAGAATCATGTCATCAAAAAATTTGTTGTGGGAGGAGGGGGCCTCAAAGTAGAGAAGGTAATGAATATTTGGATAGATCTTTTAGAAATATACATTGCTATACTTCTACCCAAGGCTTTGACAAACAGCATTCAAATGTACAAGGAAATAGGGTCTCGTTGATGAAGACTATATTTTCTTGGAAAGAATCTAGTATGACTTACATTGAACATCACTAAAAGGATACAATTATAAATCGAAATTTTCCTTAGAGATGATAATTTCCTTGGACTCCAAGTCTTTTTGTCACTTTAAATAGAGAGGACCACTTAACTCTATTATAATCTTTACTAGTATCATGTTTAAGAATCATACCTTCTTTCTTTCTTTTTTCCCATGGAACAGAGAACTTCATGCATAGCAAACAATGTCAAGGTTTTATTTGCCTACCAAAAATCCACTTTAGTTGCTAAAGATGACCTTTTCAAGGATATTTTGGATTCTCAAGACTAATATTTTAGATCAAATTAATTAAAAAGTGGTGGAATTTGATCAAGAAAAAAATTGAGGATATTCACACTCATTTTTGGGGGATGAGAATTAAGAATGTGTTATTTTAGTTCTCTCAGTATTTTTTTCTCTCATTATTCTACTTGGGCATAATAATTATTAAATAAAATCAATGATGTCACTCCAAATAATATCTCAAAAGGATAGGGGCGGAGGGCCTACCTTGATTGGCTAAAGCACCATGTTGTAGGCAAGAGGTCATGAGGTCTAGTCTCCCCTCCATCCTCATGGTATCAAAGGATGTGTTGCGCCAACATCATCGGTCACTTGAAAATGGTTTACTGGGCACACTACAGTTTATAGGGGGCTACCCAATTCTTGCAATCTTACAAAAATATATCCCAAAAGGATAGAAAAATATCAATGGGAAGTTGTCAATTCCTAAACGTTTGAAGGAATAAAACAATAAAAAATTTATAACCTATTCCATGGTAGTATCTTAGCACTTATTCTATCATTATCTTCTTTAGAATGAATTTTAGTGATAATTTCTAATAATTCTTCCTTGTTGGGATGAGACTATTCTAGACTTCCTAAAAGTAAATTTTTAAAATGATTGATTGTTTCCTTCTTGATATTATCTTCTTCTTTGACTATGCTACCACCTTCTTTAATTAATTCCATGATTTTTTTCTCTTATATGTTTCATAGTATAGATATTATTGAAACAAATTAGAAGTCTTGTGCTTAGAAGAGAGTCAAAGAACTCTAAGTTTTTTCTTACCAAAAAAATCTTTGTTGAGAAAATTGTGTAAATAGGAAAGGATTGTATTTTCTTCTTTTAGACTATCTTGATCCATTCCTTTGGATTTTATTTATTTTTAAGTGCCTCAAATTCATTGGTAACCATTGCTATTCTTTGAAAATTGTTTCCAAATAGTTTTTTGGTCCAAACATTTAACTCCTTTTTAATAATTTTTTTTATTTCAAAGAAAAGAAACTTTATGCATGGTAGTTCCTTTTGCTTTAATAATCCACTAGTGTTTTATGTTTTCATTGAGTTCTATGTGAGTGATCCACATTATCCTAAACCTAAAGAGGTAGTTACTAGTTTTCTTATCATAATCCATAGACAATAGAAGATGTTTGTTGTTATAATTCATGTGAAAAAGTGTTGAAACATAGTTGTTAGTCATAATAGTCCATAAACTCTTCATTACCCCCAAATTTTTGTAAGGGGATAAGAGATGTATTGATGTCACTCACAAGAATCTACTTTTGATCTTTAAAATCCTCTCTAGAATTAAGAAAATGCCACCATTTATATTTCATGTTTCATCTAGAATTTGGGGCATATATATAATGAATAATCCAATGGGGCATATGTATGAGAAACTACCCAATAATTCCTATTGGATTTATCAAGAAAATAGATATTAAGATGGTATTTATCTTTTCTTAGAACTTTTCCTTTATCCCAATGAGGGTTCCACATGATGTAGATCCCAATAGAAGCACCATAAGAGCTCAAAACAACAAAATTTCAATCAAGCCAAATAGATCTAGTAATGTTCAAGAAAGATAAATTGAACATTCTCACTTCCTAAAGAAAAAAATTAAGGATGACTTTTAATAAGGAATTCACAATATATTATAAGGGTCATTCAATCCTTTAATGTTCTTGAAATAATTTTTATTTTTTAATTATTTTTGATCTAGCATACCTCAATATCTCTTTTGCCCATTAGAGTTTTTTTATATGATTTCCTTCAATATGGTGTCTCTATATTTAAGATCCCCTTTTCTATATTCATTTCTCAAATCAAAAATATTTCTCAGTATTTGAACCCTTTGAAATTTACCCTTATTTCCCTAGTTTATAGGGGGGAAAGGAAAAAAATAACAAGATAAGGAGCATAGAACATAGCTAGTATCATTGGCTAAAACTTCCAAGGAGGGGGGTCTAGCTTTGTGTATACCTTAGAAGGGGATGTCAACTTCCAAGGGGGGCCTAGTTACAAGGGAAAAGAAATCCAACATAGCCTTTGATAAAGATGTATTTTCTAGTTTTCCAAAGACCAAGGTAACAAAAAGAGAGGCTTGGAAATGGAATACATATTCAAAGAATAAACCTAGAAAAGTGGGCATTTTCCACTCTTTAAATAACTCCTTGAAAGAGAATGGACATCTAGATCAAAGGGTGCCTTCACACTAATATTTGTGCAAGATGAAGCAGTCCTCTTACAAAAGCCCCTACTTTTAGAATAATAAATGGAATGAGAATGCACTTTATTCTTCAAGTAGAAAAATGGGTCCTCTTATTAGAGAGCCCAATATAATTGTTACCAAAAGTCTCCATTCGTATTTGCTAAATGCTTCTAAATAATTTTAATGTTTCAACTTCTTCCATGATTTTGAGTGACAAAAATAACCATGTGAGAAAGTGAAGCTATTCTCTAAACTTTTGGAGGGAGGAAGTTCTCAATTAATAGGAGGGTAAGTGCACCAAGATAGTGCACAAAAAGGGGGTCAAAAGTTGCCACTTTTTTTTTCTGAAATTAGCTAAACCTGAACTTGGAGGAGTAATTTGAGATTCATGCACTCAAAATTTGAAGATCTACCAAAAGAACAAGAATTGTAGTACTCATAATCTAGTTCCTAAACTACTAAATTTTTTCAAAAATGGATAAGATTAAGAGGATAAAATGATTTGCGCACACAAAAGTGTTCCTATTTTTTCAGAAAAACATAGCATAGTGTCTGGTGTGGACCCCTCACTTTTTTTAGTTGCATTTAGTATTTTCAAAAACCCATTGGTAGAAATATAGTTAAGAGTGAGTACTAGAAGTTGTGTATTTTTTTGTAATTTTTATTGAGTAAATTTTATTTTATTTTTCAAAGTGGATGCATCTTGAAAATGACATCACCGAGTGTGCACATCACATAACTTACACCAAAATAATCGAAAATGCAAAAAAAAAAATCCAATGTCTAAAGAATGAAGTGTGGAACAATATTATATAATTTTTTTAAAAATTGGACAAGTAGGTCAAAATTTATTAAAAAAAGTCAATACATATGTCTCTGATAACTATCGAAACATCATTGAAATAAATTAAAAATAAACATGTTAATGTAGTTCAAATCTAGAAACAAATATATGGTTACAAAGCTTAGAAGACATGTGAAATTATGGTGGTAATTTTACTAAGATTTTATTTATAATGTGTAAACCTGATGACGAGCAAGTTAATAATGAGAATGGATGAGAAAATCATGTGAAAATGAGGCAAACAAACTATCCAAGCCTAACACTTGTCATCCAATCCTAAGTACAAGCCAAAACGCGTACGTGTTTTGTGCAAGAAAAAACACATACATGTTTTTATCAAGCCAAAACGCATACGTTTTTTGTGAAATACAAATCATGTGTGTATTTTTTGCAGGCCAAAGCACATATGTTTTTTTTTAAATTACAAGTAAACAAATAAAGAAAATAAATAAATTGTTGGTTCATGAATCATGTAAGGAAAATTAAATTTTTGAAGAGGGGATAAAACTAAAATCACTAAGTATCTTATTTTAGAGGAAATTAGTATAGTCAGCATTACAATATATCAATATATATATAATTTACAGATGGGAAATTGTGTACTTATGTATACAAAGGAAGATCAACACAATCACAATTTCATGTTGAAGTACCACTAGATTGTAATCAAATAAGATAGTAATAAGATATTATAAGAATTATAAGTGTGTGTTCAATTATCTTTCATTTTTGCAATCTAGGAGGAGTTATAAGGTTTAGGTTTGAGGATATAGGAACCTTGAGGGTTGAAGGTATAAGGCTTAGGGTGGAGTGTATAGGTTTTATGAGCTAGGGTTGAGTTTAGGGTTTAGAGTTGGGGGTATACTTAAAAGATATATGGTGTATAGGGTTTGAGGGAATATCATTTAGAATTGAGTGTATAGAGTTGAGGGTTCATCCCTTATGCTTAGAGACTAGGGTTAAGTGATATGGTTTAGGGTTGAGTGTATATGATATAGGGTTTAGGGTCAGGTGTATATGGTTGAAGGTTTATTATAAAGGCCTTAGGGTCCAAGGTCAAGAGGGATAGGGTTTAGGATCATGAGGGTATATGGTATAGGGTTGAGGATTGAGGGTTTATCCTATAGGCTTTAAGGCCTAGGGTTGAGAGATAAGGTTTTTGGGGTTGAGGGTATAGGATATAGAATTTAGCGTATACTTGTTTGAGTATATGGTTAAGGTTTTAACCTATTGGATTTAGTTCCCAAGGTTGAGTGATAAGGTTTAGGGAACTGAGAATATAGGGTATAGGGTATAGACTTTAGTTCCCTAAAACTACATCTCTATCTAACCTCTCTCTCCTTATGGTTTAGGATTGATGGATAGGGTTAGGGTTGATTGTATAGGGTATCTATGGTTTAGGGTTGTGGGTATATATAGATCTTAGGATTATGGTTATATAGTTTAAGGTTAAGTGTATAGGGGTTAGGGTTAAGTGCATAGGGTTTTGGTAAGTTAAATCCATTATAAGCCCAAATAGCAACAAAACATGTATACATGTTTTGTTAAGTTAAAAGCACGTACATGTTTAATAAAGTTATATAGATCACCTGACCTATAGATCAGCTAGATCAAGGAGGTCAAGCAATCATCTAGATCAATGGGGCCAAAGAGATCGGCTATATGATGATCAGGAATAGCTTATGTTTTAATGATGATTATGATATCAATGTACTAATAATGATGTTCGTATTGGTGTAAGTGATTTATGAAATATGCAGGTGAATGTTAATTTAGATATATGTATCTGGTTTAAAATGAGTCTAGAATGTATCTAATGAAGAATGTATATGTAGTTGATATGAAATGTAATAAACACATACTCGATGATAATATTCTTAGAATTACAAATCTTAACACCAGATAAAAATGCAAAATGGGAAGGGGATGACTTCCTATTCTATCTAGGTCATTCAAGATGGTCCTAGGAGTCCTAATTGGATTGACTAACAACCTCACAAGGTCATAGAATAATAGGAAAATGGGTGTTTTATAACCTAGGTCATAGAACACCACTTTTCTCCTAAGGTCATTCAAGATGGTCCTAGGAGTCCTAATTGGATTGACTAGCAACCTCGCAAGGTGAGTCAATTCACAATGAGGAAGACCTAGGAAGGAGTTCTTTAAGCTCTTAGGGGTTCACCACAAAACAAAAGCTTGGAAAAAATAATTGAACATTCAACCCACAAAATCAAGTAATGCAAGTCAAATGATGAGTGCAAATGATGAAATTAAGCTACACCAAGTTAGGGTATGTGTACCTGGGAAGTTTGGAGATGTAATTAGGATTTTGTAAATGAAAAAATATTGTCGAAATATGCTATGGAGAACTAAGATGCCCAAGGTTGTGTATTAGTCCCACTGTTGTTTTTTGGGGCAAATACAGAATCTTCAGATGTCGAAATTGGATCCCGAAGAATCTCTAAAAAATATCATGTGGAGGACTAAGACGCCCAAGGTGGCGTATTAGTCTTGTTTTGAATTTTTGAAGACTCTAAATGTGGTCCTGAGCTCCAAGATCTGCACTTGCTTCTTCTCTGGTCTGAGGTCCTGAATCTTCTAGATCTGGCTTGTAGGTGAGTGTTCGCAAATATGACAACTTTTTCATGCAACTTTGCAACTTTACAATCTTGCACTCCAAATGATCTTTAAGTCTTCAACCTAAATCTGCAATCACAAACATGCAAAAGGGGAAAAACTTGTTGATTTTTAGTGAATGGGGATTTGCCTTGGTCAAACCCCCTGTAGGTAATTAAACCAAATGATGAGATGAATAAAACGAAGCATGAAACATGAAATATGTAAATGATATCACCTTGTATGATGTCTTGTGAAGTAAATCTAGAATCTACCATGTAGTTTCCATGACGAATGTAGATCTTAGATCCTTGGATACGATGTAAACAATGGTTGTAGATAGATCTTCAATGCTACCTCCACAATCTTGGCTCAACAACATGAATGGATGCACTAAACCCTTGACATGGTGCTTGAATATTGATGATGGCTCCAAATGCTTGATGAATTACTCTTGAATTCTTTTGTGAACTCAAATATGCTATTAGGAATGCTCTCACAAAAGACTTGGTTTGAAATGAGTGAAGGAACCTTGTATTTATACTTATTCATGCTTAATATCCCGAAATTACACCACAACAAGCCGACATATGAAATCATTAATTAAAGGAGGCTAAATCCTACCTGAATTTGAAATTGGACCCTGAAAATAAGCCAAGGAGGACTAAGATTCCCTAGGTGGCATCTTAGTCCCAAGGCTCAAATCTCAGGCATAGACTCCAAAAAGGGACCTTTTTAGGTGGTTTCAAAATAAGGGTCCTAGGACCCATTGATGTAGAGCAGGGGTGGACAACTCCAAAACAACCTAAATCAACTAATCTTGAAACCCTAAAACATCACTTGGTGGGTTTTTCCTCACAAGCCTTCAATCTTTAAAGCCTAAAACATGGGGGTAGCAAATTGGTTCTTTTGGCCCCATAACTTTTAGTGCAGACATTATATCCAAAATGTAAACATAGTTATAGATACCCATTTTGGATTTATACAATTCTCAAAATCAAGGTAGGTCACTTTATACAAAACCCTTCAAAAATGGACTTCTAAGAGGGTTTATTTTGGACTGTCTACACACAAATGCAAGCAAACTTTCATTGTAACTCCACCATAATCGAAAACTATGAAATATCCTCTAAAGGGTTTTTATAAAATGTAAAAACAGAACTTTTCACAAATTTTTATATATTTTTGTTGAAGGGAAGAAAAGATATGGAATTTTCTTGTTTGTTGGAAACCCTAGGGCAGATTCAAACCTGTTGTTACCAAAAATGCTATAACTTTCTCTAAAATTAATTAAATTTAACCAAACAAATAAAAAAAATGAAATTTAACTCGATTATCTTTCCAACCATACCATGTGTGGTTTATAAAAAGGTTGTACAGAGTTGTACCATATGAAAGAACATGACTGTTACAGAAAAAAATACTAAAAATTTGCTCAAATTGATTCCGATTTTCATTCCAATCTCCTCCCAGTCTTCCCAACCTTGGGATTCATGTTTACAACATTTATTTATGATTTCCAAATGTTTCATAACCAATTTTCAACTTACAACTATTCAAATTCCCACTTTGTGCACATTGAGCCTTCATATTCCCACATTGTGCAATTTGACAACATTTGTAACATTGACATTTTTTTGCAACTAGACACTTCCACTCACCTAATGACCTAAGTTAGACTCTAAAATACATGAAATGGTCTTAGAAGACCTTATTACATATAAACAACTGAAACAAAACAAAATATCACTTTTTGACCCCTTGGAGGCATAAAAGCATTGTGGGTGCCCCTGCACCATACTCCCAAGGGAAAGAAAAACTCAAGTCCACTTGAGTGCAGGTCTTCTCTCTTTTTTTGGTCTTCCAATTCTTCCATAACTTGTCCTTCATTTCTACAAATTTTCCTGGATCTTTTTTCTTCTTCTTGCATCGTCTCTTACTTAGCATCTTCTCAGCTTCAAGGTTCCAAAATTCTACTTCTCGTTCATATGTCTTACTATCACCGTCTATGTCTTCATATTCATCATTCAAATACAATTTTTCAGCATATTCATCATCCATAAAATCAAAAAATGCAACCATTACCTTGGTTGTTTTAGTAACATCTTCATCTCCATAGTGTGATACATTTGTATAACCATCTTCATACATTGTATGCACTTCTCCTTTTTCTTTATACCCTTCTTCATCTTCATTTTCATCTGTTGCACCTGTAAACACATACTCACACAAAGGCTTGGTTTCAAAAACATAATATTTGCTTGTCTCTTCAAATGCTTCTAACACCCTTCCTTTCAACATATCTTGCAACTCATTCATCCCTTCTACTATCATCTTTTTCCTTCTTCTCCTCTGAATGATCTTCTTAATAGGCCATTTAACCTTCTTTATTGGAAAACGCCAACCACTTTCTTGTTTTGCTCGTTCAAGAAGTTGGTGCATCTCAAGTTCCATTCTCTTTTCCATTTCTTCCTGAATTTATTTCATTCTCTCCAAGGCTTGCCTCAAATCTGCTATCTCTTGCTTAATATCAATTTTCTTTTCCTTCTCAACCTTCTTCTTTATCTCACTTTTCTCTTTTCTTTTCTCTTGTTTCTTGCTTGGTACCTCCTTACTTTGGAAATCTCCACAAACTATTTTCCTCAATATTTCCATTCTTCTTTCTCAAACAATTCTCTTTCACCTTCCTTCTTCTTGTATTTATGATACCTCACTTAGATTTTCTCCGTTCTTCACTACGTAGTCTTTTGGTATCCAGGTTCTTGCTTCAACCTGCAAAAAGACAACACACAAACTTTTAAAACTTATCTTACCCAGATATTTGGGCTCTGATACCAATTTGATGCAAATCAGGGGTGGACAACTCCAAAAAACTTAAAATCAACCAATCTTGAAACCCTAAAACATCACTTGGTGGGTTTTTCCTCACAAGCCTTCAATCTTTAAAGCCTAAAACATGGGGACAACAAATTGGTTTTTTTGGCCATAACTTTCAATTCAGACATGATCTCAAAAATTTAAACATATTTCTAGATACCCATTTGGATTTTATACAACATATCTCAAAATTGGGGTAGGTCACTTTGTATAGAACCCTTCAAAAATTGACTTCTAAAATGGTTTTTTTTAGACTATCTACACACAAATGCAAGAAAACTTTCATTTTAACTCCACCAAAATGGAAAAGTATTAAATATCCTCTAAAGGGTGTTTATAACATGTAAAAATAGAAATTTTCATTTTTTTATAGATTTTTGATGGAGGGAAGAAAATATATGGAATTTTCTTGTTCGTTGGAAACCCTAAGGTAGATTCAGACCTGTTGTTACCAAAAATGCTATAACTTTCTCTAAACTTAATGAAATTTAACCAAACCAAAACCAAATGAAAGCTAGATCAATTATCTTTCCAACCATACCACGTTCAGGTCATATAAAGGTCGTAAAAATCCGTACCATGATGTGAAAGAACAGGACAGTTACAGAAAAAAAACACACAAAAATTCCTCAAATTGATTCCAATCTCTTCCCATCCTTCCCAACCTTGGGATTCATGTTTAAAACATGCATTTATGATTTCCCAATGGTTCATGACCAATTTTTAACTTACAACTGTTCAAATTCCCACTTTGTGCACATTTACCCTTCATATTCCCACATTGTGCAATTTGATAATATTTGCAACATTGACATTTTTTTGCAACTAGACACTTCCACTCACCTAATGACCTAACTTAGACGCCAACATACATGAAATGGTCTTAGAAGACCTTATTACATATAAACAACTCAAACAAAACAAAATATCACTTTTTGACCCCTTGGAGGCATAAAAGCACTATGGGTGCCCCTGCACCACCCATGGAGGACAAAGATGCTCAAGGTGGCATATTAATCCCATTCCACAAATCAGGTACACATAGACAGAAACATTAAATGATCATTTATCTTTTGATTTTTTTGGGGATTTTCCATAAAATATATAGTTCATAGGGCTTGTGGATACAAAATAGAACCAATTAAGCCATAAATGATCATAAATAAAGCAAGGTGAACCCAGACAAGTGTGAAAATGCAAGGGTATGCATTTACTACACTACACACATATCTCCCTCTCTACTCTCCTCCCCATCTCTATTTTTTTTATCTAATGTCTCCCTCTCTCCCTATGTAGATCTCTCTTTTCTCTATTTGAGATCTCTTTAAATTATTCATTATTAGGGTGTAGGCTTATGTTTTATCCAGGTTTAGGGTATAAAGTTTAGGGTTTAACCTATTGTCTTTAGTTTCCAAGGTTGATGGATAAGGTTTAGGGAACTAACAATATAGGGTATAGGGTTTTGGGTTAAATGGGTACATATCTAGTTTAGGGTTAAGTCTCACATCTCCCCCTCTCTACTCTCCTCCCCATCTCTATTGCTATATATCTCACTTCTCTCCTCTAGATCTACCTCTCTATCTAACCACTCTCTCTCCACTATATTTATAGGGTTTCGGGTTAAATGGGCATACATTTTAAGGTTAACTCTCACATCTCCCCCTCTCTAATCTCCTCCCCATCTCTATTGTTTTGTCTCACCTCTCCCACCCTCCCTATATAGATCTCTCTTCTCTTTATCTCATGTCTTCTCTCTATCACAAATCTCTCTAAATTATTCATTATTTAGGGTGTAGGGCCTATGGTTTATGGGTTTAGGGTTGAAGGTATAAGGTTGAGTATATGGTAAGGCATTAACATATTGAATTTAGTTGCTAAGGTTGATGGTTAAGGTTTAGGGAACTGACAATATAGGGTATAGGGTTTCGATTTAAATGGGTTTATGATGGAGAGTTAAGAGTTGAGGTTTTAGGGATTAAATTTAATTATATGTAGATTTTAAAACATTATATTCTTTATGGTGGGTTTTATGGTTTAACATATAGGGTATAATGTGTATGTATTAGGGTTTAGGCTGTAGGGTGTAGGGTTTATGATTGACGATATAGGGCCTAAGGTTGAGGGATATGGTTTAGGGTTGAGGGTATATGATATAGGGTTTAGGGTTGACTGTATATGGTTGAGGATTTATTATATAGGCCTTAATATCTAAGGTTGAGGGATAGGGTTTAGGGTCAAGAGGGTATATGGTATAGGGTTGAGGGATATTGTTTAGGGTTTAGGGCTAAAGGTATAGGGTATAGGATTGAGTATATATGGTTTAGGTTTTAGAGTATAAGATTTAGTTATAAGGTTTAGGTTTGAGGGTATAGGAACCTTGAGGGTTAAAGGTATAAGTTTTAGGGTCTAGAGTGTATAGGTTTTATGACCTAGGGCTGAGTGTAGGGTTTAGAGTATAGGGTATAGGGCATATCTTTTAGGAGTGTATAGATTTGAGGGTTCATCTAATAGACTTTAGGACCTAGGATTGAGGGATAGGGTTGAGGGTATAGGGTATAGGGTTTATTGTATAGGGTTGAGGGTTTATTATATAGGCCTTAGGTTCTAAGGTTGAGAGATAGGGTTTAAGGTCAAGAGGGTATATGGTATAGGGTTGAGGGATAGGGTTTAGGATTTAGGGTTGAGGGTTGAGGGTATAGGGTTGAGTATATGGTTTAGGGTTGAGACTATAATATTTATTTATAAGGTTTAGGTTTGAGGGTATAGGAACCTTAAGGGTTGAAGGTATAAGGTTTAGGGTAGAGTGTATAGGTTTTATGACCTAGGGTTGAGTCTATGGTTTAGATTATAGGGTATAGGGCATATGGTATATCATTTAGGAGTGTATAGGGTTGAGGGTTCATCCAATAGGGTATAAGGCCTAGCCTATCTAACCTCTCTCTTTTCACTATAGATACCTAGATCTCTCTATCTTATCTTTCTATCTATCTCCCCTTCCTACCTCTCCCCTCATCCCTCCTCATCTACCTCTCCCTCCCTCCCTATGTAGATCTCTCCTCTCTATCTCACCTCTCTCTATCTCTCTCTAACTCTCTATCTCTCTCTATCTATCTCTATCTCTCTTTATCTCACCTCTCTCTACCTCTCTCTATATCACCTCTCTTTGTCTCTCTCTATCTCACTATCTCTCTTTCTCTTCCTCACTTTGAATAACAAATATATTTACACTTAAGATGAAAATGCAATGATGAGATAAGTTGGATGGACATGAAGACTAGGCGACCATCTTAATACATTGAGCATAGATTCATATGAAAGAAATAGAGAATGAATGCGCAAATACAATCCATGATTAGGAAAGAAAAAAATGATGGTGATGAGAAATAGGGGATGGAATGGAATTAGGTGCATTTGGAATTGCAATGTAGAGAGAACTTAAATTGATAATGCATGTGATCCTATGCACCAGGGTATGAGGAACCAAGGTGACTATGTATCACATGCATAGGATTGACACAACAAACACATAGGTTGTTCCAACATCCTACAAAGTCACGAAGGGCTTTGAAGGGTTCAATGTTAGAAAACAAAAATCACAAGAGGATTCCCTAGTGTAACACAAGGTCACAATGAATCTTGGTGGGTACAACACTAGAAAATCAAGAAAACATGATCACCAAAAGCCAAGACATGCATTTGTTTCTACCAGTCAAAGCACAACATTCAATATCCTTTTCCATAAGGATGATAAGTGGGTTGATGTGGTCTGATATGAGGAACAATATATCCTATGAAGACCAAAGATAGATGGGATAGATCCTAGGATTCCTATCACAAGGAATAGTCAAGATAATTGGAATTTTAGGGGGATAACAAGTCTTTTGTAGGCACCAACTTGGTGACACATGAACAAAAGGATGATAATCTAATGACCAAATATACAATGTATAGGTACCTTGAGGTTTGAAGGTACTTAGTTTAGGGTTGAGTGTACAGGATTTATGGCCTAGGGCTGAGTGTAGGGTTTAGGGTTGAGGGTATATGATATAAGGTATAGGTTTGAGGGTATAGCACTTAGGATTGAGTGTATGGGTGATCGATGGTTCATCCTATAGGATTTAAGGCCTATGGTTGAGGGATATGGTTTAGGTTTGAGGGTATATGATACAAGGTTTAGGATTAAGTGTATATGGTTAAGGGTTGATCATATAGGCCTTAGGGCCCAAGGTTAAGGGTTTAGCCTATATGCTTTAGGGCCTAGGGTTGAGGGATAAGGTTTAAGGTACACATATGGTATAAGGTTTAGGGTTGAGGGTATAGGATTTAGGGTTGAGTATATGGTTAAGGGTTTAACCTATTGGCCAAAACTAAGAAAAACACATACATGTTTTGTTAAGTTAAAAGAATGTACATGTATTGTAGTGGTAAATAAAGTTCAAAACTAAATAAAATGCATACATATTTTTTAAGTTAAAAGCACATACATGTTTTGCAAAGGTAAATGCATCATGAAAACTCAAAATTAGATAAATCACATATGTTTTTGTTAAGTTAAAAACACATACACATGGGTATGTGTAGGATCATCATAGAAAAAATAGGCCCTTAAGTGGCGATGAAAATTTAGAAAATCAAAGTTAGGAAACTTGATGTAAAAATTTGAATAAGTTATGTAAATTATTTCAAAAATATGTAAGAATAAAATCTATAGCAAATTGAATGTAGTTTGTAAACTACTAGGTTTTTTATTTTTAAAATTTATTTGGTGAAAATTTGAAATTTCAATGTAGTGGTACTTAAATTTCAGGGAAAAAATAAGAAGTAGGTGTTTGTCTGACCACCCTAACCACAATAAAATTATAATATTTTTTTATAAGATTTTAGATATAATTAGAAGACTCATGTCTCGATGTGATGCATATTTTTTTGTATTTTTTTTCCAAGTAAATAATTAATTATGATTTTTTTATTATAACTTTAAAAAAATATAAAAACTCATATGTCTAACCACCTTAACTTGGTCAAAACTTCGTGAAATTCAATTTTTTTTAATCCTATAGTATTCGAAGCATAGAATGTGATGTATGTTTTGGATTCAAAAATGTGATACCGTTTGAAAGCTTTAGATGTTTTTCAATCAGCCTATCAATCAGAACTTTAGTCATAATTCAAATAGAAAATGAATAGTAATTATTTATTAAATTCAAAGTAAAACATAATTTATATTGGTGGAAAGCTGAGAATCTCTTTTAAAAACCCTTTTCGTTTCATCAATTTTCGGTAAAAAAAAGTCGTCAGCCACATGGGCCATCATATCACTTACAGATCGCCACTTTTTGGCCCATCATGATCCTACACATACCCACATTTTGTGAAGTTAAAATTGTCAACATATGTGAGTAAAGAAACACTAGGGTGGAGAGAAATGTTGTTGATAGCTGACAACAAATATTCGATTTGGCCTCAGCCGAATTTTTACAATAGGATCGGGTTAATTTCTTTAGGAATCCACCGCAAATATGGGTGTGCTGATCAAGTGTCCATTAAATGCTTAAATGTAACTAGATGTGTTGATCATGTTTTAGGTCTTACATTCATTGATTGTACTACATTTCCCTAGGCTTTTTAGATGTAATAGTCAAATTTGTATTTACAAAATTTTGACTACCCCGAGCTTTTCAAACATGGAAGCTCTGTAATATTGAATTGTTGTGCACTTAGAGATCTGCAATATGCCTACACTAAGTCCTCTTCAGTATTTGATTAAATCTTGCATACTGCCACAACCAATGGGTTGAATCAGTTGTTGTGGCCAAGATGAAAGATATTACAAATGCCTCTCTATTTATTGTCGGTCCTATGAAGTGTGATCATGGATGGAGATCTTCTAATTTCTTAATGTCCATACCTTGGTGAGCCATATTGTATTTTGTGTTGAATGTGCTTACGCTTATCAAGAGGTCGCAGAGGAATATGAGCAAGATGAGCAACAAGGGGATGATGCACTGTAGGAGGAGATGGTATATGATCAAATCAGAAGGCTCTTCTAGATCAAAGAGGAGGGTACTCGAGAGGTGATTATGAATTGTTAGTAGTTCTTGTTTGGTAAATGGGCATGCTCATGATGGCACTGTTCTACTTTGGCTCACTAAAAACATGATCCAAGTAATGGGGAGAATAATTGTGGGCTCATCCTATGTCCATCACTTGGTCACTCATGACATTGCTAATATGGCCAAATATGAGATGGATTTGATCACTGTGTTGTCATCCAGTGCTTCTATTGCAGTCATCTTTGATGCTACCACTGTGAATAGGAATGTGTGGCTGAAAAGGCCCTACAACTATATAGGGAAGGGATTGAGAAGAGAAAGCTCTCCAATTTTAGAGAATTCATCAACAACAAGGGGGATCTCCTTAGTGCCTCTCAGCTTTAGTAAGCCTTTGTACTTGGGGAGGAAATGATGTTCATATGCATAAAATTTTGTAACTTTTTTGTTGATTAATATAATGATCTATTATGAAAAAATATCATTAAAACATGTGCATGTTTTGGTTCTACAAAAACAAATGTGTGTTTTTTTCTACAAAAACACGTACACATTTTGTTTCTACAAAAATGCATGCACTTTTTGTTTCTACAAAAATGCATGCACTTTTTGTTTCTACAAAAACATGTGTGTGCTTTGTTTCTACAAAAATATGTGTGCATTTTATTTCTATGAAAATGTGTATTTTTATTCAAGTAACACACTCATGTTATGGCTTTGATTTTTCAAGCTATAACACAATCGCGTTATTTGAATTTTTTCAAAAAAATGAATGCATTTTTGTCATTTTTTTGCATTTGGCCACTTTTTTGTGCTCCATCTTGGTGCACATGCCAAGGATGGGCCTTAGCATCATGGTATTTCTTAACCATTAAAGGTCCCTTAAATAATTAGAACCATTCAAATTCACTAAATAATTTGTAACAATGTGGGTTATACTTCTTTTTTTATTGTAAATAAGGGGAAACACATTCATGGATTAACTATTAGGACCAACATCCAAACTTAGAAGATAAAGTCACAATAGAAGTTCAATTTTTGTATTACCTTACACATTAACATGCATTCATGTAAATACAAGGCATTTCTTGGAGTTGGTGATGTGATCCAAGGCCAAGAATTGATTAAATGAGTTGTTAACACCCTTGAAAATTGATCACCCCAATACTCAAAAGGAAACCTAAGCAATCGAACCCTAATAAGAGTCACCATGCACAAGTCAATAGATGGGTTGAATACAAGTTTCCATTTACTTAGGGAAATCCTTATCTTTCCCAAAAACTATAGGCCGTTGACTAAGATCCTCATCAAGTCTTCATTGCAAGAGAAGGAGGAAAGGAAGAAACCTCCAAATGACCCTTAAGCTTCTACCTTTTAGGAAACCATCATCTGACCACATCAATATTTTCCCTAGGTCCAAATATCTTCCTACCAATGTAAATTTCACTCTCCCTACAAAATTTTCCATGGATAGATCATAAAATTCAACTGAAATATTATCCACACCTTTATTAATGTTATAATCCAATTGATATTAAGGGTTGACTCAAAGGAATCTTAAAGAAGATTAACCAACAATTTGGTGGGAAAGGATCTTAAAAACCTACCATGTTTCTCTCATAATCTTCAAATGAAACACATAAGGAAATTGGCTTGACCCTAGAAACACTATACTTAAAATATTCCTCACAACTTCTTTTAAAAGTCACTTCCACCTACAAGTTTTCATATTCAACTCTTGCAAAATTCCACATCCACTCTACAATTCCCTTTATAAAACTATAGAAATTAACCATAATGTTAATGAGGTCATTGATAATATTAGCACATGTTATCAAATGGAAGGATTCAAGAGAAATCAAATGGAAGGAGCCTCTATTCTCTTGACTTGTAAGCTCATGGCCAATCCCATAAATCTAACCCTAACATATATGTGTCGTCATCTTGAGATTGTGATGGCCCTATGATGGGAATGGACTAGATAGTTGCTACAATCTTGGGAACTCAAGCTTCCTAACAATGTTTCAAGATCTCATCTATTCTCGCCTCCCCTCTTGATAGACCTGAAATTAAAGAATAGCTCTCATCCCCTAAATAGTCGATGAACCCTAAGGCTAAACCCTCGGCCTCCAAAAAAATCTGTTGATGAAGACCTACCTAGTCGAACCACCCTACATAACAAACCCCTAGCTAAATCCTCTTGTACTAAACTTAAGAATATTTCCTTCGAGGAAACTAGATTGGCTAAAAAAGTTAGTATTGACATTCTGGATGAACAGGAGGAAGAGAATGTCAAGGATTCAAGCAGTGGGAAGAGGGAGAGAAGATCTGTTCGATTGGCCAATGTTAATGCAAAAGGGAAAATTATTTCATATGAGGAAGAGGAGGAAGACCCCTCGGATGAGAAATTCATTCCAACCAAGGAGGAGCCTTTGGATTTGAGCAGAGTTGATTTGGATGTGGTGCTTGGTGTGGCTGAGGAAGAGGAGGAAGTAGATTGTGGTAGGAATAGGGTGTGGTTAAGGACTTAGAAGAAGATGAGGAAAATGTTGTGGACAAGGAAATGGATTAGGATGTTAATATTATGGTTTTGGAGAACCTAGAGGAGGAAGGGGAGATGGTTGATAGAAAATCCCAAAATGATGAGATATTGGCACTGCAGGATAGAATCAACAAACTAGATGAGGCCTTCAAAGGGTTGATTTTTGTAACCTACGGAATTATGGAGAAGGCTATCTTTGAAACTCTGAATGGTAGAGCAAAGATCGAGAAAAGAAAGAACAGATTTGCACCTTCTGAGGAAGAAGACAAGCAGGTGAATAAAGCGGATAAAGATGGCAAAGACCTGTGGACTAAGGAGCGAGAAACGCTCACCAAAGAATTGGAGTTGATCAATAGCCAGAAGGATTTTTTTATTTTCCTATTTTTTGGTTTATGTTCTATAGCTATTTCATGCTTTGTGTCCTATGTATTGATATTATACTCGGATTGTGTGCCACCTTATTTTAGTTCTTTAATATTATGTCTTTCTAGTTTTTTCCTATTGTGTTTTGGTTACTCTTGGACTCTCATTGGTTCATCTAGCCTATGAGCCTATTTTGCATTGTTGTGTTGTGGATGGACTTTTTGGCTTATTGGTCTATTTTTTTATGCTTTATTCGAGATCAGGGCCCTAACCCCTACTTTTTTAATCAAAAACAATGTTTTGAGATTTATGGCCCTTTGAATTAGAATTAGGTCCAATGGTTGATGCAACTCCAAGGGATGATGATTTCTAAAAAAAGAAAATTGTAGAGGTTGTTAGACTAATTATAAGATCAACAATGTTTGTGCTCTTTGCCAACATACTGTTCCATGATACAAAGAATATAAGTGATAACCCCTATCTTCTATGTAGAGGCCATAGAAAATTTATGGCTTGACATAATTCAATTCTCACTATGTAGTCTAGTTGACAGTTAAATACCCTACAACCAGCTAAGTCTACAAATTCTTTATAGGGATGGATATGAATGCTTGAGTTCAGTAGGAGCCCCAAACATCTACAGTGTGATTTGTAGGGGTGTTGGAAATAAGTCACATCTAACTTAATGATGGAGTGGCCAAAAAATAACTAATAGTTTAGCAATAGAACACTCCAACAACAAATGAAAGATCATAGATTTAAGTCTTAACAGATCTATAAATAACCATTCAACAAGATTATATAGATAAAAAAACTTATCATTAAAAAAAATCTGAATTTCCCTAATAAACCCTTTGCAATATAACAAAAACCAAAAACATATTAAAAACAAAAAAAAGCCATGGACATATTTAAAACGTCGAGTCAAGCACCCATCAAAGCCTTCCAAGGGAATTATAAATATTAGAATGGGCTATGATATTATGATCAACCTTGCCAATACAATTCGCTATTCTAATGACCTATTTTCTAATGTTGTAGACTGCATGTTGCTTGGATAGAACACGTTTTCTTCACTGAATTAAGACTTGTTTTATGCTAAAATACAGGTTACTCTAGGCCATTGTTCGCATATGATTTTTGAAGGCCCTCCAGGTTCTGGAAAAAGTTCGCTTATTCGAGCGATGATTGGAGAAATCTTTCATAGCAATGATAATCAGGTAAAGTGATATCAATTATTTAATTAGTTCTTATTTTAGTGTCAAAATGGTATGACGAGAATTTCTACTTCAAATGACATCTATAATATGGCTGCATTGGTTTTTGCAGATAAGACAAGGAAAAATAACCATTCATTTAAAGGTAAATTTTATGAAAGAGATGATAAGATTCTACCATATTGAATAGAGCTGCTGGTTTAGAAATTTCAGAAGTTTAAGGGAATAAACAGTTATCTAAAAGAAATTTGGGTCCTTTGATTTGGTGTGTTTCAGGAAAATTTAGTGACTAGAATGGTTGTGCCTATAAAAGCAAGTTCCAACCATATCGAATTCAACCTTAACAGTTTGGGAGGCTATGAGATGAATGTGGTTGACTTGCTAATCAAAGAACACAATTCTAAGATTATAACTAATTGCTCAAAATATCGGACAGATTGCAAAGGTACTGTGTATTTATAATTTTATTTATTATAGTTAAATTCTTTTTTATTTAAAAAGAATTGGTTAGATACATAATATTAGTATAGAAAGATTATTATTAAAAGTCGTAAAATGAATTATTTTTTAATTAAAGATGGACTGGTTACGAAGAGGGTAGTTCAGTGGTAGATCACTTCATCAGTAAATGGGATGTCTTAGATTTGACTTTTAATTGGTTCATGAAAAGTTTAACATCGTATCAAAGTCGGGATCAACAAAAGTGGATCAAGCTAGAATTCCTAAGCATCTTCATTGTACCTCAAAAAGAGATTGTTGGAAAATGAACTAAACCTGACCCAAAGATGGACCATACACCAAGAGAACAAATAGATCAATGGTTGAACACCCCAATAGCAAATGAAAGGTCCTAGATTTGACTCTTAAATGGATATTGTATAAATGACAAACCATCTACATTGTTTGACATTTGAACTACACCAAAATCATTAAGACTGGTAACTTGGTTCAATGAAAAAATACACAAATGTTAAATAGCTTCATAGATCGTAAGGTTGCATAATATATTTTAACATTTGCAAAAGTATTAAAACAATAGTATAACGTGACAAATGATTATAATTTTTTTGTTTCTGCATTTAATTGAAAATAGTTGAAAAATACCCTATAACCTTTCCTCTTGCTAAATTGTTTTTCATATTAGATACAATTTGATCCAGAAAAATGACCCCTGTTAACTTGTGGTGGTGAATTCAACTATTGCATTGCATAGTTAAATACCCTTTTGAATTTGGCATTTTTTCAATTATAAATTATATGGGATTAAGTGTGCTTAGTGAAGTCACTGACTTTAATCTAGATCTTGATCTTCTTTTTTTAATCAATGTTTTATGTCATCTTTCTCATTCCATGAAATGCAAATGCTTATCCATTATCATTGTAGCTTGCAGTTATGGTGTTAGATGGTGCAGACATGCTTACTAATGATGCTCAACATTATATCCGTTGGCTGATGGAACGTCACCCAAATTCTTGCAAGCTTATTTTTTGTTGCTCTGATGCTAAAAACCTTCAAACTATAACTTCTCTTTGCAAAGTTGTTGAAGTTGAGAATCCATCAATCGAACAGGTACTAAATTTTGTTGTACGCTGGATTTGAAGAAAATCACTCTTAGGGTTTACATTCAAAGATATTAAAGCATGAACATTATGAAAAAAAATTGTAGATAGTACAAGTTCTTGAGCACATTGCAGAGAAAGAAAGGAGTAATTTACCTGGACCATTTACAAGACGAATAGCAGAGAGTTCAGATAAAAATCTTCATCGAGCAATTAGATCCTTGGAGGCCATCATAAGATCTCAGTAAGTTTGAATTCTATACTTATTAGAATATTTTTGTTAGTATAAATGTTCAAATAAAAACAAAATAATGAGCGAGTGATAAGGATTATTTTATATTTGTCTTGAATCTATATAAATTTATAATTAATATAAATATCTTAAACATATTTATTTTAAAAATATTCAAAAATATCAATTTGAAGTTATTTTATTTACTTAAAAGTTATTTTATTTTAGAATTGTTTTATTATATGAAAGTCATTTCTTACTTGAACAAAGTCGAATTAATTACAACAGTGTACATAGTTTGGATATGATGCAAGACAATTGAAACATCTACAACCGTCAATCTTTTTCGCTGGTTATTTTTTGTTTCAAATTATTTTCTGTCGATTTTCTATTGTTTTGTGTAGGGTTTTCCACTATAGGTTTCATAATTATGCCAAGAGTTTAGCATAACACAACCATCTCACTCTCGTTCTCCTTGTGTGCACTCGAAACCTTTGCATTCCATTTTTATTTCATTTTTAAAGCTCGAAAAAATTTTATATTTTTTCTCCTTATTATATAAGTAATAGAAATTAAATATAAAAATAAGAATAATATAAAAATATATAATAGTATTAATAAATACTAATTCTTTTTGATAGGTAAAAAAAATTATATTGATATTTCGAAAGATTTACAATCCACGCCCTATGACTGTGGGGCTTGTTTGACAAAACTACCATCACCCCAAAAATGACCACGCAAGGTCAGGAATTACATCAAGGACCACCATACCCACAACATCGTGAACCAACATTGTTTCAAAAATGAAAAGATGGAAGGTTTTGTGGAAATATTGGAGGTGTTTTCATTGATTTCAACTGGTTAACTGGTTATCTACTAGTTGTTGTTAGTTGTATATGTCGAGGATATTGAGAAAATTGTAATGAAGATATGTTACAGATGTTCAGTGGTTGATCTAGGTTTGGTCTAGATTTTCTCCTATGGTTGTGTGGTTCAGGTATGTTTTTCATGATTGTTAGAAGATGCTTTATCCAAATTTTTGGTTGATGATTTGTTGTACAGTGCAAGTTGTGTTCACCAATTATGAACTATGGTTTTCATTGTTTTTGGTTGAGGTCCAGGAGGAATTTTGTTGGTCCGGATTTCTCTTTGATGAACTCTTATGATTTGCAGTTCTAGATTTGTGTTGCCCTTATTCCATTGAAGATAGATTCAACATTTGGAAGATTCGTAATTTATGGTTCTATCTGTTTTACATTGGTTTGGCCAACCTTGTGTGAAATACTACTTTCGAGGATGATGAAGAGTGTTGGATCTATTTGGGTCCTTATGAAGTGTGTGTTTGCTTCACCCTCATTCTAATTCCACCCTAGGATGTTTTGGTGCTGACCTAATTTGGATTTTAATTTGGATGGCCAACTTTGGACATGTTTGAAAGTTGAAGATGGGTTAATGGTGAAACATGAGACAAGAGCAAAGAAGAAGAGCAATAAGAGAAAAGAGGAAGTGTAGTTTTTATGTGACAAATTGATTCTCTTCAGTCAGTGTGTGTGGTGCTAAGTTTTTGGATGCAATGAGAAAAAAAAAAACTCTATCATTCATGCATGTGTGGAGTAATTCTAGTGGAATCCTTTGTTGCATTGGGATTGTAGTCTCTATAACAAGTCTTCTTTGGCTTATTTGTATCTATGTGGTAGTTAGCCCTTTGGGTTGTAGCCCTGTTGGACAATAAGTCCTTGTTCTAACAATGAGTCCTTGTTCTAGATAGTGACTCCTTGTTCCAGAAAGTGAGTCCTTATTTCAGGCAGTGAGTCTTTTGTAATCGGTTTTGATATTCTCTATAGTGTGAGTTAATCCTCACCTTGTTTTTTTCCTTATTTATCTTTCCACGTAAATCTAGTGTTACTATGTTTGTGTGTTTGATTTAAGTTTATATATTGGCATTTGATGATTAATCATTTAAGCAGTATTAAGATTTTAGTTCTGGTGATTGAATTATAAGTTTAATTTTGTGAAAATCAATTCACCCCACCCCACCCTGCCCCTCTCAGTTGTCCTATTCAAGAATTGGTATCAAAGCTTGGTTTCTTGGTGGAAAGCTTAACCACTTGAGGAAGGTCCAAGATGGTTTATGATTATCTAAGGTTCGATGGAATAAACTATGGTATCTAGAAAGTATTGATGGAAGAATATTTGGAGTATTGTGGATATGATGTGGAGAAATCTTACAAGAATCCTTACGCTCCTCCTTCTAATGGTCTAAGTACATCTCAAGAGATCAAAGCACATGAAGTGAATAATAATATGAAGTACATCTTGAAGAATAGTCTGGTACATTCCAAGTTGATTAAGGTACAAAATTTGAAGACTTCTAAGGAAGTCTGGGATGCCTTGGAAAGAGTGAATGATGGTGATGAAAGAGTTAAAGAAGCGAGATTAAAAAATTTGAGACACGGTTTAATCTTCTACACATGTGTGAGGATGAGAATTTTAAAGCTTATATAAAAAGATTGGATGAGACAGTGGTCGAAATGCGAGGACTTGGTTCTATTGTTGATGAAAAAAAAATTGTAAAGAAGATTCTCAAAACTCTTCCTGATGCTTACAATGAGAAGGTAAGTGCTATTGAGTAGACTATAGATTATAAGACCTATACTGAGGATTTTCTGTTAGGATTTTTGACATCTTATGAGATGAGGAAGTTGAGTCTAAAGAATGGATACAAATCAAAGAATGTTTTTAAAGCTACAAAAGCTGAAGATTTGGATAAAGAGAACTTTGATGAAATAGAAGCTAATTTTGTAAGAAGGATGGGGAAAGGCTCTTGTAAGTATGAAGGTAAGTTACCCTTTAAATGCTTTAGTTGTAGAGAAATAGGTCATTATGTTGCAAATTTTCTAGAAAGAGCTAAAAGGAATAAACAAAGATATGAGAAGGAAAAGAAAGAAAAGAATATTAAAAGAGCTTAATATGTGAATGAGAATGCTAGTATATCTAATGAGGATTTAGAATATGAAGATCTAGATGACAATGAATGTTTGTTCTTGGTGATTAAGGATGAACCTATTTCTACTAATTTTGAAAAACAAATAAAGGAAATCCCTCGGGAGAAGGAGAAAAATGAAAGTGCGGTTATCTTTGCCCTACATGCTAAACAAGAAAAAAATGATTGGGTAGTTGATAGTGGCTGTTCACATCACATGACTAGTGATAAAAGTTAGTTTTTTAAGCTTGAGAAATATTATGGAGGCTTGGTTATGTTTGGAGATGATACTGGTGCTAAAATATGTGGCATAGGTTTAGTAAATTTTAATGGTAAGCATCATACTAACGATGTTTACTATGTTAACGGGTTTAAGGCATAATATGTTGAGCGTTGGTCAAATGTGAAGAAAAGGATATGATCTTGTGTTTAAATATGAGAAATGTGAGATCCACAGAGGATCTAAAACATTGATTTCTACAGGAAATAAATTTGAAGGAAATATTTATCAACTAAAGGGTGTTGATGGACTATGTTTTATGACTCAGATTAATGACAGTTGGTTATGGTATAGGAGAATGTGTCACATGAATTTTGATAAATTAGCAAGGATTAGTGTGGTTCAGGTCGTGAGAGATTTTCTAAGAATTACAAAGCCTATTAATGTTATGTGCAATAATTGTTAGTTTGGAAAGCAAGCAAGAAATCATTACAGATCATCAAAGGAACAGTCAACTACCAAACTTTTGAATTTAGTTCATACAGATATTTGTGGTCCTAAAAGAGTGATAATTCTACTTGGTGAAAGGCACTTTATGCTTTTAATTGATGATTATTTTAGATATACATGGGTTACATTTCTTAGAGAGAAATCAAATGCTTTAAATAAATTCAAAGCATTCAAAGTAATGGTTGAAAATGAAGTGAACTTGAAGATAAAATGCTTAAGATCTAACAGAGGTGGAGAATTCACCTCCCATGAGCTATGGCATGGAAGAATTTCTATTGTTAAATATTTTAAGGTATTCGGAAGCAAATGGTATATCAGAAGAGACAAAGAAAATTTAGGAAATTTTGATGCAAGAAGTGATGAAGGTGTTTTTCTTGGATACTCTACTACAAGAAAGGAATATAGATGTTTCGATAAAAGACTAAGAAATATTGTAGAGAGTTCAAATGTCAAGGTTGATGAGACAATGAAGAATTCTATCAACATTAGTGGATATGAATCTGATGAACATGATTGTGTAAGAACAGAAGAAATTATGGAAGAATGGAAAGAAAGAGAAGTAGATGCTCCAGTGGTGTCCCCTACGACACCTAGATATGTACAAAAGAATCATTCAGAAAATCAGATTATTGGAGATAAGACTAAAGGAGCATTAACTAGAAGTAGAGTTTCTGCTGAAGTGAATCTGTGTTTACTTTTTGAGATTGAACTGAAGACTGTAAGTGAAGCTTGTAAAGATGAACATTGGATGGAAGTAATGAAAGAAGAACTTATAAAGATTTAGAAGAATTAGACTTGGGAATTGGTCCCAAGAGTGGTAGATAAAACATCATTGGATCAAAGTGGGTATTCAGAAACAAGTTAAATGAGAATGGAGAAGTTGTTAGAAACAAAGAAAGGATTGTGCGTAAAGGTTACTCACAAGTAGAAGGCATATATTTTTAGGAAAAAATTTCTCTAGTAGCAATAAAGGAAGCTATAAGGATGTTCTTATCATTTTCTACTCATAAATACTTTAAGGTCTATCAGATGGATGTCAAGTCAGCATTTTTTAATGGTGAGCTAGAAGAATAAGTCTATATGGAACAACTGGAAGGATTTTAGTTCACAGAGCAACTGTATAGGGTGTTTCGGTTGAAGAAAGATTTATATGGATTGAAGCAAGCTCCTAGAGCTTGGTATGTAAGGTTAGATAGGTATTTGATTTAGCAAGGTTTTAACAAAGGTATGGAAGATAGTAATTTGTACTTTAAGATTGAAACTGAAAATTTTTTGATAGTAGTAGTGTATGTTGATGATATTATCTTTAGAGGAAATGAAAATATGTGTAAGATGTTTGCGGAAGAAATATAGATATAATTTGAAATGTCTATATTTGGGGAGATGAATTTATTTCTTAGGCTATAGATTAATCAAATAGGGAAATGAATTTCTATTTCACAATCAAAGTATGTGAGAGATATGTTAAAAAAGTTTGGAATGGATGGTTCCAAACCGGTAAATACTCCTATGGTGACTGGTTGCAAATTGGGTAAAGATGATAATTCACCTAAGGCTAATCAGAGCAAGTATAGATCTATGATAGTTGGACTATTGTATTTGACTGCTACGAGACTAGATATTATGCATGTTTTCTAGATCTTGTGGCTAGATTTCAAGAAGATGGATGAAGGAAACACATGTTAACAGAATTTTCAGACATTTCAATGGCACTCTAGATTATCGATTATGGTATCCTAAAGATACTAACTTTCCACTTAGTGCCTATATAGATGCAAATCGGGTTGGATGTGTAGATGATAGAAAGAGTAAAAGTGGTGGTGCATTCTTTATCGGATGTAAATTAGTGGCATGGTTGAATAAAAAGCAAGATTCAATCTCTTTTTCTAGTACTAGAGCTAAGTATATTGTTTTTTCATCTTGTTGTACACAATTTCTATGGATGAAACAGACATTGAAAGATATCACAGTGGTGTATGATGATCCCATTTTTACTATCTATGATAATACAAGTGCAATTAATATTTCAAAGAATCCTATGATGCACTCAAGGACGAAGCATATATCTATCAAGTATCATTTCTTGAGATGGAAGGTAAAGGAGAATGAGGTAAATATTGAGTATGTTCCAACGAAGGATCAAGTGGCTGATATTTTCACAAAGGCTCTTCCTAAAGATACTTTTGAGTATCTCTGGGAGAAGTTAGGGGTCATTTCCCCTCCTTTCTTGAACTAGATGCATATGGATATTCACCAGTCTGGTGGATCTATGGATCTATCTTTCTTTTGAATTGATGTTCTGGTGGCTACCTTTCAGGGGGAGCAAGTAGTATCAGGTGTTGTCAACATGAGTATTTTCTTTATCATGTCAAAGGAGAAATAAATGTAAAATATTTGTTTCCTTTGCCATTGATGTAAAATGGGGAGAAGCAGTATGTGAAAAAGAGAGTAAGAATGGGAGAAGCATGTACAAGATTATCCACAAAGAGGGAGAAACATAAAAATGTATTCAGAGCTAGTATGTTGTATTTGATGGTTTTTCACATCATGTGTTGCCATCAAAGACAAAGGGGGAGATTGTTGCAAGAATAAAAAGATGGAAGGTGTTATGGAAATATTGAAGGTCTTGTCATTTATTTCAACTGGTCAATTAGTTATCTACTAGTTGTTGTTGGTTTTATATGTCGAGGATATTGAGAAAATTGTAATGAAGATATGTTACAGGTGTTCAATAGTTGATCTGGGTTTTGGTCTAGATTTTATCCTATGGTTGTGTAGTTCAAATATTTTTTTCATGATTATTACATGATTCTTTATCTAGGTTTTTGGTTGATGATTCATTGTATAGTGCAAATTGTATTCACCAGTTGTGAACTATGGTTTTTAGTGTTTTTGATTGAGGTACGAGAGGAATGTTGTTGTTCTGAATTTATCTTTAATGAAGTCTTATGACTTGCAGTTCTAGAGTTGTGTTGCCCTGATTCCATTGAAGATAGTTTCAAAATTTGGAAGATTCATGCTTAATGGTTCTATGTGTTTTACACTAGTTTGGTTGACCTTGTGTGAAATACTACATTCGAGGATGATGAAGCATGTTGGATCTATTTGGTTCCTTATGAAGGATGTGTTTGGGTCACCCTCATTCTAATTCCACCTTAGGATGTTTTGGTGCTGACCTAATTTGAATTTGAATTTAGATGGCCGACTTTAGACATGTTTCAAAGTTGAAGATGGTATAAATGCAAGATGAAATAATGGTGAAACATGAGACAAGAGCAAAGAAGAAGAACAATAAGAGAAAAGAGGAAGTTAAGTTTTTATGTGACATTGACTCTATTCAGTGAGTGTGTGTGGTGAGAGTGGGATAGATCAATGCAAATATTAATGCTAAGTTTTTGGATGTAGTGAGTAGAAGGAAAACTCTATCATGCATGCATGTGTGGAGTAATTGTGGTGGAATCCTTTATTACATTGGGATTGTATTCTCTTTGTAACATGTCTTGTTTTTCTTCTTTGTATCTCTATGGCAATGAGACTTCCGAGTTGTAGCCATGTAGATAATGAGCCCTTATTTTGGATAGTGAGTCCTTGTTCTAGATAGTGAGTCCTTGTTCTGGACAATGAGTGCTTATTTCAGGAAGTGAGCCTTTTCTAATTGATTTTGATATTCTCTATAGTGTGAGTTAATCCTCACCATGGTTTTTCCCTTATTGGGTTTTCCATGTAAATCTGGTGTTACTTTTTTTGTATGTTGGATTTAAGTTTCTCCATTGGCATTTGATGATTAATCATTTAAGCAATATTAAGAGTTTAGTTATGGTGATTGAACTAAAGGTTTAATTTTGTGACAACTAATGTACCTCCCCCCTCTTTTTTGTTCTATTCAAAAATCATATGAAATAAAAAGTATACCAAACTATGACTGAAGCCATTCTAGATAATAGACACCACTAGAAAACTATGAAACTACCAGACACTAGACATGACCATATTAGACACCAAACACCCCCAACAAGCAACCAAACATGACTAAAATTACACAAAAACATATCACCAAGCATTGTTTTGTTCAAACACCCTAAAATCATACTTCCAGGAGGTATTTTGAACCTCCACTAGATGAAACTTCTTTCTCAACAAATCCATGCCCATGGTTGCCAACCTATAGTGCTTAATTAATTCCAAACCTTGTAGGCCCATAAGGAAGGGATATGATTTCACCATTTCATCTAGGTCTACCACAAGCCCTAGGTCACGTGGATGAACAATGTCAATACCTAGAGAAGCAATAGCCAAAGCCTCATCTAGACCAACAACCAAATCCTTCCTAAATACTCATTGCAAAATGACCTTTGTATATGCTTTAAGGACTTTTATATCCAATAGACCCACCAAGACTATGGAGGATATATTTGATTCCAACCTATAGCCTTCATCACCTTCCATGACACCCTTTCTTATGATGCACTTGATTTCTATAAAAGTGAGATAGTCAAGATGACGAATTATCCAACTCAACCTGAGTGAGGTAACAAGGCTGAGGAAAGCCATTTTATTCTTTCTACTAAGGATTTGGATAGGGGTGTCCATGCCGCTGGTTTCCAAACCTTTTACTAAAACTTGCTTACTGAATCTTGCCATACCCAAAAATAAAGGAACTATCACATTTAACCCAACACCCTTGGTGATAAGACCAACGAGCATGTCAAAAATCCACCTCATGCACCTTGATTAAACTGGGTGGTGATCAACACCACACACAATGAATACTTGGAAGGATGCGCTTGATGTCATCAAGAGCCATTAGGCTCAGCATCAAACGAAAGTCCAAGTGAAAATATGACAATTGAAATTGCATTAAATCATGAATGCAAATGATGGTACTTGATCCATGTGAGCGACCACATACCCACCCAACTTGTGCCACATTCCCCAAGACACATCAGCCACTCCACATAAGTTATTGTGGAGTGGAACCCACCCAACCACCCATAGATTGATGTGTTAGATGTCACCCCTAACATTGACAATTTCCTTAAAAGAACACACTTCTGCCCCTAAATTCAAAAGGATATCCATATTCTGATTACCTTCATGGATAATTTAGTTGACAGTGTAATGTTGAAAGCTTCTGAGAAAATCTATAGTGTCTTCTAGCAGTGGACCCAATTGCCAATTCTGCAAATTTCAAAGTGTAAGGCATTAATAATAACCATTGAATCCCCCTCAACTACAATGTTTGGAAACTTTAATTTTGCATAAATATTTATGCTAAGTTGAGTAGCTTGCAACTCCATAGAATTGTTAATACCGAAACTATAGATTTTTGGGGGAATGGATGCTCTCTTGCACTTCTAGGGTTTTTCACGTAAAAGGAGAGAGATCTTCCACCAAAAGGAATATAAGGGTTCATTCAAGACTAATGCAAATGTGATTGAAATGTATCTAAATGAAATTCTCTAAATGTAATAAGCTGATAAAAGAGATTGAATACCAGTACAAAACTAATGGGATGCAAGATGTCTAAAAATGCATTATGATATGCAAAATGACCTAAGAATGCATGTAAATTGTAACAAAAATGAAAGATATTAGAGAGGTGCACCTGAAAACTGAAGCTTGATGCTAAGAGGCTCTTGAATCTTTCAGAATTTTTTGTTGAAGCCAACTAGGACACTTATGCCAAGTTGGGCAACTTAGTCCTGTTTCAGGGAGATTCTGCCATAATATGTTTCAAGAAACTAGGTATTGGGAACTGCAAAAAACACTTTTTAGTCCCAACAGTGGGAATAATTCTCAAATGATGGTGACTTATTCCACCTTCATCTTTTGACTATCTTGAAGATGCAATTTGTAGCTTTCAATCTATACTTCAACTCCTAACAAGAATTTGGATCCAAATCTGTAAACTTTGACCTGTAGGTGATCGCCAAGCTTCTTTTAGGGTTTCCTTGACTTTGAATGATGTTGAAACCTTTTAACACCTTTCTTTTTGACAAATCTACATACAAGACCTAAAAAACACGCATACAAGGAAAGGAAAGGGGTTAAGGGTTAGAGAATAGGGGTTTTCCTTAGTCAAACCTCATTTTGGTAATCAAACCCTTGAAAATGAAAGGAAATGGAAAGAGAATTATTATTGAACAATGCAATACTAAAACTCACCAAACCCTTGAAGTAGGAATCTAAAGATATGCAAGTAGATGCTCCAATGGATGAATTCTTGAAGTGCCTAGAATGCTTGGATTCTTGAAAATAACTTAATTGCTTGATTAGGAAGATAGGGAGAGTGAAAATGAGGGGAAAACCCTTTATTTATACATTATTTTCCCTAATTCTTGAAAATACTTCATCACAGGCCGACCTCAAGGTCTAGAGAATAATATCCCACTAGAATTATAAAATAATTTTGATTTTTAATTGAGATGGGACTAAGTCGCCCAAGGTGGCAACTTGGTCCCACCAGAGAAATTTTACTGGGTGTCAGGAATTAAAGTGTATTTAATGATGTTTAACAGGATTATTCTTTGAAACATACTTAAGTGTGACCTATAAGTGCATAATGGGGCCATTTAAACATAAGAAATGGTCAAATTATTGATGGCAAGCCTAGAAAAGTGTGAGAGTTTGTTACAACTCCTTACAACACTTTGAAATAAGGCTTGGTAAGTGATAAAAATAGGTTGTTTATGTGAATTATAATAAAAGGGCCCTAAAAAAGTGTGTAAGTGGGTTACAACACTTCACAACACCTTTGTAAGACATCACAAGGTTTTTATTGATTTACAAGAGGTCAAGGCCTAATATGAATGTGTTGGCCACATTACAACATTAAATCTAGGCAAAATCAGGCCAAAATCCATAGGAAAGGTCCAAATGAATGTGAAAATGTTAAGTATACACTTTTCTACAATACATTTAGCCCCCACTTTAGTGAGAGGATGAACATGCTTCAAACTCACACTAATGTAGCCCAACATGCATATCAAGAGAGATCCAAATGCACTAATGCTGACGAGATGAGACAACAATAATCAAGAGGGATGATCAAGCCCCCAGGATCAAGATCCCATGGAAAACCAAACATTAGCACAAAGGAACACACAAGAAAGAGTGATGTAAAATAAAATAGTGAGCCACAAATTTTTGTCACCTTGGTTGTACCTCTAGGGTTTTGCACCTAAAGGGGAAGGGACAAATATTCACAATTCATTCAAGAACAAAACCTTGAGACTTTAATACAAAGGAGATTAAAATCTATCAAAGGGAGAGTTCTTGGGGTTCGAAATGGATAGAAAGGGATTCACCACCAAGTGTAAACCTAGAAAACATAAAATACTAAGTGAAGATGCAATGTGATATGTAGAATAATAGATTGATATACAATATAAAATGAGATAAAAGGGGTAAATAGAAAGAGTGCACCTAGAAAATGGAAGAGGCTGGAGTGAAGACTATGGAGGTCCCTATAATTCTACAAAATCTGAGTTTTAAGCTTGGGGAGACACTTGTGCCAAACTGGGCGACTTAGTCCAATTTTGGGAAAATTCTAGAAAACTACATCAGGGCTTGTTTCAATCAAAAGGGTATCAAGATCCACAAAAATCTTTGAGAAAATTCCACAATGGGACTAATTCGCCACAACTAGGGGAAGTTTCCACTTTGTCTTTTCTAAAAATCTGAAGGGGGAATCTATAGCTCTTGACCTGCACTTCTACTCTAGCAAATATTTAGAACAGAAACCTTGATTTTTGGCCTGTAGGTGTCTTTTTGTGTAGATCTTAGACTAGCCAACAAGGAGATGCCTTCAAAAAATCTTCAACCTATTCTTCAATGGTTTCCAAACCTGTAAAATACCTAAATCTGCAAACACACAAGGAGAGAAAGAGAAAAATGTTGATTGTTAGGGCATGGGGATTTTCCTTGGTCAAACCCCTTTTAGATAATTAAACCAAAATGAACAGATAAGATAATGAAGCATGAAATGATGCAATGAGATAGTTAGAAACTTTCCATAATAATAGAGATTGCAACAACAAAGGAAGAATTTTCCCTTGAATGGTTTCCTGATGACTTAGAATGCCAAAAACCTAGCTTGCTTGAGAAGAATGAGATGAGTGATTGAGAAGAAAATAGAAGATTAGACTAGGAGGTAGAAGACTCTAGGAGATGAAAAATGAGGGGAAAACCCTTTATTTATACATTTTATGCCCTAATTTCCTAAAAATAACACATCACAAGTTGACCTTAGGGTTTAGAGGACAACATCCCACCAAAATACTAAAATAATTTTTTTTTTATGCCTAATGGGACTAAGTCGCCCAAGGTGGTGACTTAGTCCACTTGGGAAATTTTAAGTGGGTTTCAAGAATTAAAGTGTAAGTAATGTTGTTTAATGGGATTGTCTTCTAAAATACACTTAAGTAGGACCTATAAGTGCATTAAGGGGTCATTTTAACATAAGAAAGGGCCAATTTATTGATGACAAGCCTAGGAAAGTGTGAGAGTTTGTTACAACACCTTACAACACTTTGAAATAAGGCTTGGTAAGAGGTAAAAATGGGTTATTTAGGTGAAATATGTTGAAAAGGTCCTAGAAAAGTGTGAAAGTGTGTTTCAACACTTCACAACACTTTTATAAAACACCATAGAATTGTTATTGATTCGCAAGGGTTCAAGACCTAATGTGAATCTGTTGGCCACATTTTGACGTTAAATCTAGGAAAAACTAAGCCAAAAACCACAAGAAAGGCCCAAATGAGCAAAAATTTCAAGGATACATTATTTTGTTACACATTTAGCCCCCACTTTAGTGAGAGGGTGAACTAGCTTCAAACTCATACTAAAGTATTCATTCAAAATAAAAGGGGTCCAATTGTGCCAATGTGGATGGTCTAGGATTAAAAAGATGAAGGAGATGGTTAAGCCCCCAAGATCCAAGATCCTAAGTCAAACCAACATAAGCGCAAAAGGAAACACAAAAGGGTGAATTATTTGCGTTCAAAAACAAGATAAATGATCATGCAATTACAAAAACTAAAGGAAGAGAGGAATGAAAGTAAAAAGGTGGATCAAGCTTCAACCATTTGTCCAGCTAGTTGTCAATCAGATCTAGGTTGTTTGTCCAGAAAATGCACACTCACTCTGAGGCAATGGAACTCTTAGTTGTCTATCAAGTGAGAAGGCTAAAAAGGTGATAAACATACACTCATGACTAGTATGCACTCACACACACATAGGTGGCTATGGGGAAATTCATGCCTCAAAATGGGCTTCCCATTCAACCATACCAAGGTTATACCTCTTGATAACTTTGATAAGTTAGCACAAAAGAAAATAATTTTTGACATGGTGTAAGGAATGTTCAAAGGGATTTTTCTTAGTTCGTGCAAGGTCTCATCTTAAGGAACATCATGCAAAATTTCTCCAAGAGAGGAAAAGTGCAAATGGACTCATCTTGTTTCCAAAAGAGGACAAGTGCAATGTATCATCCTAAGTAACATTGTACCTAATGTTTCCAAGAGAGGGAATCACAAGAAAAAAAAATCACACAATGAAATATGAGTGTCAATGTATGCCCCCACTTTAAAGTAGTTCCTAACACCATTATTATAAGAAATTTCTTTAAATTAGAAGAAGAAGAAATAAGAGCTTGTTCGTAAATCCCTATGCCAAGTCAATGTTTTTGATAGGCTTCATGATGGAAAAGGAGAGTATGTCACATGAGAGTCAACTTAAGGCATGTCACCCACATCCCAAGCTTTCTCATATTTGTTCATGAAATTTTAATGACTAGTCAAGAGGGACAACAATAAGTGACATACAACGACAAGGCTACCTAACCTCATGCCCCCACTTAGTGCAGGACAAGAGTGAGCTAAAAGGATTAATGAAATGTATGGTAGAGTGAAAATAATAATCAATTAGAGGAAGTAGGTGTCCCCACACAAGGGAGAGCACCAAGCTCCTTAATATGTTGGATTTTACTACTCAAGGACATACATTTATTAGTAGTAATGATTGTGAACTTTGTGATAGGTGAAAAAGGAATTCTTGTAATATAATTTCTTTCAAGTTTTGGGAGGAAGGGATATTAAGTGATCTTAGAGTAGTCTCAACAAGATACCCTCTTGATCAATGGGAGAAAAGGTTCCTTTAGCTTGTGACCAAGGTGTATCTTGCTTAGTACAAGATGTCATACCTACGCAAGGTTCTATAGATTATGAGATTTTGTATGCTCCTTTAGAGGAGTGTGTAAAATCTAAATCGGTAGTGTGTTGAGAGAGGACATTGACATTAGGCAAAGTTTTATTTGTTGGTATTAATTGTTGCAAAGGATCACTTTCAAGACCACTAGTGTCTAGTAGTTTAGGATACACTAGTGTTAATGTTGGTTTAGAAGGATGGTTTGCGATGGTATTGAGGTCAAGTGAAGGCTTGGTGATTTTGATCAAAGGACAATAACCAAGACCATGGGTCATTGTTTGTGTGTTAGGCTCGATAGGATTGTGGATACTTTGTTCGTTAGTACCAAATCCTTTTCCATTGTAGCCCATTTGTTTCATAAGCTCATAACATTTTCCATAAATATTTTTCATTGCTTTTGGAATCAGGTGGTTGTTCGTTGTTTGCTTCTTTTTCTATGGTAGTTGAGGTAGATTCTTTTGAAGGATTTGTTGATTCCTGTGCTGACAAGACTGTGGTTCCCTTTTTAGAGTCTTTGTGTATGATCTTGTATTCTCCCATTAGTGTTGGTGTGAAGTTCAAGGAACCCCAATCATCATCTAATAGCTTTGTGACTTGTTCAATATGTTGGGTTTTATTTTTGTATTGTGTGGGTTCCACTTGTGTGGTGGGTGTTAATTTGTTCAAGGGATTTTTTTTTTTTTCTCAAGTTGTAATACATCGTAAGGCTCAGGATCAACATCAATTGTGTACACTTTGTTGTTGTAGATGTATTTAATTTTATGATATAGAGTGAAAGGCACTCCATTCATTTCATGAATCCACGGCCTACCAAATTGAAGATTATATGCAAGTTCATGAGGCATAACGTAAATTGGTGTTTTTAATGTTGTCATTCCAACTATGAGAGGTAAAGTAACCACTGTGAACCCCTAAACCTGCAAGTGCACAAAGATGACAAACATTGTTATTGTTAGATCAAAATGCATGCAAAGATTTGAAGGATTCCCCATAAAATCCACTTATTTAAGCTAAATTATGAAAATGAAGAACAAAAAGTAAGGAATTTAAACTAAATCCTAATTAAGCCAATAAGTTGATGATCTTATGGGGGAATTGGTGCCAATGATGTGTTGCAATTGGCCCTTTCCCAATTTCTATGATTGCAATGTGGATTGATGAAGAAATGGTCAAATCTCCAAAGAGATTTAAGCATAACCTTGGTGCAAATGTGAAAATGATAAGAGCATATGAATGAAATGAGCAAAATTAGTTCTCACTTGAAGAGAGTAACTTTGCATATGAGTTGTGGATTTGAGTATAGTAAGTTTACTCAAATTTTGGATGTTTGAATGAGAGGAAGAATCTCTCATTTATAGATTTCCAAGATGGAGGAGAGAGTGAAAATAAGCAATGTGGGATCATTCAACATCCAATGGCCAAGTGCCACTTGTCAAGATGTGAATGGTTGAGGAATTAGCACATTTTGGTCAATGTGCATGATAAATGCCATTGGATTCAAATTTGAAATTTGAATGTGGCATGTGAGAGGGAAAGAGAAATGAAGTTAATGTCACTTGGCTCAATGCACAAAGACATGTAAGTGGCATTGAATGCCTTGTTGAAAGGACCAAGCCCACTTGGCCTTTTTGAATTCAAATGAGGGAATATTCCCTTTGATGCTTTGTGAGGGAAAATAGATGAATTAATAAATCAAAGTAATTGATTTATTGTGCAAGTTGCATTCTCTAGAGGATTTTAGTGATAGGGATTACCTTAATCAAGGATTTGATTAATTTAATGAGGAATTAGGAGATGTGACAATTTAGACTTAAATTTATGAATTGATTTAAATCAAATTGAGAGGAAATGATTTATTAAATAAATGATTTGATTTATTTAACTCAAAGAGAAATATGTTAGATTAAATCAAATAAGGTTTAATTTATTTAATTTAATAAGAGGACTTTAGAGAATTAATTAAATAATATGAATTATTTAAATAAAGAGGGATTGAGGATTAATTAAATTAAATTGATTAATTTAATCAGTAGAGGAGAAAGACTTAATTAAATGAATAATGATTCATTAAATTAAGAGGCAAAATATGATGAGATGTTGCAAGTATGATTCAGGAAGGAATGTTGTTACTAATTGGGATCAAGTGTGTCGAACCGAAAATGTACATTTTCCATGTCTACAACCACACCAAGCGGTTGCTTTGTGACGTTATCAAACCCCTTAATAGATAGAGAATCAGGTTGAATGTTTGATCAATCAATTCCAATCCTATCCAAAAGGCTCACACTACATACATTAAGGGTTGAGCTAGTATCTACAAGAGTTCTCTTGATCCCTTTTCTTTTTTATTGACATATTATTACGAAATCTTCATTTTGTTTGTATACTTCCAAAGGAGAAAGATCACTTTGGTGAAAAACAATATCATCATTTATTCCTTGAAATATAGCTACTATGTCATTTGGTTGCACATTAGAACTGATAGGAACTTGTTGTAAGGTTGTTTGCATCATGTTGTGATAGTGAGGGGAGGCTTGAATAAGATCCCATAATGATATCTTAGCAAGAGTATTTCTTATTTGTTCAACAAGATCATACTCCCTAATGAGTGAATTTAGTCGAGGAGCACTAGAAAAAGGTAAAGGTGATGAGGTTGGTTGTTGTGGTTGTGGATTGTTTCTTGTGTAATGTGTGTGTGAAACATTGTCGTCAAGCGGATAAAGGATGAGTTCAAGTTTGTTTGGAGGTTTGTGTGATGGTGGGTAGAGGATGAATTGAGGTTGAATAATATTAACATCCTTGAGTGAGTAAGAGGCTAATTTTGTCTCTTCATGTGCTTCTAAGGATTAATATTATTATTGTCAATGTTATCCTTATTGTGTAGCATGATATCCTCCCTAGGAGGAAGGGTTTTAGGAGAACGACAAACCAACTTCTCTTGACAATCAAAGGTTGGTTCTTCTAAAGTGACTTCATCACAAATAGGGGAATGATCAATGGTTGAATTGTCTTGCTCAATAAGGATTTCCTTAGGTGAGAGGGTACATCTAAGAGTCTTATCACTCTCACAAGCCAAAGGAGAATGGAAATTAGGTAAGGTGATGTTGAGGAATGTGTCTATGATTTCATTTTCTTGTTCTATAATATCTTCCCTAAGGGAACTAGGGGAAGGACAAGAAACATCGCCATGATCCTCAATGATTGTACCTTTCACCAAAATATCGTCATCTTTAAAAGAAGAGGCATTGTGAGAAGACAAATATGATTATCATGGTTATCTATGTTTGTGCAATCTTCTACCACATCATCCAAACAACTAGGAGAGATAGGAAAGGGTTAAGTTGAAGACAAGTATTATCATTTTCACTCTCTTGCACTAAGAGACTCTCATAACTAGGGAATGCATTGAATGAATGACTATCATGTTTATGTACTGACTTATTCTTTGCAATTTTGGAAAATATTGAAACTAACATTTTTGAATAATGTATGAAAACTTAAAATGCAATGTAAAGAATTAAAATGAAAAGGTATTTTTAGATGTCAAACAAGGTAATTTACTAATTACACTATGCAATGAACTAAAAATAAAATGTTGTAAATGCAAAATTAAATTTAAGCAATGCATGAAATGAGCTAAGTGAGCCTAGATCTAATCAAATGAATGTTACAGAAACTCAACCAATTGATTTCAACTTTGTAAAAGGATATTTTAGGGGCATAAAGGGACTAAGTCTCCTAAGGTGGTGAATTAGTCCTGCTAGGGATTTTTTTCAGAATTTTTAGATTTTTTTGATGGATTCTTATGGTTTATGTATTCTAAGATGCATCCCTAAGATGAAAATGCAAAATTTCAGAATATTTGTAATGATTTATGATGCAAAAATGTAATCTATATGCAGTTTCACTAATGCAAAATTTGAAACCCTAGAATGCAATTTATTCAATACAAAAATACAATGTGATGCAAACCTACGATGAGAAAGAGCTCCAAATCAGACAAGAAGGTGTTTGAAAGTTGGGTTCACCAAAATGAACCACAAACTTTTGTCACCTTGGTTTTACCTCTAGGGTTTTGCACCTAAAGGGGAAGGGGCAAAGATTCGCAATTCATTCAAGAACAAACCCTTGAGACTTTAATGCAAAGGAGATTAAAATATTTCAAAGGGAGAGTTCTTGGGGCTAGAAATGGATAGAAAGGGGTTCACCACAAAGTGTAAACTTGGAAAACATAAAATACTTGAAGATGCAATGTGATATGAAAAAAGATAGATTGAAATGCAATATAGAACAAGATAAAAGGGGTAAATAGAAAGAGTGTATCTGGAAAATGGCAGAGGCTAGAGTGAAGATTGTGAAGGTTCGTGGAATTCTATAAAATTTGGTTTCTAAGCCTGGCAAGACACTTGTGCCAAACTGGGTGGCTTAGTCCAATTTCGGGAAAATTCTCAAAAACTACACCCGAGCTTGTTTCAACCAAAAGGGTATCTAGATCTGCAGAAATCTCTGAAAAACTTCCACATTGGGACTAAGTCGCCAAAACTGGGGGAATTGTCCACTTTGTCTTTTCTGAAAATCCGAAAGGGGAATCTGTAGCTCTCGACCTGCATTTCCACTCCTCCAAATATTTGAACCAGGAGCCTTGATTTTCGACCTGTAGGTGTACTTTTGTGTATATCTTGGACTAGTCAACAAGGAGATGCGATCAACAAGTCTTCAACCTATTATTCAATGGTTTCCAAACCTACAAAATACCTAAATTTGTAAACATGCAAGGAGAGAAAGAAAAAAATGTTGATTGTTAGGGCATGGGGGTTTTCCTTCGTCAAACCCCTTTTAGGTAATTAAACTAAACTGAAGAGATAAAATAATGAAGCATGAAATGAAGGAATGTGAGAGTTAGAAACTTGCCATGATGATAGATATTGAGTTGTTGCAATAATGGAGGAAGAATCTTCCCTTGAATGCTTGCCTAATGACTTAGAATGCCTAAACCCTAGCTTGCTTGAGAAGAAAGAGAGATGAGTGATTAAGAAGAAAAGAGAAGATTAGACTAGGAGGTAGAAGACTCTAGGAGATGAAAAATAAGGGGAAAACCCTTTATTTATACATGTTAAGCCCTAATTTCCTAAAAATAACACATCACAGGTTGACCTTAGGGTTTAGAGTATAATATCTCACCAAAATATTAAAATAAAATTGATTTTTATGCCTAATGGGACTAATTCGCCCAAGGTGGCAAGTTAGTCCACTAAGTAAAATTTAAGTGGGTGTCAAGAATTAAAGTGTAATTAATGTTGTTTAACGATATTGTCTTCTGAAACACACTTAAGTAGGACTTATAATTGCATTAAGGGGTCATTTTAATATAAGAAAGGGTCAATTTATTGATGGCAATCCTAGGAAAGTGTGAGAGTTTGTTACAACACCTTAGAACACTTTGAAATAAGCCTTGGTAAGAGGTAAAAAGGGGTTATTTAGGTGAAATATGTTGAAAAGGTCCTAGAAAAGTGTGAAAGTGTGTTTCAACACTTCACAACACTTTTACAAGACACCATAGAATTCTTACTAATTCGTAAGGGTTCAAGACCTAATGTGAATGTGTTGGCTATATTTTAACATTAAATCTAGGCAAAACTAAGCCAAAAACAACAAGAAAGGCCCAAATGAGCAAAAATGTCAAGGATACATTTTTTTGCAACACAAAAAGAGAGGAAAAGAGATAAGTTGGATCAAGTTTCGACTGTTTGTCTAGCTAGTTGTGGATCAAATCTAGGTTGCTTTTCTGGAAAGATGCATACTCACTATGAGGCAATGAAACTCATGGTTGTTCATTGGGTGAGAGAGCCTAAAAGGTGAGAAAAATACACTCATTTATGGTATGCACTCACACACACACAAGTGGTCATGGAGAAAGTTGTGCCGCAAGTTGGGCTTCCCGCTTAACCATACCAAAGTTATACCTCCTGATAACTTTAATAAGGCACGAAAAAAGAAAATGGAATTTCTAGATTCATGAGACAAGCAAAGCTTTGTATGCTTGGAGCTCATGAACAAATAGGATGGCTCCATAGCAATGCAATTTGTGTTATGCAAGGTGGCCATATAACAAATACAAAATGCAACATGAAAAAGAATGTTCAAAGGAGTCTTGCTTAGTTCATGCAAGATCTTTAACTTAGAGAATATTGTGCCTAATGTCTCCAAGAGAGGACCGATCAAAGAATAGAAAATTCACAACTTAGGGGATGTAGTGTGTCGCATCAAGCCACCAAGAGGAATAGAATATGCTAAGATAGATTATGCTCATGAAAGACATTACACCCAATGTCATCACAAAGCAACAAATGCATTGTATGAAATAAAAAGGCTACACTAAGAATCAAGAAAGGAAAAAAATGAAAATGAATAATGCTAATGTATGCACCCACTTTAAATAAATTGCTATACATCGTACTATGAGAAAATTCTTTAAAGTAGAAAAATGAAAAATGAAAAAAGAAAGAAATGACATGAGAGCCAACTTGGAAAGCCCCTTTTCCAAGTCATATGTTTTTGAGTAAGGTTGTGTCATGCAAAGAAAAAGAAAAGAGAGGTGTTTCCCCCAAAATGAAAACACCAAACACAAAATGGATCTATGGATTTTGGGTGAATATGTTTGTTGTTGTAATGTTTTTATAGAGAGTTGAGAACTGTCATTATCCCCCAAATACATAGAACTGGAAGAATGACACAAAGAGAGTGAAAACAAAGAAAAGGAATATTATTTTGGGTCAACATGGAAGAGACAAAGGGTGTCTTGGCGCTTTGCATCATCCTCAAAAGGAAAAAAAAGGCAAAAAGAGAAAAGGAAAAGGCAAAAGAAAAATGAAAATATTTTGGGTCAACATGAAAGATAAATGGAATGTGAATGCCTTGCATCATCCCCAAAAATAAAACACAAGAAAATAAAAAGGCAAAGGAAAAGATCCGTTTGGTTCAACATGAAAGGGGCATTTCAACCTCAATGCCTTGCATCATACCCAAAAGGAAAACACAAGTAAAGAAAAAGGCAAAGGAAAAGAAAAAAGACCCTTTTGGGTCAACATGAAAGGGACATTGCGGCTCAATGCCTTTCATCATCCCCAAAAGGAAAACACAAGAAAAATAAAAAAGAGAAAAAGCGAAAAAAAATGCACAATATATAGAAGAATGAAGGTACAAATAGAGAAATGTCACAAAGAGAGAGAACATCAAAAAAATCATGAGAGAACATGTTACACACATGAAAAAACACAAAAGAAAAATAAAATGAATAAGACTAGTAAGTAAAATGCAATTCAACCATCTAACAAGTCATCTGCCTCCTAATCTTGTTCAGTATAATGAGGGTGAGCGATTGTCTAGTGGGACAGCAGCAATTGCAGAACTAGTATCAAGGTCAATACTTGCCCTAGGAGAATTGTCATGCAAGCTCATGGAAGAGTAAAACAATTTGTTTGAATCATTATGCACCTCTTTGTCAATTGCAGAAATCTCATCATCATCATCCAAATTAATCACAATAGGAGGACGAATGATGATATATGTGGGAGAAGGTAACTCTAGTTATGATTGTTGCATAGGATTGCTTTTTTGTGGTTGGGGAGGAGCATCATCATGCATTGCTTCTATCAAGTGTGTATTAAGATTGTGTTTATTTTATTCCTCATGTAACTTGTGAGCAAGGGCATGACATCTATACACTTGCACTCCCTAGCACCTATTTTTCTTTTGATCCTTTTGTTGAGTTGTGTTTGTGAAGGAGCAGGCTGATCAACCATAGGTTGCTTTTCTTCCCTAAGGGGAGGAACAGAAGGAACCATGGGAGGTGGTTCATCCACTTTCTCCTTTGCTTGGTAATTTTTTTTATGTGAGGAGGCATGACAAAGTTACTTTCACAATCTCTTGGTCTTTTGGATGATGTTTGGGAAGTGTCAAGTGTTGATTGAGCTTGGTTGTGTGGTTCTAGTTTAGGTTGAAGCATGGTTTCATCTAGGATAGGATTTTCCAAAGTGGGTGGGGACATGTTGCAGAGAGATAATTCGGCAATTTTATTTGCTTAAAATTTTTGGTAAGCAATAAAAAAGAAATCTTTTCGAGGTGTTATGAGTTCCATGGGTTTGGGCCAAAAGGCTTTTAAAGAAAAGTTTCCTTTGGAAGACAATGTGTTAAAGCCGCTATGGTGTACAATGAATATGTCATTTTCAAATGGAAACTTTAAGCATTTGTGAATAACTGAAGGAACAACTTTCATTGAGCCAATCCATGTATGGCCTAGCCTCAAATGAAACTAGTCTGACTGTGGGATGATGGAGAATGTGACATCTAATGTTTTTGGTCCTATTTGTAATGGTAGGATGATCGATCCTATCGTAGGGAAAGAAAAAACATTGTGTGTTTTGATCCATTCTTTAGGCTTATCATAGTCATCTTGTTAAAGATTATGTAATACCAAAACTCCTTGGTGATCATGTTCTCTCCACAAGTGAGATCTATTAATATTATATTACTGGGCTTATCATAGATATGGTTGGTTATGTAAAGAGAAACATTGGGGAGATTTTTAAGTATGTTTTGAGAGGAGAAAGTAATATCAAGATATTTTTGAGGTTGTCTCTTCTGAGGGATAATGTCTATTGCACCTACCATTTCATCCATAGGATTAACATGGGTCGCTTGTGGGATAGGATTAGAATGTTCACAATCTTTATCAACATTCATCACATCATTCTTTGTAGTTTCACTAGCTTTGAAATATGAAATATTATGTTTGGGCATTGGATTAATGAAAATTTGTAAGTTTTGATTTGGAGGGGCAACAGACTTTTTTCCTTGATCATTAACACCTACAACGGATAGACGACCAGAATCAATGAGGTCTTGAACAAGATGCTTAAGATGATTGCACTGTTTTGTGTCATGTTCATTTTGTCTATGAAAATGAAAATGTTAATAAATATTGGAGTTAAATTTTGGAGGTAAAGGCTTAGTAGGATCAATTGAGTGAATGACAGGTAAGGTAATCATTTTTTTTTTGTAAAAGTTGAGACATTGTGTTATGAAAGGTGTCCGGTAAAAGTGTGAAGTGTCTTTTCAGATCTCCATAACTAAAGGGCACCATGGTTTTAACAGTTGCTACTTGGTTGTTGATAGGTTGAGGTGGTTGTTGAGGGGGATTAAACTGTAAGAACCCTTTTTTTTCTTTCTAAATGGTTGGGAATTATTTTGGTTGGTATGTTCAGTTTTCTCAATTTGACTAGAAGTAGACCTTGTATCTTGACTACTAATCAAATTGTGATAATTGCAAAGGTCTATACATAAATTCATGAAAGACGGGAATTTCATCATAGTGAGTTTTTCTTGAAGTTTACTTTGAAAATTTTCTATAAACAGCTTTTGAAGATGTGGGTCAGGGAACTTGACATTGATTTGGGAATAAAGTGATTGATAGCGTGAGATAAAATTAGTTATCTTTTCATCATTATTTTTCTTGCATTGCATCAAATCAGCCAAGGTCTTCTTGGGAGTCATATGAACTTGGAAATGATTGATAAATGCATCAACAAGCTCATTAAATGAACAAATTGAATTTTTTGGTAGAGAAGAAAACTATTCCAAGGCAATGTCCTTTAAAGTACTAGGAAATAGTTTTGCTAAAAATTTATCATCAAGGGAAAATTCACTATATAAAGCGATGTAGGCATTAACATGGTTAGAAGGATCTACCTTCCCTCCATATTTCTCAAATATAGGAATCTCTACTCCTTGTGGCATTAAGGTTTGCAATATTTCTATGGAAAATGAGTTGCTACAAACATAATATGTGGGTGGGACATTCTAATTTTGGTTGATGGTAGATATTTTTTGTTGCATGGATGAGACAGTTTGGAAAATCTGTGTTATGAGAGGGTCAGTGTAAGTAGTATGAGCTGGAAGAGAAAGTGGTCAGGGGTTTATGTAGTGGTAGGGCAAGTGAAGGGAATGTTGATGGATGGTATGGTAGAAGAGGATAGAACATGCGATGCCACATAGGAATGAGGGATGCTAGTAGTAATAGTCAAGGAAGGAATCACATTACTAATTTGTTGCATTGTGGTGGTGACATTAGGAGCTATATAGGTAGGTATGGAGGCTACTTGTGAGGGAGGAGGAGTGTGAGGTGCTCCTTAGCTAACCACAGTTTTTTCCTAGTGAGAGACACTATAGGTGGAAGGAACATGTTTTTTATATATCTCAACTATTTGTTTAACAATGTCTAGGCCTTCATCAATATTAAGCATGTGATGGATGTTTTTTATAGTTGGAATTGTGGTAGCTGAAATGTTTTCAAGGCTCACTTGATGTTGCAAGTGTACTAATTCCTCTTGAATTTGAATGAGCTTCTCTTGTGGGATACCATTAGGTCTATGATCAATATGCTTGCTACTTGAATGTAAAGAGTTACTAAGGGTATTTTCCATGCCTAGTGTACTATTATCAATATTAGGAGTGGAAGCTCTATATAAGCCAAGATCTAAAATGAGTTTGTTAATGAGAGATGCCATGAGAATCAAACTTCTTCTCACTAAGGTATTAGCAATAGGACACCAAACACTCATGCAAAGGTTTCTAAATGTGGTGTGGATGCAAATTCAATACAAACAAAGAGCGCTAAAATGTTGATAACTAAAATTCTAGAAAGCAACACGGAAATGTAGAAACAACAAGCAAAAATGCAGAGTAAATTCTAGAAAATGCAGTAAGAAATATGCAACTAGACTGTCACCTAGGGTGGCGAATTAGTCCAAGTAGTGCTTTTTTTAACAATTTTCAAAAAAATTGAATGTAATTTTATGATTTTTAGGTTTTCAGATGCAGATACAATATGAAAATGCAAGATTGGTTTTTGAATTTGTAATGAAATGCAATGCAAAAATGCAAGCTATATGAGCTTTTCAATAATGCAATTTTAAAAACCCTAGAATGCAAACCCTAATGCAATGTTGATGCAAGCTTCTCCTAGGATGCAAATGCAATTGAAATCAGAAGTAAAATGTTCTAAAGTCGGGTTCACCAAAATCAACCATAGATTTTTGGGGGAATGAATGCTCTCTTGCACTTCTAGAGTTTTTCACCTAAAAGGAGAAAGATTTTTCGCCAAAAGGAATCTAAGGGTTTATTCAAGACTATTGCAAATGTGACTGAAATGTGTCTAAATGAGATTCTCTAAATGCAATAATTTGATAAAAGAGATTGAATACTAATGCAAAACTAATGAAATGCAAGATGTTTAAAAACAAATTGTGATATGTAAAATGACCTAAGAATGCATGTAAACTATGATAGAAATGAAAGATATTGGAGAGGTGCACATGGAAACTAAAGCTTGATATAGAGAGGCTCTAGAATCTTTCATAATTCTCTATTGAAGCCAACTGAGACACTTATGCCAAATTGGGTGAATTAGTCTTGCTTCGGGGAGATTCTATTGGAACAAGTTTTGGGAAACTAGGTATCTGAAACTGCCAAAAACACTTTTCAGGCCCAACAGTGGGACTAATTCACCAATTATGGTGACTTAGTCCACCTTCGGCTTTCAAGAATCTCGAAGATACAATATGTATCTTTCAATCTGTACTTCAGCTTTTGACAAGAATCTGGATTTGAATCTATAGACTTTGACCTGTAGGTGATCTCTAAACATCTTTTAGGATTTTGTTGACTTTGAATGATGTTGACACCTTTTAACACCTTTCTCTCTAACAAATCTACATACAAGACCTACAAAAAACACATGCAAAGAGGGGAAAAGGGTTAAGGGTTAGAGAATAGGGGTTTTCCTTAGTCAAGCCCCATTTTGGTAATCAAGCCCTTGAAAATGAAAGGAAATGGAAAGAGAAAAATGATTGAAAAACATGCAATGCTACAACTCACCAAACCCTTGAAGTAGGAATCTGAAGATATGCAAGTAGATTCTCCAATGGATGAATGCTTGAAGTGCCTAGAATTATTGGATGCTTGAAGATAGCTTAATTGCTTGACTAGGAAGATAGGGAGAGTGAAAATGAGGGGTAAACCATTTATTTATATATGATTTTCCCTTATTCCCAAAAATACCTCATCACGGGCTGACCTCAAGATCTAGAGAATAATATCCCGCCAGAATTATAAAATAATTTTGATTTTTAAGCTAGATGGGACTAAGTCGCCCAAGGTGGCAACTTGGTCCCACTAGGGAAATTTTATTGGGTGTCAGGAATTAAAGTGTATTTAATGATGTTTAACAGGATTATTCTCTAAAACATACTTTAGTGTGACCTATAAGTTCATAATGAGGCCATTTGAACATAAGAAAGGGTCAAATTATTGATGGCAAGCCTAGAAAAGTGTGAGTTTATTATAAATCCATACAACATTTTGAAATAAGGCTTGGTAAGTGATAAAAAGAGGTTGTTTAAGTGAATTATAATAAAAGGGCCCTATAAAAGTGTGAAAGTGGGCTACAACACTTCACAAAACCTTTGTAAGACATCACAAGGTTTTTATTGATTTACAAGAGTTCAAGGCCTAATGTGAATGTATTGGCCACATTACAACATTAAATCTAGGAAAAATTAGACCAAAATCCATAGGAAAGGTCCAAATGAGCATGAAAATGTTAAGGATACATTTTTCTACATTATAGTACTAAAACTACGTGGTTTTACAATCTTTCTAGCCACTAAGCCTTCCCAATTCCTCACAATGTAGCTTGTTCCAAAAAAACTAGGAATCCCTTTGGAGGCCTCATCAAAATTAACCTTGTACCAGCCAAAATCAAGAGGTTTCTATTTGAAAATTTTACGATCCTCTTGTGATTTAGTTTCCTCCAACACAACACATGGAGAAACCTTCAGTCCATACCAATTCTACCTCATAATGGCATCCTAGCTTGAGAATTTTGCATTTGACTTGCTTAGCCCTTCAGTCCATAAGTTTTCCAACTCAACTATGCTTGCTTCCACCTTGTTTAGAAAGGAAGGGAAGGTTAATTCAGTATCTTGGAAGATGTGATGATTCCTTTCTTTCCAAATTTTCCATAAAATGAGTGAAGGTCACGACCACCAAGGACCCACCTACAAAGAGTTCCTACAAAGAATAGGCCAACTTTTAAACATACTTAGGATATCTTGAGGAAATACGATGCTTAACTATAATTTTGCACAAATTCATCTCTAGCACTTGGTTGTGAAGGGGAAATTGAGGAATAAGTGATCCCTAGACTCTTCCTCTGATTTGCAAAGCACGCATCTAGAAGGGCCATAGTAGCCCATTTTCTTGAACCTTTCTACCATCAACACCCTATCTTGAATCACATCCCAGGAAAAAATACCTGCTTTTATAAGACAATTGTTATTCTAGCACAATGTATTAGGTGAATCTGACTCTACTTCTTATTGCTTCATTAGAATCTTGTAACCATATCGAGCATTGTAGGCACCTGAGGCTAAACCATTCCATCTTAAGATATTCCATCCTTCCTTGATGAAAATTAAACGACTGTTGAGGGTTTCTTCATAAGCTGAGGCAACCCCATTACTAAGGCCCAATGCTTAACATCCTTCCAATGTCATTATAATCATCCTTCCACAATGGAGACAACCATATAATACTTGACTTGACTCCCCCAAACTTGTTTTGTTATTTTCATAGCTTGTCTTAGTACTACATTATCTATTGGCTTACTATAACCACCCCACGAGTCCTCCCAAAAAAGTGCCAAACTTCCATCTCTTATGTCCCATGTGAGGAAATCAAATACTAAATCCATGCAATTACTTATGAAGTTCCAAACTAATGACCCTTTCTAGAGGGAATGGGAAGTGAACATTCTTGTTTCCCCTACTTCCAAATACTTATCTTTCATGATTTTCACCCACTTGAGATCCTGGTTCACATAAATTTGCCACACCAATTTGGCTCCCAATGCCTTATTTTGCAAGGCCAAATTATTTTTCCTAGTACCAATCACCTCTTATGATTTGCATATCTTTTCCCAAATAATTAACAAAAAATTCCTCTGCTTAGAGTTTCCTTGCCAAAAAAAAATCATCTTCTAATTGATTTTATTACCCACACCGTATGACAAAGGCAGGCAAGAAAGCATGTATATGGGCAAGGTCATGACAACTGCTTTTATCAATGTTAGTCTCCCAGCCTAAGAGAGCCACCTCCCATTCTAAAAGGAGAGTTTATTTTCCACTTTTGAAACCAACAGATCCCAAAGCTTGTCCAGTTGGACTCCTGAAGTCAAAGGAAAACCCAAGTATTTGCACGACAATTTTCCCTTCTAGAACTTGAGTATTTGCAGAATTTTCTTTTCATATATGGGATTAGTAAAGAAGAAAAAAACTTCAAATTTATCTAAACTTACCTCCTGACTAGAGTCCATGGAGTAGTCTACAAGAATTATTTTGAAGAGCCTTGCTTCCCAAGTCTTGGAAGATCCAAATAGCATGGTATCATTAACGAATTGTTGATGCATTACTATAGGCATCCCACTTGTTATTTGAATTCCTTTGAGCTTTCCAAGCTCAGCAGCCTTGGATATTATTTTTCTAACACCTCCTCCATGATGATAAACAAGAATAGAGATAGTGGATCACCTTGCCTAAAGCCTCTAGAGGCTCCAAAGAAACCTTCAGGGGTGTCTTTTACCAATACTAAGAATTTTGGGCATGTTATTCAATTGAAGATCCAATCAAGCCAAGGTAAATTGAAACCAAAAGACATAAGAACTTTGAATAAGAATCTCCAATTAACCTTATCATAAGCATTTTTTATTTCAAGATTCAGTAACATAGATTGATTCCTTGTTTTCATTATAGAACAAATTGCTTCCTGAGCTATAATCACCCATGAAAAATAGATCTGCCTAGAACAAATCTTGTTTGTTCCTCAGAGATTAATCCTGACAGAATTTTATTGATCCAATTTTCCACCACCTTCACCAAGATCTTATAGATTGTATTGCACAGAGAAACTGGTCGAAAATCTTCAAAAAAAAAATCTACTTTTCCATTTTTGGAAAAAGGAAATAAAGGTAGTGTTGATTTCTTTCAAGACCATGCTCGTAGCTCTAGAATCTTCAATCATAGCCACCACATCTACACCAACAATATCCCAACAATGTTGAAAAAAGGTTGGAAACCCATCAGTCTTGGGGCCTTGTTTGAATGCAACTGGAAAAGAACAATTTGAATCTCTTCATCAGAGAATCGGCTGCACAACTTCCTTTTTTGTGTCTCGGAGACAAGTTTTGGTATGCACTCGAGAATGCATTGTTGATCCGACAATCTGGAACCCTCCCATTCATTGAGTAGATTATGAAAAAATGTAACAGAATCCATAGATATACCTTCTTTTTTTATAACATCCTACCATCCATGGATTTGATATTGGTTATTCAATTGACTTCTCTCCTTACCTTGCTAGAGTTATGAAAAAAAATTATATTTTTGTCTCCTGAGGAAAGACAAAGTTCTCTCAATTTTGGTGCCAAAATATTTCTTCTTTAGCCAAGATATCACCCAAAGTCTTTGAGTAGTTCCTTTTCTTGCATGAACCTGGAATTATCCATCCCTAGCCTGTAGACTTCCTCATTTAGAATCCTCAGATCTTCCTCTATCTTCCTCTTTTCCTTAAACATATTTTTGAAACAATATTTATTTCATTCTTTCAAGTGATGCTTCACCTATTTCAATTTTGTTGCCAGGATAAACATTTTTGACCCCACTAACTTGGGATCATTCCACCATTGTGCTATCAGATCTTTGAAACTAGGTTCTTTGAGCCACATGCGTTCAAACTTAAAGGAGCACTTGAGCGGACTTTTTTCACCCATGATCTCTAGAAGGATGGGAAAGTGATCCAATCTAGGATAGGGAAGAATCTTACATTCTAATGTGAAGGGAAAGACCTCAAGATCCCCTTTGAAAATAAATTGATCCAATTTCTTAGCAATGGTGCAAAAACCTTTCCACTTGTTGGTCCATGTAAATTTTCACTTAGCCATTGATATTTCTATCAGATGGTTTCTTTCAACAAAATTTTCAAAATTGATTTGTGATAAGCCTTCGAACCAAACCACCATGTGTGTCTGTAGAGTGCAGAATTGCATTGAAGTCACCCCCGATAATGTAGAAATCATAGTTAGTATTATTACATAAAAGGTCTAATTCTTTCCAAACTTCCCTTTTCTGGATGCACAATTTTGGACCATAAACATTAATTAATAGAAAGCATAGATTCAATGCAATTCTCTTAACTTTGCAAGCCAACCATCTAGCACCCTCGGCCACTTTTTTGAACATCGCTTTATTGGGATGCCACAAAGTTACCAACCCACTAGCCTAACCAATAGAATTAACTACCAAAACCTTCTAAGATCTCATTTGTTTTTCAAATGACAGGACCTATTCTTGAAATAATTTTGTTCCCTATAAAAGACAAATTTCTGCTTGGGACATCTCAAGATGATGCTGTTGGAACTGAATTTTTCCATCTAAAACCCTAAGGTTTTCCCACCAAATATCCATAAAAATCCATAAATACCTAAGGTTTTATTCTCATTTGAACTTATCATTTTTCTATATTTTTCATATGAAATTATTCACTACCTTTTAAAATGCTTGCAACCTTTACTGCTACCTTTTTTCATTTTTTATGTCACTTACCGCTTTACCGCGGCCTCCCATAAAGGGGCTTGCGGTATGGCGATAGCAATTAATAGGCAGGCATAAAATGCTCACCGCGGTACCACGCGCGGTTAAACCATAGACCGCAGTGGTCGTGGTAGCGTTTGACAGACAGTGAAGGAGGTCCATTTCCATACCACCGACGGTCATCTCACAGACCGCGGTGATTGCGGTGGACGGGTAAGTCAAAATTCAACAACAAAGGCAATGAAGTGGCGGTCGAGTAGCGGTTACTGCAATGCCATAGCCGCTAAAACAATGACCGCAGTAGTGCGGTAAACCGTTAGTGGGCAGCACTGACGGTTACCACCATACCGTAACTGGCTAGAGCATAAACCACGGTGATTGCGGTGGATAGAAATAGACGGCGAGTGAGCAGTAAAGGCCAGTCACCGCACAACCGTGGGTGGAAAATTCAAGCCTGCGGTAACATGGTAAAGCGGTAAAGGAAATAAAGAAATCCAAAGAGACAAAGTATAACAAGCAATAATATATAAAATAAAATGTACAGAGCAGGAAATGTAAAAAGGGAAGAAATCAAAGGCATAGCTATTGTATGAAATATTTAATTTACCGAGAGGCAACATAACTAAATATTTTAATCCTTGTAATCAGAATATCAAATAGTTGTAACGGGTAGAATGAAGGGTCATGACCCTTGGTCTGTAATGCATAAATATTTGCAAAAGTCTAAAGAAGGGAGGGAGATAGAACAAAAGAAGGCAGTAGTTAAACTGTAGGAGTTATAATTTTCCCGAGAAGGGACTGGAATGTAAATAATGATAGAGTTTCTTGAAGTAGAATCAATGGAGAAAATATGTTAAATTGGTAAAATTCTTTTGGTGTTCAGTTGTTGTGATAAATAAAATTCATATTCTTTATTTTTGGTTGTCTCCAACTTGGGATCTTTTAATCATTTAAATCAGCATATCAAGTATCTACCTGGTTTATCAAAATGCATTCTCATTTTGTGTTATTTAATTAAACTGGTGTCTGCAAGTCATAATTAAATTCTCTTGATAAATCACATTTGTTTTGAGTTTTCTTCTAGATAGTTAAAGAAGAACCTGATAGAGAAACATTCCATCACTGTTTATGCAAGTCATAGACTTAGTGATTTTTTATGCCAAACATAGAATTTTCAGAGTTCCTAACAACTAGAGTTAATCCAATAGGAGGAAACACATATCATGTTTGACTCCATTGCCCATGTGGATAGAAGGCACTGATCTACCACAACCCAGAGATACAAACCCATATCAAATAATTTATTCAAAAAACCTTTCATTTGTGCAGTAGGAGTAGGATTAGGTGTAGTAATTTTATCTGTCCACTTCCTTGTGCCATTATGGATAGATTGATCAACCAAGAAACCTATCTTAAATCTGCAACATACAGATAGGTGCACCCGCCTAGGTTTTGCAAATCGTGAAGAGTAGAAGGTACAATTGCATCAATTGGCCTTATTAGTTGGCCAAAAGTGTTGTGAGAGCTTGGCAACCTCTCGTGGTTCAAACCAGCGTTTTTGAGAACCAACAGATGCTTCACTAGACGCTTCCTATTAGGGATGTTTATGCCCCTAACATTCCAAGTTAGGAGTTTCATTTCTCTTCAGGAAGGGTCTCACCCTTCCATACTTTTAACATCTTGATTTTTTTGCCCATTACCATCGCCATCAATCTTAAGTTTTTCAAAATTGGGAATCCCTCCATGACTTTTTTTTCTCCACAGTCTAGGGAGGATTTAGCCACTTCTTTTTTTATGAATGTATAGCTTTTCCTACCCCACTTGGGTCATGATATGGCCAACTTCACCTAGATCCTAGCCATGCTCTTCCAAATCCATATTTTCCTCCCAATCATCATATGTGATCAACAAATCACCATGTAAGTCTTGAGATGATTCCTTAGCTTCATGTGCTAGATCAACCAATTCCTTACTGGCCTCAAGAAGGGAATTGAGATTCTCCATCCTCATATTATTGCCAATTAGGTCAATTACGTTAGTCAACTTGTCATCTAGGGCCCTATTCAATTCATGTGCTTCGTTTATCTAGTTTACTTCAAATGAATCTTCCTGGGCATCAATAGATCATTTTAGCTCTATGAAATCACAATTGGAGCCAAGGTTCCCAACCGAACCAGCATCCTCAAGATCTTCAGGGATAAAACCCCCATTCGCCTTATAGTCCTGATTCGTGATCAGATCCAAGGAACACCAACTCAAAGTACTCACCAAGCAGCCTTCAAGTTTTGGCTCAAGTACCAATGGTTGCCTAAGAGTGCCCCAGTTAGTGTAGATCTCAAGCTCCTTCTAGAACTGTAGATCTCAAGCTCCTTCTAGCACAGAAAATTGGGATTATTCTCCACACAAATGAAAAATCCTTATATATATGTGAATACCATAATGACACGACCATTCCTCTACACACAAATACTTACCTAAACTATTTCTTATTTCCTCCAAAATGTCAAGCTCCCAAAATTCCAATGGGAGATTAGGCAGTTTGTGCCAATCCTAAATCCACTCCATCTGATGATGGAGAAGGCCAAAACCTACTTCCCACTTATGAATGTAGAATCCATGCCCATCCATCAACCAAATCCCTTCCAAAATTTCTTCTCTGATAATTGACGAAGGGCATATAACTAGGAAATAGTCGTTAGCCAAGGCTTTAAAACTCATTTATGTTCCCCACCTATCTTTCCACCACTGAATCAAGTAATCCCAATTTAAGTTTAAACCATACCACCTTGTGATTAAACCAATTTTTTCCATCTACTCTATCGATGGGCCCAACAAATTGGAGCTCATCACCAATGTCTTCTTATTCCCCTACCTATGTTTTGTGTGATTCTTTGCAGAGGACAATAAAGGATGGGATCTTCCACCATCTCCATTTACAAATTTCTTGTGATTCTCCTTCCAAGGAGAGATCTCCCATCTATGAGAATCATAAAATTCATGATTACTTTGTCGTCTCTTGTTTCGCTCGTGAAGTTGGTTCCACTTGGAACCCTGCCAATGTTGCCCACACCAACCTCTGTCACCTTGGTTGTTAGATATTCTCTAATCCATCTTCTTTCGCTAAGCCTCAAACTATGCCCGTTCTTGAATATGCTCGAGGGGAAATTTATGCTCAGCATCGACAGCCCAAGAAGGAGAACCAAATCCAAATTTTATGTCTTTATCTTCAACAATCATGTGCCTAGCAAGTGTGGCTACAACTCGATCCACAGTCACCCTAACTATCAACCCTTGCCACTTTTGGCCTTTTCATACTTTTCTCTTCGCTCTGCCATTATTTTAATTTTAACTTTATATATTAATATTTAATATATACTAATATTAATAATATAGCTAGGCTTAAATTATTTTTCAATTGAGTTTAATACTTGTGTTATGGTTAGTTTTAGGGTTGAATTCATATGATGATTCAATTACAAATTTAAGGTTGGGGTTACATATTAATTAGGATTATTTTTTATCTTTAGCTTTATTTATTATTGTGCTTATGGTTATGTGTAGGAATCATTTATGAGCATTCTACTACGGTTCAATTATAGTTAGGGTTACAAAATTATCATTAAATTATAATTATGGTTGTTAGGCTTCATTTAGGCTTATGGTTAAAAATAATATAATATAATAAGAATATAAATAATAATAAAATCTAATAATTTAATAACTATATCATAATATGTAACAATATTATTAATATTATATTAATAAGAATAATAAAAAAATATAATTAGATTTATAAGACTATAATATTTATTATAAAAATAATATAATATAACAGTATAATAATAATATAATAATAAGTATATAATAATACAAAGAAAGATATATTAAAATAAGAATACTATAATAATAATAAAATACTAATATTAATAATATACTTGAGATATATCTTTGTCATTCTTAAGGGGAAACATACTAATAACTTCATTGAAGGTTTGGCAGTTCTCTTTTCTATTAAGAGAGCTTGTGCTCTTGGTTGGTGTAGGATCATGTGTGAATCAGATTCTCAAATTATTGTTAATTTGTTGACTAAGCAAAAGTTGGATGGGGTTAATTTGCAACTTGCCTCTATTTTTAAGCATATTTTGTGATTGATTTCAATGTTTGAGTCTATATCCTTCACTCATATTCCTTGGGAGTGGAACAAGGCTACTAATTATTATTTTCCAAATGGGCCTCTGAGCATGTTGGTGGTTGGCAAGTGGAAGGCTAGGAGCACTTATCTTAGGATTATTCCCAAGATTTAGAGAGGTTAATTTCAGAGGACATGGGCGGATGATGTTTTAGTTGGTTGGTCTTGTTGAGCATCTTGCTCTTGTGGTTGTTTATTGGTTTTGACTTTCTTGGTCTCTTCTCTAGGTGCCTTGTACTTATTTATATAGATTAATTTTAAAATGGTTATTATTATGGTTCATATAGGGATGGTAAATTTAATTATTTAGGATTAGTTTATTTTTCTAATTAATTACTTTTATATTGATTAATAATTGATGTGTTTTTGTTTCAAATAATGTTAGTGTTAGGTTCAGAATTAGGGGTACAAGTTAGGTTTTTAAATGTTTATTAATTTGGTTTAATTAGGGTTAGGGTTCAATTATGGTTAGGGTTAGCATAAGGTCCGGCATTATTTTAGTTTAATTATGTTTAAATAATTATGAGAGTTTATAATTAATTTTAGTTACTAGAATCTTAACTATAATTGGGATCTAATCATAATCCTATGTGAACCCTAACTCTAACCCTCACACTTTATATATTTGAACACCAATCATAACCCTAAACCCAATATCATAGAACCAAAACGTATGGTAACACCAACCTTTACCATAGAAGTGTAACCATAACCAAATTCTAATTCAATGTAAATTAGGGATTGAATAGGGTTAGGTTCAGGTTTAGGATTACGTTTCAATTAGGGGTGGAATTCAAAAAGGGTTTACATAGGTATTAAAATTATTGTATAATATGATTATTATTTTATTATAACCCTAAATGATCCCTAACTCTAACCGTGATTGATTTCTTACCCTTAATTATAATCATAATGCTAATTAAAACCTAACACCAATTGAACTATTAATTTTCTCTTTTTCCCTTTATATCTTATTATTATTTTATTATAGCCCTAAATGATCCCTAACTCTAACCATAATTGAGCACTTAACCTTAATTGTAATCATATTTTTATAATTAAAACCTAACCCAATTGAACTCCTATTTTTCTCTCTCTTTCCCTCTATATCTCTTCTCTCTCTTCTTCATGCTCTACCTCTCTATGTTGCATATATTTTAGTAATGATATAACAAAGAAAAATAAAATGTAAAATTTACATTAAGAGGCATCTTCTCTTCAAAAGAGCAAGTTAGATCTACTTTCGCGACCATTTCTTTCCTAAGATTTTATTTGATATAAGTAATTTCTAATATTGATAGATAATAATTCTTTCAGTACATATGTATCCAAACACAATTGAACTATAATTTAGCATACTAAAAACTATGAACATTTCATCTCATTACAAAAGAAGGGCCCATTTCTACCATCACAAAATTGTATCAGTATCAAGTTACAATATACAATGCAACATTTCTTACCACTAAAAATGCTTTGGGAAAATTAACTCTATGTTATATGGTATATATCATACCTATATATCATCCTAAACTAATTTCTTTGTCAATGCATTGACTAGAAATAACTTCATCCATCACTTATTGGGTACAATAAGTAATGAAGCTTTATAACATGTAACCTACACTACTTAGACAACAACCAAATAATCCACATTGTCAACTTGAATATAATGGGTGGAACTTGGATCCTAAGCTCAAATTAATAAAATTATATAGGATAAGATTATTTGGTAGAACTCCCTAAAGATGTTTTGTCATGGCTTTCTATGATCATAGAAATTGATTTGTTGAAAATTCCTTCAAAAATTTCAAGAAAATTCAATCGACACATATAAATTCATTCTCCAAAACCTTTTCTTACCTTCTTAATTGTGCCAAAATAGGAGCTCCATAATAGTGTATTGTAACTATCACAACATAATGGAACGGGATTTAGTTATATTTCATAGATACAATTATAACTAGTAATCTCTCTTCTATTAATATATATCTCCCTCTATCTCTCTTATCTCTCTCTCCCTCTACCTCTTGGTCACCCTATCTCTCTACACCTATCTATATTTATTTGTCTTCATCTCTCTCAATATGTGTGTCTCTCTTTGTTTCCCTCTTCCCCTTTGTATATCCCTCTCTTTATCAAGTCTTCGATCTTTGTTCTTTATTTCTCACTCTATTTTCTCTTTTATATTCTTACCCCCTCTCTCTCACTCTCACTTCCCCCCTCTATCTCTCCCTCTATATATCCCTATATATCCCTCTCTCTCTCTCCTTCTCTCTAGTGTAAACATGACATGAGTATGTCGGTAATGGAACCTAATTATTTTTTACATTCTGAGGTTTTTTTAGTCATGTTTGGATCCTTATAAGAGGATGCATAGTTTATTTGAAGCTATCACTTCTCCATTGAGACCTTTATTGCATAAACAACATCATTTTATAAATGGCCTACTAATTGACATCCTATACTATACAAATATATGCAAAAAATAGACCAATTTGTTTCCTAATTGACCTTCCATGCCTCTTCAGCATAGCTATTGCACACCAAGGTGAAAATGCTAGTTTGTTAATATATGGAGACATAAATGTGTTATTTATTTTCAAAATATTATTTATCATTAAAAAATATTTTGATGTATAAATGACTATTTTTTATAATTAAAGCAAGAAAACAAGGGTGTTGGCCCAAATACAAAGAGCCCAGAGGCTGAAAACAAATTTCATGGACCATAGACAACAGAACAACAACACCTTAATAAAACATTAAAATGAATCAAAAATATCAAACAGAAGGAGACACTAGAGACAAAAAAGAACACAAACCTAGCCCACTAATTGACCCTAATCTTTGGTGAGGAACTTGAAAAGTTCCTTGTGATTTCTATCCTTATCACCAACCTTCTTCAACAAATAGAGGGTAGTTTTCGATTTGTGCATAACCTTGGAACTAAATTTGGATAGGCTAACCATCTTTTTCTCAAGTTTTAGCACCTTCCCTTTAAGCTATATAATCTCCTTCACCATAGCAGCACATAAGGGAAACTGTGAGTCTCACTAGGAAGGTCCACATTGGCATTGTTATCACTAATCATGTACTTAGGTTGGCTCTCACTAGTGTTCTTTGGACCTTTGGAATTAGAACCTTTCTCCTTATCATTAGTAGAGAATCTTACATCCTGCTCAAGATCATCCTCAATCACCTCCTTATTAGTAGACTTTGGACAGTCCACCAGATGGTTGGATCTTCTAATATGAGAGTTTGTCACATCCTTAACCTTGTACTCTTCCACATTGACAACAAAAATATTGGCCTTCTCAACCAAGACCTATATTGGGGAAACTCTTTTGGGTGGGGAGTTTTTTGAGATCCCACTAGGTCTTGTTTACCAATCCTAGAGAAGGGGAACTATTTTTAAGGTCAATGAGACCTTGAGCTACTTGAGATTGGCCAAAAATAGGATTCTTTGGTGAAGGATTATCCCCGATGAGGTTGGGGGTATGTTGAGCACAGGGGTATCATTTAGGGTATAGGGTTCACCCAAAATCTCAGCCAAGGGGAGGTATGAGTAGAATCAATATGATTCTTTTTTTTACCTTTGGTTTTCCCCTAAGGGGATAAAGTGGTCACCACCTTATGAGAGCAGGGGTTCTTTCCTCAATCAAAATAGCTTTAATTTTTTATGTGGGCATAAGGTAAGATGAAAGTGATAAAGGCATAGAATAAGACCTTGATACAAAGGAATGGGAGATTTTTTGGGTATTTTTTAAGTTCAAGGCTTCCTTAATAGATTTTTCTAGGGAGCTTAATAGGTAGAATGGGAAGCTTATCAGAACATTTTGGTAGAAGTGGTTGAGGAGGGGGAAGTGGTAGAAATAATAACACTTCTATCTACCTTCCAAATTAAAATACTTCATAAGCATGAGACATACCTTGTCCAATGACAGAAGAAGTTTTCCTCTATCAAAACCACCTTTTAGTTTGGTGGGTTGTTCACCTCCTTTAAAAAAGAGTCAAGTTGTAATTTTCTACCTCTTTTTTGTATTTTTTCATGTTTTCCCTTTCATGTTTATACCCGTCACCTACATAATTACATCTTCATCGACCTCAAAGGAAATTCTACCTACTTTTAATTTCCTTGAGTCGTAGGAATAGGCGAATTGAATGGATAGACTCTCATCATGTCCATTAAGTCACTCCAAGAATGGAGAAACCCCTCCTTCACAATAAATATGCCAAATAGTTGCATCAAAGGAGACTCATTGCAAGAACTGGATTAAAAATAGACTTTATCCCCACCCATCTTATCCTAGTAGAACAATAGAGTTTGTAGAAATATAGCGAACCTTCTTGAAAACATACACAAAAACTAGAGATCTGAGCAATGAGTGTAAGCAGAAGAAGATAAAGAATTATTTTTTTTGCAAAAATTATAATAATAATTACATAGTTCCCCTACTAAGAGTAATTATAATTATTACATAGCATCCTCTAAATAAAGTGTTGATCATGTCTCGTAATTTCAATGATAAGAGTAATTAAAATGGGGGGGGGTTAGCCTTATGCCAACTATCACAATCACAATCATAGTTAAACTCAAAGCATTCCAAGCAAGATGGAAGATGATCGTACAAGTCCTATCAAAGATGAAAGATGACACATGTTCCTTTTTTGTACTTCTACAAACCTCATACAAATGTCCCCTGTAATGGCAGAAAGCCAAAGAAACTACACCATGTGTAACCTCTTAATGGAATTACATATGCCAACTATCACAATCATGATCATAGTTAAACTCAAAGCTTTCTGGGAAAGATAGTAGATGGTTGTACAAGTCCTATCAAAGATGGAAGATGATGCATGTTCCTTTTCTGCACTTCCACGGACCTTATGCAAATGTCAAATGGAATGGTGGAAAGAAAAAGAAAAAATGCCATGTTAAACCTTTGAAAGGATTTGATTTTTCCAAGTATCACAACCACAATCATAGTTAAACTCAATGCTTTATAAGAAAGATGGAAGATGATCATACAAGTCCTATCAAAGATCTAATGAATACACTCATCATAATTATCATAAATGTGGCAAGATTCTTCCACCTTCACATGATCAAGATGAACGTGCAAGAGCCATGTCAGCAACATGACTCACCACACTTCTCTTGGGACCCATCTAGAATACTGCCCCATAACCCTATTTGGCCAAAAATTTAAGGAATACCAGTTTACAATTTTTGGCCAAACTAGAAACTGAACTGATTTGTTCTAACTAAATCTTCACTTTCAGGAACCTATAGTGGCTAAATCGTGAGGAATTTGAATATTATGCTAACTAGTGATTTGTGACATTATTTCTGTAGATTCTAAATACATTTTTTTCAAAAAATTGGAATTAGATTGCACTTATTTTTTCATCTCCTTCGAAAACTAGTTTTTTTCAGTAAGCACCATTTTTAAGGAGTGGTGCTCATCGTATATAACATCACCTTTTTTCCATGAAGGATAAAAAAAAAAAATTGAATTTAGATTTGTAACTATGATATCAAGCACTTTCATTTGTTTTCATAGTGTTTTATTGAATATTTTTTCCTTAATCAAGTTTCAAATTCAAACCAATTACAATTCAGATATAGACGGACTGTATACTACATAATTTTTTTTGTATGTATCGAAATTCAATTTTCTTTGGTTGGATCAAGGACTTCAATATCTAGTGCACTGATATTTAAAATATATATATATAATCTGCTATTTTTCCACATGTGCAAAACAAAGAGCTTGATTTTTAGTGAAAAACTACATTCACAAGAAATAAAAAATAAATATAGAATAATTAAATTAAATTTATTTAAAATTATACTTTTTGGGAAGCTTATAATAAGGACTACATATATACAAAACATAAATTTTAAATGAATTCATTGGTCCCCCAAAAGGTAAATCAAAGTGGTTTTTTTATCAGCATTTTCATAGGTGTAAAGGAGACTTCATTATAGGTATGGTTTAAAACTAGCGAGGATTCATCCAAGGGGGTTTGATCTAAGGTGGTTTGATCAAACCCTCTTCAATTAGAATCCTTTAAATGGAAATTTTCAAGACTTAAATCATTATATTTTCTAAAAATATGTGATTTCAGCAAAAATTAGGATCTCCCAGAAATTGTAAACCAATATTGTGGGATCACCTTAAAGTTAGCATCCACATCAACATGTAATAGGATACAAACAAATAATTCCCATATTTAAAACTCAACAAAAATAAATTTTAATTTTCTCACTTCAAATTATATCCCTCAACCAAAAACATAAGTTTGAGGTTAGGGTTCCAGCGCTTCCAAACAAAAACACCATTAACTGTCATTAGCAGAGGCAACATAGTTCCACTTCGAGGTAAAGATTTTTCTAACATTATCTAGGAGATTGTAAAAAATACACCAACACTATAGATACTTTTAGTCTATAACCCTGTTTGGCCAAAAATTTAAGGAATATTGGTTTACAATTTTTGGCCAAACAGGACATTGAACTATTTTTTCTAACTAAATCTTCACTTTCAGGCACCTATAGTAGCTAAACCGTGAGGAATTTGAAAATGATACAAACTAGTGATTTGTGAAATTTTGTTTGTAGATTTAATATATTTTTTCATAAAATTTGGAATCAAATTGCATTTCTTTTTCCATCTCCTTCAAAAAATAGATTGTTTCAATAAGCACCATTTTTAAGGAGTGATGCTCACCATATACAACATAACTTTTTTTCCATGAAGGATAAAATTCTATTTTTTTTAATTTATATTTATAACTATTATATCTAGCACTTTCATTTGGTTTCATACTGTTTTATTGAATATGTTTTCCTTAATCAAGTTTCAAAATCAAACCAATTACAATTTAGACATAGAAGGATTGTATACAACATGACTTTTTTTGTATGTATCGAAATTCTTTTTTTTTGTTGGATCAAGGACTTCAATATCTAGTGCACTAATATTTTTTCAAATTTTTTTGATAATCTTCTATTTTTCCACATGTGCAGAACAAAGAGCTTATTTTTTTGGTGAAAACCTTCATTCATAAGAAATAAAAAATAAATTTATTTAAAATTTTACTTTTTGGAAAGCTCATAATAAGGATAAATACTTACAAAAAAATAATTTTTGAATGAATTAATTTGATCCCTCAAAAGGTAAATCAAAAGTGTTTTTTATCAGCAGTTTGATAGGTGTAAAGGAGACTATGTTATAAGTATGGTTTAAAACTAGCAGGGTTTTATCCAAGGGGGTTTGATCTAAGGTGGTTCGATCAAACCCTCTTTAATTGGAATCCTTTAAATGTAACTTTTCAAGGCTTAAATCATTATATTTTTAAAAAATATGTGATTTCAGCAAAAATAAAGATCTCCCAGAAATTGTAAACCAGTATTGTGGGATCACCTTAGATTTAGCATCCACATCAACATGTAATAGGATACAGACAAATAATTCCCATATTTAAAATGCAACAAAATAAATTTGAATTTTCTCACTTCAAATTATATCCCTCAACCAAAAACATAAGTTTGAGGTTAGGGTTCTAGCGCTTCCAAATAAAAATTCCATTAATTGTCATTAGTAGAGGCAACATAATTCCACTTTGAGGTAAGGATTTTTCTAACATAATCTAGGAGATTGTAAAAAATATGCCAACATCGTAAATACTTGTAGTCTATCCAAAAACATTCCATAGCATCATCAACTTGGTTTCCCTCACAATAAACATGTTTGATCTCAAAATTTTCAAAGACAAGAAGGAATTTATGGATATCCTTTATGATATCCTCTAACACCCAGCCAAGTTGATCAGTACCTTTCACAACATCAATGACCAATTTACAATCCTCCCTAATGAGAATATTCTTGGTACCAATAGCAAGATCAATTATAAGGCCCCATAAAAATGGTCTTCACACAATTGGTCATATTAACACCAAGGCCTCTAGTTTAACCTACCCTGAAGGGGTTCTCAACATACCATCCCCACTAGCCATTGTAGGGTTGCCACTGGAAACACCATAAAAATTAATTTTACACTAACCAAATTAGGGTGGAGTCCATTTAGTGTGTATCCTAGCCATCTTCTTTGTAATTTTAATATTATAGAATGAATTAAGAAAACCCCACTAAGTAGTAATTTTGGATTCCAAAGGGAGAGGAGGGGAATCCAGACAAACCCAATGAAAAACTAAAATATTATCCAAAAGTGGTTTACAAAAATTTTGAATAGACCTCAAAAATTATTTTCAGTTCTTTGAATATCTGATTGTTTCTTTCCTTCCAAAGACTCCAGGAGAGGTGTGGAGGTATATGCTTCCATAATCTTTAATAAGGGGGTAGTGAAAAGGACTAACCCATTCCTCCATGAGGTCACCTGGATCTTTGTTAATGAGCCAACAAATTTGAAGCTTATACAACACAAATCCCTAAGTTTTTTGACAAAAGGGACAATGTATGATGATGTGAGGGACCATTTTCTCATCCATATTGCATAGGACACATCTATTTGGAAACTAGAAGCCACGCTTGATGAGATGCATAAATGACTACTAGATTTAAGAAAAAGGTAAGAATTTATTTTGATATAGTCGTGTCAAATTATACTCCACCTAATACTACTATTATAAAATACCTCTTAATATTAATAATTGTGCAATAATAAGAAGACTTTCCCTATATGAACTAGACTAAATGACTTTGCAAATCAATAGTTTGTATCTGTAGTGTAGAAAAAAGTAACCCTTTTTCACACTTAATTTAGGAATAATTAATAATAAAATTAACTTAATTATGCCTTGATTTAGTGTTGTAATGTGTTTTACACATTCAGACTAAGTCTAGGACCCTTTTAACTAAAATGGACCTAATTGTGCCTTATTTAGGGTGTTGTAAAGTGTTTTCTCACACTTTCACATTAATCTAGGGCTTTATTAATTAATTAAGGTTAATTAGAGCTTAATTGGTCCTTTAATTCAAATCTAATCCTTATTAACTACATTTTCTGAAGGATCTATCCCGACACCCATTAATGATATTGCATAGCATTTACATTGGAAAATTTAGAGTCCTGGAAAACTATGCTAGGACCCATTCACCACTTTGGGCAAATGGGTCCTCCTAGCTTGGACACCCCTTTTTTGGAATATTTGAGGTGATTTTTTAATGTTATTTCACCTCCCCAAATCTTGATCCTAGAAAATTGTGCTAGGACCTAATCACCAGTTTCGGCGAAGAGGTCCTCCTTGCCTAAGACACCCCTTTTTGAATTTATTTGTGCAGGATTTTAATGATTTTTAATCGTAGATCTTATGTCAGCTTATGTTATTTGAATTTTGAGGTCAAATCTCAAGTTATGTATAAATATAAGATTACTTTGCATAAATCTCAACTAGAGAAGATAAGAAATTTATGAGTCTAAAGACCTTTCATGAGATCAAGCATTCATACTCAAGAAGCAAGCAAGAGTGAAGTTTTGGAGTAGAATTACAAGTCTTCAAGCTTATTTTGTGTCAAAGATCAAGCATTATTGAAGGATTGGTGATAGATGCCTATGGATGATCATGAGGGATTCTAGGTGTTGAGAGATGCACAAGACACATTGCCAAGCCTAAGGACTTTTTTCCTAAGTGATTCCATCTTCTATGATCATCTTACTTTTAGCCTAAATAGAGGTGTATTTAGATTTATGACTTATTGAGAGGATTTGGGATCTTCTAAAGTAGATCACTTGCAATTTCCATGTTTCATTTTAGGGTTCTATTCTAACACAATTGAATAGGATTTCATTTACATTCTTAGGGGTTTTAATCTTAGACACACTTAAGGTTAAGTTTGCACACACCTTACATGTTCCATATTTTCATTCATCATCAAGGTTTAATTATCAACATGGGGTTTGATTGAGGAAAACCCCTATCAACCAACAAGCTTCAAGACTTTTTTCTTGCAAATTATTAGCGGATCTAGATCCGAAAGAAAAAGTTTCAAGTTGCAAGGAAGGAGTGCAGACCTAGAGGTTGAAGATCAAATTTTGAGTTTTTTGAAAGGGCCTAGCAGGACCCATTCACCCTAGGTGGTGAGTGAATCCCTCTTAGGGTTTTATGGGTAGCAAATATTTACATTGTACAAGCTTCATTCCCATAATTAGAGCTCTCCAAATAGGTACACCAGAACTCATTCACCTTAGATGGTGAATGAGTCTGTGTTAGGATTTCATAACAATAAGATTTGATCATGTGCATAGTATTCCCTTCTCTTTGTTTTACTAGAAAAGTTACAGTTTCTTTTTATTTTTTGTTAGATTCATGCATTATATGTGATAGACCTAGAATCGGGGTTAATTTCTTAGTTCAATTTCTTCACCCCAAATTGTGATTTGGCTCACCACCTCATCCTTGTAAAAAGGAAATATTGCAAGATCCCTAAGTCTTGACTTAACTTAGTTCCTTAGGTTGATAGTTACTTCAAGGTTTTTGGATCTCATTTCTTGAGTGAAACCTTTGTGAAAAAGAGGGTTAGACATCATAGCCCCCTTTTTCTATGTTTTGATATCATCTGACAAACATACAAGATGATAGAAAGCTTTCTCACTATTGGATTTCACCATCATCATTTTTCCTTCTTTCCATACATTCATCCATTTTTCATCATTTTTATTCTTTCTCCACTCATTTATTTACTCTCATCATGGTGGAATGTATCTCTACTATGCCCACTCTTTAACGGATAGATAAGTTGACCATTGGTTTTTTTAAATGAAAAAGAGCTTCTCAAGTATTTCATGAACTCATAATTATTTTAGAGTAGTTTTTATTTATATAAAGACCAAACATTAGAGTGAAATGAAATCCTAATGAAGGGAAAGAGGGGCCCTAGTGCATGGAAAGAGAAGGCAACTGAAACAATTTCATGACGTGCTTTTGGCAATAAAATATATATTTATTTTTTATTTAAAATATAGAATTTTATTTACAATTTTTATTATAAATAATATTTATGTAATGAAAATTATTATACTTTATATTTTGTATCATTTTTAAATTTTTATTTTTTTTTTATGAGTTTTTATGTTTATATGTTTTTAAATTATTATTTCAGATTATCAAATATAATTTTCCAAAATATTTTTAATATAAAAATATAAAATATGTTAGATTTAAATATTTCTTATTATAATATTATATATTTAATGTTTATATAAATTATGCATTATTAAATAGAATATATAATATAATTTTTATATTTAATACCAATTAAAATATTAAATATATTATAGATTATTAGTATTTTTCTATATTTATTAACTAAATATACATTTGATTTATTGAAAATAATACTCAAATTAAATTTATTATTAGATATTAGATAAAATATAAAGCATGTTATTTAATATAAATACTATATAGATAATTATTTTTTAATAATATTATTATTTAAATAAAATATATAATCAATATATATAATATTTCTATATTTTACATAATATATTATTTAAACTAAATATATATTATAATATACAATCTATATATAATATTTCTATATTTTACATAATATATTATTTAAATTGATATATAAGAAATTTAACAACTTAACTAGTGTTTTAGAGAGATTAAATGAGAGAGGGGGTGAAAGGTGGGAGCATAGATAGGAGGGAGGGAGAGAGAATCGCTACTTACTATAAACAATACAAGATAATAAATCTCAATTGTTGATGCAATGCCTAGGTCAATATTCCTAACTATTCAAGAAGCATACAAATTGATGAAATCAATATCAATTGTTCTTAGAATTGGGATTTTTTGATTTTATATAGTATTTTTTCTAACTTTGTCAATAAATATAGAGGCTTCCATACAGGTTTTTGAAGATCCCTTCATACATAGACTCGAGACTCTCAAACACATTGATCAACATCACTTAGCTCTCTCATTATCAATAATATTTTTTTATATTTATTAGCTGAATCCATCTCCATATTCATCTCCATCTCCATCTTCATCTCCATCTCCATCTCCATCTTCGTCTCCATCTCCATCTCTATCTATATCTCTATCTCTATCTTCCTCTTTACCTCTCACCTTTGTCTATATCTTCTTAACTCTCCCCTATCTCTATCTCTCCCTATCTCCCTATTTCTCTCACTTTATATCTCTCTACTTCTCTATCCCCTCTTTATTTCTCTCCCTCCCTCACTCTCCATCCCTCTCTATCTAGTTATATGTCTCTCTCTCCTTCTTTATCTCTATCTCCATATATCTCTCACTCAAACACACACACACACACATCCCTTTTTCTCCATCCCTAACTCTCTCTCCCCTTCTTCTCTCTCTCTCTCCCTCTCTAACTATCTCTCTCCCTCGCTCCCCTCCTCTCCCTCCCTCTCTCCCCCTCCCCTCTTATCTTCCTCCCTCTACCTATCTCTCACCCTCCCCCCTCCATATCCCTCTATCTATCTCTCTATCTCTATCTATCTCTCCCTTTCTCTTCCCATATATATTTATCTCTCTTTATTTCTCTTCATATACATCTTTATCTCTCCCTTTTCTCTCTCACTTTCTATTCATCTCTCTATCCCTCCCTCCATCTCTATTTTGATATCTACTCTTTTTCTATTTTTGTCTCTATCTATCTATCTCTTTCTCCCTCTCCCCCTCTCTATATCTGATTATAACTATATCTCTCTTTCACTATATGTAACAATCTATTTCTATCTCTATCCCTTCCTCTCCCTCTATACATCTATCTTTTCCTCTTTATCTCCCTATCTCTCTATCTTTATCTCTCCCTCTACCTCTTTATTTATTTATCTCCCTCTATATTCATCTCTAGCTCTATTTCTCTCTCTCTATCTCTAGGAATTTTCCCTTTATACATGCATCTCTCTCTCTCTCCTTTCATCTCCCTCTTCCTATATCTAGCTATATCTATATATTTTTTCATTTCTATCTTTATCTCTCCATATTTATTCTTCCATATCTCCCTCTTATCCCTATCTCATTATCCCTCCATCTCTCTCTACCCATATATCTCTCCCTCTCTCACCCTTATTTTGTATTTACCTCTTCCACCTCTATCTAGATCTCTCTCCTCTCTCTATTTATCTTTCCCTCTCCTCTCCATATTCCTCCCTTTCTCTATCTCTATATCCATATTCATATCCATATCCATCTCCATCTCCATATCCTTCTCCATATCCATCTGCATCTCCATCTCTATCTCCATCTCCTTCTCCCTATCCATCTCCATATCATTAACTCTATCTTCCCCTCCATCTCTCTCCCTTATCTCTATCTCTTTACCTCTCTCTCTCACACTCTTTCCCCCTCTATATCTTCCTCTTTATATCCATATCTCTCCCTCTCTCCCTATTTCAAACATAACATGAGCATGTTGGTAATAGATTCTAATTATCTTCCCAATTCAAAGGTTTTATTGCAGTCGTGGTTGTATCCATGTAAGTGGATACATGATTTATTTTAAGCCATCACTTCTCCATTGAGACATTTTTGTACAAACAAAATTATTTTCTAAACTTCCTACCAATTGACCTCATGTACTACACAAACATATGAAAAAAGTAGACCATTTGTTTTCCTAACTAACCTTCCACACCTCTTTGGCATACCTATTGCACACCAAGGTGCAATTGCTAGTTTAGAGTTGATCGTGCTCTCTTATTTATAAGATTTCCTATAGTTGAAAGGATGAACCTATGTGATATGAAATTATCAGGGAAAATATTTGGTTTTGAGTCAGCATCTAGAACTCTCCAAATCCATTTTAACAATTACAATATTTTATAAAGAAGTGTATTACCATTCCTTATAAATAAGGAAATATTCACTAATAATATTATGAAAATCATTATGATTTAAGTTCTATAACAACATATATTTTTTTGGTTTAGAATGAAAGATAATAATACATGAAATAGATTTAAATGGACTATATTTAATAGAAATGAATGTGTTCGAATTTCATGACTAATAGTACTAAACCCTCATGCAAAATTCAAAGTTTAGAGTTTTTGAAATGCTCTTTCACAGAAACATTTACTGAAGCAAGGAGAAATATGGAAAGGACACTAAAATCTTATGTCTAAAGTGATTTAAAAAAATAAAATGGACACCCAAGATAGTAGTGTACCTTCCATCAAGGGTAATGTAGTGCATGATAACCTTCACAATCTCAACCCAAATAGGTTTGATAGAGAGTTTGTCCTATCCTCAGGAAGATAATTTCACTATCTTATCCCATTCATTACCTTTAAAGAATTGATTAAGGCCTTCCTCATTTTCTTTCCTAACTCAAAATAACTTTCGTCCATGCATCTACAACCCAGTTATCTATATAATCAACTCCTCTATTATGGAAAATTCCTTACCATTGATATTCATAAAAAAAAAAAAATCCATCCCTTGATGAAGAGCTTAGAAGCTTCAAGATCATTCCCATGTAGCCTTTCCATGTAGGGGTCAAACCCCACTCCAAAATTTTCCATACCTTGGGCTTTATGCAGATCCCATCACATGAGGCTCCACACAGCTTTTGTCTCCTCCCATGGTCATAGAAATTCTCTTACTTGCAACTTCCAAATTATGTTCCTTAATTCCAAGAAGAGGAAAAAGGGGTAAAATACCATTTTAGTTCCAAAAATCATGCAAGACAACTAGGAGTAATTATGTCCACGTCCCATCCTCTAACATTTTTTGTGCTAGTTATCATTATTCGGGATGGTGAGAGCCTTGATGGGTACTCCAAAGTACCCATCCTAGATTTTAATAGATTTACTTTTAACTCCATCATTGGTGAAGAAGTATGCCAAATAATTACCCTTACACAAGATGTGGGTTATCCTTACATCATCAAAAGAATTGATCATACCTAGAGAATCAAATATTAACAATTTTATAGACCAAATAGGGGGATGTAATTTATTTAGATGCCTTGTAATGTTTCAAGATACCCCTTCCACCCAAAATTTCTTAAAGCCTCTATCATAAGAAAATTTTGTACCATTGTACATTGTCACTACTTTAGCTAGGTGATTTTTCTATGTTCCCAATGGAAGTGCCACCATTGAAACAAGCCTACCCTATTCATATAATAGGTAAGTGTTTATTTGTTATGAATATTAATACAATAGTTTTGGGAAAGTAAATGTGATAACAATGTTTAAACTTATGGCTCTCCAACGGTAAAAACAATGGTTTCCCAATAGTCACTATTCTAACATAGACAGGCACTACTGTCGGCCTTCTGGCTATGGTAGGTAAATGTCTAGGTTGAATGGGCCTGAGCAGCGTGGTATTTACAATAAAAAAATACCTCATTCAGATTTTCTCAAGAATAGGTTTAATAAGCCCTACTGGGTGCCATTTCATCCTTGGAGACATTTTCTTCGAGAGAAGCAACCATGTCTTGATATTTTTGAAGAAGATACACCATACAATGTGCAAAGTTTTGAGCGAAGAGGATTTTTTCCATGCTTCTATGAGGAAGATTTGTATTTTTAAATAGGAACTATCAGGAAGCAGAGGTGGATCTTAGATCAATTAAACATGTATCGCACCACTCTCATCATGCAAGGTATCAATTTCAGAGACAATATGCAAAAGTGGTCTCTAAGTTTTCAAATAGAAAAGAAAACTTTATGGTGATAAAAAGAGAGGTCCCTTCTATCCAAACGAGTGAATGCAACAAACAAGAGATGGTAAGACAAGGGTTTCTAATCTACAAGCTAAAGCAGATCAACATAAAAGGGATCAAAGAAATGGCCTGGCATTGCAAAAACCTTATTCACAAGCAGCAAATGTGCAAAAGGGGGAAACACAACATGTAGAGAATGTAACTAATTAGGTGGGTTATGTAGAGCACAAAGATGAACATTTGGGGAAACATCAATGACCTCAGGGGAAAAAGGGATTTTCTAGTGGCTTACATCAATAGAATCATCACTTGAAAAAGAGTAATGAAAAACCTATTGCTAGTGAACAAAGGGTTATGCCAAAGGCTAAGATCAACTCAAAGAGCCGAAGGAAAGAAAAGAAGAAAGCAAAGAAAACTCAAAAGAAGAAATACACTTTGTAATATAAGCATAAGGAGAACCAACTTGGGTTGGAGAAAAGAGATCTGGAAGGAGGGAAATGGAAAGAAAATTAGATACACAATCATATGTCGATTACCTTTTCAGAAGATATGCTAGATCTAAAAATCTAGGACTTGCAAAATCGATTTTTGATATGTAAGAGTTATAGGATTTGATTTTTGATGAATGGGAAGGGGTTAGTAAAGTGTTTTATCTTGATAGAGCAAGACGAATTTTCCTTGTGATTTTTCAAGAAAAATTATAGAGGGATGTTATATATAAATTTAAATCATGGGTTTATCAAGGATCTGATTTATTCTTGCAACCTTGGACTCCTAATTTTAAACCAGGTCATCTAGAGATTAAGTTTGTACCTTCCTAGATTCAATTGAAGGATATTTCTCTAGAATATAGAGAGATGATGTTGATTGAAGCTATGGCTAATAAGATAGGGGTTTTTCTTAGACATGATAAATCTTTCTTTAAAAACCCTTCAAAGCTAGTTAGATTTTGTGTTTTATTAGATGTTACAAAGGAGATTCTAGATCACGTTATTTTAAAATCAAAATGTGGGGAGTGGGTTCAAAATATCATAGTTGAATCACCTAATAATGTATGTTTTAAATTTCATGATCTTGATCATTCAAGCTCTGCCTTTCATTTGGTGGAAAATGCTAATTTGGAGCCCTCATTGATATAAATAAGGGTGAATGTGGAAAATAAACAGATTTTGTCCACATCTATTGGAGGAAATGATAAGGAAAATTTGAATGAGACACCTTCTCAAGTTGAGCAAAAGGAAGGCTCTCTTGTTGCAACTATTCAAGCTATATCTGACAAGACAAAATGCAATCAACTATATTCTCCTTCGGATTCTCAGGTTATTTGACTATGTAAGCGCCCTGAAGGAGTGGTCTCACTTTCAACAAATGATGCAATGAAGTGAAAACTATGGCTCTCCCTAGGTAATGGATTTGTAAATGGTCTGAGCTTATACACACCCACATTCCGAGCTACTTCATCTTTTCAAGTGGACGTTGTCATAAAATACCTATTATATGAAGATTTTTCTTCAATTGTTTCATAAGATGATAATTCTTGTTTGGATGATGGAATAAGATGTCTCCATTTAGGGAAAGGACCTATTGGGTAACTCTAAAGAACTGGAAGATTTTATTAACAAGATTCTATGTTTAGTTGGTGGTGAGTTGATAGAAGAAATTACAGAAGAAGTACTAAATGAGGAGGATAGATCTACCATCAGGACAGTAAGGGAGGATGCTACACAAATGGGTATTACAAACTTTTAGTCTCTAGTAGATCTAGTGATGGAGAAAAAAGTGTCCCTTATGAATATAGATATAGATAATGAGCATGAGCTATTGTAGAAGGGAGAAGTAGATATTTAGCATAATGAAGAATGCATGAAAAAACATAAGTAAGAAGATAACAAATATATTGATGGTTTTGATTACAGGGTATGTGCAGGATCATCATGGAAAAAATAAGCCCTTAAGTGGCGATGAAAATTCAGAAAATCAGAGTTAGGCAACTTGACATAAAAAGGAAACTTTCCATAAAAATTTGAATAAGTTATCTATATTATTTCAAAAATATGTAAGAATATAATCTGTAGAGAATTTAGTGCAGCTTCTAACTACTAGGTTTTTTTTTTTTTTTTAAATCTATTTAGTGAAAATTTGAAATTTCAATGTAGTAGTACTTAAATTTCAGGGAAAATTAAGAAGTTAGGTTTCTGTCTGACCACCCTAACCACAATAAAATGATAAAAAAAAAAAATAATATTTTAGATATAATTAGAAGACTCATGTCCCAATGTGATGCATTTTTTTTGTAATTTGTTTCCAAGTAAATAATTAATTATGAATTTTTTATTACAACTTTTAAAAAATATAAAAACGTGTATGTTTGACCACCTTAACTTGGTCAAAACTTCATGAAATTCAATTTTTTTTAATCCTATAGTATGCAAAGCATAGAATGTGATGCATGTTTCAGATTCAAAAAATGTGATACTGTTTGAAAGTTATAGATGTTTTTCAATTAGCCTATCAATCAGGACTTTAGTCGTAATTCAAATAGAAAATGAATAATAATTATTTATTAAATTCAAAGTAAAACATAATTTATATTGGTGGAAAGTTGAGAAACTCCTTTAAAAAAAAAAATTGTTTCATTAATTTTGGGTAAAAAACAAGTCATCAACCACATGGGCCATCGTATCGCTTACATATCGCCACTTTTTGGCCCATCATGATCCTACACATACCCTACACCCGGACTCTATCTATATCTCAGACGCCAAGTACAAAACCTGGGATGGTTAAAACACTAAGAAACCATGGAAGGAAATCTCATGTCACTAAAATGAAGGAAGAAATAGGTGCTGGTGTGAAAACTACTTTAGACACTAATTTTTTGTTATATATAAACAAGCACCCAAGGAGAGCATGTTGCTCTCCTTGGCCTCAATGAAGATAATTTCATGCAATGTCAAGGGTGTCAATGCCCTTGACAAAAAAGATCAAATCAAGTAGCAATTAGATGCTTGTGGAGTGGATATAGTAGTGTTGTAAGAAACAAAAACATCAGAGTCAACATATAAGTTATCAATTCAAAAATGGAGATCTTGGAAATCTGCACATTCTCCTACTCAAGGTGCTTCAGGTAGACTCGTAACATTATGGAACCCAAAAATAGTGGCAGTAGAACCGATTCAAAATGAAAATAATTGGTAGCTTTTGAAAATATGGCATTTTGATTTGTAGTTTTGGTTGGTAAATTTAAATGCTCCAACTCCTATAGGGGGAAAAATGTAGGAGTTGAGAAAATACAACTTCACAAACCCCGAAGATCACCTACATGCAAATAACCTGTCACAAAAGAAGAGAAGGAGATAAACAAGCAAGGGTTCTCTGAAAACTAAAAATTTATGTATCAGAGAGAATGAGAGAATGTATTGATATCAAATACAATGGGATCAATCCTTATAAAAAGGAGATCATGCAAACCCTAATAAAACCCTGATAGGAAAAACCCTGATAGAAGCCCTAATAGGAAAACATTTAAATGTCACTTTATGCAAACTAACGTGAAATCTTAAGAAGGGAATAAAGGTAACTTAATCAACATAATTAAGTTAAAACCTTTACTCTAAAACCCCCCCTTAAGATGAGCAATAGTGCAGCTACAAACAAATGCAATAAAGCAAAGGTAACTACAATGCAAGAAGGCAAACATGGGTCCTGGAAACTAGGCCAAATCAAGTACCCAAATACAACCGAATCTTTGTAAAGAGGAGAAATAGAGAAAACTTCATGGGAAAAAGCTCTACTCTAAAAAGAGATGCAGAAAGCCAAGAAGAAGAACATCACTGAAGCAAAAGAAGCTGCAAACAACTGTCGAAAGATGACTGTTGTGGTGTTGAAGAACCTTCGTTGAAGATGGAAGATCCCTTCCAATACGAAATAAAGGAAGAATTAGCACGAACAATATAATAACCCCCCCATAATGCTGAACTGGGAGAGCCTGACAGATCCACTGAAATGGTGTGAAACACCTTGTAGTGCATGAAGGAGAAGAAACATTTGAAAGTGCGCAAAATAGCACCTGCAACTGAAAAAAGTGGTGTGCAAAACAAAGCACACATGCATGAGGTTGGAATCATATGGATCCATGGTCGTCGTGGAGGGACACTCACTGGACAAAGGTGTGATGGAAAACAAAGGCAAACTACACAACCCCCCATGGTATGGATTCACTATTATCGTGGAGGGATACTCACCAGACAAAGATGTGATGGAAAAATAAAGGAAAACTACACAACCCCTCATGGCACTTTATAATATTAGTGCGAGTACAAAATATGGCACAACTTTATGTATAAAATCCCCAAAAGATGCATGTACAATAGTGTGGCACTTTATCTTAGTGCGTTTACATAAAAGATAGCTTACAAATGATACTCAAAATTTCCCTCAAAGGACAAATGCTAGAATTACATGAAGAACAGCCAAGAACAAAGCATCCCATATGAACAAAAAATTTCCAACAGCAAATATGTCCAAGTAATCCACCACAGTGTGAAAACAAAAATAACTGAATAAAATATACCTAGAGTGAAATCTAGAAAAATGGTATGGATGAAACTGAAGAGCTCTGAAATACGGTTCCAACACCGTTGAGATTGCGAAAAACGGAGAAACTGATCAAAAGTTATGAGCTTGAGACTGAAAATAGCCCCTTTGTCTTCAACTGACTGTAGAATGCACCAATAGAAAAAAGAAGTGATGAGACCCACACCACTAGAAATATGAGAAAACCAAATTTTCGACGATACCTCATTTGCCAAAAAATGATATCGTATGCCCAAGCTACGGCCTCTAGAATAAATCAGCTCCAAAGAGGGAAAAAAAACCTGCACTGGATTAAATTTGACAATCATACAGCAGTCGCAGCAAAATGACTAGGTTAAATTTGACGGCCAAACAACTGTCACCGTAAATGCACAACTGAACTTATTTTAGAAAAAATTGTTTTTTTAAATATAAAAAACAATAAAAAAAATAATTTTTTTTGTTATAAAAAAAATTAAAAAAAAGTTTTTTGTTAAAAAAAATTAATTTTTTTTTTTTTTGCACAGGCAAGGGCCACCACCTGCGGCTGGTAGTGTACCACCACCTGTGGTGATAGTGTACCGCCTATAATGGTACAAGAGCCCAATGACCTCTGCAAGCAATAATACCTGTTACAAAGAGAAGCAAAGAGAAGCAACAAAGAAAATGCTCAAGAATGTGGAGCAATGTATTCACCACAAAATGTAAAAATGAATAATGATACAAAAGATAGTTTTCAACCATATATAGATGAAAACCCTAAAAAGGAAAACCCTGGGCTTGCACAATAATAATTAATAAAGTAATTAATCATTATCCACCTAATGTTAGCTTAAGTGAAAAGAGGTAAAAGGGAACTTTAAGTAATTAAACAAATATTGTTTAATTAATAAAGTAAATAACTGATTACTCTAACACCCCACCTTAAGCTAGACTTAGGGAGAAGCTAAAACCTAGAAGAAGCTACTGAAATCAAAAACAATGGGTCCTGACAACAAGGCCAGATCAGGTACCCACGTACAAAATCAATACAAACTAAATGAAACGGGGTAAAGGAGAAAACCCAGTGGGAACAAAACTCCTCCCCAAAATAGAATGCAAGGGAGGAATGCAATGCACTAATGAAAGAAGGATAGGAGATGGATAACATGATACCCCCCATAGATAACTTCTATCATATAAGTACATGTACAATGGTCTCCATAGGAGAGATAGAAAGAGAGAAGAAGGCCCCCCCACAATGAAGAAACTCCTATCACAATAGTAGATGCATGATGTAGAATCCAAAAAGAGATCCTGAAGCGAAAAATGATATTCCTCCCCTTGGGAAGAAACGGATCCAAGGGACGATGTCGAAGAAACCTTGTGAAGAATGATGAACCAATCTGTCTCAAGATGTGTGCCATCATAGGATGCTGAAGAATCTCACTGTCTGAACTGAATCAAATGATGCCAAATTCAAAATGATGTGGAGAATACTGAAATGCAACCTCTGAATGCATGGATAATGGTGGGCGAACAATGATAACCTGACTGTCAAGGTAGAGGAGATGAATGTCCTCAAAATAATCCTCCAAATCTGCAATATAGGACTCCACAAACAAGAAAGATATATCTGCAACATAAGAGTCCAAAGTAGCTATGTCTGGAAGATGTATGATTCCCTGCTGCATTGAATCAAGAACAACAGGAGATGCTGATAAAGTCTCAGTCTAAAGAGTAGGAACTGTGAGACAAACCTTTGATCCATCAGAACATGTAAGGGTGTCTAAATACTCAAGCTCCTCTAAAGTATCATGATTAAAGGGTGTATTATCTCTCCAAGCAATGGGTAAGAGACAATCTGAAATAGGATCCTCTGGGAATGGAGAGAGAATTGGGTCTCCATAAATCTCCCAAAGACGTGTCCAAAGTGGGTGAGGACAATCAATGTCTGATATAGCCAACACAATGTCATGATCAACACTAGACAATATAAGTCCTACTATGTGATTTCTAATGATATCCCATGCTAATTTTTCTTCTAAATTTTTTGGTTCAGGTATGAGATCATACAAATAAGGCAAAATATTAAGCCACCTACAATGTGTAAGTATACCCTACCCATGACTCATAATTACCCTGCTCCAGAATAACAACTGAAGAGTGAGTAGAAAAACCCATGATAACTCTTCAAATAAAAAATTCAGAGACTAATGAACTCAACAATGATAAATCATATCAACATAACCCATCCAAAGCAAACAAAACCCATGTCGAAGCCAGAATGACTAAGTAATTCAGCAAAGTGTAAAAACACACAAAGCTGAATAAAAAATACCTGATAAATATTCTGATAAAATTGACTGTATATGTGGAAAGATCGATGTAACACCTTTCCAACACCTATTTGTTTGTGAAAAACGGAGTTCGGATCAAAAGATACGCCCCCTAGAGTGAAAAACCCAAGTTCTGACTTTGATTGGAAAAAATGACTGCAAAACAGAAAAATCAGAAAAAATTACCAGTACCACTAAAATGGCACCGGAACCAGCTTTCCAACGATATCTCATTTTTGAAAATCTGAGAAAAAATGCCCATTTTACGCCCGATTTAGTGCAAGCTGCTCAAAAAGGTCAAAAAAAAAAAACCTATACAACCCTCAAGGGCTAAAAAATCCTTTGGCCCCTGATCACATTGACGACCAAGGGGCTGGTGGCTAGGTGCTATGCATGTGGCCCCTGGTTCCGCATATGACCCTGATGCAGTCAGGGTAAGCCCTCAGGGGCTATCGGCAAGGTGCTGGTCACCCACATGACCTGGCAGTTGGCATAAGCCCACAGGGGTTGGGAGAGCCGACAGGAGGTCGGCGTCTGTGGGGTCAGCGAGTGTCGGCGGGCTCGATGGGGAGCGCAGAGCGGGAGCAGCGGAGAGCAATGTGACCGGAGCATGGGCGGGGCGGTGGACTGAGCGACACGGGCAAACTGAGCGGCACAGGCGGTGCGATGGTGGTCGGGCGGTGGCCACCGGGCGGCCAAGTGGTGGCGCGGGCGATGCATGAGGGCAACACAAAAATTAATCAAAAAACCTTAGGTTTTTTTTATTTTTTTGTGATTTTTTTATTTTTTTTGCTGCAGACGTCGTGCCCTAGGGCCGTACAGTCTTAAAGCAAAAAAAAATTTGCCTCCTTGATCGACTATAACCAAAATTGACAAATGAACAGTCGATTTAGGGGTTTTTGGGCACTGTGAATCCAATGGCACTATCTGTTTGGGCCCAAAGTGAACCCAAAAATAGGAGTATGCTGAATCCATAAGAAGAAACCCTAGAACCCAAGATCTACTTCCAATGCAAAAAACTCAATACAAGAACAAGCAGCTACATATCTAAAGCTATGATACCATGTAGGAGTTGAGAAAATACAACTTCACAAACCCCGAAGATCACCTGCATGCAAATAACCTGTCACAAAAGAAGAGATGGAGACAAACAAGCAAGGGTTCTCTGAAAACTGAAAATGTATATATCAGAGAGAATAAGAGAATGAATTTATATCAAATACAATGAGATCAATCCTTATAAAAAGGAGATCATGCAAACCCTAATAAAACTCTGATAGGAAAAACCCTAATAGGAAAATATTTAATAATTAATATAATTATTAAATGTCACTTTATGCAAACTAACATGAAATCTTAAGAAGGGAATAAAGGTAACTTAATCAACACAATTAAGTTAAAACCTTTACTCTAACAAAAAAAGGCATCTTTGGGAGGTTATGACTAGCAGGTTGGATGGTCTATCAAATATGAAAGTTATATTAGCTAGGTACTTTAATGCTATCACTAATTTGAAGGAGAAGAAAGGTGTTATCCTACCACCTCAAAGGGCAATGGATGACTTTGCAAATTTCATTGAGGATAATTCTTTAATGGATATCATGCCACAAAATGGTAGTTTTACATGGACAAATTGTAGAAAAGGACTTTTACAAATTAAAAAAAGATTGGACATATTCCTAGCTTTGCCAAATTGGTTTATTCATAAGTAGACTTTGTCTTATCAAATCCTATCATTCTCAGGTTTAGATCACTTTTCCATTGATCTCAACATTGAAGGAGATAATCCAAAGGCTAAAGGTAAATCTACTTTTAAGTTTCAAAAGATGGGGTTCAGGCACCCCCAGGTTTGGGAATTATTGCATCAATGGTGGATAAGTATAACCTTTATAAGGAATTCGTTTATGTTTCAACTAAGTAAAAATTTAAGTCATATCAAGATACAAATTATGCATTGGAACAAACATGTTTTTAAAAACATATTTCAAAAAAAGAAAGGGTGTTTAAGCAGTTGTCAGAGGTTGATGAGCTTATAATATAAAATGGGCTAGATGAAATGACTTATGAATACCAAAATGGTTTGCAAGAAGAGTGGGATGAACTAATATCAAGAGAGGAAGTCTATTGGAGGGAAAAATCTAGAGAATTGTGGCTAAGAGAAGGGGATAAAAATACAAAATTATTTCATGTTTCAACTCAGATAAAGAAGTCTTTAAATTATGTTTTTTACATTCAATCCTCATTAACATAAGTGTTATCAAAGGAGGAATAAATACAGGAAGAATATGTAAGATTATTCTCGAAGTTATTATCGGCACTAGAGAATAAATCAGATATTGCACATAAGGATGGTAAGGAACTGCTTGAGAACATTCCTAAGTTAATCCAAAAAGAGGAGGATGATCAATTGTTGCAGCCTTTTACCCTTGATGATATTAAAAAGGTTGTATTTTCATTATCACTAAGAAGGTTGTATTTCCATTATCACTTGATAAGGCCCCAGGGCCAGATGGCTTCACTGCCCTATTTTTCAGAAGTGTTGGGATTTTGTTGGGTTTGATGTTTTACTAGCACTAGAAGAATCTAGGAAAACAGGCACTATGCTAAAGCAATTTAACACAACCCATATTGTGGTAATTCCAAAAGTAAATGAACCAAAATCATTTGTATATTTCATACCAATATCCTTGTGTGACATCCTATACAAGATCTTCACTAAGGCTATTTATCTCATAATTTAGCCTCTAATATCAAAAGTAATATCTCATGAACAAGGAGGTTTTGTACTTGGATGAGACACTCTTGAAGGGGCACTCATAGCCCATGAAATGTTGCATTCTATCAAAGCTCATAATTTTCATTCTTTCATAATCAAGCTAGATATGATGAAGGCATATGACAAAGTAGATTGGGATTTCTTGATTCAGGTTCTTCAAAAAATTGGTTTTGCTTCGAAATGTTGTAAATGGGTTTGCTCGTGCTTATCAGGGGCTAAATTCTCAGTAATTATCAATGGGACTCCAATTGGTTTTTTTAGTTCTACTCAAGGGGTGAGGCAAGGAGATCCTCTATCTCTAGTTTTATTTATCATCATGGTAGAGGCGTTGAGTAAAACAATAAAAAAAATCATAATCAAAGGTTATGGCAGGGAATATCCATTCCAAATACAACGATTGTAGCAACACACTCTCTATTTGCAGATGATACGCTCTTATTTGGAAAATCCTCTTTGATAGAGGCAAAACAAGTCAAACAGTGCTTGATAAATATTCTTCTACTTCGGATCAAAAAGTAAATACATTTAAGTCCAAAATTTACATTTTTAACACAAAGTCATCTATTTCAAAGAGGCTGGTAAACTTGTTGGGTTTTCAAGTACAGTTGAGCTTCCTTGTGCATATCTAGGTATTCATTTTTTTGTAAGGGTGGATAAAATTTAGTATTGGCACAAGGTCCTACATAGAATAAAGTCCAAAATTTTATCTTGGAAGGCAAGGTGCTTGTCTTTCTCTGGTCACATTCTACTGGTTAAGTCAGTTTTAACAATTATTTCAAACTATTTTATGGTTGTTTTGAAGGCTCCAAAAGGCATTATGCAGCAAATTGAAATCTTATATTCAAAATTTATTGTGGAGGGGAAATATGGATGAAAAAAATAAGGTTCCATTGATATCCTTGGAAAATATGTGTATAAATAAAAACAATGGAGGAGTAGGCATTCATAACCTGTTTGTAGAGAAATATAGCTCTTAAAGAAAATTTAGTATGGTGTATGTATCAAAAGCCAAACTTGAGGTGGTGTACTCTAATGCAAGATAAGTATTTGGATGATGATAATCCAACTAGAATTTTAACTATTTTAAATCCACAAAGTGAATTGGTTATGTGGAAATTTTTAGTAGCTTGTAGGGAGGCTATTATTCCATATCTAACTTGGGAGATTCATAATGAAGAAAGTGTGCACTTTTGGAAGGATTCATGGAATGGGTACCCCTCACTGACTTCAATTTAAGAACTACTTCTAGTTGAGAAAGTTTTAACAGACATGTGGGGCAGCAAGCTAAAGGATTATGTTGATAGTATTGAACCTATTTTAAGGAAAATTGTATGGAAAGATTTATTGAATCCACTCATAACACTTAATCAGAGAAATACTTTACAAAAAGTTTTACAGGAGAGGATGGTGTTCCTATCAGGAGGTTCAAATAAGTTAATCTGGGCACCTTCAAAGGATAGTAACTATACAGTAAAGCAAGGTTACAATTCTTTTACAACACCTGTGTCTCAAAATCAATCACATAGAGCATACTCTTTTTGTTGGAATTCAATGACTTTACCTAAGGAAAGAAGTTTTGCATGGATTGCTCTTCACAAAAGAATATTGAGTAAGTTAGGCTTTGTGGAACCTTTGAAGTGTGTGTTTTTCCAAGAAGTCATTGAATCATTAGATCATTTATTTGTGGAGTGTGAAGTGGCACAAGAGTGTTGGAAATTTATCAAATCCAAGTTGAATATATCTTTTCCAATTCCTTCTTCTTTATGGGATTTGTTTACCTCTTGGCTACTATTATTTAAATCCTCTTTTTTTTCTTGTAAATGGAGAGTTGCTCCAGCTCTTGTAATCTAGAGTTTGTGGTAGGAAAGAAATAAATGAATTTTTAGACAACAATCTCAGCCAATCCAACAAATTAAGAATAATATTGAAAAAGAAATCTCAGAGGTAGTTAACTCATATGTTCAAATTCATAAGAATGTATCTTCATTGTGCATGATTTGGGATAATTGGCTTCTACAAAATTGGGAGTACATATCTTTACCATTCAAAGATTCTCAAATAATAGCTCCACGGTCAAAGATTGATAGAAGTAAGGTTCAATGGCAACCTCCTTCAAAATATTTTATTAAGCTTAACTTTGATGGATCATCAAGGGGGAACCTAGGTTTGCCAGGAGCTGGAGTAGTTATCAAGGATTGGAAAGGCTCTATGTTAGCAGTTAAAGTAGTTCACTTGCCAAATAGCACTGATAAAATTGTAGAGGGACAAGCATTACTTCAAGGTTTGAAGTTAGAAAAATCCATGGGCATTGACAAGTTGCATGTTGAAGGTGATTCTTTAATTATAATTAATGCTTGTAAGGAAAGAAAAATACACAATTGGAGATTACGATATGTATTGGAGAAATTTTGGAAGATAATGGATTATTTTCATGAAATCCAAATCACACATACATACAAGGAGGGAAACAAACTAGCTAATAGGATTGCAAATATGGGATGTGATGGTCAAGATCTCGAGGTAGTGGGACATCAAGAGATAGTAAAACAATATCCTCAATTGCTAAAGTTCATAATTGACAAATTGAATTAAAACAATTTAAATGTTCTCACTCGTCATGCACTTGATCAGGGAATAGTTATGGGAAAGGTGGATGATATTCGTGGCATAGTTCGCCCAGCTGGATTAATAGGTATATTAAGAAATTTTGAATCATCTTGTATGATGATGTTGGTATTTGAACTAGTTACTGGTACATTCAGCTGGTAGATGTGTTGATTAATGATTACAGTGTGTGCTACAAAGTACCTCCTCTTGATGTAGATGCATTGCTTCTGTCATCATCAAGCCAAGGGATTTGAAAGGAACACTCCCAGATATTCTTATGGAAGCAATGTCCAATTATGGACATGTGTTGCTAGTGTCAGGTTTATTTTAAGTTTGTTATTTTGTAAGTACAAGGAGCTATGATGGCCTAGATTGTGGCATAGAAAGTGGGGTTGGGAAAGCAAATTTTGCATGAACTATCACAAGTTATATCTACGGTGAATTAAATGGGCTCTCCTTCTCATGATAACAAAATATTCCCATTCAATTACAAAGAAGATATGCACATGGTTTATTGCCTATAAAGGGAGGTGTTTGTCTTATGTTGTATCCATTCGAAGGTTTGTTCTTGCTTATCATTCTATGAGCGCTAATTGCCAATTTGTTGAAAAGTGGCAAGATGGATTTCAAGCCCTAGAATTTTAGAGTGAACATGGTAGTGCAACCTTGGGAACATCCATTTGAAGAGTACCTCTCTCACGATTGTTTGAAGGTGGTTTTAAATTTGAATTTCCCTGGGGTTGAGGAAGTTGTTCACTCTGTGCTTGGCGTGGAGGTGACCAACCCACACGTAAGAAAAATTATCTTCCCATATTAGGTGCTCTTTATTTTCCTTTCAAATATCATGGATTTACTGCAATCCTTTCAAGAGCTAGTGCTAATTACAGAGCAATTTGTCAAAACCCAATTTCTTCAAAATAATGCTTTGTTAATTATGGTTCAAAGCTACAATATTTTTACTAGGGATGGGGATATAGGAGGTTTGTTTCCTAGAGATTTTATCAAGTTTCACCATGGGTTTGAAGAAATTTATGAGTCTATCAAGCTATCTCTGTAATACAAAAGTGATAGTAGGTTGTTGAATGCATTAAGGAAGAAGTGTCAAAAGATTTGTGTGAACATGGATATGGCTATAAAGTAAAAGTATTATGCTATCTCTTTCCTCAAAGAACATTCTCCTCATTTTCCCACAAATGACTCTTTTGTTGGGATGAAAGTACAAGGGAATTTTTCTAGTTCAAATGCAGGTCATGTAGAAGCTGGGGTTGCTCGTGCTATTGCAAAAAATGCGAACATGAGAGGAAAGGTTTTGATATCCCATCCATGTTTGGCTCGGGGGATCCAAATAGCAAATGAGCTAGATGTAGGTCATGGCTCATGTGTTCGTGGTTGGAAAGTTTATTTTGATCCAACTACAGAAGATGATCATTTTTCCTATGATTTGAAATTTCTAGAGGATGTTGAGGCTCAAGATGAAAATTCAGTCCAAGAGGTTCGAATTGAAGAGTGATAGTCTGATCGTCAACAAGCAATTTTTTAGAATTTTTGGCATGAAATTGGGTCTGTTGAAAGAATCATTGATGGGTATACATAATAGATCTATAAACCCTGTTTCTTTTGAAAATTTGCAAGCACTATCAAAAAAATTATAAATTTTGTGTTTTCCACTACATGGTAACTAAAAAGTATGATTTCAAGGATAGTTTGGGAGTTGATATGGAATTTTGTAACTCCTATTCCATATGAAACAAATCCTACCTATGTAAAAACTTATTCTATGATAAATATATATATGGGCCTTTGGCCTTTTTCTTAAAAAAGAACATTGGAGTGATATATTTATTTGTTGTGGTTGATTGTATAATAAATTTTAGAAAAAAAATGTGACCGGTTTCTTTCCTAATGATGTCACTTAGTTTTTATTAATCAAAAGGTATGGGAGAGTTTGGTTCTCTCCTCTCTAAGTTTCTCTAAGAAACATATCCTATTCAAGTTTACAAGACAATAAGAATAGTTTTGAGTAACGTCATCTTTGATAAAAAAAAATTAAAAACATAGGAGGATATTTTGGTTGATTTATAATTTCTTCTTCATCTACTCTAATTTGGACTTGTAAATCTTCACCTTAGGTGTAATGTCTAGTTACAAAGGAGTTCAAATTATTTTATTCCATGGTCTTCTTGGATTGTAACATAGTGATGGGTGGCATGAACCTATGACCATAGTTTTCTAATTTTTTGTATTTTATGGTTCTTTTATTTTTTCAAATTTTTAAAGCTTAAGCTAAAAAATATAGAAAAATTATAAATATAGTGGCTCAAAAGGATAAGGCCTCATTTTGGTTTAAAATATGGAGGAAGACACAAAAATAGTCCTAAAACTATTTAAGTGGGAGTATCAATCCTTTTGGGCTCATAGATATGTTTTTTATCAAGTAATAGATAGATAGGGAATACAAGTTAATGTGCCATCTATGCACACCTTACCTTGGAGTTTGAATCCCTACCTAAAGTTATCTCTATCTCCCTACTCTAAAAGAATATTATGAATAACTTATAATTAGATGTATAACCAGTATCTAATGCACCATAAGGAACAACAACTAAAGGTCTTAAAATAGGACACACATGTGTCTAAGATAATTTTGGATATAATGCAAGGGCATGTGAGGCTTAATCCATGAAGATAAAATGAAATAATGTTAAAATTTTGGGAGAAGAGGCTAACCCACTCTTCTCCTTCACTTTCCCTTGAAGGTCTAAATTTCTTAGGGGTTTAATCCATGAAAATAAAAATGAAATAATTTATTAAAATTTTGGGAGAAGAGGGTAACCCACTCTTCTCCTTCACTTTCCCTTGAAGGTATAAATTTCTTAGGGGTTTATCCTAAATGAAAAAAATTTAACGCCAAGAGGCGTGTCTTTCAATTCACCCCCAATTTCTTATACTCCACTAGACACTATAGTTGTGTTCATCACCTTGGTAATGAAATCCAAGGTATGACTCTTAAAAATAATTAGGAAGTGGGTGTTTCTAATTCTCAATCTCATACAAGCATGTGAAATAGGAGCATGCATACTCACTTATTTATTATTATAATATTATTTATTAATTAACCAAATAAAATGTGAAAGTATATTTTAATCCCACAAAGCAATAATTTAAAATAAACAAGAAAAAAATGGTCAATAAACAAAAATTATTCTTGAGGTCATTCCAAAAACCACTAGATTATAATTTTGAATGTTTTATTCTCTAGCTTGTGAGAAGGATAGTTTTTAAAAAAATAGTATTTTTCCAAGGAATAATGATTCATTTTAAGGATTATCAAAACATAAAATGAAACATTACAAAAATAGACTATACCATTGGATTGTCATGATTTTTTATAAAAAAACAAAAATCATTAAATTTTTATTTTGTAAATAAAATTTATGATCATTTGAAGTCTCAAAAAATAATATGTACTTTGATCAACTATACTTTACGATTAGTGTATGATCTATAAATAGGATTTGGCCTATTATGAAGGGCTTGGAACCAACTTTCAAATTCTTTCAAGAAGTCAAAGTCTGATTAGTTTTATAAAATTCATGTGTAATTTATTGTAAGTAGGTTTTTTAACATTATGAAAGTCGGAAAGAGTAGAGGGTAAGATCTTTAGCCCCTTTCATCCTAGCTTCTAGTAGCCAATATGACTATAGGTTGAGGACTGAATTTTAAAAATAGTGTTGGACTTTAGGCCCCCATGACTAGGGCTAGGTGAAGGAGATGACCAAGGGCTTAGGATAGGCTTGGATGGAGACCCCAGTCACTCATGTGACTAAAGGGTGGAGGTTTTTATTTTTATTAAAATTAAAAAATTTATGGTCTACAAATTGTGGATATCTATCTATAAATATATATTCCCAATAAAAATTGTGTATATAAAGACCTTATGTGTATATTTCATGATTGACCTTGTATATATGTAGTGAATTTTCACTATACATACCATGCATAATAATTTTCTAGTATATTGTGGTATGGTTGTGGGCTGCAATTTTTTTTATGTGTATATCATAGAATATTGTATGTGTATACTATAGGAGAGGGCATGGGTTTCACTATAGACTATTGATTTTATATGTGTATACCATAGAAGAGGGGTGCCTATATGTATATTCCAATTTTGAACTATGTATACTGTAGGACCTATGTGAGTATATACTTATATCTTATGTATACATCTATGAAATAACTAAATATAAAATATATAATGTATATATACTAAAAACATTCCAAAAATATATAGTGAATAGTATGATATAGTCTATATAGTACGGACATAAAACTATAGAGATTCTATATGGTCATATGGAATTTTGTACATTTGACACACCATCTATCATGCAAAAACATATAAATTTACCTACAACAAAAGTATAGGGTGTTATATGTCAAAATTTATTTCTCAGCCCTTCCAAGTGCATTTGTGATGTTCATTTTACACTAGGAGGCTCCTAGAAAATTTTGATATCCAAAACCACCTAAAAATGCAAGGGACTTGCAAAAGAAGAATTGCCAAAAAACTTGCACACACCACAATTATTAAATGGATTAGTATGTTCTTGTCAAGTTCACCAAAAACGAATGTATTAAAAAATCAAAACATAAAAATAATTAACTTAAAAATGCAAATAAGCAAAGAACATAGTTACCAAATTTCAAAGAAAATCTCAAGATCGAACATATTTTGAGGATTGTCTCATGAATGGATGTGGATGCAACTCAATAGCATAACACTGTGAAATTTTTTATAATAGAATTCGATAAATTGAATTTGCATAAAGAATTGATTGATGAAAATGATGAGAGGAAAAGGTATTTATAGATTTTCCTAAGAGAATAGATGAAAGATGAGGGTAATTTCAAATACATGGAGTTAAATAAATTGATAATGGACTTAGCTTGAGAAGGTGGAGAAGATAAATCAATTGGTTATGAAATTTTGTCATTTTGAGCTTCTAGGAGGATAATAATGAATTAAATGAATAAAAAAAAAGATAATGAGAAGGAGAAATTTCTAATTAAAATAAGTTAACTTGTGAAGTGAAAAAAAAAAAATCTACTTATTAAAAGTGGATAATTAGCTCATATAAATAAAATGATAAAATATTATTTAATTAATGAATAAATTGCAATAAATTATAAATGATAGTAAATAATTAATAAATGATAAAATGATTAATGATGAATAAAAATTAATAAATCATCTTATTCATCATAATGGTCAATGATAAGTGATAATAGTTAATGAATGATAAATTAATAGTAAGAATATTTTAGTGTCCATAGCATTAAGAAAATATGCTTGAGATTTGGATTATCTAAAACTCAAAATAAACTTTGAGATTTGGATTATCTAAAACTCAAAATAAACTTTATCAACCATAGGATAAATGCACTAATATTTGGTTGGTCTTTCATTCACCAACATAAAATGAGATTGAACATTCTATTTCATATTTTCGTAGTTTTATCTATCCCTCTAGATTGTATAACCTATATATTTTATTTTTCTTCTAAGATCTACATGATTTAATATAATCTTAATAATTTACTACCCATCAGTAATAAGGCTGGATTTTGAAACTCCTTCCATTTTATGAATAGATAAAATTTCATGTGTCAAACATTAAAGTATGTAAGTATTGTGGATATATAGATTTAAATTTTCTCCTTATTAAGGAAATACTTCATGCTTTGGACATGCAAAATATGGTGCTTATTAAATTAATGATTCTGGAACTGATATGTTATCCCAATTTCTTTATGCATCCTTTCCAGTTTACAACCTTTGATTTGTATTGAGAAAAGTAATTTGAGAGAAAGCTCCTCTCATTTTAGGATTACGAATTGGTGGATATAATCTAATCATTTTAGACACTTGATAGGTACCCATTTACAGAGAACCAAAATATTATAACGGGATGGGAAGATCACATTGCCAGAATTGCAAAATGCATTGTGGACGATCAAAGCCCAAAACAGTAAGTAGTACAAAAATTTTGCTACCAATATTATATATCACGGACTAAATTTTTAGGTTTTCTATGTTATTTCTATATTTTGGAAGAGATAATATATCTTTCGAGACAATATAGAGAGCTTTTTATGACTGAAATTGCAGGTTGTATGACATTCGTGTCAAGCTTCAAATGCTAAGCAGGCATTATGTGTCCCCCAATTTTGTTTTCATGGTAAGCCAGTAAACCATTTCAAATCCCTCAGTAGAGAAACTTGAAAAATCATCTTTACAGACTTTGTTAGGCCTATAGAAATTTGAATTCATTTTCTGAATCAGATTCGAGGATTTGATGGTTTTATAATATTTGCATTCAATACTTTTATCCAGCACACTGTCAATAATTAATCATCAGAAAATTCACTGTCAATAATTTATTGTCATGATAAATTCATTTCGTGGAAAATTCACCATCAGCAATTCATTGCTTCATTGCATATACAATTAAAAAATGTTAACGCAATGAATTATCTGCCACGATGAATTGATGGTGGTGAATTTTCCACGAGCTGAATTTGTCATAACAGTGAATTGTTGACGGTGAATTTGCTTGAAGCCCTGATAATAGATCATAAAGTTCGATCTTGATATTAAAAATCCATCCATAAAATTTTAAAAATATATTAAAATTTATAGCATTGTTTTCTATTTGTAGACTCTGGTAGAAGAGCTCAAACCACATTTGGACGATAATTTAAAGACAAAACTTCAGAATCTCTGCGTTTCTTACAGTGTGAGTTCAACGGTATTTCAGTTATATTTCACATGATTTCTATCACATACCAGAACATGTTTATATAGCAGTTGGGCTTAATCTTTTTAGTTGCTGTTGGTGATGAAAAGCGCCACTTTCCCTGTGATGGAGAATCTTTGACACAAAATCAAAGAGATCAAGAGCCCACTGAAGATATCAAAAGAAAGGCTTGTCTTTACTCCATGATTGAAGGTGAGAATTCCTCTAACAAGGTTCTGCAAGAATTGTATTGTTTTATTGATTACTTTTATGCAAGTGCTACATTTTTATGGCAGAATTTGCAGCAAGATTCATGAGTCTCTGTAAAGCTGCTGACATCAAGAAGAAATGTGGCACTGAAAATCATAATGAATCATAAATATGGTTATAGGCCATCAAATGATTCAAGCTGTTCAAAGAATTTCTCCAACAATATTCTCTCCAAAACCACCTTATATACTTCCTACTCTCTTATTTCAATGATGTATTATTCAACTTTTATTTATAGGCTATAAAATTATGTTTGAGGTTTGTCTTATTTTAAAGGTTTATACTCCCAAATACGTTACCAGAATTTTTGGATTTTATAAGCTCCATGTTTTACATGTTCAAAGTATGAAGTATTAAAGGGAAAATATAAATATTTATATCTGCAAGCCTTAACATACTTTAAATCATTGACAAATGAAATTGAATCTATGCATAAAATGGAAGGGCTTCCAAAAGCAAGCCTTTTTGGGTAGTAAATTTTAAGTCTATATTAAAACATTTAGAACTTTAAGAAACTAATAATATAGCACTAGATGTTAAGGGAATTTTTTTTATTTTTTTGTTTGTTAGGTATGAACAATTGTAATTGTATGTGGTATTCAACTTTTATTGATAAGTTAATTTTGATTAAGTTTTAGGTTTAGTCTTGTTCAAAACATTTAATAGTATTATTTTTAAAATATGAGTCATCATATTATAAGAAATTCTAGTTATCATTGTCATTTTATTCTTTCTTTGCTATTTCTATCCATGTTTTAAAAAGTTTTGGTGGTATATTTGAGACTAGAAATGCAGAGAAATTTCACTTGTGCATCTAATATCTTGAGAATGAGAAAGAAAAAATGATTTTACTTTTTATTATTCCTTCATCCCACATATTTGTTATTTCAATGTATTAATGTCAAAGACCAATTTAAGACTACTTAGTGGGAAGTGGATATAGTATTGCCATTGTTGTTCACATCATTCCTTCATCCACATATTTGTTATTTCAATCTTAATGTCAAAGACCAATTTAAAACTACTTAGTGGGAACTGGATATAGTATTGCCATTGTTGTTCACATCATTACATTATGTCTTGCCATAATTTGAGTGCATCAATGAAACAGTGAATATTCATGACCTTTAAATGGTCTAATATGTTGAAAAGAACATCATTATATAATTTTGTTGTACTTGTACAAGAAACTTATGGTATTAGGATCACCGTTGACTTCTTTTTTTTTACTTTTCTAAGTTACAAAATTAGGGCTAGAGAGGAGAGTATAATTTTATGGCATGATTTTCTATAGAAGGCATAGTTCATTTTTATGTGGTTAGATACTTTAGTAATTTGTAATTTTTTAAATATATCATAAACATATATAAATATGCATATGTACAATTAACGTGCAATAATCTCATCAACAAAGTATATATAAATAGGTTTGACAAATTCACTTCCCTTTTTTCCCCTAGGTGAGACCAATCATGAATAAGATGGATGAAGGAAATCAACTACATGCATTTGGATACCCTAAATCAAGAATAATGTAGAGGCACTTCTATGTTATATGAAGAACCTATCAAATTGATGTGCACCTAATATAAGAAATTTGCATGATAGGACCTTGAGGGATTGATTATAAGAGTGGTAATATCATAGATGAGTACTTGAGAGAAGTATTTATAAGTAGAGTATGATTCTTTTCATATTTTCTAGTTCAAAATATTAAGTAGTTTCATATTTATAATCTTCCAAAATGTATAGAAAGATTCAAAGGTTATATTCTAGTGTGAACCTAAACTAGTTGGGGATAAATAGGGTAAGGATAAGACTAATTTAATAATTTATTATGGTATTAACATGTTAATTTATGGTTTTTTAGTTTAAGAATTCTAAATAAGGATCATTTTCACATAAGCAAGTTTAAACATGGTGGATCGAGTCATGATTTGTGGACAGAGGGATCATAAGTGTAATCTAGGAGGTCATATGACACAAGCCATCCCAACCAATAATCTATCATGCACGATAAGAGAAGTTCCACATACCGTCAGTTGCCTCTAGGAGGATGTTGGAGAGTTAAAATAAAACCAACAAAATAAATAAATAAAAAGAGAGAAAAGGAATCAACAAATTAATTAATGAGGCATGGGCTATGATATGGGTCTGTTGTGCAGGCATTAAATTGAGAAGACAGGAAGAATGGTGTGAGGCATGGCACCCATTTCCTTGGGTGACCAAATTCTACGGATCACATGCAAAAAGTAAAAACCTATGCAACCTTAGAAAACCCTCACGACCCCCTTCTTTGGGTATTCACGAGTGTTTGGAAAGAAAAACATGGGAATGAGAAGGCAAAGAGACAGCTCCAGGAAATGGAACGCAAAGAGGGAAGAAATCATGCAGCCCAAGAGAATGCAAAGGAAGATGCAGGGGGTGTGAGAACACGTGGAAAAGGATTGGCATGTGTGTGTATGGTGATTTAGTAGAGGAGGGCATGTTTTCCCTCAAAATGTAAGTAGAGACAAAAGGAAAGGAAGATAGGGAGGTGTGTGTGGAAAAATATAGATTCCACAACCTTTCCCTCCTGCCTGCGTTGAAGTGAAAGTTAGGATGGGCTTCTATCATTTAAATAGAATAGGCACAAAATGGTTTCATTGAAAAGGCTTTAGAAACTTCATGCAATATAATTGGTAGCTATGAAACCCTGTTCCATGCCTTTGCCCACATCCTCCATGACCTGCAACATATTAGGAAGCAAAGATATTGAAGAAGTAAAAGAGTTTTAGGGGGATGAAGACAATCCGACTCCAATAAGATATAACTGGCTCTTTGTGTTTATAGCTATTTAGTGTTTTACTGCAATCTATTTGTGATAGGGATTTGTTTTTTATAAGATAAGCAGCATTTACAAGGTGTTGTAACCTTTACACAGAAATCCCAAAGGGCCAAAGGAAAACATAGTTCAAACAAAACTTGAACTAGAAGAACAAACAAAAACAGTTGACTGATAGTTGTAGAACAACTAAAAAATTAGACAACCCCTGAACTAGAGGGGTCCAAATTGACTCCCCGAACCCGAGGCCAAGAAGAGGCAATGGATTTGGGGAGACCCTTCTTCTTCCTCAGTACCACTGACCAAGAAGGCTCAAAATCAAGAACTAACGAGTGAGGCGAGGGGAGCGGATCCACAACAGTCACCCTAGGAGAGGAGTTAGCACGCAACGAGGGAGACAGCAGCAAAGTAGCAGAGATAGGAGCCAACAAAGGTCCAGCAGAGTTGATCAAAATAGGACGTACAGGTTTTGACAGGATAGCATCAGCAAACGGTTCTGACAGAACAGAGACAGTAGAAGGCTCCACAGAAAGGATAGCCGGAAGAGGGTCCTAGGTAGTCACGGGAGGTTCAACCTCCAAAGAGGAACTAACCCAAGGAACTCCTGAAGGAAGAGAACCCACAGTGAGATGGTTCGAGAGAGCATTCTTCCACCAAGTCGCAGCACCCTTGCGGCGGGCAAGAGGGCAAGCAGATGCCAAGTGACCCACTGAAAAGAAACTCCTACACCGAAAGGGGAGACCCTCATAGTCCAAGAGTTTCTTCCAAGGCTTGTCCTCCACCAGCAAGACCACATCACCATGGAGAGGTTTGGAGATGTCTAAATCGAATAACAACCGAGCTACCGTAGTATGCCCTAGCTCTCTAGTTGTAGATTCCACCATTAAGAAGTGTCCAATGGTGTTGCCAATAGCTTCATAACAAGATTCCTCCCAAAACTGGAGAGGGAGGTTTAGCAGACGGACCCAAACTGGTCTAGTGTTCAACGGCTCCGTAAGGGGATTGAACAAGCGAGACCAAGAATGGATAGAGAATGAATGCCCCACATCCACCCCCTATCCAACACATAGTTTCTCTCAGCAGAGGAAGCAAACATAGCAATAAAAAAACCTCTAGCGCTAGGGTAGAGCTCGATTTCCCCAAAGACCAATAGCTTCCAGGAGTTTGACACCCAAGTATGGAGATCAGGGAGGGAAGGCCATAGGCCATTAAACCTACAGACCACACCCTACGCCAAATACTAAACCTCGTTCTCTAATACCTTAGAACCATAGACCACCACAAGAGAATCTCGGGCATAGGGCAACGGCCGACGAGCCTGAGCAAGGGGGCGAGCACCCACCTTAGCAACCTCTGAAAAGGATTTTGTGTGGTCAGAAAAACCCCTGGCAGGAGGTGGGATAACTAACCCAGGAACATATTCTACCACAACATCAGTAGACGGAGCCACCAGAGGAGGGATAACCCACACAACACCAGGAGAGGGAGCAGCAACCGGTGGAGGGACCTCTCACACATCACAAGCAACATCAGAACATTTACCATTAGTAGCACCAGTAGCAAGAAACGAAGGTGGCACCTCAGGGAGAGAGGGGACACACACATCAAATGCCAACATCGAATCAACAGACGGCGATAACCAGTCCACACACAAAGCACCGCCATTTTCCCCGATCCATGGGAACCTACCCACCCCTAGTGTAGCAATTGTTGCACCAACAGGAATGGATGCAACCACAAAACTATTTGCAAGAGACCGTTGAGCGACACAGAGCCTACTCCCACTCAAAGACATTTCAAAAAAAACTTATAATATATTGTGATAGGGATTTGTTATGGTACTAATCTAATTATTAAATTTTAGAGGATAAATTATCAATCTTATTGTCAAATAATTTATTTAAGGAAAGAAGCTAGTTTGGTAGAGAATTATTGGTCTAGTCTCGATAAGATTTATTGATCTTCTAGCCTCATGGACGTAACTATTATGATATTAAGCTATTGTTTAGAGATTTACCATTCTTGTATATAATATATAAAGGTGATATATGACAATGGTATAAAATAATTAAATAAATTATAAGATTAATCTATACATTTATGGAAATGGCATTACTGTTTGTGTGGTCCCGATTTTGGTCACATTGCTATGGAAACTATCAAGTGATAATTGTGGCACACTTAGTTTTCATTTATACATATAGAACAATTTGGGGCTCGCTTTAAATTCAAAACATGATGAAAATTTTGATTTAAACCCCAATTTCCCATGATTATGCATCTTTGGAGAACTCTAAACCAAGTCTCAAACTTTAAACTAACGAAAAATGATAAACTAACATTTAAACAAAGATTACACATTGACTATTATATGAAATTTTGTCTATATAAATATTTCCTCCATGGAAATGTCCTCACTTTGTGTATAAGGGCCAACATGCATCATAATCTACCTAAAAAGGGAATATGGTATTATTTTGGTACTATATTTTATCAAGAATCTCATGTTGGCTCTATAATCATGGGCTACGAATGAATTAGATACCATAGCTCGATAGGGATACAAAATATTGCAACTTGATACTACTGGTAATCCTCTTCATACTAGTGGACAAAGTTCCTATATGACTACATAATGTCTACTGACCTCTTACATACTATAACCTTGATATGGAAATTATCATGTGAATGAAGGATATTATAGATGTAAATAATCACACTATAATCATATACTAAATGGAAGACAACTAATGTTTAATTTGACACTATTGTTGAGACTGAGATAAGAGATAATCCCTATGTAACCATTTTATGCAACATCTCGTGATACCTTACTATAGACCATCAATGTCATATTTAGTATAAATGAAAAGTATGAATAAATTGTCCAATTTATGAACTTAATTATTATAAGAACATGAGGTTGCACCATAATGTAAAGAAAATTAGAAGATTAAGAATATTATTAATAAAATTATTATTGGGGGGTTGGGGCCCTAGCTCGGTTGGCCACGAGGTCTAGTCTCCCCCACCCTGTGGTACCAGAGGGCATGTCACACCAGCACCGCCAATCACATTAAAAAGTTACCAGGTGCACTGCAGTTTATAGGGGGTCGTGCTACCGATTCCTGCACTCTAAAAATATATATATATATATATATTATTAGGTTTATATTCCATATATCAATTCAACGGTTATAGTGTTTCCAACTTTCTTAAGTAGGATTTTAATCCCCACAAAAGTAGTCTCTTGTATGTTCTCACTAAAGTTTAAATAGTTATAGAGTGTAAAAATAATTATGCATCCATGACCATTCTCAGGCATGACATTACTTTAATAAATTCTTGGCTAATGACATAATTCTTAATATGGGATACTTAGTCTATATATTGTGTCGTAATCAACTAAAAAGATTATAGCCAATAGTGGCATTAGATATTTATGTAATCATCATGTTATTAGTCCATGGTTAGAAAAGTGCCTTGGACCATTTAGGAAATTCTATTGTAATGGCAATATGGGTCACATGTTCCTTTAATGTTATTTTATCCTCCTAACTTAATGCAAAAATAAGACATGTTATATAATTTTTAGTTATGGTATTGGATATTGGGGAAAGGCCTTATGATAACTACAAGATATAGATTGACCCATTGAGTATAAGAACCACCATGTTGAATCTATTATGTAAATTTCAAATGAAAGTATGGATTTGTGTGAACCAAGGTAATTTCATGTTGCATAATAATCCTAGGCCCCTATGTTGATAATGCAAACCCGAGAACGTTCAAGTTGGTTTATGAATAATAATGGGTCGAGTTTAATTCAAGACCTTGATATCCTTAAAGGGAAGTGTTATAGTATGGTTTGTTAAATCATATACTTAATTATGTTCTCCTAACTACTGTTAAAAGCATTAATAATGGAAGATAAACATTAATAAAACCTTGATTATGGGAAAATTGTGTGTATGTGTCCCTTGAGAGACCTTGTAAGGATAACTATGTGTGACTTTGATCCATTTGGAAGCAAGTACGTAGGTGGTCCTTGGGCGAATGATGCCTCTGTGACCTCAAGTCCAAAGGTGGGAGGGTTTAGGGGGATGACTCCAGGGTCTGGGTTTGTTCCTAACTTATTTGACCTTCCCCCTTCAATAGGCATGAATTGAGGCTAAAATAGGTATTAGATGGTTATGAAGGAATTAAGGAAACCTGATAATTTATAATTAATATGTAATGTGCTTCTAAATACTAATTTAATGAAGTAGTGGATTTGACTACTTTATAATTGGTATTTGATTATATGTATATGTTGGGTAAAGGCCATCATGTGCTGGTTTCATGTAACTTTTATGTGTGTGAAAACCAAATCCATATCTAGAGGTCTCTATGTATAGGCTTATGTATCTGTTGCTCGTGATTGTGATTCATGTTATGTATGAATCACCCAAGTATGAAACTTTGAGATATTTCAGCAGTGATAGGTAGTCATTGGGTTGTGCCAATGACTGGTGTTTGGGCTACTGCTAAGGACTAGCTAGCATTCACCTGGTTCACAGAGGTGAAGGTTGTTATGAGCTACCATGCGTATGATAATATGATAACGATTGCAAGAGTAGGGACCCATTTGTGTGGGTAATGATAATCTGGGGCTAATTATTGTATCAAGGGAGTTCAGTGGTTGTCATTGAGGACACGAAAGTGACCATGCCAAGTGTTAATCAAGATTGTGAAGAAAATAGTTGATAATATTACTAAAGTCATAAGGTGGTATATGTCGGGATCTACTTCTTCCTAGATGGATAGACTTGTCATCGGTGGCCTATAGATGATTGAAGTCAGAACCCACTAGGTTATGGTAGGTTCACTACTTGTGGAAAGCCTTGGGATGGTGGGTGGACCCATGATATGGTATGGGATGCACCAAATCCCCTTCCCAATTGTTAGACTATATACTTGGCCTTTTTGGGTTGAGGATAGATCCACAGTGTAGTATGGGATGCACTAAATCCTCTTCCCAATTGTTTGATGATGTAAAATATCAAAGGAAAGGATGGGACCCACGGTGTAGTGCATAATGCACCAATATTCTTTTCTATCTGGGATGCATTGTGGACACGTGTTAGTCAGTCATTGTGGATGTGTTAGCTTGTCATTGAGTATGTGATGCATGTTGGAGCTTGTCACTATGTATGTGTTGTATGATGGAGCTCTTTACTATGCATTTGTGATGTATGCTAGAGCTCATCACTTGTATATGTGATGTATGATGGAGCTAGTCACTCAGTATGTAATGTATGTTGGAGCTTGACACTGTGTATTTACAATGTAAGTTGGAGCCAGCCACAAAAGTAATTGTGATATACATATGAGCCAGTCACTGTTGTACTTCATCAACCTCATTGCCTTCGACTATGGCCCTGCATAGCTGCTCGATCCTATGGCCCATGTGATCACATCTGTGAGGCATTTTGTTGACTTTTCTCTCACAAAAGTCAACAATTTTCTCATGATCAATAGTGAAAATGACCCTTCTGTGGGCCCTCCTAAGTATATATAGGTCATTTTTGGCCCATTTTTTCCAACGTATGTGGTCCTTTCATTTTCCTATTTTCACCCCACCTAGCTAGGGGAAAAAACAAGAGGGGGAATATACTCACCTCTTCATCATTTATTTATTTTGAACCACTGATTTTTTCTTGAGCATTCTTCTCATCGTGGTAGCTTCTTCTAATTTTCAAGCTAACCTAAATTTGGGTTTTGCAAAATAAAAATTTATGTCTAATGTTGTGGTTTCTCATTGGGGGCATCATCAATATCCACCTATTTGACCTCTATGGCCTCTACAATATCCTTTTGGCACAAATATATAAAATTTTCAAAAATTTCATGCTTGCATTAATTTTTTCTTTTCTACTTTAGTGTAGTTGATTTTTCTCAAAAATCAGCTTACAAAAGTGAGGGAAAAATGTAATGTCATAAAACTCCACCTTGTGGAAATTTCAAATTTGTACATTTCCACCCTACATTTACGGTGCCTAGCCGTATTTATGACAAGAACCTTATGAGTCACAATTTCGTAATTCTGACTCCATAAGGGGCAATGATGAATCAACAATAATATGCCACCTCATTTCTTTCAAAGTTATGAGTTGGACGTCTACATGGCATGCTAGCATCCATGAGCTTTACAAGTTCAAATGAGGAATCTCAAGAAACTTTTCCCATGACACATGTCATCATGGTAAATTTTTGAGTCCCATGCAACTTCAAAAAACTCTCATTTTCACTCTCATTTTGCATGCATTCTCATTATCTCTCGCTCCAACTTGCTCCTCTCTTTTACATCATAATTCTACAATGAAGCTTTGTCGGATGGAAGTCTCACCAACAACCAAAGCTCTCTTGCAAGCACTCAATGTCACGTCTATCAAGCCAAGAGGGAGCCACAAACTGTTGGTAACACTCTCTTTCTTGTCTATTTGCTAGCATACTTATTGTCTCTACATTTCATGATACAAGTTCTCCTCCAATGCAGGGTTTGCTTTTATCACTTAGCTATCTATTTTGTGATACAGGTTCTCCTCCATCACAAATTTTTCTTTTATCACTCATTGTGTAGATGAGGTAAAAATAACCTCATCGATATAAGTGACTAAATACCTTACCCCATGTTTTCCATTTGTCTTTAATCTACCAATTAGTTATCTTTAGGATTAATAAGTTCTTTCTTTTTTAGGGAATTGTATAAACTTTATTTCTTGGAATTGCTTGGAATTAACTAACCCGCACTAACTTAATAGTTTAGATTTTGTAGAAATAAACAGGTTTCTCATGAATAAATGGTCATCATTCCCAGCTGGAAGAATTCAACACAGAAAATTTAACACTGAAGACTCAATGCAGACTCCATAAAGTTGAAGAGAGGTGCCGAAAATTTAGGCGTCAAAATTCTAGGGCATTTGATGTATTGAGATTTTATAGTTGTTTTGTTATTTCCTATTAAAGACTTATGGCTCATTACGATCTTGTTTAATTTTTTTATGTATGGACTTAAAGTTTTTTAGTTTGTTAGGATTAGTTGAATACTTTTTCAGCGGTGTTTTCCACCAACTGAAATCTAGGATTCTGGTAAAAAAAGTTTGTATAAATATGTAATTTTTAGAATTGAAAAAAATAACTGGAGAATATTGTTATGTTGTTGCAATGAATCTCTAAGCTATGTTTTTGTATTACACTCTTAGTATGAATAAATTGAATCTTGTTTACCTCATTCTATTTTTCTAAGTGTTGAGAATGGAATTGTTCTAGATAGAGTAATTCTGGAGTTATCAGTTTATGTGACCTGAGTTAGATACAGAGGAACCCGTGGGTTGGCCACTCGAGGGATTGTATGAATAGATAGATAAGTATTTTTACTTTCAAAAATTTTGTTATTCATGTTTTGTAAATGATAAAGTGTGAAGTCGAGCCTCTTTTAGCTCTCTTAATTAAAGTTTTGGTGCACCTACCCTACCATTGAGTTTCAAGTTGATAGGTTATTTTCCATTAGTTGTTAGTTTTGTTAATTCATTTATAGTTAAATGTTTCACATCTTATTTACATGTTTTTCTTCTTTAGCAATTTATACACTTGTTAGTTTAATAATTTCAATCCTTTCTAGTTTAATTGTTATGATTTTTAGACTAATAATTTCATGCTTTCTAGTTTAGTTATTTCAAAGCTTTCTAGTTTAGTGGCCTTCTAGTTTAAGTTTCATTTCGGTTGTTTCATTTATTTAGAAAATCTAAAAGAGTTAGTTAAAGGGTATCATATTGCATATAGCCTTGAACATTGTCCAATTGGAATTTGATGCATTTTTCAAACTAAAGAGATGGCACCTAACGACGGCCTATCACTTTTTGGCACCGTTACCGAGGATCTCTCTTTTTCTAAGTGTTAGTAGGAGATACTTTGAATACCTCTTTTGGAAACAAAAATAGTCCTCAGGCTTCCTTTTCTGCATGGTCAGGAAAAGAGGCCCCCACAAAAGATTCATACCAAAAACCCCCCCAAACGACATACCAACCACAAGTGGGGAAGAAGAAATCTCAGCTCAAGAACTTTCTGAAGAATTAATTGACCAAGATCAACCTGAGACCTTCTTGTATGCTCCAAAAAGAGATAATTGTAGAGGAGCATATTCCTCTCCAAACTCTTGAGCCTCGCCCATTTGAGCAAATTTTTGAAGAGGAACGGATTCCCTTCAAAAACATGGGTGACCGTGACTGTAACCATAGAAATACTAATGTTAATCCACCGCCACCACCATGAACATTCACTTATCCTATTTCTATTGATGCAGATGACGACACAACCATGAAAAATATTTCACCAGCTTTCTTTTCAGCCTTCTGAGGTTTGTCTTCTAAGGACCCTGACCAGTTTCTCTTCGAGTTTAAGGTCTTGTGTCAAACATATGACTACAAGAATGATAACCAAAAACTTAAACTTTTTCCCTCTACTCTAAAGGACTCATCAATGCATTGGTTCATGGGGCTAGCCTCAGGATCTATAACCTCATGGGATGACATGGAATCTGCTTTTCTTGATAAGTACCAAAGCTACTATAGAGTGAGTGATAGGAAGGAAGAGTTATTGAAACTAAGATAGAATGAAGATCAGAGCCTAGAAGACTACCTAGATAGGTTTGTCTTCCTATCTAAATGATGTGGCAGAGAAGCCATAAGTCTTGAGATTTTACAAACCATATTTCTCAAAGGTCTTGATGATGATGCTCGAAGGAGCCTAGATTTAATGGAAAAAGGGGATATGTACCAATTGGACCTTGGTGAAATCACTAAGCTATGTCATAACTTCTCTCATACTCGAGGAGGGATCCGAAATTCTACCCTTTTTAAAGGTTCCAATGAGATAGGAAAACTGTGTGAGGAGATAGCTAGCCTTAATACTAACATTCTGGATGGAATATAGGCTAAAACACAAAATCCAAACACCTTATCCATATATTGCCCAAGGTGCCGAAATAAACATTTGTTAAGGGAATGTCCTTTGGACAAAGTTGACAAAATTGTTCTTTTCCAGGTTTTTGATAAGGAGCATCCCACCGACCAGTGTGAGATTTTGAATGCCATAAAGAACTCCAAGAAAACAACAACCTCGATGGAGGAAGAAGTCAACTTTGTAAATCAGAGAACTGGGGAAAATTTTTCCTATCATCAAAATTCAAACCCTGTATGGAGACCACATAACAACTAGAATAATAATCAGTGGGAAAAACCTTGGCCTCAATCTCCACCTCAAGCACCACCTAATTGGGGAAATTACCCTTGGCGACCACCTGAGTGGGAAAATCAGTCATGGGGATATCCTCAATGGCCCAATCAACCTCAACAACAGTGGTATCCTCAAAATTCTTCTCCTCGATGGAACCAACCTCAGAATCAATTTTACACTGGCCTCGGAAGAGGACCCAATCAACAGTAGAATCTCTTTCCAACTCCCCAAAATACTCAACAAACTGAGCAATTTAATCAACCACAACTTCCAGCACAACCTATTATAAACCCAAAGAACAATTGTCAGAATGACCTAGTGTAATCTACTAAATAGGATAACGTTACTGGACTAAACGCCATACATTGTGGAAACTTGCAACTGAGATCTAGAAAAAAACTTCCGCCACCAACTATTGTTGAGCTATTGGACGAAACTCTTAAGGAATCTATTGAGCCCACAAAAATAACTCCCATAACTGTTGAACCAACCCCAGAAATCACTCAAGACAAAACCATTCCCCCACCTCCAGCAAGAGCTTCCGACCTACCTCAAGAAGGGGAGGGTCAGTCTCAAATTGAGACTTTAAACAATTCACCTGCCAAAAACAAAACCCAAGCACCTTTTTCAGAGCATCTTAAACCAACCACTGCGAAAGGTGCTTTGGAAATGTCCTTGTCCATCGAAACTGCGTTGATTCAAAAAATTAAATAGTTGCAAATTGAGGTTCCCTTACTACAAGCCATCAAGGAGATTCCAAAGCTAAACCAACTGATCAAATAGTTGTGTATCAAGACCCCAGGAAGGAAACCAAAGAAAATAAACAATGTCCACATTAATGGTTATTTGGTTGACTTCTTGGCTGGGAAGACTACTACTCTGAAATATGATGATCCAGGTAGTCCATTGATAACAGTCACAATTAATGAAGTGGCAATACCTAATGCATTAGTCGACTTGGGAGCAATCATTAATGTAATGATTGTTGATGTAATGGAAGAATTAGGGCTTACTGATTTATGCCCTACAACTATAATTTTACAGATGGAAAATCAAGCCATAGCCATTCCCAAAGGTGTCCTTGAGAATGTTCTTGTCAAATTCGATGGATGGTAATATCGTATGGACTTTCAAGTAATTTGATCTCTTACACCAAAATACAGCTACCCTATAATCCTAGGGAGACCATGGTTGGCAACAGTAGCAGCCAAAATTGACTGTAGCGAGGGAGGAATGACTATCTCACATGGTCCAAACAGTAAACATATATTCTTGTACCCCCCCAAAGCCTATTGAATGTAATAAAGTCTGGGTTGATGAACCAGAAGGCCCCAATGGACAAGAAAAATTGGCTTCATTGGTTATGGTATTCATCAAACAGCATGGTGAAGAATTGGAAGAAGAATTAGAAAACAACATGGAAAATCTCACCATGGATTCAAGCGATGAGGAAATGTTGGACGTAGAAGAAATTTTAGGGCAACCCATCAACATAAGAGACTTTGAATTCGATAGTACCAGTTTCATGGGACTGCCTTGTCCTTTAGAAAATATCATTCCAAAAATAGAACATTTCTTTGAGGATATTTCCAGACTTCATAAGACCATACCTCATAGCTGCCCCCTTAACACTTTGACAAGACCTATATATACCGTTGCATCCAACCATTTGAGTGTTAAATCCACTATGCTACTACCAAGAAAAACTTTGAACATCAACAATTGGTTGACTAAGCCAGAAGAACATAAACTCTTTGATGTCTTAGTGGTTAGATCTAAATCCTTTGCTTGGGACTACATGGATATGAGGGTAATACACCCCAGTGTGTGCACTCGTCATATCTACACTTAAAATATTTGACCTATTCGTCAACCCCAAAGAAGACTCAATCTTGCCTTGAAAGATATCGTTAAAACTAAGATTGAAAAGATCCTACAAGTGGGGTTTATTTATCCCATTTATGATAGAAAATGGGTTTCGCCATTGGTTTTGGTTCCCAAAAAGAATGGGAAGTGGAGAGTATGCATATACTATAAGGAACTTAACAAGGCAACCCATAGAGATTATTTTCCCTTACCATTTGTGGACCAGGTTTTGGATAACTTGGTTGGGAGGAAATATTTCTCATTTCTAGATGGATTTAGTAGGTACAACCAGATATAGGTTGCAGCAGAAGACTGAGATAAAATTACCTATACATTCCCATGGGGGACATTTGCATACAGGGTCCTTCCCTTTGGACTGTGCAATGCTCCTGCAACGTTCCAGAGAGCCATCCTGCCTATATTTGTTGAGCTAGTAAATGAGTTTGTGGAGGTGTATATGGATTACTTCACTGTCTATGGTTCAACTTTTGATGAATCTCTTCAAAGCCTAGACAAAGTGTTGAAGCGATGTGAGGATCATCGTTTTTCCTTAATCCATGAGAAATGTCTGATAATGGTGGAACAAGGAATTGTGTTGGGACATAACATCTTTGCTAATGGAATAAAAGTTGATCAAAATAAAATCGAATTAATATAACAACTGGTCACCCCAAAAACCCAGACACATGTTAGAAGTTTCTTAGGGCATGTTGGATATTACAGAAGATTTATAGAAAACTTCAGCAAAATTGTAGCTCCTATGATTGCTCTTCTCCAAAATAATGTGGAGTTTACCTGGACACATAAGTGTCAATCATCATTCAAAATTATTAAGGAGAAGCTTATCTCAGCTCTTGTCCTTCATCGACCTAACTAGAACTTACCATTCCATATTTATGCGGATGGATCTGATGGTGCTATTGGCGCAGTCCTAGGACAAGAAGATGAGAATGGAGGGAAGTATCTTATATACTTCATTAGTAAGAATCTGACTCCAACCGAAAGGAATTACACAACAACAAAGAAGGAATTCTTAGTTGTAATTCATGCAATTAATAAATTTCAACACTACATTATAAGATATAAAGTAACGGTGTATACAGACCATTCAGCCATAAAATACCTTATGAATAAACTTGTACTAAATGGGAGAATAATTAGATGGTTGTTGCTTCTTCAGGAATTTAACATGACAATTTTTGACAAACCAGGGAAATTCAATGTAGTTGCAAATTTTTTATCTTGAATTAAACAAGAAGATGGTGAATGTGCTCCGGTACAGGATGAGTTTCTAGATGAGAATCTATTTTCCATCTCTACTAAAACTCCCTGGTTTGCTGACATTTCCAATTACTTGGCTACTTCAGAAGTACCACCTGCTTTCACATCTAAACAAAAGAAATGCCTTATAAGAGAAAGTGCCCCTTCAAATGGATTAATGGTATCCTATTCAGATGTGGTCCTAATCTGGTTCTACGACGATGTGTTAGGGAAGATGAAACCTTTATTATCTTAAGAGCTTGCCACAATGATCCTTCTAGAGGACATTATTCTGCAAAGAGAACCTCCCATAAGATCTTAGGTGTAGGGTACTACTGGCCCTCTATGCATAAGGATGTCAATAAATATTTCCACCATTGTGATGAATGGAAAAGGGTAGGGAGGCCAACAAAATCTAATGAAATTCCCCTTCAACCCCAGGTAGTCGTTGAGCCATTTGAAAAATAGGGATTATACTTTATCGGTCCAATAGACCCAACCTCACAAGGGAAAGAGTGCATCTTGGTTTGCACCAACTATCTAACCAAGTGGGTAGAAGTTCAAACTCTATGAGTTGCTAGGGAGGAGCAGGTGGTTGATTTCCTCTATACTAAAATTTTCCTCAGTTTCGGAGCTCCTAGGATGATTGTTACAGACCAGGGTCCTCAATTCATGTCCAAGGTTTTGTTGGCCTTCACCAACCATTTTCAGGTTAATCATAAGAAATCATCACCCTATCACCCTCAGGAAAATGGTCAGGTGGAAGTTACTAACAAGGAGCTCGAAAACATCTTAACAAAAATTATGTCATCAGAAAGAAAATATTGGGCTAGGAAACTACCTGAAGCCATCTAGACTTATAACATAGTGTGGAAGTCAACCACTAGATTTAGTCCATACGAGCTAGTCTTTGGAAAGAAGCCTCTTTTACCTATTGAATTCAAGCTCCAAACATTTAGAATAGCCATGGAATTAGGAATAGACCTTAAACGGGCCTAGGTGGAGAGATTCTTGCAGCTTAGCGAGGTCGATGAGCTTCTTTTGGATGTTGTCCATCAAAATGAACTGGTGCAACAGCAACGTAAAGTTTGGCATGACAAGCATATTAAGGAGAGAGAGTTCCATAATGGGGATTGGGCCCTGTTATTCGACAACAAAAATATAAAGACCATCAGGGAAAACTTAGATCTCATTGGCTCAGCCCATACGAAATTTATGAGGTATTTTCAAATGAGTCGGTGTAGCTACAACCCATTGATGGTGATACCCGAACTCTCCTGGTCAATGGACACTGATTACGCATCTACCATAAACCATTCAATAAAGAATAATTTACAAAAATGGTAGAGATGCTGGGAGAAATCTAATGCATTGACTCTATTCTTGCAGGGTCAAAATAATTTTAGTTTATCGTTAAGAAAAATTTATAAAAAAAAAACAAGAGCATGTGTATATTCTTCCTTTTTAAGCATTTCTTTTTTAAAAAATCATCTCTTGGACTTGGCTAGTCTTTGTTTTTATTTTCGCAGGACTTCATTTTTATTAAGAAACAAATTCTAGCGCACCAGCGGCAATTCTCTGGAACTTGTAGTGTGGTTGTTGTGATAATTTGGAACCTATTGGCCTTCTTACTGCTATGCTCTGAAACTTCCATAACTCAGTGGTATTGTCTTATATTTTTCTCCTGCATTCTAGTTATCTCTCGTTGATACTCTGGAAAGTTAAGATCCAAGTTGTACATTTTCCTTTCTTCTTCCAGCTGCATCTTTCAGCAATGCTCCAGAACCTTTTTGTTGCTTCTCTGATTGCATCTTTCGATGATGCTCTGGAAATTTTTTGTTCCTGCTCCGGCTGCATCTTTTGATGATGCTCTGGAACCTTTGTTTTTGCTTTGGCTGCATCTTTCTACGATGCTCTGGAACTTTCTTTTTGTTATGTTTTCATAGAATCCTCTAATGATTCTCTAAAAATTTATTTTTCTATGTTCTGATAGCATCCTCTACCAATGCTCTGGAACTTTTTGTTACCAAGTTTCGAGAGCATCCCCACTCGATGCTCCGGAACTTCTTTTGTTGTGTTCCGATAGCATATTCCATTCATGCTTCGTAAATTTTCCACTTCATTTTTCTTACCGTACCTTCCACCAATGCTTCGTAAATTTGTAAATTATTTTTCCCTCCAATTCTTTGATTTGTTCAAAGTTTCACACATGCTCATTACCCAATTTTTTGTTGGAATCCATGCCATATATTTCCATTTCACCTAATAAATTTCATACCCTCTCATAATAAATGAAATTATTATGGCAATATTTTCGTCATAATGAATTTTTTCATTCCGTCCATCTCATAATAAAGTTTGTTGCCAACCTCACCAATTGTATAGCTAATATGTTATGTCAGCAAAGGTGAGTGAAATTCAAGTTAACAACAAGACGTAAGGTAAGTACATTTTTTCTTAAAGTTAGTAATTATTTTGAATAAAGGCTAATTAATTGGCATGAGTCTTCTCCTTTCCTAATTTAGTAAATTGTGCCATTGAGTGATCGCATGAAGTACAGCTACACTTGCTCATTTTCCCATGCATCACTGCCATAATTATAAAACTGAACTCAAGCAAGGTGAATTAATTATTTTTCTACATTGGTTGTGTCGAAGCCATAGTCTCTCTCTTCTACAATTCAGTGGTTTAAACCAAGTATTTTTTTAAAGCATTTTCTTAGAATTTGAGCAGAGAAATTAAGAGAAATTAAGAGAAGAAAGATGGGGGAGCTAAGAAAAATTCTAAGCCAAATTCGGCAGAGAAATTGCTTGCATTGGGAAATATTGCAAGCTTGTTTCAGAAATTAGGGTGGTTGGAATTCATCAAAAACTTTAAGGATATTCAGAGTAGTTGGTGAAGGAATTTGTAGAGAACTATGCAGATGAACAAACAAGGGTACGAGGAAAGCGTTTCCAGGTAAGTTCAAAGATCATTTCCCATCTCTCTAGTTTAGAAAATAAGGGTATTAATTTAACTAAGACTACACAAATTACCTATCAAAAGATGGTAGAGTTGTTCCATAGGGAGGGTGAGCCCCAACCTTTAGTAACCATCAGCACTAGGGGAAAAAATAAGGGATTTCAAAGAATGTCAATACCTGAACCATGGAGAACTATCATAGCATGGATAATTAAGTACTTCAGTTGTGAAGGGCAAGTAGCTATTGTAGTAGGGCCTCCTTTTTGGTTGCTAACCCATTTGCGTCATGGCACTAAAGACCCTGCTCTCAAGGTTAATGTCCCTGCATTTTTGTGTGATTCAGTTATTGGGATGATAGAAAGGTATAAGGTTGGTACTGGGCCACTTAAGTATCATGGCCTAATTCAATTAATTTGCAAGTACCATTTTTGTAAGAAACTAGAAGAGAAATGGTGGAGATTTCTATAAAAATTTGAAAGTGAGGATTCTGATAAATAGTTTGAAGAAGGAGAATCATCGAAACAAGTGGTTCAGTCTACAAGGGAACCCTCCTCTGAGGCTCCTGATGCTCCTAAACTTCATCAGGTCTTAATTGCTCTTAGTGACAATGTGTTGGAAACCTTGCTTAATGTTGTAGGAACTCCAGAACAGCCAAATGTAGAAGTTATACATTCTAAAGAAGAAGAACCTCCTCAACAGAGGAAGAAGCAGACTAAAACTACCCCTCAGATAACCCCTCCTTTATGGAGAAGCAAACAATTTTTTGTTGAGTCCAGTGAGACTGTGCCTCCTGATGCATTGAATTCCCCTAAAAAGAGAAAATCTAGGACTTCATATCAGACCATGGATATTGACACCCCACCTAGTAATGAGGGAATAAAAGAAAGTGAACATCAGCCTAATCAATCTCCTAGGGTGGAAGTAGAGACTTTTTCATCCCCAGAAAAGCAAGAAGCGGAAGGGGAATAGTCACCCCATATTGTAGACATTGATGATGAAACTGTAAGGCAATTTTCCTCTTTGTTGATAAAATTGTTGAGTCCAACTCATTTGATATACCTGATCAAGAGAATATACTATGTGTTGAAGATAATGTGAATATAGAAAATCCCAATTTACCTTCTTCTAGTAACACAGTAGAAAAAGAATCTGAGCAAAGGAAATTAGAATTAGAGAATTTGAATGCAGAAATTGTTGAAATGAAGAGTCAATTGCAAGGAAACAAGGAAGAACTTGAAGAACATATTGCCATCATAGAGAAAAGGGATCAGGAAATTGTGAACTTAAAAATGCAAATTGAACAGAGAGATAAAATGATTGAACAGATACAATTTCAAATCCAACAAAGAGATGATAAAGATAAAAGCTATGTGTCTTGTATTTTTGAAAGAGATGAAAAGATTAAGAATTTAACAAATAATTTTATGCAATTATTTTTTGCTTTTGAGGAAGAGATAAATAGAAAAAAAATTGAATTGAATGCTTCTATAAGTAGAATTGTGGAATTGGAGCAGGACATACAGGAAAACAACACTAAACCTATCATGGAATCTAAGGAAATACAAACCGAGCCGATTGTGACATAATGGTTTCAGGTGAAAATACCTCCATTGATCATGAAGTGAATGGAAAGGTATTATTTTATAAAATAAATTGCTAAAGATAATGCTCGATTGAAAAAGGAGTTGGTTTTGCTAAAAGAATCATTTGACAAGGTTTACAGAGCTAAACATGATGCTCGCCAAATCGGTGAGTTATTTTTGACTTGTAGAAGACCATCTAGATCATATGCAATGTTTCTTAATGAACAAATTATGAGATGGAAATTGCTCCAAATTTATAATAATCAGCCATATAACCCTGATGACAAATAATTTATCAAAATATTTGTTGAATCAACTCCCGAACAGCGGGATATGTTGTGTGAATTCTTTGTCTATAATCTACTTGTAGAAGATTGTACAGATTTTTATGTTAATCTCTTCATTGGGGAAGTACAATTAAGATCATTTCTCTCAACTATGCGTAATCAAGTTTAGTGGTAGGAAAGATCAAAAGAATACCTACAAGCAGAGAAAACCATTGGGATGCAATTGAGACATTCACACAGGAAACCTTTTTACTTTAAGGCACAATTTCTAGGTTATAAGCTCCATAAAGTTATAAATACAAATTATAACAACAATCTTCGGTTGTGCTATAATCATTTCCAAGAGCGAGGGAAAAAACTTATAGCGAAAGCATGGCATGGGTGTGAGGAAAGATATACCTATGAATGTAAATTCCCCCAAGCTCCCTTCGGGTTATTTTATTTTTTCTAAGTACCAGCCACGCCCATCTATTGAATGCAACATCGAGTTCCTTGCGCAAAGCTTTATTTGAATTTTTCCAATTGTCAGTCGAGCACTCCTCACAAGGATTCTTTCCTTCTCTTTACAATGGCCCCTGCCATGCTTCCACGTGTCAATATTTTGTACTCTTCAATGCTTCTTCTCATCACTTCCCTATCGGACCCCGACTGCATGCCACATAGCATCAATCCGCACACATTCCTTGGTGGTCCCCACCTATAGTGTAGTATGTATGGGAAACCTCCACGTGTCTTCACCACACAGGTTTTCATCACAAGGAGGGAAGAATGAACCTCAGGCCCTGAGAACTTGCCACATGGATCTTCTAAAGGCTTCATCGCACAGGGGGATGAAGCAAGCAACAGCCTCACAATAGTTGCCACGTATTATAACTATCGTCATGAGTGGGTGATACATGTCGACACTCGGTTCTACTAGGACTACTGCCATCATTTGTAGGGGATGAATCTAGTACTGGGGCGACCTCGTTCATGGCTCGAATATTTTTCCGTTGCAACGGTCGGGGAAAATCATTACCATATACATCATTTCTCATGATCGAACGATCTTTTCTGTTACTGGCTCACCAAGCTAGGGATTTTATTATAAATACTGCTTCTTCTTCCGAAATAGTGGTTCATATTTTGGCAGAGAAATTTGTGGAAGGACCAAGCCTTTTATTGTTTTAGATTATTGCAAAATAACTCATAAACTGTGCCATTTTTTGACCTTTCTGTTTTCTTAAGCTATTTTATAAACTTTATACTGTGTCATTATTGTACTGAATGTTTCATTTGTAGAACATCTACAATTTTAATGCAAGTTTGTTGGTTTAGATCATGTCTATGACTCCTCTTTTCAGTGAATGTGCATGAATATTATTTTATGTCATTGGGTGAATCATTCAGGCTTCTATCTTTAACTTATGTCATTCTAGAACATAGTAGATTGTTGAACGGGCCCTTAAATTGCATCCAAAAGATAGATTTATCATGTCTTACATCTAAATTTTGGTGCATCGCCCTAGTTAGATTTTTATTTTTATATTTGCTTCTTTTTCCCATTCAAAATCCCAGTTATAGAAGAAGTTGGCTTCTTTAAAATCCGGAGGTCACTCAGTTTAGCGTAATAGGTCCCCCTTTTAACTGAGTTTCCCATAAAGGTTGTTACCTTGTCAAATTTTGGCATCAATAGTTTCTTTTTTCTGGCATGCCCGATGGGATAGCTTAAATATACCAAAAATCAAAAAGGGTGTATAAGCCATTGGCTTGTTACTAGGTCACAAACAAAAAATAATCTTGGCTTGTTAGTGCCTCCGCTAGTAATAGCACAGAACCAAACTCGCCCAGTAAACTTTCTAATCCCTCCACCAGCCAGGTTACAGATCGCTAACCAAAATTATGTGGCTTGGGATGTCGGGAGTCCCCTTGTATCCCCAGTTCAACTGTCCTTTGGGCCCCTATCCCAGTCTTTGTTCTCAAATCTATACCTAAGTTTACCAGAGATGGCTCAAGAACACCATCAAAACATCTGAAAGATGTGGTAGACGTGTGTTTGGTACACGGAGTTACAGATTAGAACATAGCATTGAGGTTGCTCGTAGCTTCTTTCAGAGGAAAAGCATTAGATTGGTATCATATTCTTCTGACTAACACTATCGATACTTGGGATTAGCTCGGGGATCCTTTTTATGAAATATTTTTGAACGATGGAGATAGGTCTTCGCTATATCATCAGCTAGCAACAATAATGTGAGCCCCATCTAAAGCCATGACAGACTTCAATGCCTGGTTCCATACAACCTAGCAGAGAATCCAGACTACAATCCATCCATCGACTAAGTTGGCATTCATGTTCTACTTAAAATCCATCAACGTCGATATCTCAATGATGATCCAGTAACTTGGTGGAACCACATTACCGAATGCATACAACGTAGCATTTAAGGCAGAGAACAATTTGATCGACACCAGGAAGTTGCCACCTTGGCCCATTATGTTTATATTCCCTAAAGTATCAACTTCCACCTAGGAGATGCCATCTACTAGCACACCTGCGCCACCCACGTCTATGTACACATATCCAAGTGCACCACAGAATGTTGCTTCTACATCTGGTGCTTTGAAGGACGAGATGAGCGACATAAAGGATATGTTAAGAAACTTAACCGATGAAGTAACCACTATCAAGCACAACCAAGTTGCTCCTCCAAGACCATCCTACCAAAGTTATCAAGGCGGAAGACCCTCCTACCAAAATAAGCATTATCAAGGAGTCGCACACACAAATCCATAGACTCAGACAAATAACCAAATAGTACTGGTACTGACTCCATTGGGATCTATTCAAATAAGTACAAGCAAAGTGTTGACCATAGGGCAAGACAACCTCGCCAAAGATATCAATCCCTAGTGCTTCCCCTACGGCAACACGCATATGCCTCTAAATTGTCTGAATGGAAATTTACAACAAAAAGTTGCAGAATAGCACAGCCAAGCTATGATGCCAAATTTAGGAGGTTATACATATGCCTCTCCCCAAATGGAGAATGTGGTTCTTACCACATATATGCAAGGAATTTCCCTGGAATAAGAAAATGGCATAGCTCCCGATCACGCCCTTTTCTCATGGATGGAAGGAGAAGAAGCAATGTTCACATATGAAGTATCCACAACGGAGACCCCGCAAGTACAGTCTAACTACAACACTCGGTCAAAAAAGAGATTCACAAGCGAGTCGTTCACTCCGTAGCCCAGAAGCATCCTGGGCCAACCCCCTGGCCCTTCCATAATTTTGTAGCCGCAAGGAGATTGTTATCACCAACGCTAAGGAATAGAAGCCTCCAAATTCGTCACCTTTCAACGTAGTGGAACAATTGAAGAAATCTTCTACTAATGTATCCCTTTGGGTATATTAGCCATTCCAAAGCAAAATTCATTACTACAGATGGCCCTTCGAGAAGATGCAATTATGCAATCGATAGAACAAGCTTTCGAAAAGGCTACTGACTCATCACCTCTGGCCAAAGTTCTTATGAATACTACAGAGGAGGCTTCGACTGAGGTCAAAGAGGAGAAACCGAAATCTAAACCCTTTTTCTTAACTCTCATTGTGGGGGAGAAATTGTTGCACAACTCCATGATTGACTTTGGTGCCAGCACCATAGTCATGACCAAGCAAATAGTTGAAGCCTTAGAGCTTAGCTATGAGCCCTTAAAGAGACAAGTTATGCAGCTGAATGGGAACAAGGTTGCAACTGTACGTCTCATTAAAGACCTCCCCTTGATTTTGTTCTCTTGTCATAGCATCACGGTGCCGCAAGATAATATGATCATAGATGTCCCTCCCATGTTCGGCCTCTGTCTATCCTGAGAATTCACCTCAAAGATAGGCGGATAGATTTCTTTGGATTGGTCCCACCTAATTCACAGGACCAAGCACGGAGTCAAAATGAAGATAATATCATAACCTCTACATTCAAAACATGTAGTTGATGAAGCCACGATCAACTTTGAAGCCGCTCATACTTCTTTCAGCAAAGAAGAAACTGTTGGTATCGAGCTACTAGGAGATGAGAAGGTAATTGAAGACCAGGCCGATCAAGAAGAGGTCCTCCTGAGCGAGTATATAGATGTTGATCCTTTCAAAAATTATCATGCTACCGTATTGGGCACCTACATCATCTATGATGAGGATCAAGAGGTCTCAAGGGTAGTGAAGGAATCTACGACTGAACAAGCCTCAAAGCTCTGTACATTACACTTTGATGGTGCAAGATGCAAGGTTGGCGTTGGTGTCAGGATATGCTTAACATCTCCAACCAATGAGCAGATTCTCAAATCTTTTCGCTTCCAGTTTTCTTTCTCAAACAATGAAGCCGAATATGAGGGTCTTGTGCAAGGTCTAAGCCTCGCATAACACATGGGTGTCAAATGAATAATGGTGTTCGGAGATTCTAAACTTATAATCAATCAAGTCAAAAACATCTATACTGCAAAAAAATGTCTACAAGCAGTCTTATAGACACAGGTTATGGGACCTCATTGAAAGTTTTGAAGCTTTTAACATACACGCGGTGCCAAGGGAGTGAAATTCAACTGTGGATCACATGGCAACGATACGATCTCGATTCGATCCTATCTCCGACTTGATTAAGAATATACACTCTATGCGAGTGATTGTCTGACCCTCGATCCTAGATAATGATCAGAGTTAGCAAGTGTTCGAAAGTGAGGAACACATCACTTCATTCATTCAAAAATTGAGAGAGTTCACCAATCAGTTTCAGCCAAAGATTGAAGAAGTATATGAAGGGCAGATCATTCAGTTGAGATCAATCAAACTTTCGAAAGGGTTGTTCACGCACAAAAAAAAAATCGAATGTGATGATGTAAGGAATGATAGGAGAAAATTTGTAGTAGACCAAGCAAACTACGTCAACCTTGAGGTCGGAGACGGAAGAAAACTAAAGGTCGAGAAAGAAGTTCCACAATGTGGCAAGGATAGACTTATGCACTTTTGTGAAAAATACGAAGGGGTTGTGGCCTGGTCTTATGATGACCTCAAGGGATATGATCCTAACATCATCCAGTACACCATCAAACTAACATAAGGTGCTAAACCTATCCAAAAAAAATAGAGGCCCATCAATCCAAAGATTGAAGCCCTAACGGCACAAGAGCTAGGGAAGTTGATCAAGTCCAAGATTGTGTTTCCAATCAACATAGTATGTGGGTATCTAACCTCATTCCAGTCCAAAATAAGAACAAATACATCCATCTCTATGTTGATTTCCACAACCTGAATAAGGCATCACTAAAGGATCATTACCCACTACCTTCCATGGAATCAATCTTGTAGATTGTGGCAGGTTCAGAGATGTTTTCTCTATTGGATGGCTTCTCTGGCTATAATCAGGTTCAGATTCAAGAAGAAGATCAACACAAGACCACATTCACCACCAAGTGGGGAATGTTCGCATATGCTAAGATGCCTTTCAGCCTCTCAAATGCGGGAGCCACCTTCCAACGGGCAATGGACATCACTTTCAACGAATTCATCAACAAAATTATCCTCATCTATTTAGATGATCTACCTGTATTTTCCAAGTCTAAAGATGACCATTTTGATCATCTAGAAGTGGTTTTCAAAAGATGCCAAGACTTCGGGGTATCCTTGAACCTGAAAAAATGTGTCTTAATAGTACCGCAAGGCAAATTTTTGGGACATGTAGTGTCCCAAGAAGGAATTGCTATTGATCCTGAAAGAGTAAAAGCAATCAAGGAACTTCCCCTTCCATTCAACAAGAAAGGATTCCAATATTTTTTGGGGAAGGTTAACTTTGCAAGTAAGTTTATTTCTAATTTTGCAGGAATAATTAGACCAATCACCCTGATGTTGAAAAAGGACCAATTGTTCAAATGGACAAAAGAAGTGAGAGAATCCTTCGAGAGGGTGAAGGACGCTATTTCTTTGGCTCCTGTGTTGGTAAATATAAACTTGTCAAAAGACTTCATAATGTATGTTTTTAGTAGCAAGACAAGCATCACTATTGTTCTAACTTAGAAGGATGATGAAGGAAAGGGAGAACATCCGATAGCATTTCACTCCCAAACCTTGAAGGAATATGAGACGAACTATAACTTCATCTAGAGGCAAGCATTTGCAATTGTAAAAGGACTCAAGAATTTTTGACATATTATATCTTGCAATAAGTTGATTGTTTATGTCACACATTCATGTGTATGCGAATACATTATGGAAGTAGAAATCATCGAAAAAAGGGCCAACTAGATCACTAAGATCCTAGAATACGACATTGAGGTCAAACCTACAAAGAATATCAAAGGAAGAGGGTTGTGTGAATATTTGGTGCATGATGAAGAAATGGAAAATGAAGAAGAGCAAGCGGAGCTGGTCTCAACAAATGAGTTTGAACCCGAAGGCTGCTAGCTGGCGGATAGAGTAAGATTTATGCACACCAGCAAGTATCTTTCGGGGATTCCTTCTCAAAGAATAAGATTCTACCGATTGCAAAATAGTGGGTACTCACTCATTGAATGGATCCTCTTCAAGAGTAATTTCAACGACATCCTAATACGATGTGTCACCACAGAGCAAGCAAAGAAAATTCTCGGCACATTTCGCAGCAGCCCTAAAGGTGGACACTTCTCTGCAAAGACCACCACCATCAAAATGTTGTGCATTGGGTACTTCTGGCCTACACTATTCAATAACTCCTACAACATGATAAAATCTTGCAAAGAATGCCAATTCTACATAGGGAGAAGAAAAAAATTTGCCATACCTCTCGATCCGATAGTAGTGGATGAACCATTTGCATAATAGGGGCTAGATTTTATTGGAATGATCAATCCCACCTCCAGCACCAACCACAAGTGGATTCTCACAACCATAGACTACTTCATGAGGTGTACTAGAGCTCTACCCCTGAAGAATGCGACAGAGGTAGAAATTATGGACTTTCTCGAGGGGCTAGTAACGAGATTCGGCCCGCCAAAGACTATCATTTCGAACAACGCCAAAGCTTTCCTAGGCTCTAAGGTATGTTAGTTCTCATTTGTGCTTGGAATATTCTTGAAAACATCATCGAACTACTACCCACAGGGGAACGGCCTGGTTGAGTCGACTAACAAGAATCTAGTCTAACTCATTAAAAGAATTGGGTTTGATCATGAGGAGTGGCACAAGAACCTTCGAATAGCATTATGGGTAGACCACATAACTCCTAAGCAAGCCCTGAAAACTTTGCCATACGACCTAGTGTACGAGAAGGAAGCGTCGTTGCCTATCTCTATGGAGATACATGTGCTATAGCTACTCAAGTCTCTATAAATTGAAGAGAACGGAGCTATGGAGGTTCGGTTGGCCGAATTGCTGGAAGTGCAAGAAATTGTGGACTGAAGCCCTACCCCTGAAGAATGCGACAGAGGCAGAAATTGTGGACTTTATCGAGGGGCTAGTAATGAGATTCGTCCCACCAAAGACTATCATTTTGAACAACGCCAAAACTTTCCTAGGCTCTAAGGTATGTCAGTTCACATTTGTACATGGCATATTCTTGAAAACATCATTGAACTACTACCCACAGGGGAACGACCTGGCCGAGTTGACTAACAAGAATCCAGTCTAACTCATTAAAAGGATCAGGTCTGATCATGAGGAGTGGCACAAGAACCTCCGAACAACGTTATGGGCAGACCGCATAACTCCTAAGCAAGCCTTGAAAACATTTCCATATGAGCTAGTGTATGGGAAGGAAGCGTTGTTTCCTATCTTTATGGAGATACCTACGCTACAGCTACTCAAGTCTCTAGAAATTGAGGAGAATGGAGCTATGGGGGTTTGGTCGGTTGAATTGTTGGAAGTGTAAGAAAAAAGGGAGAAATCCCTAATAGCCATGTCCAACCGCCAGCAAGTGGTTAAGAAGTGGTTCGACAAGAAAGCTTCAAACCAAGGTCTAAAGTGCGGAGACCTGGAACTAAAATTCAACAAAAGGGCCACAAAGCCTAGCCAACATGGAAAATTTGACAAACTCTGGGAGGGTCCTTTCAAAATAATTTAGTGCAAACAACATAATGCATTCGAATTAGAGAACATGGAACAAGAAGCACTGGGAATTCTGGTTAACGGGATTCACTTAAAATTGTTCAATTAAGCTTCAGTTACTTCTCACAGATGTAGATATGTGAATAATGTAATTAGTTTCCCTTTCGTGTTTTGTCGGACGGTCTTTTCCATATTTTCACAAATACAAGAAGCAAGGAAATTCATGAAATTCATTATTACAAGAGCAGAGAAAGATTATCCTGCTCATGTTGCAGAAAATAAATTCATATGCGAAGAATTTAATTCAATCCATATTGCAAAAACACAAGAATGAAGACAAGGAGTTTAAGATAAGCAAGTATATTCGTTATATATATATACTTTGATAGAAACATTGTCAAAATAGCTCTGAGGTCACATGCTCAAAAGTATGACTATATGTATACGGCTTCCTTATATATGTACGCAAGCCTTTTTTTCAAGCATATATATACAAAAAAGGGAAAAAAGAATTTTAAGCTTCAAGTATCTTTAACATGAGCATTATCTTCATTAGTAGGAGCAGTTTTAGAGGCAGCAGGAAGGTTATCACCATCAGCAATAGGACCTGTAGCAGCAGCATCAACACCTAGAACAAACGGCAAAGGAAACATAAGGTTCCTAAAATCAGTGTACCAATCCATGTCATAAAACAACACTACATTGTAGCAGCGCAGCAGAAAGTGGCACGCACGAGTGGCTCTCTCACGATGCTCAGCAAGTGAATGAAGTTGGAACCCACTCAGGAATGTCACTCATGGTACCACTGCATCTTCTTTAATATACCTCCACAGGTCACTCGCAAAAGGAAGGCTCGGGCCATACACTGTATTGTTCACCGCCTCACCAAGACCTCTAAGGTACCTCTTTAGAAAAAATTGGAGCATCAAACGTAGAATCGTGGCTTTTAGAACTTGAATATCAAGCAACGAAGCAACGAAATAGGAGCAGATATCAGTATTCACCCAATAATTTTCTTCATACTCAATACAATCCCTACCCAGGACCCATTTCATGGCTATAATAGCCAGTGAGTGCTTGTTTTTAGTCATGCACTTGAGGCGCCTATTGGAAATCTCTCCCAAAAAGGATTTTTGAGACTTGTTACACACTAGTCTGATTGGAGTATTCATCCTATCAGTCTCTACTCAACTACCCAAGTCTAAGCTCTACGCAAATTAAGAACCTACTCAATCACCTAAACAATAACCCTATCTAATCACCCAATGCTATCTTTTGCTAATCGCTAAATGTGATTTCACTAATATATTAGGGCCTATTTATAAAAATATATGAGGTAGCCTGCATACCAAGCGTGATGATAATCGAGTGTTAACTCAAAAATCCCACCAAAAGGCCAACTCGATATTCCAACCCAATTGCGTTCGTAGGTACGAATTGTTGCGTGCAAGATTTAGGAGCCGCAATCAACTAGTGCAAATTGGTGCCAATCCCAAGTGATGGCTAATACGAATGGATGTTGAGGTGTAATGATGCAGGTAGTTTCAAGCTCCAAGGTTGAGCACAAATATTTTCTAAGTACTCATTACAGTTTCAACTTAATTATAATTTTTGAGATATTAATTGTTAAGGCGTGCGAAAGGATAACAAGCATTTCACTGGCGACTCAATTTCCCATAAAAATCATGTCAAAGGGACGTTATCACTGATGTAATTATGCATTATTGTCCTTTCAAAAGGGGCAAGTATTTTATTTCACATGGATGAAGGAGCTGGCAGTATATGCTAAATTAAATGCAAAAAGGCAACTGTTGTCTACCGGTTGAAGGTACGAAATCGAAGAAAAATCTAAGAATCGCATGCAAAGGCTAAATAGAGCATAAAATTTCTTGAGTACGCAAAGGGACTTAGAAGAGAAGAATTATTAAGGGAACCTAGTTTTGGTGCATCTAACAACAAAGCAGCTGAACGCAAAGGTAATTGCAGAAGATTCACTACCCCAGTGTGTATTGAACCTGAAACAGGAGGTTATCTGGGTTTCAGTTCAGAGTCTTGTGTGGTGTTCTAGGATCCATTCATACTACTTTAGTGTGATTCATGAGTAGAAGTTTGCTAAATATGGAGGTCGCTCAAAGTTCCCAAGCATAAATGCAAGAAGACAGAGCCCAAAGTTTATTTGAAGCCATGCGCATAGCACCAGCCTCCTATGTCTTCGAGAATATCTTTTATGCTTTGCCTGGTACACATACAAGCCAATGTGGGTGAATACGCAGTTTGCAAAAAAGAAGAGTCCCCGCAAAGATCAGAGCCGAATTAAAGAAGAATGGGATAATATTCATGATCCCATCCTTGCGAAGAACCCTAAGACACTTAGGGAGGCGGCCTGTGAAAGAATGAAAAGGAATAGCGACTCGGATTCCTTGGTGCAAAATGTTGGTTCAATGGGCTTCCACAATATATGGTCTTGTTCATACACTACTACCCTAAATTGGTCGACGAGGCCATCGGACATTTCAACCCAAATACCAACACCATTAAGGGTCAGGAGCTAAGTGTTATTATCTTCAAATAGGCTATCTGGGACATGTTGTGCATCCCAAAATAAAGCTCCAAAGTATTTCAAATGGAGTCATTCACACCGGCAAAGGGAGAGACCTATTGGTGAACTAGACATTTTTCTTTGAGCTTTTATAACACAAAAGCACAAAGGCACAAAGAAGCTCAAAAAAAGCCAATGCAAATCCTGGCAACGCATAAAAACTTCAAAGATGATATGAAGGATGTCTTCTCAATGATGGTGTTTGTTTGCGGCCTGGACACTAACAAAGAGGTTTAGGAGTTTCAACTGGGCTTGGGGTTTCAGTTGCACAGGCAACGTTTTCTTTTTTGGTATAATTTAACGGAATTCCTCATCTAGGAGATGCTCAGCCAGATAGAAGAGTACCAACTACAATAGAGGTTCAGGTTTTCATCCTTCCTCGCCCACATGTTTTTGCATCAGAACCTCATCTTCTTCCCAAAGCATCTGGGGCTGTCAATTTTTTATGAAAACCAAAGGAAGAATCCATTGTCCACTTGGACTCCTCTCCTCTCTACAACATATGATTATTACGCATTTTCAGATTATTTCTTAAATCCGATTTTGCAAGATTTGAGGAAGGACAACAATGTCTTATGATTAAACTCAAACCAGACTGAGTTCATGCAAAATTTTACTCTGAAGTGTGACTAGTTTCTAAGTGACGACTTCACATTCGTCTGATTGTGTGGCTTCACCAGGGAACCCTTTTGGCTTTCGGCATGTCCTAAAAATCGGATACTGGTGCTTGAAGTATTTCATCAATTATCGATTATTGACTTCACCTTTTGTAGAGAAAAATAAAAGAAGAAAGGATATTTTAGCTGCCCGATGAGCTTCAAGACCATGATCATGGCCAAGAGGAGGACTTGTAACTTTCTAGAAGCAAAGTTGGACCATCTGGGGTTGGTATGGATTTGTGATAAATGGAATTACAACCTCAATGATGGTTTACCAAACGAGTATTTCAAGGTAACACGCAACCCCTGGCCTTATTGGGAGAAGCGTCGGAATCCAATTACGGATGCGGATGAACTTATGGTCGAGCTAACTCATATTCCAACTGAAGATGGTTGGCCTCCCTAGCTCGAATTCTACTACCAAACTGAGAATTAAGATAAGACAAAGCAGATTAGGGATACACTTTGCAACAACCTGGTGAAGAAATACAACTAGAAGGAAGAGAAGATTAACAATTTCTGGATATGCCGCCAGGAGACCCGGTGCACTAAGGCCCCTTATGATAGCATAGAAATGGATGAGAAGTTTGACAAATTATGGAATGATAAGCATTTAGATTCCGATGATAGTGATGAAAAATTATCTGGTACGGAGGAGGTCGAAGCACAATCAGATGAAGGAGCGGAACCAGAAATAGAATCTCAAATAGCCTCAGCGCAGCAAAAAGGGAAATCCATGAAGCAACCTGGAAAGGTTTCTTCTAATGTGTGGGTAAAAAAATCGTGTGTGAGGTCTTTGTTGACTCGCACCTAGACCACAAGGAGGACCATAACAACCCAGCCGCAACAATCTGAAACCATAGTATTAGAAGACTCGCCACCAACAAAGCGGAAACGCACTGAAGAATCTACTAGAGAGCGTTCATAGGAGCCAGAGGTGAGCCAAGAACCTACAACGAGCCAAGGACCGCAATCATTTGCATCACAGGTATCTTTTGCTCCCTCTTCTCTTGTTTCGTAGTCCCTAGTTGCCCTTGTTGTGTTTGTTGTGCCTCTCATTTAAGCGTTGACCCTTCCTTTCCAGCCTCTGCTTCAATGGTCGTAGGGGGTTTCACGCAAATCTCTCATGTGACCCCATTTACGCTTACTCCTCTGTGGACCCTTGCACCATTCGCCTTGTCCCATTCTGCATCTCCAAGCACCTAACATTTTTTCATCACTACCATCATTGATACCTCTCCTGCCATTGTTGTGTCGGTCCCAATCCATTCTTCCCAACATATGGAATCTAACATGACACTACTTCCCTCAAGTAGTCCTACTAGTTCACAGGTCGGGTATTGGTGAACCGCAAAATATAAAGGTGCTTTGTGTGGGGGTAAAAGAGTGGATCCTCTACAACATCCTAGGGTTTTACCTCGAAGGGAGAGAGTTTCCTTTCACCTCTAGGGGCACCTAATTTTGTGATTCGATTAGAGGGTTTAGGGATTGGAACCCTAAAGGGTTGTGAGATGTGTGCAAATGTAATGAAATATGTTATAAAAATTGAACTACTTAACCTAAGATAATCTAACTTATGCTACTAGAAAACATATGATGTAATGTAATAGAAATGAAAGCAATAAGAGTAAACTAATCTAACAGAACAGAGAAATGCACCTAGAAACCAAAGAGGGTTGGAACTGGGATTGTGGAAATCACTGGAAAAGTGGAAAACCAAGATTTTGAGTTGTCTGGGACACTTACGCCCAATGGGACGACCTAGTCCCTTTTCAGGAAATCTACTCCAAGAGTCATTTCTGCCAACTAGGTCCCTAAATCTCAAAATTTCAGTGTTGAAAATCTTCAATGGGACTATTTTTGCTTTTCTGAGAAACCGAAAGTGGACTCAGGTGCCTTAGGTATGTGTTTTGCTTCTCTGTGGGAATCTTGTCCAAGATCTGCAAAATAACCTACAAAACTTAAAGTATTTTTGTTTCTAATGTCGGTTTTGCATTGGCCAAACCCCTAGTTTGTATTTCAAATTTGAAATGAAATGGAAATCTGCATAAACCCTAGCCCTAAGTGTGTCTAGAACTAGGAAAACCTGAAACAAAGCAAAACCCTATTCTATTGTGCTAGAATAAGATGTATGTAATAGATTTTAAATGATGCAAGACTCTAAACCCTAGAAATCCCACAACATTGCAAATGAAAACAACAAGGAATGCAAATGGGATGCAAACCTCAAATCAACAAGTGGGTTGAAGGTAGAATATGGAGGCACTTTGAAATCAGTCTTTAGGAATGATTTGGTGGCTAGTTGCACCTCCTCAATCTAGATTTCTCCATGAATCTCCATAGACATCTATCCTCAACCTTGTTAATGTGTGATCTTGGATGTGAAGTGAGCTTCAAGACCTGCAAAAATCCCTAGTTTGTTGTCTAAAAGCTTCAACTTTTGTTGTGTGAGGAAGATGTTTTTGCATTAGATTTTGGAGTTGAATGTGAAAAATGAGCAAGAGAGAGACCAAATGACCTAAAAACAAGAATATATAAGCAACATGACCTAATTTTTGGGAATTTTGACCTAAGAAGCCGACACCCATCGGGGATTTTCGATTAATTATTGATTTTCCCACTTGAAACTTGAAAAATCCTCAAAAAGGACTAGGTCGCCAACTTGGGCGACCTAGTCCCACTAAGGGGTTTTTAAGTGGGAACGGAAATTTTTGGATGGTTTTGATATGTTTCGTTGGAATTTGGATGATCCCTTGGGTATAACAGGCTTCCAAGTAAAAATTAACAACCTTAGGGGCCTATAAATGTTGTTTTAGGGTGAAAATTGGTGAAATAGGACTTAAAGTGGGACCAAAACAGGCACAAAATTGTCCTTTTCTTCAAAGGTATATAATTTTTGGTGACACATTTATTCCCCACTTTAGTTTCCATATGAATCTATGTGCATATGTAAGCTAAAGGACTCTAAAACAAACAATGCACCTTCATTTTCATAAAAGGATACTCATTTAAAAGGCGAGAGAATGAAGCCCCGATGTAGTTATCTGCAAAACCACAATGTTAGGAACCGCATCCTACAACACAAATTCATTATAAGTCCTATAAATTCTCTTATCTAATCCCTAGCGATCAAATTCAAGGGTAGATGTATGCCCCCCTTGATTCCGCTTGCTTTACGGAGGTGGAATCAAGGTAGTCATCTAACCACGTCGAATAAAGGCATGCATATCGGAGGGAATTTCTAAGTACCATGCCTCATAGCGATAGGTGAGTGATGATATAGGGCATGGAAACATGATTCTGACACAACAAACAGCATCAAAAATAGACTTCACTAGCACCCAGAATGTTGATTTTAATGAAAAAGCACACTAAAAGATTAACAAAGTGAAAAGGTACAAATGTGCACATGTGGGTAAAAGTGAGTTAGTGAAAAAGAAGATGAAAAAAGAGTAACACTCACTCACTTTTCTCATTTACCTTTTTCAATGTTTGAGAGTGACAAGGAGAGAGTGACAGCATGCCTAGCACACGTGGTTTTACCCCCGCAAGGTTGGTTGTTTTGCACGACCAGGTGGCAAGCGACAACTGCCAGTATGAGGTTGGTTGATTCGGGAACCTATTATTTTTGTATTTTGAAATTATAGGATAAATTTAATGCCTATTTATAGTATATTAGGATCCTGGAAAAAAAATTCGCAAAGTGTCCCTTTTGTTCGCAAAGTGTCCCTTTTTTTCGCAAAGTGTCCCTTTTGTTCGCAAAGTGTCCTGTTTCTTCGCAAAGTGTGCCTTTTCTTTGCAAAGTGTCTTGTTTCTTCATGAAGTGTCCCAAAAGGGTTCTAAAGTATCTAGGGCCATAGAAAAATCACACTAGAACAAAATTAGCACACTTTCTTCATGAATTATAGTAAAATTGAAGAAATTACATGATTTAGATAGAAAATTATGAGACTTTGCACAGGTACCGACACGGTCTTGGTAGCGGTTAGGTGGGAGACAATTGATTTTCCTTAGGGACTTGGCTCTAGCCCTATCACCAGCAGAGATGGATAACCTACAGGAAGTGGGGATCTATTGGGCCTACCTTATGCCACTGATGAGATACCATGATACGATGTTGATGGTGCTATGCGAGAGGTGGAATGCAGATACCTACACGTTTCACCTACCCATAGGAGAGATGATGATTACACTAGAGGATGTCCACCGCATTCTTCGAGTTCCTATTCAGGGAGAGTGTGTACGACTATAGAGGGGATGGTCCTTCCTAGAGCAGTGGGAGGATATGTAGTACTGCTTAGAGGGTCTCGTTCATGATGACAGGGTAGCCGGACGGATAGAGCTATCGATGCTACTATATTCACAAGCACCCATGGTGAGATGGATCATGATGCACACAATAGCATTGGTCCTATTTTTGGATGGGCGAGCAACACACTTAGAGGGTGGACTAGTACACCTGATATGGGGCATGGCAGAGCATCGGACAGTATATTCCTGGGGCCGATGCATTCTGGCACATATGTATTATGATCTCGAGTGGTTCATTTTCTGAGAGCTAGACAGCATGTTGCACTGCATGCTTCTACGGATATGGTGCTTAGAGCACATCACATGCACACGACTAGTCGGATTTCCATGTCTGACAGTAGTGGGCTATCCACAGGCATTTTGATATCCATTACGGTGATTATGGCAGTACGGTGATCTTCACTTTTGGAGAGTGATATTCGACCGACTAGATGAGGAGGATATCCTATGGAGTCCATACCAACTTTTCCTTCAATGTCCTCATTACACCAAATAGCTCAGGAGATTACAGATGACCAGGCTCTTGGTAGGTTGACACAATCACATAATGCGACCATTCATCCAGTGTGAATCGTGCTATGTCTCCTAGCCTCCGTACATTCCGAACATACCTCCTGAATGATGTCATTGAGAGTGGATCAGAATATTCAGATCATGACTAGCCACTGGTTGATGATGTAGATGATTTCGAGGCCACATGGGACCATGAGGAGTGGTGGAGGGCCTCGCGACCAAAGCCAGTGTTCCCTATTGATGAGCTAGTAGGAGAGGCCAAGCCGATACTAGATGAGGGAGAGGAGAGGGAGAGAGAGGGCAGGGCCAAGGAGACACGATACAGGGCTGCAGACATTTCTACAGATATTATCAATGAGGATTATCATGAGGATGCAGACCCAGACTATGATAGTTAAGAGGGAGAGAATGAGGAGAAGGAGCAAGATGAGGAGGAGGAGGAGGAGGAGAGAGTGGAGGAGCCACCCCTGAAAGAGGATGATGATGTCACATCTGAGGACCAAGACGAGCAGTGAGAGCTCTCACCTATTCATAGGACTAGATCCTGGATAAGAGCAGCAGCAGGTGCCAGCACTCACTATCGAGGGCAGGCGAGTGCATCATCCATGCCCCCTGCACAGGATGATGTGGACACTCCACCCTCTACCAGAGATATAGGTGATAACATTTAATATTGGTTCATGTATTTTATTTTTGATTTAATGCATATATATGAATATGATGATGTGAACTACTAATGAGACTTTGATTTAATTTTTTTCAGGGCCTGCGAAGGGTTGGTGAGAGTTCCTATAGCAGGTAGCCACAAAGATAGTTCTAGTGACCTTCGATGAAGAGGACATGGATACTAACTATATTCCCCCACCTATCGTGGAGCGTGAGCCAGAGACCTTGAGACCCTTTGCGAGATTGTGGGCAGCCTATGAGGGCCTGAGGAGGTAGGTTCACCGAGTGAGAGCTGCACCACAGGCACAGCCGTCATGCCCTCCAACAGATGTGGAGATATTAGAGAGAGAGTTGTCACAGGTGCGAGTAGAGAGAGACCAAATACCAGGTGAGCACCAATTGGCACTCGCGCATATGGGAGGATTAGAGTATGCACTCAGAGTTAGCGGATCCTGGTCACGATCACACACGACCGTCTCTCGATGCCTTACTACTGATGAAGCGTGGGTACCAGATCCTGAGGGATCTCATAATCACAATCCACAATGACATTATGTATTATGATGATATGTATAAAATACTTTTGATAGATATATATATGCATTTGTATTTTCGATGATGTAATTTAATTGTGTGGATGTTAAATGACAATGTGATTAATTAAATAGTTTACTATTTAATTAATAGCAACATGATTTAACAAAATATATGTGATGCAATTACAACACATTTAGAATGTATGGTTAGATTAAAACATTTAAGATTAATATGTTATTCCCTTATGATTATAAACAACATAACACACAAAAGGGGAAAGAGGTTGAATAGTATGAAATCCAAAGTAATTGTAAAAATGAATTAAACAATCACTTGAGTGTTCGGGACACAAACATGATGATGTGTCAAGAACGAAGCAATGAGAGAGCTCCTAGGATAGAGACCAATAGCATAAAAAACACTACTTTATAAATCATACCATTCAAGAGGGGATTAGACATAATACCGACGCAAATGTGCGGCATCAATGGGATTGTGAAGGAGAGTACCATCACGCTCGATTAAGGTATAGGCACTAGATCCATAATTGGAGTCGATCACGTATGGACCAAGCCAATTAGGACTGAATTTATCTTTGTTGGCATAATTAGCGATGGTATTACATTGGTTTTCATATAAAACCAAATCAACCTTGTTAAAGGTTCGAGGGATGACACCTCCATCTTGTTTGTGTTGCAATTGTTTAGCATAAGCTTGAAGGTGTTCAAGAGAATTGATGTGTTTCTCATCAAGCATTTCAAGTTGGTGCAGACGTTGTTCCGCATAAGTGTCATTATCAACAAGGCTTTGGAGAGCAATTCGTAACGTGGGGATTTCTAGCTCCAAAGGGAGAATAGCTTTAGTACTGTAAACAAGGTTAAAAGGAGTATTTCCCATAGATGAACGAACGCTTGTGCGATACGACCATAGTGCATATTGCAATTGCGTATGCCAATCTTTTTTCTTTTGATTGACAATCTTCCTAAGGATTTGCTCCAAGATATTATTAGTACTTTCGGCTTGACCATTAGATTGAGGGTAGTAAGGTGTGGAGAATTGATGTTGGATATGGAAGGTCTCAAGTAACTTCTTCACCTCGTTGTTCTTAAATAGAGTACCATTATTTGAGACTAACGCTAAAGGGAGACCAAAGCAAACGATGATGTGTTCCAATAAGAAACAACATATCACCTCAACGGTTGTGGAGTGAAGGGCGAGATCTTCAACCCATTTGGTGAAATAATCGATAGCAGTGATAATGAACGTATGTCCAATAGAAGAGGGTGATGAGATTTTTCCAATTAGGTCCAAACCCCACACAGAGAATGGCCAGATAGGTATTTGGAAATGAAGCTTTGAAGCAAGAGCATGGATCAAATCACTATGTTCCTAGCATTGATGACATCTCTTAACATACGCATAACAATCTTTTTCCATGTTTTTTCAATAATATCCCATATGCAGGAGCTTTTGTGCTAAGGTCTTTCCTCCAAAATATCCTCCACAAGTACCAGAATGGGCTTGTTTGAGGGCAATATGGGTTTCGGCATCCTTGAGGCACCGTAGAAGGATTCCATCGAAGTATATTTGGTACAATGTGTCTACAAGGATGATATACCTAGTGGCTAGCTTTTTTAAGCATTGATGGGTATTTTTAGTGGTGGGTTCAGGAATGGTGCCATCTTTTAAATAATTATAGATGGCATCATACCATCCACATAGATTATCGAAAAAAGTAGGACAGATATTAGGAGGTTGATCACTAATGGAGGGTTTCAAGATAGGATGAATGGTGAAGACTCTCTCCTCAAAAGGGTTAGTAGGAGAGACAAGAGAGGTTGCACTAGCCATTGCATCTACATCGCGATTATCTTTTTGAGGGATGTTATCAATGGTAAAGGAGAAAAACTAGTCTAATAGATTAAGAACAAGCTCATTATATTATGAGATTTTATCGTGTTTAGTTTGATAGAGATCGTTAATTTTTTTTAATGATTAATTTTGATTCACCATAGATCTTAATATTTTTAACCCTCAAGACAAGAGTAGCGCGTAACCCAGTGAGTAGATCTTCATACTCAACTGTATTATTCGTACATAGGAAATTGAGACGACGGGATAAGGGAATAGGCTTACCAACAGGTGGAATTAAAATAACTCCAGCACTGGAGCCTGTTCGACACTTGGATCCATCAAAGTATAACTCCCATGTAGAAATGTCTATAGTAAACACACTATCATCAAGGAAAGAATTATTGGTGGGTAACACTAATGGGGAAGGAGCGTTAGCTAAATGGTTGGTTAAGGCTTGACCCTTGACTAATTTTTGAGCAATAAACTTGAGGTCAAACTCAATAACCAACATGGCCCATTTACCAAGACGTCCTGATAGATCTGTTTTAGTAAAAATATAGCGTAAAGGGTCAAACTTTGTCATCACGTGTACTTCAGCATTTAGTAAGTAATGTCGCAACTTACGAGTAGATAATACAAGAGAAATACATTGTTTTTCAATGGTAGAGTAATGAGTCTCGTAATGAAGGAGTGTTCGACTAATATAATAGATAGGATGGTCTTTACCATTGGAATCCTTTTGAGCCAACAATGTCACGAGAGCATGAGCAGAAGCAGCGATATAAACAATGAAAGGTTGATTGGCTATAGTGGGTTGTAAATTAGGGGGAGTTATGAGGTACTCTTTCAAATTTTCAAAGGCTTGTTTACAGTCCTCATTCCAATTGAAGTTAAGATCCTTTTAAAGGAGATGAGTAAAGGGTGATGTACAATCGGCTAAGCAAGCGACGAAATGACGAATGGCTTGTATTTGTCTTTGTAACGTACTTAATTGGGAAATATTACGAGGAGGTCACATATTGATGATAGCATTAATTTTCTTTGTATCCACCTTGATGCCTCTGTGAGATATGATAAACCCTAAAATTTTACCACTATCTACTCCAAAGACACTTTTTAGGATTTAGGCGCATGTTATACTTGCGCATACGCTCAAATATTTGACGGAGGATGTTCACATTATCTTGGTGGGTTAAGGATTTGGCAAGAACTTCATCAACATAGTCTTCTAATATTTTTTGAATATAATCATGGAAGATTAAGGTCATTGCTCACTAGTAAGTAGTGTCAACATTATTTAAACCAAAAGGCATCATAACCCAACAAAACGTGCCCCAAGGAATGTAAAATCCATCTTGTATTGATCTTGCAAGTTAATAAAGATTTGGTTATACTGAAAATCCATCCATAAAGGATAGCAAAGTGTGTCCAGCAGTGGAATCCACGATCATATTGATGTTAGGAAGAGGAAACTCATTTTTTAAAGAGGCCTTATTTAGGTCTCTAAAATCCATACATATCCTAACACGATTATTGGGTTTGGCCACCGCGACAATGTTTGAAATCCAAGGAGAATAATCAATGGAGCGAATAAAACCTGTATCAAGGAGTTTTTCAAGTTCTCCTTTAACATGCAAGGAAACCTTGGGATTCATTTTTCGAATTTTTTGGCGAACAGGTTTAGTGTTATCACTGAGGACAATGTTATGGGTCACTATCTGGGGATCTATTCCTGGCATGTCAGAATATTTCCAAGCAAATAGTTTAGGAAAGCTATGAAGCAAGGCTACAAGATCCTCCTGTTCTTCGTCATCTAGGCACTTCTCGATTTTAATTATTTTTTCCTTGTCATTGATATCAATGGGGAATTCAAGGGTATCTCTTAAAGGGAGTGCATTAGATTTGGGAGCGTCAGGATCATATGGTTCCAAGCTAGGATGAGGTTCATTAATAGCACCAATGGTGGACTCAGAACTCAACATAGCATAAGAGGCATGCCGCTTGGAGCGAGAAGGAGTGTCTGAAGCACCTAAGAGATGTTTTAAATCATCCTCGTCATGAACATGGGTGAAGAGGGGAGCATCCACATCAAGAAACTTAAGGTGTTTAAGTGTAACGATGGTTCTTGATGTGCATGATATAGTATTGATGTTGAGAGAGGTTCGTTGATTGGATTTTGTAGCTTTAGAAAAGGAAAACCCTACACCAGTTTTAGTTCCTTATGTATTAGGTTATGTGAACCCTAATTTCATACCTACACAAATGCAACAAGCAAACACATTATTAGCTCAATATGCAAGGTAAAAACAAGGATTCCCCATGAAATCCATTTACAAAACTTAGATAGAAAGAAAATGAAGAACAAGTGCAATAACCAAATTAAATCTATCTAAACTAAGCAAATCTTGATCCCATGGGGGAATTGGTGCCAATTGATATATCAAAATTGGCCCTTTCCCAACTCCTTAGTTTCAATGTAGATGATGTGTGAATCATCAAATCTCTTTGAATGAGATTTTGGCATAACCTAGCTATGAAACTATGGAAATGATGAACATATGAGGTGAAATGCACAAAATTGGCTCTCAATGTCAAGAGAGCAACTTTGCATGAGATTGTAGATGAGGATGAAGTTGAGTATAGTAAGTTTACTCAAATTGTGGATGTTAGAATGAGAGGAAGAGTCTCTCATTTATAGATTTCCAAAATGGAAGAGAGAGTGAAAATAAGCAATGTGGGATCATTCAACATCCAATGGCCAAGTGCCACTTGTCAAGATGTGAATGGTTGAAGAATGAGCACATTTTGGTCAATGTACATGATAAATGTTACGAGATTCAAATTTGAAATTTGAATGTGACATGTTGGAGGGAGAAAGAAATAGAGTTAATGCCACTTGGCTAAATGCAGAAGGACATGTAAGAGGAGTGAATGACTTGTTGGAAGTACCCATCCACTTGTATTTTTGAATTCAAACTTGAGGGAATATTCCCCCTTTATTCCATGTTGACAGAAAATAAGCAATTAAATAAATTAAAGTAATTGATTTATTGTGCAAGTTGCATTCTCTAGAGGATTTTAGTGATTGAAATTAAATTAACCAAGATTTGATCAATTTAATGAGGGATTAGATGTTTTGACAATTTTGACTCAAATTTATGAGTTGATTTAAATCAGAATTGAGAGGAAAGGATTAATTAAATCAATGATTTTGATTTATTTAACTAAAGAGGATAATGTTAGGTTAAATCAAATAAGGTTTAATTTATTTAATTTAATGAGAAGACTTTAGGGATTTAATCAAATAAAATGAATTATTTAATTAAAAGGGATTTTAGGGTTAATTAAATTAAATTGATTAATTTAATCAACAAAGGAGAAAGACCTAATTAAATAAATAATGATTTATCTAATTAAGAGACAGAAGATGATGATAAGTTGATAGTGTGATTCAGGAAGAAATATCGTTAGTAATCAAGATCAAGTGTGTTAGATTGAATTGTACATTTTCCATGTCTACAGGTTCGATGGGGACATGGATGCCTTGTTCATGTTTGTTGCATCCTTTACCCTTGTAACCCAATTGTTTAACAAGGTCATAACCACATCCATAAAGTTTCCATTTCTTGCAGGTTAGGGGGTTGTTGATAATCCATCTCATCAAAATTTGTTGTATATGTGGCATTTTCTTCCAAAAGAGATGAGGTAGATAGAGGGGAAGGGTGTTCCTCTTGTTGGGTGGAGAGGACAATGGATTGATCGGTGTGAGTGTCCTCTTTGCGTGTTACACTACACTCACCCATAAAGGAAGGAGTAAACTCTAAAGAGCCCCAATCATCACCAAGTAAATTAAACTTGGTTTTATCTTCTGGTTGATCCTTCTCGGGAGGGGCAATGTTAGAGGTAGGAATTAGGGTATGGAGGGGACTTGATGTGCCCTTTTCGAGTTGCAAGCAACTCTCAGGTTCGAGATCGATGTCAATTTGATAAACTTTATTGTTATAGACATATTTCATTTTGCGATGAAGGGTTGAGGGTACCACATTCATCTCATGAATCCATGGGTGTCCCAAGAGGAGATTATAAGAAAGATCATAGGGCGTGACATGGATAAGATTCTGCAATGTAACTATTTCGATGGTAATGGGTAAGGTGATGACACCAAGAGGTTGTTTGGTAACATTATCGAATCCTCTAATGGATAAGGAATTGGATTGGATCTGTGATCAATCTACATGTAACCTATCAAGAAGCTTCGCACTGCACACATTTAGGGCAGAGCCATTATCAACCAAGGTTATTTTGATACATATCCGATCATACTGGGCTATGATCATAAAGGCCTCATTTTGTTGGCGTAATTCTAATTGTGGTAGCTCATGTTGATAGAAATTAATATCCACATTGGTTGTGTTCATGTCATGTAAGAGAGTTGCCACATCAGTAGTGTTCATACCAAGACGAACCACTATCTGTTGTAAGGTTGTTTGAAGCATGGAGTGATAGTTAGGGGAATTTTGGGGAAGATCCCAAAGGGATATTTTGGCAGGAGTTTTTTTAAATTGTTCACCCAAATCATTCTCCCTAAGTTGTGAGTTGAAGTGAAGAGTTGTGGGTAAGATGGGGTTGGGTAACAGTATGGAATTGGATGGAGGTGGTTGTTGGGGATGTGAGTTATTACGAGTATAATGAGTGTGAGCCATAGTATCGTTCTTAGGAGGGTAGAGGGTAAACTCAGGTTGGGCTAGGGTGAGAGATTTAGGACAAGGTGGGTAGAGAAAAAATTGGGGTTGGATGACATTGACATATTTTGTGTTGGTGTGGTCATCACAACAAACCATAGTGGATGAAGTCTTGGACCTGACATCATCTAACATACCCATATCATCACAACTAAAAGGTTTGGAAAACAAGGGTGGGGAAGTTGTAACTACATCATCACCAATCTTAGTGGATGAAGTGAGTGAGAGGAATCTTTGAATAGCTTCATCTAACTGATCAAAATCATCACAACTAAAAGATTTCGAGGATATAGTGTTCCTATAGTGAACAAGTGTGTGCATTTTATTATGTGAGTTATCTATGTTTTCAGGTGTATGTGTCATAGGATCTACTTTGAAAGAACTAGGAACTAAAGCATAAAGGGAAACATTGAAAGCTTTAATACTATTTAGAAATGTCATTTTAAGATAAGAATAAGCATATAACAGAGAAAATCAAAACTGAAATCTAGCATTAACAGAAAGGAACAAAGAGTGCAGAAACTGGAAAACAAATTCAAAGAATACTAATGCAAAATGCCTATTGGGACTAGGTCGCCCAGGTTGGCGACTTAGTCCTGGTATGAATTATTTTGAGTTTTTAAGGTGTTTTCTAATGGAAAATGCAATTTTCTGGAAATTACATGCAGAAGTATAGTATATTTGTCAAAGTTTTGTATCAAGCAAGGAAATGAATGGCAACTATGATGCTTTTTCACTAATGCAAAATGAAAAACCCTAGGATGCTTTTTTACACAATGCAACATTCAATGCAATGCTAAATAAAGAGCTCCTAGTATGTAAATGCAAGGAAAATCAGAAGTATGTAATGTGTTGAAATGCAGGTTCACCAAAATGAACCGCAAAATATAAAGGTGCTTTGTGTGGGGGTAAAAGAGTGGATCATCTACAACATCTTAGGGTTTTACCTAGAAGGGAGAGGAATTTCTTTCACCTCCGGGGGCACCTAATTTTGTGATTCGATTAGAGGGTTTAAGGATTGGAACCCTAAAGGGGTGTGAGATGTGTGCAAATGTAATGAAATATATTATAGAAATGCAACTACTTAGCCTAAACTAATCTAACTTATGCTACTGGAAAACACATGATGTAATGTAATAGAAATGAAAGCAATAAGAGTAAACTAATCTAACAGAACAAAGAAGTTCACCTGGAAATCGAAGAGGGCTGGAACTGGGATTGTGGAAGTCACTAGAAAATTGGAAAATCAGGATTTTGAGTTGTTTGGGACACTTATGCCTAGTGGGGCGGCCTAGTCCCTTTTCAAGAAATCTGCTCCTAGAGTCATTTCTGCCAACTGGGTCCCCGAATCTCAAACTTTCAGTGTCGAAAAGCCTCAATGGGACTAGGTCGACATTATGGGCGACCTAGTCCCTTTCTTCTTTTTTGAGAAACCGAAAGTGGACTTAGGTGCCTTAGGTATGTGTTCTGCTTCTCCACGGGAATCTTGTCCAAGATCTGCAAAATAGCCTGCAAAATTGAAATTATTTTTGTTTCTAATATGGGGTTTTCCTTGGTCAAACCCCTAGTTTGTATTTCAAATTTGAAATGAAATGGAAATCTGCATAAACCCTAGCCCTAAGTGTGTCTAGAACTAGGAAAACCTTAAACAAAGCAAAACCCTATTCTATTGTGCTAGAATAAGATGTATGTAATAGATTTTAAATGATGCAAGACTCTAAACCCTAGAAATCCCACAACATTGCAAATGAAAACAACAAGGAATGCAAATAGGATGCAAACCTCAAATCGGCAAGTGGGTTGAACGTAGAAGATGGAGGCACTTTGAAATTAGTCTTTAGGAATGATTTGGTGGCTAGTTGCACCTCCTCAACCTAGATTTCTCTATGAATCTCCATAGACATCTATCCTCAACCTTGTCAATGTGTGATCTTGGATGTGAAGTGAGATTCAAGACCTACAAAAATCCCTAGTTTGTTGTCTAAAAGCTTCAAATTTTGCCATGTGAGGAAGATGTTTTTGCACAAGATTTTGGAGTTGAATGTGAAAAATGAGCAAGAGAGAGAGACCAAATGACCTAAAAATAAGTATATATAAGAAACATGACCTAATTGTTAGGAATTTTGACCTAACAATCTAACACCCATCGGGGATTTTTTATTAATTATTGATTTTCCCGCTTGAAACTTGAAAAATCCTCAAAAAGGACTAGGTCGCCAACTTGGGCGACCTAGGCCCACTAAGGTATTTTTGAGTGGGAATGGCACTTTTTGGATGGTTTTGATATGTTTTGTCAGAATTTGGATGATCCCTTGGGTATAATAGGCTTCCAAGTCAAAATTAACAACCTTAGGGGCTTATAAATGTTGTTTTAGGGTGAAAATTGGTGAAATAGGACTTAAAGTGGAACCAAAACAGGCACAAAATTGTCCTTTTCTTCAAATGTATACAATTTTTGGTGACACAAATGGAATATCCCTCCTTTCTCTCCTCAAATAGTTAGTTTTCCAAGGAAGAAGTCGCCCGGGACCGCTACCCTCTCATTTCCTTTTTCCCTTCCTCCTAGTGTACCTTTCACAGGCGGACTCATCAGGTCGTCACCAGAATTCTTATCAGAGGGCGATAAAACTAAGTAGGCATGAGCAATCAGAGCCCAAAATCAAAAAGCTAAAGATGCTAAGAGACTAGCAGAGCCAAAATTGCAGACTAGTTTCAATGAGGCTCAGTAGTCGCTACATTTTGTGACTATGTACCCGACTGTTAGCAAACCGCAAGGAGAGATGCAGTCGGATGACTACAATATGTACGCCATGGGGATCGATTTAAGCATAGCCCGGCCTCAAGACAAGGTAGAGCTCATGGAGGAAACGCAGCGGGTGGTGACCATCGACTTTCTTAAGTTTGGTCACCAACTAAAGAAGAGGGAAGAAGAGTTGAAAAGTGTCAAGGAAAGGGTCGAGGTCTTCCTCACCAAGGAAAAGGCGAGGGATGCTAAATTTAACCGTTTGTCCCAACAAACGGAGATGGAGGAAGTGAAGCTCTGGGAGGAATTTGTGAAGTTCCAATCTCTTGATCCTAACTTGGTCGCTGAGCTACAACAGAAGAACTAGGGATATCAAGACCATTTGGCGTGTTTGGAGCAAGAAGTGCAATGAAGAGATGAAGAGTTTCACTGCCAGTGCGCTCAACTAGAGCAACAGATGCAGCAGAAACATGTGGATTTCAATGTCTGTCGGGCCCAACTGGAGAATGAGGTCCAAGAAATGAACTCATCCTTGGAGAAGGAAGCAGCAAACAAGGAATGAGTCGAGGCAAGCTAGATCGCGGAATCGCAGATCCTACAGGGACAACTCACCATAGCAAACCAAAAGGTTGTGAAGCTCACGCATAATATGGAATTAAGGGATGCAAAGATAGTCCTATTGAAGAACCTCGCTCAACCTCCTATCATTCGGTCGAACCTTCTTCAGGTAGCCCAACAGTTATATGTTTCATACTAGGAAAGAGTTAAGGCCTTCTACCTAACTCTATAGCCGAGGCTCCGATTTATGGCAAAGGCAACAAGTTTGGGCAGGGAGGTTCGTGAAGCAATCGAGCAGTTCCCTCAATCCATCGCAGAGAGAGTTATGGAAGCCAAGAGGTTGTTGGACGAGCTATATATGGTCCCAGATGAAGTCTTGGCTCGAGCGCAGGGGTTGAGGATCAAAAGGCCACTGCTAAAATAGCTAACAGGTTCATCCATTGCCACGTAGCCATCCTTCATGCCAATGAGTGCGCCACCACTTTGGATCAGACCATAAATAGCATGCGAGCAAGGTTCTCCCACCTAACTCAAATGGGCTTACCATCCCCATTTCTTGGAGATGAATCGATGGCCACGATGGAGCATATTGCGGTGAAGATTGAAGAGAAGCAATGGGATGCATCTACTTTTCAAAGTTTCAATCAGCCCCTAGCTTTTTGTAGAAGATATTGAGAGTGTCACTCATCCGATTGCACGGCTTCTTTTTCAACTCGAGTCTTGGGTCGGTATATCGACGACACTTCCTTACAAAGAAATGATCAATCTGCATGGAGCGTAAGAGAGTTTGTGCGACATATCGACTCCATCTAAGGTTGAATGGTTGCCTCTGTAGACTGCCCTCTCTAACCTTTGATCGCATCACCCAATGGATAGGACTCTGGTCTATGAACCAAAAATTTTGGGTTCCTCATTCCGCAGGTGAAATTCCCCTGATAGTCACCAAAAGCTATGAATATAAATTTCTCCAAGCTCCCTTCGAGTTATTTTATTTTTGCTAAGTATCGGCCACGCCCATCTATTGAATGCGACATCGAGTTCCTTTCACAAGGCTTTATTTGAATGCTGCCACTTGTTAGCCAGGCGCTCCCCACAAGGATTCTTTACTTCGCTTTTCAACGGCCCCTGCCATGCTTCCATGTGTCAGCAGTTCGCACTCTTCAGTGCTTCTTCCCGTCACTTCCCTATCGGGCCCCGATCGCATGCCATCTAGCATCAATCCACACACACTCCTTGACTGTCCCCACCTACAGTGTAGTATGTATGGGAAACCTCCACGTGTCTTCATCATGTAGGTTTTCATTGCAAGGAGGGAAGAATGAACCTCGGGCCCTGACCGCTTGCCACATGGATCTTCTAAAGGCTTCATCGCGCAGGGGGATGAAGCAAGCAACAGCCTCACAATAGTTTCCATGTATTATAATTGTCGTCATGAGTGGGTGACACATGTCAACACTCGGTTCTGCTAGGACCACTGCCATCACTCACAGGGGATGCATCTAGCGCTAAGGCGACCTCGTTCATGGCTCGAATCTTTTTTTTTGTAACGGTCGGGGAAAATAATGACCATATACATCATTGCTCATGATTGAAGGATATTTTTTGTTACTGGCTCACCAGGTTGGGGATTTTATTATAAATACTACTTCTTCTTCCAAAGTAGGGATTCGGATTTTGGCAGAAAAATTTGTGGAAGGACCAGGCCTTTTACTGTTTTAGATTATTGCAAAAGAACTCATAGACTATGCCATTGTTCAGTCTTTTTGTTTTCTTAAGCTATTTGATAAACTTTATGTTGTGTCATTATTGTACTGAATGTTTCATTTGCAGAATTTCTATAAATTTAATGCAAGTTTGTTGGTTTAGATCATGTCTATGACTCCTCTTTTTAGTGAATGTGCATGAATATTATCTTATGCCATTGGGTGAATCATTCAGGCTTCTATCTTTAACTTTTGTCATTCTAGGACATAGCAGATTGTTGAACGGGCCCTTAAATCGCATCCAAAAGATAGATTTATCATGCCTTACATCTAAATCTTGGCGCATCGCCTGAGTTAGATCTTTTATTTTTATATTTGCTTCCTTTTCACATTCAAAACCCCAATTATATAAAAAGTCAACTTCTTTAAAATCCGGAGGTCACTCATTTTAGCGCAATAGGTCCCCCCTTTAACTAAGTTTCCTATAAAGGTTGTTACCTTGTCAAATTTTGGCATCAACAGATTCCCCTATTCCCATGTATCTCAGAAAAAGAGAGATAATATCACCCTTTAACATCAGGTGGTCATATAGAAGAGTTGTGGCTCTAGCTGATATTCTTTCAAAGTTGAAGACTGATTGGATTGGTATGAGGTATAGACCTCCTCTATTGTTTTCACCACCTCCTACCCTCCATGTTAACATAGATCAGAATGATGATAATTTTGAGAGATGGAAGGATAGGGTTACTTTGCATCAGAGTTTTCTAAGGGAACCTAAAGACTTTGACAAAGAGGCAGATAGTGTGTATGATCTCAGTGCCAAATGTGAAAAAGAAAATAGAAACAAAGGAAATGTAGGTCAAGCGCCATAGCAAAGAGCAGGAGGACCTGCTCAGGCTTAGGAAGGGGAGGAAGTGATGAGGTAAAATTAACCTCATCAATATAAGTGACTAAATACCTTACCCCATGTTTTCCAACCCCCTTTACTCTGCCAATCAGTTATCTTTAGGTTTAATAAGTGTTTTCTTTTTCAAGGAATTGTTTAAACTTTATTTCCTGGAATTGCTTGGAATTAACTAACTCGTGCTAACTTAATAGTTTAGATTTTGCGAAAATAAACAGGTTTCTCATGAGTAAATGGTCATCATTCCTGCCTGGAAGAATTCAACGCAGAAAATTTAACACTAAAGACTCAACACAGACTCCATAAAGTTGAAGACAGGTGCCAAAAATTTAGGCGTCGGAATTTTAGGCCATTTGATGTATCAAGCTTTTATAGTTGTTTTGTTATTTCTTGTTAAATATTTATGGCTCATTACGAGCTTGTTTAATGTTTTTATGTATGGAATTAAAGTTTGTTAGGATTAGTTGAAGACTTTTTCAGCGGTATTTTCCACCAACTGAAATCTAGGATTCTGGTAAAAAGTTTTTGTATAAATATGTAATTTTCAAAAATGAAAAAAACAACTAGAGAATATCGTTATGTTGTCCTAATGAATCTCTGAGCTATGTTTTTGTATTACACTCTTCATATGAATAAAGCGAATCTTGTTTACCTCATTCTATTTTGCTAAGTGTTGAGAATGGAATTGTTTTGCATGGAATAATTTTGGAGTTATCAGTTTATGTGACCTGAGTTAGATACAGAGGAACCCGCGAGCTAGCCACTTGAGGGATTGTAGGAATAGATAGATAAGGATTTTTACTTTCAAAATTTTTGTTATTCATGTTCTGTAAATGATAAAGAGTGAAGTCGAGTCTCTTTTAGCTCTGTTAATTAAAGTTATGATGCACCTACCCTACTGTTAAGTTTCAATTTGATAGGACATTTTTCGTTAGTTGTCAATTTTGTTAATTCATTTCTAGTTAAATTTTTCATAGCTTCTTGACATGTTTTTCCTTTTCAGCAATTTATACACTTGTTAGTTTAATCATTTCGATGCTTTCTAGTTTAATTGTTATGCTTTTTAGACCAATAATTTCCTGATTTCTATTTTAGTTATTTCAAAGCTTTCTAGTTTAGTGGCCTTCTAGTTTTTAAGTTTCATTTCGGTTGTTTCATTTATTTAGAAAATCTGAAAGAGTTAGTTAAAGGGTTTCCTATTGCATATAGCCTTGAACATTGCTCGGTTGACATTTGATGCATTTTTAAAACTAAATCTTGATAGGACCTAACAAAAACCTATCACACATGTCTTCTTTGTGTCTTTTGTATTCTCTATCTATTTGGTTGTCTATGGAGGTGGAAACACCATTTGAGCGAGGGTTTGACTAAGGCAAACCCTGAAATAGCCCCAACATTTTTCTTCATTTTCCTTGTGTGCAGGTTGCTCAAGTGAAGCTTTGTGGGAGGCTTCAAAGTGTAGGACCTTCCATGAGTAACATCTTTCGCTCTTTTTCATTTATTCTCATTCTTTCTTTTTTCAAGTTATTAGATTAAACAGACTTCAAATTCAAAATAGTTAGTAGATTATTTGAGTCATGTGCAAAGGGTTTAGTTCTATGTCCATATGAGACGCCAACACATCCTTAAGATGACAGCATGCCGCTCTTGAAAGCTTATCCTATTGTCTTAGAGATCTATGTAATCTACTCTTTCAGTCCTTGAAGTCTTTTGTTTGTGATCATTCTAGAAACTTTGTTTTAAGTACATTTTGCAATCTCTTTCATCTTGAACCTCTGTCACTTGGATCTATGTCATTGAGGTGACCAAGGAAAATTCACTCCCTTTAGATCTTGTTCGTCTTAGGACTTGGGAGTAGTGAATCCCCTCCTTCACAACATGTTTTCACATTCTCGAAGGGTTTTTAATGTTTTGGCTACTTGGTCATTGCAAATTTCAAATTTTCTCACAAAATTTTGAATTAGGTTTTCAAACATGAGCTTATAAGAGATATCAAATTTCAATGGATAAAACACCATTTTTCATTAGTTTTGGTATCATGCTACTAACTATGTCTATGTCCACCTTGTTGCGTCTTAATGACAAAAGTTTCCAAATTTGATAAAATCTCTTGAAAAAGTTAAAAACTTCCTACATCAAGGAGAGTTAATAAAGCATGTCATGCCAAAGGTCATCATTAATAGGTATTTGGTGACATATTGCTATGGTTTTTTGATAGCAATTCATGTCATTAGGTTTTCATAACTCAAAGGCACTAAAATCAAGGTGAAAAATCATTGAAATGATTGTGTAAGCTTATAAAGTTCAAAAGAGGTATGATTGTGAAAAAAAAATTCATGATGCGTAAAATATCCCTTGCTAGATATAACCCAAAAAACTCAGCTTTGAACATTTGACATTTCGTCAAATAGTTGGCATGTAATCTAGTTTGAGACTAATTTCTGAGTGTGTATGTGTTGTTTGAAGCCTTGTTGAAGTGCTTAATGTTGCCAAAGTAGGAAGAACATGTATAGAAATGATAAACAAAGATTGCATAAACATATAACATGAATTCCACTTCAAAAGTTGTCTTTATTAAATCTATATCAGGTCTGATTTACATTAATAACAATTCTAATCTAAAGTTATTAGAGTTGTAACAGCATTATTACACCCCATACAAATGGAAGATTTATATTCTCAACATGCCAAGAACATACTCGATGATAGTCTGATGGTTTCCTTCGACAATACAACTCCAAATAAACTTGATGTGGCTAATCCAAACCTTGAAACAAGACCAATATGAACTTCGGTAACTAGCTACAAGCATGTCAACAATGGCCAAATTGAATTTGCTCCTTAGTGGTCTGAAAACCCTAATTTCCAGCCAAGGTTTGACTGAAAATGACACCCAAATCGCACGGTCAGGTGGTGAATGCACTGAAATGATGATATTTTCTAATAAGAAGCCCCAATCTCTAATTATCTTCTGATAACTCACTGTTGCAATCAATTCTAAATGCAAATTAACCTGTAATGAAGAGAAATGATGCCCAAATGGAAACCCAAGGTACATTTCCCTATTTTGTGAACTAGGTTTTCGTCCAATTCACTATCCTCCAAGGGATTTTGTCCTCAGAAGACCTAAAATGTTGTTGAAACCCTCTTCCAAAGCTCAAACCTGCAATTTTCTTTTGTCAATATGAGAATAGAATGCCAAAAATGATCCCAACATATTGCTTTATAACCACCCATGATCATTTTTATAAAATCAATAAAATAATCCTCCTCAAGGGTCTTTCCTCATCAAAAGAAAGGGCCACTTTTAAAAGAAACTTTGAGTTACTAGGATGGGGGCACTTTTCACTATTCCTCTTATAATTTTTTGTTACTATTCACTTTTTACTATTCCAATAAAGCAAACTTCAATATTTCCAATTTATCCTTGGATTCCTCAACTGAACTCCAAATTGAAAGACTCGTAAAGCTCCCAGCTAAGCTCCACAGCCCTCGGTTGGGTCCCCTAACCATTTTGTTGACCTACGGGAACCCTAATAGTAGGCCAACCTCCACTATAGTCTGAGTTGCCTAAGGAAGGGACATTATAATGCATCATTTAATTATGGAGTGTCTCATTCCAACAAAAAGCTTATAGCAATGGGTTAGCTACTTCATCTATAACTTATTTAAGTTATGAAGCTCAAGTACCCCTTGTGATCATTCACACTAGAATTGTGAGAACTATGCAACATATCTTGCTCGGTTCATAGTAGAAATTATATAGCAATAAGGAAAGTAAATAAAATTAAATATTCAAAGAAAACATGACAAAAAGGAAGAGAGATCCTACTGAGTTCAAGGTAGTAAATCTTACACTTTTGCTTTCGCACAAGAAAAAACACTAATGTTGTTTGATAACATCAAACCAACAAAGAAAGGAAAGTCTTTGAACTCATCCCTAGTCTTTAACATTACAAACAATGTGTTTAACTTTGTTCTTTCAAAGGCAACAAAGAACCTTTGGGAAGGAGTGCATGCACACATGCTTGAAAGGCTCTAGTTGTGTGAAAGCCAAACTTTCAATACAAGGGGATGGAGATCTACCTTATCTCAAAATATGGTTCCTTAGGTACACCCTTGCTTAAAGTTTGTCCAACTATGTTTACAAAGTGTAGTGTCAAAAAATGTACTCCTTTACATTTTCACAATATGTTTGGGTCCCTTAATAAATTAGATTTAATTAAGCCTCTAATTGGCCCAATTATGCATTTAAAAGCCTAATTAATCTCATTTTCTAAAAAGGAAATTTGTATTAAACAATTGCAAGCATTAATTAAATTGCCTTAAAATTGGTGTGTCTTAGGTTTGAGGCCTAGGACCCATTCGTCAATGGTTCCCCCTTAAGTTTAGGATCCCAATTTTTAATACGATTATAGTGGCATTTTTATGATTCAAATTCAATTTACAATTGTCGGCCTTTGAGGTTTAATTTTCAAGAAATTAGAAAATTACCTATGAATACAAGGTCTTTTATCATTTCAAATCCTATAATTTTCATGAGAGCAAAAAGTATAGCAAATATTATTGTCAAAGGTGTTCAAGAGCAGATTTCTCAATCATTTATTGCAACATTCAAGATCTCAAGCATCATGTCAAAGTTATCTTCATTCATGCATGTTTTTGGAGCTAACATTGTGATATAGGCTTCAAGCATTCAAGTCAAGATTCAAGGATCAAGATCAACATCCAATAAAGCCATTTCATGCAAAATTAAGACCTTGGAGAGATGTGTTAGATTTCAGTCCTTCAAGGATCTCCATTCAAGGGTTTGGTGAGTTGCAATATAGCAAGTGTTCATTCATCATTCCTTCCATTCATTTTTCATTTTATTCCAAGGTTTAATTACCAAAACGGGGTTTGACCAAGGCAAACCCCCATTCACCAAAAACAAACATTTTTTCTCTCTTTGTGTTTGCAGATTTGCAAGTGAAGAAGGATTGAAGATTGATCAAAAGTGCAATTTTGCAAAGTCGTCAAAGTTGTCATCAAATTTATCAAGCCGTAGAAACTCACTTGTAGAATTTAATTCCGACTTCCCGACTATGAAATCCGAAGGAATCGAGAGTGTAGATCTAGGAGCAGAGGACTATGAAAACAAATTTTGGATCCCTGTAGAAGACCCATTCACCCTAGGGTGAATCTATCCCAAGAGGACACTCAATAGAGGCTTTTGGTGACAAGTGCATAAATTCATAACCTTCTCAGATCTAATGGAACTTTGTGCATTCTATTAGATTAAGGTTTTAAATTGATGATTCAAGTGTTACATTGAACAATTGGGTTTATTTACTATTTTTTTTCTCTCAAAAGTGCATTTCAGGTTGATTTACCCCATCCTTAGTCATAAGGAAAACAGTAAGATCTCTATTAAGATTGACTCACCTAAGGGTTGCAAGTCAATCTTACCTTTAGGGATCTCTTTTTCCTAATGAAAATAGGGAAATAGGTACATTACCCCATTCAAAACCTACCTCACTTAGTCCTCATCATTTCACAATGATATGACTCCAAGATAAGGTTAATCCAAGGAAATTCTATTTAGGTGGTAATGAATGTCAACAACATCAAGGCTATGTTGCAACTATCCCATGTAGTATATGTTTTCCATTGTAACTATAAGAACTTGAATTTTACATGGGATATGAAGAAAAATCAACTTCGATTCTTGAACAAGGAGCTAGATAAAGAAATCGACAATAGAAAATTACCTCAACTCATCATTACCTTGCCAAAATTCCAATCTAACATACAAGGTGTGTGTCGAGAATAATACACATAATTAGGTTTCCTAGTTTGATTTCGCAAAATCCATCATTGATGGTATGCACTACTAGTTGAGGGACTGCAATGCCTAGTAGGTTTTTATATATTCTTATTCATATCATAATGTTCTAGAATGCCCCATTTTTTCAACAAGTTATGCATCTAACTATTGTGGAGGATTTAATCAATCCTCAAAGGGTGATTCCAATGTTTGCATGGATAAACATTATATCCTAAGCTTTAGATTATTATGAGTTAGGAAAAAAATTCTTGCTCTAGTTTAGACTTCTTTTGTAAATTTAAGCCATCGACAAAGGCTCATGGTAAATAGCAAGGTCCCCTATGGTTAGTATTTTGGACAACACTACAATAATTAAGTTTAATGGATTCAAAAGGGAAGCCTTAACTCCCAATTTTTTGTCACCAATAGAGTATTGGCCCTAGAGTTTGTGCACTAGCTAGATGACATTTATTCTAAATGGGGTGCAATCTAGAAAAAGAGTGTTCTATGGCGTCCAATTCTCTTTCAAAGGAGTGACCTTGAACAAAGAGGTTCTAATATTCTTCTAGAACTTAAACTAGAAAATATTGTGTTGGAGTTGATTGATGACTATTGGAATTATAACTGAAATGGATTTATGGCCAGCTAGTTGAAAAATCTACAGGCCAAAGACAAATTTATCCATTGGCGTAGGTTAGGAGTCAAAATGAAGAAAATACAAATTGATGATTCTCCTACTTCTTGTATGGAGATATATGAGCTCTCGACTAGGCCACTCCCTCCTTAGGAAGCCTTCTACTTTCCTCTCCACATTTTTTACCCCAATAAGATCATGATAGCCTACAAAAAGCATTAGGTAGCATGGACTAGAGCAAAGACAAGATTAGAGCCTATTAGAAGTATAGGAAAGAAATGGAAAAACCAAAGCATGGATATGAACAAGTTCCCATTGATGGGACTTGGGAGAAACTTTGAGATGAAAAACATGGCTCTCTAACCTCCAATTATGACATGAGCAACATTAATATGAGAGGAGATACAACAATATTCAAAGTTGAGGCAGAAGAAGAGGCACAAAGCTCACAAGGATTTGAAACTACTATTGGTTTGGTTGAAGAAATTCCAATGCAATCAACCATACATCCTCCATGGGAAATACCACTTCACACCATTTGACTCAAACAACTTTGACATCTAAGAGTCTCAAAGCATAGTTAGAACAAGTACACTAAGCAACACAATCCAGTCTCCAAAGGAATATGAAGGGTACAAAAATCATTAGACAACCTAGTGGATCCATTTCCAAGAATATGTTACACCCCCAACAAGGTAGGTTGTTATTGTTGTGCAAAAAACTTTGATTCAAGGCTTGGAGCCTTCATCATTTTCTCATAGGGAAAGGAAGAAAATAAAATTAGTGGCTCCCAAGAGTTCTAATTTACAGACAAAGGCACCATTACAAGCAATGACACTTTCGACCATTCCAATCACACAAATACACGCTTCTCTTCCCTCTACTCTTCAAGCTATCCCCACTCCCATTATTTCACCCTTGCTACTCCAAATGCCTTCTCCTACTCAACCCCTTTATTCTATTGAAACTACCCATGTCTCAACAACCATTGCACTGCTATTTTTATTTATCCACCTCATATTTAAACAACTCCATCTTCCTCAACATCCCTTCCATTTCTCTCTCCAATTTCCATTAGCTACTTATCCAACCTCCAACAAAACCTCCACCCATCTTCTATCTTCTACCATTCTCCTCTTCTATTGTAATGGTTCATTCACCCCTACCTTATGGTATAGTAATTGCACCTACCTAATATATGGTCACCTTCCCATATGGCCTCCCTCAAGGATCTCTATTCACAGGAAGATTTATCCATTCTCCATCTAATTTCCACCAACAATTGAAAATAGCTAAATAGGCTTATGAGGCCAAAAAAAAAAAATTGAGACAAGAAGATAGGGCCTTGGCTCACACACACATTTAGTTGTTATATGACTCTACTCAACCATCATTAATGATTGCTCACATGACCCCTAATGTGGACAATTTGTAAGGTTTGATGTAGTTAAATAATTACTTTGTACATGTTGAAGGTCTCAATCTATCAGAAGCATGACTAGAAGATAAAGTCAAGCTCATGGAAGAAATTCAAAAATCTATCATAGTTGACTTCTTAAAACTCAACCGCAAGCTAGAGAAAATGTAGATGGAACTTGCTAGAGCCAATGACTCAAAGCACTATTGAAAGTATGTGATAGAATTAGTGAATTTAAATAGGAAGCTCCAAGTCTGAGTAAAGATTGATAGGTAGGAGGAAAACAAAGCTTGATATAATGCAACCCAATCAAAACTAGACAAAAAAAAGCTCACCCTAGAAGGATATCACCAAAGACTACAATGAGTTGAGGAATCAAAGCAAAGGTGGAAAACCAAAGTCAAAGAGTTGCACCAAAAGCTAGTTGAGGTAACAAGTACCAATGATCAAAAAATTGAGATAATCCAGAACTTCAAGCAAAGGTTTTGTTGACAAATCAATCTTCAATAGTAACGTCCATGGTAAAGAAACTATATGCATCATACTAGGGAAGGATTGCATCAATGACAACCAAACTCAATTATGCACTCAAGTTCATCTCCTTGATGCAAACTTAGTGCAAGGATGAAATCTAAAGTAGATGGGGGTTGTATTCTTACTAGCTCCAAAGGTATAATAGGGGGTGTCCCTAGTTGCCACAATAATTAACAATAAGAGAGATGTAATGGTGAAGGTGAATAAAATCTTAGCCAAAATAAGGCCATCTTAAAGCACGAGGCCCAATTGGTCACTAATCTAGCAGGAACTTCCCTCCCCCTTCTATGATGATGACAAAGTACTAAGAGAAGAAGAATCAAGGGCAATGCTCAAGGAAAAAACAAGTTGACCAAATATCTTTGGAGGGCTAGGTTCATACGCTAAGCATTGCAAAGTAGAAGCAGTTCCTTGTCTACTTGCACAATTGGAGTATCAAGCCAAGGTCGTCATGGATAAACTCAAGAGCATCTCACACAAGGATGTGATTGATCTAGATTAAAAAACCAAGCTTTAGGAGGAAGGGCTACCCAGCTCATGCAAAATGGGCATCACTCCAAGCTACCCTAGAAAAATTGCAAGTGCTTTCCCTTTGCAAAGTACTAAAATTTTGAAACGTTGAAAGTATATGTCTACAAAATCCAACAACTCTAGGTTCATCCTTACAAGCAAGGATCCCCTATGAGGTTGCTAGAAATGTATAACTTTGCTCTCCATTTACCCTTTTAGGGCATATATCACTGTAGTTTGAGAATGTAATGGCACACAAGTCTCAACTTTTACTTTTCAACACTTCCACATGTTTATTTTTGGTTTCCACATCATCACAAGTCTACATTGTTCATTGTTTCATAGATCAATGATTGATGCATATGAAAGATGTCAATCCAACATATCCTCTCCATTTTGTCATTGGTAAAAAGCTAACACATCAATTCAAGCAAGCTCCATAATGTTGAAGTTATAAAAATTTCACAAGGAAGTGAAGTCATTGATTGCACATAGAAGAGATCTAATAGTTGGTGTAAGTTCTTGAAGTTTTCAATCTAACAAGTTGCAGCTATTGCACTATTGGATCAAGCTTATCAAGTCAATAAGCTTAGATTGACACAAATTTCAAATAGTGTCATTTGTTAATAGATGACATGGTGGACAAGGTGGGTCCCAATTTTGACAAAGTTAATAGGTACAAATTGTGGTCACAAAGCTATGGAGCCATTTTTTTTCCTTCTAATCAATGGTGTGCGCATCATTTCAAGGGTGGCAATCTAATAAATATTTTTTGTTGTGTCATTGGCCAAAAAAGAACATAAAGATATACTATGGAACCCATGTTGAAAGAAGATGTTACCAATCTAATGAACATGTGGCACCCCAACACTTCCCATGAATATTGCTATAACTGACACATGTTTGTCATTGTGCCATTGGCTAAAAATAGATCAAGCACAACGACAAAATCTATCAAATTCATTGCATATGATTCACTAAGATACCTATTGGATGTTTAAGATTAATCGAGTGTAGAAGAAGGTTTTGCATGCCAATTTCTTCATTCCAAACTAATGTTCTTAAGTGCCATTTTGTTCAAACTATGTTATTTTTAGCATACATTTTTGTTTTAAATTATAATTTGGCACTCTTCTAGAGAAATATAAGTATAAATATCTATGATCTGTTTGGAAAAGGCAAGACCGAAAATTCTAGAGAAGGGATTGTACTCTTTGTTCTTCAAGCCTTTAGGGCAAATTGTAATTTTATTATAATATTGTATGAACTTTTTTGCAAAGTGTGATTTTCACTCTCAACCTCTCACATTTATAATTATTCAAATATAAATAAATTATCTACCTTGTTATGCCTATCTATGATTATTGTCCATCATATTATATTATTTCCTTTCAAAAAAAATTCATGCCTTAAATTAAATATGTGAAATCTTCAAGCAAAGTGACATTTGTGTCAATTGTGCACTTTATTGCTTTGATTAAGGATACACATTTTAAGAAATACAAATTTTGTGCTAGCTTAGTAGCAAAAGTTAACATTATTTCTAGTTTCCAATTACTTAGACTAAGAATGTTAGTTATATTTTTCTTTCCTCTTCTCTCCACCCAATCATCTCAAAGTTATTGAAGATCATATGAAGAAGTGACTTCATAATCTAGAGGTTATCTTGTAAATCAAGCCCCACATTTACAAAATTTCCCATGTTGGTATAGAGATGAATGAAAATACAAATCTAAATATAAACATATACGTTTTGCAATATTCAACCAATTTATTATAGAAGGCAATATAGATTTACAATGTATATTCTTTACAATATATAATTGAGCCAAAAACTCTATTTTTACTTATTTTCCATTACAAAAGATCTAGTATAGATTTACAATGTATATGCTTTGCAATATTCAATTGAGTAAAACCTCTAATTATTTGTTACATTGTAGATAAATTGATATGAATTTCATAGTCTTGCTCAACAACAGGTACAAACACATCAACCATCAAAATATGCATTCAATGATATAGTTTTCATCACTTTATTATCTATTCATATAGTTGGTAGATGCATTGCTTTTGATTGTAAGACATATTTAAACCAATGAAAATAAATATATAAGGTTTTAATAATCCTCAACATTAGGATTCATTATGAGTACCCAAGGCATAAACAACATTTATGGCAAGTAATAAAAGAAGATTGAAGAAAAAATATAACAAAAGTATTTTAACTATAATAAGAAAAAATTAAAGAGATATCATTAGTGTTTTAAAATAGTGAATTAAAATTTAATTAAAAATTGTAATGACAATAGAACCTAAAAAATCACATCAATGAAGATAGTCCATTCAAAAACTTTTTAAAAAAACTTCATAAATATCTCAAATATGAGAAGCTCCTAAAAATAAGATTAATATGAATCTAGATGTTTTAAGAGAAAATTTGTATAATTGATCATTTGACCAAAGTTGAAAATTTATTTACATTCAATGAATGTTATAATAACCTGCCTATAAGAAGAACTAATAACACTTCATAATTAATCCACTAAATAAAATATATGTCAATTTCATATTCGATTCAATTCCTTTTTATAAGGGGTATAAGTAGGATTTTTAGGGGCCCTAACCCTTTTTAACAAAACAAGAAAGATAAAACAATGAAGCCTAACCAACAACAAGAAGTGCCAACAAGGATCGAATAGCATTAAGTCTGCAAAACAATAGCAAACCATCAATACTAAAAGGAGCTAAATACCTCAAACATAGAGCATACAACCCAAGGACTAAAAGAGACTAGCTAAATCAAGGTAGTTTGAAACCAAAATGCTCCAAAGAACATTAGACAACCCCATCCATCAATTATTTAACGTCCATTTCCTTCATTGTTCTTTTAATTGCTACTATAGAATCAAAGGGACTTGAAAGCCTCTCTCATGACACCACCTTTCTTTTTCCTTTATTTAGGTGGGCAACCTTTGGCACTCCATCAAAGGGTTGACTTGGGTCTCCTCTAAACCCCAACTTTCGTAAAATTCCCTCTCCCTACAAACCTCAAGCATCACATTTGGAATGGTCTTGCATACATTATTAATTCCAACCAAAGAGGGAACATCCTTCTCACCATTACTCACCTCAAGAGGATGATAAAGCGCCACATGTTCTTTTTTCCTCCAGAAAGGTTGCTTTCTCCTATTGCTTAGGCACCCAACCACTACATGAACAACCTTGACACAACTATGACAACCACCCAAGGCTCTTCATAGATAATTTGTTGCACCTATTTACCAAAATTAGAAGGTAATCAATAAAGGGAGCACCTTATCCAACTCCACTAAAAAACAAAAATTAGCAAACAACAATCATTTCTTGGATTTGGTTAACAAATCTGCCACAAATAGTTGACCAAGTGATTTGGCAATGCCCATCAATACCTTCTCCCAATATTCCAACAACCAAAGAAGCCAAACCCATACTAGAACCATACTAACACATTATTTCTTAGGATCAAATCTCGGTAGCCATTTTTTAAGGAATAAGCCAACCTTGTTGAGAAACCACAAGCCCTCCAAGAGAGTCTATACACAATCCATATGGTTCGAGAAAGAGATCGAGAAGAATCCCTTCATCATAGCCAAAATCACAAATTGCCCCCTAAGTTTCTATTTTTTATTCAATTATTAATCATTTTATATGTGTTAAAATATATGATACCCACTTGTAAGACTTCCAAAATAAAAAGAGTACAAATAGATCATTTCAAATTACATACTAATAAAAGAAGAGAAAACAATAGCATAAGCTGGAAAGCCCAACTATTGCTCAATTCTAAAATTGCAAAGATAGCAAATGTGAGGACTCAAATTTAAATAAAAGGACCAACAAAATAGTTCTTGCAACAACCTCTCTACAATTGCTATGCCTACAAACCCCTTCCATTACTTTTGGTAAACTTCAATTCAAGCTAAGGAGAGTTTAAGTCACCACCAAGAAGAGAGTCTCCTAATTTGAGCATGGGCTTCTTTTCCTTCAGTGGTGAAAAAAAATTGTTCCTTTATTTAACTACAATTTTACATATTTGATATAAATTGGGGAAAAAAAGAGTTAATGTATGATTCATGTGAATTTTAGTTCTATGTATTAAATTTTATTTTTATTTGTTATTTAAAAGTGTTATTTGACAAACCCACAATATCGATTTTAGAAATAAAAAGTCTTATCAACTTACCTACAAATGCATATATATAATTATTTGATTTCTTGTCAGCTTTTATTTAACTAAATTTGAAATGACAACTAACCACCTAACTCTATAATCAACTTACAATTGAAGAATAAACCCAACATAATGCAAGACAAGAGAAATTATAAATAATTTCAATTGACTCTATATTGAAATTGAAATTACAGCTAAGCTGCTACTTTTATACTCAGATTGTAACTAAAGAATGGAGACAACATAGTGCAAAATAGAAATCATGAATAATTTTGATTCAACTAAAGTTGAAATTACAACTACGTGGCCTAACTTCTATATCATGAAGAACAAAATACAGCATAATATAAGAAAGGAAAAATCGTAAAAAAATTGATTCAACTAAAATCAAAATTACAAATAAGTCACGCAGCATCTATACATAAATTAAAACTGAAGAATAAGCACAATATAATACAAATTATAAAATTATAAACAGTTCTGATTCAACTAAAATAGAAATTACAACTAAGACTTTTTAACTTTTATACTCATTCAAGAATAAAAACAACATAATGCAAGACAAGAAAAACCATAAACAATTTTGAAATTACAGCTAAACCGCTAATTACAACTTTAGAATGAAATACGAAATAATTTGACGGGAGAAATAATAAATATACAGTTGAGGACTGAAATATCTAGCAGAGCAGCTGCAAATTTGTCAAGTTATGAATATCTAGCAGACGCAAAGTCAAGACAGGCATTTATTAACATTTTTTTCCACGAAGAGATGGACCAGAGAATTTCCAAAGCATACTAAGATAATATTCTACGCAGACTTAGCTTTCTTGTATGTCCTTACTCTCGCTCGCCTACGTGATTTATTATGCTCTTTCAAAACAAATACAACTTATAATACATTAATATCTTCGCTACTTTTTATGTGCATTCCTTGCTCTTTCTTACTTTCTGCACAATGGCGTTCTCAATCACACGCTTTGGAGGTGTGACTACCACCTCTGACGTCCACTTAACTGAGCAAAAATCTCTACTCTCTCAATCCCAGACACCACCTGCTGATCAATGTCAGATGGTTCGAAACTGCTTAGAAATCATCCGCCCACACCAGTCGACTGCTGATGATGTTTCTCACTCTGAATTGGTTACACGAGTAGCGTGGAATGACAAGGAACTGTCAAGGTATTCTTTAGATTTGAGGCTTTTGTAGTCATTTTAATTTTCTGAATCCACTTGGAAACGCCCAATAATCATTTTTAGTAATCCCCAAATCATTTATTTCTTTTTCTGCACCTGCATAAAAACTGTGTTGAGTATTTTTTATTTCTTTGTACAGATTATGCATCACACCAATAAAGATCCTACCACTTCCCCTCTTACTGCTTCACATAATTATAATTTTGAGTTAGTTTGTTTTTTTTTTTAAAAGGTGGCTTTTCAAAGGATTCAATCTTTTTTTTTAAAACAATTAGAGATATAGTATTGAAGCTCAACAGTAATGAAATAATTATATGGATCAACAAATTAAGGGGTGGGGTTCTGGTTCAATTGAGTAAAGCATTCTTTTGTAAGCAAGAGGTCATGATGTTCAGTCCCCCTATCCCTGTAGTGTCAGATAGCGTGTCTCAGTGTTGTCAATCACGATAAAACGTTTACCAGACAGCATTGCTGGTAAAAAGTTTACCGGACACACTACAGATTATAAGGGGTCACCAATTCCAGTTGTCTTTAAAAAAAAGTGTAAAGCAATAGCTACAAATACAATCATAAAACTAACAGCTCAGAATCAACCAAAAAGACCAGCAAGCACTGAGGTAGTTGAACGGCTTCAAGCCATGGTGCCTCGAGAGCCCTAACACGAACAGCAGCCTTGCCTGCTGAATCATTGAAGCAAGATTCCTTCTTGATTGTTCTTCCTTTTTTAACTGCCAATCCTAAATCAGAAGATGATTTAGTGCTTCTTGTAGACTTCATGCCAGAGTAACCTCTAGGGCCCAAATCCTTCATTTTTCTTTTTCCTTTGTTTAGTGATGGCCATTTAAGAGAAGGCTGAACCGTCCGAGAAGGGCTAAAATCATTCACTACCTAGCAAGGACCCTCTGAACCTCCATTAAAACTTCCCTCTCTTTGTCAGCCACTTCGAGAATCCTCATATCTGAAGACTGCCTTAAGTCTCAGAACCAAGAACACAATTGATATCTTCTTTAGAGCAAATCCTAGCCACTTAAGGGCAAATCTCAACTCCACAGATTCCACACCAAGACTAACCTTTTTAGCCTTATCCAAGGAAATCAATTCTTCATTTTGCTGAGATAGACTAAGCTCATTACTTTTCTTCTTTCTTCAAAAATTTTGCGTCCTCCTACTTACCAGACAAATAGCAACAAAGTGACCAGATTTGCTGGTACTTTTGGCAAACCAATGACTTCTCATAGTCAATTAAGTACCTCCAGTCACTATATTTTGAAGAAAAATTATAACTCATTCGCATAATCATGATATGCATAATTTTGGTATTCTAAAATTCTAAAACTACATTTGAAAGGCATGCCAGTCATGATTTAAATCTGTAATTGACAGCTAAATCAATACAAGCATTATTTCTTAATAAAGATCAATTCTGGTGATATCCTATTTTTTATAGGTTTTATTTGAAAATAAGAAATAAGGATGAAAATCTAGTTCAAAGCTACATTCAAAAAAGCGCCGGAAAATTCACCACAGCGGAAAATTAACCCATGACGGTGAATTTTCCATGGCGGTGAATTACTGACGGTGAATTTTCCTTCCGTAAATTGCTGACAATAAATTTTCTTAGAACCATAACTTTCAAATTGTACACCCCAAAAAAAAGAATTTAAAAATTTATCAATATAGAATAATAATAAAATATAAATTTCCAGATAACTGTTAAGTTGTTTTATAAACTCTAGAGTCTAGATACGTATTTCTGGTTTTTGTGAATGTAGGAAAGAATAAAACTGGAATTTTATTTTGGCATATGTATGTGGAAACTACAAAACAACGAAATTAAAAACAAGTAAACTTAAAATTTAATTTTAAAAAAACTTTAAAATACCAATCAAATCTAGAGTCACTATCTTTCCACGAAGAGATGGAGCATTTCTGAAGCATAATAATATCATATTCGACAGATTTAGATTTATTGTCTGTCCTTGTGCTCCTCGTGATATTCTACGTTATTTCAAAAGAAATTCACCTTCCACTACATTAAATATCTTGACTAATTTTTTTTTAATATAAGAAAAAACTAAAATTTTATATTCACTTGATATATAAACTTATATTTTTTATTTTTCCCTCTAATTTTTTTCTTCTTTCAATTTTCCTTCCCATCTTATAAACTCAATCTTTCTCATCTCTCCCTCTCAAACTCCAACTACTCTTTCTCCCTTCCCACTTTTGTACCTATCTTGTATTCTTCATCTTTCAAACCGATCTTGCATTGGCATGAGTTCCTTCTCAGTTATTTTTCTTCCTTTTTCACATTTCTTTCAGCGCTTCCCATATTATTATACCTTCCATTTTAAAAAATCAGACCGCTCAGCAATAGCAGAGATGAGAAAATTGGAAAAAAAAGTTTTAGAAGATTAAAATTCATTCTGCTCAGGGTCAAATCCATTATGAAGGTTTCAAACTTTATAAGAATTATTTGTTACAGTTACTCTAATGAATGAGCCTAAATTTTATTTGATGATATTGGTTATGCAATTATTTTTGTTATGTAGTGTAGTAATTGTTAAAAACCTATATTATTTTATTTATTGAAAAATAAATGATTTATAAATTTAATTTAAATTTTGTAAAAGTATTGAGTAAATATGAAATTAATTTAAATTTTAAAATCGTATTAAGTAAATATGAAATAAGTTTAAAAACAAAAATATATAATCAAATTTTACGAATATTTAATATTAAAACATATTGCTTTATAAATTCTAATTGTAAGTTTCAAATTTGTAGAAGTTAAGTTATATAAATTTTAAATATTTAATATATATTTATTTATGAATATAATAATAAAAATTAATTAATTATTGATAAATACTTTTGACCTATGAAACCAACGGAAATACTACTAAAAATTACCTGCAACATATCCAACATCATTTGGCTATCTTTCCGTCACATCCTTCCAGCATTCCCTCACTGCAAATCACGACACTCTTCAACACTAAAGTGTCCTTCGAAGATTTAAACCATGATCTCCATTATAAGAACCAAGAGACTCAACCACTTGACCACACCTTATTTATTTACACTTAGAAAGTGAATTAATTTATCATAATATTTCATGAATGTGCAAAAATATGCATAATGTAATATATGATGATTATTTTCTTATTAAATATGTTAAAATCAGGAAAAAACTGTTAAAAATAGAATTGTGGGCATGTACTAAGACCTTTAGGTATAATTAATCATTATATTAATTTAATGAACAGAATTTCAAACATAAATTTATCAATTAAAAGAAATACAGAATCAAAGAAACTTTATACTAGTGAGACAATTGCTTGTCTAAATTTTCTCAAATATACTGTTCCCTTAGTTTATCCCTCTTTTGAAAATTACCTTAAGCTCCCTTCAGTTATTAAGTCTAAAAGTAAATTCTTTCTTGGATATAGATTAAAATGACTTAATTTTGAAAAGATTCCAACCCTTTTATACAGATCATAGCAAATATAACAATGAAGCCTAACAAGAACAAACCAAACGACAATAAGAGACAAACAGCAACAAAGTCGTAATCTAACAGCAAACTAGCATGGTATCATTATTATTTCCTTCTCTTGTTTCTATATTGCTTACACGGTATCATTATTTTTTCTTGCAGGAACAAGGAAATTAGCAAATTGGCTAAAGATCACGATAATTCACAAGCAAATCATATCAGTCCTGTCCTCATAGTCCAATGTCCAAGCCCTTATACAAACAGTAAACCAACTTGTGAATCTTCGTTCAGTTCAGGCAAGGAAAGTAATACTGCCCTATCTACTTTTGTTTCTTTGAGCAAGAGGTGCTTTAGGTTGGAAGATCGAGAAATTACTGCTGAGAATTTTAAAAAGAAATTAGTCCAAAACAAACCCAAGGTTATACGATCAGGTGCGGAGTTACGTAAAAGATTAGAAACTCCGATTATTAAAGTGATTTGTCTTCTGTGGCATACACTTACAACTGCACAAAGATGTGGTCAACTGAAGTCCAACAAAACACAGACCAAACAAATGTCTTCATTTAAAGTATGTATGCTAAAGCTAACTAAGGAAAACTGCTCATTGGTCTCAGAAAGAGAAACATCCGCTGCAACAGCAACTGTTGAGCCCAGCATACCAAACGAAAGTGAGGAAACTGAAACAGAAGAAAGAGATATACAGTTTTTGTGGGCAGAGAAATGGCGACCAAAAGGATTAGGAGATTTCATTTGTCACAAGCAGCAAGTACGAGACCTTCAGTTGCTGGTAATGTCTTTCTATTTTATTTTTTGGCTGTAGAAGAGGTTCTTGCATAATTATTTGAAAAGTTATTTTTAAGCATAAATTTGTGGTAAAGCTTAAACGGCCACCACGTCCTTTGTTAATTGGGATATCTAAAGGCCCAAATAATAAACAACATCCCAGTTGTTTACTTTCAGCCTTTATTGCATTAAGTGATATCTTTCAAATCGGAAATTTCAAAGAAAAAATGGTAGCTGTTACTGGCATTACTTATAGCTTATCTTAGATAATATTTTTAACCCTGGCCTAGTGGTACCCTACAAGTACATGGGCCAAAAAAGAGAGTAATCATTGTTAATTTTATGACCAGAATTGACTTAAGCAGAAATAGAACAATTAAAAACAATATAACACAGCATATACCCTGGGAAAACCCTCCTTGAGGGAGAAAAACCTAGCAACAATATATCACTTATATATTGAATAAATGAGCAGCAATTCGCTTTACAATATGGCCAATCTCTAGGCCGATCTGATGTAATTGTAACAGCACCTCTCTAGATGCGAATTTGACAAACAATAATGACTTCTTCACAAGTCGATCTCCTTGAACAATATATATCGATCTGCTGACGAAAGTAGTCTCCACTCATAAATATGCAAACTTGTCTTAATAATAACTTTGATGCCAAGGAGAGAAGAAACGCCTTGCATATATACAAGATGAGGTGACCTTTCATGAAGAGTTGGCCTCTTAACAAAGTGTGACGTCCTTTCACAAGGGTAGCGAACCTTTAATTTAGGTCGGCTTCAATAAATAAAATATAAATTATTATTTGAAAAGAGGCGCCACTTCACCTGGGTCGGCCTCAAATAAATAAGTAGCCGTCAGCTTTATTTATTTGTTTATTATTTAAATCGGGTGAAGGATAACACCCGCCACTATAACATCAACACTCCCTCTTAGCTAGGGAGGTATCCTTCCAGATATCCATGTCATGGAGTCTCTCAACATGACATCCACAATGGCTACACCCATTTGTGGAAAAGAGTTTATCACGGAATCTCTCAACGTGATATCGTCATGGAGTCACTCAACATGACGTCCACCATGGCTACTCCCATGTATGGAAAGAAACATGTGCACAAGTGCCCATCACGGAGTCACTCAACGTGATGTCATCATGGAGTCTCTCAACATGATGTCCACCATGGCTACTCCCATGTGTGGAAAAGCACAAGTACAAAGGAATCATCACGAAGTCTCTCAACATGATGTTTCCATGGAGTCTCTCAACATAACATCCACCATGGCTACTCCCATTGGGTGGAAAGAACCACATCTCCGTCTCAGAGATGGACAAGGACTTTCACCTCATATTTCTCTGAAATATGCATTATAGCAAATAACAAAGATCACAAATGTTGAGTCTCCCTCTCAGCAAGGGCTTCATTCTCCACAACTCCAAGCTTGTCTCGAAAGTATACAAACTTCACTCTGGAGAGAGGCTTGGTGAGAATATCAGCCGTTTGATCATCAGTGCAAATATACCTGAGTTGAATAGCTTTCCTCAGCACCATATCTTTGATGTAATGATATTTGATTTCCACATGTTAAGACCTATCATGAAACACTGGATTGACAGATAACTTCACACAGCTTTGATTGTCACAATGAATCACTATCGGCTCCAATGTTTGCCCAAACAAACCTGCAAAGAGCTTTTGAAGTCACACTGCTTCTCGAGCTGCTACACATGCTGCAATATATTCGGCCTCTGCAGTGCTTAGTGCAACTGAAGTCTACTTCCTGCTACACCAAGAAATCATGGCAGACCCCAAACTAAAGCAACATCCAGAGGTGCTCTTCCTATCAACTACATTCCCGGCCCAATCAGAATCAGAATAGCCTTGTAACTTTAGTTCTTCACTAGAAGTATATCTCAAGCCATATCCTACTGTGCCACGTAAGTATCTCAAGATATGCTTGACTGCAACTAGATGAATTAGCCTTGGTTCACACATGAACTGACTGAGGGCACTCACTCATAGCAAATGTCTGGTCTAGTATTGACTAAATACATCAACGATCCAATCAACTGCCTATACATGGTGGGATCTACAAATCTGAACTAGCTGCAGAGTCACTCAACTTCTTCAAATTTGTTTCCATCGGTGTAGACATAGATTTGCAATCCATCATCCCAAATCTCTTCAAGATGTCTATGGTATATTTCCCTTGACTTAGAATAATCTCATTGGGTCTCTACCACACTTCCAATCCTAGAAAGTAATGCATAAGACCTAGATCCTTCATCTCAAACTCAGAGGCTAACTCCTTGCATTTGACAATGAGATATTCTGCTCTAGTAAGAAATAAATCATCAACATGAAGAACCAAGATTAAAGCCTCACCATCAATTACCTTGAAGTAAAGATTTGAATCTGCATCATTCTTGGAGAATCCCAAGCTCATCAAGTATCAATCAATCCTCTCATACCAAGCATGAGGTGCCTGCTTAAGGCCATACAATTCCTTCTTCAATCTGCATACATGAGACTCCTTCCCATGAATCACAAAGCCATTTGGTTGCTCAATGTACACTTCTTCAATCACACCATTAAGGAATGTTGTCTTTACGTCCATTTGATGTAGCTTCCATCCTTTAGCTGATACAATAGCAATGATAGTCCCGATAGATGTATATCGAGTAACAGGAGCAAATGTCTCCTCATAATCTATTCCCTCTTTTTTAGAGAATCCTCTAGCCACAAATCTTGCTTTGTACTTCTCAATGCTCCCATTAGTTGCATGCTTGATCTTGAAAAGCCACTTGGAAGATACAACTAATTTCCCTTCAGGTCTAGGTACAACATCCCAAACATCATTCTTGATAATAGATTGATATTCTTTTGTCATAGCATCTCTCCATACTTGCTGATTTGATGCCTCCTCAACACTGGAAGGTTCAGACTCAATGATGTGACTCATCAATACCACATAGCCTAGAAACTTCTGTGGTCTCTTTCTTTCTCTGAATGTGTCTCAAGGAGTTGCATACTTCTTTGCATCTTGCATAGTCTGTCTAGCCCATAGAGATCTCTTTCGACCTATAGCAATGTCTCTTGGACCATCAGTAGGTTCTATGGGATCAACTGGATCACTAGCCTCTTCTAGTTCAGTAGACTCCCTCTAAATCTCAGGAGTATGATCAGGAGAAATGTCCATATCCTGAGGTGTCTCTTGTTCTTCACTATCTATCTCCATGTAAGAACCCTTAGATCTTTTGAATGCAACCTCTTCTTCGAAAGAGACATCCCTGCTGATCTCAATCTGTTTTTGTCCTATATGTAGATCATGTGAGCCTTAGAAATTTCACTGTAGTCCACAAATATTCCTTTCTTGCTTGATGGTTCTAACTTAGATCTTTTATCCTTAGGCACATGAATATAAACAAGACAACCAAAGATTCTTAAATGACTAACCTTAGGTTTCACACCTGTGAAGGCTTCTTCAGGAGTCATATTTTCCAATATTCGATGAGGGCTTCAATTCTGAACATACACTACAATTCTGGAAGCTTCTGCCGAAAGGAAGGTTTGTAAGTCTTGATCATGAATCATAGCTTTGGCTGCCTCAACTATGGATCTATTCTTTCTTTCTGCAACTTCGTTTTGCTGAGGATTGTATGGAACACAAAACTCCCTCTTGATCCCTGCCTCAATGCAAAAATTACGGAAACCTTCAGAAGTGTATTCTCCTCCATTATTGGATCTCAGAACCTTGATCCTCTTTCCGGACATATTTTCAACTTGAGCCTTGAATTCTTTGAATCTATCAAGTACTTCTTCAGACTCCTTAGACTTCAAAAAATAAATCCAAGTCTTTCAAGAATAGTCATCAATGAAAATCACATAATACCAATAACCACTCAAGGATGCCACGGACATTGGACCACATAAATCAGAATGAACAAGATCTAGAATTCCTTTAGATCTACTTTCACTACTATGAAAAGGACCCTTAGTATTCTTACCCAGTGCACATCCTCTGCAAGTGCCATCATGCTCCTGATTGAGCTTCGGTAGACCCGTAACCATCTTCTCCATGGATGGAAGAGCTCTGAAATGTAGGTGGGCAAGTCTCCTATGCCATAGCTCACACGAACTGGTATAATCATGCAACAATGCTTGAACTGGACGAATAGAAAGTCTAAATAGACTCTCTTGACAGACACCAATCACTCGGGCTGTTTTGATGCTAGGGTTCTTCGGCCAAGCAAGAACTTTTCCCTCAGAAAATGCAACTTGATACCCTTTGTCCTCCAAAGCTGAAATTGAAACAAGGTTTCTCTTGATTCCCGGTACAAACAAGACATCACTCAAGTGAAGAGAGATGCCATAATCTAGATGAAGAGAGGTGGCTCCAGCACCTTTCACTGAATAGCAAGCATCATCTCCAATTATCACTTGTAAGTTGGTTTCTCTTTCTACCAAGTCTAAAAGATGCTCCCGATATCCTGTAATGTGTCGTGAAGTACCACTATCAATCAACCATGTGCTACTGTCAGTTGGAACATTGCTTGATAGAGCAGAGATGAATAGGAATCCTCCTGAGTTGTCTCTAGATTCCTTTTGAGGTGACACATCATCAACATCTGCGGTAGAAGCATGTTGCTTTGGTCTTGTTAAACAATCTCGAGCATAGTGACCATACTTGTCACATCTGAAACACTGGATATGAGAGAGAGCCTTCTTCTTCTTTGGTTCAGGAGCATAATCTGATTTTCTGTCTCTATTCCTCTTGAAATTGCCTTTTCTCCCTTCTCTTCCTTTCCTTCTAGAAGATTGAGCAGCAAGAACATGATTGTCTTCATTGTGAGAGCTTCGTCCATTTCCTCTTGCTGCCAACCTGGATTCCTCTTGAATGCAATCAGCCCTAAGACAATCAAACTTGGGCAATTTAGATCTTCCACTAATGCCTTGGATAAAGGGCTCCCAAGATTGAGGAAGACCATTTTGTACCAATCATGAATTGATTGCAGTTTTAAAAAAAAAAAAAAAACCAACTTCCAGAATCACCTGAAGTTTAACTAACTTACTTTCATGCTAGGTTTCCTTTGTACTTTTAAACGGAAAAGAAATTCAATTTAAATAAACACATCATATTAAATTCCTCAACTAACTTTTTGAATTTTCATTTCTGCTGAAGGAAACAATTAACCGAATTCTTATAACTGAAAATTCAAAAGAACAATAACCAACTTTCCTTTGCTTCCCTAATGTAAGAGCAATAAAAATAACTGTCATCCTAGGGTTTAAGAAATGGAAAGGCTAACTGCCACATTTCATCTGACAAGAAACTAACGAATTATCTATTTAACAAATTACCTAACTGAAGGCAAGAAATAACTTCTTATAGTCATTCTTTGATTTCGATTCTTTCAGTTCTGATGAATGAGTCAAATAACTGTCTAACTATTCAACTGCAAGTTCTACATATGAACTTTTAATAAAAGTAACTACAATTTATTGCAGTATTGCAAATAATCTTAAATTGACAAAAGCGTGCACCTGGAATTACGAGAGAGAGAGAGAGAGTACAATGTGACATCGTCACCATGCTGATTTACTTGAACAGTCTTATCATTGAGAGAAAGGGAAACATCACCAAGGGCTTTTACCACCCAACAGAGACCTACTGGTCTCCCATGTTTCTTCTACTGAAGAAACCCATCCCTTCACGAGGGTAATCAACAAGGATCAAATTATCATCATGCCATTCTGAGCCTGGTGTCATGAACCTATACCCCTGGTCGATCCCTCCTCTGTAGGTGCCTCCTAACCAGAAAGATCATTCTGACCAGAAGTATATCTGGTTCATGATAGCTGACCAATGCCTAACTGGCGTCATACCTTGGCCAAGGATTTTTATAACGTTATTAGCACTCCTGTGCTGTCAGCACTCTCACCCTTGCTCGACATGATACATTCTTGGTTCAAGGTTTTATTTTTCAAGGTCATGTTGCCAAATCTTTTCTTATAGAATTCTCAATTTAGCAATTCATAATAGATATTATAAGAGAGGGAGCTGATTCTATACCATTTCACACCTTAAGAGCATTCGGTTGTCTTAGACTCGCTAGGAGGTAAGAGAATGACTTGTTTTCCATGAAGTTCCCTATTCAGATTATAGAGTTTAACAAGGTTAAGAGGTTCTAACCCATTCAAGGCCTTAAACTCTGTTTTAAAAAAAATAATGACGGAGCACTAACCACTCTACTATTAGTTACTCACAGTTCAGGAATATCCTTATGACTGGCCAAAATTTCTTACATGATCCAATCGGCTTTGAATCTCAGGAAGACGATTAGATTCAAGAGTTAAAGGAAAAAAAATGAATTACATATCTCCTCTCCAAAACAAACATAGCAATAGGTTGAAAAGAGAAGAGTTCAATTCAGGCATGAAGGCAACTGATCGCAAAGTAATTTTGACGGCAGTTTGTCTAGTATCCGATTTACTTTAAGAGAGGACAAGATGGAGAGTTTTTGAAGCGAGTTGCTTATCAAACATTTCATTACTGAAAAATCCCTCAAGGAAATACGAATTCTTCTTAAACCTTCAGTTGGATAGGAATTCTTGATATTACAACATCCCGTGAGAAAATCTAAACAAATCATGGCTATCGAAGCTAGGCTACAAATTTACAAAGCCCAAATACGTGCATGTTTGAGAATGCAAAAACTGGAGGTAAACCCGCACTGGATTCTCCAAGGATTGAAGCAGGGGACGCGGACTCAAACCACGAACTTCACTTATGCCCGTCTATGAAGACCTAGGTTGCCGCCACCAGATTTCGTTTTAACAGAAGAAGCATTGAGAGAGCACAAAGAAAGGGCCGACAAGGAATGTGTGCAACAGAAATGAAACCCAAATCAGATGATTATCCGTCTTAGGGAAGAACAAATAGTATTCACGATGTAAGCCAAAAGTGAATGCAGGAAGAGTACGATGGAAAGCTCGACAAGGTAAGTGAGTAGCCAAAATGAAGCTAAGACCAGATGATATTCGTTTCTGGAAAGGACGTCCAGCTCACAAGAGAGTCGAAGGTATCCGAAGAGAAGACAAGCTAGAGCAGAGTCCTAGCATGAGAAGAAGAAAAGAAAACCACCCCCACCCCCGAAAAAGAGAGGTCTCCAAATTTAAATTTTCCCTCCACCATGAAACCTCCGTTCCAAGATCACATGAGCCCCTGTGACTGCTTAGCTTCCTCCTTGGCCGATTCATTCAAAGGCACCCAAGAAAGCTGACGGAAAGGCTTCAGTTTTCCAAGACCGACGACTCCCACCAAACAATTAATTAATTTATTTTTGATTCCCAAGCTTTTCAAATGATTTCATATTCTAATCAATGGCCTAAGAAAAAAAATATCCATTATTATTATCTTAATATTAAATAACCATTTGCAATTTCTTTTTAATAGGTGATTATTGATTTGTATATTCATATATTTAAAATTGACTTGTTTTATGATAATTTTATTTAATTACTTATGGCCAAGGTCATGACGTCGACACCACTGTCTTGCACCGCCTCTAGGTTTGATGATAAAATTGATCCATTGTTAACCATGTCCTCTCCCTGGTGATTTCTCCCTTTCTCTTGTGGTGTCAGCAGTCCTGCATCCACTTACACAGAGTGTGGTTAGATCATTCCCAATGTTTATTTAAGTGCACATTTAATTTATCCTCATGAACTCATTCTATTTCTCAAGTATAAAGAAATCATTCTCATAAAATAAAATATTCATTTGCGAATATAAGAGTAAAACATTTCCATTGAAGTTATAATATGTAAAGCAATTATTTCATCCTCAATTCACTTTCACATGAAAACAAATGCCTGTAACTAACATAACGACCATAATTTCATTGTCATAAACATGTTCATGATAAAGGGGATGTAACACATTTAGTGCCAACATGACTAGATCTCTATCATCAACTAAATCTCCAATGGCATATAGCTGATCTTTCAATTCAATGATCTTCATGAAGAAGGAGATGACTGAATCTCCTTTAGACATCTTTATATGATGGAGTTGTTGCCTCAAGGCAAGAGCTCTGCTAGTGTTGTTGATCCCATACAAGCCTTGGAGAGTCTCGAACATGTCTTTGGCTGTCTTCATCTTGGATATAATTGGCACAAGATGATCCTTCATAGAATCAATCAAAATCTTCTTAGCCTTAGTACCATTCTTCTTCCATTGAGTTTTCTCAACCTCATCGGATGGCTTGGGCACATCACTCTCCACAAAATCGAGAAGATCATTCTCTTCCAATGCAATAAGGACTCTGACCTTCCAAGAGGTGAAGTTAGATGCACCATCAAGCCTATCTTCAACCTTGAGTCCATTCACTATTTTCGAAGCTAAGATAAACTCCCTTAGATGAGAAGAAGAGAAGAAGATTTCGCTGCTTAAACAAATCTGATCTTGATCTTGATCTTGCTTAAACCCGCTCTGATACCACGTTAATTTTATGACCAGAATTGACTTAAGCAGAAATAGAACAATTAAAAACAATATAACACAGCATATACCCTGGGAAAACCCTCCTTCTTGAGGGAGAAAAACCCAGCAACAATATATCACTTATATATTGAATAAATGAGCAGCAATTCGCTTTACAATATGGCCAATCTCTAGGCCGATCTGATGTAATTGTAACAGCATCTCTCTAGATGCGAATTTGACAAACAATAATGACTTCTTCACAAGTCGGTCTCCTTGAACAATATATCGATCTGCTGATGAAAGTAGTCTCCACTCATAAATATGTGAACTTGTCTTAATAATAATTTTGATGCCAAGGAGAGAAGAAACGCCTTGCATATATACAAGATGAGGTGACCTTTCATGAAGAGTCGGCCTCTTAACAAAGTGTGATGTCCTTTCACAAGGGTGGCGAACCTTTAATTTAGGTCGGCTTCCATAAATAAAATATAAATTATTATTGAAGAGGCGCCACTTCACCTGGGTCGGCCTCAAATAAATAAGTAGCCGTTGGCTTTATTTAATTGTTTATTCTTTAAATCGGGTGAAGGATAACACCCGCCGCTATAACATCAACAATCATTCCCTGAAATAAAGCATTTATCTTAGGATTGTAATGTTTCCCAACTTCTCTTAGCACTCGACTGGGATTTATTTGAGGCTAGATGATCTTGAGCATGATCTTGTATTTGTTATTTGGTTATATGGTCTCTTGGATGTGTGTGTAGTTGAAGGTAACAATCTCAAACTATCAACAGATGATTTCTCTCTGTTTTTCTCTAAGTCATAAAGCCACACAAATTTGATCCCAGATTTTTAAAAGTCAATAAGAATTTGGAAACAAGCGATGGTATTGTTGGCAGGTTAGATAACAACGTCGATAGGGCATCTAGAATCGAAATTGTAGGGAAATTCAAGTGCTTGCCTTTTCGATTGGAGGTGATGATTTCACTTTTTAACTTTGAGAAGAACAAATCCAATGTTAAAGGAAGTTTTAAACAAGAAGATGCCATCTTCTTGGAACAAGGATGGTGGATCTGACCCTCTTAAAAGTACAAAAATAAATAAATAGCAAGGAAACTTTGAAGTACCAGATCCTCTTTCAAAATATGTACATGTTGACTTCAAGCAAGCTTTGTAAATCTCTGCATACATGGTTTCCTATCCTGACTACACGTTGTTTGAATTAAGGAGCACTGATCGAAAACTCTATAAGAGGAATTATGTCCACAAGGTTTAGATTGGGAGTCGTTTTATATTCAAATGTCATGTCTAGTATGAGAATACAAGATGGGTATTTATGTTTGTATAAAGATCGTGGACTTCATTACCGACATTTTTTCAGTATCCTAGCCAGAGGTATTTACCCCTTTTCTGAGTTTGTCACCTTCACTGTAAGACTTTATTTACCTGACTGTTCTTTGCATTAGTGCTCTTTGCTTGAGGTGTTCATAATTTTATGTTGTTTTCTTACCCATATCCACTCAACAAAATAAAGTCTTGGAATCATGAAAGCTAAGGGTCAAAGCAGAATGGTGTCCCACTTCTTGGCTAAACTTTTTAAAATATTTCAAAAAAAATAATGCTTAACAAGCTTAGCGAGCATAATTTGTCCTTCAAATATCTGAACTCAAATCTGTCAACCTTATTGATTTTAGGATGCTTAAAACTCAAGCTTATCTTTATAGATGCTTAACATCGTAGCAGCTCCAAAATTCCAAATAACTAAAAAGTAGAGCTCAGTTTTTGTTCTTTCACCACCACAAAAAAAAATCCAAATCCTCTTGCCCACACGTCAAGCATCCCATTTCTACCTTCTCTTGGCATCGAGCTCCTTCTAATGCTTCTAATTGATATCACAAGGATCAAAGCCAGGTTAATGTTACCAGCCTTCTCTCTACCTGAAATATACCCCTTAATTTTTTGCTTTTAATTTTCAGTTACAACAATGCAAATCATGCACCCGTTAAGAATTAGCTCTTAAACCAAAACATAACTGAAATAACTCTAACCAAGAATGCGCCCTAAAACCATTTAAGGAGGGGCGGGCATATGGTCAGAGGATCCCTAGGATCTAATAACTTGAATTACAATAGGAAATGAAGAGCTAAACTCGACACCAAGAATGTGCACGCAAGATCCTTTTGCAAGCCGAGGTGCTAACATATGGTGGAGTGCTAGATTAACTGAAAGTAAACTTCTTCTGCAAATGCAGGCATCCACAAGTGATGGGAATACTCCACTTATTACGTGGGTGTGATTATTACAAACATTTATAGGCGGCAAGCCAACCAATTAACCTCACTTCCACTTAAACTGTGGGGGGTATACAATCCACACAACCACATTATTACGTGGGGGGAATTACAAACAAATAAATTGCAGCAACAAACAAAATGCTGTTAGTACTACTAAACAGCTTACAATTGATCAATAAACAGTTGCAATATGATTACCAAGAATTCCCAAAATGTCCAAAGGTTAAGAGTATCACTTCCTCTAACATTTACAATGCTTAAAAGATATAGAATGAGACTTAGAACAGCATTAAACAATTTCAAACTAATCTGATCAGAAACAGGAAAACACAGAAAATCAGATCAGCAAAGAGAGAATTCACCAATTTAGACGGAACTCCTCCGAAACAGCTCTGAATGCTTTCCGACCACAGTCGAACAACAGTTGGAAGCTAGGCGTCCAAACTCCACTGAGAAATCGAGCCCAAAACAGAGAGAAACAGTAGGCACAAATCCCAATGCAATAAGAAGAAAGGTACGGCCTTCAAGAAAGGTCGACCTTCTCCCAAAAATCAGAAACTCCAAGATAAAATCTGCAAACTTGCAGAAAAGGGCGCCCTCCACAGTAGAACAGCATGGGCTAACACCCAGAACCATACAAAAATCTGACTTGCAGCTATGAACAGAAAATAGCTTCAGCCAAGCCAAAACAGCAACTTGTAAAAACAAGTTTTACATCAGCAACCTGCTCAACTCCAACAATTGAAGCTCCATCTGTATTTCAATGTGAAATACAGCCATGATAATCCACCTAGGAAGCCATAGTTGCAGGCCCAAAGGATGGAGTGAATTCGCTAAGCTTCCCCTTAGCCAGGTTTTGGTTTCAAACCAGCAGCATAACACTACTTTCCAATTTTCAAAGATACGAATGAATGAGCAAAGCATCAATAAATAAGCTTCCAAAGAGGAGATGAATCAACTGTAACCTCCAAACAAGAAACTCTTCAACTTCTCCAAGAGGCGTCCATTTCAAAAAGCATTTCTTTTTGAAATATTTAAAACTCTTCATATTTCTCCCAAGTCATCCCAATTAGAGGAATAAACATTTAATAAAATATTAAATGTATCATTTTATGGCCCCAACTTAAAGTCATTAAGCTAGGCATGAGGTACAACTTCAAAACACAATTTTAACTAAGTATAAAACTTAGTCCAAGGAGACAATTATCACGAAACTGGAAACTGAGACATTACCAAAATCTGGATAATGAACTGCACCATACTGCTGATGAAGACACTGCCAAAATAGACTTACTAAAAATAGCCAATGCCAAAAACAGTTGTTCACTGCAAACTCGACAGAAGGCCAAACTGAATAGCCACACTGAATTGCAAAAGGCTGAGTTGTTGCTAGAATGATACTGCTATAAATTGACTTACCAAAAATAGCAACTGCTATAAATAGTAAGTTTAAAAAACACCAATTGAACACCAACTAAGCAGTAAACAAGACTTACTATAAATAGTAAGTGTTTCTAAACGCCTTCTGAGCACAAACCGAGAAGCCAATATGACTTACTATAAATAGTAAGTGCCTGGAAAGGTTATCAGATGGAGATGCATGTTACAACATTCTGAAGCTCTCTGAAAACCCAGAAAACTCCAAGAAACACACTTCCAAACTCCTGCATGCAAGCCTTCAAAAATGCATATGAAACCTCCTATAAAATAGGAAACTCTAATTTTCCAATCTGCTTAGCCTACGAGTTTTCAGAAATAGGCTAAAACCTCAAGAAGAGTGTAGGGCTAAATTGGGGACATTACACTACCTCACAATTTGTCACCACTAGATGTTAGGAGAGACTCTAGTAGAGCTGCCATGCTTTCTCCTAGAATTATCCAACCTAAACACTTTGGTTCCTGACATTCTCCTATGAACATCATTGGATCTTATATTGGTCCTTTTGATGTGATTGATGACTACATATCTTCTTGTCCAAGTTTTGGTCAAGATGAGTGATGATGGTATCTCTAGACAGGACCGATCTCTAACTCGGGACATCACTGACTCCTTTTTCTAGTGGATTCCTAGATTTATCCAACATAAACACCTTAACACCAAATATTCTCCTATAGACATAATTAGATCTTAAATTGGTCCTTTTTATGTGACTAATGATGAAAAATTTTCTTTTCCTTTTCCAAGTTTTGATCAAGAGAAGTCATAATGTTCTCTCTATACAAGGCACTGATCATCAGCTTGGGTCGTTATCAACTCTTTTTTCTAGTGGGTTTCTCCTACTTCAATATAGTAATTTTCATTTGTAGGTACTTAAGCATCAATATGCATGTCCTGGATTGGGTTTCCCTTTCACTCAGAGAAGAGTATTAAGTCAGTACTTGTGTTAAGACACTTTCATCCCGTAATAATTCTCTATCATACATAGATGTATTCTCAAGTTTCATTGATCTATTTTGGTCATTCATATCTAAATGTTGGAGAAAAGTCAAAAATTTTAACAATACCAACAAAATATATATTCTCGTTTACTTAATTTCATTGATATTGGAGATAGACTTTCATTCAATATTTGAAACCTAAAAAGTGATAGTTATTGCACCTTAATAAGAGCCTACCATAAGAAAAGCAAGAGCCAATTTTTACTTTTATTTAAATGAAAAACTCTCTAGTATTTTTTGAGCAATATTTTTATGGTATGTTTCCATCCCATAGCACCCTAAATTTCACACCCAAATATAAGCGAGTTGCCAACTTGCAAAGAGAAGAATATTTGATATAGTATTATTAAATTATAATTGAAAATATCAACTTAACATTTGTTATACAATTATTGTCAAGGCTCTTGCCTTCAAAATCAAACATGTATACAATGGGCTAAGCCTTTGATTGTCGAGCTACTGGGAAGGTATACAATGGGCTAAGCCTTCTACATGACATGTCTTGTTCATCAAGTTCAATTTTGAAAAGGCTTACAATAAGAATAGCCTTTCACATTGACTACACTGCAGCCTTTAGATTTTGGTCCCAGGTTTATTCAAGCTATAGAAACTCTTCACCATCCTGCTTTTGCTCTTTGTAGCATCAAACAATGGTGTACTCTTGCCCCTTCCCTTTTAGTTCTTGCTATTGATGACTTCAGGTAGTTTATATCCCATAAAGCTTCCTAGAAATTTTACAGGGTACTTCACTTCCACATGGAGAAAATAAACATTCTTATCGGCCATTTTTTGATAATTCCTTTGTAATGTCCCCCATTTCGGCGTGATCTTGTTTGACGGTGTGTTAGCCTTTTCTTGGACCCTCATGGGCTAGTTGGATTGGCTAGAGGGTTAGTGATGTTTTCTGGAGGAGTTGATCGTTCTCGTTTTCAGAGCTCAGTGATTGGTTCACAGTAGGCCTTGGCAGTTCAAGAGTTGACAGCTTCTGACGGCACAGAATTCTATGGAGATTTGTGGAAGTTATGCTTATTTAAGTGATTTAAGTTATTAATTAACTTATTATTATTTTATAAAGTCAAATTGACTTTATCCCTTTTATATCACTTAAATATTCATAAAGAAGGGTGATTTAAAATTAAATCACTTAATCATTTAAGTGGGTGCCAAATATTAAGTTCTTAACTATTGAAAAGGACTTAATAATATTTTTAAAGATTTAAATGATGGAAAAAGGGCGTATCTTCTTGGAAATGCGTGCCTTTTTGATATAAGGCATTTTTGGGCAATGAGAAAATTATTATTGATTATTTCAACTTTGCCTTGGGTTTCCTTCTGTGCTTTTACCTATGATCAAGGTTTTGAGCAATCTTCCATTGGAGAACGATATCTCTTCAATGTTGAGCACTTTTGAGACTGTGAGAGACCAGTCGAATTTGTGCAAATTGTGAGAGCTTCATACAAAGGTTCTACATGCTTCAATCAGGGTTCTATTATTCAGTATTCAGTTGTTGGCAATAAGGAAGAGGGTTACTTCATCCAGAGTCGCCATCTTCAGCAGATTTGTAGCTCCAGCTTTGATCCTTCAAAGTCTTCATTGGGCCGTACCATTTGCATTGGAATTTGTGCCTTCTTGGAGGATGGCGTGTGAAGCTAGAAGCTAGGGCGCTTTCTTTTGGGCTCCTGTTTGAGCTTCATTATGGGCGGCTACTACTATTATCTCATTGTATCCTGTTTCTGAGTGAGGAAAGTCAATTCTGGAGGCTAGGCGTCCACATATGCCAGATTTCACCATTCTTGGCTGGCGAGTTGGCTTACTTCTTTAAATAAAATATCTGGAAACATTCTGGTATGTTTAGCACTTGTGATCTATTTGTTATTGTTAAATAATACCTTCTGCATTTTCACTCTGTAGAAAATAGCTCTGTTTCTCAATTTATGAGCTTTAATTTGATGCACCCCTTCTCTTCTGTCTACAAACTTTCTCTTAAAAAAACGGAAAAACACATTAAGACTTAAGAAAATATTGGGGTTTGAGTTGAGAGCCAGCAGGGCTCATCACATCCTTTCTTACTATTTTTAAGGAAGAAATGTCTCTTAAAGAAGACATTCATTGCCTTAGGATTTTCTATTAAGTTTCTTCCTTGAGATTCACTTGCAATAAACTCAATGCTTCAAACAATCTCTGCATTCCTTCCTGATTTGGTTGCAACAATATGGATGTCGTTGGATTGATACAAGTATTATGCTCAAATTTTGGGATGTACTCTTTGCTTTCCACGCCACCCATATCCCTCTGGAGCTATTTCATAATAAGGGTGAAAAACAAAGTAATTTTGTATCACTAAACCTATGTCTCTAACTGCTTACATATAGATAAAGTCTCAATTTTGTTGTTGCTTCTCATGTTTATTACTCTTATTATTGGATTCCTTCAACCATTACCAGTAGAATGTTAGAAAAGCTTCTTAGAGATTTTTTCTAGACTAATACCCATTCCTAAAAGAATTTTTATGGTATCTTGGTAGCTATGTTGTTTGCCAAAGCTCAAGGTAATATGGACCTTATTGACGTCAAAATTCATGGAATAGCTCTTTGTGCAAAGTGGATTATTAGGATTTGTAGGGGGTTGAGCCTAGGAAAATCTAATCCAAATTTGCATCACTCAAGGCTCTCCTCTTAGCAAAGCCAGTTTCCAAAATATTCTGCTGACCCCTGCTTTAGTAAAGATTGTAGGAACCTTTATGTTCTAGAGTATTTGAAGGGTTGTTATCATGAGGACCAAATTCAAGTTAGGACTTTCAATAAATAAGGATTGCATGCCCAAAATTCCTTTGTCAAAGCTCTTGATCTATTTAAAAAAGGTAATGTTAGAGTCTGAATTTTTTGGCAAAACTTCTATCAAGTGGCTCACTTGACCTCAAACTTGAGCTAAATTTCAACTTCATCAGAATGACAAGATTGTATGGTCTTCACAAGCTTGAGCTCAACCCCCTTCATATGTGAAGGGAGTTAAAATGGATTGTATAAACCAAGTTCAACAGGTATACAACAGGCTTAGCATACCAACAGTTCATCCACAAGATGATCCCTTATAAGATTCTCACTTATAGATGGCAACCTAATTCAACTTGCCTTAATGGATTAAACTACTTGAAAGAATTTAATGCTTCCATATTAAATACAAAAATAGTCCATTTTCTTTGGTGTTTAGTGTTTCAAGGCTTGCCCTCTCCTTGTCCTTGCCAAGAGCCCTTCAAGCACAACTTTTGGTTTTGGCCGAAGGCTAAAGATGTTGGTTCTAAATCTTAATTTCTTCACTTTGTTTCATCCTCAATAATTATCTTGGCTTTGAGCTCTATTTGGTACTTTAGGCTTGTTCCTGTAAAAAATGAAGCTTTTTATTCCAGTGTACCCTGGGGACGCGTCCCCCCCCTAAATCCCGAGCATTCCCGGGACGTGGGGACAACTTTCCCATGTCCCCAGCGGCGCCACCAATTTTGCCACTCGCCATCGGGGATGTCCCGACGTTCCCGGGACGCTGAGGGGGACACCTGTGCATCCCTCGAGCGTCCTGGGGTTCACCCAGGTGTCCCCCACAGCAACAACTTCAAGCACATGTTTTAAAAAACCAAAACACATTTTTTTATTATTTCTTTGGTTCTATTCGAACCCTAAGGGTATGTGGGGCCCATCTATGGTCTTCCATGCCTTCAAAAAGCCCTCCAAGCTTCATTTGTATTCACATTTTCATTTCTAATTGTTTGCTACAGCAAGAAGAAGAGTGAAGAGCTAAGAAAAGAGTGATTGGAGGAGTGAAAGGAATGATTTTGTACTTGTTTCGATATCATGCTACTCATTGTAATAATCTTTATGATCAAATATTTTTGATATCATATAATAGAAATCTTCCATTTGCCGATTCGACAATTTAAAATTTTATGTAGTATTGAGTATTCTAATTTCTAATTAGTAATTCGATATTGAAAACTTCAATGTTTATTGTTCAATGTTCAATGTTCAATTATTTACTATTTAGTATTTCAATTTAGCATTTGCAATTTTGCTATTTTACTTCTTAATAGTCTTATACATCTTTTCATGACTAGCATTTTAAGTACCATATGTATAGTATATACACCCCCCGCCCCACCCGCCGCCGCCGCCGTCCCCAAATTGAGGCCCCTTTGTCCCCCCATCCTTGACGGTGGTGTAACTATGTTTTATTCAGAATTGAGATTATGTTTAACTTTAAACTTTTTAAATCCATGAACGCGGCTAGCTAAACAATTGTTCCCTATTTTCATTGAGATGTTGAAGTAGTGGTTTCTATGCTCTTATACGGATCTAGAGCTAACCAATAAAATCTGTGTTACGCCAAATTATTCACAGCAACTCCTGAATTGTTGGAGAAATACCCTTGCACCATCAATCAAGTGCCCCTTGGGGATGGGGCACAAAATTAACTTATTGCTTAGTAATGTGAAGCTTGCATATCAATTTCTTAGTATTATTTCTACCACATAACATATTTTAAAAATTAATATAAGTAAAAAACATAGTTCCACAAAGTTTCCTGACAAGGGGGATGTGGGAACATGGGGATGGGTTTCGGGGATGAGGGGACCAAGGGCCTAAGTTTGGGGACGGCAGAGGGACGGTGACGAGGTGGTGGCAGGGCAGCGGCACTGAAATACATATAGTACTTGAAAAAATAGTTATAAGAAGATGTATAAGAATTACAAATGAAACTTTGGAAAATTAGTTTAAAACATTTGAATTTTGAAATGAACATTAACTTGGCATCACTCTTCTTGCTCGTCATATTGCTCCTCCTCAACCCTCTTGATCTTCATTCTCACTCTTTCACCTTACACTTGCAGCTTTCACTCTCACACTCACATTAGCTTCTTGTTGATTTGTTTTTGTGAATTGAAATGAGGATAGAGGCAGTTTTATAGAGTTTGTGGGGTTTGGATGGGCACAATAGGCCATTAGGGTTTGGCCTTGGGCACAGAGTTTAAAGAAAATTTTGATTTTTTTTTTTAAAATGCTTTTTGGTTATCTAGCAACAGGAGATGTTTGGAGGTCTTCGAGACGATCCGAAGACTCCTAGGAGTCGCTTGGACGTCTCAGGAATGCCCCAAAGTTCCAACGCCATCTTGGAGACAGCGGCGTTGGTGGTGGGGTAGCAGTGCTAGTGGTGGGGCTGCAGGGGGGCGTCCCCCCAAGTCCCCAAGTCTCTGAGGCGGGGACGTCTCAGAAACTCGAGGTTTTTGAGGGGGGATGCATCCTCGTGGAACATTGGTAAAAAACTAATTGGGAATAAAAATTTCTATTGATTTTTTAATATATCAATATAAAATATTTTAAATAAATTTGAAGATGTGTATATTGCTACATTTTTATGCCTTCAATTTTTTTATAAATTTTCACAATACTAAATCATTGTGAAAAAAAAAAATCTTAGTGTTTAGACTGAGTTTAATAAAGTTGTTCCTACTTTAGGTTAGTCTTAAATTATTCTTTATGCTTTATTTAGTTTTCATGATTTTTAGCTCAATGTAAGTATATATAAGAAAGCATTTGCTTCTTGTTTTATCAATGGAATATCTTGGTAATCTTTTTGTATTTTGTTTTCGTAATATTGTATCAGAGTCCAAGTCAAACTTCAGGATCAATGAACACATGAAGATCTAGGGATTGCTGCAGCAGTGACGATTTGAGGAACACTCGTAGCGTAAAAAGTACCAAAAGGAAGTCGTACAGAATAGTATGAAACAATACAAAATATCTTGGTAATCTTTTTGTGTTTTGTTTTCCCAAGAGGTTTTGGGCTGAGGCAATATATACTATAGTTTATTTGTTAAACAAGTCTCCCACACAAGTGGTGAAGCATAAGACCCTAGAGGAAGCATTGTCTGGGAGAAAACCAAAAGTTAGTCATCTTAAGGTATTTGGTTCCATTGCAAATGCCTGGATTCCAAATGAAAAGCAAACCAAATTAGTTCTTAAGGGTATAGTGACAATCATAAAGCCTACAAGATGATTGATGTTGACACAAACCTCTTGACTTTCAACACAGATGTTACGATCGATGAGGAAGTAGGGCCTTTCCAAACATCTCCAAAGTTCTAGATTAGTAAAGATCAACCTATTGTGGCTAAGGATTCAAGTGTTCAACTTCAGCAAGCTCCATTTGAAGGGTGGAATTACGAGCATGAGGAATTAGACCTAGTTTTTGTCATATTCCTGGCTATAAATGAGAATCTTTTGATTTTATGTATTTCTAGGTACAACAATTAAATCATGCAAATGTATTGACTGTTGAATGATACTTTAGACAAACCACTTCTATTAAAGAGTATAAGTTTAGGTCAGAATAACAAAATCTAGGTCAGTTTGACTAAGTTAATACAATCCACTAGAATGGTGTCTAAATTATCCAAACAATGTTTTGCTAATAAACAAATAAATATTGAAATAGAGAAACCTATAACTGACCTAGGGTTTGGCTTGGTGATGTTGATGTTACAGCGTCAAGTCTCTTACTTCCAGCAGCTATAATAAATAATAGAGGAATAAATTAAATAATAGCCTTGGCTATTTAATTTATTATTGATCGAATTTAAGTGAAGGGGCACTTCACTTCATCAAAGAAATAATATTTATTATTTCTTCTTGGCCAACTCATTTAATTATTGCCATTCCTTATTGAGGCCGACCTCATGAAGAGTCATTTTGTTTTGTATAAATACAAGGTGATGATCACCTCATTTGATCATCAAGTTCATTCATTTATTTTTCGCACTCCTAGAAGAAGTTCGCATTTGAGTAGCAGTTCATCATCTTGAGCAGCAGATCATTATATTGTTACAGCAGATTGATTTCAAGGGGAAACATCTTCATCTTGTATTTTCGCATCTAGGAGAGGTGCTATTATTCATTGTATCAAATTCGGCCTTGTGTTGGGCCTGAGTTGTAAGCAGGTTTCTGCTCTTATTCCTTGAATATATAAGAGATATGTTTGTTGGGTTTTTTCCCCTCGAGTTGGAGGGTTTTCCCAAGGTATCTTGTTGTGTTCATTGTCTTATGAGCTGCATTTCTACTTATTGCATTTCTGATCCTAAAACTAACATGGTATCAGAGCGGGTTTATAAGAAGATCCGATCAGATTTGTTAAGCAGTCTTTATGATGGCCATAGCCCCTGAGATGGCTAGACAGTGTTGCTTATGGTGTATGCAAAAAGAGGACGCGATATGTTATAATCATATTGTGTGAGGAGATTATGAGCTTTCTAGAGAACGCTATCATTTACATCTGGCTGCGTTTTTTTTTGGGACTCTGAGTTAAGTCTAGAGATGTGTGGAGAGCCGTTTAATGCACAAGCTTCAGTCCGGTGTCATGATCTCATGATATTTTAGTTCCTTCTTGACATACTTATGGTATTCATCTTTAGAATACTAAACACTAGAGGCTGCAGTTCATGTTCTTTACCAATGCTATGCAATTAAGAGATGAGTATTCTTTTCTTTATACCTTTTAAATTTGAGGTAAAATTCAGTCTGTTGAGTTGTGTAGATCTGACATCGGTTATTTGAATCATGTGTGTTTAGTAAAGATCATTGGGAGAAGATCAGTTATTTGAATCATATTTTGTGTTGTCTGGTCATCGAGTCTATGCAGATTAGGTGATGATCCTACACAATGTTCCAGTCCCGTGAAGATTTCAACTCCAATTCTGTGTGATCAGGCGATTTGAGTAGGCATAGTGCCCATTTCGACGGATTGCATTACAGTTGAACATCTTGACAGAGAAGTTGCCATCATTACTTAGAGTAGAAGTATAGATACATATGTATGGTGAGGACTTAGTGAAGGATGATTAAAGCGATGAAGATTTCTTGGTATTCAGTTGCAATCAAAGTCAAGAGTTTGCATTGAGTGCCAGTCCAGGTTGTTTGGAGATTGCTATGAAGAAATAAAGAATGGTGCGCAAACTCTCGAAGAAGTCAAAGAGTGAGGCCAATACCCCTCCAGAGGTAACAAGAGGCTCTGCACTGATGAGCACTGACACGGGAGTCATCGATTATCAACTCAAGCGAAGGGCTGACTTGCAGCGATCAATGCCACTGAAAGGGCGAAGAGAGCAGATATTGTGATCGTTGTTTGAGGACATCGATCCCTCATTTTCTGCGTACAGGATTCTGATTTCAATGAGATAAGTATTTCATGCTTGAATAATGCTCATGAATTTTTATGTAGTTATTAATTCATGCTATAACATTGAGATTGTAATATGTATGCTTCTAGCATTGATATTTCTTTTCGAGATAGTTGAGTTCTATGAACTATTAGTAATCTCTCCTTAATGTTTTCAGGACGGACCAAGAAGCGTAAGAGATTGCTTTCAAGAGAAGAAGAGCTTGATGCATCCTATAAGCTGAACAATGGAGACATAGCTTGCAGCCATGGGACTGAATTGGTGGCTGAAGACATCTCTCGAAGAAGAGGAAGAACCTATTCAAGTTGTCATTGTGATGAGTTTCTTCGAAGAGGAGGAATTAACCTTCAAAGGGAGTTATGTGACTCGCTAAGAAGAAGTGAAGGTTGCAGTGTTGCAAGAATAGAGTGATCTGGGATGAGGTCAAAGAGGACAGCCCTAAATCTCTACAGGGGTGTGCGCTGGAAACCATTTCTCTAAGAAAAGCATTGCAGGCAATCTTGGACAAGGAGGTCAGAAGGTTGATGCAAGTACTTGAAGATTTAGAGGGAGTCTACTAAACCAGAAGAGGATGGTGATCCACTTAAGTCTTTGGAACCTACTGATGGGCCTACAGACATTGTTATTGGTCGAAAGAGACCTCTATGGGCTAGGCAAACATTGCAAGAGGCAGAAAAGGTTGCAGCCCCTAGAGGAACATTCAGAGAGAGCAAAAGACCTCTCAAGTTTTCAAGCTATGTTGCATTGATGAGTCAAATGATTGAATCCGAGTCTTCCAGTGTTGAGGAAGCTTCAAGTCAGCAGGTATGGAAAGATGCTATGGCTGAAGAATATCAATCTATCCTCAAGAACAATGTTTGGGACATTGTACCTAGACCAGAAGGCAAATCTGTTGTATCTTCTAAGTGGCTTTTCAAGATCAAGCATGCAGCTGATGGAAGCATTGAGAAGTACAAGGCTAGATTTGTGGCTAGAGGATTCTCTCAGAAAGAGGGAATAGACTATGAGGAAACCTTTGCTCTAATTGCTCACTATACTTCCATCGGGACTATCATTGCCATTGCAGCAACTAAAGGATGGAAATTACACCAGATGGATGTGAAGACAGCATCTCTAAATGGTGTAATTGAAGTACACATTGAGCAACCTGATGGCTTTGAAGTTCATGGGAAAGAGTCACATGTTTGCAGATTGAAGAAGGCTTTGTATGGCCTTAAGCAGGCTCCTCGTGCTTGGTATGAGAGGATTGATCGTTACCTGCTGAGCTTGGGCTTCTCCAAGAATGATGTTGATTCAAACCTGTACTTCAAGGTAGTTAATGGTGAGGCATTAATCTTGGTTCTTTATGTTGATGATCTATTTTCTTACTGAGAAGAACACCTCATTATCAAATGCAAGAGGAGTTGGCTTCTGAATTTGAAATGAAAGATCTTAAGTACATGCATTACTTCTTTGGTTTAGAAGTATGGCAAAGGCCTAATGAGATCATTCTAAGTCAAGGGAAGTATACAATAGACATCTTGAAGAGATTTGGTATGATGGATTGCAAATCCATGTCTACACCTATGGAAACCAATTTTCAGAAGTTAAAAAAGGTTGCAGCAAGTTCAGATCTGGTGGATCCTACTATGTACAAGCAGTTGATTGGATCATTGATGTATCTAGTCAATACTAGACCAGATATTTGCTATGCAATGAGTGCACTTACTTAGTTCATGTGTGAACCAAGGCAAATACACCTAGGTGTAGCAAAGCATATCTTGAGATACTTGTGTGGCACAGTTGGGTATGGCTTGAGATATTCTTCTAGTGTGGACTTGAAGTTGCATGGTTATACTGATTCTGGTTGGGCAGGGTGTGTTGTTGATCGGAAGAGCACCTCTGGATGTTGCTTCAATTTGGGGTCTACGATGATCTCCTGGTGTAGCAAGAAGCAGTCTTCAGTGGCACTGAGCACCGCAGAGGCCGAGTACATTGCAGCGTGTGTGGCAACTCAAGAAGCGGTGTGGCTTTGGAAGCTCCTTGCAAGATTGTTTGGACAATCATTGGAGCCGACTGTCATTCATTGTGATAATCAAAGTTGTGTGAAGCTTTCTGTCAATCCAGTGTTTCATGACAGAACCAAACATGTTGAGATCAAATACCACTATATCAGAGATATGGTATTGAGGAAAGCAATCCAATTGAGATACATTAGCACTGATGAGCAGACGGCAGACATTCTCACCAAGCCTCTCTCCAGAGTAAAGTTTGTGTAATTCTGAGACAAGCTTGGTATTGTAGAGAATGAAAACCTAGTTGAGAGGGAGACTCAGCTTCAGTGATCTTCTGTGATTTGCTCTAATGCATTTTTCTCTGTGAGAGAAATTTGAGGTGTAAGCCCTTGTTTCCACCCTCTGGGAGTAGCCATGGTGGATGTCATGTTGAGTGACTCCATGACAACATCACGTGAGAGAGTCCGTGATGATTTTCTTGTACTTGTGTTTATTCACCCTCTGGGAGTAGCCATGGTGAACGTCATGATGAGATGATGACATCACGTTGAGTGATTCTGTGATGGGCACTTGTGCACATATGCTTTACCATACATGGGAGTAGCCATGATAGTTGATATCACGATTGAGTGAATCCGTGATGAGTTCTTCTCACATATGGGTGTAGCCATTGTGAGTATCATATTCATGACTTTGTGTATTTGGAAGTAATCCTCCCTAACTGAGAGGGAGTGTTGATGTTACAACGTCGGGCCTCTTACTTCCAGCAGCTATAATAAATAAAAGAGAAATAAATTAAATAATAGCCTTGGCTATTTAATTTATTATTGATCGAATTTAAGTGAAGGGGCGCTTCACTTCATCAAAGAAATAATATTTATTATTTCTTCTTGGCCGACTCATTTAATTATTGCCATTCCTTATTGAGGCCGACCTCATGAAGAGTCATTTTGTTTTATATAAATACAAGGTGATGATTACCTCATTTGATCATCAAGTTCATTCATTTATTTTTCGCATTCCTAGAAGAAGTTCGCATTTGAGTAGCAGTTCATCATCTTGAGCAGCAGATCATTATATTGTTACAGCAGATTGATTTCAAGGGGAAACATCTTCATCTTGTATTTTCGCATCTAAGAGAGGTGCCATTATTCATTGTATCAAATTCAGCCTTGTGTTGGGCCTGAGTTGTAAGCAGATTTCTGCTCTTATTCCTTGAATATATAAGCGATATATTTGCTGGGTTTTTTCCCCTCGAGTTGGAGGGTTTTCCGTGGGTATCTTGTTGTGTTCATTGTCTTATGTGCTGCATTTCTGATCCTAAAACTAACAGGTGAGGGTTTGGATATCTAAGCCAAACACCCTTGCTACAAATTCTTCTAATTGGGGATGGAACTTCAAGAAGGATCACCCTTCACAATTAACTCTACTAGTTGTAGCCTTATGCGCCTTGGTAGGTGCTTGATGTAGATCTAAAGGAGAGTTATTCCCTGATGATCACCCAGTCTGCAGATCCTATCACTTCTGTGATGAAATCTGTTGTAAGCAAGGCATGGAAATAGTGTGGTTGCCTTGGAAAAGATGACTCTCAAGCCTTGAAATGTTGCAGATGCAGATCGCCTGCTTTTGACATGCCTGTCATGCAAATTGCCCCATTGTAAGCCCTTACAACTCATAAAAATCTTCTCTGCACTGCTGAATTAGGTCTGCCTGCCACTGAGGTTAAGGAAGGTTGCAGATGAAAGTGCCCAATTGGTGAATAGCATAGCCCGTTGCCAAATAAAAATGCATTTCCTCTAGAATTTTATGAATGTTGCAACGACCTGATAAAGTCACACCTCTTGGGTTCATCCTTAGAATTTTTTGTTCTAAATAAATTGCAGATTTGAAGGAAACAGGTAGAACTAGGTCAGGATTTGCATCCCAACCCCAAGGAACAGCTAGGGTTTTTGTCCCAGCTAATCCACTATTGGAGTCTCTCCAAAATTCATACCAATTTCTAGCCTAGTTTCGCCCAACAGCAAGAATTGCATATACCTGTATGTATAAAGTGGCACCCCAAAAAACAAGGTCTAAGTCGGTTTAAAGTATTTTTTTCAAAAGGTTGGCACCAAACAAGGGTAAAGGTCGGCTCGGAAATAAAATTAATAATTATTAATAATAATATTAGTATTTATTTGATATTATGGTTAGTGTTTAAAAACACTATAGGAGCTATAGGTCAGCCTCAAGGACATGAGTCCTCCCTCCCAAGATTGCTTGTCCCCAAGCAATTTTAGGCTTGGATGCTCAAAGATCTCCACTTTTTCCCCTGTCACATCCTCAAGTGGAAGATTCCTCCATTTTACCAAGTATTCTGGAATAACCTTATTCCTCAACTTCTTCTCTCTTACATCCACAATTGCCTCAAGTTCCAAAATTAGTTTCCCTTCATCATCAAGTGATGGCAGCTCAAGTGATGGTGTAACTTGCTGTCTTAGGGTCTTCTTCAAGCATGATACATGGAAAATATTATGAATTCTTCTATTTGCTAGAAGCTCCAGCTCATATGCAACCTCACCAATCCTCCTTATGATCTTATAAGGTCCACAGAATCAGGGTTTCAACTTCTCAGCGCCACTTCCTCTGAGGGTAGATTGTTAGTAAGGTTGTAACCTCAAGAATACCATGTCTTCTACCTCAAAAAGCCTCTCAGTTTGATAGCAATCAACATACATCTTTTGTTGGTTTTGGGACTGTTGTAGATTCTCTTTGAGTGCCTTCACAATATCTAAGCTTTACTGAATCAAATCTTTGGCTCTTGGTACTATACTATCTAAAAGAATCAAATCCATGAATGAAACAGCATCATAACCGTAGAGTGCCTTGAAAGGAGTCACACCTATAGACATGTGATGTGTAGAATTGTAGCAATACTCCCCAAGGTGTAGCCATTTGACCCATGTGGTTTGCTGCCCCGTAACATAGTTTCCCAAGTAACCTTATATCCATTTGTTCACAATTTCCGTTTGCCCATCAGTTTGAAGGTGGTAACTAGTGCTTCAAGTCAATTCTATGCCTGTCGAACGAAAGAGCTCTTGCCAAAACAAGCCGATAAACCTGTTGTCCCTGTCACTTACAATGTTCCTTGGCAACCCATGAAGTCTAAAAATCTCCCTACAGAACAGATCAGCAACTTGTGGAGCCTTGTACTCTAAAGAAATCGCATGAAAATGGGAATATTTAGTGAGTCTAACAACAACCATATAGATACAATCCTTACCTTGCACCTTTGGGAGACCCGTAATAAAATCCATGGAGATACTTTCCCACTTCTTGTTTGGAATGGGTAGGGGCTGCAACAAACCAGCTGGAAATACATGCTCTGTTTTGTTTTGTTGGCAAACCAAACACTCCCTAACATGTTTCAGCACATCATTTTTGAGCCCTTTCCATGAAAAATGTTCCCTTACTTGTTTGTATGTCTTGTAGTAACCTGGATGGCCAGCAAGTGGCGTGTCATAACATGCTCTCAGGATACTTTCCTTTACCTTTGATTCCGGTACAAGCTACACCCTACCCTTGTATAGGATGAGTTCAGCAACCACTTTGTACCTATCATCTTGTAACTTCCCATCCAAAATGTCAGTAGAAAATGTGTTTTTGGCATATTCAGCAATTATAGAAACCTTCCAATCTGCAAATATATGAGTCATAGAGTAGAAATAAGGCTTCCTAGAGAGTGCATCAACCACCACATTAGTCTTTCCTTTAACATATTCAATGTCAAAATCATAGGCTTGTAACTTGCCCATTTTTGTTGTCTATCATTCAGATCTTTTTGATTGAGGAAGAATTTCAAGCTATTATGATCCGTTTTCACCATAAACTTCCCACAAATCAAGTATTACCTGAATTTGGTCAATGCGTGCATAATGGCTAACATCTCCTTGTCATAAATAGAGAAGCTCCTTTCTATCTCCTTGAGCTTCGTACTCTAAAATGTTATGGGGTGTCTATTCTACATCAACACTACTCCAATCGCCTCTCTTGAAGCATCACATTCTAGAACAAAGGGAAGTGAGAAATCAAGAATAGCCAAAACAAGACATGAACTTGTTACCTCCTTGAGCCTCTCAAAAGCTCTTTGTGTTGAAGGGCTCCAAGAGAAAGCCCCTTTCTTCAGCAAATCCGTCAATGGGGCTGCAAGTTGCAAGAAACCCTTTACAAACCTCCGATAGTAACAATATAGTCCCACAAATCCCCTCAAATGTGTCAAATTCCTTGGTCTAGGCCAGTCTTGTATTGCCTTGATCTTTTCCTCGTCCACACTAACCCCTTGGGCACTAATTTTCAACCTCGAATATAATATTTCAGTCAAACCAAACTCACATTTGGATGCCTTGGCACAGAATTAATGTTGCTCAAATATGCCAAGCACTTCATCTATGTGCCTCAAGTGATCCTCCCATATTTTACTGAAAATCAAGATATCATCAAAGAAGACCAAAACAAATTTCCTCAATTGCAAAATAAATAACTGATTCATGCATGACTAAAAGGTGGCAGATGCATTGGTCAACCCAAATGGCATGACCAAGAACTCATAATGCCCATCGTTACACATGAAGGTTTTCTTGTGCACATCCTCATCTCGAACCCTTATCTGATGATACCCCGATCATAAGTCAATTTTGGATAAGTACCTTGCATCATGAAGCTCGTCTATCAACTCATCCATCTGGGGTATGGGGTAGCGGTTCTTGATTGTCTTTTTGTTGAGAGCTCTGTAATTGATACACATCCTCATCGTACTGAAATATCCCCTTATAATTTTTTCAATTTTTGAGCACAAGATTTCACCCGTTAACGTTAGAGAAATGATAAACCAACTGAAAGCAACCCTTCACTTTCTAATCACCCAAATCCCAATGGGGGCAAGGTGAGAGCATACGGTGGAAAGGGGCTTGTTAGATGAAATCCAAATTGAAAGTACAGTACTGAAAATCAACCCTTCACTTTTTGATCACCAAGTTCCCAATGTGGGCGAGGTGAGAGCATACGGTGGAAAGGGGTTCGTTAGCTGAAATATATAAAAAGCTAGATATACAATATGAAGACGGCTTAGTCGATCAGCTAGAAATGCAATGCAACTCGACCACTTATTCAGCGGGAGTGGAAATACGAAGTACTGAAATGGAAATGTTTGGACAGCTAGACAACCCCTTTCACTTTTCAATGGGCAGTATAGAAAAGTAAAATGTTGAAATGAAATAGAAGGTGAGGCCAGTCTCTTCCACTTTTCAGTGGGAATTGAAAGTAAAGAACAGAACTGAAATGAAATAGACGGCAAGGCCTGTCTCTTCCACTTGTTCAGTGGGAAAACAAAATGTAAATTGTGGCAAGTAAAAGACTTGATCAATACTAATAATTCAGCTTTATAGTATGATGAACAATCTGCAAATACAATGAGATATAGATATCCTATGATCACCAAAATGTTAGAGCATAATCTCCAAACTGTTACATCCCTTTTGTCTTGAATAAGATTATGGCAATGGAATTATGGACGTTATGTTAGTTGTGATTAACTACCTTTCATGAGAATGTGAAATTGGGAAAAGAGTTTTAATTTCTTGTTGTAACTACAAATATAAATGATTTTCTTATATATGTATAAATGTATGTGTTGATGAGTTTATATTTAAAATAATTATATAAATCGAGAACGGTCTAACCCTAATTTTTCTGTCAAGTGGTTGCAGGATTGCCAACACCTTAAGGGAAAGGGAAATATCATCAAGGAGAGGTCGTAGTTAATAAAGGATCAAAATTATCATCAAGCCTTGAGTTGGTGTAAAATAGCTATATTGAAGTCGTAACCTTGGTTGAGTAGCACCTAATTAAATAATTATCAAAATGAGTCAATTTAAATTGTGAATCATCGTATAGCTCTAGGAGTTTTATAATTCATCTTATTGGCCCCTTGGAAATTATTATTATTATAAAATATTAAAGTTAAAATTAAAAGACAATCTCTTAAGACAGTGGATAAATATTAAGGTTTACATAAAAAGAAAATAGTTGGGTGACAGTGTGGGTGGGAGGTGGTAACTCACCGCCACCTTGCCACCACTATTGTGAAGCGTCCAAGAGAGGGAACGCATGCAGTCACGCGCTCAAGGAAATCTTGGGGACTCGAGTTGTTGGGGAGGTTTTCTCTTTTATCGGCATTCTATCTTTCTCTCTTTTCTTCTTACTCACTCGCATTTTTGCTTTGGCAATTTCTTTTCAATCATACCACAATCACTAAAAATCCTTTCCATTCTCAGTTGAACTGCAAACTTCACTCTTTTCACTCTGTTAGACATCGTCTGATAATGGTTGTGCATCCTTTACATTATCGGTTGGCATTCGTTCTCCCAGTTCGGGTTTCCCTGATGGCAGCTTAGGTCGAGCGCTTATTGCTTGTTATCACGCTTTGTTGGTAGTGCGTCATCATCATTTCCTTCAATCAACGAAGCTGTTCTTGTTGCCAAGCGGTTAGCAGTTTGTGGTGGGAAGACATCAAAGAATTTATCAAACTATAGTCGTCTTGCCAGGCACGTAATGAGAATCTTTTATTTGATAAACTTATTATTGAATGATCTATATTATTCTAATAACCATCATGATTAAAAGTAAATTCGTTGTATTTCTTCGTCTTGATGAAATCTCAATGGAATCAGTTCTTGCTATTTACTGGAACATGTCCAATGGAAGACTCTACCTTGTTTTGATCCTGTATAGTTAATTGATCTTGCTTTCGAGTAACTCTTCCTTAATCAATTCTGAACCTGAATGTTGGTTTGAGCTTTCTTTATAATGCTCTGTGGTCTAATTCGCCAATGTCTTAGCCGAAGTTTTCTTTATTATCTGTTCTTTAAATTTCTGAGCTGGAATCGTTCCTATTTCTCCTTCCAATCTAAGTCCATTTAATCTGACGAGACCATCAAGAGTGACAAGTCTTTTCGATCTCTCTTAATATGTTTCAAGTAAGCAAATTATTCTTAAAAGAAGTGAAAAGATAACGAGCCAAATCTCTCTCTCTTCATATGCTTAAAGAAAACAGCTTAACCTTAAATCGAGAGGAATGATTTAGAACCTAGTCATTGTAATAAAAACCCTAGAAACAAGTATCATCATGCCGAGCAAGGGTGAGAGTGTTGATGGCACAGGTGTGCCCATTAACAATAAATTCTTGGCCAAGGTTATGATGCTTAGATTAAGCATTTGTCAGCCATCAAAAACTAGATATAGCCCTGGTCAGAATGGTCTTTCTAGTTAGGAGTAACCTATAGTGAAGGATCAACCAGGTAGTATAGGTTCTTGACACCAAACTCACATGGCATGATGGTATTATGTGATCCTTTATTGATTACCCTTGTGAAGGGTTGGGTTTCTTCAATTGAAGAAACACCGGAGACCAATAGGTCTTTGGTTAGGCAGAAAAGCCCTTGATGATATTTCTTTCTCCTTTCATGACAAAGTCCTGCTAAAGCATTCCAATAGGAAGCTTTCAAAATGTATTTTCTTGTAACTCTTTCTCTCTCTTATTTTCAGTTATATTTACTTTATCATGTTTAATTTATAGCTATAATATATGCACTTTTCATTTCAAAAGTAATGGAAAAGTTAGTTAGTAAACAACTACGGTTTTCGGTTATATAAACAGTTAATTGTTTCTTTCAACTGAAATTGAGAACTAGAAGCTAGTTGATGAAATGTTAAGTAGATATTGTTCAAATTGTTTATCTTTTCCGTTTGTTATTTAAAAGGAAACCCTAGAAAGAAAACTAGTTAGTTACACTTCAGCTGAATCTGGTAGTTAGTTACCATTCTTAAATTGTAGAATAGATTGAGTGTTACACAAACAAATACATGATATCCAACATATGAAATATGACAAAAAGACTGAAATATCAAGTCTGATATAAATTTGCAGCAAACTGAAAACCAGACCAGCAAGTACAGATTTCACCTTTATGCTTGTAACTTCGCCAATACTCCTCCGAATGATGTCAAATCAAGTGCAAATGAAGCATAGGAGAGGGGCAACCAAGTTCCAGCTGAGAAAACAAACCCAAACAGCTCATACTTTTTTATGCACGATTCCCAAGGCACTGCTGAAGATGGTATGACCTTCTAGAACTAGGGTGACAAGCATATAAAATCAGAAACCTCACCAAAAAAATTGAAAACTAGAGCAATGAAGCACCTAGGATGGGAAAGAAGATAGAGCCAACACCCAAAACCAAACAAAAATCATACGGAGAGCAATGATCGAAAAATGTGCTTCAGCCAAGCACCAAAACAGCAACACCGAAACTAAAAAACCACTCCAAATCAGAAAACATCAAATAACTCCATCATTAATCAGCTCAATCTGCACTTCTGAGTGAAGAACAATCACAATATCAGCTAGGTACTATCTTGCAAGTACGAAACTGAGCTGGGCTAGGAGGTATGCGTTCCTAGAAGCAAGGGTCTGAAGAAATTTCAGCAACACTTCGTTATATTAGCAATGGATAGTCCCAAATGAAGGCCAACACTCTTATTTATAACTTTCTCCTCAAATTCAAACCTTTTCCCTCCAATTAGGGCACCCAAAATGAAACTCACATTCACCTTTTTCAATTTGCATTTGAGTTGCATTTTGACTCCACCAAGTCATCCAAAGCAAATGAGGAATATTACTTTATCAAAAAGCAAATATAACATAAAATGGGCGTCCAAGTCACTTAAGTGGAAAATAGTAATACATTATAATTTGCAAATATCTCCATGCTAGGCGTCCACGTTACCTTAGCCAATATTTTCACTTAAGCATTATATTCACCAAAGAATTAAACTTGCCAAAACAAGCTCCAAGAGTGATGGAGACCAAACTGCATATATTGCCCTGCTTAAAATAGCCACTGCACTGAACCACGGAGTTGCTACTAAAAATAGCACTGCCAAAAATAGAACTTACTATAAATAGCATACTACTAAAAATAGTAAGTGACTTCAAACGCATTTTAAGCACAAACTGGGCAGTCGTCGCACCTTACTAAAAATAGAAAGTCTGAAAAAGTCACCTGATACAAATGCATGTCATACCATTTTGGAGCTCTCTAAAAACCCAGAAAGACCCAGAAACCTCTCTACAAAACAATTGCATGCAAACCCTTGAAAGCGCAAAAAAAACCTCCAAGAGATAGGAAACCCTAATTTCCACTTCTGACTAGCCTAAGGGTCTCCAAAAATAGGCTAATAGTCATTGAAAAGCATAGGGCTAAAATAGGGACATTGCAATCCGCCCTTCCCAAAATTGCTTGTCCTCAAACAATGCCACCACAACTACAAAAAAATTAAACTGATCCACACCAAACCAAGTAGGATCCCAAAGTCCCATGTCCGTCTCAAGATGGACCCACCATGCCGATGTTGCACCTCTGATCACATCAATGAAACCATCGTGCCAAATCTGCACTATCCTTCCCTGTAACCCCAAAATGTTACCATCCATGAAACTCAAACTGAAAAACCTGGAAGGACTAAAATCAATACCTTGTAGCATCTCTTGCCCAAACAACTCTAAGAAGTCTATATCAGCAATGCCATTGTCTATCTCAATCCTGGGCAATAGGAAGGAAAGTCTACTCAACTCAAAATTGTACTCCTCAACATATCTCCTCAAAGTGTCAAGCAGAGTCACGACTACATATGTGACTTCTCCAAATCTCCTTGCAAAGAGGAAAGCAATCATTTGCAAGAGTTCAACAAACTCATCCCCATAACTCCATATGAATCTACTATGCCTCCTCTGAATTATTCTCATACAACCATGAAGACTTCTGAAAACTCTTACAATTCCAACTCCAAGAATCTTAGAATGATGAACCAAAGCAAGCAAAGGTTCGTTGTCCCAATCATAAGTACAAGAGAAAGTATAAGAATAGCCACCAGTTAGAGCTTGAACACTACCCAAACACAGATTTGGATTGCCCCAACTCGATATACCTCTCATCTGAGACCATGAACCAGTCTTGCTAGAAGACCGTGAAGTCTGAAAATGAGTACACCAACTGCCCACCAAGTCTAAAATGGTTGACTTAAAATCTGATTTAAGGAAAATCAGCATCCAAGAAGATGAACAGCTACTGCAACACTGAAAATCATTATCCAAAATAACATATATGCCCATGTCCAAGGCTGAAAACATCCTCTCAAGTGACTCCAACACCACATAGAACCATCATTTGCTCAAAAAAATTCTCCAATCTACTAGTTGATGGGCAAAAGGAACCATCAAATGGCTGGTCAAGAAGGGGACAGCACCAAAACATCTCAAAATTTGATCCTTATCCCTCCAAAGATCCTTCTTTCCACATGTAATAAGCTCCATCATCCCATGTTGAAGACCGCAAGCATAGATACCCAGCCAAAAGTAATCTCCAACACACCGGAAAGAATACCCAACACATCCCCAAGTGCTAGTAAGAACCAAGTGGATACTCAAGAAATTAGTGTCTCCTCTAGTGAACACCTAAAGCCTAACCATGAAAGCTTCAACAACAATGGAGCATGGAACAATTGTTGTCATCAAATCCAACTCCCAATATGTTTTGGTCCTTCTTTCTCCCAAATTTCATGAGCAACAAGTCTGAAATCTTCACTCCTTGCTGCTGTAATGAAACCTTGAACAGCTACCAAACTATGTTTGAACAACACCTTGATGTCAAAGATGTTGAAATCACCCTGATTCAACACTTCCCATGTGGAGACTTCATCCTCAAACCTGCTTATGCATTCATTATCAAGCAGCCTTGGAAGATTACTAATCACAATTTGTGTCACGCCCTCATGGTCTGATATCAAATCATTAGTAAACTAGAAACCATACTCAATCTCATCCTTTGTCACTTCACCACATGTCTCATTGTCCATCACAAAGAGGGAATTATCATAAGTTGTTTTTGCACCCAATTCAAAGAGAGGATTGTCAAGAACTTGGGCGTCATCCCTTTCCTCTTGCTCACTTCCATCTTGTTGATCCAAATCTACACATGCAACTTCTAATTTTCTTGTGAAACTTTCAAAATCAAACTCCTCTCGAAGACTATCAAACTCACCAATTACTTGCTTGATTTCTTCAGCTCTTTGCTCATTCTCTTGCTCCCTGAAAAGTTTGTAATCAGCAAGCTGGGTTTTTGCCTTTTTTAGTGCCACTTGCATATCTTCTAACATACCTTTTGTTGATTCAAGCTCATGAGTAAGCTCATCAACCTTTCTCTCTTTTCATTGGAATGCACTAAGGGTCTTCTTTGCAATTTAGATGGCATAATCTCGATCTCCAATCAAGTGTGTGTACTCTGATTTCAATGTCTCTGAAGAGTCTTCGATAAGTTGCAAATTAAGGAGGGTAACTTCATCCCTAACTCCTTTTTGTCCCTCTTCAATTTGATCCTTCCAGTAGAGTTCTTCAATCAAACTGTACGTGTGATCAAACCCGGATAGAGTTTGCACTTCATCTTCAACAGATACCATGAATTGATCTTTCCACCCATAAGTATGCAAAGATGGAGAACTGCTGATAGGCTGCAAGAAAAAATTAGAACTTTGTTTCTTGTCTTCGCTACCCTCATAGCTGCTCCAAGTCTCTTGTCTTTCACCACCTACTAATTGAAAATGCTCAATATCGTGAAGAGGATCAAACTCTACAAATTCTTTGAGCCTTTGCTTACAATCAACTTCATGAAATGGTAAATCAGATTTGTGTTTGAGAACCTCTTTAAACCTTTCATCATCAAAAGCCATAGGGTCTTCTAGCTCTACTTCCTCCTCACTGTCTCCTTGAGCAAAGGTTATGGCAGCCCCCAACTCAACCAATGAGTCATTATCGATCGATGTTCTGAAAGTTTTGGTAGCAACATTCCCTTCTTTAGTGGCTGCAACCATCTCAAAGGGATCATTATGGAGCTTTGCCAAGCAAGCTTCTTCATCAAAGACCTCTTCTTCTCCAATGGCCATCTCATAGCTTGCATTGTAATCAGAATTTTGAACATCATCAGGATCAAAGGGAAATTCATCCCACACAGGTTCCTTGTCATCCTTAGGTGCTCTCACACCCGGATCCCAAATGCTAAGTGGTTGATTGCTTTGATCAAAAGGAAAGTGCTCATCGCACTCCTCTTGGAGTGTTGACTCTTTGAATGAATCACCTCCCAACTCACTTAAACTGATATCTTCACAAGTGTCTCTCTCCAAGGGCTTAGTTTGATAATCAAACCCAAGTCCACCTATGTCACCAACATTACAATGAAGCAAAGAGTCATCAATGCTAGCTGTTTGGAAAACTCTTATCATTTTTGCCTTCAATGAGCCCATCATCTATAGGTATATTTCTGATCTCATTATGAGTAGTCACATGCATATCAAAAAGGTCTTCTTGATCACTTGTCATAAATTCTTCATGTGAAAACTCTTGGGAAGTTGGGTCAACAACAAGAGGAGAACCATTTATCACCAAATCTTCAACATGATTAAGTGCAAACTCATTGGAATCATCACTATGGTAATGGTCATAAGCTGGATCAACGATGCCACCCAAATTATCCTTAACATGCTCTTCTTTAGCAAACTCAACCCACACAATAGTTCTATTAACATCTTTTGTGAAGTCATTAGTCTCAAGACCTTCATTGGATGAATCCACATTAGGATTCAAGACTATTGTTTTGTTCTTTTAACCAAACCAATCTTCATTATCTCCAGTCACATGCAAGTCTAAGGGAGTATTTTGGGGTTCTAACACACACTCCTCATGTGTCAAGGTTTCTCCTTCAAACTCACGACCATTTTGATGTGACATGTGCACCTTGCTTGTGCCTTCTTCAAAGATTGTTGACTCAATTTTCTCTCCCATGTGCTTACTTGTGGGCTGCAACCCACAAACAAGCACTTCTTCTTCCTTCCCTGACCCTTCATCCATGGCATGTTCTGCTTCTTTTTTAATCATTTTCTTGATGTAGTTGACCATAACCAATTTTCCAGGTTTCAAAACCACCACACAATTCAAGGAGTCAAAAGGAACTGCGTTCTTGAACTCATTTGTCATGTTCTGATATTTTGCATAGAGTAGAGAAGCCTCATGTTCACATTGCCTCTTGAATTGTTCGGCATCTCTACTAAATTCCATTGTGGCAACTCTAATTTTTTTTTGTTCTCCCAACAGGATGGCAGGAACTTGAGCTCTAATACCAATGAAATATCCCCTTATAATTTTTTCGATTTTTGAGCACAAGATTTCACCTGTTAATGTTAGAGAAATGATAAACCAACTGAAAGCAACCCTTCACTTTCTGATCACCCAGATCCCAATGAGAGCTAGGTGAAAGCATAAGGTGGAAAGGGGATCGTTAGATGAAATCCAAACTGAAAGTACAATATTAAAAATCAACCCTTCACTTTCAAATCACCAAGTTCCCGGTGTGGGCAAGGTGAGAGCATACGGCGGAAAGGGGTTCGTTAGCTAAAATATACTGAAAGTTGGAAATACAATATGAAGACGGCTCAGCCGATCAGCTAGAAATGCAATGCAACTCGACCACTTATTGAGCGGGAGTGGAAATACAAAGTATTGAAATGAAAATGTCTGGGCGGCTAGCCGACCCCTTCCGCTTTTCAGGGGGCAGTTTAAAAAAGTAAAATGCTGAAATGAAATAGATAGCGAGGCCAGTCTCTTCCACTTTTCAATGGGAATTGAAAGTAAAGAACTGAACTGAAATGAAATAGACGGCGAGGCCTATCTCTTCCACTTGTTCAGTGGGAAAACAAAATGTAAATTGCAGAAAGTAAAAGAGTTGATCAGTACTGCTGATTTAGCGTTACAATATGATGAACAATCTACAAATACAATGAGATATGGATATCCTATGATCACCAAAAAGTTAGAGCATAATCTCCAAACAAATACATGATATCCAACATATGAAATATGACAGACTAAAATATCAGGTCTGATATAAATTTGCAGCAAACTAAAAACCAGACCAGCAAGTACAAATTTCACCTTTATGCTCGTAACTTTGCCAATACTCCTCTGAATGATGTCAAATCAAGTGCAAATGAAACATAAGAGAGGGGCGACCAAGTTCTAGCTAAGAAAACAAACCCAAACAGCTCACACTTTTTATGCACACTTCCCAAGGCACTGTTGAAGATGGTACGGTGTAATGTCCCCATTTTTAGCACTGCACTCTCCAGTGAATGATAGCCTATCCCCGAATGCCCGTAGGCTAGTCAATGGCAAAATTTGGGTTTCCAGCTACTTGGAGGTTTCTTTTGAGGATTCAGGGGTTTGCATGTTGGAGTTTTGCAGTTTGGTTGCGAGATTCTTTCTGGATTTTTTGAGAGCTTCGCAGTGGTATGACATGCAATTGAATTAGAGAACTTTTCCGGACTTACTATTTTTAGTAAGTTACGACGGATGCATGTTGGAGTTTTGTAGTTCGGATTCTGGATTCCTTCTGGGTTTTCAAAGTGCTTCGCGACAACATGACATGCAACTGAATCAAAGAACTTTTTTGGACTTACTATTTTTAGTAAGTACGACGGCTCCTCGGATTGTGGCTAAAATGAGTTTGGAACAACTTACTATTTTTAGCAGTATGTTATTTTTAGTAAGTTCTATTTTTAGCAGGGTTCTTGCAGTTCAATTCAGTGGCTATATCTGGCATGTCAATTTGAGCAGTTTGGTCTCCAACACCTTTGGTGCTAATTTTGGCAGTATTTCGGCAACTTGGTATTATGGCTATTTCAGGCAAGGCAGTATATGCAGTTGGTCTCCAACATTTGAGGTGATTATTTTGGCAAGTTTGATATTTGATGAGAATATTATTTTAAGTGAAATATTTAAAAGGCATGTTTGGACGCCTTGGAGAAATAAGTGGCCAATTATATTTATATTTCACTTTATTGTTTTGACGCCTAGCCTGGAGGAATTTAATCAGTTTAATAAAGTATTTCACTTTATTATTATTTTGGACGCCATAATATACTTTATTTTAATAAAGTATTTATTGGAGGAGGATGACTTGGAGAAATGAAATACAAATGACACTAATGGGCATTGTGAATTTGAGTTTGGTTTTGGCGTCCATTTGGAGGGAGATTGAATTTGAATTTGGAGCAGGAAATGTTATAAATAAGAGCATTGGGCTCTTAGTTCATCATCTTATATCTACAGTAATGTTATGCTGCCAGAATGGTTAGTGAGTTGCTTCGAGGAATGCATACCTCCCAGCTTTGGCTTGACTTCTTGCTTGAAAAATAGCAACTAGTTGAGATTTGGCTGTTCTTAATCCTTGAGAACAGATTGAGCACATTGTAGTTGAGTTTCTTGCATTTTTATCAGTTTTTGGTAATGTTGGTGTGGTGCTTGGCTGAAGCACATTTTCGATCATAGCTCCTTGCACAATTTTTTGTTGGTTCTGGGTATTGGCTTATTGTTCAAGTCTACCTGGGGCGCCCCTTCTTGCAAGTTTTCAGATTTTCAGAGGTGATTTGGATTTTATCTTGCTGGTCGCCTTTTCTTGGAGGTTGTACTTTGCCTGCCATTGCATTGGGAAACGTGCATAAAATATCAGAGGTTGCTTGCTGCTATTTCTTGGTTTGTACTTGGTCGCCCTTCTCTTATGCTTCCTTTGCACTTGATTTCACATCAATCGGAGGTGTTTTGATGAAGTTATGAGTGTTTTAGTGATTCTAGGGCTTGCTGGTATGAATTTTTTATTGCTGCAATTTTTATACCAGACCTGATATTTCAGTCCTTTTTACTATATTTCATATGCTGGATAGCTTGTACTTGTTTGGAGTTCATTTCCTAACATTTTGGAGTTCATTGGTTATCTACTTCTCATCGTATTTGCAGATTGTTCATCGCATTGTAATGCTGAATCAATAGTACTGATCAGCTCTTTACTTTCTGCACTTTATATTTTGTATCCCCACTTTTGTGGAAGAGACTGGCATCATTTCAGTCTATAGTTTCGGGTTTCATTTCTTGCATCACCCGCTGAATAAGTGGAACAGGTTGGCTTGCCGCCTATTTATATATTGTAATGCATCACTTCATCATATTGCTGATCAGCTGAGCCGTCAACATGCTTCCGCTGAACAAGTGGTCGAGTTGCATATTTAATTTCAGTAATGTACTTTCATTTTCAGTCCTCCCACTGAATAAGTGGTTGAGTTGATTGTTATCTCCTTTCATTACTCTTTCAGCAGTTTCGGTTGCGCTAACGATCCCCTTTCGAGTATGATCTCACCTTGCCCACATTGGGATATGGGTTGATCAGAGGAAAGGGTTCCCTTCAGTTGGATTGTGTTTTCACTAACGTTAATGGGTGAAATTAGTGTGTTAAAATTTTGAAAAAATTGGTCGATATATTTCATACGGCCTTCTAGAACTAGGGCGACCAGCATATAAAATCAAAAACCTCACAAAAAATTCTGAAAACTGGAGCAATGAGGTGCCTAGGATGGGAAAGAAGATAGAGCCAACACCCAAAACCAAACAAAAATCGTACGAAGAGCAATGATCGAAAAATGTGCTTTAGCCAAGCACCAAACCAGCAACACCAAAACTAAAAAACCACTCCAAATCAGAAAACATCAAATAGCTCCATCATTAATTGGCTCAATCTGCACTTCTGAGTGAAGAACAATCACAATATTAGCTAGGTACTATCTTGCAAGTACAAAACTGAGATGGGCTAGGAGGTATGTGTTCCTCGAAGCAAGGGTCTGAAGAAATTTCAGCAACACTTCGTTATATTAGCAATGGATAGTCCCGAATGAAGGCCAATACTCTTATTTATAACTTTCTCCTCAAATTCAAACCTTTTCCCTCCGATTAGGGCACCCAAAATGAAACTCACATTCACCTTTTTCAATTTGCATTTGAGTTGCATTTTGACTCCTTCACCAAGTCGTCCAAAGCAAATGAGGAATTTTACTTTATCAAAAAGCAAATATAACATACAATGGGCGTCCAAGTCACTTAAGTGGAAACTACATTATAATTTGCAAATATCTCCATGCTAGGCATCCACATTACCTTAGCCAATATTTTTCACTTAAGCATTATATTCACCAAAGAAATAAACTTGCCAAAACAAGCTCCAAGAGTGATGGAGACCAAACTGCACATACTACTTTGCCCGAAATAGTTACTACACTGAACCGTTGAGCTACTGCTAAAAATAGCACTGTCAAAAATAGAACTTACTATAAATAGCATACTGCTAAAAATAGTAAGTGACTTCAAACACATTTTAAGCATAAACTGAGTAGTCATCGCAACTTACTAAAAATAGCAAGTACGGAAAAGTCACCCGATGCAGATGCATGTCACACCATTTTGAAGCTCACATTCACCTTTTTCAATTTGCATTTGAGTTGCATTTTGACTCCTTCACCAAGTCGTCCAAAGCAAATGAGGAATCTTACTTTATCAAAAAGCAAATATAACATAAAATGGGCGTCCAAGTCACTTAAGTGGAAAATAAATCATAATTTGCAAATATCTCCATGCTAGGCGTCCACATTACCTTAGCCAATATTTTTCACTTAAGCATTATATTCACCAAAGAAATAAACTTGCCAAAACAATCTCCAAGAGTGATGGAGACCAAACTGCACATACTACCCTGCCTGAAATAGCCACTACATTGAACCGCCGAGCTGTTGCTAAAAATAGCACTGCCAAAAATAGAACTTACTATAAATAGCATACTGCTAAAAATAGTAAGTGACTTCAAACACATTTTAAGCATAAACCGAACAGTTGTCGCAACTTACTAAAAATAGCAAGTTCAGAAAAGTCACCCGATGCAGATGCATGTCACACCATTTGGAAGCTCTATGAAAACCCGGAAAGACCCAGAAACCTCTCTGCAAAACAATTGCATGCAAACCCCTGAAAGCACAAAATAAACTTCCAAGCAACAGGAAACCCTAATTTCCACTTCTGACTAGCCTACGGGTCTTCGGAAATAGGCTAACAGTCACTAAAAAGCGTAGGGCTAAAATGGGGACATTACAGCATCTTTCTTCTTGACCAACACAACCAAAGAGGCAAACAGGTTGGAGCTTGGTTGGATGTGTCCCATGTCCAATAGCTCCTTAATTGCCTTCTCAATCTCCTCCTTGTACCTCCTAGGATGATGATAAGGCATAGTGATGACCAGCTTTGCTCCCTCCTGTAACTCAATCACATGTTAGAAGCCTCTATTTGGTGGTAACCCGAGAGGAATTTCACTAAACACCTTACATCGCTTGTCTAGGATGGATTGAATGTCGATGTTGTAAGTCCTCCCATTCTTGGGTGGACTTATATCAATAATTAAGCACTCCACTACCCAAGCCACTTAGCCCCTACGAAAAGATCTCTCCATCCTCTTAGCCGAAACCACCATGAGACCTCCATTGGATAAGCCTTGAAGAACGACCTCCTTCCCATTAGATTTGAACTTCAACTCCATGGACAAATAGTTTTGTGTAAATTCTCCAAGTGAGTGCAACCATTGCACTCCCAAAACCAACTTTGTCTCACTAATGCCAATCATGTAGAAGTCATCCTGCATCTTGTGTCATAGAATCAACTCCAACTGTTGAATCCCCTAGTTGCATGGAATAGTATACCCATCTACCATTGTGACATTAAATCCTTCAAACCCTTGTGTCTTCAAACCTAACTTAGCCACCAACCCTTCATCAATGAAATTGTGGGTTCCCCCACTATCAATCAAAATTGTCACCTCTATCTTTGCAAGAGTCCTCTAACACGAAAAGAGTGATATCTAGGTGCTCCTAAAAATGTTGCAAGTGTGCTACCTGGATGCTCTCCTCCTTGGTTCTCATGCTCACCCTCATCCACCACAATCTCTGGTTTCGCTTCTTCTGTCTCAGTCTCCTCATCATAAACTGCCTCTATATAATGTATTTGCCCTTTCCCAAAACACTTGTGGCCTAGTTACCATGACTCTTTGCATGTAGAACATAGATTTTTCCTACAGAGTTCATTCTTGGATACTTTAATTTGGTTTGGCTTGGGGGGAAATACCTTGGGTGGAGGCATGTTCTTTTCAGAAGACTTTTTTGTAGAAATGGAGGTGCCTTCTTGGAATAGAATTTGTCCCTAGCCACCGACTTCTCCAAATTTAGGGATCTCCTAATAGTTTCTTGCAAGGAACTTGGATCATATGCCCTTACCAAACCTTTGAGGGGTTCGGAAAGGCCCTCTACAAAAAGGACTATGAGTCTCCTTTTTGTCACATCTGGAACCATCATTGAAAGCCTCTAGAATTCTGCTACATAGTGTTCCACGGTACCTTCTTGCTTCAATTGTGCTAGCTCTCTTAAACAAATCTCTGGGTCCCTTTTATCGAACCTTTTCATCAATCTTTGTTTGAACTCTTCCAAGGTGGTGATTGAATCATGTCCTTGGATCACCATGTGATACCACCATTCGAGGGCCACTCCTCTAAATGCAAGGTGACAAACTTGATGACCTCCTCAAACATAGGGTTCAAGGAAAATATGTGTCCAATTTTCGCAACCAAGCTCTTGCTAAACAACTTCCAAACCCATCATAAGTAAGGATGGAGATCTTCCCCAAATGGAGTTGTATATCTTTTCCAAGGCTGCTCCTCATACCTTCTCCTATGCCCATTCCTTGTTTTCATCTCATAGTACTTTGTGAAAAATACGTCTCGTCGTATGGCAGCGCTTAAGGCATGGTATTCATCATGAAGCCTTGTAATTTCATCTCCTTTAGTGGGTTCCTATTCTTCTTTGGTTGCTACTCCTTCCCTCTAAAAAATTTGGCTCTGATACCAATGTAATATTCCTGGCTATAAATGAGAATCTTTTGGTTTTATGTATTTCTTGGTACAACAATCAAATCATGCAAATGTATTGACTACTGAATGATACTTTAGAAAAACCACTTGTATTAAAGAATATAAGTTCAACTTAGAATAACAAAATCCAGGTTAGTTTGACCTAGTTAATACAATCCACTAGAATGGTCTCTAAATTCTCCAAACAATGTTGTCAATAAACAAATAAATCTTGAAATAGAACAACCTACAACTGACCTAGGGTTTCACTTGGTGAGGGTTTGGATGCCTGAGCCAAATGCCCTTGCTACATATTCGTCCAATTGGGGATGGAACTTAAAGAAGGATCACCCTTCACAATTAACTCCGCCAGTTGTAGCCTTATGCGCCTTAGTTGGTAGGTGATTTATGAAGATCTAAAGGAGAGTTCTTCCCTGACGATCACCTAGTTTGCAGATCCTATCACTTCTGTGGTTAAATCTATTGTAAGCAGGGCGTGGAAACAGTGTGGTTGCCTTGGAAAAGATGACTCTCAAGCTTTGAAATGTTACAAATGCAGATCGCTTGATTTTGACATGCCTATCATGCAAATTGCCCCATTGTAAGCCCTTACAACTCATAAAAATCTTCTCTGCACTGTTGAATTAGGTATGTCCGCCACTGAGGTTAAGAAAGGTTGCAGATGAAAGTGCCTAGTTGGTGAATAGTATAGCTTGTTGCCAAATAAAAATGCATTTCCTCCAAAATTCTATAAATGTCGCAACAACCTAATAAAGTCACACCTACTAGGTTAATCCTCAAAAAAATTTGTTCATAATAAATTGTAGATTTGAAGGAAATAGATAGAACTAGATCAAGCTTTGCGTCCCAACCTCAAGGAATAGCTATGGTTTTCGTCCCAGCTAATCCACTATTGGAGTCTCTCCAAAATCTGTATGAATTTCTAGCCTGATTTCGCCCAGTAGCAAGAATTGCATATATATACATGTGCGTATATAGTTGGTGCCCCAAAAAATAAGGTCTAGGTCGGCTTAAAGAATATTATTTTCAAAAGGTTGGCGCCAAACAAGGGTAAAGGTCAACTCATAAACAAAATTAATAATTATTAATAATATTATTATTATTAGTATTTATTTAATATTATGGTTAGTGTTTAAAAACACTGTAGGAGCTGCATGTTGGCCTCAAGGACATGACAGTTTTCATTGATGATAGCTTGGATTAGCATCCAAATGATACAAATAGAGGTGGCCCAAGTCATTATGACAACGTTGATTTGGATGTAGAGACCTCCAAGAGGAGACCAAAGTGGTGGGTAAACACCATCGGAGATGTTCAAGTAAGTGAAATGATCGAGGGTAGATCATCAAGAGACAAGAGCAAGCCAAACACAATCAACTTTGCTCTCATCACCAATATTCAAGGAGTGTATGAGCCACATGTGTTCGCTAAGGCAAAAGGAAAACCGGAATGGAAAAAGGCCATGAAAATCGAACATGACAATCTTATGAAGAATAAGACTTGGAATCTCTCATATCTTCCACCAAGGAAGAACCCATTGGTTGCTTGTACAAAGTCAAGTACAAGGCAGATGATACTCTTGACAAGTACAAATCTCAGTTGATTGCTAAGGGGTTCTCACTGAAAGAGGGAATTGACTACAAGGAGACCTTTGCTCCTACAGCAAAGATGAGCACCATTTGATTAGTTCTAGCCTTAACAACTCAGTTTGGCTAGATAGTCCGCAAAATGGACATGAAGAGTGCCTTCCTCAATGGAGATTTGGAGGAAGAAGTGTACATGTCTCAACCACGGGGTTTTTAGGTTGTAGGGAAGGAGCATCTTATATGCCAATTGAAAAAAGCTCTATATGGCATGAAGCAGGCACCCAGGGCATGGTACATCAAAATTGACAAGTATTTGGTTACACAAGGATTCCAATGGAGTCCTCTTGATCCAAATCTATACGTTAAAAGCAATTGTAATTATATCATTCAACTAGTCATATATGTGGATGATATCATCATTACAAGTAGTGAGACAAGTGTTATTAATCAAATCAAATATGATATTAGCAAGGAAACCCGGGGACACGTCCCCACCCCCCCAAAATGCCCCGTACCCGTTCCCAAGACGTCCCGGGTACCGGGGGATGGCATGGGGACGGCATGGGGACAGCAGGGGACCGTCCCCTGTTTTGCATTTTTTTTAGGAAACGTCCCCAGAATGGGGGGATGGCTAACAGGTCCCGGGGACAGCCAGGGGACACCTGAGCCGTCCCCCAGTAGTCCCCCACGTCAAAGCATGTTTTAAAAATAAAATATATATATATATATAATAGTTTTCAGTTTTCTGGTTTATGAGTTGTTCGTTTAAATTATTTTCATATATCTTTCACAATATTTGGAACACTCACAAGATAAATATAATAATATTTGATACTCTATTAGAGATATATAAAAATAACAAAAAATTATTCCAAAAGTGTGTAAACTTGAATTTATTTGCTTGCTGTTCACTAACAGGTTTTAGAGACAAAGACTTAGGATTTTGACCTTTTTAAACAATTCTTCACAATTAGAAATAGGCTGAATATTAACACAATTTGATGCCCAAAACTCCTTGAGTGCAGTAATTTGTGAGTTGGAAATAACTTTATGTAATTTGATATAAGTTTATAAATTATAACTTGGAGGTTGTATTATGATTCATGTATGTTAATTCTGAATTTTCAATGTGTATTGAGTATTGACAAAGAATGTTGAACACAAATGTTATATGTTAAGGTTCTATAATATATATTATGTATGCTCTATCCATGTTTTCATATGGATATTTAAAATTTCCCTATATATATTAAATTTTCCCTATATTTTATATAGCCGTCCCCTGCCATCCCTAAATTTGGCCTCAAAAATCGGAAACTTGGGGACTCGTCCCGCCGTCCCCTGCCGTCCCCATCCCGGAAACTTGGGGTAACACTAGATATTAGTAAAGTTTTTGACATGACCGATTTAGGCCTCCTACATTATTGTCTAGATGTGTAAGTTTGGAAAACAGGTGGTAGTATTTTTATTTCTCAATCCAAATATACCAAGAGTTCACTCGACAAATTCAAAATGACAAATTGCAAAATTTCGTCAACACCTATGGAGAAAGGGTTGAATCTTTCAGCCAAAACTTACACAAAGGTAGTTAATGAAACAGCATGCAAGCAACAAGTGGGCAGCCTTATATATCTTACAGCCACTAGACCTCTGATTTGAGTTATTTTGTGAGTTTTTTTTTTCTAGATTCATTATAGCACAAAATGTAGAACATTGGACTACAGCGAAGAGGGTGTTAAGATATGTGAAAGGGGCACTTGACTTTGGCATTCTATACAACAGAAACAAAGATCCTAGGTTGGTTGGGTTCACAAATTTACAGTGGGTAGGTTTTGTTGATGACAGAAAATCCACTTTTGAATATGTTTTCAGCCTTGGCATGGGTGTTGTCATATGGACCAACAAAAAGCAAAAAGCAATAGCTCTCTCCTCAACTGAAGCAGAATATTGAGGAACAGTAAAAGCAATGTGTGAGATAGTGTGGCTCAGAAGGATGCTTTCAGACATGCAGATGCCTCAAGAAAAGCCTTCACCGTTTCACCCTTGTTCTATGACAATCAAGGGGTGCTCAAACTTACCAAAAACCCAATCTTTCACCGTTTCACCCTTGTTCTATGACAATCAAGGGGTGCTCAAACTTACCAAAAACCCAATCTTTCACAAGCATACCAAACATGTGGAACTACATTGTCAGTTCATCAAACAACTTGTAGAAGATGGATCAGTTATGTTGCATTATTATCCCTCAGAGCATCAAACTGCAAACATTCTTACCAAGCCTTTGGATCCTAACAAATTTGTAAAATTTGGGATAAACTTGGTGTAGTTAGTAGATTGACTATTAAGGGAGGGATTATTATATTGTAATGGTCAATTAGTGTTTAGACTTAGAGTTTAATAAAGTCGATTCGACTTTAGGTTAGTCTTAAATTACTTTTTATGTTTTATTTAGTTTTTGCTATTTTTAGTTCAGTCTATTTTTAGACTTCGCTATTTTTAGTTCATTGTAAGTCTTTATAAGAAATTGTTTGCTTCTTACTTTATCAATGGAATATCTTGGTAATCTTTCTATGTTGTGTTTTCATAATATTGGATGTCTCTTCATGAATATTTATAAACATAAAAAATAATTTTAAATATTTAAATTTTATTTATCTTTAATGAAGTGAATTATCATATCTTAAATACATGTTTCTAAACATAATTGGTTTATTGCAATGCTAAATATGTACTTGTATAAGTAATCAAAGAGGAATTTGTTTTGAAGATAAGCTGAATAATATATATGGTGTGTGTGTGTATACAAAATAAGTTCAGTTTCCAGGTATGTGTGACCTTTTTTCTTATTCAAAAATAATTCTTTCCATTTAATTTATATACTGTTAAAAATTTCAAATTATATATACGGTGAAAATCTCTAATAAATTTAACCTTGTCAGTCCAAATATCCTTGTTATACTAAATATGCTTATGCAGTAGAACAAATGTTGCTTGGATATTAATGATTATCTTTACACAAACAAATGGTTATTTTATGTTGTGATTCAGGTTTGTCAAAGGCACTGTCCACATTTGATTTTTGAAGGCCCTCCTGGTGTAGGGAAAAATTCCCTTGTTCGAGCTATGATCAAAGAAATATTTCGAAGTGAAGAGCAAGTACTACGATTTCAATTTTATAAAAACTAGTTCTATACAGCTTTTCAATGTTTCTTTCATGGAATCAATATAATACGTTGACCAGTATTCCTATTTCATAGGGCTTATAATATGTTTACATTGGTTTGATTTTGCAGATTAGACATGGAAAAATAACGATCCAAATGAGGGTAATTTTTATTATAAGGATGATTTAGATTGCACCAAAACGAATAGAGATGGTAGTTGAGAAATTTGGCCAGTCTGTGGTTTTTAGGAAAAATAATGTGTACTTATAACTTTCTTATATGAATGCTTTGAGTTGTGTTTGTCCTCTCTTAGTTTTCCTTAAGATTGTACTTGAGTCTTTTCTGCTAATTTTCACAAATTGTTCATTTTTCTGATGTGTTCCAGGAAGAATCAGGGACCAAAATTGTTGTGCCTATAAAGGCAACTTCAAACCACATAGAAATCAACCTCAGCACCTTGAACGGCTATGAGAGGAACGTTATTGGCTTGCTTATAAGGGAACTCCACAAGGCTAAGCTTGAAACCAATATGACAGAGTCTACTGTAGGCTATAAAGGTATACTATAAATTGCTTGTTCACGAAAACAAGTAGCTATATATGTTTTTAGAGATGAGTACTAACAATTTTTGTGTCATATAGACATAGATTTGATATAGATAACAAAAACTGCTTGCAGATATGATCTAAATAGCATTCATAGATTCTGTAAGGCTACACCTGCATGAAAATAAAACTAGTACCAGTGGTGCAAGCCCTTCATTCCCTCTCATTTAATAATATTTCTCTAAATGTAAAAATTTACTCTAGATAAATGTGGTATGATGATAAAACTAGTACCAGTGGTGTGGGTCCTTCACTCCCTCTCGTTTAAAAATATTTCTTAAATGTCACACACCCAAAAGTCTACTCAGAATAAATGCAGTACAATAAAGTCCATAGTGGCAAATATTGCAAAAAAACAAAGATAAATCATGATTTATCGGAAATCAGACCAGAAAATGGCTTTTTCCCTTCAGAAATCACAATTTCTTCAGAAAAAGTTATTTCTGCAACAAAAAAAGACCAAACTAATTTATTCACAAAAAATTGCCAAAAAACCACAATTTTAATGCGATTTAAACAGAAAAAAATCACATCTTGCAATTTTTAGTTGACCTAAGCCCTCTCTGTACATTTCCACAATTGTTTGGTATAACAGATTAGGGTTTGTAGATTATTTCAATTTCTATGGCTATCTTATCTGAGTTTTTCAGTTTTCCTAACCCTAACCTGAACTTTTTAACTAATCCTATCCTGTTTTTTTTCCTGATTAAATTGCAATTTATAAAAAAAAAACTTAATCTTTTGGTTTGTTGATTTATTCCCAAAATTATTCTTGCTAGTTGGTGAAAACTATGGCTGAAATAAAAGTAACAGGCTTACCAATGAGACAGAACTGTGAAAAGGAACAAGCGGAAAATAGAATTGCAGGTATATCACTCATTATAAATGATTAATATTTTCAGGTAGTTGAAACATTTCACACCCCTAAGTGAAACATCATATCTAAATATCCCTGAAAAGATAAATGAATCACTTAACCTGTTTGATGATTTCTTTTACTCATTTTTTTTTATACATGTCATCATACCATTTAACCGCTCGGTGATGTCTCACTCAACTTGATCCACTCCTTCATTCCCACTTATTGAATGTTATCAGTATTTCTCTAAATGTTGAACACCCAATAAATTACTTGATTGCAAATTATAGGTACAATAAGAGTAATCAAACAAGTACAAGCAAAAAGTTTACCAATGATGAGCCCTAATCTTGGTCAGGCAAAGAATGCCAAAATGGATTAAACCAAAATCCTTGCCATGGGTGGATATTCAATGATGAATGCAATCAAGAAGCCTTAAGTTTGGTATCCTTCGAGTATGGAAAATCTTCTAGGAAAAATGAACCTGCAGCTACAGCTGCACCTATCAAGTCCTCTCAAATGATACCTTTGATCAAAAGAAAGATAACTTCCTCCCTTTCCTCATAACTAAATAATTGGTGTCCCCATGGCCAAACATGGTAGTCATTTAACATTGTTCTAGAACTCAAAAGTGGAAAGAAAGATGTGATGAACTTTCCCAGGGCTGGCAATTTTCAAGCGCAAAATTTGGTCCTCAATAGTCTAAAAGTTGGACAACCAAAAAATTACTTGATCAATGCAGTGAAGCAAATTATAAGTGAAATAAGGGCAATCAAACAAGTACAAGAAACAAGCTTACCAATAATGAGCCCTAATCTCAGTCAGTAATGAATGCCAAAATGTATCAAACAAAAAGCCTTGCCATGGGTGGATCTTCAGTGATGAAGGCAATCAAAAAGCCTTGCCATGGGTGGATCTTCAATGATGAAGGCAATCAAGAAGCCTTAAGTTTGGTATCCTTTGAGTATGGAAAATCTTCTAGGAAAGATGAACCTGCAGCTACAACTACACCTATCAAGTCCTCTCAAATGATACCTTTGATCAAAAGAAAGATATCTTCCTCCCTTTCCTCGTAACTAAATAATTAGTGTCCCCGTGGCCAAATACAATAGTCATTGAACATTATCTTGAACCTCAATCGAGGAATGAAATAAGTACACGATGAACTCTCCCAAGGCTAGCAATTTCCAAGCTGAAAATTTGATCCTCAATAGTCTAAATTGTAAGAACAGGCCCAAATAATGAAATAACAGCAACAAACAGGGCAAAACAGAGCATAAAACAATTATGAAATGGCTCAAAGAAATTATATTGATCTAGCTTGCTTACATACAATCCAACAACTTACCTCAATAATAGTGCTGTTCACAATGGACAGCCTCATATTTATACTTGATGCCTCTAAGATCTAGAAACTTCTAATGTTCTAGATATCTCTAAAACCGGAATGTTCTTTTTCCTTGAACAACTTCTAGTAGCTTCTAGTTTCTAGAAGGTTCTAGCCCTTCTAGAAGATTCTTGTTCTTCTAGAAACATCTTGTAACTTTTCTAGAAGCATCTTCTAACTTTTCTAGACAATCTTATTCCTTAATATAAATGAGCATATGATCAATGGCCCTCAGGAGACTCTTTCACAACTACAACTTTGGAGGATCCAAGGCTGCCAGTTATTTGAGAACTATGTTGCCAAATTCGCCTAGTGACTAGCCAAATCCAAGTTCGATCCAATTCCCCTATAGATTCTAACAAGGTGCAAGCAGAAGGGGTTGGGTTCATCCAAGACAAACCTGAACAAACCTGGGAAGTATCCAGACAGATCACAACAAACCCATCGCTTTTTGGATGGAATTTTTTTTCCACCTTTGACTTTGACCTAGTCACCCTAAAGTGAATTCCTAACCCTAAAAGTGACAACTAAAGCATTTCAAACACTCAAACAAATTCATTTTAGCTTATTTTGATTGCAAAAGATAAATATCATTCTATAAGATTGAACTTTCATTCTTGGTTGTCATTCAACAAAGAGAGCTGAAGGTTGATCATTGAAGGTTTCACAACAATTGCATTGCTTTTCCTACACATGCAAGTGTCCATTAGTTGCCAAGATCATAGAAGAATTGTTTTGATAAGATGTAAGTAGTTATAATTTATTTTCCTACATTTTTGTTTTACAAACATGATTTAAAATATTAAAGGGAATAAAGTGAATGATCAATTATTAATAATTAACCATGACAATAGAATCAGAAACATAGAATTAACGTTGGTGTAAAAAACCACACAAAAACATCATATATTAGAAAACTTACATGAATGTCTATAAAAAATAGACAAATGAACTTGGGGATAAATCTCCTCCTATCTACCATATACAAGAAAAGATACAAACAAATCCATAAATCTGTTGGATATGTTTCTAACCCATTGTTTTAAATTTATAGATGTCAACGTATTGAAAGCGCTCTGTATACATCATTCAAGTTGGCTACATGAATGGTTTATTTTAGAGGCAAAAATATTCTATTCCAATATTTTACATGATGCCTTTAATTTAATAATATGAAAATGAAAATCACTGTGCCGTGCAGTTATAGTACTTCGTGAGGCCGATAAGCTTACCAGTGATGTTCAACAGTATATCCACTGGCTAATGGAACGTTACCAAGATTCATGCAAGCTTATTTTCTGTTGCTCTACTGTTGACAAGCTTCAATCCGTTAGCTCTCTCTGCAAAGTCATTGAAATTGAGCCTCCAACAAATGAGCAGGTACTAAAATGTCATATTTCTCGAACTCTCTTAAGAAGACTATATAATATTTTAATCTTCAGATTAAGAAACAAGGAACATTGAAACATGATTTTATTTTAATCCTGGCAGATAATTGAAGTTCTTGAGCATATTGCAAAGAAAGAGGGGATAAATTTACCTAGACCTTTTGCAAAACGAATAGCAGAGAATTCGGACAAAAATCTTCGCCAAGCAATCAGATCCCTGGAGGCCTGTACAAGATCTCAGTATGTATGAACTGTTGCTGTGATATTATTATGACTTTAAATGTCCAGACAAACAGAATATAATAATTACAAAAGATATGCATCCATGCAGATTGCACAAAAATCTTCATAAATCCTATGGCATGATGCTATGATTCATTTACTTAAAGTTGATTGTAGTTATCTAGAATCAGTTGAGCATTTCTTGCTTTTAGATAATGGCACTGGCAAGAACAAGGCCATGAGGCAATGATATTTCACAAGGTTTGCCCCCCAAATATGAGAAATTAGGTGTTTTACGATGTATGATACACATCACAATCTTTATTAATCTTAAAGTAAACATTGAGGTGCAAATCCAGGGGTTAACATGTATGAAGGCTTCTGTATCCTTCCTTTTAAGCCCTTATTAGTTTATGGTTGTTGCTTTCTATGTATGCAATGTCCACTAATTTACAAGTCATCCATAATAGCAGAGCCCTCTGATAGAATTTCTATCTTCATTGAGACTCCCACTCTTCAGAGTGTGCATAGTCAGCCTAGATTGAGTCTCAAGCACCCTCCGGTTAGCAAAGAGCCCACCCGGCTGACTTAGTCAAAGACCCTCAATATAAGCAACGGGTTTTTACCTGTAACAGAAAAACCAAATCTCTTCTGTCAACTTGCTTTATAAACCTTCTGTCCCAGTGCATTAGGAAACAATTACATTCAGGGTTTCTGGGTAGTTAGTAATTAGTACCAATCATACAGAAAATTCACAATATTACCCCCTCACTACTAATAGTAATCATAAGAAAAGAATTACATAAAATTTGGAATTTAGTCCTTATGCGTACTGATTATATGTTTAAAAAGTCACATTTAGATCTTGTGAGATGAAGCGATATTGAAAATTTTGCCTTGTCTAAAAATACTTGGAAAATGATTGGCCAGGACTTTTCAAGCCCTCCAAGTTGCATATAGATTTGATGCAATTTTCAATTATGACATTTTACTAGTTTTCTTGGTAGATTGATTTATATTTCTCCTTTATTAAAAAAAATACTCTATATGCATGTAAGAGGTAGTCCTTGTTAAATGAAAATCATACTTTAGTGATAATTCTTTCTTTTTGTGCAGTTTTACACTATTCAGTTAAGCTTTGAAATTTCCTCAAACTTGATCACCACTTTTATCATATATACATTCTAAGTACCTTAACTTCTTCAAATTAAAGTAGAATATCTCTTTAAGAGTGCATTAAAGTTTGGACTTGACAATAATATGGGAGGCTTGAGAGTGAGTACTAGAAGAGGAGATATCTTGTTTAAGTGTGATTATGTGCTTAAAACTGAGAATTTATCTAATATAGTCAATAGAGCTAGATGAAATGAGAGAACTTCCCCTCTCCCACTGCAAAACCGTATGGACAAACTTACTGGAATGTAGGCATATAGTTAACACTTATGAGCTGATTATTTATCTCCAATCTTAAGACACGATATATCATCTTAATCTCTTAATGCTGCCTCTGCAATTTTTAACCTACAATTTCAATAAGAAAGATCAAATAAGGAGATATGCTTGAATCTTTAGCAATTAAATCTCATGTGATTTTATGTTATGATCTGGTTGATATACCCTTGACCATCTGAGACACTTAACAGATATCCATTCATAGAGAATCAAAAGATTCTAACAGGCTGGGAAGATGATATTACAAAAATTGCAAAATACATTGTGGAGGAGCAGAGTCCAAAACAGTGAGTTCAAAGCTCAATGTATAGCATATTTAGCAATCACCACAATCTATTCTGGACTTCCAGTAATTTAATAAATTGTAACTGGGCATTGAGCTCACAACAGATCTCTTTGACATTGAACTTGCAGGCTCTATAAAATCCGAGGCAAACTTCAAAATCTAGTTATACACAATGTGGATCCGAGTTTGGTTCTCACTGTAAGCTTCTAAACCTGTCAAACAATACCCCAAGTATAGAAACTTGAATCATTATATGCTTTTCTAGGCCTGTGACAGTTTATATCTTTTGCAAATAGGATTCAATCGTTCGATGAACACATTAACTTTGTTTTATGTTTGCAGCTTTTGGTGGAAGAACTTAAGCGTAATTTGGATGATAATTTGCAGAGGAAACTTTATAATCTCTATGTGGCTTACAAAGTGAGTATAACAGTCTGTCCGTTTATACAGCATCCATGATTTATACCAAATATCAAGAACTTACTAGGTGTTGGGCTTAATATAATTAGTTGGTGTTGATCATGAAAAGGGTAATAGCTTCGACAATGGAGAACCTTTGACAGAAAATCAAAGGACACGAGATCGTGTTCTGCATGCAAAAAGAAATGCCTATCTCTATGTCAAAATTGAAGGTAAGCATTTATCAAAGGAAAGAGCAGAATTAATGACTGCAAGTTTTTCAGTTCTTTTTATTTCTCTACTTTCATGTAACTTCTATTTTATTATTTTAATGGCAGAGTTCTCGGCCAGATTTATGAGTGTCTACAAATCAATGAAAATGCAACCACTATTATCAAAATCAAATTCAGTGGGAATGAAACCCATCTAGCCTTCCTACAAAGTTACAGGAATTAAAAGTATTGGCATTGTTTACCAAGAATTGAGGGATTTGAAACTTTGATATAAACAAGTTAATAATAACAGAAATGAAAAAATTTCAAAGGCAAGGTTATCTCTAAGTATTATAATTAGAATTATTTGATTCTCCTTGAACTATGGCTTCTAAAGCGGTGTCTTATTTTCCAAATAAGAAAGAAAGTATTAAAATTCTTATTTGTTTCCACCAGAAAATAGGTGTCAGCCATGGTGCCCATATTTTAAGATTCACCTAGAATTGGGATGCCATAGAGTTTTATACATCTCCACCAGAAAATAGGTGGAGTCCATAGTGCCCCGGCTTTGAGCTTTGTGTGGCATTGCATTGTCGTAGTTGTATGAATATCTCATTGGTTTTGGACTAAATTTTAAGGTGAAATCCATCACACCTATGCTGATAGGTAATGTATTATTGCTCTAAGACTAAATTTTAAGGTGAAATCCATCACATCTATGCTGATAATGTATTATTGCTCTAATGTTTATAGCTATGTTCATAGGTAATGTATTATTGATCCTGACATTTGTAACTTTGACAAATTACGTTACAAATAAGCATAAAAGGAGTAAAGTTGATGAGAAATATTTAGAAAGCATAGAAACAAGGGATCTATAGCCGCTACCTGGAGTTGGTGGAAAGTAATTGTCATATGTGTTTTCACATATTTGGTGCCCAATTTAAATTTCAAATTTTATTTTATTTGTTTATTTGTTATTATTTTTATTTTTTATTTAAATATTAATTAGTATCGATGTTTAAAAACACCTTTTTTATTCATGCTGGCCAACCCAGCTAATGAGGGAACATGACATATAAGGTGCTGTACCAGTCATTAGAAGGTTATACCAGTCATTTATAGTGCTGGTCCAGAATTCTATAAGGCTACATCAATCATCTAAGGTGTTATCCCAGTTAGCAAAAGGTTATATCAAACATTAATAGTGTTGTACCTGATTTTGAGAGCATTAGTAAATCATTTGAAGTGCCTTATCAGTGACCATATTGCACAACGTCCGTCATTGTTCACTCATGAGTTGATTTGGGAAAGTGGTAATTCTGAAAACTCATTTTTCCAACTTGTATATCAGCATTGTCATCGTTTTTTCCATCTTGCAATAAAATAAGAACAATGTTGTTGCTACTGTCATATTGATCTCTAATCACATCTGAGTGTGGTTTAAAGTTGTTTTAGGTTTTTTGTGAAGTTTCCAACTTAGTAATTGCAATGAGCATCTGCATTAAAATTTTAGTTGCTTTTCCAGTGGTATGTGCTCTAAAAAAATCAGAAAATAACAAAAATTAAAAAAAAAAAGGGACATTACAGTCTATTACTAGTCTCGCCATATTTATAGATTTTTGTGGGTATAGTTTTTTCTTACAACTTGAATGTAGCCCTTTTTAGTTACAAGGAACAAAAACATTCCGTTGAATGGCCTGTCAAATCTCAGAAAGTGAGGCTTTGTGGTCGACACCAAGAAGCGGGTAATATTATCAGAATTGTCCTGCATATAAAATAATATCTTCAGACCTCACCCACTGGATGTATTAAAATCATACCATGTATGTTCGCTTTGAAATATCAATGATCATTGACGATCTTATAACATATTGAGTCGAAAACTTCTGCCTGAATCTCGTCTGCAGAATGTGAAGGCAATTAATCTCAGCAGCTCGGGCACTTGCTACAGCCCCATATAGCGATTTTTATGAACAGATAAAAACTGCACATTTACCTAAATTAAAAGGAAGTTAAAGGACAGCCTCGTTGATAGATACTTCAAACAAATTATGTTCTAGCAGGATGTTTTCATTTTGTTTTGACAGCATGTAATCAATTGAACGGTCAGAATATTTTTGTTTGGTTTTTACAGAGCTTACTTCGATTGTTTTTAAATGAAGTATTAATATGCAAATCACTTACATAGCTAAAATGTGGCCTCACACTACTCCAAGGTACCTCCTGTAGATGGGCTTTCAATGCAGCTAGCTGGCAGTCCCCGAAATTCCAAGCAATTCCCACGTCTCAGCGCCTCAGAGAAGAAGACACTGTCGATTTTGTTTCTTAATGCAAAAACAATTATAGGACAGTTCTGCAGCAAAGAAAATGAACAGAGAATAAACAATTCAACTAACCAAGCTGAAAGGTTGAACACAGTTGCCTTCCTTTTTGTACAGATCACCAACTTCCTCCTCTAAAGCCTCACAATTTCTAGGGTTTTACGGCGACTTACTATACATTAAAACCCCAAAAAAATGTCGCCTGCCAGAATTTAATTGTCTTTTCTTCTGTTCGTTTTTATGGTTCCACCCTTTTACAAAAACTTTATTTTAAATTCAAAACAGAGGCCAACAAATCTGGAGGGTCTGAAAAGATAATAATTGATTTTAGTGTACAAAAAGGAATGTCCAAAGCATTTTAGAAGATAAAGTAAAAAGATAGAATGAGAAAAATTTATTAATGTGGTCTAATAGATTTGAACCATGTTGTTTGTTACTCTTTAGGTAGAGATAGTGAAGTCTTTATAAATAAATAAATATTAATTTATTTAGAAAATTATTTAAGGGGAAATTTTTATTTTACTTTATTTTTAATAATTGTGTTTTATTTTACTTTATTTTTAATAATTGTGTTTCTTCATTGTTTGTTGGAATTTGGATGTATTTACAATTTTTCATTAATAAAAATAGAAATATAAAATAACATTTAATCAAATCACATCTAAAACATTAAATTATTTTCTAAATTTATATTTATCCATATTAAAATGTGTTGATACCTTGAAATATATTTGGTGGCATGCTATCATCTTATGTCAGAATGGGAGCTTTCAAAGTAGGTATGGACATCCATCAAGGTATAAAGGATAGTGGAATTTCATTAGATTTTGTCAAAATTGTCTTGGTAGACATCAATGCAAAATGTAGAAGAATGCATAAGATGAAAAATAGTATTGATTGTCAATTTATTAAAATATTGTATAAACTGACATTTTTTTACCCCCCTTCATAATTCCTAGCAAGAAATTTATTTTCTTCAAGTTTTGTCATTGTATAGTGCTTTGCCACATTAAATAGACCGACTTTGATGGCCCCATCTTTGACTAGCTCCACTTAGTCTACTTGAATTACGACAAATGAGATATTACTTTATATAGCTCTAGGGAGGAAGAGGATTGAAAGACTCCAAAAGATGGAGGGGAATATGTCAAAACCAACCATCATGATGAGCTCAAACATTTTTCCGATTTCAAAACACTTAGTTTTTCAATGCATTAAATTTTGAGGAAGAGTTTTAGTCTATAATTTTCTTTTGTAGGGTTGACGGCTTGAATTTGCTCCCTAAAAGAAAAATAGATGAATTTAATGTCCCTACCAAGATATTTCAACAAACTTGCAAAAAAAAATCATTTAGCTCACAAACATTTCGTCAAATAGTTGACAAGCAATGATGCATTCAATATATATTATCTAAATGCTCATAGCAATTGCAACTAATTCAAAAATTTATTGACATGATCACAAACATTTTGCACTCATTAAATTTTACCAAGACATTTTAGAAAATAATTATCATACAACCCACATTCTTAGAAATCTTCAATATTATTGCTAATATATAAATTCAAGAATTATAACAAACATTTGGCAAATAGTTGACACTTAAGCATCTTGTCAAACATATGGTAAATAATCATATGTAAATGTAAAGCACCTAGATGTAACAGCCATCTCCTTCTTACAAAGAATTACCATGAATTATTCACCAAATAGTTAATAACTAACAACATAGGTAAATGAGATACAAATTTTCTTTAAAAATGGAATATGCTTCTTCATAACTATTTTCATAAAGATATAACAAATCATCTATACATGCTTTTCAAACTGAAAAGAGTAAACATCTTTTACTTTTATATTTCAATTTCAATGATCTCATTTAAATAAGATAAACAATAACATAGAGTAATAAGGTCAAAGATCCCATATTTGGATACTATTTGTCTTCCAAGACTTGGCATGTCATCAACAAGAGGGAGAGCATCACCTAGGTGCCTTACCTCCAACCACGAACCAACGGTCTCACGCACACCTTCCTAATTGGAAGTGGCCTTGCCCTTCAATGAAAGGTTTAGTCAAGAACCCTCTTAGTTTTTCCATCTGAGCTCTAGTGTTGTGCCCTACTTAACTAATATCATCGTACAACTATGGATACCTTCCAACTATGTACGTCATCTCTGATTAACTAAGTATATGGGTCATACCGAACCGACAAACTTGCATGCAGAGACAACTGCACTCACTTTACCAAAGTATTTGTATTATAAATATAATTGCTACTAACAAGTGAAGTTGTTTGTTCACTCACCTTACTCAACTTGGTGTACCATATCTGACCTAAGGTTAACTTGAATTGACTATTCAATCCCTTGAATAAACACACAAAAAATTTACACGATATACCCTGACTTCCTAGTCATAACTCTACTGAATTGGTAAAGCCTTTAAATTTCCTTAAACCCTTGTGTTACTTGATGTAACTATTGGGTCTTGACAACTGCCACTAGCTCAAAGTATAAAGTGTATACACATAAAAATGGTTTGGAGCACAAATTAATTAAATACTAATTATTTAATTAATTAATCTTAATTCCTCTACTTTATAAATAAATTCATAAATTTATTTGTATAGTTCACCGCTTTAATTCTTCTATTCTGAAAATCATCTTCCCTCTTGAATTAATTAAATACACAAATTTAAATAATTTGTTCTTTGATTATTCCCCCTTCCTCATTAATTTGAATTTTTAATTCAAATTTGTCACATTTCTCTATGGTTTCCTAACTTCCTCCAAATCACCCTCCACATCATCATATGTCACATGATTTCATTTATTTCTAATTTTTAAATTAGAAATATTCTTCTAACCTCATAACCTCCTTGGAGACACATGGCTCATCTTTCTAATTGATGCTCTTTGACACTTGGATGATTTGCCCTTCCAAATGGAACAACCTCCATGAATTCCTCCAACCTCTTTGTGCTTCATTGTTGATCTCTCAAGATCACGATCTTGACCGTCCATGTTTGCCACCTCATTCAAGGCTTGGAAAAATCTATAAATAGGAGATCATTCTACAACTTTTCAACAAGGATTTCATCATAAACTTATGCTGCAAAAATTATCTTAGCAATTGAGAGCATTTTAGAGTTGCATAGCATTTAGCATTATTATCATGACAATCTTATTTTGTAGCATTTTAGTGTTGCATTAGATTTCATCATAGAATTGCATTTAGATTTGCATTATATCACTAGCAATCATCTTAGCATCATTTACATAGTAGCAATCTCATATTTCATTTAGCTTTCATATCAAAAGTACCCAAAAAAAATATTAATGTAGGCATGTAGCTTTACATTTCACAAATCTTCTCATCTCTTAGGTTGTCATCTTATGAATTCATGTGCAACATACAAATCTGAGAGCATAAATTTGAAGGTCCTTAAGATTAGAGAGCAATGAGATGATTTGAGAGGATAGTCATAGCAGCTTAGTTTGTTATTTCAATTCATTTTATGTAAGATATTTCATTAATGTGTGTTGGATTCACTCTATTATTTCCTCCATATTAATTACCACACATAAATTGGCACCCACCTGGGGCCCTAGCCCCTTTCATTAACGTTTTCTGGAAAAGTGTGTTTTACAGGTTCGGACGTGAAATCTTTTAGCGCGATCATGAGTTCTTTCAGTGCATACAAAAACTTCTCTGACGCATACGAGCACTATTATGGCACATTCAAACAACCTTTCAACGCATACGTACCATATTTCGACACATACATGTAGTATTTTGGCGCATTTGTAATTTCTTTTAATGCATATATGGACTGTTCTAGCGTATTCAGAGGTTTTTATAGCGCATAGGTGTAGTCTTTTAACACATTGATTCTCTGTTATGGCGCATCTATCTCGTTTCACAAAAATTCAAAATTCTGAGAATTAATCACCATTTCTTTGTTATGCAAATTTTGAGAACGTTGTCAGAGACTCTACTGGAACCATAAAGAACGTTGTCAAAGAATTCAAAGTTGAAACTACTAACATTTGATTGCATGGATTTAATTATTCTTTCTTTTGATTAAGCTAGGAACATAGCTTAATTAGGAGAAAATGAACACCATATCTGTTGTGATTGTTGAATGGTAGGCGTGTATGCTCTCCCCTTAACTGGGTGATCAGAAAGCTAGACCCATTCTTTTTATTTTTTCAAATTTAATCCTTAGAGGGCCTACCTTAGTGGGACAAGAGGTAATCACCCCAAGGGAATGACCCAACCGGGAACACGCTAAAGCCAAGCAACTTCCACTTGGGATATATGTGTGGGTACTTGAGGAAATTTCAAGTATCATGAGGATTGTTTCGATAAGAAGGGTAGCAATGGTCTCTTGTCGTATGGATGATCCCCCACGAATGGAATGCCTTTACTAGAACCCTTGTTATAGTATACCAAAATCCCTTTTCTATTTGATGGTGCAAGAGGTATAACCTTTGAAGTCGTCCCACATTCTTGTGGTTTTTGGTAGAAATGAGAAGACAGTCATGGGATATTCATGAGGATTGAGGCTTGTCTGACCCGAGAAGTGAGTACAATGCAAGGGGGAGCTAGTGTGGTCAAGCCTCTATTAATTCGCCAAAAGTAAGCACAACTAGACTAAAAATCCAAGTGGGGATCTTATAAATACTGTCCTTCATAGCCCTAGGGATTTTACTTGCTTTGTGTGTTTCACATGCATGTTTTGAAATAAATTTTGAACAAACATTGCATACTGGAATATACAACCATTGATTCAGAAGAACATCTGAACAAAACAATCAAATTCTCTGTCAGAAAATAGAAAAATCCATCAAACTATCAAAAATAGAGAACATTTTTCTTGATCAGCACATCTATTGACTATTTTGGCACATACCTTAAATATTCCAGCACATCTATTGACTGTTCTAGTGTATTTATCCTCTGTTATAGCGCATTTGTGTTATTTTGCAGCATATACCTTCCATATTTTGGTGCATTTATTGTCTGTTTTGGCGCATCCATCCATTGTTGTAGCACATATGTGTCATGTTGTAGTGCATACAAGCCATCATTTAGTGCATCGAAGCCATTCCTTGGCACATTTTTCTTTTAATACATCTTTGCACTATTCTGGCACATTCATAAAATTTTCAAACCAGAGAACTAAATTCCCTGCCTGTCCGAATTTTAGACTCACAATCCAGAATCCTCTTCAAAATAGAACCATTCTCTAGTCACACCAGAGTATCAAACTTGTCAAAACTAGCATTCTCAAGTGAAAATATCTTACCTAAACTTTGATCAAACATCTAAAAGTGCCCCACCATCACATCTATCTTTGGTTAGCAACTAAATTTCACCATTAGGATTCATCATCCTTCCACCCCGAAACGAGCGTTATGTAATCATTTTTTTTGTCCCTTTGGCACTCCCCAATAATGATCAAAGATTAGTTAATTCCCATCACTTATATCCCTGTTCAAACAAGATCACAAAGATAATTTAAACTCAAGGAAAAAGAAATTGAAACCCTAAACAACATGGCTAAAAGAGAAGAGAATCCCTTTTTTGAAATTCATAGAGATGAGATAGAAGAAATAATGGATGAAGCCATTGAACAAGCACAACAAGATCCTGATATTAACAAGTTCATGGAGAGGATATTTGAAAAGGAGGGTGAAAAATACCTTTTGATGCTAGCAAACAAAGGGGTCAAACTCCCCGAAGATTTTGATATCACAAAATTAAAAAGAACCCCTAGAAAGACAGAAACATAAACACAAAATAAAACAAGAAATGAAGCAAGAACCAATGACCCCATAGATACTTTAACACAACAGATACAAACCCTTCAACAATAGATGCAAAACATGCAAACCGGAGTCACAAAAAGATACTTAATACAAGACATATGTTTGTACCCTTTTGATCAAAGTGTAAACATGATCCCATTTCCCAAGAATTGTGAATTCCCTAACTATGATAAATACAATGGTAAAACGGGCCCTATAAATCACATTAAGGAATTTCAAACGGTGAGCCTAGAATTCACACATGAGGAAACTTACTTGATGAGATTATTCCCATGAAGCTTGGGAGGACAATGTATGCAATGGTTCTTGCAATTACCCCCAGGAATCAAATCCTTTGAAGAGTTGGTCAACAAATTTATCACCCAATACTCTTATAATATTCAACATGAGATCACAATGAAAGACCTTTGCAACGTGAAACAAAAAAAATGGGGAATCATTTCTTGTATTCTTACAAAGGTGGAGAAGATTATTTGCAAGGTATCCTCGTGCTACACCAAAAAAGGAAAATATGGGGGTGTTCATTGACAATTTAAATGATGATATGAGCTATAGGCTTGAATTACAATGTCCACCAACCTTTGAGAAACTAATTGAAAATGAAATTAAAATCAAAGAAGCTTTGATCAAGAGAGGAGTCTTAAAAATTCACAATGAAAACAATTCAACTAACTCCTCCAATAACTATAATAACAATGATAAACCAAAGTTTTGGCAAAAATACAAGAACACTAATAACGTTACTTCAACTGAAACACATAATGTCAAACCAATATTTAATTTGTCAAGAAGTACCTCCAATACCAACCAAAAGACCACACAAAATACCAACCAAAGCAACAACCAAAATGCCAACCAAGGCAATAGTCAAAACAATCAAAACAATACAACATCTAGAACACTACCATACCCAACATCGAACAACCGCAGGAAGTTCACGCCCTTAGGAAAATCATATGAACTACATCAAGAGAGCTTCTTGAGGAAAATATTATCACTCTACCTAACACTTGAGGCTTTGAACAAAAAGTAAAAGTGTCATGGTGGAATGAGGCCCACTATTGTGAATTTCATAGATGCAAAGGTCACCTAACCAATAGTTGTATGCAATTGAAACACAAGATACAAGACTTGATAGATCAAAAGATCATACAAATAGAAGGACCCCAAACTAACACTGACCATGGTGTATTCAAGAATCCATTACCAAATTATGACAAAGCGGAGTCCTCTACAGCAAACGACAAAGGAAAGAATGTAAATTATGTTCACGACACTATCATTCTCCGTGTTTTTGCTATGGAAGATCAAAATAATGACATTGAAATCAATGAGGAGCAAGACATAGTTGCAACCAACAACCAAATCAATGATATCCAAATTGAACATGGACATGACACCACCCCAACTGAAAATTAAATCAATAACACCTCCATCACATTAAATCAAGTTCATGAAATCAAACAAGACACGTTTGTAACCGACAATCAAATCAACGTCATTAAGATCAAAGGAAAACACGACCACCTGCCAATGCTACCACAAGGGCACAATCCAAATATGTTTTAAAAGGGATCACATCCAAAACAAATCCACCCCATCACAATAATATAACATTTTTTACCAACTTCAAAAAAATTTGGCACAAATATCGATATTGGAGCTCCTCAAGATTTCCCTTGCTCATAAGGAAATTTTGGAAAAAGCCCTAGTGGATATGACCATACCAACGAATTTGCAATTTTGTACCTTCCAAGCTATGGTGGGTCATTTGGTTGCACCTCATTGCCTATCCTTCTTCAAAAATGATGACATATCCATCACTCGTCCCCATAACGCAATGCTTCACATTGAAGTCTTAATACATAAAAGTTGAGTCAAATGTGTCCTAATAGGTGGGGGAGTCGGTCTCAATATATGTACTTTGAAACCTGTATGTACACTAGGTTTCTCTGAGAATGAAATAGATGCAAGGAAAAGGATCACCATCAAGGCCTATGACGATGAGGAAAGATCTTCACAGGACTAATTGTGTTGCCAATCCAGGTGGGGCCAATCAAAAAAGATGTAATTTTCCAAGTCCTGGATAAAGACTTAACGTACAATATACTCTTGGGTTATCCTTGGATCCATGAGATGCAAGAAGTCCCCTCTACATATCATCAATGTCTAAAGTTACCTTGCAATGGGCAAGAAATTACCATTTTGGCAGACTCCAATAGTCCTCAGTATTGCAACACCCTCAAGTCGGTCCAGGATGTCTTCGTGCCCCATAAAAGAGAATCTTTTGCTTCCTCATTTGTCTCCCTAAGTAATTCAAGCCAATCAAATTCCTTGTCAAAATTGCTCGCCATGTCCCCCAATGAAGAAATCCAACCAAGCTCCTCATCTAAACAGTTTGAGAAAAAGAAAGAAGCCACCCCTTTTGCATCCACTATTCATGAGGCCCAACTCAACACCTTATCCAAACAATTTAGGAAAAAGGTCCAAGTCAAAGATAAAGGTGTGGGTGAATATTCTATTGAACAATCCCTATGTCTTTCACAATTCTCCTCCCCAAGATCATATGGTCAAGCATCAACCTCAACCCAACAGTCTTCACAACCTATCACCCTCTTTGATGGTAGATTCATAAAATCAAGTACCCAAGCAAAGGAATCTGATGATAAAGAAATTTTGAACTGGCTTTACAAGGATGAAGTCAACTCTCAAGCAACAACAACAAATGTACAAACAACACAATATGGCAAAGGATTATCAATCTTGGAGAAAATGGGATACAAAGGACAAGGGCCTATCAATAAGAGAAAATAAGGGATCGTGGAACCAATTCAACCCATTTTAACCAATCCAAAGGACAAGACAAGACTGGGATATAAAGAGGAAATAAAAGAACAATCCACTCATAAAGTTGTTGAACGAATCCTACAACTACAAGCTAGTGATGCCTATGAAATCGACTCAAATGAATATGAGTCGAATTCGTTATCTGAAGAGTTTTTTCATGACAATGGAATAGATGTGATACAAAAGTATGCCCCTATACATGAGGAGGGACAAAGTTTGAGGTTAAGACCGCTTGAATTTGGATCACAACCTATCGATGGCTCAAGTGAAGATGATCAAACTCCTAGCAAGATAGATCATTCGAAGGAGAGTTACATCATAGACCTCGACCTTGCTATAGGATTACTTGATTACTTTGCTATCAAGACCCTTACTTCTTCCAACTTAAACCAATCTAGCGATCCCCTACCCCTAGTGCATCCTAAACTTATCGACTGGGACCAAACTGAGCCCCTTAACATCCCCATCTTTTAAAATAATGATGTCATCATCAACTTCCTTTGTGCAGGAAACCCTAAAACTTGTTCCACCATTGAATCTCAGAATGAAGCTTCCAGTCAGGGGGTGCCAAATCTCTCAGCTGCAAAATGAGCAAAACAAAAGAAAGATCTGATGGTGAAAACCATTCTATGGTAGTATCAGATCAAGAAAAAGTAAAAATAAAGAGAGCATCTGAAGGTGAAAACCTCTTTGAGGCACCAAAGGATGGGAAATTTGACACTCTCCCAAAGAATTTCCAAGAGAGATCCAAATTTTAGATCAAACCAACGCAGTCCATCAATATCGGTGAAGCAGATGGAGTAAAAATTCTCCATCTAGCAGAATCCATGACTGAACAAGAAAAACCAAGCTTTACCAAATTAATTGAAGAAAAGAAAGTTAACTTCACTTGGTCTCATGTGGATATGCCTGGGATTGATCCTAGACTGATCATGCACCATTTGTCTCTGCCCTCTGGAGTAAAACCTATAAAGAAAAAGTTAAGAAAGATACACCCTCACATCACCTTACTAGTCAAAGCAGAATTAAAAAAATTGTTGGATGTAGGATTCATTAGACCCATTGACTATGCCGAGTGGATTTCTAAAATTTTACTAGTATCTAAACCAGATGGCAGCATTAGGATTTGCATAGACTTCAGATATTTGAATAAGGCTTGTCGAAAAGATGGTTTTCCCTTGCCAAACATTGATATCATAGTGGATCTGACAATAGGACATGCAATGTTGTCGCTCATGGATGGTTTCTCAAGATATAATGAGATAAAAATTGCACTGGAGGATCAAGATAAAATAGCTTTTACCTGTCCATGGGGCACTTTCTACTGGAATGTCATGCCTTTTGGGTTGAAGAATGTTGGAGCCACCTATCAACGCACAATGACCACCATTTTTCATGGTATGATGCATACTTTCATGGAAGACTACGTGATTGACCTACTGGCTAAATATTTTACCAGAGCAGGACACTTGGAGATCCTAGACAAATTTTTCACCCGCCTGGAGAAATTCAATGTTAGATTAAATCAGAAGAAATGTGTGTTTGGCGTGACATCCGCAAAGTTGTTGGGATATATAGTTTCAGAAAAGGGAATTGAGGTGAACCCTACCAAGGTCAAAGCTATCATGGAAATCCTGCCACCAAATAACTTTAGTCAATTTAGATCTCTTCAAGGAAGATTTCAATCCATCAGGAGGTTCATCTCATAGCTAGCAGACAAAACTCATCCATTCACTCACTTGCTCCACAAGAATTTCAAGTTTAAATGGGATGAGAAATGTGCAACAACCTTTAATCAACTGAAGCAATACTTGATGTCACCACTTGTCCTTGTACCACCCGCTGAAGGGAAACCATTACTTCTTTATATCGCAACAACTGAGGTATCCTTGGGCGCACTATTAGCATAGGAAGATTCTATAGGAAAAAAAAGAGCAATTTATTACATTAGCAAAACATTGAATGGTTATGAAATCAATTATTCCTTCATTGAGAAAGCTTGTCTGGTGGTGGTATTTGCTACTCAACAGCTTTGACATTATATGCTAACTCACACCGTCAAGCTCATAGCTAAAATTGATCGCTTGAAATATTTGCTAAGCAACGCAAACCTCACTAGAAGACTAGCTAAATGGGTGATGATACTAAGTGAGTTTGACATTCAGTATGTGGATCATAAGGCAATCAAATGAAATTGATAGTTGATCAATTAGTAGAAGCACCCATACAAGACAACCATCTAGTGCATGTTGAGTTCCCTGATGCAAATGTCTTTGTTGTCACTCCACAATAATGGATACTATATTTTGATGGATCATATACACAACATGGGTCAGGTGTTGGGATCCTATTTGTTACTCCACAGAGGCATATAATTCCAAAATCCTTTCGGTTGATGTTTCCTTGTACCAACAACATAGCAGAATATGAAGGCCTCATCATTAGCATCAAATTGGCAGCTGAATGGAAGATCATAGAGCTGCAAGTCTACGATGATTCCCAATTGATCATTAACCAAGTAAATGATAATTATCAAACCAAGGATGATAAATTAATTTCATACAAGAGAATGATGGATGATTTCAAAAAGTATTTTGTTGAGATTAAATTTGAACATATTCTGAGGGCAGATAACAAAGTAGTTAATGCCATGGCAACAATCACTTCTCTCTTGTAGATCTTGAAAAATCGAAGCTGATATGAGTTCATGGTGGAACAAGTGTTTAACCCTGCCTATGACAACCCATAATCCCAAGTTATATGCCACTTGGTTGACCCTAAATCCTCTATCTATGAGAAGATATATGCCTATTTGAAATACAATACCTTTCCACCTGATCTTTCCCAAAATCAAAAGTGTAACCTTATTCATCAATTTGCATTCCATACCTTGATAGATGACGTACTTTACCGAAGAGGTCTTGATGGTACTCTCCTTTGTTGTCTTGAACGCGACAAATCTAACTTGGCTTTATGTGAGGTCCATATCGGTATCTGTGGAACTCATTCAAGTGAACTTACCCTCGCTAAGAAACTCCTCCTTTTGGGGTATTATTGGCCGACTATGGAGGATTTCTACCAATTTATCAAAAATGTGAAAAATGTCAAACCCGCGATAATCTTGTTAAAACCCAAAATTTCCATCAAAAACCCTAGAGGATTTTACTCTATTTTGTCCATTTCCCTACCTTTTCATAATTTTTTTAAAATTTTATTCCTCTTCCAAAATGTTAATATATCATATAGTTTACCCCGTTGTTTTAAATCTTTCAAAAATTTCTACCATTTTACTTCATACTGCTTCACCGCACTAGCCATCAAAACATCTGCGGTAGTGCGATGGAGGGTAAGTTTGGCGGTGAACAGGCAGCCACCACTGCACTGCGACCAGTCACCAAACAGTCGGCAGTGGCATGGTAGACAGTGGAGCGGCCGACAAAGGGGTCACTGTGGTACCACTGGCGGTCAAGCCAGGCACCACAGTGACTGCGGTAACATTCAGTGGTAAGTGGTGAACGGTCAGCGGGGTCAGCGACAGCGGGGCAGACGTCCAGCAAGCGGTTATTGCGACACCACTAGTGTTTAGGATGATGACTGTGGTAACGCGGGTAACTGAGGGGAAGCGGCTAGCAATCACACCGTAGTACCGCCAGAGAATAAAGCATAAGTCGTAGTTGAGTGGTAAGGGGATAAGGAACATGGAACTAGTCAAAGTCAGAGCCCCGTGATAGTGTGGGGAGATAAGGGGAAAGTCGCGATGGAGCAGTAAGTGTAATAAACGCCACAGGAAGGTAAATGTAAAGAGCGGGTAAAGTGTGATAAATAAAATAGAATGAAAAACGCAAAACTATAGTTTGAAAATATTTAATTTTTCGATAAGGCAATCCAATTAAATATTTTATTTTTTGCTAACGAATGTAAACGGTTTTACCATAAAATGAAGGGTCGTGGCCCTTGAGATGTAATGTATAAAATATTTGAAAATCAGTTGCAGTAGGGGTTAGAGTAGGAAGGAGATTTTTTCAGACTGGGAATGTAAATAATGGAAAAAACCTTCCTGAGACAGAGCAATGGAGAATATTTTGGTGAAGTTCATTTTTGTATTCAGTTGTTGAGATGTTATAAGCTTTGTATTTCCTGCCTGGTTGTCTCCAATTAGAAATCATTAAATCATATAAATCAAGATATCATGTATATTTTTCGATTTCTCACAGTGCATTTATCACTTTTTGTGATTTGATTAATAGGTGTCTGCATGTTAGAACTAAAATTATTTTAAACAAGTCACAGTGATTTTAGGATTTTTTGTTGGATGATTAAAGAAGAACTTGGTAGGAAAACACAAGCATTATTTATGCAAGCCATAAATTGGGTGAAATAGTATGCTAGTCATAGAATTTCATACTTTAAATATGCCTAACAACTTGAATTTAGATAGAGAGGGAAATACACACATCATTCTTTATTTTTGACTCCATTGCCCATGTTGATAGAAGGCACTAATCTGCCTCAACCCAGAGATAAAAGTTCGTATGCAAACAACTTATTCAAATCCTTTCTTTTGTGCAGTAGGAGTAGGTATAGTTATAGTGATTTTGTCTATCCACTTCCCTTTGCCATTGTGGGTAGATTGTTTCACTAGGAAGTATATTTCAATCTGTGTCATTCACATAGGTTCACCCACCTCAGTCTAGTAGAACCTAAAGAGAAGAAGGTTCAATTGCATCAATTGGCCTTGTACATTGACCAAAAGAGTTGTGAGAGCTTGGCAACATCTTGTGGTTCAAACCTGCATTTTTTAGACCCAACAAATCTTATCCATGCTCCAGCCTAGGAGTTACAACCATTCGCATCAACATGGCCCTTTTGTTAGTGGGGATTGGATCTTGTAGGAAAAATTCACCTGTCATCATCCAATGGACACAAGTTCATCATTACAACCACTGAATATTTCATGAAGTGGGTTGAAGCTATCCCTCTAATCAATATCACTAGGAAGCAGATTGCCTCATTCATCTTGAATTACATCATTTGTCGATATGGTATTCCTCAATCCATTGTCACGGACAATGGCAGGCCTTTTAAAAATTAGGATATGCAAGAACTTTGTCACAGATTCCATATTCAACATCGATTATCCACGCCTTATTATCCTCAAGGAAACGGTCAGGTGAAAGCAACAAACAAGACTATCCCGAAAATCCTCAAGAAAATCGTCAATGAATTTGGATGTAATTGGCATATCCATTTGAACCCTACTTTATGGGCCTATCGTACGAGTATCTGGACACCCACAAGAGCCACACCATATTCCCTTGTATACGAAGCAAAATCCATTCTACCTATTGAGATCGAGATACCTTCACTTCGGGTGTCTCTAAAGGGAATCATATAAGAAGAGGACTACAAAGTTTCTAGGCTACAAAAGTTGGAACTATTGGATGAACATCATCAACTTGCAGTGGACCACTTAAAATCATATCAACAGAGAATTTCTAGAAGCTACAATCACAAGGTTAAACCAAGGACATTTTAGGTAGGTGACCTGGTACTGAAGGAAAATCCCCAAAATTAGCAAAATCGAGAAAACAAAGGAAAAATTGAGCCAAATTGGTTAGGAATTTTTGTTATTGTATCAGTCTTTGGATCAGAGGCATATTAGTTGTCCACACCAGAAGGGGATCTATTTGAGGAACCGATGAAAAACCTTCATCTAAAGAAGTTCTACACATAATGCATTCAGTGCATGCTTAAAAGTCCTAAAAAATCATAAAAATCAAAAAAAGTCCTGAAAAAACCAGAAAAATCATAAAAAGTCCTGAAAAAATCATAAAAAATAAGAAAAAGTCCTGAAAAATCATAAAAAAAAAAAAAAAGTCTTGAAAAATCATAAAAATCATAAAATGTCCTGAAAAAATGGTCACCTTGATGAAAACTTGGCAAACAAGCGTCTTGGTGACAACAAAAAAATCAAAAAATCAAAAAATTAAAATAAAATAAAATAAAGAAGATCAAAAATACAAAAAAATCAAAAAAATCGTCGCCTTGATGAAAATCTGGCAAACAGGCGTCTTGGTAACAAATATATATATATATCATAAAATTTAAAAAGTGTAATAAAAGCAAGTAGTGAAAACCTAGTAAACAAGCACTATTTGTGATGAATCGACTTCTCCATCTATTTGGAAATGTGTGTTGACCGTCTGCTTTTTCCATCATTACACATACATGTCTATCATAAATTGAACTTCATCTCCATATCCAGCTGCTCTGGTCGTGTCCCACTTTGGCTTGGTTTACATTGTGCATATCCGCAATAATTGGTTTGTTTCTTACTGGGGAATTTTTTTTGAACTCACTAAGGGCAAATAAACGTTGAGCTTAAACCAACAGGTAACAAACAAGCAACAACAAGACAAATTGGCACAAACAACAATCACACTGAACACCAATCGCAAATCAATCAAACAAAATCGACCATCCAACTCAACATCAAGACAAATCAAATCAGACCTCACTAGATGATCGTCTTCTGAATCATGGTTTAATCACGTTGGCACGATTGTTCAGATGTTGTATCTCGATTGTTACTATCATATCTCTAGAGTACCTCGATAATGTTATGGACTAGAGGGGCTAGGAAATAGAATGATATTTTCTTTGTCTGTTGTTTGAGTCAATTATTACTACTGTGCAAATTGTCACGGGACATGCTCTACAAAGTATCACTAATGAAATTGTGAATTTGCATGGGAAAATGATTAACTCTTGTCTATTTACACAAGTGATGCTCAGGTCATCTCGGTCCAATTATACCTAGATGCTTGTGTTATCTTGCAATATCAAAACTTAACGAAAGTTGTACTCAGGTCATCATGATCTAATTATACCATTGATATTTGTACTAACTTTCAACATTTTAAAATGCTCAATAAGGATACAAAACACAATGAATCAAATGAGAACATTGCATAGTTAGGTTTGCCACAACTTGGAAAATTTCCCATGTTTCACAAGGTAGTTGAGTTATACACTTAGCAAGGGTGCGTACTTTAATGATAACAAAAACCAAAAATATGCACAAATAGTTCAAATGTTTCTACTTGAAATTTTAATATGATATTCATTAATGATGTTAATGAATTTTTCCTCCCCAAAAAGGACATAAATCAGCATGTGTGTAAGTTGAAAAATAAATTACGGTAGTCATGAATCGCCTAGTTTTCTACAAAGGTACATTCATTCTCTTCAACAAAGTTAGCAAGTTGAAATTAGAACAACAATTATAAAATTGAAACCTCCTTGCAAGAAAAGGAAATGTGAGCATTGTAATGATTGAAAACACTTTTGTAAGGGCTAAAAATTCTTTCCCAATAGTCACCAACTAAAAAATGCTCAATCCCTTGATTGAAAATACTTTGCAATCCACTTATGTGCATGCAAATGAAATCATATGGTGGCTGATTGTTCTTTCCTCTTGTCACCACTAACCTCCAACATACTTGGTCGGTGATCTTTTGCATGAATATCCAACAATGGAGTAGCTCCATTATGCTTATCATGTTGTGCTACTATGATAATCAAGTGAACTTCATCTAGAGATCTCTCAACGGTGCTTGAGGTTCCTTCACTAGGAAGAGTACTTCCCACATAACCAATCTCTAACCCATGATTATTTCCATCACTTTGTGGTGATCTTGAAAATACAAAGTCTATCACCATATCATTTTGATCCAAAGTAGAAATCATGTCATTATGAGATAATTACTCCTCTAGCCCCATGAGATTGCATTCTTGATGTTCTTCCCGAATTCTATTAACATGTTGAGTCCCCATGGTACTAGGAATTTTCAAGTCATTGTGCAGTCTTCCATCCTGCATAAAACCTTATTTGTGTTCCCAAGGGTAACTTGACTCTAAATTCTTCTTCTTTTGGAGCTCATAAATTCCTTCAATTATTTTCTTGATCTCCATAGTTCTATTGTTAGTTTCTTTCTCCTTAGTCATGGTTGTAATAGATGACTGAATTTCAACTTTGTAGAGTGAGAAGTGAGCTAAACTTAGCTCTAGGTTGATCTCACCATCCTCTTTCTCCTTTTCTTTGAATGCACTACTTGAGTCTCTTATGAAAACTTGATGGCATGATCCATGTCCTTGATTAGATGCAAATATACTCTTGACTGCTTATAAATTTGTAATAGTGATAGTTTGCTCAAGATGCTATCTCTTTGCATTTTTCATTAAATCTTAAAAAAAATGTTATCCATCTTTGTTAAGACTTGAACTTCATTCTCATTTTTCACCAACAATTGTTTCTTCCAATCTTCCTCATGGATTATAGATTCATGCAATGATGATAAGCTATAGATAGAATCAATGCAAGAATTAGCATTCTTAGCATACCTTTCAATAGAATCAATCTGGAAATCACTCTAGTAAGTTTCTTGCATATCCCACTTATTTTTTGAATTAGACTCACTAGACTGATCTAAGCTCTCAACATTATCTGTTAATTTAGAATTTTTAGCAAAGCTCAAACTCATCATTAGTAACTTCCAAAATTTCTATTGTTGAATTCTCTTCATTGCTCCAAAATTTGTGGATTGGTGCTCATGATTCTTTGCATTTGAAACAAAGATTATCTCTTTTTAGTTTTTTTCTACTCATAGTATAAGTGCATATAATCTATGGATCACTAGAAGTTAAACTCTTAACTAACAAATATGGCTTCATTTTTTCTTCACTCTTTAACATTAATTTTAGCTAAAACATGGAAAATTGATAAAGACTCTCGATCATCCTTTTGCATGTTAGCCAATAACATTGATAAGAGTGGCTAGGATATATTATCACTCTCATTTACAATCAAAGACATAATGGTCTACATTGTTGTCATAACATATGGTGCATGGTAATTCCTAATAGTAGCAAAGAAATAGTAAAACATTTCAAGAATTAGATCATAACATTCAAGTTCAAGCATAACCATAGATCTAACTTTTACAATAGTTTCTATAATTTTTTCCCTATTAGCAAAATAAAGATGTATGGTATCATCTAATCCTTTGAAACTTTCCATGATCAATTGAAATAACTACTTCATTATGTCATCATTGTATGGGGTTTTAAGTGATGTTATCCTTGTGATTTTACTAAGGCAAGAAGTAAATTTCACATCCTTATTTGGGTGTCTCATATGCTCTAGTTCAACTAGAAAAGTCATTTATGGCTCCACAACATACTGTATCCCCACATTGTCTAATTGATTTACCATCAATTAAACAATTCTTTGCTTCCTCCAAAATATAAAGTAGATACTCCTTTGACTATGGCAGGTGTTCAAGTTTCTTACTTGTTCTATAAAGATTCTTTCTCAAATCTTCTTCACTAGATAATGACATGAGTCAATTTAATAGACCCAAGGTTTATAAATCCCTAAAATTTTCTATCACAATTGAACAAGTGGTAAACTGAAAATATACAACTATTGAAACTATAATATACCCAACTTAACACCAATACACAACTATTGAATCTTGACATGAAAATACGACTATTGTTCACTAGCACACAAGAAATATTGACTACCCAACATGTTGGCAAGACTTTTGGCTTTGATACTACTATAATATTCCACCAAAAATATTTCAATAAACTTACAAAATAATTGACTTTAATTAATAGACATTTTGTCAAATAGTTGGCAAGCAATGATGTATTCGATATTTTTATTTAAATTCTCATAGCAACTATAAATAAATCATAAAATTATTGACATGATCACAAACACTTTGCATTCATTGAGTTTCATTAGGACATTTCAACAAATAGCTGTCATATGACCCATATTCTTAGATATTTCCAATATTGTTGCTAGTATATAAATTCATGAATTATAACAAACTTTTGGCCAACAGTTAACATTTAAGTATTTTTTCAAACATATGGAAAATGATCAATTGTAAATGTAAAGCACCTAGAACTATAAATTGACGTGTTTGATGGATAAGTATATGTTGAGGCTAACCAAAAAGCACTAAATTTCTTGGTATGAATAACAAGAATGAATATAACCAAGCCAATATATTGTTGTATGAAGAATAACACTAAATTTATTCAATTTATTATTATTATTTTTTATGTAAATTGTTGTTGATATAGCTATTTAGTTTGTAGGTCTAAAAATGATAAAATGTGATCGTTTTATCATCCCCTCACAACTCTAATTGTTGGGACTGTAGTGCAAGCTTGATAATCCCTTAATAATTTGTTTTATTTCTAGAATATTTTAAACACATACAAGGATTGGTTAGTGATTAATGTAGCTATTCTATGGACTATATTCCTTCATCAAAACACTATTGTACACCTCAAAAATACTATTATACACACATATTTAAATCTTGATATCATCATTGAATCTAATAATGAACAACAAACTATTAGAGTGGTTGTGATTTGCAATAAAATGATAAGGAAACATTAAAATATGTGGTAGTTGGGTGTTTGGCTCTCTAAAGCCCTTCTTAAAGCGGCATAATAAATGGTTGAAAAATATTAAACCCTGCACATTGAAATATCCACAAAAACCTTCAAATTAAATTGAAATTAACTTAAAACTATAGTAAACTTGAAAAACTAAAATATTCTTCAAAATAACAAATCTCATAACATTCAACACATTGTCAATCTCTGTATGAAATTGCTCCAAAGGATGTTGAGGGTTTTCATCCCCAACCTAATATATTCAACATACAAGTGACTTTCGAATGAAATCACTCTCAAATGGCTAGGAGGTTTTTTGTCCCCAAATCCATTCTTACCTTAGGGTTCATCTTAGACGTGGAAGATGAACACAGTTTTATCTTTTAAGAAAATAAAATTTGTTAATGAACAATGGATGATCAACCTCTTTCCCAGTACCTCCTCAAATAGCTTTTTCATTTCTTTTTTGAAAGTGTTTTTATTTCTTTTTTTTAAAAGTACTTTTTTCGAGAAAAAACATTTTTTTCTCTTTTTTCCCCAAGTAACTTGAAATTTCCTTTTTATTCAATTTTACATTTGGGCCCAAAAATAAATCACTTTTATGTCCCCATATGCAACCCCTTTATAAATAATTAAATTTAAGTTGTGACAACTTGAATATTTACGTATTTAATAATTTAATTATTTTCCACACAACCACTAAAGTTTGAAAATTAATAAAATAACCTAAAAATGAACTCTAACCACATCACCAATGTTAGTGTAAATAGTGTCTTTATCCATCTAGATAGGATATAATCTTTCTAGAATTGACTTGTTCACACCTAGCTTAAGTTTACTTAGGCTATTTCATACTTTTGTCTCCCTTCATATGGTTGAGACATGTGTCCTCACCACTTAAGACACGTATTGACACTTGGTCACACACTTGTCAAGTGAGCTCATAAGTGTTCCATCTTGGGAGGGTTAGTCAATTGTTCAATCCTACCTTCCTACCTCATTATCCTTGCCTATGTATGCAAGGTTTCTCATTGTATTTACACACTCTTTGTATTGTATGATAGACATCCTATTGTGTTTATCGTTTCACCTATGGAAGGTTATCAATTCACGCTTTTTGATCTTGGCATTCTCCAACATGGTATTAGAGCCATGAGAGAATGTTCCTTCCCACATCAAAGTGACTCCCACACATAGACCTATCAACAAAGTGTCATGGAGCCAAATGAACACAACCATTGCATCTAGAAGGCTCGCAAAATGAAGAATAGTTTTTTGTTTGGTGAAATTTGGTGATTTCAAGTTTTTGCAATTTTTTATTCTCTATTGTATTGTACAAATTTGTACAGTACATAAAAGTTGCAAAAACTAAGTTTTTTTAGTAGAGGGCCAAACTCGCCCTTTTCCCATCTACATTTTGGTCAATTTTTGACCTATTTGTAAACATATTTTGGCCTATTCAACCTATTTAGAGGTTTGTGTGGTTTTATTTGTGTAGGTATTTGGTAGGTTTCATGGAATATTTTATTACCATCTAGATTCTAGCCTTCATTGGCCTAGTTTGATCCTCCATCGATGATATTAATTACACTAAATTGTCACTTTGCCTTATTTTGTTTGTGTTTTTTTTTCCATCAAGCACAAACCTTGTCACCCACATTAGGTGTACAAAATTTGGGTCCATCATGGTCAAAGGAGCTACAATTTGATGTTTTTTGTGGCATCTATGAAACATGCTCATCAATCACTTCAAGAGCTTCACGAGCATTGTTTTGAGCCTAGTTTTTGGCTAGAGCGATCTCTTGCACCATTCTTCACCACATGGCCCTCAAAGGACAACACATTATTAAATTGCAAGCATCTCATAACCAACAACATCAAGGTTTTTATGTAGGCATATGGCTTCTTTACAAAAGGAGCATTGTTCTATCACACTAATTTCCCTTCATCATCAAGCACCACATTCTTGATAGAGCAAGGGGGAAGTATAACAAATTTCATCAGTGTTGCTCTTGTTGGTGTTGTCATCAATACCAAACGGGGATATTGTTGCAAGTATGTTACACATGTTGTCATTGATATCAACAGTGTAGAGTTTTGTTGGTTGATATCAACAATGTGGAGATTTTTGTTTGTCATTTATGTTGCAAGTGTTATCATTGATATCAAACAATATGGAGGTTTTTGATGATGTTGTCTCTACTAGATCAGTAAGGTGGTAGTGTGTGGTTGGTTGCATACGTTGTAATCAAGATGATCATATAATTCAATGGATCAAGAAAGTGCTTAGAAAAAGGATCTAGAGAATGCTTTGTGTTGGCATAATAACTAACACCTCTGGAGTGTAAGTACAAAATGGACAACTAGCACACTATGTGATGAGTGCTCTTCAAATTAGGAGGGGAAGCTCCCTCTTTTTTTGGTATGCGTTTAAAAGTAAAGTAATCTAAACCTATCTTTTTCGACTCAACTGGGAGAAGCATAAAATTAAGGAAACCAAGGACATTGCAACTAAGGTTTTTCTCTGGTTTTGCAGGTCTTAACTATAACTAAAACTAAATACTTTAATCTATCCAATTTCCTCAAGTAAACAGAGCATGAGGAAAAGGAGCAGGAATGGTTTTATACGATAAGCCGGGTACAGATTCACAACATGAAGGCAAGGTGGCACAACAATTTGCTTGGTTGAATAGACTTATTATCACACACATCACACAATAGGCTTTAGGTACAAATTCTAAACTTGAAGGCAAGGTGGCACAATGATTTCCTCAATCTGAATAGGCTTATTGAACATAAAACACAATGTAAGCAACTGGGACAGTGTATTGCATAGACGAGACACGTATACAACAATGATCAAACCAACAACCCCATTTAACTAAGTCGAGCATTCATCATAACAATTGTATGAAACCCAAGTGGCATAACAATTCATTATCAAGACAAACACTCATGAACAAATACAAAAAGGCAATATTACAGGCAAGGTGGGCACAACATATATTACTCTCTCATGCAAAAGTTATTTACAAATGAGTTGAAAGCTCTTATTTATAGACATCAAAGGTGTAGGAAACCCTAAAATCACCTTGAGTCAAATACAGTCTTGCAATGTATGCAAGATCTTATTTCTAAACCCTAATAAAGGAAACTATACAGTTAACTGGAAAGCTACCATCAGTTAACCGATACAAACAATGCTAATTGGACATGTGCAACAAGCACGTCCTTATTGAAAGAAAAGCTAACTGATAACTACCATCAGCTAACTAACACTAATTAAGAGTCCATCCTCCTGTGAAGATATCTCTAAGAATGAGATAGGCATGCCTAATGTCAACAAGGAAAACTCAAGACCTGACTTTGAGTTAACTGTTGCTTGTGACTCATCCTCATAAACAACTGTGGGATATGACTGGACGTCTATTCTAAGTCCTCTCCATTTACCATCTCCTCCAAGAATTTGTTGATGGTATCATCATCTGGCACTTTGACGCTGTCCACAATGATCAACTGTCTCTCCAACTCTGTGTCTCCATCTTGGATCTCCCTTTGACTATCTCTAACCTCTGAGGTCACCTTTTTTAAACTGATAGTCAGCGTTGAGAACTCCTCCAATTTGGATTCCTCTAGGTCTCCACCTAGGTTACCACGAACTAGCTCTTTGAACTCAGTCTGAACTGCCTCAAACTCAGCGTATGTACTATCCTCATGCCGATAATGACATGGGATCTAGGTGATGTATTCACTAATAGATCGAAGAGCTGTAACAACCTTCTCCTGAATCACACCCATCTTAACAAAAACTCTATCATAGGTTTCCACCCTACAAAGATACAACTCTCTCCAAGTGAAAACCTTCCTTTTGTCCTCTTCAGCTTCAATGGTGTCATAGGCACCTGCAAGCTATGATATCATAATCAGATCCTTTGGATTATGCTCAGCTACAAAGATCTCGAGCTCTTGAATCCCCTGGCGAAGACTATGTGCATCAACCCTCAATTGATACAGCTTTGTAAGGAGGTGTCGACTAGCAATGATAAAGTCCTCAATCCAGGTATTCAACATCTTTCCTCGATTAATCAAGTAGCGAATCCTCTATTGATTTGCAGTGGTCTCTCAAAGTTGCGGGAGTAAAGGTGCTTGCCCCTCATTTCCATGAAGCAAACTCGAGATGTACATGCAGAGTTTCCTGATTTCAGCTTTGAGAGTCACCTTATCCTCACCATCCTTCATGACGCGCTCCTCTAGATTACTCGCAACGACCCTGAATAGGCTCACGTCGATGTGTCGAGTACCCTTACCTAGATTTGTCTTGACGAAGGTAAAGTCAGCAACATCAACTTCATCGAAGTTCTTGTCCTCTAGAGGTGTAGCAACCTCTATGCTGATCTCAGCTTCAGGATTTTTCTCAATGTTGACCTGCTTTCTGGCTCTCTTATTTAACCTGTTTTGATAAGGTTCACCGAACTCAGATAAGTCAAGCTCATATGAAGGCATACACCTCTCTCTTCCCAATGACCTCTTGAGCCAAGATGAATAAGCAACGTTATCTTCTCGAGGTGGAGCTTCTTCAACTGTGTCAGCCACTGGTATGAAGCTCGTGTACCAGAGATTCAGGCTCTGAATCAATATCTATAGGAGACGACTGTGGTGAGAAAGGTGGACCTGGAGACGATGAACTAGCCTCAACCTGATTTACCGGTTCTGCTGGAACTGCTGGCTCTGACGAAACTACTGTCTCTACTGGAACTGGAAGCACTGGCTCTGCAACTGGAAGTAATGGTTCTCTCTCAACCTATTTCCTCTTTGTGATGCTCTTCCCTTTTGAATTTACCCCAATCTTAACCCCTTCGGGTGGCTTCAAGATAACCTTGACTCGAGGCTTCGCCCTAGAAGTAGAGGGCAAAGAAGAAACCACCACTCCTGGCGTCTCTGGAACTAGAATCACCCTTCACTTTCGCTTGCTCTCAAGGAAGTACATGCTCATTTTGATAACTAACCTGGACAAGTCCTTCACTGAAGTATTCACTAGGACATACCAATCAAGTTGGCGAAGTGGCTAGCGAGCGACTTGGTCCTTAATGAATGAATTGAGAAGTATCTCACCATCATCATCAGACAAACCCTCCACATCCTCTGACAAGAAATCAACAATCTGTGGGAGAGTAAGCCTACAATAATGACGTCGACACACCTCAAAGTCATCCTCATAGTTGACCCAGAAGTCCTTAAGCGCTGCTGAATGTGAAATGTTTCACTCCAACCTTGCTAAATAATGACCCAACGGATCATAGGTATGCCTCTGAGGAAAACACTCGAGTCGGAGTTTCTCTAACTTGTTCGCCATTAGCTTGCAATCGGCAGCTGTTTTGCACTTGTAAATACCCAACTCAAAAGGTGAAATTTGGCTTATGTCGATTGTGAAGGAAAGTGTGAACCTCGTGAGCTTGTCTCATGAAATCCATGAAAATAACCTTGTCTGACGGGTACCTTGGTAGCATCAGAGGCTCTCTTGTATATCCATACACCTAGATATATGTGAAAGTAGGGAATTGGATGAACCAATCTGCCCAACTCTCCATTGTTGATTGTGCCTCTATGCAAATTCTAACATGCATCTCGTTCTCTAAATCTCTGACTATCCTCATAAGAAAGTGATCATTCACTGCTCTAAAGTCCTGTACAGCTTTCGAAAACTCCAACTATGAGTAGTATTGGTGCACTCACTGAACACCCAAAACTCCATTGGTCTTTAATAGCTTAAAGCTACCTTGAAATGCAACCAAGTAAACTAGAAAGGTCACCATGTGGAATTCGTGTATTTTAAGGAACTTTGTAATCTGTTGGTGATAAACATGGCCCAGTCAAAGGTTTCTTTCTTCTTAATAACTTGAGAGATGAGGTAGAACATCCATGGTCTGAAAACGCTTGCGTCTTCTAAACCTGTTAACCGGTTAAGTAAAGTTATCAAAATGGCGATCTCATCCTTGAACTCACCACGCCCAATTTTCTTTGGCATGTTGGTTTTCTGAGCTTTTAACCATTGCTGAGCTACTTTCTTCTATGATTTGTCCTTGTCCTCCTCCCATATTCTGTCACAATCCAGAATGGATACTACAAAATGATCTGAGCGTGGAGGAATAGAAATGCATTTTTCTACATCCCTAAGTTTAAGGCTACAAACGACCCTTCCATTTGTCACCCTGATTTGTTTGGTAGACAAGTCATAATGCTTAACACAAGCAAGTACGAAATCGAGGTCAAAGACTGAGATGGGAATGGATGTCGCTGCAAGTATCCCTGAACGCTCAAGATTCCTAATTGTAGTACTGTTGGTACCCTCCAATGTATTTAGATTGATGACGGTATCAGTAGTTTTTTAGAAAATTATGAAGAAAGACCTGTTTGGCCTTATAATCTATGGGATTATATTGCATTATGAAAAATTTAGATTTTTGACTGTAAAGTCGGATATGTTCGGACAACTTTGGAAAAGGCTGAAAAAGCTTAGGGATAGGCTAAAAATAACAAATGGAAGTGAATTTTTTTGAGAAAATTCTGAGATATGGGTTTTGTGCAGAATCAAATTCTAATGCAACCCATATCGTCAGAAATGCAAAAAAATATGATTTAGGCTTGCATGCAAAAGGTTTTCGGTTGAGTTTTGAACTGGCAGTTAGGTGCACTAAGGGCAATTTTTCCTGCGAAAATCTAGAACATGGGTTTTGTGTAGAAACAAATCCTAAGACAACCCAGATCAATAGATTTGCGAAAAAACATGGTTTAGGCCCACATGCAAAGAAAATTCTAGAAAAAAAGCATAGTGCTCTAGAAAAGAGGCAGTGGGGCAATTTTCACAAAATAATATAAGACATGGGTATTGTCATTGATGTTGAAATATATGAACCCAGATGATGCCTTTCTAAAAAAATTGTCATTTTCTTTGACATGTGAAGAATACCAAAGACGAGAATAGAGGAAAATAAGACCAAAAAAAAAAAGTTTTTATTTGTTTGTTTTCTCTCTTCTTTTGTAGAAATTCGCCTATGCTTGAAGTAGAACTGATAAAACCTGCATGCAAATGCAAAAGGAAGTCTGAAATAATCTTCTCCCGAATAATCTGTATCTATAGCTGCGAAGAACACTGAAATCTGACACCTGTAGCACCTTCAGATCACTTTTATGCTCAAGAAAAGACGTTTCTTGTCAACTCTGATAAAGCATAATGGATGCCATAAGCAAAATATATAAGAAAATATCTTCTAAGGCATGTGAAGTGCATGCTAAGTCTTGTAAAATGCACTTGAAGTGCAACTAGATCTTCAAAACTCACGCATGGCCTATAATTGGCTTCAAAAATAGTTAATTGATGTTAGAACAAACCCTAATTAGGGCACCACTTTGAAAAGTTCAGTTAACTGTACATGCAAACTAATTTTAGCCAATTTCAACTAAAAATAGGTTTTAGCAGAAGTCGACTTGAAAAGAGTTTAACTAAAGATCTGAAAGTAGTTAACTGAAAAATCTCCTCATGCACACTTCTATTTTTGAATCTAAAAGTCAACCTTTGACTTTAGGCGTTTTTCCATACTTAGACACTTTTCTGAAAATTTGAATCTAAAACCTCAAACGGAGCTCACGCTTGACCACTGATTCTAATTGAGTGCCACGTTGGATCAACTGGTTGACAATTTCGTTGAAGAGCAGGACCAAAACTGATAAAAAGACTCCTTGAAGCGACAACCCAAAATTCATCAATTTGAGGCCTCAAAAAGATGGGCACCCATGGCCTCCAGGGGTGCTTTTTGACCTCAGAGTTAGAATATTTTCAGGCATTTTCCATCATTTTCACTGAGAATTTGACCTTATTTCACTTAACGTTTCCTGGAGACTGGCAAAACTTCAAAACGTGTTGACCGAATCACTGCAGAGTAGGCTGAATTTTGAGCAAGAGCTCATGGAAGATTCTTCTCATAGAAACATCATTTGACCTTCCTAAAACATGGGCACCCTTGGCCTCCAGGGGCGCTTTTCCCAACCAGTGTTAGCCATCTTCACAATTGGCTAAAAACCACCAATCTTCCGACTGCAAGCTGCCAAGACATCCTTTGACCCGATTGAGACATGCAACGTAAAGTTGGAGCTGACATGGACAGGACGAGCATCTAAAATCATCGAACAGACTGAATCCAAGGCTCCAAAACCTTGGGCGACCCTAGCCTCCAGGGGCGCTTTTGACATTTCTGGACATTTCCGATCAAGTCTGGAACCTCAAGTTTGACCACTAATCACGATAGCATGACAACTCTGAATCACCTGCTGACAGATGCATTGCGAAGCTAGATCAAAATGGAAACAAACCTCCTAGGTGTCACTTGATCAAAATACTTCATCTGAAGCCTCAAAAAGATGGGCGCCCCTGGAGGCCAGGGGCGCTTTTTGACTATAGAGTTAGCCAATTTTGAATTTCCCTCGTTTTGCGTTCAATCTCCAATTTTTGGTGATATATTGATCCGTTGGACTAGCTGGATGGATCATCGCGAAGCTATCAGGAATCTAGAGAAGACATCTTGGAAGAGACAAGTCACAAAAAGTTGATTTAAGCCTCCAAAATGATGGGTGCCCCTAGCTCAGAGTTGCGCTTTTTCACTCCAGACTTGGCCATTTTTACGTCTTTACCTCGTCAAAAAACTCCTCCGAGATGAAGTAACTTTTTGGATGAAACTTGCCATAGAAACATCACTGAAGCGTTTTGAGCTTAGCTTTCAACATCGGGCACCTGGCCATTTGTCATTGATGAGTTTAGAAAACCTAACTTCTCACTTGAAAAAAAATGAAAACTACCCACTAGACTTAAATTGAGTTTTAACTAAATCCGACTTCACCATTGTGATCATGAAGCAAAATAAGCTAATCAAAACAAATTTCAACCAATTCTGACAAGTTTCAATTTTTAGGGTTTTGAAATAGGGGTCCAGAAACCCTAATTTTCATTTTTTTCAAATTTTGCCAGTATCTCTGTGGCATCACATTGACTCAAAGCCCATACTTGAATTGCCCAAAAACTGTGTTTTGACATCATTTTTACAAGGTTTAGACCATTTAAAGAAAAATGCCTTAATGAAGCAAAAAAATTGGTTTGGGTACACCATTTTGCATTCCTTTGCATCTTAAGTTATGGTCCTATGGTTTGATTAGTAGAAATAATGGAGTATGAAGCATGTATTTTCTAGTTTCTAGATCATTTATGTGACCACAAAAGTTTCATGAGTAAGCAAAGTGATGACTATACTATTACAGTCATGAAAGGCTCAGAGAAATGCTCCACATTTCTTCGCAATTGTTGTTGAGGTTTTGCAGTTTGGAGGAAGTGTTTCAAACATTCATCTGTTGCTTCCTCTCCAGTTTCAATCTATGTGATGTACCACATATTGTGTTGTCAAAACTATATCTCAAGATTATGTGGTATGGGTTTGTGATAGATACTCACTTTGTATCTGTTTGCTTGCACCAACATAATGTTGTAAAAGGTTGTGAAATAATATCATGAGAATATTCTTTAATATCATTTGATGTTCGTAATGCTATTCGTATAATGCCAACTTTCTATTTTGGTGTTGCTTGTGGTTTGGAAATTAACGTTTCAAGGGTTGAGTGTTTTCTAGGCCGACTTAGGGTTCTAAGTTGCTTGCACCATGTTTTTGTGGTGTGCGCCAACATAGGGATGCATGTGATTTTGAGATAGGTCGTTCTCATCTCTTGACTTGGATCATTTTTGATTTCCCTTTCTTGTGGATGTGTTGAATCCGACTCAAATATGGTTGTTGCACATTTCATGTTGATGCATTTCAAGATTTCTGACAAGGAGAAACCTTTTGTTGCTTGCAGATGGTATAAATGTATAATAAAGTGTGTGGTCAAAGTGTACAAGTGTTCAATTAATGCAATTTGCTAACAATAGTGTGTTGAAAATAGAGTAATGTGTGTGAATTTTTAAAAATATGAATATATGCTAGAGGTAGTGATCCAAAAGCAAAATATTTTGAGTGGTTTGTGGAAGGGAGTGAGCCAACCAAATCATGTAAGTGTCGGAGGCAATGAGCCAAAGGTCAAAGTGGAAGCGTGAGTTTCAGAGGTAGTGAGCAAAGGGTAGAAAGTGTTACACCCCAGTTTTGTAGTTACTATTTACTATTACTATATAGGGTAAATAGGAAAGTAATGTGAATCTGGAGATGAATAAATTATGCTTGTACCGTGTTTTTTTATTATATTAGCAAGGAAAGGGCCTTGATCCCATGGTTACAACCATACCAACAAAAAGGGAAAAACAGGGTAGAAAACAACACCACCGACCGACAATAAAAAACAACATCCAGGATGGCACGCAGGCCCTATATCATAGCCATAACCATAGAACAACCATGATTAATCAAAAACATAAAGTTATTGCTAGAGTACCTATGCAAACCATTAATCAAATCCATGATGTACCAATAAGTCCTAAACCATAACAAACCTATTATGAAATAACAGTCCAGAATCATAAGTTATCAATAAGTTATGACTGTACCTTGTTATCAATATGAATGTTATCTCATTTGATATTACCTTTGTTGTTGTTATTCATGGTGGAATATTACATATAAGTGAATGAGAGGTTATTTAATTATTATTATTCTAACTTTGAAGATGTTTATGTATACTTCATATGTTATGAACAATTGACTATCGTGTGCATGTGTTAGTGGATGTAGGTATGTGTTCCATTCCTTCTGGCAGAGGGGAAGTATCGCTCGGGAGAAGATCTTGGTCGGGTAACCGATAAAAGTAAACTATCTGAGCATATACACACACCACATTAGAATGATTGAGTTGAGTCAGTTTGTGGGTAATAGGTAAGTCATCCTTAGCCGATATGTCTGTATTTGAGAGTCTTGTTTACTACTGCATGCATTATTGGGTGATGTTATTTGTTTGAGCTTTTGAGATCTTTCTTGTGCTTTTATGATTATATTGACAAATGGGATGTACATGGAATTATGTTTATATTTATGCACATGCATGCCAATGGGATCTAACGACATGTGTATGCATATGTATAAATGTACCACACATAAACACTTATCAATATGATGGTAATCGTGTATGGCTTTATGTGAAATGGATGTGAACATATATATATATATGTGTGTGTGTGTGTAGTATATACACGTATCCATATGTATATTTATATCGATACATGTGTACATTGGTGAATGGACACACTCATATAGATGCATCAATATAGATATACCTACACATACATGTACATAGAAACATATAAATACATACATACATACATATATATAAATATGAGTGCATACATTCAATATAATATGTTTATTATGTATTATCTTGCTTGTACTCATATATATATATCGAATGTATGCTTACATTATAGGCTTATGATATATGTAAATATATATATATAAATACATGCTAGTATTTAAATATATATATGAATATAATATATTATATATTAAACATATTATATTTGTTAATTAGAATTGACTATCTCTTATTTAATTGAAGCCAATTTATAAGGTTGTTTTGTAGTCAATAGAGACTATGAAATGGAGGTCGACATTGACTATATCAATGGAGGCCGATTTAATATTATGACTGTTAATGCAAACCGATTATCATAATGAATGACACACGGCAGAAGTCATTGTATAACATTTGATATTGTTGTCTATTATATGCTAACTTGGTCAATGCCTTAAGAGAGACTAAGCTTGACTTTGTCTTACATATTAATCTATTCAAAGTCAATTCATTCACCAGATGGGTCGATAGAAACCTGTTGTCATGAAATGGAAGTTGACTGAGTTTAACCATGCCAAATATGAAGGAATTAGAATTGGGAATGATGCCATCTTTGAGTTTGATTTGTTGTAGATGTCTTCTCATCGTAACTATTCAAATTATTCATATGTTAATTGAATTAGTCTTCTGAATGTTGTCACAAAACAAGTCAAGATGTAGGTGAATAAGCTGAGTATTAGCTTAAGAATTCACCACCTTTTAGCCGAGCTACTTTGTATGAAGCTTGTTGTCATTTTGCATGCCTAAACTGTAGGCCATGAGGTTGCTAGATTGCTCTATAAATAGCTAAGCCATTTCACTTGAGAGGGACGCATTATTACCCAAGAGATTATACATCTTTTGCAGTTCATTATTTTTGAGTTATTACCAACTATACTTGTCTTATTTTATGAGTGAGATGTCGAGAGTATTCTATTGTGAGTAAGAGGTAACATTGTTGTTGGAGATAAGTAAGCTATCAACAAGTGAGATAGAGTTTTTTGTGAGAAGATGATTATCAAGCTCATTGTTGTTGGAGAGGGTTGCATTGCTGTCTTTATTTTGGATTAGCGATAATAGGCATGAGGATCCCTTCTTCTTTGTTATTTTACTTTGAATGATCTGTTTTGCATGCATGGTTGATATGTCTTTTCCAGTATAAGAATTAGAGAATTTATATTATTTTGAAAAGGAAGTTAAAGCTATTATGTTGTTTTCATATTGTGTTGTGTTTTTAAGTACTCCGTAGTAGGAGATGGGTGTTTATTATAGGTATTATATACTAGGTATGATTGAACATGAAAATATCATATGGTGTATTTAGCTAAGTTAATGATTTAACTAGTAAAGCTTGTGTTTGATCCTAAGAGAGATATTCCAGTATGGGAGGGAGTTTAAAGTACTTACTTGTTATAAGTAGGGTTATCCAAGTATATAGGTTATCTTTGGAATGATGGACTATCCATAAAAGGAAATACCTAACTTGTGTACTTACTAGTTAAGTAGGTTTATTCCAAGTAGATTAATATGGTTGTAGGTTATCTGGGATGATGGACTATCCATTGAAGGAAATACCTATGCGTAGCTTAAGATAGCCTTAAGTCAAATCGACTTTGAGTAATGTATGTGATAGATGACTTCATTCGAAGTACTGAATGAGAACACTTTGGCCAAAGTAGTGCGAATGTTCGAGACTCCACTTTAGTTGTGTGACTATTGAGACTACACTGTCAGTTCACCATGATCTAGTATTACATGCTAGACAAAGATTGTAGGGTTACAATTTCTAATTATGTAGGACACAACACTATGCTCAATTGGTTGTTGTTATCAGTTACTCTACCAATCTCTTTGTTGAAGGGAAGGGCCATCTATCGAATGATAGATGTGCGGGGGACCGCATTATGAGTCTGTGATTGGTAGAAAAATGCCTGAGTGATGCTTCTCCTCCACATAGGCAACAAAAGAACCAAGATTTGAAAGGAAGGATCTTGGACCGTCTTACAACTATTTGTTCTAAAGCTCTTTGAGCTATGTATGTAAATGTATGCTTTCTTACATTGATGTATTTTATGAAATGTAAAGGAATTCATGTTGTATTATGTTAAACCTATTGATTGGGAATTATCAATAAAGAAAAGAAAAAATTTACTGCAATGGCTTGTTACTTAGTTTATTTACTTTTATGATGAAAAATTAGAAATTTTTACTTCATTGAAGAGTTAGTACGTTACAAAAAGAAGTGTAGAAGTGTTTAAAGTTGTGAGCCAAAGGAAATAGAAGTATTATGGTTGTGATTTGACATTTTATTCTCTTAAGAGTTGTATTTAGAGGTTGGAACCTCATTTTGTAAGTGAACAAGGAGTTGTGAACTTGCTTTGGTTAAAGACCATAAAAATTATATTATAAAAGTTGTTTCATTTGTGAGACTAGATTTGGACAGTAGCTCCAAGAACCTTTTCTCACTGTGGTTTTTCCCTTGTTTGAATTCGACATAGATTTTAGCATTATGTGTTTGTGCTTTTGTTTTTGCATGTGTTATTTGTTTAAGACAACTGCATATTTTAATTAATAAGTTGATTTGAATTAGCTTTGAGGGATATACTGATTCACCCCCCTCTCAATATATTAGTGTTCTAACGGCTTGGTGGGACCAACTTTTGTGAATTGTACATCACCAACTAAAGGATTTGGTGTGTTCTTTAGTGTATATTTGCTTTCAGGGTAGTTATTCAAGCACTTGGTGACTCTACAAGAAAAAAAATAGTGACTCTACAGGTATATACTTGATTCTCTAAATTGAGTAGAATTGTTTCTCTATTTTAAAATCATTGTTGAAAAAATCTTGTCTTCCCTTGTGGTTTAGTATGCTAAGATACCATGGAAAAAATGTCTTCTCTCCTTTTCATGAAAATGTAAGTTTTCCACCTCCCTATCAACAATATTAAGTTAGAAATGTTGTTGGTTTTATGTTGTGCATAGCCCTATTATAGTAGGTTATCGACAATATCCTAGTGCTTGCCTCCCACTACTTGTAATCATCCTTCTTAGCAGCCCACAAATTCTTATTATTAACCCCAAGAGGCTTATTTTATCCTCAATCAACACCTTATCCTTCCACTTAGCCATAGAACATGGATGATGGGGAATTTTATTATCAAATATATGATATTGAATCTCCAAGAGTTGTTAAAGGATTTTGAGGAGCGAGAGGAGTATAACTTACAATAGGAGGAGCTTTCCCATCAAAATTATCTTTATTAGCAAGAATGGAAGCATAATGTAGGTATGAAAAAGAGATGGAAGCACAAAGAAAGGAGAATGAAAAGTGCCTTGTAGGGTAGCTTACTGCTAGAGAGGAAAAATTAGGTTGTTAAAATCTAGACATAAATAACCCATGGAAAGGCTAATTTGGTTCCTCATGTTCCTCATTTTTAAAATCCTAAGTTTTAAGGGTCCTCAACTTCCCTTGCAACAATATGTGCCTATGCATACTCAAATTGTTGTTCCATAAGACCCTCTCCTTTAGGAGTATTTTTATCCTTAAGAAACCCAACATATTTTTCCACTTCCCTTGAAAAGGTCAATTCCATATTAGTTAACTTGTCCCAACACCATTTTACTCTATAAAGGTGGACCAATTTTTTGGTAGGCTAACTAATTTGAAGAAAAAAAGAAAGATATTTGAAGCAAAGGATGAACAACTTACTATTGATGGGTCCTCATGTCCCCCAAAAATGAAAAACTAGAATAATTTACTTGTCCTAGCACTATCTCACTCTAAAAGGGTGTGTTAGGAATTGTAGGCAAATTATACAATAAAATGCAGATTATAGAATTAAAAATAGAGGAATTTAAATAGACATAAATAAATTGCAGTGAAGAAACAACACCAGTTTTTTAATGTGGTTCACTTGAATTTGGGATACGTCCACCAACAATAGAATCTTTATTATTATTAATAACTAGCAAACGATATTATAAATTACTTGCAACAATGTATTTCGACATTTGCATTGCCTTGTTTTACCAGCGCTTTGCTTCATGCATCTAAAGCACATACATGTCACCAATATGTGACCCTCTAATTTATGTTTCTTACATGACCTGCAACAATACCATGCCAAAACCTCACACACAACAATCCAAAATTTGATTTTCACCTGTCTTTCTAACTTCCACGTGTGCTACCCGCCCACATTCAACACGTGACTATTGGAATTCTGTGAGCAGCAAATAAATGTTTGTAGTTTGGGTGATTTATAACTGTCTTTAACTAAATTCCAATAGATAATGTAGATAAGAAATTCCCGTTAAATAATTTTGGGGGAAAACACAACAACAAAAGTGGGGAAAATTAAGTCTTTGAGTCTGATCGGGCTCCACAATACAATAGGGTGGACCTATCATTTGGTGAACTGATTGGTTTGATGAGAAAAACAAGGATAAGTAGCTAGTTGTTTGTGATATCTCACATTCTTCAAAGAATGAAGAATTATCCTTGCTACAAGAAAATATTGAAGACAATTAGCTACAACAGTAGACCATCAAGAGAAAGATAAATGATGATAAAGAAGAGGAATTAGTTCCCTCATTTGATGAGATACCTTACTTTGAAAACTATAAGGAGGAGAGTATGGCCATGTCTACATCAAGAAAATTCTTGGAGTAGCAAGAAAATATTGAAAACCTTGATAGTTTGTTGTTTCATGATTGCAAACTTATGAGGAAGAAGGGGGAAAAGGTCTAGATTTTAAAATAAAACTCTAATCCATCTTGAAGAAGAAGCTTTTGTTCAAGTGTCATAGAAAGATCATGATAAGGACCATGTTTTAAAGAATGAATAAAATGATATGCATGAGGTTGTTGATCAACATGTCCATGATATTAAACTAGATCCTATTTTTTGAAATTAGGAAAATCTTGATGTTTCTCTGAACCATCAAGAAAGTTGTTGTGAAGTGAATATGACCCCTGCCATAGAAATAATTAAGGAGGAGATTTATGAAGACTTATTTAGGGATGATACAAAAGTATTTCACTAAGACATTGGCATTAATACATCATCTCCTAAACCAAAATATCTCTAGTAACATGGGTTTGATAGGGATGTCTATGTATTTCCAAATGAATCATCAAACCAACATTTGTTGGCCATCAAGACATCAAAAAGTGAAACTTGAACATAAATTTGGTATTGGTTTCCCAAACCTAGTATTTTCAAGATTATATACTATCAAGAACCTAGCCCAATTGGGGGTGAGAAAGTCACCCCAAGTCATGCTTTCTTCTAAGAATGAAGATGACAATTAAAGAGAAAGATTTGCTTGTCAATTCACTTAAGAAGGAGACACTTAGTATCCTATTGGGTTCCTATCAATTTTTTTTGTTGGTTTCCCATGAACATGTAAAGCATCCCAAGATGATAAAAAGGTAGCTACTTTGATAATCTGGTTAATGGTTTTGTTTAATTTTTTTTTCTTGTTGGTTAGTTTAGGTTAGATGAGGATTCCTTTTTTCCTCCAAGTGCAACTTGCACATTGTTGCATCATATTTTATTGTGTTTTGAGGAAATTCTTATGACTATGCCTAATGAATTGATAAGGCTTCTAGGTTCCCATCTTTAGTAGACAAACATCCTATAGAAGATGGAAAAAATCAAGACACTTTGTGCCATGCTTGTTTTCCTATTGTTGATAACCGTTTTGAGAGATATTTAGGGTATTTGGGTCAATTACAATTCTATGTTGTGGTTTTCCTTCTCATACCTTAGTCATTTACCCAAATGCAAATTATATCAAAATTGGATAAATGTTCAGGTTTTGTGAGCTTTCCCATCTTGTAAAATTCCCAAATAGGTACCCTTAGTTCAAATTTGGTGAAAATTGGAGATTTTTTTTCCAAGTTATGGCTATTCAAAGGTTTTGGGAACCATCATCAAGATTGACACCAATTCCTAGAATAGTTGTAACCACCAACGGGTTACCATTCCCCCTTTTATGTGCCGATTTAGTTCATGATTAAGTGGGAACCACTCATTTGGATGATATTGAAGAGAAGCATGCATTTTTCAAGTGTCATCATGTAGAGGATTTCACTGGGTGCCCCTAGTTTCATTTTGGTGGAGTTTTGAGCAAAAATGGATAAAGTATGGAGAGTTCAAAATTTTTAGTGGTTCTAAGAACCACTAGAACAATTGACAGTGTTGCAATTTCCTACTCAACTTTTGACTGCTAACAAAGGAAGCAAAGAAGGATCCATACCATGATGATGTCATGCTAATGTCATCATCCATACATGTTGATGTTGTTGAGCATAGGTTGTCATTGATGTCAAATCTATCCCTCAAAAGGATAAACACTCTTTATCATCAATTTTTCCATTGTGGAGGTAGAAGTACCAACATAGGGTTGACTTAGGAAATCCCCTATATAACACAACCCTTCCTCTCCCTTTGTGTGTGTAGGTTGCAAATTTGAAGAGGATTGGAGGAAGATTGAAGACAATTTTCTCATTTATGCATTTAAGCCTTACAACTTGACAAGATACAAAAACTCCATTATCTCAGCAACAAACAAAGATCTGACAACGAGATTCAAAAGGAAGAAGCTATAAACTAGGGACTTGAGGCTTATGAAATTATGTTTTTGTTTCAAATCCTTGGACTAGGGCGCCCTTATCCACCTAAATCAGGCTCAAATTTGAACCACAAGTGCACTAATATCTACTCTATCCATTTTTGGTCTTCAATTTTGGTTACTAGTTTCTATATTGTCTATTTTCATGACAAAAAGTTGCATTTTCATAGTTTAGTTAATATCATTATTGAATTTCATCAAAAATCAATTTCAAACCCCCAAAAAAGTTCAAATACAAGATTGATTGAATCACCTTTTAGGCTGGAAGTTAATCTCATGCCCTTGTCGATCTGAGTTCCAATGTTTTGTAAGTGAAAAGTAGCTAATCCTAGTTAAACCCTAGGTTCACTTTTCCTACATAACACATATTATTGAAGACTGCTACAAGGCCACCAATGAAGTCTTATTTCTTGATGATGGTCCTAACCACTTCATTATATATTATGATGAACAAAATCAAGGAATTACTAAATCTCATCTTTGCTCCATTTATAGTAATGATATGAATGATATACATACCATGTTCTTTGATGATACACTTTTAAAGAATGGCTCATGTGTAGGTGTTGTTAGTTTTAGGATCATAAATGTAATAAACAGAAAACTCAACACATAAAACAAAGAACATAGGATTTTACCTTGGGAAAATCCTCCTACTTGAGGGAGAAAAAGCCAACTATAATACTCTTATAAATCAGAATAATAAGTGCAAAACTTGCATACAAAATCAGGCCCTAGAATCGACTGAGTCTCATACAATAAGTAGTGTCACTTCCTCTTGAAGCAGATCTTGAATGCACACAATAATGTCACTTTTCCTTGAATCAAATATGCAAATTTTTTGCTTATAAGGCGAACCTGTTGTTGAAGAATAAAAATTGGAATGAATTGAATTCATGCTAAATGTCTCTACACCTTCTCATATATATACAAGTCTAGGTGAGCTCACTCTAGGGCCAACCTAGAAATTTTAATATTTTATTATAAAAACATAAAGGCTGACCTGCCTTTGTTTAATTTAGCTTAGGGAAAATACCTCCCGTAGCTATAAAACACTAACAGGTGTTGTCCTAGTTTCACATAATGCTGAATTTTTCAAGTATGCATCAAGTTAACCTTCTTATGCATTAACATTGTTGTATAATATGAACCTCTCATATTAGGATTGGAAATTACTCACAAGATTGGAATTAGGTACTAGATAATTCTTGCAAACTTAGAGCTAATTTCGCTACAAGTCAAGAGCTTAAATGCAACTAAAGATACACAGTTGAAATGTACCTGAATGGTGTTTGAGACACCATAAAATTGTTTGACGTAGTTGGAATTTCAATTAATAGGTCAAATAATTTTTTTGTTGATGCTTTAGTTGTTGAAGCATCCAATTTTGATGCGAGGTTGGTCCTTGCGCTTGGTCAATCTAGTGTTGAGATTCTTACTAGACCAAGTATACCAAATAATATTTATAGTTGGTAAGTTCTTGATGATACTCAACATATATATAAGTTCTTCAATTGCATTGATGAATTTGATAGATAATTGACTGGTTAATAACCCATGGTTGAAGTAGAAGATTTGGTAAATGAATATTGTTGGGTAGTGAAATAGTAAAACTAAAAACCAAAATCATTCCCAAATGGATTCTTGTATTAGAGATAGTGTTTAATAGCACTGGTTGTTACAATAGTAGAAATAAACACATTAGTGATTATAACATTGAAGGTGTAAATCTAGGTATTGAAGCAACCCCTAAGGTGATTTACATTGGAAATAAGTTGAGAGTTGTTGAAAAGTAAATGTTGATTGAATTGTTAAAAAAATTTGAAAGAGTGTTTTTCTTGGTCCTATGATAATCAAAGCTTACAAGGATATTTTTTTTTCAACACACAGTTCATCTTTAATTTGACACAAAACCCTATAGAAAAAAAAGGCTAATAAATCCTACACTTGCTCCACATATGCATAATGAATGAAATAAATTGAAGCACAAAGGAATCATCAAACCTATTCAACATTCATAATAGGTTCAAATCTTGTTCTAGTTAGGAAAAAACAATGGAGGGATTAGGTTATGTGTATGCTTTAGGAATTTAAGCATCAAACCTCTCAAGGATAATTGCCCACTTCCAAGCATGAATTGCCTATTACAAAGGGTAATTGGATCATAGATGATGTCTATAATGGATCGATTCTCTGAATATAATCAGGTGGTGGTCAAGGAGTTAGAGTAATGAAATAATTCATTTACTACTCTTTGGGCCACCTATATTTATGTGAGAATACCATTTGGGCTAAAAAAACAAATTTAAATTTTTAGAGAGCAATGGCTATTGCCTTTGTAGGCCTTATTGATAAAATCATGGTGGTGTACTAGGATGACCTAAAATATTAATTTATAGAAAGGAAAGATCATTACAAGTATTTTGAGAGAATTTTTAAATGGTGCCTTGAGTATGGGAGTTATCTAAATATGCATATTTGGCGTGGAAAAAGGCAAGTTGTTGGGACACACTGCATCAAAAAATAGGGTGAGGATACATCCAAAGGGAGTAGAAATTTTAGTTTGTATGACTCTATACACTTTATGAACCTTCTATACGCTCAAAACAAAAAATATCTTTCACCTGTAGTTTATAGTAGGAATTTTAGTTACTTTTCATTTCATGATAGTTATTCATCTAGGGAAACATTTGTAGCAATCCGAGAGGATTTTACCTTAAGAGAATCATGTCTTGCATACCTCCATCTTGCAGTTATGTAAAAATGTATTTATAATCTTGATAGAGGCTATATGTGCATTAGGTTAGTATTTATTTTAGTGATAAATTTAGGGGCCAACCATGTACATCAGATATTATTATAGTTATTTCAATTTTCTCATCTTGAATAATGATTAAATCCCATTAAAGAATACTTTTAGGGACACCCTCACAGGTTGAGTTGAGCCCAAAGTAAAGGAGATAATATCCAATCTTAGTAATCAACCTTAAATAACTCATATTTTATTATTGATTTAATTAGTCCCCCTTTAGGATAATATTCCCTTGGCTTTGAAGAAAATTGATTCCTCTAGGAGTGTGAGCAACAATTTCAGGACCCAATCAAGATAATGATCAAACTATTACAACAAAATCAATTGTGAGTCCAATTATATTACTCTTTAGAGATAACAAATCAATTGGAAGGAGCAATAAAAATGTTGATAAATCAAATGAGTAGATGAGAACAAGAAAACATAAAATTAAAAAAATATCTGTAACTATGAGAAGGAAAAGTTGAGCTAGAGGAATGGCTATTTTTTTGACCAATATGTAAATAAGTTAGAATACACTTGCAACAATGTCTCTAAAATTTATCAATATTGCATAAATTGGTCACAAATAATTTGATAAATTGATCAGAGTCTCAAATCTTACAACTATTGGGGAATTACAAAATTATGAATGATTTAGATGGCTCACAACAACAATAATTAAGAAACATTCGATCACAACATAGCTAGTTGAGTGAACAAAGAATGGAGTCAAAACTATAATGAAGGAGCTAGAGTTAGAAGCCAATATTCTCTATCTATACTATCAAATCTTCTCCACGATATCAATTAGCTCATACCCACCTTAATAGATCCAACTACTTTGATGGCTGCAAATAGAGCACAAATTGATCTTTCTATATTTATATAATGAATTCAATACACATTGCTAACTTGGGATAATACATATGGGTAGATACATTCAACTTATAAATATTTGATACCTTGACCAAATAATCTTGAGGAATGTTTTCGTATTTTGGGATAAGTCTCTTTTTGATTGAAAGAAGATGTATTGAGGACAAGACAATGGACTAGGTCCTAGGAGGACGTTGGAAGATATGGAGCCATAATAAAGATATACATATTACAACTACTGCAAGGTTGTTATGCTACCACTTGAAGGGTGATAAAGACACAAGGACATATAGGAAATGTCCCTACACTAGTAGAAGGCTATATTAGTATCTACACATGATGTAAGGAGACAAGAAAAAAAGAGGGAGGACAAGAAATAAGAAACAATAAAAAGTAGAATGGAGTAAAAATAAATTTGGACAATACATAATGAATGTAATGTGACCTTGATATCTATGCTTGTTGTATAAAATATGCATTGTATAAGAAATATATAATATATATATATATATGAGAGGACTTGGTTTATGGTGCATATGGATGAATATAATTTGATAAGTAGGAGGTTTCTTCCACAACGTGCCAAATTATGATATTGCTATCAGGATTCAACCGTGTAGTTTTCGAGTCAAAATAATTTCTATTTGTTTTGCTAATTTATGTCTTCAAAAATCTTAAGTGACACCTAACTTGATATCCATGGATTTCCTAAGATTATTTTGTTTAAGGGTAGAATTTGTTGACAACAAAGTATAGAGCCAAGGTCTGGATTACTTATATTAGAGAAATTAGCTCTAAGGTGATGTTTTAGAAATTAGAGGTGTCCAATATCTATGACGGGGGTTGGGCCTAGGTGTCGAATATCCAACATTGAGTGGTGACAAATAATAGTTGATTGGATCCTTTGGTTGGGACCTCCCTCTATTTAATGGTGGTGGTATTTATCCTTCCTCTATATTAGGTAAGGGGGTGGTGAGGTGAGGGGAGATGATGGGTAAAATAAATGAAGTGCCAATCATATAGTAACATCCCATTATGAACCAATTATATAGGTAAGGGGAGGGGTGACGTAATATGCTACATTGTTAATCTATTAGTTGTATTAGGATATGTGACGACCAATTATGACTCACATAATCCTTAATCGAGTAATTTATAAGCCCTTAAGTATAATTGTGATATGCTAAGCTGTTTTCATTGAGATAAGAGCACTAATATTATCCAATGAAGCCTATGTAATGGGTAGTGTGTAGTAATTAAGTATCATATTGCAAGTTCTTCTCTTATTGAAGACTTTTGAAGGTTGGCCCTTTGAAGTAGCTTATTATTATCAGCTATTTATATCTTATTTCTTATTATATTCTTCTTACTTCTTATTCTTTCTTATCTATAACTACATGTTAAGAAAGGTGGGTTCTTATTATTTCTTATTTATAACTACAAGTAAAGGTGGGTTACTTCTTAGTATTTCTTATTTATAACAAGTTAAGAGAGGTGGGTTGATCAATAATATTTTAGTTGAAAAACATGAGTAAGCATGTAAAAGAGTGTCAAATTTTAAGTCAACTATAAACTTTCATATTAATATTCAAGAGAATTAGGTATGTTTAATGAACACAACATCTTGGTGAATTTGAATAGGTGGAGTTTGGATCTTGCTAGCTAATAGCATTATAGGCTAGGGTTGGTAATATGAGGTGACAATGGTGTAGTTTTAACCTAGGGTGATAATGTGCTTCTATTCTTTTTATTTATTCAAAATTTTGCTTTGTCTTGTATTTGCTCATTATGACATATTTTTAAACCAACATTTTGTTTATGAGGCTAAAATTCTAACAAAATCATTTTGTTAATCCAAAAAACACAAATACAAAATTTCAAAAGAATTGCTTAAAGGGACTCAAATTTCTTTTGAGTCATTTGGCCCTTGGTCTATTGGTGAAGTTGAATGGTTCACAAATAGCTCGTCAAGGATTAAGTCTTGCTAAATGCAAAGACTCGATACTCTAAAAGGAGGAGGCTAGAATTGTATCGTAAATAATGTTGGCATAGTGACTACTCTTCCCACTAAACAAAAGTAATGAATTCTTAGACAATTTAAAAAAAAAATCATGCCATAAATGATTTTGGTAGAATGACTACTCCTTCAACTAAACAAAAATAATGAATTCCTAGACAAAAAAATTATAAATCATACGATGAATGATTTTAATAGAATGACTACTCCCACTAAACATCAAGCCTCCTCATTATTTTTTTTAAAGACGTCATATATTTCTTCTTTCATTAATGTTTAGTTGAGCTCCTTTAGTGAACGCCAATTCTAGATGTATAAAAAAAACATTTAATCACACTGAATCACTGATATGTGTGAATTTTCGGACGAAATAAGCTTTTGAATCATGCTCTGAGTGTATCTATATTATTTGGTCATACGCAGAGGATTATAAAGAGCCTGATTTCTATCCATTACAAGCAGACTTGGAGGAAAAACATCTGTGTCAATGGATAAAAGTAGAGAGGTGCTGTGATAGTATCTAAGAAGATTGTTGTATCAGAAATTAACATTTCTACAGCCAAACGATGGAGTGTGCAAAAAAGTGCTCGTCATCTAGCAATATCCAAAAATCTCTTCTGAGTTCCGGACAACATAATCCGACGGAAATGATGTGGATCGTTTGGCAATGGCATCCACCTTAAAAATGCGACTTAATGAAAAAAGTCAAATTCAGCTAACAGTCCACCCTCTGTCTGGGTGGTTGTTGGAACTGACAGTCTCAAATCTCTTTTTTCCTTTTTTTAGAACATTGTGCGTTTGGCCGCACTTTGTATCCACATAACATAAGTGGTCGGTTTGAAGTAGCTTTCAATTCATTGCGTTTGCAAATACCGTGACTACGTTTTCTCTTGCATTTTTCAAGCTAACTAAACGCCTCTTCCTCATGTACCCATGCAGTTTTAGGTCCGCATGAAGTAAGCTTTGATTAATTTTATTTTGCAGATGCCTTATTTGAGTGCTGTGCTATGTACGAACTGGATACGTACTTCCAACTAGTTTTCAAAAAATTAATCCGTGTGATCCGAAAAGTTGATGCCAAAAGCATTTTTTTTACGATAGGCGTTTGGTCTCCATTGACCTGTGTTGTTCTATCGAAAAAATTCTGAGGATAAATTCCAATTATTTGAATCAACTCTGTAGTTCCAATTGAAATGGTCCAGCATTTCCTGGAGTACATTGCTAGCATGAAACAGAAATACCCATTTAGATGGTAGGTCTTGTTGGAACAGAAAATTGATAGTCATTTAAATGGGAGGCTTTGATAGATCAGAAAATGGACGCCCATCTAATGGGCGGCAATTTGGGGGCCTAGGAATACCCATTCAAATCAGAAGTCATATTCTATCAGAAAATGAATGCTTCCGATTGGAGGCCTTACTAGAGCAGGGACGCAATACCCATTAGTTCGGAGATTTCGTCGATGACCTGTAGTCTGGAAAATGGTGTTTCAACGTATTGGTGAGTTTCTTGGGATCACTGGGGTCCTAGGCCAAAGCAACCATGATAATTCTGTACAGCAGAATCTTTTGAGAAAGGTACCTTTCAGAAACAACATCCATAATAGGAACAAGGATGCAGGGTTCAGGAGAAAATTAGCCCAATGTTTTGGGGACTGCCTTCCAGGAGGTGAGTTGTTAAGATAAATTAGTTTATTTATTTATACAAGCTTTTTCATGAACCTATGTTGTTCAGGGACTGTATTATAATATTATTGTTTTCTAATTTTTCATTTGCCATTGGCTATGTGTCACATAATTTCTAGTCCTAGAATCTCCAGTTTGCAAATTTTCAACAATTCATTGTCCAGAATTTTGTATACAACAGTGCAATTGGTCAAAGTTTAGACATATTTAATGGAAATAAGCCACACCTAGACCGACAATGGGCTGGTCAAAGAGGGGCTAGTAGCTCAGTTGGTAGAGCACTCCAATAGCAAATGGAGGGTCCTAGGTTCGAGTCCTAGCTGGTCCATATGAGCTGCAGCTCAACATATGGTATCAGAGCCACACTAGGAGCCCCAAGCACCAGCAGTGTGGCTTAAGGGGGGATGTTGGAAATAAGCTACACCTGGACCGACAATGGGCTGGCCAAAGAGGGTCCAGTAGTTCAGTTGGTAGTGCACTCCAACAGCAAATGGAAGGTCCTAGGTTCGAGTCCTAACTGGTTCATATGAGCTTTAGCTCAACAATATTAATAGAAAGACCTAAAATATATGTTTTTCCTCAAGTATTAAGTTATCAAACATAATTTTCTGTTTTTGTTTTAAAATGGAAATATTTTCTACACACTACAACGTTTCCTTTCCTTCATAATTGTCACTGGTGGAGGTTTTCATGTTTTTACACTGTGTGGCAGCTAAGTTCTTGATAGATGTGAGATCTGGTGAGCAGGAGAAGGTGCATCTCTGGTTATCCACTATGGCAAGGACAGAAAGCAGCTTGGTCTTCGAGTATGTGCATTCCACTGAGAGAGGTAACAACTTGCTTCTGTAATTGAGTATAGATGATAACAAATGGGTATTGCCAAATAAGAATGAAAATAAGTAATTGTATCATTTGTTCTAAACCCTGATAGAAAGTTAAAGCTCTGTATTTATCCAGAATATCAATGCTTGGCATGTCTACTTCATCTGAATAATCTGATTGTTTTTTTGGTTTGCAAATGCATTGCCAAAGCTTGCACTAGCATCTTAAGCTCAGCCCTTGAAATAGGCAAAGTTGAATGACAAGGCATCCACTACTAATGTGGAAATAACCTCTTAGAGATTTATTTCTGAATTAGTCAAAAGATAATTATTAAATACCATCTCATGTCTTCGAGTATTTTTCTAACTTGCTATCAAAACTTAAGAATACTGTCTTGATTGTCAAAAGAATTGACACACCTTTTTGAAAGTTTCGGTCGAAGTGGTTTTTTCTCATCAATACCTTGTGATGCAATGCAGGGGTTCCAATTAAGGACCACTTAGTCCTTGTGGCCTAAGTAAATTCTCCCTAATAACAGATCAAGCTGCTAGCATAATCACAAACAGTTTTCTAAAACAACTCACCAACACAAACCATTTATAAAGACTGATTTTATGATTGCTAATAGAGCATAGTTCGACTCAAATTCATTGTTCTACATTGCCAAAAATAAGCATGTACAGACCTCCTCTATGAAACCAACTCCATAACTACTCTCTTGACATCTAATCTATGATCTACTAGAATATGAAAGCAGGAATATGCCGTCCTCCTTTTTTTACACTGCTGATTATTTTTGGCCTGCATCGATAAACACCTTTTCTCTGCAGCATCCATTTACTCCTCAAAATCAGTTGATTTTAAGATCCTTTTTGCTACAGCCAGCCATTATTACTCAATCTTTCAGCTATTGTAACTACTCTGGCAATATATTGTTAAAAAGCTAATAGCTCTGCATTACTCCTGCAATGCTTTTCCAACTCTCCTTAAAAAGATGCCAAGGGGCTTTAGTGTAACTGAAGCTATCTGCTGATTAGATGCCAGATCACCTTGTTTGCCCCCTATTCTCCAAAAATCTTGGCCTTTTTTTGTCTTTTTCCCTTTTAATTTGCACAGCAGAGGCACGAGGAAAGTAATACCCATCAAGATCCTTAAAAAAAGGCTGAGAATTTCCTTTGAAATTGTGGAAGTCAGAAATAACTGCAAGAGAACTCAGTGAAGACACGGTCAAGGCTTTATTAGCAATTATTTGTTCGTTTTTTTTGGGTGATGCGGTTTGCAGTCAACCAAGGATGCTCCTGCATCACCTTGCATGCTAGAGTATGGTTGTGTTATAAAATTGATTCCAATGAACTCAATCCATACTTAAACTCAGCAAAATTTCTGTGCATTAAAAACATATAAATTTGTAAAATATTATTCAAAACATCCATATTTCTGAATTTAAACAATATATTACTGATTTCTTTCATATTTAGAGTTCAATATGCATTGCACTTCAGTTTCAATATGAATAAAAAATACAAAGTATAATTTCAATGTTCATAATCTGTAAAGTACTTCTACGATTATAGCTTCTAAATGGCTATGTGGATGTCTTCAAACTAGATTGTATTGCTGCAGCTTCTTGCTAATGAACATTATCATCCTCAATAGGAGCCTTAGGCTTATGATCATGATATGAATGCGATGAAGCCTCCATTGATGCCTTGTCTTTTGCATCATCATATGCTGCTGCATCTGTTGCCTCCCTCTCCAAATCACCTATATCCTCAATACTGAACATGGCATCCACATCCTTAGCAATCCAATTTGAATATGGATCAATATCATTGATGTCAAACACCTCATATGTTTTCTGACATGCCTTCTTTGCATGCAACTAGAGGTTACCACACAAAAAAAGGTCATTCAAGTGCTTTTGAGTTAACTTGTGTTTCTTTGAGTGAGTGGTTTAAAAAACATTCCAATTGCACTCACAACTTGAAGTGCTATAGGGTTGGGACAAAATGTTGGTGGCATATTTTTGAAAATTAGGTGTTGTTGCACCAAAATCTTCCTACCACAAATATGCATGGACACGATTTATAACTTTATAAGAATTTTAGTAAATTTAAAAGTTAAATTAAACAGTAAACTAAAATTAAATATATATGCCTTTTAACTTGACTGTCGAGTGGCTCTCCTTCAAAAGCATAGATGTGAAGAAAACAACCTCCCCCTCCACACACTTGCAAATTTGTATTTAATGTCCCCTTTTGGGATATTCCTAAATTTAGGCCTGCAAAACAATAATAATCACTAAAAACTGATATTAGTAATAACGAGTATCAATTTTATGGCAACATTCAAATTAATACATGAAATATTATAATATTGAGAGCAATACACCATAGCTAAAACATTATAATAGTTATATCTATAGTTCGTAGCATCATTAACATTTGGATTCAAAAGATCTTAACATCATTAATGGCTATTCCAAAGCATATTCCTATAGCCAATCATATTAGGAATTCACTTGAAGTACTTGCAAACAGCAATCTCAAGGATGGTTGTCCTTGTATTGCGAGAGCATGGGTGAATCCTTGTCCATCCATCTCAAGGTGGTGTACTTGAGAAGACCCTCAAGCCCAAGAGCACTCATACTCCTCCTGGCTCCCAAGCGCTCCATCTAGAGGGTGGCGTACTTGAGAAGTCCCTCAAGCCTAGGAGCACTCATCCGCCTCTCAACCGACGAACATGGCAAGATCTTAGGTCCAGTCCATCCCTTGGTCCACCTTGGAGGCGCTCCATCCTCCTTGATCAAGCCCAGGAGCACTCATTCACCTCCCAGCCCACGAACACTCCATCTCAGGAGTCGCGTGCTTGATAAGATGCATGAAGACCGCCTTCCTTAACAAGCTCGAGAGCACTCATACGCCTCCTAGCCCACGAGTGCTCCATCTTGGGGGTGGCGTACTTGATGAAGGAAAGGCGGTACTTCATCTCTTGTGAACTCGGAAGGTTGATCGGCCTCCCTATTTGCAAAACACTTTTATAAATTCAAAATAGATTGCTAAAGGAATCTACAATATAAACATATAGTTATTCCCAATGTCTAATTTAAAACTTACATCCCAATAATATTCTTCCTAAAACAATATATATTTCCAATAGATCTCTTATATTCCAACTTCTTATTTTTTTCCTCATTTTCCAATCCACTTCCTCCTTTCACAAAATGGTTCCATCTTCCTATATATCCTTCATGGTGGGGTGAATAGTCACCACCATTAAAATCATTGCACCCTTTAGAAGGGATGCTCCCCTCCTTAATCCAAGTGCTGCCTTTATCCTTCCTTAATCACTGTTAATGCAATGATTGCTGCCTTTAATTAAAGTCTATTAGCGCCATCTTATATCATTAAATTGGAATCGCTGCATTTAATTTTTCTTTTAGTTAATTCCATCGAACCTTTGAAGTTTCCTTGGTCAATGATTTTCTTTAGTTCCTATGCAAGCTGTGATCAGGAGGCATGGCATTGTAATTCATCGTGAATGATGTTTCTAAGGTTTTCATCTATGATCATCCTCACCATACACGTGTTGAGACCATCCATAACTTCTTCACCCACTCTTAATGAATTGGAGAAGAAAAACTTTGGGTTCATGTAGTAGGAAACATCATGAATATGTTGGTGCAGTTGTAGGTTCCTCGTCCAGTCAATAATGTGCTAGATCGAATTTGTTTTTATTTGATCCATACAAATGTTGGATCGCCTCTTTGGACTTGTCCATGGCCTCATATAGATACCCCATTGGGTTTTTATCCCCATCCACCAATTGTAGAACCCCAACCAATTTGTTGACTCTATCCATGGGTTCTTTCTCCAATTTTCCAAGTAGTTACTTGAGCATATGATTATATGCTCTTATATTCTCATGCTTCCCTTGTCTAGTTTTATATATTTTTGCAACAATCTCATCGTCATCTCAAAGAAGCCCAAATTCCTCAAAGGTTGTTCTTAGCTTTTCCCATGATTTTTGATTTGCTAGCTTAATATCTGTGTACTAATTGATTGTCATCCCCCTTAGGGTGGCTGGAAATGAGTGCAACCAATGAGCACGATCTGTTTGTCCATTCATTGCCCAAATGGTCTCGCATGTTTTACAATGCCTTATTGGATCTTTAGATCCATCCTCAACAAATTTAGGCGACTTTTACCTCTTTACACTTAGATTGGGTGGTGGAGTCATTGTTGCTCATCCCTGATGCAAATTTTGTGATTGGAACCTTCTCAAGGAGCTCCATTTTGGACTTGTTGGTGCTCTCATGACACTTCTAACACGTCAGAATTCTCAACCCTTCTAGAGACTTGGGTGATTCACACACTAGTATTGTCCTCAAAGTCCCTTTTCACCACTCCAATCCTTGTCTTGGTGTTTTTTGGCAATTCTTCAATACTATGAGTATGGATATTACATTTGTAATTTATCTTTTTGTTTTGATGAATAAGTCCTTAGACGTTGGCTCACAATGAAAGCTTCCTTTTTGGAACCTCCAACTTAACTTGGTTAGAAACGTCCATGGTCCCCTCTTTGGGAAGAGGAAGTTGCTTGGCAACTTCAATCGATTGATCCTTTGCAAGTTGTTTCTTTGAATTTAGGTGGATGTGCAAACTCCTTCATTCATGACAAAAACATTGACTAGCACTTGTGCTTTGGCTCCAACTTTTGCTTTGACTCCATCTTGCACTTTGGGTCCATCTTTTGATTGGCTTCGAGAGTATGTGGCAATTCTTCAATACCATGGAACCTCCAACTTAACATGGTTAGAAGGGTGTGTGGTCCCCTCTTCGAGAAGAGGAAGTTGCCTGTCAACTTCATGTGATGTCCCCAACTGAAGCCATGTGGCTTAATGATGCATGGGCTGTCCTTTCCTTGGATTACCCAAGAGGAAGAGAATGTAGAGCATTATTGGGTAAGTGTGGAGTCTTTGGCTTGTCCTATTCTATTCTTAAGTTGTGGGCACGCCATTTTATGCAACTTAAGTGATTCCTAGCCTAAGTATCCTATTCTATTCTTAAGTTGTGGGCACGTCTTTTTATGCAACTTAAGTGATTCCTAGCCTAAGGACTTAAGTTTTTCCCTTTTTTAAGTTTAATGACTTAAGGGACATGTACATTAAGTGATTTTATTAAACATGTGCCAAAAAGGTCAAGGAGGGGCGTGGGATTTCAAGGAGCCTATTGGCTTATTTTTTAGGGATTTTATTTGGAGCATTGGATTGAGTTGGTAATGGATCAATGGCTGAGGTTAAATCCTTCTTTTGGGAGTCATTCTATAACATTTTAGGGTTCTTTTGGAGCTCATTATGTTATTAGTCTTTTCTCTATTGCTGCTGCAATCTTTGGCTTAAGGTTTGAAAACTCTTGAGTATCCCTGATTTTGGAGAGACATATGGGCTCCCCCTAGTTAGAAGGGTGTGTTTCAGTGGAAGGGCTTTGATCTGCGATGCCCTAGCACATCATTTTCAGAGCTGCACTTCGTTATCAGGTTCGGAGGCCATTTTGGGAGGTGAGATTCAAAATATCAGGATCAGATTTGGATTATCTACAACAATGTGTCTTCATGTTTCTGAGCATCACTGAAGCTAATAACAGAAAGGACAAGTGGGACAGACATAACGCTGGTTTATTGGGGTTTTGGCAAGGGTGGCTAGGGTTTGAAGATATTTCTGAGGTATTTGTGCCTAAATCTGCATACTGTTAATCATATTCATCTCAAAAAATTATTGAAAAATCAATGTAAACCATTTCTGTAAATTCTGGGCAGATTTGAAGTATTTTTTCTGTGACTTTTCTATGTTCATAAATAATCAAAAATTTATTTAAATCAGCAGAAAAATCAGATCAATAATCTGAGTTTGTTAAAGGATATCTCATTTGCTAATAAAATTTCAGAATTTTCTGTTGTATATTTTTGGGAATATTGTTGTTTTTCCTCTCCCTATTTGAGGGATATTAGTACCAGTTTTCCACGGAGATGCGTCTCCCACCAAAACCCCGCATTTCCTAGACGTCCCCGTCTTGGAGACTTGGGGACTTGGGGAGGACGTTCCCCCACCAGCCCACAACCAGCGCCACTATCCCACCACCAATGCCATTGTCTCCAAGACGCCACTAGGACTTCGAGGATGTTGGGTGTCCTCAAGATGTCTAGAGGACTCCTAGTTGTCTCTAGACCATCTCGAAGACGCCCAGGTGTCTCTAGTGACCAAATGACCAAAAAACAAATCTTTAAAAAAAAATCAAAATTTTATGTGCCCAAGGCCAAACCCTAATGGCCTATGGGCCCCACCTAAACCCCACAAACTCTATAAAACTGCCTCCTATCCTCATTTCAATTCACAAAAACAAATCAACAAGAAGCTAATAGTGTGAGTGTGAGAGTGAAAGCTGTTGATGTTAATGCAGCGTCGGTCTTCACTAGTACATGGGCCGACCTTATATTTAAGTTATACAATGTACTTATTCTGGCCGACTTTATTTGTTATTAAATATTTATCAAAAGGCCGACCTATATGAAGAGGCGCCAAGAAGGTATATATACAAAGTCACCTTTTGATGTTAACATATATTCGAATACACAAAAGAAGTTCGCTATTTTGGCAGAGCAGAATTCGCAGTCATAGAAGAAGCTCATACTTGGATTCGCATACCTAGAAGAAGTTCATACTTGAACAGCAGATCATCATTTTGTAGCAGCAGACCGATTTCAAGGAGAAACATATTCATTTGTATCTTTGCATCTAGGAGAGATGCTATTATTCATTGTATCAAATTCGGCATTGTGTTGGGCCTGAGTTCAAGCAGATTTCTGCTCTTATTCCTTCAATATATAAGAGATATATTTGCTGGGTTTTTCTCCCTCAAGAGGAGGGTTTTCCCAGGGTATCTTGTTGTGTTCATTGTCTTATGTGTTGCATTTCTTTTATTCAATTGATTAAATAATCTGATCTAAGAAACACTAACATGGTATCAGAGCGGGTGTGAAAAAGATCGTGATCAGATTTAGTTCGCAACACTTATTCTTTTTCAGTCTATCTTCCAAATTTCTCAAGATGGTGAACGGTCTGAAAATCGAGGATAGACTCGAAGGGATCTCGAACTACATATCATGGAGATTCAGGTTCATGCTAACCTTGGAAGAGAATGATTTGGCTGAGTTTGTGAAAACAAAAGTTCCCGAACCTGAGGGGGAAGAAGAGAAGCTGCAATGGAGGAAGAAAGACACTAGGGCAAAGAAAGCATTGGTTGATTCCGTCAAAGATCATATTGTACCAATTATCTTCAAGTTGGATACAGCAAGAGAGATGTTTACAACCTTGGAAGAGATGTACGAAATCAACAACACCAGTCGTGCCCTTGCTCTGAAGCAACAACTTCATCATGTGAAAATGGAGAAAGGAGAATCTGTTATTACATACTTCATGAGGATTTCAGAGATAAAAGATCAGCTCTCCACTATTGGACACATGATTGATGATAAAGAACTGACTATGCTTGCTCTCAATGGTCTTCCGCTTTCATGGGAGGCATTCATCCAAGGAATCAGTGCAAGATCCGAACTTCCTAAGTTTGATCGATTGAGGATTGATTGCATTCAAGAAGAGTCAAGACTAACAGCAAGGGGGATTGGTCAAAGCTCAAAGAATGAAGAATTACAAGTTCTTACCTCTCATTCATCAAACAAAGGAAAAGGCCTTAAGAAAGGATTCTTCAAAAGGAATCGAGAAGATGGAAATGATGATGCTCCTACCTTCAAAAGAAAACGAGACATGTCCAAGATTCAATGTTTTCGTTGTGATAAGTATGGTCACTTTGCGAGGGTGTGCCCTCAACGACCTAAGCTTCAAGTTGCCACTGCAGATGTTGAAGAAGTCACTCCACAAAAGGACTCCAGTAATTATCTATTTTATTCAGCCTTGTCTAGCAATGTTTCTACGGACTCTTACACTTGGTTGATTGACAGTGGTGCTTCTAGACACATCACCGGATTCAGAAGTCACCTTTCAAACTTAATGGAAAGCAACTCTAGTGATCAAGTTGTTATTGGAGATGATGCTAGATATTCTGTAAAAGGCATTAGAAGACAAAGGTTATCAAGTTGCCTTCTCTAAAGGGAAAGTTCTTATATGGGCAAAGAACTCCAGCTTCAAATCTGCTCAAGTGATTGGAGTTAGACATGAATGTCTCTACATGCTGTGCACTCGTCCCCTTCAAGCACTTGTGCATAACAGTACCAGCATGTGTGAACTTTGGCATCGAAGATTGGCTCACATTCACTTTCGTGCTCTACCTATCATGGAGAAGATGGTCACCGGTCTTCCGAAATTCGATCAAGAACATGAAGGTACATGCAAGGGATGTGCCCTAGGCAAGAACACAAAAGGTATGTTCCATTCCAGTGAAAGTAGATCTAAATGTATTCTTGATCTCATTCATTCTGATTTATGTGGTCCAATGTCTATTGCATCATCTAGTGGTTTCTTGTATTATATTATTTTCATTGATGATTACTCTAGAAAGACTTGGATTTATTTCTTGAGATCGAAAGAATCAGAAGAAGTATTAGTAAGATTCAGAGAATTCAAAGCGCAGATTGAAAATCTGTCTGGGAAGAAGATCAAAGTATTAAGATCTGATAATGGTGGAGAATACACTTCTGGCACTTTTCGAGACTTTTGTATTGAAGCAGGGATTAAGAGGGAGTTCAGTGTTCCCTATAATCCACAACAAAATGGTATTGCTGAAAGGAAGAATAGGTCTATTGTGGAAGCAGTGAAAGCTATGATCCATGATCAAGACTTACAAATCTCTCTTTGGGCTGAAGCATCAAGAACAGCCGTCTATGTTCAAAACAGGAGTCCCCACAGGATCTTAGAGAATAAAACTCCTGAAGAAGCATTCTCAGGCGTGAAGCCTGAAGTTAGTCATTTGAGGATCTTTGGCTGTCCAGTCTATGTTCATATTCCAAAGGAAAAGAGAACAAAGCTAGAACCTTCTGGGAAGAAAGGAATTCTTGTAGGCTACAGTGAGACATCAAAAGCTTACAGGATCTACATTCCAGGACAGAAGTCTATTGAGATTAGTAGAGACGTCACATTTGAGGAAGATGTTGCTTATAGAAAGTCCAAAGGCACTCCGATGGAGGTCGATGAAGAAGAACCTCCTCAAGATATGGAAGTTGACCATATCCCAGAGAATCTGGAGGAGGATACAGAACCTAAAGAAGATATTGATCCAGCTGAGCCTTTGGATCCTACTGATGGGCCTCTAGACATTGTGATTGGAAAGAAAAGACCCCTTTGGGCTCGCAGGACAATGCAGGAAGCAGAAAGGTTTGTAGCTCCAAGAGGAACCTTCAGAGAAAGCAAGAGACCTCACAAGTTCTCTAGCTATGTTGCCTTGATGAGTCAGATTATTGAGTCAGAGCCTTCAAATGTTGAAGAAGCTTCTAGTCAACAAGTATGGAAAGATGCCATGATTGAGGAGTATCAGTCTATACTTAAGAACGATGTTTGGGATATAGTTCCTAGACCCAAAGACAAATCTGTGGTGTCTTCTAAGTGGCTCTTCAAGATCAAGCATGCAGCTGATGGGAGCATTGAGAAACACAAGGCTAGATTTGTGGCTAGAGGGTTCTCACAAAAAGAGGGAGTTGACTATGAAGAAACTTTTGCTCCTGTGGCTCGTTACACGTCTGTTAGAACCATCATTGCTATTGCCGCATCTAGAGGATGGAAGATTCACCAAATGGATGTAAAGACAACTTTTCTGAATGGCATAATAGAAGAAGAGGTTTACATTGAGCAACCAGAAGGATTTGAGGTACATGAGAAAGAATCTCATGTCTGCAAGTTGAAGAAGGCCTTGTATGGTCTTAAACAAGCTCCTCGTGCTTGGTATGAAAGAATTGATCAGTACCTTTCAAGTTTGGGTTTCTCAAAGAATGATGCAGATTCTAACCTCTACTTCAAGGTAGTAAATGGTGAAGCATTGATTTTAGTTTTATATGTTGATGACTTGATCATTACTGGTGAAGAACATCTAATACTAAAATGCAAGAAGGAATTAGCTTCAGAGTTCGAGATGAAGAATCTAGGTCTTATGCATTACTTTCTTGGCTTAGAAGTTTGGCAAAAGCCAAATGAGATGATTCTAAGTCAAGGCAAGTATACTGTTGACATTCTCAAAAGGTTTGGTATGCTTGACTGCAAACCTATGTCTACACCCATGGAGTCTAATTTAGATAAGTTGAAAGAAGCTGCAGCTAGTTCAGAACCAGTGGATTCTACGATGTATAGACAGTTGATTGGTTCATTGATGTATCTAGTTAACACTAGACCTGATATCTGCTATGCAGTGAGTGCACTTAGCCAGTTTATGTGTGAACCAAAGCAAATACATCTTGTAGCAGCTAAACATATCCTGAGATATTTATGTGGCACAATTGGATATGGGTTGAGATATTCTTCAAATGTGGATTTGGAGCTGCATGGTTTTACTGATTCTGATTGGGCAGGATGTGTCTCAGATCGGAAGAGTACTTCTGGTTGTTGCTTCAGTTTGGGGACTGCTATGATCTCCTGGTGTAGCAGGAAACAGTCTTCAGTGGCCTTGAGTACAACTGAAGCAGAGTATATTGCAGCTTGTGTGGCAGCTCGTGAGGCAGTGTGGCTTCGTAAGCTCCTTGCAGGATTGTTTGGTCAATCAATGGAGCCTACTATCATACACTGTGATAATCAAAGCTGTGTGAAGCTTTCTGTCAATCCTGTGTTTCATGACAGAACAAAACATGTTGAGATCAAGTACCACTATATTAGAGATATGGTGCAAAGGAAAGCTATACAGTTGAGGTATATCAGCACTGAAGAGCAAACGGCAGACATTCTCACCAAGCCTCTCGCCAGGATGAAGTTTGTATACTTCCGAGAGAAACTTGGTATGGTGGAGAATGCAGCCTTGACTGAGAAAGAGTCTCAGTAATCAGTGATCCTTATTGAGAATGCAACTCTCTGCTGAGTGAGAGTTGAGGTGCAAGCCCTTGTTAATACAATTCTCTGCTGAGAGAGAGTTGAGGTGTAAGTCCTTGATAATGCAATTCTCTATTTGAGAGAGATTTGAGGTGAAAGCCCTTGTTTCCACCCTCTGGGAAAGCTATGGTGGATGTCATGTGTGTGACTCCATGACAGCATCACGTGAGGGAATCCATGGTGATTTTATTTATACCATCTATGGAAGTAGCCATAATGGTTAATATCACATTGAGGTGATATTTTATTTTGTTTTCATTCTAACATAATGTGTCTTGTGCAGATGGAAGTTCATCCCTAGCTGAGAGGGAGTGTTGATGTTAATGCAGCGTCGGTCTTCACTAGTACATGGGCCGACCTTATATTTAAGTTATACAATGTACTTATTCTGGCCGACTTTATTTGTTATTAAATATTTATCAAAAGGCCGACCTATATGAAGAGGCGCCAAGAAGGTATATATACAAAGTCACCTTTTGATGTTAACATATATTCGAATACACAAAAGAAGTTCGCTATTTTGGCAGAGCAGAATTCGCAGTCATAGAAGAAGCTCATACTTGGATTCGCATACCTAGAAGAAGTTCATACTTGAACAGCAGATCATCATTTTGTAGCAGCAGACCGATTTCAAGGAGAAACATATTCATTTGTATCTTTGCATCTAGGAGAGATGCTATTATTCATTGTATCAAATTCGGCATTGTGTTGGGCCTGAGTTCAAGCAGATTTCTGCTCTTATTCCTTCAATATATAAGAGATATATTTGCTGGGTTTTTCTCCCTCAAGAGGAGGGTTTTCCCAGGGTATCTTGTTGTGTTCATTGTCTTATGTGTTGCATTTCTTTTATTCAATTGATTAAATAATCTGATCTAAGAAACACTAACAAAAGCTGCAAGTGTACGGTGAAAGAGTGAGAATGAAGAGCAAGAGGGTTGAGGAGGAGCAAGATGAAGAGCAAGAAGAGGAGTGATGTCAAGTTAATGTTCACTTCAAAATTCAAATGCTTAAAACTAGTTTTCCAAAATCTCATTTGTAATTCTTATACTCATACATCTTTTTCTAATTCTTTTTTCAAGTACTATATGTATTTCAGTGCTGCCGTCCCGCTGCCACCCTGCCACCGCCCCCTCGTTGTCCCCAAACTTAGGCCCTTGGTCCCCCCGTCCCCGAAACTCATCCCCACTTCCTCGCGTCCCCCCGTCAGGAAACTTCGTGGAACTATGTATATTACACTTCAATCTACTAATCCTCCATAAGTTGTTTCTTTGAAGGTAGTTGGATGTACAAACTCCATTCATGACTACAACTTTGACTAGTACTTGTGCTTTGGCTCCAACTTTCACTTCGACTCCAACTTTTGCTTTGACTCCATCTTTTGATTTAGCTTTGAGAGTATGTGGATAGATTTTCTTCTATTGTGGTTCCAATTCTCCTTCGTTCTTCTTGCTCCACCAATCTTAGTGATCATCTAATTTCTTGGTCCTTGCTTTGACTAGGTGGTAGTCTTCTCCTACCCCTTTTTGAACTCAATGGCATTAATTTCTCAAGTTACAATGGCATGGATCTTCACCTTACTCTTCTTCCTTTCAATGATTTCTTTCTTCATACTATTGGAATACCTGTTGGTGGTGTACTTCATGGTTATGTTTGGCGTAAAGATCTTGTAATATAATGTAATGCCTTGCAAGGAGTTAGGATAAGCAATTCAATATTGTATTCATGTCTTTTGTTACCACTAAGTTGTTCCAAATTGTATCGATTGGTACTTTATTTCTCTCAGCTTCTTCATGGATGTGTTATTCTACTAAAAGATCCTTTAGATATGGAAATTTTCTTGTGGAACCCTTCTCTTGATCCTAGTTTGTTTCTATATCTTTATTGATAGGTCTACTCATTTATTGTTCCATCTTTCTAGTTTCATCAATCAATATTGTTGACCAACACATATTCTTTAAGAATTTGACCCAACTTGGCAATGATTTCACTACAAAACTTTACAATGATAATTGCAATATAAATAGAACATAACAAAAAACACCAAGTAACTACAAGTGAAGGTCATTGATTGCTTTATTCCAATGTAGTGCTTGTATGATGTAATTGTAGAGTAAGGACCATGTATAAAATTAGACACCTTCCCTAACAATGAGAAGCATATATAGAGTGTCTAATGGTTGCCAATTAGAACACAACTATTGGCAACCACTTACAACTAATTCCTAGCAACTTACCACAAGTTGATAAATAATCAAAATATAGTCAGTTACAACTGAAGCAATAATTACAATTCAAGAGAATGACTTACCATATGGATAGAGACGACAAAACCAAACAAAGGTCTTAAGAGTAAAAATTGTAGATGAGTTAGAGGTCTACATGGGTGGGGATGGGAGGTCCTTTTCTTCACCTTTATTGTTTATGCATTTGAAAGCGGGCAAGCGAACAAATAGTTAAAAGAATGAATCTTTTAATCACACTTTTTTTTAGCTTAATACTAGAAAGTTTACTTGATATTTATACTTTTTTCAATGTTTTATTTGTAGATTTGTGGTGGGAGGCTTTTGGTGTTGGAACATTAAATCTTTAGAGGCTAGCCATCAATGTTCTATCCCAACTTTGTAGTGCTTCTAGGTGCGAGTACAATTGGAGCCTATTTGAAAGCATTCATGCCAAGGATAGAAACATATTGAAGGTTCACCTCAATGACCTTGTCTTCATCCAATACAACTTTCACCTTCAAACTAAAAACATGGATGGTAAGGAGTCTTATGATGCCATTGACTTGGATGGCATCTATCCATATTCAAATTGAATTGTTGAAGATGTGGATGTAAGGTTCATTGATGAAGATGTAGCTGAATTGGAGAGGTAAGAAGCAGCAGGGGAACCATTGGAGGAAGAAATACTTGAGGAAACATTCCCTCCTTATGGTGATTCAGATTTATTTATTAGTTTGAGGCTAGATAGTACTAGTATTAGGAGGGAGAAGTTGCAGATTGTAATTGGTTGTTATACTATTATACAATGTTTTGAAATTTTGAATTTTGAGCATTTGAGGGGTCATACGACATGCAATCTTTGAATTGTGATAAATTAATAATCAAAATAGACTAACATGTTTTCTAAATTCATTCTTTGTGTGTCTTATGGATTAATTAACTTTATTTTGTGTATTTATATACCAATTTTTTGTCTAGTCCTAAATCCAAGGCAAAATTTTGTGCTCCTTAGTTTCAGTGTCAGCAAAGCAAAAATAAGGTGTATAAAGACATCTTGCACATATTCATCCATTTGTATATCCTTTTATGATCACTAATAGTAATTTACTCTTGCACACTTTGTCCTTGTTTTTTGTTTTTGATTATAATATTGCGACTTAATTAATATCTCTTCCAAGTGACATGGAATATAATTGCTTTTTAATTAGCTTCTTAAATACTTCCCAAGGACAAATAGGTGCCAATTTTCTTAAATCCAAAGAATGAGAGTAGCTTTCAAACCAAGTAATAACATGTTTTTCTAATCTTAATCTAGCAAAGAATTTTTTTTGTCTTCACTAAGTTTATGCATATTGAAATATACCTCAAGTTGGGCCAGCCAATAGTCAAGCCTCTCTGCATCTACATCTCTTCTTAAGGAGGAAACTTGATCTTTGCCTCCACTTGGAAAAGAGGTGTTGTAGGAAGATTTGTCTCACCTTGGAATTGCATGTTCTCATGAGAAGTCAGCTACTCCTTATATGTAAGATTCTGTAAAGACCTCTCCATTTTATCCTAGTGTGATCCCATGATATTTTCTAGCTTCCATATAGAGCATGATATGCTGGCTACATCGTTTTTTAGCTTGAGAAAGCTTTCTTGTTCACTAAGAGGTAATTCATCATCATCATAACCTTCTTATCTAATGTTTGGATTCTATCCCTTGCAAAGGATCCAAACTTCCTTTCGCACTTGAACTAGGTGCCCTTGTAATGGGCATAGATATGCAAAACAGTCACATAAGCACACCCAAAATCCATTAAAACCACTCAGATACCAATCGAATCTGTTAATAGAGTGGATATTGTATGCTTTGCTTCACCAACACAAATCCTGTCCAACCTTAATGTAAATTTATTAATTGGGTTGTTCAATTGTGGAAATATAGAAAAAAATCCCTACAATGCCATGTCTACCAATGTACGTGTGCTTAGAAATGTAAGGAAGAATGTAATAACAAATAAGAAAACATGGATATAAGATACAAAAATATGACTTGGAGAAAACGGATTTGGGTGAAATCCTATAAGAGTGAGTGTTTAAACTCCTCAAGCCACTATCTCAAGAGCTGCTACAAATGGTTACCTACCTTTTTAAGGCCTTCATGGACACTGTCTCCCATGAACAGCAATGCCCAAACACCATATAACTACTTCTCAATCTGCTATCACATTCCCTCAATCACACTAACACTTCCTTATGACTCATAGGCTGAAGCAACAGTAGCTTAACTCAATCAATTTTGCAAGGACACTAAGGAAACTGCATCCATTTTCTCTCGGTGACCCCTCTTGGAGTTTTATAAAGAAAAAAGAAGTAAGAATTTTGGATAGAATCCCAAAAGACCCAGGAAACTGAACTTAAGGAATCCGGAATGCTTTAGTTTCCCAAAATGCCATGGTCTATGTCTTTTTTTGGTCCTATCTGGGATGAGTTTGACAGTGATTGAATGCATCTGAGTCAACTGTCTCTGCAAAAGACTAGTTTGACTGTGGTCAAACCTACTAGATGAGTTTGAGTGCTGTCAAACCTGTCACGCATGCTCTGTTCCTGTCTGACCTTGATTCTTTGAATGTTTGGTTCACTCATTGCATGTCCGTCTCTGTTCTGCCTTGACCCTATGATCTCTGCAACTCTTTCAGTTAGTTTCTTGATTAAATGAGTCATCTTACAACTGAGAAGTACAAGGATGGATTCTAAAAGCAGGATGTGATTCAATCAGTTGATTACAGTAACTTTACAGTTACTGATCTTTTTTTGTATAATGAATACACATGGATTCAAGTATACAGTTTAACTGTAGATCCACCAATTCCTAGTCTATCTATCAAATGGCTTAACAAATAACACTTGTGTCTCGTTGAATTCCTTTGCAATTACATATGAAGTCCTTGTTGCGGACCCCTATCATGATGGGGAATAATATCAGTTAGCCTTCTGTTGTACCCAAACCAAATTTTTTGCTTCATTAAGGCATTTTGCTTAAAATGGTCTAAACTTTGTAAAAATGATGTCAAAACATAGTTTTTGGGCAAATCAAGTATGGATTTTGACTCAGTGTGATGTTAAGAAGATACTGGCAAAATTTGGAAAAATTGAAAATTAGGGTTTCTGGACCCCTATTTTTAGGTCAAAAACCCTAAAAATTGAAACTTGTCAGAATTGATTGAAATTTGTTTTGATTGGCTTATTTTGCTTCACAATCACAATGGTGAAGTCAGATTCAGTTAAAACTCAGTTTAAACCTGGTGGGTAGTTTTCGTTTTTTCAAGTGAGGAGTTAGGTTCTCTGAGCTCAACAATGGCAGATGGCCAGGTGCCAGGTGTCGAAAGCTAAGCTCAAAACGCTTCAATGATGTTTCTATGGCAAGATTTGTTCAAAATGATGCTTCATCTTAGAAGGGATTTTCGATGAGGTGAAAATGCTGAAAAAATGACTAACTTTGGAGCAAAAGTGCACCTGGAGGTCAGGGCCGCCCTTGATTCTGGAGGCCTAGATCAACTTTTTGAGCCATGTCACTTCCAGAAGGACTTCTCCGGAATATTGTTAACTTTGCGATGAGCCAGCCAACTAGTTCAACAGACCTGTCTATCACTTGAAACTGGAGATTGAACGCAAAACGAGGAGAACGAAAAAATGATTGTCTGGAGTGAAAAGCGCACCTCTCAGCTAGGGGCGCCCATCTTTTTGGAGCTCCAGATGAGGTTTTCTGATCAAGTGACTTAAGATGTCTGTCTCAGACTTGATCCAGCTTCGCAACGCATACATCAGAGGGTGAATCTGAGTTGCTGAGTTGCCGTGATCAGGAGTCAAATATAGTGTCCTGGCCATGATCAGAAATGTCAAAAGTGCCCCTGGAGCCCAAGGTTTTGATGCCTTAAATTCAGTCTTTTTGATGATCTCAAGTATTCGTCTTGTCCGTGTTAGTTCTAGGCTTCTAGCTTTCCGTTGCCTATCTCAGACGGGTCAGATGACTTCTCAGCAGCCTGCAGCCAGAAGTTTAGTGGATTTTAGCCAGTTTGAGAAATGGCTAAGTTTGGGAGGAAAAGCGCCCCTAGAGGCCAGGGGTGCTCATGTTTTTAAGCTGCCAAATGATATTTTTATGCAAAGTGCTCTCCAGGAGCTCTTGTTCAGAATCCAGCCAGCTCCGCAGTGAGCCTGTTTGCTAATTATGAAGTTTTGCCGGACACCGGGAAATATGAAGTGAAGTGAGGTCAGAATCACTATGAAATTGATGGAAAATGTATTGAAAATTTTCTAAGTCTGAGGTCAAAAGTGCCCCTAGAGGCCAAGCGCGCCTTGCTTTTTGAGACCTCAGATGGGTGAATTAGGGTTTGACACCTCAAGGAGACTTTTGTCAGATTTGATCCTGCTCTTCAACGAAATTGTCAGCCAGTCAATCCGACATGACAGTTAATCAGAATCAGTGGTCAAACCTGAGCTCCGGTGATGTTTTCAAATCTAAATTTTTAAGAAAATGGCTATGTGGAAAGAGGCGCCTAAAGTCAAAGGTTGACTTTTGAACTCAAAGAGAAGTGGTGCGGATGAAAGGTGGATTCAGTTAACTAAAAATAACTCTTCAGTTAACTGTTTTCAAGGTCGACTTCTTCTAGGCCTATTTTTAGCTTGTAATTGAGCGAGATCAACTTGCATGCGCTAGTTAACTGAACTATTGAAGGTGGCGCCCTAATTAGGGCATATTTTTCATTTAGTTAACTGTTTTGAGAGCCAATTACAAGCCATACGTGGATTTTGAAGATCCAGTTAGAGTTCAAGCGCAATTTCCAAGATTCTGCATGCATTTGACATGCCTTTGATGATAAATTCTTATTTATTATGCATATGGTGTCCATTATTTCTCATTATGAGTTGATCAAACACGCCTTTCTTGAGCAAAATTTTAATTTGAAGGTGCTACAGGTGTCAGAATTTGTGATGCCCCCGAGTGGGCCCCTAGCGGAAGGTGACGTAGGTCTGTCCGCGTGGTTTGTCCCAGCCACGTGTTCGGGGTCCTCGTCAGCGAGGCTTGTCTTGGGGTTGCCCCCTTAATGCGGGAAGGTGCCGTTCACTACCAGTCCGGGCTTTTGGTGCAACGGTTACTAACTATGGTCACATTACAACATAACCGCATCACTTCTTACCAGGAGTTCGTTGACAGGTTGGTTGAACGCTTTGACAAGAAAGATCCGGAAATCTATTTCAGGGACCTAGCTCAACTCAAGCAAGTTGGGAGTTTGGAGGGATATATAGGTGATTTCTAGCAGTTGGCAGTTATGGTTCCCAACATCTCAGAAAGAAGATTGGTCGTATTATTCATTGAAGGCGTATCGGAACCGTTAAGAGGTTGGATCAAAGCTTTTCATCCCCCGACTCTAAAGGAAGCCATGAAAAAAGCTAGGAGCATGGAACTTGCAGCTCCGCAAAGTAAGTTCTCTTCAAAAGCATCGTCTTCATACAAGGACGGGAAATCATTTCCTAAGAAGAAGGAAAACTTAGATTCCAAGGGGAAATCAGAAGCTCCGTTTGACAAAGAAACCATAGAGGACTTGCGCAGGAAGAAGTTGTGCTTCTATTGCAAAGGACCCTATGATGCAAACCACGACTGCCCTTTAAGGCCCAAGGGAAAGGCTAACCGAATAATGTGGGCATTCTATGAGGATTCTGAATCTAAGAAATCAGACCAGCACAGTGAGCATGAGGAATCCGAGGTAGAAAAATCTGAAAATGAGGTTGAAAATGACACAGAAACAGAGGAGGAAGTTAAGCTTCAAGAAGCACGTCTCACTAGCATACAGCGAGAGGGCTCTTTCAGAATGCGAGGGGTCTTAGCTGGAAAAAAGATCATTACCTTGCTGGATACAGGGGCCACGCATAATTTTATTGATGCTAGGCTGGTTGAGAAGCGTGGGATTCAAACCGAAGAATTTGAGGGCATAAGAGTGAAGGTCACAAATGGCTACACTCTCAAGTGTGATAGGATGATTTCAGATCTCCCTATGCGGTTGAATAATTATGACTTCAAGGCAGATTTCTATGTGGTGAATATGGGAGACACCGACATGGTTCTAGGAATGAAATGGCTTCATGACATTGGAGAGTTTACCCTTAACCTTCATGATATGGAGATGAGATTCAAGGTGGACTAGAGGAATCATGTGTTGAAGGCCATCAGAGATAGTAATTTCAGAATGATATCTTTCAGTAGGATGGAGAAACTCATGCGACACAACATGATTGAGTGGGCAGCAGAGTGCATGTTGATGCCATCACAAGGGGAGCAGAAAACCCCAATCTACCATCTAGACATACAGGAGTTGAGGATTAAACACACTAAGGTGTTCAGTGAGATTCCACCCGGTAGACCACCAGACCGTGGTACTGAACACATCATTGAATTGGAGGAGGGCGCTAAGCCCGTGATTGTCACACCTTACAGGCATCCTAAGCGACTTAAGGATGAAATAGAGAAAATGATTAAAGAAAATGATTAAGGAGCTGCTTGCTATGGGACATATCAGGCCTAGTAAGTCACCATTCGCTTCATCCGTTGTGTTAGTGAAGAAAAAGGATGGAACCTTGCGAATGTGTATTGATTACAAATTGTTGAACAAAAGGACAATCAAAAACAGGTATCCTATTCCCCGGATTGATGAGTTGATAGATGAGCTACATGGTGCTTGCTGGTTTTCAAAAATAGACTTGAGATCGGGGTATCATCAGATTCGTGTGAGGGAACAGGACATTGAGAAAACAGCCTTTCGTTGTCATTGTGGACACTTTGAGTTTGTGGTTATGCCATTCGGGCTGACCAATGCCCCTGCTACATTCCAGTCCACCATGAATAGGGTCTTCCAGTCACAACTAAGGAGGTTCGTACTTGTTTTCTTTGATGACATATTGGTATACAGTGAGGCTTGGGAGGAGCATGTTGCCCATTTGGATACGGTACTGGGTATTCTTGATAGGGAGTCCTTGTATGCCAAGGAGTCAAAATGTGATCTGGGTATGACAGAGTTGCTGTACTTGGGTCATATTATTAGTGCAGAGGGTGTGCGTATGGATCCTGACAAGGTCAGAGCTATTATAGAGTGGCCTACTCCCGAGAATCTTACTCAGCTTAGAGGATTTTTGGGCTTGTGTGGCTTCTATCGCAGATTTGTCAGTGGATATTCTCGTCATGCAGCGCCACTTATAGACTTGACAAGGAAAGGGGCATTCGTTTGGACCCTTGAGGCGCAAGAGTGTTTTGAGAAGTTTAAGCAACTGATGACTACTTGTCCTGTCTTGGCGTTACCAGATTTCACTAGACCTTTCGAGCTTCAGTGTGACGCTTTGGGAGAAGGGATTGGTGTCGTCCTTATGCAGGACAAGCATCCGATAGCATTTGAGAGCAGGAAGTTAAGAGGACCAGAGAGAAGTTATAGCATCTATGACAAGGAGATGTTGGCCATCATGCATGCGTTGGCCAAATTCAGGCAGTACCTTGTGGGCAGCAAATTTTGCGTTAAGATCGATCATAACAGCTTGAGGCATTTCCTAGGACAGCGGGATCTCAACGATTGTCAGCAGAAGTGGGTGAGCGAATTGCAATCATATGACTTTGACATCGCCTACGTCAAAGGGTCCCAGAATGTGGTTGCTGATGCCTTGTCTCGCTGTCCACATTTGAGTTCCATGGTTGAGATTTCAGAGAACTGGAGACATTTGATAACAGCAGAGTATGCCAAAGACTCTTGGGCTTCAGGCATTGTTGAGGGTTCGGTGCAAGATAGCAGATATTCAGTTGTAAATGATCTTATCATTTACAAGGGAAGGATTTTCTTGACCCTAGGATCAAAAATGAAGAACACAGTATTGAGGACCTTTCATGATGCACCCATGGCCAGACATCCGGGGTATTTCAAAACTTACAGGCAGGTTCGAGAACGTTTCACTTGGAAAGGACTCAAGTCAGATGTCCTCCGATATGTCAAAGAGTGTGCTGTTTGTCAGCAGAATAAACAAGAGCACACCTATCCTGCTGGGTTGCTTCAACCACTTCCAATTCCTGACAGGAAGTGGGAATGCTTGTCAATGGACTTCTTTACGGGCTTGCCGAAAGCCCAGGGAAGAGACTGTATCTATGTAGTTGTTGATTGCCTCACAAAGTACGCTCATTTTTTTCTGATAGCATCTACATATTCAGCTACACAAGTAGCAGAATTGTTTTTTCGTGAGGTGTTCAGGTTGCATGGGCTACCCCAGAACATTGTAAGCGACAGGGATAGTCGGTTCTTGAGCCACTTCTGGCAGGAGCTATTCAGACTATGTGGGACCGAGTTTACTCTGAGCACTAGCTACCACCCGCAGACGGATGGACAGACGAAGATTGTTAATAAATGGGTGGAAGGATATCTCTGAAATTATGTAGCAAGTCAGCAAAAGGGTTGGTTGAAGTGGATTCACCTTTGTGAGTACTGTTATAATACCACGCACCACATGTCAATTCGGATGTCCCCATTCAGGGCATTGTATGGGTATGAGGCGCCCAACTTTCTTGATTTGTTGCTGAGTGACAGTAGAGTGCCTAGTGCTAGGGATCTTTTACAGGAGAACCAGGATATTATGAGAGCTCTCTGTGAGAACATTCAGAAGGCATAAAATCAGCAAAAGCAGTATGCAGACCAGAGAAGAGTTGAGTGATCTTTTGAGGATGGGGATATGGTGTATTTGATGCTGCAGCCCTACCGCCAGTCAACTCTCCGGAAGAGTGGTGCGGAGAAACTCAAGCTGCGATATTACGGACCCTTCAGGATCATCAGACGGGTAGGCGAGGTGGCTTATGAGTTGGACTTGCCGGCAGACAGTAGGGTACACAATGTATTTCATGTGTCATGCCTCAAGAAGGCCTTGGGACATCGCGTCGTTCCTTCCACAGCTTTACCACCCTTGGATGATGAGGGGAAATTGATTCTGGTACCTGAGGCCATCTTAGAAGTTAGAGAGAGGCAGTTGTGGAGGTGGGTCATCAAGGAATATCTAATCAAATGGAAGGATTTGCCGGTAGAGGATGCTACATGGGAGAGCGAGGACATTTTACAGCATCCAGAGTTGAGATTGCTTGGGGACAAGCAATTTCAGGGAGGGCGGACTGTGATGTCCCCTTCTAATTAGACACTCGGACGTCAGTAGATTAGCCTATCATGTCGACCCTCGTAGGCTAATGGTTCTGGACAGAGGGTCACTTGGACAAGCACGTGGTCGTCAAACCTCAGTGTTGATCTCAGGAGTATGGTGGCAGGGAGAACTGTTGCGTTGGCGTGATATTGGTGCTTAATTTAATGATATTCACCTTTTATTTCACCATCCTCGGCCTAGGGGACCATGTGTCTTAAAATGAAGGGGTTACTTTATATTTTAAAGCTACTATTCATTACTAAAGTGAAAATGTTATAACTTAAGTGAATAGTGCTCACTTTAATGAATAGCGTTTCCTTTGTAAAATTATAAAAGGCAAGTGAGAAAGTTCGAACCTCTTCATTAGATGATCATTTTGCTTGAAGAAAACTTGGGAGTGAAGCTTGGAGGAAGGAGGCTAGGGTTTCCTTATTTCTTGTAGTGGGTGAGCCTGGTGGGGCTTGGTTGTTTGTTTGGAGCTGCTTGAGGGTGTGAAACACCACCTTAAAGTTGCTGATCTGTTATTTTGCTGCTCTTTGGAGATCTACGTTGCTGTTTGCAAATTGTTTTGAGCTTGGTTTTGAGTGGTTAGGGTTGCCGTTGTCTCCAATCTCGATTGTACAAGAGCTGTTCGCGTTTTGTGGTATTTTGGAGCTGTTTTGGAGAGCTACAACCAGCCGCACTTTTGTGAGGGTTTGTAATAGCCAAAGCAAAAGAAACGCCCTTTTTACAACCGTTGCACCAAAAGCCCGGACTGGTAGTGAACGACACCTTCCCATGTTAAGGGGGCAACCCCAGGACAGGCCTCGCTGACGAGGACTCCGGACACGTGGTTGGGACAAACCGCGCGGACAGACCTACGTCACCTTCCGCTAGGGGTCTGTTGACGTGTTTTTTATGACAACATCAACATAATAAAATGTCTAACGGTCACTCTATTCTCTCTTGATCAAAGTGTTCCGCATGCTAAGATTGCGTGAAAGTTCATGCGTTCGACTCCAAGGTTCCTGTAATGCGAATAGACTCGGTTGATGTGAATATACTGGGTATTCCAAGGGGACTTACGTAATCGTTCAACTTTATATGTTCAAGCAAGTGAAGGATTTTGACTATGATGCTCCGGTATTTGAATGGATCGGGAAATGCTGAATTTAAAGGAGGTAGGGATAGGAATTCTACAATCTACTTCTACGGGTGGAATGCAAGGATTAGCTTTGACAGTCTTCAAACCAAACTTCGTTTCGTCTCCCCTTCGGACAACTCTGACAAAGCTGGTGCAATCTTCAAAGGATGGATGAGATGTTCAAACTGAGATTCACCATGCACACCCCTCCACAACGAAGCAAGTGGGCACATTGAACACAATCGAAGTTAAGTGCTGAGATTCCAGTCGACCACACAGGAGTAGACTTACCGTCAGCAAGTCCGCCAGTGGTATGGATACGGGAAGATATGCCCGAACTAATGTCACATTCCACAATTAACTCTACTTGCATGAAAACAAATCTACTTTACTTTACTCTATTCGAATTGGAAAGACGAAAAGATCTCGTCAACTGCCCATAACACAAAATGAAGTCATCAATCAATGAAATCTTTATATCATGAGTCTTACACAACAATCTTTTGCAAAAACTTTCAAAGGGAAAGTCTTTCTTTCCTTTCCAACTAAGCTACCTCCTAGCTCTACTTAAATCAATCTCTATCTCTATCTAGCTCTGATCTATCTCTGATTCTAATTCTAACTGTTTACAAATGAGGGGGGATGCCCCTTTTATAATGAGTCCAATTAGTGGACGGTTCAGATCTGATTACAATAAAGGGCTCAGATTGAGCCACCTATGCCCTAATTAGGGTTTCTGCCCTAAAAACCGCCACCGAGAGGAGTGGGGCAATGAATTCGCCCTCCACTCCTCATCAATGCACCACTAACCACCATCAATGCACGTCGTCTCCCTCCAGAAGATCATCGTCCAGAAGGGCGTTTCCTTTCCCCTTCTCGCTGGCTGCAAATTTGATGAATCTGGCCAAGACTGCCTTAACTTCCTGATCGGAGATAGGAGGAATGTGATCTAACCGAAACTCCAAAACTGCAACTGTTTGCCCATGCCGGGCACATGATTTCTTCCAGGCAGCAAGGGCGTCCTGGGTGTTCTGTATGATACTGGAGAACGTGGCTGTGTTCTCGAAATCGTCCTGTGTGAAGGTCTTCACCTCAGAGAAGAATGGCGTCAGTTTGTTCTTCAATCCATTTGCAGTTACCTCTTCAGCAGTCAACCTCTTGGCAAAGATTGCCTCCAACGTGTTGAGAATTCCATCTAAGATGTTCGTCATGGCCTTTCTGACCCTGACAGAATCTGCCTGTGATGCATCATAGAATCCCCGGCCTGTGACTACTGAAGAATACCATCTGGCGAAATCGTATCTATCTCCCTGCTGGATAACACCTCCCTCAACCAAAGTCTGTTGAGGTATACTCATCAAAGCCCCTAAACGGAGAATAACTCTCGTCTGATAGATGCGAGCCTCACCCCAAGCATGGTTAACTGCCTCCACTCTAGCCATAATATCGGAAGCTTGCCCATAGGCATGTGCAAGATCTTCCATGAACTTCCTTGTCTCTGTATGCACACTGGCAACCCACTTGTCTGCATGCTGCGCCATTCTCTTCAAATCTTCTAACCCACTGATTGACTCCCTGGAAATCTTAGCTGGAAGCTCAATTGCCGGATTTTCTTGCCCACAAGGACGGGACAAGTGCTGCACGTAGCCAATCAGTGTCTTGTGCTCTACCTTCAACCTTTTGTATTTGCCCTCAACGTAGGACAATCTGTCCTTGAGTGCTCGATAGGAATTATCGCACTCCTCTACCACTTGTGCTCCAGTAGGGCGGCCTAGTTCCATGGTTGTCACAACATAGTTCTCAGGAACGGCCTCGTCTCTATCACATTCTTCCCGAGGAACTGCCATATGCAAGGTTCGGGATCCATCCTCATCTGTGGATATTTTGGAGAATTTTCTAGCCTTTTTCTTTGCTGGAGGTGTGCTGATCCTCTATAATAATTCTTCCATCTCGGCTACGAGATCGGTCTCATCTACAGGATCACGCCTCATTCTGTCCCTTAGCCATTCTGGCACCTCCTGCTGCATGTTAGATATAATAAAAGGCTGTTCTACCTCAGCCTCTACCTCGTGAACCTCTCCTCTGCCATCGTTCTGACGAGGCTCACCGTCATTAATAGGCTCCGTGTCTCCCGAGCTCTGGGCATCCTGATCTGAAGTAGCATCACCCTCGAGAGCCGCCTCAATTTCTTGCTGAAATTGAGTATCAGTAGCCGTCCCTTCATCTGTCTCTTGCTGATTTTCCTACTGATGTTCTTCTTGGGGCATGTTGATGCTCTGACCCACTGATTCTCTACGAGGTGGCTGACCCTCCACTCGCACTGTCTGTTCTACGTCCAATCTCTCCCTCTGACCAACAAACAAAGACACCTCCTGTAAGCTTGGAGAGTGTGTCCGAGATGGCGTATGCATGGACTCCTCAACTACCACTGGCTCAAGTCGAACTGGCTCCTTTCCTCGAGGCTCTGGAGTTGGATTACTCTGTCTCCTCTGATTAGTTGTCTGCAATCTGCTGTCTCCCATCAAATTGTAGGTAAGGGGAATTGACCTTCCTTTGAGTCGGTTAACATGCCTCTCTACCCAACTTCGTGTAAATGTCAAGACTGGGATACAAAGTGTATCCAAGTCAGTGACCTCTGGCTCAGACCAATCTGAGAGTGGCAGAGGTGTATCTTTTACTGTCTCGTAGTTGGCCTGTACTACGTTTATATCCTCCTCAATCTGATCTGGCACTGGGATGATCTCACACTCTCTGACCATCCCCAATGGTATCCGAGAAAACATTCTCTTTCTGACCTCGATCTCATCCACTGCACTAGCCCAAAAGTCTTCGATCTGTACCTTGTGCCTGAACTCCTCTGTCAATATCCACCTGATGTTTCTGTGGGGATCGTAGTAATGCCTGCTGGTGTGATAGGAAAGGTGGAGGAATTGGAGCTCCGCTTCTGCCTCTCTTGCTGCTTGCAGCGATGGGCAGATTTCATCTGAATTTCCCATAGTAATCGGGAATCTGAGTCCACCTTTCTTCTTCTTCTTCTGAATCTTATCATAGGCAATCAGTTGCCTAGATACTTCCAGCATCACTATCCTGTTTGTGGGATACTGAGGCAATCTGTATGGATAGGAGGAAAATCCTTGTAGCCTTATGTAGGTGAATTTTGGAAATTGGATAAACCAACATCCGAATTTCTCGATCATTTCTTGTGCCTCCCTTGATATTCTGTGGTGGGTTCTCTGCTGCAAGGTCCTCGTGATATGCATTGTAAAGGCGTCATTGACCCTCTTGTAATTGGTTGTGCTTGTCAGATGCAACTGTGGACAAGCTTTATATATTTTAAACTGATGGGATCTGCAACTGATTGGTTCCTTGTAAGAGATCCCTCTATATCTCGTCATGCGAGCCAACATATAGACAAGGTAGGATCCCATGTAAAATGTCTTCGTTCTCCTCACGCCACGAAGCTGCTCATGTATGTTATCACTGATCATCAGTGCCCAATCCATGTAATCCTTTCCTTCGAACACCAAGTTGACAAAATAGAACATCCAAGGTTCAAAGATGAACGCTTGGGGGCAACCTCCAACTCTGCTCAGCATCATAATGAGATCACCAAACTCCTGTCTCAAGTCCTCTGAGACTATCTGCTTGGGCAATTTAGTGCGAGTTGGCTTGGGTTTAATCATCTACCTAGTGTTTATCAAATCAGCACACCGGTCTGTGGTGGATGAGTACATCTTTCCAGCTCTCTCTCTCGTCTTGTAGATCATCTTCTCATGAACTGGAATCCCGAATGCCTCTCCGATCGCTTCAGGTGTCATGTTGGCCAGCACCTTGCCATCTGGCGAAGTGACCGTCCTCTGTTCTGCATTGTAGTGGTAGGCGCACTCCATGATGAGCTCTGGACATCGGATAGCTGACGGAAAGTTGGCAGCTGCATACAATCCACTTCTGACAATACTGTGCGAAGTCATTGATGGGTGATGGCCTTCAGTCCCCAATATCCTTCTTCTGAATGCTTCCATGTTGAATGAGCCCAAGTTCGTGTCAGCTAGCCTGTCGAGTTTGGATGAAAATTTGGATTCTGGCAAGAACGACTTGCCCAATTTCTTGATCACAGCTTGTCTGGACTCGGTGTGGTTGTTTCTGCCTACAGCTCTTCTGCTTGATTCGGCCATTCTCAACTATCTTGTTTACTTCAGCTGTAAAATTTTCTGTATTTGCAGCAACTCTTGAGACTTCTTTCAAATTCGTACTTCACTTCTAGAAGAAATGTACTTTCAGCAACTTGTAAATGTTTTCACGAATGTGAACTTTCAGCAATTGCAGCCCTCTTAACTTCAGACTTCTCAGCAATCGGATGAAACTTCTTCACAAAGTCGAACCTTCTCAGCAATTGCAGCAGCTAAGGAATTCGCACCTCTCAACAATTTGAGACTTCAGCAAGCTAGGTCGCATCTCTTCAGCAACTTCACTCTTTTCAGCAAATTCGCACTTCTCACAAATTCGAAATTAGCAACCTCCAGCTCTCTCAGAAATTCGAAACTTTGCAACTTCAGCTCTTCAGAAATTCGCACTTAGCAACTTTCAGCTCTTCAGCAACTTGTGAGAAAAAAATGAAGAAGACCTCAAAAACTTATAGTTTGGTCGAATTCTTGCAGAGGCTAAACTTAGCAAATATTTTGAATTCATTTTCCCTCTCTTTTCCAGCTGTGACACTTGTCGTTTGAAGCATCGGAATCTCGAACTTCTAGAATCACAAATTCATCATCTCTGCACAGGCTTGCCTCATTGCATTTGATTTTAAAATATTCATTCCCTTGAACAATTTCGAATTGTTTAGCTAAGGCATTTCATCTCATTTTATCCTTGGCAAAATTATCAAGTTCAAGCTTCTTAGCGAAATTCCTCATCCATTTTATTCGTTTGCCTTAGAGAAATTTCTCAAATTTGCCTTAGGAATTTTATTTAAAATAGGCACTGGGAAAAATATCCATCGAAACGATGTGGACATGGCGTGGAGTAAGCTTGAATCACCTTTGAATTGCGAATGTTTAATACCCAGAAGAGAAATTCTTCCAGAATCCATCATTTTCATGTGTATCCGGACGAAGGGGTTCTTTTAAAAAATAATAAAAATGGCTAATGTTTATTTCTTCCCCTTCGGATGTCTTCCACTCCTGCAATTTCAAGCTTCTCTGCCTTGGCAAATTTTCTTGATTTTTCCCTGAAGAATTTTCCCTCTGAAGGTTTTTGTAACTCTGAAAATTCTAGCATCATCCTCTAGACGTACTCTTCATTTCTTCCTTTTAGAAAATGCCTTAGGAATTATTTTAAAATTTAAATTTCATCATCTACCCTCTGAAGGGCGTATTTGGCATGTCATTCTTCCATTCCATTCCTTAGGCAATTCTACGCCTAGACTCTCCTCTCATACTTAGCAATTTTCATTCTTCAAGTCCCCACACACTAGGCGCATTTGACATAATGAAGAGGAAAATACTTGACCCTTAGTCTTTTAAGATCATGCCACCCTTAGCATTTCTTTCCTCCTTGGCGCATGGTGACCCTTCACCTTCCTTGAGCGCATTTCACATAGTGGACTTCCACTTTCAAGCGTATTTCACATGTTGAGGAGAAAACTTCCTTTACCCTTGGCGCTTTTCTCTTTGTGTGAGAGAATTTACTCAATGTCTAGCGCACTTCTTCAAACTCTCTAACGTTTTTACCTTTCACCTTTTGCCTTTATCTTTTACCATGTTACCTTAAGCGCATTTGCCATAGGGAAGGGGAACTTCTTGAGCGCATTTCACCATGTGAGAGGGAAATCCCACGCCTTAGGTGACCTTTCACCTTCCTCTAGCGCATATAAGCATGTAGACTTCCATGTTGGGCGCATATTGGGGTGTGAGAAGAAATTCCGCCCATGGTGACTCTTCATCTCCCTTGGGCGCATTTGACCCATGGTACTTCCTTGCCTTAGGCGCATATGCTAGTGTTAGAAGGAAAATTCCACGCCTATCAAGTGGCTCTTCATCTCCCTTAGGCGCATATTAGGGTGTTGACTTCCATGTTGGGCGCATTTCATACATGCAAAGGAAAGCGCCTCTATCTAGTGACCCCTCATCTCCCTTAGGCGCATTTTGGCTAGGCAACCTCCATTTCCAAGCGCATTTGAGGATGCCTCAAGGAATTTTCGTGCCTTAGGAATTTTATCATGCCCTTTTGGTGACCTTTCACCTTCCTCTAGCGCATCTAGGGGTATGAGGAGGAAACTTCACGCCTTAGAAGAATTTCTATGTCTCTGCCATGTGGGTGCATTTGACCTCTGTTCAGGAAATCTTGCACTTGGAGATTTTCATGCCCCTTTTATCTTCTTGGCGCATATAAGCATGTGTTTCTATGCCAGTTGCCTCTTATGAATTTCCAACGCCATTTATGCCCTAGCTTTCTATTTTTAGTAAACTCGGAGAAGTTAGGGTTTATTTGTATTTCACCCTGTTCTGAACTGGAAGTGGGGGTGGCTGTGCCTTCACTGACTTTTGTCACCTTGTTCATACCTCATCTGGCATAGTACATACTATTTTTAGCCACTTACTATTTTTAGTAAGTTTCAAAGTTGCCTGCTTCAGTAGCTCCGTTCGACCTGAAACTTGCTATATCTGATCATGATAACTTGAGTGCTCTATTCATACTGACTTCCGGCGCAGGCCTGCTATTTATAGCCGTGTTCTGACTTACTAAAAATAGTAAGTCCTCTGATTTTGCTCAAAATTTGCCAGTAGGTAGCTTGAAGGATGCTGATCATGGCGGCGTGCTTCGTTCTGACATCCCTGCATTTCACTTCATCTATTTTTAGACGTGGCAGGGGAAACCCTAATTTGATTTGCATGTGTTCTGGATTGCCCCCGATCGCCTGATTTCTACTGTTTGCCAATCTGCTCGCTGGAATGAAGTAATAGGTAGCTGCTGGGATGACATTGCTATCTATAGTAAGTGTTCGGAAAGTGGTCAACCGGATGTCGGACGAGTTTGCATGTCACAGTGCCCATGGGATCTCAAAAAACCCAGAAAAACCCAGAAAACTGGTCAAAGTTCCGACACTGGCTAAAAATAATAAGTCCCTCAAAATTGACTTGTTCCGTTTGCATGTAACGTCATTGCGAAGCTCTCGCAAAACCCACATGGAATATCCGGACACGCATTGAAAATTCCTGCATGCAAACCCAAAAAATAGCCTCGGAAGGCTGAACTCTGAAAGTCACCATCTCCTCTTGCATGCTACATCATCGCGAAGGTCTTGGAAAACCCAGATCAATTCTTCTGTCATTCGCCGGAGAATTGCTTGTCTAAACCTTGAAAATAGCCTCTGAAAGCTGAACTGCTAAAAATAGCCAGTTGTCTGAATCTGTTCAAATTTCACGTGTAGGCACTCTGAAGCTGCCTGATTGTGCTGAAGTCATGAGAATCCCGAAATCTTGAGGAACAAGCCTCGAATTAGGCACTTACTAAAAATAGTAAGTGGTCGGATTTCAGTGAGATTTTAGGGGGATTTTGCTTTGAGCTTTCTAAATGTGTTGCTGCACTTAGATTTCACCTAAGTAACTCAATCTTGACTTCGAACAGGTCTAAAGGATAGAAACCCTAAATTTGTCAATTACTTCAACTGAGGTCAAACGGGACACCCTCGGAAGGACAAAAGACCAGAGGCAGAGAGAACCGAAGCCAAAAGACCAGAATGGAGCAAACATTAGGGGGTCCCCATCTTGGATGGGGTGATGTGTGAAAAGGTCACAACAGGGCCCACTCGGGGGCATCACAGCCCACCACGCTCCTCGGGTCTCGACCTTGAGACCTCTGGCTCTGATACCAAGTTAGTACCGTTGCACGAAAAGCCCGGATTGGTAGTGAACGACACCTTCCCGCGTTAAGGGGGCAACCCCAGGACAAGCCTTGCTGACGAGGACCCCGGACACGTGGCCGGGACAAACCGCGCGAACAGACCTATGTCACCTTCTGCTAGGGGCCCACTCGGGGGCATCACAAAAGTTAGTAATCATTGCACCAAAAGCCCAGACTGGTAGTGAACGGCACCTTCCCGTGTTAAGGGTGCAACCCCAGGACAGGCCTCGTTGACGAGGACCCCAGACACGTGGCTGGGACAAACCGCGCGGACAGACCTACGTCACCTTCCGCTAGGGGCCCACTCGGGGGCATCACAGCCCACCACGCTCCGCAGGTCTCGACCTTGAGACCTCCGGCTCTGATACCAAGTTAGTAACTGTTGCACCAAAAGCTCAGACCGATAGTGAACGACACCTTCCCGTGTTAAGGGGGCAACCCCAGGACAGGCCTCGCTGACGAGGACCCCAGACATGTGGCTGGGACAAACCATGTGGTCAGACCTACGTCACCTTCCGCTAGGGGCCCACTCGGGGGCATCACAGCCCACCACGCTCCGCGAGTCTCGACCTCGAGACCTTCGGCTCTGATACCAAGTTAGTACCCGTTGCACCAAAAGCCCGGATTGGTAGTGAACGACACCTTCCCGCGTTAAGGGGGCAACCCCAGGACAGGCCTTGCTGATGAGGACCTCAGACATGTGGCTGGGACAAACCGCGCGGACAGACCTACGTCACCTTCTGCTAGGGGCCCACTCTAGGGCATCACAGAATTCAGCGTTCTTCGTAGCTATAGATTCAGAATGTTCAAAGGAAAGATATTTCAAACTTTGTTTTCCATTTGCATGCAGGTTTCACCAAATCCATTTCAAGCATAAGCGAATTTCTACAGAAGAAGAGAAAACAAACAAACAAAAAACTTCTATCTTCTGTCTTTTTTTCCTCTATTCTTGTCTTAGGTATTCTTCGCATGTCAAAGAAAACGGCAAATTTTTCAGAATTAGAGCATCTGGGTTCGTGTATTTCAGCATCAACGACAATACCCATGTCTTAGAATTTTCGATGAAAATTGCCCCGCTGCCTCTATTCTAGAACACTGTGCTTTTTTCCAGAATTCTCTTTGCATGTGGGCCTAAAACACATTTTTTCCAAAATCCATTGATCTGGGTTATCTTAGAATTCAGTTCTGCACAAAACTCATGTTCGAGATTTTCTCGGGAAAAATTGCCCCCAGTGCTCCTAATTGCCTGTTCAAATCTCGACTGAAAACCTTTTGCATGTAGGCCTAAATCTCATTTTTTCGCAAATCTATCAATTTAGGCTGTCTTAGAATTCAATTCTGCACATAACCCATATCTCAGAATTTAAAATTCACCTCAACTTGCTATTTTTAGCCTATCTCAGAGCTTTTTTAGCCTTTTCTAAAAAGTTGTCTGAACATACCCAACTTTACAGTCAATAATCTAGTTTTTCAGAATGTAGTACAACCCCATAAATTACAAGGCCAAACAGGTCTTTGTTCTTGATTTTCTGAAAACTATTGATACAGACTTGGATCATGTTTACCCCGTCATCAATCTAAACACATTGGAGGGTACCAGCAACACTACAATTAGAAACCTTGAGCGTTTCGGGTTACTTGCAGCGGCATCCATTCCCATTTCGGTTTTCAATCTCGAGTTTGTAATTGCTTGCATTAAGCATTATGACTCATCTACCAGACAAATCAGGTCAGCCGATGGAAGGGTCGTTAGTAGCCTCAAACCGATGGACATTGAGAAATGCTTTTCTATCCCTCCGTGCTCAAATCATTTTGCAGTATCCATTCCAGATTGCGAGAATATATGGGAAGAGGACAGGGACAGATCATAGAAGAAGGTGGCTCAGTGATGGTTGAAAATTCAGAAAACCAACATGCCTAAGAAAGTTGGGCGTGGTGAATTCATGGACGAGATTGCCATCTTAATAACTTTATTCAACTGGGCATTAGGTCAGGAAGGAGGACATATTTTCCGACCATGGATGTTCTACCTCATCTCTTGGGTTATTGACAAGAAAGAAACCTTTGATTGGGCGATGTTTATCAGTGAGTGTCTTCACCAACAGATTACAGAGTTCCTTAAGATGCACGAATTTCATATGGTGACTCTTTTGGTTTACTTGGTTGCGTTTCAAGGTAGCTTTAGATTATTAAAGACCAATGGAGTTCTTGGCGTTCAACAAGTTCACGTATACTACTCTCAGTTGGAGTTTTCGAAAGCTGAACATGACTTTAAAGCGGTGAATGATCACTTTCTTATGAAGACAGTCAGGGATTTAGATAACGAGATGCATGTTAGAATTTCCCCAGAGGCCAAATCAGTATTGGAGAGTTGGGTGGATTGGTTCATTCAATTCCCTACTTTCACATATATCCGTGTGTATGGTTACATTGGAGAGCCTCTGATTCTACCGAGGTACCCATCAGACAGAGTCCTTTTCATGGAGTTTGTTACACCTCGATTGTATAGCTACTATTGCATAGGGCAATTGATTGTAATGTTTGAATCACTGAGATGAATAAAACATGTTTTTATTAGCAAAATGAATGTGTTCTATTTAAATGATTGTCTCATTTGATTGATACTTCTATCGATGTTATCCTTGAAGAATGTTGCATGCATAGTTATTGAGTTATGAATATTCTAACTTAAGATGTTTTGTATATTGTTAATGTTGTGAACAAAAAACTGTTGAGATTGTATGTCTATGGGTGTAGGTACATGAACCATTCCTCCAAACGGAGGGGAAACATCACTCGAGAGAAGGGCTTGGTCGGATAACCGGTAAAGTAAATCAATTGAGCATACACACACTTCACTAAAGGTTTAGAGGAACTGAGTCAAATAGGTTGGTCTTGATAAGTCATCCATAGGCTTTAGGAGTTTGGGTTACTTCTTTGTGCTTTGTGAGTGGTGTTACTTTTAAACCTGACTTATTGTTCTGTGACTTTGGGTGTGAAACATGATTGGATATATGTACATAGGCAAGGTGTATATGTGTACACATGTATCTCTCATATACATGTATCTATATGTATAGACATGGCGATACAGACGTACGATCGACAAATTGATATGCCATACGTATGTGTCGACATGGTATACATACACATACATGTACATGACAGTATAATCGGCTATACACATCTATATACATATACATGCTACCTATTATCTGTGAATATAATATTATTATATTGTCTTGGAATTTACATATATACACATATACACATATATACATTGATAGGTATATTGAAAGTATGCTGACTAGCTTGCAATACACGCATTTAATCAATTATTATGTAAATGTGTATATATATGTATAAATGTAAATATATATATATCTATATTTATATAATATTATATAAGTGTATATATTATTATAGTTTTACCAAAATAAATATATATGTATATATAGGTACATTTAAATATTAATATTTAAATATATATATATATATACATATATACATTTTGAAGTAAAATAAAATTATAATAAAATATATATATATATATATATATTTGAAATAAAGAAGAGATTTATTTGGAAAATAAAGACTTAACTTTATTAAGTCATTTGGCAAAATTAAGACTTAACATTATTAAGTCATTTGGTAAAATTGATTATTGCATCATGGAAAATAGACTATGGAAATCGGTTTCAATGTTTAAAGTATTTTATGCACCACTGGAAAAATACGCCAACTTCATAAAGAAGAAATATTTCTTTGTAACATTATAACTGACATTTGAAATGGGCGAAATTTTGAAGGAACCTTTCCGTGAATGATATGAGCTTCCAACGTAGGAAGAAATGGAAGACAAATTCAATTGTTGGTTTAAAGGAAAACACTAGCCAGTTGGAAAATTGTTGTTGCAACCTGAACCTTGACATTTTCGTAGCAAGCATGAATCAACCTTTGTTTTGCGCCAAAAATGGACGTTTTTCTGTATGTGGCGATTTCGAGTGAGAGTTGAATGAGTCTTGAATTAGCTAGCTCAAAAGAAGTTGAATCACACTTATTTCTGATGACTTAGGTCTTGGAAATCCGCCATGTTGCTTCTTGACCGATTCTAGGCACTTTGCTGTCCATTCGCATGCCATACTTTGAGGAATTCGGGCTTATAAAAGGACACCCAACCATTTGCTGAAACACACGAATTCAACATTGAGCATTCTGAGTTAAATTCTGAGCTATCATTTGCTTCACAGTTTTATATGCGCATTTGCTGTAGTATCTATTTTGGAAATAACAGTAAATGCAAACCAGCATTACCAGTCACTGTTTTTCATTCATTCTGAGCTTGAGAAAAATACAAGAAATAGTAACTGAGTAGGATATTAGTAAAGAGAGCACCTTTGAGAGAAAGTATAAAGGAAATCAGTTGGAAGGTTTCACCATCAACCAAGGAGCTGTATTCAGTTGGATTCTGGAACAATCAAGAACATCAAGAAGGATAAGCTTGAGGAAACAGGCATGAGGAAAACCTTCTTATTTCTCTGTTTTTGAAAGTAAAAGAATTCGTTGTGTTTGTCTTTATGCACTGACCGAAAATAGGCATAGTTGATTGATTGAGTGAAAAGATGATTATGATTTCTGATTATAAGTTGCAATGACTAAAGGATATGTCTTGAATGCAATGTATTTATAAGGGAAAGGGAAACTGTTGTCTTTACTTTGCTTAAAAAGGGAATTCTAAGTATAGTGGTGACATATTGAAAAGAAATAAATTGAAATGCATTTCTTATGAATGTTGCTTATGTATGATCTCCGTATATGGAGAATACGAAAAAACTAGTTATTATCTATTGGGACCGAGATGAAACCAGAACCAGGTATGGTCTAAAGCTTAAGTTAATAGATTAACTGAGATAAGTTAAGTACTCCGTGGATAAAGATTTCCGGAATAGGAGTTACCTGAGGGACACTGTTGGCCCTGCCGTTGCACCAAAAGGTCAACCTATCAATGCCTCATTCAGGTGTCGGTTAAGATCCACAGGAAGCGGTTAGACCATGTCACGAATCCACGGCGGGCTGGACTGGCACCAACCCTGAGGGGGCGAAGGCACCAACCTTCCAACAACCCCTCCCAGCGTGACCGTGGGATTCAAACTCGTGACCAGCTCCGATACCAATTGTTGGCCCTGCCGTTGCACCAAAAGGTCAACCTGTCAATGCCTCATTCAGGTGTTGGTTAAGATCCACAGGAGGCGGTTAGACCATGTCACGAATCCACGCGGGCTGGACTGGCACCAACCTTGAGGGGGCGAAGGCACCAACCTTCCAATAGACACTTGTAGACGGTTTTCATTTCCTAAATAGATAGGTTGTTGTAGGGAGTTTGGGGTGATTGACTACCCATTGTAAGGACTTAGCCTACGTGTAGTGTAAGATAGCCTTAAGTCAAATCGGCCCTGAGTAGTGTATATGATAGATGACCTTCATTCAAAGTACTGAATGAGAATACTTTGGCCAAAGTAGTGAAATGTACGACATCCACTTAGATGTGAGATAGTTGAGACTACACTGTCAGTTCATTGTAATCCTTCATGCTAGTTCGGGATTGTGAAATAGCAAGTTCTAGATGTATAGGACACAACACTATGCTCAGTTGGGTTGTCGTAGCCGGATACTCTACCAATCTCTTCGTTCGAAGGGAGGGCCATCTATCGTATGATAGATGTGCAGGGGACCGCATTAATAGTCCGTGGTTGGCGGAAAAGCGCCCGAGTGATGTTTCTCCTCCACAGCAGGCGACAGATACACCAAGATTTGAAAGGAAGGGAACCTGGACCGTCTTACTACTATTTGTGCAAAAACTTACGAGCTATGTATGTAATTGTTTTACTTTTGTACTTTGATTTATATTTGCAATGAAAATGGAATTCATTTGGAAATATATATTGTAACTTGCATGCATTTATCAATAAAGAAAGGAAGAATTTTATTGTAATGTCTTTGTTACTTGTTACTTTTATATGTTTGAAGTGAAATGTTGGAAATTTTTTAATTATCCAAGGGTGGGGTTGTTACAGAGTTTATGAGACAAGCACACGAGGCTCACACTTTCCTTCGCAATCGACACAAGTCAGCTTTCACCTTTCCTTTCGAATTGGGTATTTACAAGTGTAAGATAGTTGTTGATAGCAAGCTAATGGTGAACGAGTTAGAGAAACTCCGACTCGAGTGTTTTCCTCAAAGGCGTACCAATGATCCGTTGGGTCATTATTCAGCACGGTTGGAGCGAAGCAATTCACATACGACAGCGCTTGAGGACTTCTGGGTCAACTGCGAGGATGACTTTGAGGTGCGTCAACGTCATTACTGCAGGCTTACTCTCCCACAACTTGCTGATTTTCTGTCAGAAGATGTGGAGGGTTTGTCAGATGATGATGGAGAGGTGCTACTCAATTCGTTCATTAAAGACCAAGTCGCTCGCTAGCCACTTCGCCAACCTGATTGTTATGTCCCAGTGAATACTTCAATAAAGGACTTGTCCAAATCAATTATTAAGACGAGCATGTACTTCCTTGAGAGCAAGCGGAAGCGAAGGGTAATTCCAGCCACAGAGCCGCCAGCAGGGATTTCTTCATTAACTTCTACTTCTAGGGTGAAGCCTCGAGTCAAAGTTATCTTGAAGCCGCCTGCAGGAGTCAAGGTTGGGGCAAAGTCAAAGGGCAAGAGCATCACTAAGCGGGAACAGGTTGAGAGAGAGCCAGAGATTCCATTGGAACCAGTAGTACAGACTGAGGCCGATTCATCATCTCTAGGTCCACCTTTTTCACCGTAGTCATCTCCTATCGACATTGATTCGGAGCCCGAGTCTCCAATTCACGGGACCTTCATTCCAGTTGATCCACTAGTGGTTGACACAGTAGGACCAGCTCCTCCTTGAGAGGACGGTGTTGATAATTCATCTTGGCTTGAGAGGTCGTTGGGAAGAGAAAGGTGTAGGCCTTCATATCAGCTTGACTTGTCTGAGTTCGGTGATCCTTATCAGGATAGGTCGAGCAAGAGGGTCAAGAAGCAGGTCAACATTGAGAAGAACCCTGAAGCAAAGCTCATCATAGAGGTTGCTACGCCACCAAAGGGCAAGAATCTGGACGAGGTTGATGTTGGTGACTTTACCTTCATCAAAGTAAATCTAGGCAGGAGCACTCGACACGTGGATGTGAGCTTGTTCAGGGTCGTCGCAGGTAATCTAGAGGATCGTATCATGAAGGACGGTGAAGATAAGGCAGCCCTCAAGGCTGAAGTCAGGCAACTCCAACAGTATATCTTGAGTTTGCTTCATGGAAACGAAGGACAGGCACCTATACTCCCACAATTTTGAGAGACAGCCGTGGATCAGCAGAGGCTTGGTCATTTGGTTAGTCGAGGGAAGCTTTTGGACACCTGGATTGAGGACTCCATTGTTGCAGGTCGACTTCTCCTGACAGAGTTGTATCGGTTGAGAGTTGACGCACATGGTCTTCGTCAAAGGATTCAGGAGCTTGAGATCCTCATAGCAGAGCATAAGCCGAAGGACCTGATTCTCATCTCTCAGCTTGCAGTTGCATATGACGCCATTGAAGTAGAAGAAGATAAAAAGAAGGTTTTCACTTGGAGAGAATTGTATCTTTGCAAAGTGGAAATGTATGACAAAATCTTTGCTAAGATGGCCGTACTTCAGGAGAAGGTTGTTTCAGCTCTCTGACTTATCTGCGAGTTCATCACTCAAATCTCATGCCATTATCAGCGTGAGGATGGTACATGCGTAGAGCTAGAGGCAGGTCAGGCTGAGTTCGAAGAGCTAGTTCGTGATAACCTAGGTGGAGATCTTGAGGCGTCCAAGTTGGAAGAGTTCTCAATGTTGACTGCCAGTTTCAAGAAGGTGACTACAAAGGTTAGAGATAGTCAGAGGACGATCCAGGATAGAGACAAGGAGATGGATAGGCAGTCCATTATCGTGGACAGCGTCAGAGTGCCAGATGATGATACAATCGATAAATTCCTGGACGAGATGATAAACAGAGAAGGCTTGCAGTAGACGCCCAGTTAGATCCTGCAGTTGTTTACGAGGATGAGTCAGAAGCAGCAGTTAACTCAATGTTATCTCTTGAGTTTTCATTGTTGATATCAGACACACCTATCTCATTCTTGGAGATATCTTCGTAGGAGGATGGACTTTTAGTTAGTTTCAGTTGATTGATGGTAGTTATCAGTTAGCTTTCCTTTCAATAAGGATGTGCATGCTACACATGTCCAATTAGCATTGTTTGTATCGGTTAACTGATGGTAGCTTTCCAGTTAATTGTATAGTTTCTTTTATTTAGACTTAGAGAATAAAATGTTGCATGCTTGCAAGACTGTAGTTGACTCAAGGTGATTTTAGGGTTGCCTACACCTTTGATGTCTATAGATAAGAGCTTTCAGCTCATTTGTTAATAACTTTTGCACGCGATAGCAATATATGCTGAGCCTACCTTGCCTGTAGTATTGTTATTCTGTATCTGTTCATGAGTGATTACTATATTAATGAATAGTTGTGTGTAGAAACCCTTGTTTCCCCTGTTTCTCGAATTTGACTGTTTTTGTTTGTTTTTCGTGTATTTTGATTTTTTTGATGTTTTTGCATGAAATAAGAAATTGCGACTTTGAAAAGAAATACTGAATAAATTCAAATTAAATAACATAACTCCGGAAATGATAGAAATTATTGAATCTCCAGTTGCCAGTCTATTTATTAAACTTCTAAGATGATTACAAATAAGATCCAGGTGCATGCAAGCAAAAAGGCAATGATATTTTTATGAGAAAACCTGGTTATTGCTGCCAGCTGAAAGAATGCGAATAATAGTACGGCTACAATAATGACTACTCCCTCCGTCTGAAGCTCCGAAAATGGTCCAGATGCTGAGGCACCCTAATGAATGAAGACCAAAGTTCCAAGTGATAGGCGATTTGCATAAAACCCAAGGACGGCTTGAAAGTGAGAAAGTACGGCCTGCTGCAAATGGTATGGCTATCAGATCAACAAGTACAAAGTGTACGGATTCCTTGAAATCAATGTCCAGACTCAAGAATATGATGCGCCTTGGTTAACAACTGCTTTCTGGATAAAACCCTAACAAAAACTCTGAAGGTAAATAATCTTTGAATGCTCTGTAATTTCTTCTGAATGAAGAAATCCCTCTGCCTGGCAATAAATCGGATGATATTTCACAACCTCTGAATCGCTTTCACTGGAGATGGCTCGTTCCCCAATGCTCTGAGACTGAAACCCTTGGTTTCCGTGCTCTGGTCAAGACTTGATCAATTTTCAATTCACAATAACATAATGGCTCGCATTCCAATGAAAAATGCCTTATACTCATGAAAAGTGCGAATTCCTTAAAGATAGGGATCATTAAAATAATTCGAACTTTTCTTTTTATTAATTCCATAGTCTCCGATGAAATTTTAATTATAAAATATAATCTCAAATGGCCCCCTTCCCATGTTCGGCGAGCCCTTCAGCCAAAATCACTTAAGTTATAATATTTGAAATATTATAACTTTATATTATAAGCTCCAATAATTAATATTTAATTAAATCAATTAAATATTAATATCTCTCTCAATATTTACCCGATGCACTAACCGTCTGAAGCTGACGACTAAGGAGGTGATTCTGCACGTGATCAATCCATACTGCTAAAAATAGCAGGGGTCCCTCGCTGAGTGCCAGATACTGCTAAAAATAGCAACTCAGGCTAAAAGTGTCCGAATGAGCCCGAACGAAAGCCAACTGATCAATTACTGACAACTGAAGCTGAGCCACGCTCCATCAAGACCCTCTATCCATCCTATCAGCCTACGAGGGTCGCATAATAGGCTAATCATGTGCTCTGAGAGATGTCAACTAGAAGGGGACATGATAGTCCGCCCCTCCTGAAATTGCTTGTCCTCAAGCAATCTCAACTCTGGATGCCGCAGAATATCCTCGCTCTCCCATGTAGCATCCTCCACAGGCAAATCTCTCCATTTCACTACATATTCCCTGATAGTCCTCCTACGCAACTGTCTCTCTCTGTACTCCAGGATAGACTCAGGTACTAGAATCAACTTTCCCTCATCATCTAAGGGAGGTAGAACTGCAGACGGTACCACACGGTGACCCAACGCCTTCTTGAGACGTGATACATGAAAAACATTGTGTACCCTGCTCTCTGCCGGAAGCTCAAGCTCATAAGCCACCTCTCCAACACGCCTCAGGATCCTGAAAGGACCATAATACCGCGGCTTAAGCTTCTCTGACCCACTCATCCTAAGAGTGGACTGACAGTAGGGCTGCAGCATAAGATAAACTATGTCACCCACCTCAAAATGCCTCTCCGTCCTCTTCTGATCTGCGTACTGCTTTTGCTGGTTCTGTGCCTTGGCGATATTCTCCTTGAGAGCCTTCATAGTATCCTGACTCTCCTGCAACAAGTCTCCAGCACTCGGCACTCTACTGTCACTCAGTAGCAAATCCAGAAAACTCGGCGCCTCATAACCGTACAACGCCATGAAAGGGGACATCTGAATGGTCATATGGAATGTCGTGTTGTAGCAATACTCACACAAATGAATCCATTTGACCCATGCCTTCTGCTGCCCTGCAATATAATTCCTGAGGTAACCTTCCACCCACTTATTCACTATCTTCGTCTGCCCATCTGTCTGCGGGTGGTAATTGGTGCTCGGTGTAAGCTCGGTCCCACAGAGTTTGAACACTTCCTGCCAGAAGTGACTCAAGAACCGACTATCCCTGTCGCTCACGATGCTCCGAGGCAACCCATGTAGTCTGAATACCTCACGGAAAAAGACCTCTGCCACTTGTGTAGCTGTGTAGGTAGTGGTAATCGGAAAGAAGTGGGCATACTTCGTTAGCCGATCCACAACTACATATATGCAATCTCGCCCTTGGGCTTTAGGCAAGCCCGTAATGAAGTCCATCGACAGGCATTTCCACTTCCTGTCAGGAATCGGAAGTGGCTGCAATAAACTCGGGTTTGTGTTCTCCTACTTGTTCTGCTGACAAACAGGGCACTCACGCACGTACTGAAGAACATCTGCCTTAAGTCCTTTCCATGTGAATCTCTCCCGAACCTATCTGTAGGTTTTGAAATACCCGGGATGTCCTGCTGTAGGCACGTCATGAAAGGCTCGCATGACAATGTTCTTCACCTCTAAACCTGGGATCAAATATATCCTGTTCTTGTAAATGATCAAATCATTCACAAGCGTGTACCTGGTATCAATCGTCGGTCCCTCAACAATGCTGGAGGCCAAGTATCCTTGGCATACTCTGCCACAATCATATGCCTCCAATCCTCTGAAATGTGAACCATAGAGCTCAAATATGGCCTGCGTGAAAGAGCATCAGCTATTACATTCTGGGTTCCTTTGATATAAGAGATATCAAAGTCATATGCTTGCAATTTACTGACCCACTTCTGCTGACGATCATTGAGATCTCGCTGCCCCAAGAATTGTCTCAAACTGTTATGATCAGTTTTGATGCAAAATTTGCTGCCAACAAGATACTGCCTAAATTTTGCTAAGGCATGCATAATAGCGAGCATCTCCTTATTGTAAATGCTGTAAAGTCTCTCTGGCCCTCTGAGTTTACGGCTCTCATATACAATAGGGTGCTTGTCCTACATAAGCACCGCACCAATGCCCTCACCTGATGCATCGCACTGGAGCTCGAAAGGCTTCGAAAAGTCAGGTAGTGCCAACACAGGGCATGTAGTCATCAACTCCTTAAACCTCATAAAACATTCCTGTGCCTCAGGAGTCCAACAAAATGCACCCTTTTTTAATAAATCTGTCATAGGGGCTGCATGACGTGAATAACCATTCACGAATCTGCGATAGAACCCACACAAACCTAGAAACCCTCTCAACTGTGTCAGGTTTGCCGATGTAGGCCAGTCAATAATAGCGCGGATCTTTTCAGGATCCATCCGCACTCCCTCTGCACTGATAATGTGACCTAAATATAACAATTCGATCATCCCCAAATCACATTTGGATTCCTTGGCGTACAAGGACTCCCTCTCCAGAATACTCAACACGGTCTCCAGGTGAGCCAGATGCTCCTGCCAAGTCTTGCTGTAAATAAGGATATCATCGAAGAAGACCAATACGAATCTCCTCAGCAGTGAATGAAAAACCCTGTTCATCGTGGACTGAAATGTAGCTGGTGCATTAGTGAGCCCAAATGGCATCACTACGAACTCAAAGTGCCCACAATGACAACGGAAGGCAGTCTTCTCAATGTCCTGCTCACGAACCCTGATCTGATGATACCTCGACCGTAAGTCTATTTTAGTGAAGTAACATGCACCATGGAGCTCATCAATAAGCTCGTCTATACGAGGTATTGGATACCTATTTTTGATCGTCCTCTTAATCAGGACTCTGTAGTCAATGCACATGCGTAATGTTCCATCCTTCTTCTTTACCAAAACAACTAAAGAAGCAAATGGTGATTTGCTAGGTCGAATGTGACCCATGGCAAGTAACTCCTTGATCGTTTTCTCGATCTCATCCTTCAGCCGCTTAAGATGTCTATAGGGCGTAATCATAACGGGCTTAGCACCCTCCTCAAGCTCAATAATATGCTCAATGCCCCTGTCTGGAGGTCTCCCTGGTGGAATATCATTGAATACCTTATCATGCTTGACTCTCAAGTGCTGAATGTCAGGATGATACTCAGTCTTCTGCTGTCCCTCCTGTATAGGTGCTAATGTGCACTCGGCAGCCCACTCTACCTTGTCGTGTCGCATGAGCCTCTCCATCCGGCGAAAAGAAATTGTTTTGATGTTGCTGTCCCGAATTGCCTTCAGGATGTGTGTCTTCCCATCAACATCAAAACGGATCTCCATGTCCTTGAGACGAAGAGTGACTTCCTTAAGTGAATGAAGCCACTTCATGCCCAAGACCAAATCAATGTCTCCCATGTTAACTACATAGTAACCAGCCTTGAACTCATAATTGTTCAAGCGTAAGGGGAGATCCTTAATCATGCGTTCACACCTAAGAGTGTAACCGTCGGCCACCTTAACCCGAATGCCGTCGAACTCCTCAGTGATGAGTCCGCGTTTCTCAACAAATCTAGCATCTATGAAATTGTGTGTGGCTCCTGTATCAAGGAGGGTAATGACCCTCTGCCCTGCCAACACTCCACGAATCCTGAATGAGCCCTCCTGCTGAATGCTAGATAAGCGTGCCTCCTGTATCTGAAGCTCTGACTCTGTCTCTGCCTTAGGCTCTGAAGCCTCTGACTCTGACTCCTCATAACTCTCCTGCTGTTCGGAATTCTCTAACTCCGAATCCTCATAATACGCCCACATCACTCGATTTGCCTTGCCCTTAGGCCTCAAAGGACAATCGTGATTGGCGTCATAGGGACCTTTGCAGTAGAAACAAAGCTTCTTCTTGCGTAGATTATTAAGGGCCTCATGATCCAAAGGTGGTGCTGCTGATTTACCCTTCGAATCGTTCTTAGAATCTGATTTTTCTTTGGTAAAATCAGACTTCTCTCTGTTTCTGTTAAAGCCCTTATTGTCCCTGAAAGAAGAAGACCCTCTGGAGTTGAATTTACTGGATGGGGCTGCCAACTCCATACTATGTGCCTTTTTCATCGCTTCCTGTAATGAAGGAGGATCAAAGGCTTTGATCCAACCTCTCAATGGCTCTGTCAAACCCTCCATGAAGAGCACTACCAGTCGCCTCTCTGAAATATTCGGAACCATAACTGATAACTTCTGAAAGTCACCAATATATGACTCCAAACTACCACTCTGTCTCAATTGAGCCAAGTCTCTGAAGTAGGATTGTGGATCCTTCCTGTCAAACCGCTCCACCAACCTGTCAACAAACTCCTAATATGACGTGATCCGGTCATGCTGTAGTGTCACCATCCCATGGTGCCACCAGTCGTAAGCTACTCCCTCGAGATGCAGTGTCGCATATCTGATAGCATCCCTCTCAGCCATCGGACGCAATGTGAGGAATGTGTCTAGCTTACTAATCCATGCCTGGGCTGTCACTTTACCACTACCATCGAACATCGCTAGATTGAGCCTGTTTGTTGCATGCTTCAGATCATTATTTTGGTTTCGAGGCCTATTCCCCTGACGAGACCTATAATATTCAACTCTCGAATTCACAAATTGATCAAAATGCATGCGCTCGCGCACTTGTGGTATCAATATATCCCACTCCTCGTTGGCTGCCATAACTGCATTAGCATATAATATGTTCCCAACTTCTTCAACATTCTCCTCAACCTGTTCTCCTCTTAGGAAAGTGGGTCTGGTAGGTCTATTTGCTGTTGGTGAAACAGTCCTGGGTACCCCCTGTGAACCTGCATCACTCCTGTCCTCATCACGATGTGGTGATGGTCTCCTTGGCGTACCTATCCTCTGTATAGCCATGGTCAACTGCTGTAATACATCAGTTACTTGCTGCTGACCTGTTCGCAAATCTCTAAGAGTCTGTCTAACCTCTGCATCTTCCTCCTGAGGATCTCGAGGAATCTCTGTTCTGTCACCCATGCCTGTATCCTGTACAGACACTCCAGACGAAGAATCAGACTGAACACCTATCAAGCCTGTAGCCGTCTCACCTACCGGAATAAGTGGTGGCTGCCAAGTTTTTCTGTTTTCCCTCTGATAATATCTCTTCTCTCTATCACTCTGGTGCATGAACAAAATGTTTTTTCAAACCCAACAAGGATGGCAGGAAACAACTCTGATACCACTGTAGAAACCCTTGTTTCCCCTGGTTCTCAAATCTGACTGTTTTTGTTTGTTTTTGGTGTATTTTGATTTTTTTGATGTTTTTGCATGAAATAAGAAATTGCGACTTTGAAAAGAAATACTGAATAAATTCAAATTAAATAACACAACTCCGAAAATGATAGAAATTATTGAATCTCCAGTTGCCAGTCTATTTATTAAACTTCTAAGATGATTACAAATAAGATCCAGGTGCATGCAAGCAAAAAGGCAATGATATTTTTATGAGAAAACCTGGTTATTGCTGCCAGCTGAAAGAATGCGAATAATAGTACGGCTACAATAATGACTGCTTCTCCCTCCGTCTGAAGCTCCGGAAATGGTCCAGATGCTGAGGCGCCCCAATGAATGAAGACCAAAGTTCCAAGTGATAGGCGATTTGCATAAAACCCAAGGACGGCTTGAAAGTGAGAAAGTACGTCCTGCTGCAAATGGTACGGCTGTCAGATCAGCAAGTACAAAGTGTACGGCTTCCTTGAAATCAATGTCCAAACTCAAGAATATGATGTGCCTTGGTTAACAACTGCTTTCTGGATAAAACCCTAACAAAAACTCTGAAGGTAAATAATCTCTGAATGCTCTGTAATTTCTTCTGAATGAAGAAATCCCTCTGCCTGGCAATAAATCGGATGATATTTCACACCCTCTGAATCGCTTTCATTGGAGATGGCTCGTTCCCCAATGCTTTGAGACTGAAACCCTTGGCTTCCGTGCTCTGGTCAAGACTTGATCAATTTTCAATTCACAATAACATAATGGCTCGCATTCCAATGAAAAATGCCTTATACTCATGAAAAGTGCGAATTCCTTAAAGATAGGGATCATTAAAATAATTTGAACTTTTCTTTTTATTAATTCCATAGTCTCCGATGAAATTTTAATTATAAAATATAATCTCAAATGGCCCCCTTCCCATGTTGGGTGAGCCCTTCAGCCAAAATCACTTAAGTTATAATATTTGAAATATTATAACTTTATATTATAAGCTCCAATAATTAATATTTAATTAAATCAATTAAATATTAATAACTCTCTCAATATTTACCCGATGCACGAACCATCTGAAGTTGACGACTAAGGAGGTGATTCTGCACGTGATCAATCCATACTGCTAAAAATAGCAGGGGTCCCTCGCTGAGTGCCAGATACTGCTAAAAATAGCAACTCAGGCTAAAAGTGTCCGAATGAGCCCGAACGAAAGCCAACTGATCAATTACTGACAACTGAAGCTGAGCCACGCTCCATCAAGACCCTCTATCCATCCTATCAGCCTACGAGGGTCGCATAATAGGCTAATCATGTGCTCTGAGAGATGTCAACTAGAAGGGGACATGACATTGTGCCACCTTGCCTTCATGTTATTACTATGGTGTTTATTCGAATCTTAGTTAAATGGGGTTGCTAGTTTGATCGTTCATTGTATGCGTGTTTCGATTATACAATTCACTGTCCTAGTTGCTTACCTTGTGTTTTGTGTCTAATAAGCCTATTCAGATGAGCAAATTGCTGTGCCACCTTGTCCTCATGTTGCAAATTTGTACTTAAAGCTTATCGTTTTATGTGTGTTAATAAACTTCTTCCCAGCCGAGCAAATCATTGTGCCACCTTGCCTTTATCGTGTAATCACATTCCTGCTCCTTTTCCTCATGCTTTGTTTTCTTGAGGAAATTGGATTATTTAAAGCTTTTAGTTTTTAGTTGTAGTTAAGACTTGTGAAACCAGAGAAAATCCTTAGCTGCAACATCCTTGGTTTTCTTAACCTTCTGCCTCTTCCAGCTGAGTCAAAAAGATAGGATTTAGATATTTTATTTTAGAACGCATATCAACAAAAGAGGGAGCTTCCCCTCCTAATTTGAAGAGCAATCATCGCGTACTGTGCATAGCTGTCCATACCAACTAGCACTCTAGAGGTGCTAATTGTTACGCCAACACCTTCCTATCCAAAGTTTGTGCAAAAGAATTGGCAAAGTTGAACTTCATGGAGTAAACTGCACAAAGCCTATGACCTTGATCAGACACTGAAGAAGCACCTAGTTAGATTTGATATGTTGTATGCTCATGTCACTTTTAAAATTAAGGATATTTTAAGGCATAAATTTAAGCTATCAGTAAATGCAAAGAATTAGGAAGGTGATTACTTCCTTTCCTAGTCTTAAGAAGTCTCCCACTTCCTCTCAAGAAGATTCTTCTAGAGGATCTTGATTTAAGTCCATTCAACCAAGCCCAAAGTGAAGAGGACATGCACTAATACGTAGAAGTGGTGTGTGCATTTGAATCAATGTTCCATGGGGATGCATCTCCCCCCCAAAAAATTCTGTCTCTGGAGATGGGGATGTTTCTGGCGTGCCAGGATGATAGGGAAATGCCTCTCTGTTGTGCCACCATCACTACTACCAGTGGATGTCTTCCTTAGAGTGGGGATGTTTTTGGGGTGCCCCTTGCTGATGGCGATGATGAGGGGATGCTAGGACACCCCCAGGACCCTCAAGAAACTTAACCATGTCTCTTTAACATCTTAGAAACTTGCAGCCGTCCCTCACATCTAGCATTTTAAAAATACCTTTAAAAGAGGCATTTTTTTGAAATTTGGGCAACTAACCCTAATCCTAATAGTCTAATGGGCACCACCCACACCCAAAATTCTATAAAAATTGCATAGCCCTCATCATTTAGATCAGTCATATTCTCTAGCTTCACTGCTAGTTCTTTGAAGAGTGAATATTTGGCTAGAAATACTGAAATAGTGAGGACTTGGTGTTAATGAAAACGTAATAATAAAATTAGGAAAATTGCATGCCTCTAGACCCTTGTGAGGGCCATTGCCCTTTGACCCTGTTGGGGCTGCACCCCTAGGTCCTCACCAGCTGCCATCTTGCTACCGTCCCCAAATTAAGGTTCTTGGTCCCCCCATCCCTGAAACCCATCTCCCCATTCCCCTGTTCCCCATTCTAAGACTTCGTGGAACACATATTTGAACCTAATTCTGTAGAGGAAGGACTCCAAAAGGAATGCTGAGAAAATAACCTTATGATGTTGAGAATATGCCAGCGAGGAAGGACTCCAAAACTGACTAGTATTGAAAAAACTAGGCAATGCTGAAGTTTTTGTGCTGCTTGTTGTGTTGCACTCACCGTTTTTTGAGACCAATGTGAATTTCAATGCTTGCCATTAGTTTCTTCAGCTGCCTCTCTTACTTTGTTGTACTTGCACGATTGGCAATTTTTGCGTCTTCTACCTAAGGGTTGCACATTTGTTTTCTAAAGGGATTGAATCATTGAATTTCTTTTCCCATCTTACATAATATGCATTTTGGAATTTATTTGCTTAACTATTATATTTGTGTCTATTTTGGAGATCCTTATTTTTTTGTATACTTCTTGGGTTGTTTCTGCTGCTTGTTAGGTCGACAGACTTTCTAAGTTTCTGGGTTCTTCTACTTTGCTTGAGTAGGGCATACCCTTGCAAGATGGCCATGTTATGAAATAGATGACATCTAAAGGGTATGTTTTCATATTGTACAAGTTTCTCCCATTCTATCCCCCCATGGCCAGTATGATTCAATCTGGTAGCTGCTGGTCTAGATTGACATTAACACATTTTCAGGCATATTTAAAATACCTAGGTTTCTTGTAAGTTTAGAGGATGCTCATTGCTATGTATTCGTTTATGGCATTGTTGATCTTTGCTAATGATGAATCCTTCTAGTACTCATTGGGGAGAAGGGGGAATCTTACCTAAGCCATGAATATACTTGGGATGGCCTCCATTGGATCAAAATCTGGGGCCCAATGTTTCATGAACAGCCTCTTCAGAGATGAAGACTGCAAGGAAGTATCCCTTAGGCTTCATTATGAGATTCATTTATCCTGTAGGTTTCTAGTTGTCTTGAATCTATTAGTGCAAGGTCTTTAGTCCGAAATATGCATCCATGAACCAGCAGATGTGGGTTGCTCCTTTAGCAGCCATAGTCTTTGTTCCATTTTGTGCATGGAGGACATTTTTAGAGAGCTTTTCTGTCTGATATGGCAACCATTTTGATGGATTGGAAGTCGAGTTTGGAAAAAGTTTACTTGGTTTGGTTGGATATGTAAGATCTCAACACTTTTTTGCAGATCTAGCTGTGCTTTATTTGAATAGCTGTATGGAAGTTATGAGTTACTGTTGAATTGGAAGGGTTGGAACGCCCAGAGGAGGCCATGGCTCTTCTCTCTGATTTGGGATCCCTTTACCAGTCAACCTAGGACTTGTTGTGACCTTTTTCACACATCACCCCATACAGATGGGGACCCCCTAAATTTTGCTCCATTCTGGTCGTTTGGCTTTGGTTAGTGCGTCTCTCTCTCTCTATCTTTGGTCCTTCCGGGGATGTCTTGTCGTCTGACCCAGGTTGAAGTATTGGTTAAGTTTGTGTAATTAGGGTTTTCATCCTTCAGGCTTATTTAAGGTCAAACTGAGTTATAAAATTGAAATCCAGGCTTGGTACAACAGTCAGAAGGCTTCCAGCAGGGTCCCATTAAATTTTCACTGTATTCCGGCAACTTGCTATTTTTATTAAGTATTCAATTTGGGGCTATTTTGTCGAAATTTTGGAATTCTGTCAGTTCCACCACATTCAGGTAACATCAAGCTGCTTGCACGTAAATTTTGAGCCAGATCGGACAATTTGCTATTTTTAGCAGCTCGGGCTTCAGGAGCCATTTTCAGGGGTCAAACATATGATTCTTCATTGCATGGCCGGAGATTACTTCTGGGTTTCTCGAAACCTTCGCAGTGATGTAACATGCAAACCAAGATGATCACTTTCAGAGTTCAACCTTAGGAGGCTATTTTTAGGGTTTGCATGTGGAGTTCTCTGACGCATGTCTGGATATTCCTTCTGGGTTTTTCAACAGCTACGCAACAGTGTGACATGCAAGCAAAATTGATCACTTTCAGGGACTTACTATTTTTAGCCAGTACATGCATGCAGACCAGTTTTCTGGGTTTTTTTGGGTTTCTTGAGACCCCACGGGCAATATAACATGCAAAACCATCCGGCAATGGATGAGTCACTTTTCATGCAGTTTCTATTTTTAGCAGGTACACTCTAGCAGCCGCCTAGCACTCCAGTTCAGCAAGCAGAACAACATGCAGAAGGAACGAAGTCAAGCGGAGACCGTTCGGGATACATGCAAGTCAAATTAGGGTTTCCACTTTTATAGGGGGTGAAATCCAGAAACAGTCAAAACAGAGTACCCCACCCATGTCAGCATACTTCAAGGTACCTGCTGGCAAAATTTGAGCGAAATCGGAGAACGTACTATTTTTAGTAAGTCAGTGGCTATAAATAGCAGGTTTGCACCCGAGGTTGGCATCAGAGCGACACTCAAGTTCTCAGGATCAGGCGTTGCAAGTTTCAAGTCAAATAGAGCTACTGAAGTCAAAAAAATCAAGGACTTACTATAAATAGCAGGTGGCTATAAATAGCAGGTCAGGGCAGATAATTGGCAAGACAGGTTCACAGGGCAAAGAAGATCAGATGGTGAAATTTTCAGGCAAAACGGAGCTATAGGGGTCGAAAATCAAGGGACTTTCTAAAAATAGCCTGACTTGCCCAAAATAGACGGTGAAGACGAAGGCAGGCAGAGATGGCTGGAGCAAAGGATGTTGCTGGAACAAGCAGAGCCGCAAGCAGAGCTGCAAACACTGAAACGGCCAAGGCTAGCTCATCCCGGCAGGCAATGATCAAAAGGCTCGCCGAGTCATTTCTTCCAAAATCGGCAATTGTCGCCAAATTGGCAGGATTAAGTGACACCAACCTCGGGTCATTTAATCTAAATGCACTCAAGTTTAGGATGTACGGACTGGGAGGCCATCAACCATCAGTCACGGCACATAACATCATGAAGAGTGGTATCTATGCAGCTGCTGGTTTTCCACCAGCAATTCAGTGCCCGGAACTAATTATGGAGTGTGTGAACCACTACAAGCCGGAGCGTAGAACCATTGTCTCGCCGGATGGCAAATTGCTTGCCAACTTCACGCCAGATGCCATCGGAGAGGCATTTGGGATTCCTACTGCCGAAAAGATGCTCTATAGATCAAAGGAGAGGGCGGATAAAATGTACTCCACCTCCTTCGAGAGGGTTGCTGCGGTCATCAACAGAGTTTGGATGCAAAAGCCAAAGCCACCTCGCACTAGACTCCCAAAGCAGATAATTGCCGAAGATGTAAAACAGGAATACTGCGACTTGATGATGATGCTGAGCCGAATAAATGGGAGTGCACAAGCCTACTTCTTCGAGCCATGGATGTTCTACTTCATCGAGATCATATTGGAGGGAAAGGAATGTGTTGACTGGGCAAGAATGATCAGTGATAACATAGATGAGCAGTTCAGGAGCCTGAGGGGGACGAAAACCTTTTACATGAGCTCGTATGTGATATATATGCTGGCAAGAATGACCAAGTATCGAGGGATTACATACAAGGAGCCGATAGGCTGTGCACCTGATCAGTTCAAAATCCATGAGGCCTGCACACAGTTGCATCTAGCTAACCCTGCCAGTTACAAACGGGCTAATGATGCATTCACAATGCACATCACGAGGACCCTTCAGCGGAGAACGCAGCAAAGAGTATCCAAAGAGGCACAAGCATTGATCAAGGAATACGGATATTGGCTCATCCAATTTCCGAAATTCACTTACATTAGGTTGCAGGGGTTCACTTCGTATCCATATCGGCTACCGAGGTACCCCACCGATCACATTATAATGCTGGAAATATCTAGGCAGTTGATCGCCTATGATAAGATTCAAAAAAGGAAGAAGAAGGGTGGACTTGACTTTCCTATTGCCATGGGAAATTCCACTGAGGTGTGTCCCGCCTTGCAGGCAGCTCGAGAGGCAGAGGATGAGCTGCAATTCTATCATCTATTGTATCACACAGGCAGACAAGATTTCGATCCTTACAGAAACATCTGAATGATACAGAACGTTGAGTACCGACACAAGGCCCACATTGAAGACTTTTGGGCAAATGCTGTTGATGAGGTTGAGATAAGGAAAAGGATGTTTTCTAGGCTTCCCCTCAAATTGATTAGGGAATGTGAGATCATTCCAGTTCCCGACCAGGTGGAAGAGGATGTCAACGTTATACAGCCTGACTATGGTTCAGTCAGGGATACTCCGGTCCCACCACCTGATTGGTTCGAGCCAGAAATCATGGACTTGGACACGCTCTCTATTCCGGTGTTGACTTTCACAAGGCCCTGGGTTGATAGACATGTATGTAGACTTAAGAGCAGATCGATCGCCCTTACTTATAGCTTGATGGGTGACCCAAGGCCGCTATCGGTGATAAGGGGAAAACAGGTTGCTCAAACACCGGAAGTACAAGTAGAAGTACCAACCCAGCCGATACCGTTGAGGATGGAACAAGCATCACCTATGCACTCACAAACTCAGTCTTCGAGTTTGAGAGTGATTTCATTATTTGCTGATCAGAGGGCAGGATTGGGTGAAGAGCGGGAGCTTGAGGAGGTGGATCAACCCAACATCCGAGAATTAGATAGTATAAGCGTCAGTGCATCCAGGGCTGGCCGACAAGAGGAAGAAGAGGAAACGGTGGCTGACACTCGTTTCCAACAGATGTTGGACATGACATTGGAGGAAGAGGAAAACACAGAACAGGGGACCCAAGGGTCCAGAGATACGTAGCTCGTGGAGGATGATGAGTCCGAGCAGAACAGTGCAAGAAGAGAAGAAGTGCACGAGGCGGAGGCAACGGAAGAGCAGCCCCTCGTCATTTGCAATCTGCAGTAGACGGTGCCGGATTGGCTTTCAGACAGAATGAGAAGAGAACCCGAGGATGATACGGATCCAGCCATCGAGATGGAGGAGTTCCTTAGGAGGATTAGTGCGCCACCAGAAAAGAAGAGGGCCAGAAAGTTTTCAAAGATCTCGACTGATGAGTCAGGCTCTCGCACGCTTCAGGTGGCTGTTCCGAGAGAGGATTGTGATCGAACCGAGGAGAGGCCTGAAAATTATGTGATCACCACTGTAGAGTTGGGTCGTCCTATGGGAGCCCAAATTGTTGAGGGGTTCGATAACTCCTATCAGGCATTGAAGGATCAGTTGCTCCGCACGGAGGGGAAGTATAAGAAATTGAAGAAGGAGCACAAAACCTTGATAGGATATGTGCAGAGTCTAGCACGTCCAGGTGAACCAGCAAACCCAACAGTAGAACATCCACCAGAGCTTCCGAGGGAGTCAGTTGTTGGCTTAAAAGATTTAAAGAAGATGGAAACGGAAGTGGACAAGTGGGTTAGCCATGTTCGTACCGAGACAAGGAAATTCATGGAGGACCTCGCCAATGCTTATCGGCAGGCCTCAAGTATTTTGGCACGGATTGACATGGTGGATCAGGCCTGGGGCGATACCCGCATCTATCAGACGAAGACTGTACTTCGTTTGGGGGCTTTGATGCTTATACCTCTACAAACTTTGGTGGATGGAGGTGTGATTCAGGATGGTGACAGGTATGATTTCACCAGTTGGTACTCCTCGGTGGTCACAGGCCGTGGATTTCACGATGCAGCAAGGGCAAATTCAGCCAGAGTGAGGAAAGCAATGGGTAACATCTTGGAGGGAGTCCTTAATACATTAGAAGCCATATTTGCTAGAAAGTTGGCCCCAGAGGAAATAACTGCTGATGGCTTGAAAGACAAACTGGCTCCATTCTTCTTAGCTGCGAGGTCGCTTGTCCTGGATGACTTTGAGAATGTCTCCACTTTCTCCAGTATAATCCAGAATACCCAAGACGCCTTGGTGGCATGGAAGAAGTCTTACACTCGGCACGGTCAGACGGTAGCGGTCTTGGAGTTCCAGCTCAACCATATTCCACCGATTTCTGCCCAGGAGGTTGAGGCGGTGTTGGCCCGATTGATCGAGTTTGCAGTCCGAGAACAGGACAGTGGGAACGCACTGCTTGATGAAGATCTTCTAGAAGAAGATAGTGGGCATTAATTGCTCATTATGGTTCCTGCAGGGGAGTGGAGAATATTCTGTGCATTTATTGCCCCACTCCCCTCAGTGGCGGTTTTTAGGGCAGAAGCCCTAATTAGGGCATAGGTGGCTCGATCTGAGCCCTTCATTGTAATTCAATCTGAGCCGTCCGTTGAAATGGGCTAGCTATAAAAGGGGCATTCCCCCTCATTTGTAATCTATTAGATTAGAACTAGAATTGAATTAGAGATAAAGTTGAGTTAGAGAATAGAAGGCATATAGCATTTAGCTTAGAAGTTAGCTTAGATTGAGGAGGAAAGGAAGTTTTCCCATTGAGGACTTTGTAAGAAGTTGTTGTGAACACTCTCATAATATAAAGATTTATTATTGTTTGGTGGTTCTATCTTCTATTGTGAGTAGCTAGCAAGGCTTGTTCGTCTTTCCAATTCAAGTAGATAGAGTAAAATAGACTTTCAATTCATGCAAGTAGTCGTTAATTTTGGAGTGTGGCGCTGTGATTTGAGCATATCTTTTTTCATCCATACCACTAGCGGGCTTACTGATGGTAAGTTCGCCTTGCGTGGTCAACTGGAGTATTGGCACTTAACTTCAATTGTGGCTCATATGTGCGTATGCATCGTAGTGATCAAAGTTCGCGGACTCTTCAGGACTCGCCGCGGACTCGGGAGTCCGTGGCTGAGCCGAGTCGACTTGCCACGGACTCGGGAGTCGAGTCCAGAAGAGTCCTGGGTCGGGACTCCCGAGTTCGACCTCTGGACTCGACCGAGTCCAGAGGTCGGACTCGGGAGTCCCGACCCAGGACTCTCGTCCGCGGTTGGGGCGTCAAACTAGGTTAAAACCCATACATTTTTTTAATTTTTTGTTATTTCTAACTTGAAGATTGGTGTTTTTAAGGTCTGCAAATTGGTTTTAGCTTGAAAGAAGGCAGGAGGAGGAGCTAAAAAGATCAAAATAGAGTCAGGTAAGTGATCTAACATTTCTTTTTTTTTGTTTTCTTGCTTTCAAAATTTAAAAAAATCAAGAAAAATAAGGGGATATGCTGCCAAATTTTTTTTCTATTTTCCTTAATAGCCTAATTCCTAATTTCCTACTATTTCTAGCTTGGTTTTGCATTCTTTTTTTTTTGCAAATAAATGAAACTTTGAATCACATTTTTTTGCTGATTTTTTTGCAAACCCTTGCTGATTTTTTTTTCCACGTTGAACTTGAAACAGCAATGTCGTCTTCAAATCCAAAGGGAATAAGAAAAGACCCTGCATGGAAGTATGGATGACAGGAGGAATAAACAGGTTAAAATACCACCTTGCAAGGATACCTGGGCAAAATGTGGAGGGATGCCCTAAAACTACTCCTGAGATTATTAGAGAGATAAAGGAAATGAAAGACAAAAAACAAAGAATGCCCTAGCATCAGTGATGAGTGGATCCCCTTCTACACCAACTATGCCTCATGGTGCTATTGCTGCAAGTCCAAGCGTTCGTGCTCCACATTCATCTTTTGGTGAGAGTCCTGAGGGTTCCTATTCTACTGCTAGTGCTGACCACGGTCCTTCATTAGGACCAAATTATTTTATTCCACGTAATGTTCCAGGAGCACAACCTTCACTTGAAGGTACTGGTTGGAATAAGGAAAAGCATCATGAAGCTAGGATGGCTGCTGCAAATTTTTGGTACTACAATAATCTACCTTTCAGTGTTGCAAGCAGCCCATATTGGGAAGGTTTAGTGAATGCCCTTACAGTTGCAGGAAAGGGGTTTAAGACCCCATCAGCTAAAGATTTGAGTGGCCCATTGCTAGAGGAATCCGTAAAGAATACACAGCTTGTAGTTGATGAGCAAAAGAAATTTTGGCGAAGAAAAGGTTGCAGCATTTTATCTGATGGGTGGACAGATGGACGGAATAGAACTCTCCTGAACTTTTTAGTGGCCTCAAATGGTGGATTGGTGTTCCTAAAATCAATAGATACCTCCCATGAAGTTAAAAATGCTGAGACTTTATGCAGTGTATTGGATGGGGTGGTCCAGGAGGTTGGAGTTGATAATGTTGTCCAAATTATCACGGACAACGCAGCTGCATATGTAGCTGCAGGTAGGCTACTTATGGAGAGGTATCCCACAATTGCATGGTCTCCATGTGCTGCACATTGCTTGGACCTATTGTTAGAGGATATTGGAAAGATTTCATGGGTCAAAAGAGTGGTTGAAGATGCAAAAAGTGTTACAAAATTTATCTACAACCATACTTGGGTGCTTTCTTTGATGAGGAAATTCACAAATGGCAAGGACCTTGTGCGACCTGGAGTGACACGATTTGCTAGCCACTTCCTCACATTGCAAAGCATTCTTAGTGCCATTGGTCATCTCAAGCAAATGTTTGTGTCGGATGCTTGGAAGGAGTCCTCATTTTCCAGTAGAGCTGAAGGGGAGAGGATTGTTAGCATAGTTTTTGATGAGACATTCATCAAAAATGGAGAGGAGCTGATGGGGGTAAGTAGCAATCACACAAAAAAAATTATACATGATAATCTATTTGCTGTTTTTTATTTTTTGAGGGGTTAATTTTGTTATAATTTAACATTTGTTTTCATTTTTTTAGGTGACAGAGCCTTTGGTGAGGGTTCTTCGTATGGTGGATGGAGATGGCATGCCAATGGGTTTCATCTATGAGGCCATGGATAGGGCCAAAGAGGCCATATCACGTTACTATGGCGGCAACAAAAGGAAATATGAAATCATATGGCGCATCATTGATCGGAGATGGACAAACCAACTCCACCAGCCGATTCATGCCTTTGCCTACTTCTTGAATCCGAAGTTCTACTTCTTGGACTCATTTAAGGCGGATGAGGAGGTCATGGACGGTGTTGTCACTTGCATTGATAGGATGGTGCCTGATAGTGAGCTGAGAGATAAGGTGCTTGATGAGTTGGAGGTGAGATTTGTTACATCTTATTTATGAATTTGCAATGTTGAGCCTTGACTATCTATGAATTTTCTATATTTGATTTACTTTTTCTTTTATCTATTCAAGGTCTACAAGGGTGCAGAGGGGAGACTCTTTTCCTCCCAACAAGCAATTGAAAGGAGAGGAAAACAACAACCAGGTAAAAATTGAAATTAGAAACTTGATTCTTACATATAGATTTTTACTTTATTCTTATTTCTTAATACTTATATTTTTTAAACATGTTTTTGTAGATCTATGGTGGGAGAACTATGGTGCTAGCACACCAAATCTTCAAAAGCTAGCCATACGTGTCTTGTCGCAGCCATGCAGTGCTTCTGGGTGTGAACGCAATTGGAGTTTATTTGAAAACATTCACACAAAGAAAAGAAACAGGTTGACTCAGCAGCGCCTAAATGATTTAGTTTTTGTTCGGTACAACCTTCGCCTTCGAACTAGGAAGGTGGAGGGTGTTTCACACGAGTCCATCGACTTGGATGACATTGATCCATATAGTGAATGGACTATTAATGAACAAAATGATGAGGCTGATGTCTTACTTACTGATGAGGATATTGCTGAATTAGAGAGAGCAGCAGCAGAAGAAGAAGAAGCAGCAAGATTGGATGCCATGGAGGACAACGAAGACACATTTGAATATCATTTTTCCCCTGCTCGATCTCCTAGTCCTCGTTTGGATACTACAACACGGGCACCTTCTAGTTCTAGGCCTCCAAAATTGAGTACCATTGGGAGGGGAAAGAGGAAGATGTAGATTATATGTGGTTGTTAATGTTTTCCTCTTTTTGACATGATTATATGTAAACATTTATAAACTTGTGATGTTGTTATACATTGAAAGTGAAACTATGAGTATTTGATGACTATGAATGATTAAATTTCAATTATTGAGTGTTTGATGATCATATGACATGTGTAATCTTTGAATTATGAGTGTTTGATAATCAAATTAAGCTCTTATATTCTCTAAATGCATTAATTTGTTCTTGTTTTTTTTGTAAAACTACGTTTTTTTTTTTGCCGAGTCCTTGCCGAGTCTTTTCCCGAGTCCGTTCCGAGTCCCGAGTCCAAGTCATATTTTTGGGCTGCCGAGTCCGCGGCGAGTCCGAGTTTTCCAACTATGGTAGTGATGATATGAACATGTTGTGTCATAATTTGAACACCTTTCTCATCCTCTGAAGATTGCACCAACTTTGTCGGAGTTGTCCGAAAGGAGACAAAGCAAAGTTTGGTTTGAAGAGTGTTTAAGTCGATCCTTGTCCTCCACCCTTTAGAAGTAGATTCGTAGAATTCCTACCCCCTTATCCCTTTTTAATTCAGTATTTCGCGGTTAATTTAGGAGTCAGATCAATATTGTCAAATCATTCATGTCCTAACTGTTTCACAAAATCGAACAACTACGTAAGTCCCCTTGAATACCCAGCATATTCACATTAGCCAACTGAGTCTATTCGCGTTAAAGGAACCTTGGAGTTGAACGCATGAACTTTCACGCAATCTTAGCATGCGGAATACTTTGATCAAGAGAGAATAGAATGACCGTTGGGCATTTTTATTCTGTGTTGATGTCGTCATAAAAAACACGTCAACAGGACTTGGTTGCTAGGGAAAAAGGGTGGGTATGGCTGTATGGTCATAATGCTGGTGAAGGGATGGAAACTCAGAATTTGCTATCTATAAGAGAAGAATATTGTTTGACAATGGCTTTGGAGAATGATGTCCCAGGTTTTAAAATTTTGTACCTTAATTCTCTATGGTTTATTTAATAATTTCTACATGGGTCAAGCTTCTCCTTCTTGGGGACACTCTTATTTTGGTAACATACTAATTCTATTTTTTCTTTTATACTTTCTAATGGTTTCTTGCAAGGTGGATTCATGTACATTAATGTTGCCCCTTTTTTCTGAACATTTAATTTCATCAGATCCAAACAGTTTGGGCTTTCTAACTGTGGTTTTCTTAGGAAATTCCCATTTCTTTTTTGGTTTAACACTGTAATATAAATAGATAAGAGGAATTCATTATTTTTTCTAGAAAGGATTATTTAACTAATCCATAAAGAAGTTTATTAATGTTTTATATTTTCTACTATCCATAGGTTACCACAATTGTCAACTGAATATCAGGATAAGTGTAACTTAATGCACAACATGTGAATCATTTATCCCCCTTAATTTTGCCGTTAGTGAAGGATAGAGATACTTGACCTTGCTTTTAAGAACTTAAGAGTATATCCCAAAGTATCAGTCAAATTTTTAGGTCCAATGTAAATGAAGTGTCATCAGTTGAATTTCTTTTACCTGAGGCAGGATGATTAAATTCAAATTGAGCAATTTTTTCAAGTCAAACATTTCTTCTCTTATTTGCTTGGTATACACAATATAATATGCTGATGAATCGGAATTATATAAGCTTTTCCATTCCTTATTGAGCAAATCTGAAAATCTTTGCCAAATAGAATAGTTATACTAGATGAACATGATCTTATTTTTCCACAATGCATTGTAAATGTATTGAAATGATTCTGGAAAAAATGCGTGAGCCTTTTTGAATCAATGTTTTGGATTCCACTCCACGATCCATCAAAATTCTTCCTCTTCCTGATGGTGGCTTATGGAAGGTGATCTGAAACATTGCTTCAATAAAGCTCACACAGTTTTTTCCGGAAGGATTTCAATACATGATCTTATTTCTGCATGGTTGAAATCTTTTTTTTAAAATCCATTTTATGTTATTTGATTTTTTAATCATGCTTGACCTTAACAGTAGTATATTAGTAGATAGCTGCTGTTTATGTGGTTTTGCATTCTCAAGCACTTGTTTTTTAGGACTCCATAAATAAAAGTTCAGACCTTGTCAAATCAAGATATTAAGCAGGGTAGTCCTCAATTAGCATGACTTGAACATCAAATAATTCAAGTGCAAACAGGATATTTCTCAAGCATATGATTCTGCTTATTTCAGGTCTCAGTTTCAAGGAAGCAGAAGAGCGTCTAAAGGAAGCTGGGCCAAACATCCCTGTTGATAATCTTATTTCATCTTGGTGGGAAATCTTCTCGACTGCATTATGGCATCCATTCAATATTATTCTCTTTGTCTTAGCTGCGCTTTGTTTTATAGCAAACGACAAGGCCAATGGAAGCATTATGGTTACTATGGTTATTATAAGTGTTAGTGTTCGGTTTTACCAGGTACTTATTCTATTATTTGAACCAAAATAATGATTCTCTCAAATTGATCTTCTGCAACTTATTTTATATTTAAGATATAGAAATCTTCCCTAAGAACTTGTTCATGTGGAGATTGCTTTGCATTATTGCAATCCTTGAATCTTGCACATTCATAGATAAAAGCTATGTATTATATCTGACATCAGGAGTTCAGCAGTTCAGTGGCCGCACTAAAACTATCTGAGCTAGTCAAAGCATCAATAAAAGTGCAACGATGTGCAGGCAGGGAGGTCCAGACAGAGTTGCAAGTTCAAGTTGATCAGAAAGATGTTGTACCAGGAGATATCATAATTTTTAATGCTGGAGATCTTTTTCCTGGTGATGTACGGTTGTTATCCTCCAAGTCTCTTGTTGTGAGGTATGATTACCTATATCAATGTTCTCTTTTCAGAATATATGTATTCTAGATGGTTTATTTTTTCTATGATCTTCACATCTGCTCTGGAAATGATTTTTATGAGCACCATTGATAATTTTATGTCTTGCTGCAGTCAGTCTTCGTTGACAGGTGAATCTGGGATTGTGGAGAAACTGGCAGATGTCATAGAAGAACCAACTACTCCCTTGCTTGAGCTGAGAAATATATGCTTTATGGTAATCCTCTACAGTAAAAGAGTGAAAATTTAGTTATTTTCATTATCTCATGTGATTGTTTATTTGCATGTTCTGATTCATGAGTGTGCCTGTATGCTCTTGGCAGGGAACAAGTGTAGTTTCTGGCTCTGGTACTGGAGTGGTTGTGTCCACTGGCGACAAAACTTACATAAGCACTATACTTTCTGCTCTGGGAAGACGAAGTCCACCACATGCGTTTGAGAAGGGTGTCAGGGGTGTCTCCTATGTGCTCATTTGTTTTATGCTTGCTATTGTCCCCATTATTGTAATTGTGGATTATCTTACAACAAGAGATTTGGGTCGCAGTATTCTTTTTGGTATATCAGTGGCAGTTGGGCTCACACCTCAGATGCTACCCCTAATTGTGAACACCAATCTGGCAAGAGGAGCTCTTGCAATGGCAAGAGATAAGTGCATTGTGAAAAGACTGGTGGCAATTCAGAATATGGGAGCCATGTAAGTACTTATTCATGTTGTTGAAACGTCTTGAAGTGATGAATACTTCCTCAGACATAATTCTAAGATAATAGAGCTTCTTACAAACACATTAATGCACTTTAATCATTTCAGAAGGCAGAAATGATGAGATCTGCTTTTTGGATTCTTTTCATAACTACTTTTTATTCCATTATCCAGGGACATACTATGCACAGATAAGACTGGAACTCTCACTATGAATAGATTAGTGATGGTTCATCATCTTGATTGCCGGGGCATGTCAAGTGATAAGGTTCTGTATTTTGCATTTCTTAATTCCTACTTTCAGACTGGGTCAACAAATCCTCTGGATGATGCAATATTAGCATATGCTTACACTGGTGGGTACATGTTTCAGCCCCAAAAATGGAAAAAAATAAATGAAGTCCCTTTTGATTTCAGTCGACGAAGAATGTCAGTCATACTGGAGGAAAGTAATGGTAATCAGGCCAGTAAAAAAAAACATGATTCTCATGTGCTGAGAATAATGGTGCTGAAAGGAGCTTATGAAGAAGTTCTAAAGGTTTGCAGTTTTTTTCAGAATGATGTCAATAAGAATACTATAGAGCCTCTACTTTCACAGGATTATCAGAGATTACTAAACATGGCTGAAGAACTGAGCAATGATGGCCTTCGGGTTATTGCTGTGGCAACAAGAAAGGTAAAGCCAGTATGTCTAGATTCCCTTAAACTTGTGAACAGCATTTTTTTCACCTGCATTACTCAAAATCATTGTCTATCTTGTATGGAAAGGAAATATAAATAATTTGTTTGTTCCCTTTTTTAAATACTTGCACTGCCATCAATTCAAAATTATCAACATTCCTGGAATCCATCTCCTTGTGATTTTAGTCACCCTATTGAGTACTTTGATGCCTGTAAGCATATTTTCATTTATTTAGTGTTCTGTTTCAGATATACAAATACACACACATGCATAATAGCATACATATATGCATGTGTATCTGTATGTACCAATTTTTTATGATTTCCTTGAAGTTTTTTTCTCTATTTTTCTAGAAGATGTCTAACTGATCTCTTTTTAAATTGATGACCTATTATTAAAAAGAAACAGTTTACAATATAGATATGTCAAGGAGATAACATCAGCCCCAGCCAGGCACAAAGTATCTTACAAAAAATAATATAACAACTATTAGCTACAGTATATACTAGTGCTGACAACAGCTTTAAACAACAGACTTATACATCTTTACTAGTTCATCTACACCTTCTGCCAAAATTAGTTACATTCAGGAATGCAGCATGCAAAGTACTTCAAAGTATATATCAGCTCAGTAACAGCCTTGTAGACGGCCCAAAAAAGGAATAACCGAAAGAACATCAAGACATAACATATAATCAGTTTCTTCTGTCATATCTACCTACAGTCATAAGTCTAGCAATTATAGCAGCAGCAGTTGAAACCATTCCCAAAATAGGAGGATAGACATATACCACAGAAGGAACTTATTACTAGTACCAACTCTGATCATAAATTTCATTATAAGAATCCATAACGAAGGTTCTTACTGTAGGAGAGATGGTATTCCTATTGTCGCTGTTCTCAAAATTCTGGTTTTGAAATTCAAAATCAGTACTATCTTCCTTCATCTTTTCATAGTTGTGGATTTTGTTTATACTGGTTCTGAAACTCCATTTACTCTTTGATGAATTTTTCATCTGGTTTTCTAATATTATGGGGTCAAACTTCTGCAAATTTGATATCTGATTTTATAAACCATAGCTGAGCCTTCATCCATGATTTTCATAAATTTCTCCTTGTGAATCTCCAATGTTATTGTAACTTGTTAAACAAAAATTATAAAAAACGAGTCTACTCAAAGACTCTGTAAGGTGCCCCCTTTTGTCTTGGAAAATATCCTCATTTCTCCTTTTCTAAATGACCATAAAATCTCACTGGAAAGAGCAAGACAAAATAAATTAAGCTTAGGATTCAGACCATTAACACAATTAAAAAGAATTTCAAGCCAATTTTTTCCCCTAATGTTCTTCCCATGGATATTACCCATAAATAAAGTTTAAATAGACTTGGCAAACTTACAATAAAAAAAGAGATGATCAAAATCCTTTGGAACATTACAAACAGAACAATTCGACTTGCAAGTATAAAAAATATTATAAAAGGAGCCCATATCAAGCTTTTTAACCGAAGAAGCCATCTAAAACAAGTCTTTTTATGGTTCTAAAAGGTTACACCAACAACATTTAAGAATATAAGACCAAGCTTTATCATCAATATAAACCTTCCAAACAGAATTGATATGGACTAAAACCTCTTGGGAATCAGTGAGAAGCCTATACAGCTTCGTAGAATTGATATTAAAGAAAGCAATACCATCCTTCCACTGAAAATTCTCAATGATGTCTGTAGTGAATTTCAATTCCACATGAAATTTGATATTAAACAAAGCTTTCTTTAGCACAATGAAAGTTCTATGAGAATTAGGTAATGAGTATTTGGTTTTGAGGTAAAGTCAATTATTAATTTAGTTAGAATAAAAAATACTACTAAAACCTAAAAATTCCTCTTTTGTCCCAAATCTTCACTTGGAAACTTTGGAAAAGAGAAAGAGGTTTTTATTCCAATGTAAGCTCCACCTAATAGATCCGAAACTGAAATTTAATTATCATTTCTTTTGAAGGCCTCACTGCTAACTATTAATTCCCTCACAATTTCCTAAGCTCTCCAAACGTTGCTAAAAATTTTAGAGCTTCAAGTTTAATAGAGACAAGAAGTCATAAGGCTGAAGGCCTCTCCAATGATTGGCCTTTTTAGGAACAACATGCTGAATATTGTTTTCAATTAAAACTTTTCATGGCACATTGCCATTTAGAGCCTTGACTATCCACTTTGTGGCCAAAGCCACACCTTGGATCTTCGAGTTTATAAGGCCAAATCCACCTTAATCTTGGCTCAAGCAACACCAATTCTAGTTTACAACTGTCTTTTCCTTTTACCTTTACCATCAAACCAGTGGAAACTTTTGATTAACTATTGAATATTCTCTATTTGAGAGTTGTGAAATAATCAAACTGAGGCATAGTATATATTTTAGGAAGCTATAATTTTTTGACAAGATAGACTTAATTTTAGAGATTTTGGCTTTTGATGCTTGACAATATATATTGAGCCTGTTGACTAAGTTATCAAATTCTCTTCTTACATGTTAGAAAACAGATCTGTTTCATCAGCAAATTGAATATTTAATAGCATAACCTTATTAGGTAAAGAGATGCCTTTAACCATATTACCAAACTTGGAAGACCTTAATATCAGGGTAGTCAATACACCCCTGCCCCTCCTCAGGCATGCATATCCCCGTATCCAATATGGATACAGGTACGATACTACTCAGATACACATTGGATACCATACCCACACATGTCCAAAAAACCCCGATTTTCCAATCGTGCTGGATATTGTGTGATTTGATTTTCAAAAAATCTGACATGAATCTTCCTAAACCTAATCTTAAAGAACTTCAATTGTGCAATAAATATTTTTTTGTATAAACAAAACCTACACCAAATGAGGAAAACAAATGAAATGTTTTTTTATTTCAGCGACCCATTTTTTTGGGTCTTATTCTAGTGCAATTCTACTTTTTTTGGCATTTTAATTTTTATAGATTTAAAAAAGTTAATTGTTTATAATTTTATATTTATATTATGTTGTTTAAACGTTAGAGATTTTTTAAAACTAAAATTTATTCTTTCAATATAAATAATATTTATTAATATATATTTAATTGTTTATTCTTTACTAAATTATTAATATTTAATTTTTGTTTTTTTGATCATTAAATTGCTGCTAGGGGCAGCACCCATATATTGCTTTCAGAAGAATTTACATGGATCTGGGCTAGGAATACCCAAACTTGCACTGAGATTTTACAAAATTCACCCCAACTATCTACCTGTGACTGACTCAAACGTCGTATGCTGGAAATCAAGAATTGCCCTTTCTACATAGGCTGAGAACTCTGAATCCTAATACCAGGGCCCACCTGATTGAGTACCAGTCCCTTAATACCTATTTGCATAAATTACAAAAGAGCCCCTTGTATTGAGGCAAGTCTCATGCTCCATAATCGATATACATAATACGCAGTTTTGGATTTTGCCCACATGGACCTGGTTTAGCCCTCGATCATGCCTGGCCACCTCTGCAACTTTATCTTTGGATTCCTCCACCTTCGAGTCCGCTACTCCTCACGCGCCCAAAAGGCAGCCCTTTCTCTCGATACTATCGGGCATTCCGGCCCACAGGCATGCTGCCGATGATGACTGAGCACAAAAAGGTTCCATTGCATGATTAGAGGATTCAATGCTTATTAATATTTAAATTTCAATAATATTCTAATTTATATTTACTTATTTGTTTTTAAAGTAATGAAAATCTCCTCTCATAACTTAGAAAATTGTGTTAAATATATGTGTGCGCTTTTTATGAATGTCATATCTAGCCGTATCCTACTATCGATATTGGGGGTCTTAAAAATGGATGTGTTCGTATCCGATACCGTATCCGTATCTGTGTCCATATCCATGTCCATGCAACTTTGCTTAGTATATAATGAAAAGCATTAAAGGCAATAAAAAAGAGCGTAGGTGCAAGAGGGCAACCCTGCCTAATAGATCTCTACATAGTAAAAGACTCAATTAATGACCTATTGATGTCAATTTGGGTATACGCATCTTGAAACATTATTCTTATTATATTGTAGAATTCTTTGGGAAATCTAAAAGCATCCAAAGCTAGTAGATGAAAGACCACTCCACCCTATCATATGCTTTTTCAAAATCAAGTAACAACATTCCCACATTATGATTTGTCCTTTTGGTTCAATAAAGAGCTTCCTAGTTGGTGATGAGGTTTCAAGAATGTATCCACTCTTTATAAACCCATTTTTAGCATTGTTAATGATCCCTGGGAGAATATCAGATAATCTCAAGGCCAAAATTTTAACATATATTTTATAGGAGACATTTAATAAAGTAATTGGCCTCCATTTCTTGATATTAGTTTTATCTCCCTCTTTAGGAAGAAGCTTAATAATCCCTCTATTGATTTTGTCTCCTAAAGATTCCTTATTTATGGCCTCTTTAAAAATTAGAAACAATTCATCAACTAGCCAATCAATGTTAGCTTTATAGAACTCACTAGAAAATCCATCTGCACTAGGGGATTTGCCATTTTTGAAAGACTGAATAGCAGACTCAATTTCCTCTTTGCTAATTTCTTTGTCAAGCATGGAGGCCGCCTCCTCATTAATTTTCATTGGGATAACTATCTTACAAACATATTTTTCTTGTTTACAAATATTTGTGTGATCCTCTGCAGTAAATAAGTTTTTATAGAAGGTTCTAATTACTTATTTAATATTGTCATTTTTATTGCAATGAAAATCATTAACCACAATAGGGCCAATTGCCTCCTAATTGTTCTTGGCTTTAAGCATGTTAAACAAGTATCTTGGCTTTGATTCTGGCATGTGCTTAATTTCCCCATGAGCATCAATTAATTGCTGATTATAAGGCTCCTTCTGCAATTGAGATTCCTTAGTCAAAAGATTATCTTGTAGGTAATTCTTGAAACTCCTTCTGTCCAGGGCATATTTCTTATCAATAGTCTGGAAAAGAAACTTACAACTTGGCACAAATTTTTCCCAATAAATGATATCAGATTTATTGGGTAAAAAATCTTTATTGATTGTTATCTTAAAGTTTTAATACCTTCCATACAGTCTTTATTTTTTAGTAGCTCTATATTTAACTTATATAAATTCTTTTTCCTAAGATTCTTAGAGTTCTTTGCTCCTTTTGTCACAATATTTGCTTCAATAGAGTAGTGGTCTAACACAGTACAAGGGAGTGCCTAAACACAATTCTCTTTAAAATCATTCTCAAAACAAAAATAATTCTTGTGCACAAAGAATCTGTCTAGCCTAGAGTATATTTTCTTCTTTTTAGCAATTGCATCAAGTGAACCAAATACTTTTGCTATCCTTTATGTTGTTCTCTGGGGGATCAAAAAGCTTCAACATCTTCTTAGCTCTTGATCAAAAATACTGTTCATTACCTTTCCAATTCATTGGGATACCTCCTATTTTTTCCTTTTTATGTTCAATCATGTTAAAGCCTCTCCCAATATGATCTAGGGGACCTTAGACAAAGAAGAAACTAACCAATTCCAAAGATTGATCCTTTCTCTATAGTCATTTGCTGCATAAATAGAATAAATACCAAATTTTGTTAGAATTTTATATATATTCCTATTGTTAATGGTCAATATTATATTGTATTGTATTAGTTTAGGTTTCTACTGTTTCTACAGTAGTCGGTAGGTTGATAGTAGATAGATATTTAATATCTATAGTAACTTGTCTCTTCTATATAATGTAACTTCTTTTCATGTTAATAAACTAAGTTAGAATCTCCAGTTCTTTCTAGAACATGGTATCAGAGCAAGAATTCGTTTTCAAATTTTTTTCCAATAAAATTCTTAAGGAATTTTTTGAGTTTTGGAAAATTTTTGTGCTGTTGAAAACGTTTTGCTTTCTTGGTCTGGAAATCGTGATCCACTTGCTGAAGAAATCGAGGGCTTTGTAAAATCGTGGCTAGGCGCGATTTTTTGAGTTCGTTTGCCCTTTCTGCAAGTCGCGACCCTCCTGTTCGCATCTGTAGTTCACGTCTAGAGTCTCTGCCCGCGCGCGCCCTTGGTTTTTGGTCCACAGCGACCTCACCTGTGCCATTTCCAGACGTGATTCCGTGCCCTACGTGGTCGTGGTCGTGCGCGATTTGTGGCCCGCGACTTGTGCACGTTTTCTCTAGAATTTGGTCTCCTTTTTTTGGGCGCGATTTGTCTTCTCTCTGAGCACGTTTTTTGTCTGATTTGAGACGCATTTTCCTCCAGTTGCTGGGCGTCACGATTTACAGACCTGGGTGCACATTTTTTTGCTCATTTTGAGCTCGATTTTATCAGAAATCTGGTCACGTTTTGGACGCGATTTCATGCTTCTGAAGGCTGCATATTTCGTCTTCTGAAGGTCGCGATTTTCAGTGTTTTGTGGACGCCTAGGGTTTGGCATTCTTTTTGCCATGATTTCATGTTTTTTCCAACGAGTTTTTGCAAATTTTTGAAGCTTTAATGGCGGCCAAGGTTTTCAGAATTTTCGTCTAGGGTTTTCACCCTCTGTTTGAAGGCGAAAAATTATTTTGATTGCAGATTCTTTCTGGGTTTTTTGAGATCTCAACTGGGTTGGTCTCCATTTTTTCTGGGTGTCTCGAAGTTCATGCCTCAAAATTTGTGCACGTGGGTGTTGCTGATTTTTTTTTTGGTTTTCAACATCCTTTTCTGGGTACTCTTTTGTTCTTTTGGGTTTTGTTTTCAACGTGCCTCGAAATCCGTGTTAGGGTTTCCGCTTTGAGTTTGTGCAATTTCTGTTTTCGTTTTGCCTTCACCAGTTCGACCTCAGTGTACGTGATGGCATCTTTGACGAACATAATGCTCGAAAGCAGCCAGAAGTTCAACGGGAAGAATTACAACACCTGGAAGCAGTGCATGATTATGATCTTTGAATATCGTTGCCTCGATCAGATCGTTTTGGGGAACTCACCTCGTCCTACTGTAGTCGGAAAGGACCAGGACAAATGGGATGAACGCAACCGGGAAGTCGTCATGCTCATCAAACTCTCAGTCACAGATGAGCAGCTACCTCAAGTACCGTCTGGCAAAATTGCTCCGGAAATCTGGGATCACTTGAAAGCCCTTCATGAAACCTCCGACAAGAGCAGAGCGTTCTTTCTCAAGAACATGCTTTTTTCCATCATGATGGATGAGAAAATGTCCTTACAAGAACATCTGACGAAGATTAAGGACATTCGTGATCAGTTGGAGGTGATTGGTCGAACAATGGAGGAAGAAGAAATGGTCGTCATTACTCTGAAGAGTCTTCTGTGTTCGTATGAGCATTTCATCGAGACGCTGAATATCACCTCCACCAATGTTGATCTCAAATTTGAAGATCTTTGCAACAAGCTCTTGCAGCAGGATCGCTGGCGACAACAGTTTGGAAGCAGTACTAGTTCCACCTCCATAGAGCAAGCGTTCTTTGCCAAATCTTCTGCTAAGAACAAAGGGAAGGCTCAATCTTCTCAACCGAAAGGCTTTGGTTCTTCTCAGGACAGCAAGAAGAAAAAGAACGTTTAGTGCAATTATTGCCATAAATATGGTCACATCAAGGCTGATTGTCACATTCGGATGGCTTCTGAACAAAAGAAGCAGGGAGGGTCTCAACAAAAGGCAAATGTCCGGAGCACACTGAGCAGAAAGAGTCTGCATTCTATGCTTTTATGGCCAAGAGAACTGTAGATCTAGTCCAATCTTCTGCCTGGTATATTGATTTAGGGGCTTCTCAACATTTTACTCATCGTCGAGATTGGTTCACCAAATATGAACCTTTCACTGATTCCGTGATCTTTGGAGATGGCGAAGAGTACACAGTTGCTGGTAAGGGCAATGTTCAGATTCACTCTGGCGGAAGAAATTTACTCTTTCTTGATGTCTACTATGTTCCAGGCATGGAACATAATCTTCTCTCCGTCAGCCAGATCATGAAGCATTCTCCCCAGTTGGATGTCATTTTCAGTTCGTCCACTTGCAGCATTGTTGATAAGGTGACACGCACTACGATTGCTATGGGACTTGAGGATCATGGTCTGTATAGACTTGCTGATTCCGATGATTCTCAGGAGCATGCTCTGGCAGCAAGGAGTACTTCCATCAACAAACTTTGGCATCAGCGTTATGGGCACTTGAATGTGCACTATCTCTCTCAACTGTCTCGGGAGGGTTTGGTTGTTGGTCTACCTGAGATCCAAACTCAAAATCATGGAGTTTGTGGAGCCTGTCAAGCTGGAAAGCAACATCGGACACCATTCTTGGATGGTGATTCTTGGCGTGCCTCTAAGGTACTTCAATTGGTTCACGCTGATGTATGTGGACCAATGAACACTCCATCTATTATTGGGTCCAGGTACTTTTTACTATTTGTTGATGATTTCAGTCACAAAATGTGGGTGTATTTTTTGAAACATAAATCCAATGTGTTCAATACATTTCAGCAGTATAAGGCCTTAGCTGAGAAGGAATCAGGTTCTCACATTGTTACTCTAAGGTCAGACAATGGGGGAGAGTTTTGTTCAGCTGACTTCTCTTCTTTTTGTGCTCAACACGACATCAAATGCCAACTCACCACACCATACACCCCTCAGCAGAATGGTGTCGTTGAATGTAGAAATCACACCATTACTGAAATGGCCCGTTCTATGCTGGAGTACAAAAATGTACCTAAGAAATATTGGGCTGAAGCTGTTTATACTACAGTCTACCTCCTAAATCGGTCACCTACACAGGCCGTTAAGAAGATGACTCCAGAAGAAGCCTGGTCAGGACGTAAGCCTAAGTTGGGCCATCTAAAAGTCTTTTGTTCTACAACTCATGTATGGATTCCCGAAGCCAAACGTGCGAAGTTGGACTCCAAGAGCCAGAAACTTATGTTTACTGGCTACAACGACAATCACAAGGCATATAGGTTGATTGATGTGGAGATAGATCGTCTCATATTTAGTCGTGATGTTGTGATTGATGAGACTACTGGTCCATTTGTTCCTACTTCCAGCCCTGCGGATCAGCCTATGAAGGTTCCTAATGATGGTGTTCGTCTTCCTCTTGGTTCCCCTGATGGGAGGGCTTCAGAGCATTCTGACTCTGAAGATGAGGAGTCTACCGGTCATGATATAGCACCACCTGATCTTCCTCAGGATTCACATCCAGATGACTTTGTTCTAGAACTCCCAAAAGCTGTTGTTTCTCCTACTCCAGATGTTGGTACTTCTACTCGTCGGCCTAAGTGGTGGCTCAAGACTATCGGAGATCTTCATAATGATGAACTCATTGAGGGTAGATTAGCTCGTAGCAAAAGCAAGCAGCAAAACACAGTCAATTATGCTCTTATGGCCAACATACACAGCATCTATGAGCCTCAAACATATTCAGAGGCTAAAGGAATTCCAGAGTGGGAAAAGGCTATGCAGACAAAATACCATAGTCTTCTGAAGAATCACACTTGGGTTCTTTCTGATCTTCCTCTTGGGAAGAAACCCATCAGCTGCACATGGGTTTATAAGGTCAAGTATCATGCAGATGGCACTTTGGATAAATACAAGGCAAGGTTAGTTGCTCGGGGTTTCACACAGCGGGAGGGCATTGACTACGAGGAGACTTTTGCTCCTACCGCCAAGATGAGCACAATTCGTCTTCTTCTCGCTATTGCAGCCCAATTCGAATGGATAGTTCATCAGATGGATGTCAAGAGTGCCTTTCTCAACGGTGAGTTCAAGGAAGAAGTCTACATGACGCAGCCTCCTGGTTTCAAGGTTGCCGGAAAAGAACATCAGGTATGTAGGCTCGTGAAAGCACTCTATGGACTGAAACAGGCTCCTCGTGCATGGTACATCAAGATTGATCAGTACTTGGTTCATCATGATTTTCAGCGTAGCCCTTTTGACACTAATCTGTATGTCAAGCACTCTGGTGATGATGTTTTGTTTCTTGTTATCTATGTTGATGACTTGATCATTACTGGTAGTTCAGCACATTTGATTGCAGCAATCAAACAGGATTTGTGTCAGGCTTTTGACATGACAGATTTGGGGCTTCTCCATTATTGTTTGGGTATTGAGGTTTGGCAGACAGCTGGTGGCATCTTTATCTCTTAGTCTAAATACGCTCAAAGTCTGCTTGACAAATTTTGGATGCAGGATTGCAAACCTACCTCCACACCTATGGAGAAGGGGCTGAAGTTATCAGCCAACTTCACCTCCGGTCGATGAAACGACATTCAGGCAACTAGTGGGCAGTCTCATCTACCTCACTACCACTAGTCCTGACATCAGTTTTGCAGTGAGCTACATCTCTCGCTTCATGACCGCTCCAAAAGCTGATCATTGGCTTGCAGCGAAGTGCGTGCTGAGATATGTTAAAGGCACTTCAGATTATGGCATTCTGTATGGTAGATGCAAGGATCCAAAGCTGATTGGTTATACAGATTCAGATTGGGCAGGTTCAGTGGATGACCGGAAATCTACTTCTGGATATGTATTCAGTTTGGGTACAGGTGCTGTAACATGGACCAACAAGAAGCAACAGGCCGTGGCTCTTTCCTCGCCTGAAGCAAAATATCGAGGAACAGTTAAAGCAGCATGTGAGGCAGTTTGGCTTCGTAGGATGCTTTTTGACATGCACATGTCAAAAGTAGGTCCTTCACCCTTGTACATTGATAATCAAGGGGTGCTCAAACTGGCCAAAAATCTAGTCCTCCATGAACGTACTAAGCATGTCGAGCTTCACTGTCACTACATCCGCAAGCTGGTAGAAGACGGATCAGTTCAGCTGCAGTATGTTCCAACAGCGGATCAGACTGCAGATATTTTCACCAAGTCTCGAAGCCCAGATAAGTTTGTCAAATTCAGGGGGCAACTTGGTGTTTTTGACAGATTGACCATTAAGAGAGGGTGTTAGAATTTTATATATATTCCTATTGTTAATGGTCAATATTATATTGTATTGTATTAGTTTAGGTTTCTATTATTTCTACAGTAGTCGGTAGGTTGATAGTAGATAGATATTTAATATCTATAGTAACTTGTCTCTTCTATATAATGTAACTTCTTTTCATGTTAATAAACTAAGTTAGAATTTCCAGTTCTTTCTAGAACAAATTTGACCTTGCCCCTTTTAATAGCGATCCAAACCACCCTATTGCATGGGGAGCATCCAAAATTTACTACAAAATTAGAACATGTTTTACTAACAAGAATGGTTGTCCCACCTTTGCCTTAGTGTGATTAGAAGAATAAAAGTCAGAGTTCTTCCAAACAAACTTTAAAACATTTTCAAGCTGGAAACCAACTACTTTTGTTTCTTGCAAGAGTAAGAAATCCAATTTATTTTTATTATTTTAAAAATCTCTTAGAATTTACTTTCTATCGGGGGATTCAAGTCCCCTAATATTCCAATTTATATAATTGATATTCATTTATGATTAAGAGGGAGGGTTTGGAGACCTCTGATTCTCATACAATATATCAAAACATTTAAGAATTTTTTCTCCTTTACCTCTCTTCCCAAGCTTTTGAGAACTGTCCCCTCTGCTGAGTTGTCTTCTCTTCTTTTCATCATATTCTTTTTTGCTACTTTCTATATCAATATCTTGATCTATTATTTCCTCCCGAAACAGAGGGTTTATACAATCCGTATTTCTATTTTGATTGTCTTATATAGTTTCATTGTCTGGCAACATTCTATCAACTTCCTCAGGTTCTACTGTTTTAGCAGCATTGGAGGGTACTTGGACACTGCAGTCATGTGTCAACTTATTAGCAAGAATTTTTTCTTTCAACTTGTCTAAACCAAGTTCTTGAGCATTTTTCTTTTTGGGGAATCTCAGTCTTTCTTTCACATTCCCCAAGTTATCAATTGTTCATTAACAACTTGAGACCCTTCAATATTTGTACAATCCTCTTTCATTTCAGCATTGCCGACCTTATCTAGGCCATCCATTTCATCATCTTCTCTGTTTTCCATCACAACATCACCATCTTGAGTAGAATTTTTGTGTATCTTCTATGTGTTTAGCTGATCTTCTTTATTATCCCCCTTAATTTTTTCTTTAAAGACAGGTTTGTTATTCTTTAAAATATTAACAATTATTGGGCAATCTTTTTTTTGGTGTCCACTTTTTTTACAGAAGAAACATGCACTAAGCAGTTTTTTTCATACAATTACTTTCATACGTGTAATATGCAATAGGTCTCTTGGATTTACTTGAAAACCAATGTTTTGTACTTCAATTTAACTTCTTGAAAGCTGCATATCATTGGGACCTACCAATTGCACTGTGCCCTAAAGAAGACAATTTTCTTAGAATTGATCTATTACCTCATCACCTTGTGTAACTAACCTTTCCAGTTCTAAGTCTTTCATAAGCAGTGCTCTTGATTGAGAACCACTATTCATTTATAATGTATGAAATTGTTGCTAGCACAACAGGCCAAAACTTAACAATATTACAAATTCTTCTTCACCTTAAATTGTAAACTGCTTTATTGTGTAAAATAACATTTTATTAATCCCAAGAGGCATTCTACAGTGTCAGCAAGGGGTGGAGTGTAATGCGTGAGCATGTTAACAAACACTCTTACCTTTTATTTTAAATTTGATGGCCATTTACATGTAAAAATATTATTATTTAATAATTAACAGAATATTTCTAAAATCAGTAGCGCATAACTAAATGATTTTTCACATCTAGATAAAATAAAATTTGTGTCTAGTAGTAAATAAAATAGTTTCAAAGTAAAATAATATAATTTATAAGTAAATTAAATAGCTCCAAATTGGTATCTTTCAGCATCTTTTTAGATAGATGTATTTGAGATACCTATACTAGCTGTATAAATGTTTCATATCAAGCAAAACAAGAAAATTGATCTGCCAAATTGTTCACTAATTAAAACTACATAAGTAAATGGGACATGCCTACAAACCCTATATGGGTTTATGCCTAAAAATCTAATTGAAAACACATGAGAGGTCTAGTGATGGTTTGCTATATTATATTGATATCAGAATAGAAATGATACAAGATAGGATAATACTAATTAGTAATTACTAGTTTTCCATGGGGATGTGTTTCCCCCAAAAAACAAGGCATTTTGCAAATGGGGACATCCTTGAGATTTGGGGACGGGGATAAGGCATCCCCCTGCACATGCCCCTCCACCCCCCACACCCCAAATCACCACCACCAAATGGGAAACATCCCTAGAATGCGCCCCTTATAAAGGTGATATTTCTGAGACATTTGCCCCTATTAGGGATGTCGAGGGGATGTTGGGAAGTCCCTAGGATGGTGTAGAAACTTTGTGGAGTTCCCCAAATGTCTCTAAAACTTCCAAATGTTCCCACAACCTGCACTTGCAAAAAGACATTTAAAAGAAACTTTAATTTTGAAAATCTAATTCACTAACCCTAACCCTAAAATGTTAATGGGTTTAACCCACACCCCAAACCCAAAGAAAAACTATAAATAGACGTGCCCACCATCAATCCAAATCACCATCAGCATTTTATCATTGCATTGAGCAAGAGCATAAGGAAGACTTCAATCGTCTTCATCAATCAACCATTCAAAGAATTCATCAAGCCATCAAGGTAAGATTTCACAAATTTTGAATTTCATATTTTGTTTTTGGCAGTTGCATTTTCATTGTTAAATAATAAATTCAAAATCATATTTTTTTGTTTGTTTGTTTTCAATATATATATTCAATATATTATTTTATTGTTTATATATGCAATTGCAAATTATTTGTAAGGTTTATAAATTACTAAATGCTGTTTTAGGATTGTTTAACTATTGTTTTTGTTCTTTAGGATTTTATTATTTTATAATAAAAATTTTCAGGGTTGTATTCACTATTTAAGATTTTAAATTTATTTATTTTAAGTGTTTATTTGCAGATTTGCATAATGATATAGCTGATATTCTGATTTCGTTTGGCTTTTGTGTACTACTTTTGCACTTCATGCAATTTGAAGTAAGAAAAATACAAGTAAAATGAAAATTATAATTTCTTTTTTAGTTTTAGTTTTTGAAAGTCAAATTAGGATTTAATCTTTAGTGTATCCTTTGCTTTTGCATCATACAACATGAAATAAGAAAAACAAAATTGAAGTCCTTGTTTGATGACAATTGAAAAAGAAGGTTCCCAATTTTTATGTATCCTTTGCTTTTGCACTTCATGCAAGTAAGAAAAACAAAAGGAAAACTTTTCTTGAGCCCTTGCATTATGTATATGCACTAAATTAAAAATTTGAAGCCATAAATTTCATTTCTTGGAGTGTCACTATAAGTTTTCATAGCATGAGTAATGATGAGGTGGTTGGGAATCCAAATGTTGCAATTGAATCTAAGAATCAAGGTCCAAATGTGTGGGGGAGTGAGATGACTAGTTCTATTGGAAATGCTCCTTTCAATTGCCCTTCCAAGTTGTTGGAAGATTTTGTCAAGAGCCCCTTTGATAAGAAACCCCTTTAAAACAATTTGCTTCCAAAATAAAATCAAATAAATCCAAAACTTTAGGGAGGACCAGCATTTTTGTGGCTTTCAATTCCAAGGTGACACTAATAGAGTTAGTGCGCATATCCTTCACTCTTAGGCTAGCCCTTGGGCAATGTGACAAGTTTTCAATTAAATAAAGGGCAAAGATACAAAGATTGTTTGGAAGTGATAAAGATCATGATACACCACTTGCTACTATGCCAATGAAGGCTGTTGTCACTTCCCAATTACTACAAGCTCCTCTTTTTCTATCAAGTGTAATACAGCTTAAGGGGAAACGTAGGGTGACAAGTTCTTCCAACCTAATGGTAGAGATGTTTAATCTTTAGATGTGCTATTAGCAAAATTTTCTTTGCCAATGGCATTTAATTCCATGTTGCTTACATTTTGTATTATAATGAGGTTGTGGATAAGACTGTAAGAACTATTTCAAGAGCCATGGCAAGTAATGGTCATGATACAAGAGTGGAATTGGTGGTCCAATTCTAAGTTAGAGTTGGGGAAGAGGGTGAAGGAAGTGGTGAAGAGCAACTCATTTTGGGGTGATGCCAAATGTATTGTCTCAATCATATCCCCAATTTTCACAACCATTAGATATGGGAACTTTAATGCACCAAACCTTGGCTGAATGAAGGTTAATGTACAAGCAAAATACTCCATCTTGTAGTTCTATAATGAACACATTTGGCTTGTCATTCAATGGAGGTGGGAGAAGCTCAACATCTTGCCTATGCATTGAATTGGAAGTGGTACATGCAAAGTCATGGCAGATTTTCCCTTATGGAAGAGGTTGAGGTGAAGGTACGCTTCATCAAGGCAATTTTGAAGATGTCTAGTGTTGATGATGCTCCCACAATTCGTATTGAGTGGACCTAATTTGCCACATTTAGGGGATATCTAAAAAAGACAAAGTTGAATAGGGAGACCATGGCATAGGAGGACCCAATACTATGGTAGACTATGCATGGCCTCATTCATTGACAACCATGCTAGCCATTTACCTCTTGTCCTAGGTTTCTAAGTCATCTACTATTGAGAAGAATTGGTTTCGTCCACTTTACTAATAGAAATAGGCTTACTTATAAGAAGGTAGAGAAGCTTGTAGCTATACATAGCGCCTTGCATTTGATTGATTGCGAATGCTTAATATATCCAAAAGTACAATAAAAGTATAGTTGTAATATTTTAGCATAAAAGCCAAATCCAAAATTCTCTGTTCAACAACTAAATAAAATACATGTGTCTAGTGTTTTTAAAATGAAATCTTCACTCTCCCACTATTTTGGGTAGTTATGCCCCCACTAAAAACTAATAAATTGCTAATTTTGGCAAACTGCTATTTTTAGCAACTTTAGAGTCACCCACAAAATGGTGTAATAAATGCTCACTAACCACTACATGACTATAATAGTCTTAAGGTGACAGTTCATTCTCACACCTAACTATTAAGTTTAAAAACTCTAAAATGCCTAAAAATAACACTAAAATGCAGTTTTGGGGTCTTGGATGGTTGAATTCGGTCCCAAATAATAACAAAATAAGCCTTAATTGGTGCAAGCTAGTTTCAACAACATGGAGCTCTCTAGGATCTTCATTAAAAAAAAATATTATTTATCTTTTTGGGTCAAAAGTTATGGCCTTGCGAGTTATGTTTCTCCATCAATGCTTACATACAAGGATGGTACAATAGCATGATCAGATGTAGAGCTAGAGTAGTCATCACAAATTGATGATGATGTGGCACAAATAGGGTTAGTTGGTGTTCATTTAGAGGAGCTTGAGCTAGATGGGTCCAACAATAGTAGTTCCAACTATAGTTTGTGGATTTGGACATAGAGAGTATTGAAAAAAAACTTGACAATAATCAACAACTTAAATAGCACTTAAGTTTTCGAAAACAACATAATTTAAGAAAACATAAATTTTATGCAAAATACAACTACAAAATATACAGTGAACCCCGGGGACGCGTCCCCCCCCTAGGCCCTAGCGTTCCCGGAACGGGGACGTCCCGGAGACTTGGGGACGGCGTCTCCATGTCTCCGGAGGCACCACCATTTTGCTCCCTCGCCGTCGGAGACGCCAAAACGCACCGGCGTCTCCCGCGGCGGACAGTCATAAAGGCCGTTTTTTTAATAAAAAAAACTCATTTTTTAATTGTTTTTTTGGTTCTATTCGAACCCTAAGGGCATGTGGGGCCCATCTACACTCTTCTATCCTATCAAAAGCCCCTTCTAACTTTATTTTTGTTCACATTTGCATTTCTACTTGTCTGCTACAGCAAGAAGAAGAAGAGTGAAGAGCTGAGGAAAGAGTGATTGGAGGAGTGAAAGGAGTGATTGCAAGTGAAAGAGGAGTGTCAAGGAGCAAGAAGAAGAAGAGGAGGAAGATTCTTCAGCTTGTTGAAGAGATTTTTCAAGCAAAAGGTAAGGTTTTGAACTGATTTTTTCTTTTATTTTTTGATTTTCAATGTTCATTGTTTTATTTTTTGAATTTTCTCATTTTCATTTCTAAATTCTAAGTTCTTAGTTCTTGTTGTTTCATTTCTAATTCTTGTTGTTTCATTTTCTAAATTAGTTAAGATTTTGTTTTGCAATTTAAAATTTAAAATATAGAGTTTAATTTTTTTAATTTTAAAGTAGGGCATAGGCTGAAACTATGTGTTTATTGATTTTTTTTTTCATTTTGTGAAATGCAGTGTCAAAATGAGCTCCCACAGTCATGAAATGAGTGAGGATGAGATGGAATTGGAAACTCATTCTCATAATGCAAGCCATTCAGAATATGAACCTGAGCATGAGGATGAGCACAATGAGGGGGGTGAACATGGGTCAAATCCAGAAAGGCAAACTAGTTCCATAGCTAGTGCACTAGTTGTTATTGATTGCCCCTCTCAGCTTTTGGTAGAGTGGGCTAGGGGTCTGTTGACGTGCTTTTTATGACAGCGCCAGCACAGAATAAAGTTGCCCAACGGTCACTCTATTCTCTCTTGATCAAAGTGTCCCACATGCTAAGATTGCTTGAAAGTTCATGTGTTCGACTCCAAGGTTCCTTTTATCGCGAATAGACTCAGTTGGTTGATGTGTTTTGTTGGTTATTTCAAGGGGACTTACGTAGTTGTTCGACTCTGTGAAGCAATTAGGACATGAATGATTTGGCAATATGTTCTGGTATCTAGACTGACTCGGAAAATGCAGAATTTAAAGGGGATAGGGATAGGGATTTTACAAATCTACTTCTAAAGGGTGGAGGACGAGGATCGACTTAAACAATCTTCAAACCAAACTTTGCTTTGTCTCCTTTCGAACAACTCCGACAAAGTTGATGCAATCTTCAAAGGATGAGAAAAGTGTTCAAACTATGACGCAACATGTTCATACCGTCAATATGACGCATACAAACATATGAACCATAATCGAAGTTAAGTGCTGGTACTCCAGTTGACCACGCAAGGCGAACTTACCATCAGTAAGCCCGCTAGTGGTATGGATGAAAGAAGATATGCTTAAATCACAACGCCACACTCCACAATTAACAACTACTTGCATGAAATAAAAATCTACTTTACTCTATCTACCTTGAATTGGAAAGACGAAATGGCTTTGCTAGCTACTCATAACAAAGAAGAAATCACCAAGCAATGAAACTCTTTATATTATGAAAAGTGTTCACAACAACCTTTTACAAAACTTTCAAAGGAAAGTTTTCTTCCCTCCTCAATCTAAAGCTAACTTCTAAGCTAAATGCTATATGCCTTCTACTCTCTAGCTCTGATTCAACTCTTGATCTAATGTCTAATTTCTAATTTATTACAAATGAGGGGGGATGCCCCTTTTATAATAAGTCCAATTCAGTGGACGGTTTAGATCAAATTACAAAGAAGGGCTCAGATCGAGCCACCTATGCCTTGATTAGGGTTTCTGCCCTAAAAACCGCCACAGAGAAGAGTGGGCAATGAATGCACAGAATATTCTCCACTCCCCTGCAGGAATCATAATGAGCAATTAATGCCCACTACCATCATCAAGAAGATCCTCATCAAGCAGCGCGTTCCCACTGGCCTTCTCCCGGATAGCAAACTCGATCAATCGAGCCAATACTGCTTCAACCTCCTGTGTAGAGATCGGTGGAATATGGTTGAGTTGGAACTCCAAGACTGCTACCGTCTGTCTGTATCTGGTGTAAGATTTCCTCCATGTCACTAAGGCGTCCTGGGTATGCTGAATTATACTAGAGAACGTGGAGACATTCTCAAAGTCATCCAGGACAAGTGACCTCGCAGCTGAGAAGAATGGAGGCAGTCTACTTTTCAAGCCATCAGCAGTTATCTCCTCTGGGACCAACTTTCTAGCAAATATAGCTTCTAATGTATTGAGGACTCCCCCCAAGATGTTGCCCATTGCTTTCCTCACTTTAGCTGAATCTGCCCTTGCCGCGTCGTGAAATCCACGGCCTGTGACCACCGAGGAGTACCAACTGGTGAAATCATATCTATCACCTCTCTGAATTACACCTCCATCCACCAAGGTTTCTAGAGGTATATGCATCAAAGCCCCCAAACGAAGTACAGTCTTCATTTGATAGATGCGAGTATCACCCCAGGCCTGATCTACTATATCTATCCGTGCCAAAATACTTGAGGCCTGTCGATAAGCATCGGCGAGGTCCTCCATGAATTTCCCTGTCTCGGTATGAACATGGCTAACCCACTTGTCTGCCTCCGTTTCCATTTTCTTCAAATCCTCTAAGGCAACAACTGACTCCTTCGGAAGCTCTGATGGACGTTCTACTGCTGGGTTTGCTGGTTCACCTGGATGTGCTAGATTTTGTACGTATCCTATCAAATTTTTGTGCTCCTTCTTCAATTTCTTATACTTCCCCTCCGTGCGGAGCAACTGATCCTTCAATGCCTGATAGGAGTTATCGAACTCCTCGATAACTTGGGCTCCCGTAGGACGACCCAACTCTACTGTGGTGATCACATAATTTTCCGGCCTCTCCTCGGTTCGATCACAATCTTCCCTCGGAATAGCCACCTGAAGCGTGCGAGAGCCTGATTCGTCGGTCGAGATCTTTGAAAACCTTCGGGCCCTTTTCTTCTCTGGTGGCGCACTGATCCTCCTGAGGAACTCTTCCATCTCAATGGCTGGATCCGTGTCATCCTCGGGTTCTCTCCTCATTCTGTCGGAAAGCCAATCAGGCACTGTCTGCTGTGGATTACAAACAACAAGGGGCTGTTCTTCTGTTGCCTCCATCTCGTGCACTTCCTCTCTTCTTGCACTGGTTTGCTCGGGCTCATCCTCCTCTATAAGCTGGGTATCTCCCGACCCTTGGGTCCCCTGTTCCGTGTTTTCCTCTTCTTCCAAAGCCGTGTCCAACATCTGCCGAAAATGGGTGTCGGCCATTGTTTCCTCTTCCTCCTCATGTTGGCCGCCCCTGGATAGACTGACACTAGCTGATTCCCGGGCGTTGGGCTGATCTACCTCCTCAAGTCCTCGCTCTTCCTCTAATCCTGCCCTCTGATCGGCAAATAATGAAACCACTCTCAAACTCGAAGACTGAGTTTGTGAGTGCACGGGTGATGCTTGTTCTATCCTCAGCGGTATCGGTTGGGTTGGCACTTCCACTTGTGCCCTCGATGTCTGAGCAATTTGTTTCCCTTTTTTTACCGATAACGGCCTTGGGTCACCCATCAAGCTATAAGTAAGGGCGATCGACTTGCTCTTGAGTCTGCATACATGTCTGTCGACCCAAGTCCTGGTAAAAGTCATCACCGGGATAGAACGCGTGTCCAAGTCCATGATCTCTGGCTCAGACCAATCAAGTGGTGGGACAGGAGTATCCCTAACTGAACCATAGTCGGGTTGCATAACATTGACATCCTCCTCCACCTGGTCGGGAACTGGAATAATCTCACATTCTCTAGTCAACTTGAGAGGAAGTCTTAAAAACATCCTTCTTCTTATCTCAGCCTCATCCACTGCATTTGCCCAAAAGTCCTCCAGATGAGCTCTATGCCGGTATTCAATGTTCTGTATCATCCGGATGTTCCTGTAAGGATCGAAATCCTGCCTGCCTGTGTGATATGACAAATGATAAGATTGCAGCTCGTCCTCTGCCTCTCGGGCTGCCTGCAAAGAGGGACACACCTCAATGGAATTTCCCATGGTGATAGGGAAATCAAGTCCACCCTTCTTTTTCCTTTTCTGAATCTTATCGTAGGCAATCAATTGCCTAGATACCTCAAGCATTACTATGTGATCAGTGGGGTATCGTGGTAACCGATACGGATACGAAGTGAACCCTTGCAGCCTAATATATGTGAATTTCGGGAATTGGATGAGCCAATACCCATATTCCTCAATCAATGTCTGTGCTTCTTTAGATATTCTCTGCTGCGTCCTTTGCTGAAGCGTCCTCGCAATGTGCATTGTGAATGCATCATTTGCCCGTTTATAGTTGGCAATGTTAGCCAAATGTAGCTGTGTGCAGGCTTCATGGATTTTGAATTGACCAGGGGCACAGCCGATTGGCTCCTTGTACGAAATCCCTCTGTACTTAGTCATTCTGGCCAACATGTAAATTACATATGAGCTCATGTAGAAAGTCTTCGTCACCTTCAAGCTCCTGAATTGCTCATCGATGTGGTTGCTAATCATCCTAGCCCAATCGACACACTCCTTTCCCTCCAAGATGATCTCGATGAAGTAGAACATCCAAGGCTCGAAAATGTAAGCCTGTGCACTCCCATTTACCCGGCTCAACATCATTATCAAATCACAGTATTCTTGTTTCACGTCCTCGGCAATTATCTGCTTTGGGAGCTTAGTGCGGGGTGGCCTTGGCTTCTGCATCCAAACTCTGTTGATGACTGCAGTGACTCTTTCGAAAGAGGAAGAGTACATCTTATCCGCCCTCTTATTTGTCCTGTATAACATCTCCTCAGCAGTCGGAATCCCAAATGCCTCTCCGATGGCATCCGGTGTGAAGTTGGCGAGCAGTTTACCATCCGGAGAGACAATCGTCCTACGTTCTGGCTTGTAGTGATTGGCGCACTCCATAATTAGCTCCGGACACTGAATTGCTGGCGGAAAACTAGCAGCTGCGTAGATTCCACTCTTCATTATATTATGTGCCGTGACGGATGGTTGATGGCCCCCTAGCCCGAACATCCTCGATTTGAGTGCATTCAGATTAAATGAACCAAGGTTGGTGTCATTCAATCCTGCCAACTTTGAAACTATTGCTGACTTTGGGAGAAATGGCTTAGCGAGCCTTTTAATCATTGCCTGCCGGGATGAGCTAGCCTTGCCTGCTTCAGTGTTTGCAGCTCTGCCTGCGGCTCTGCTTGTTCCTGCAACATCCTTTGCTCCGGCCATCTGCAAAATAAAATAGAATAGCAATAAGCTAGGCTGCAGATTTTTTAAATAAAATGAAGTAACCTCCGAGACGGCTGCGAACGTGGAGTTAGCTTTTTGAAAATAAAAACTCTCAGCATAAATTACTAACTCCAAACCTCGTACTGTATAAAAAACTTCAAGCTTATAAAGAAGCTTTCAACGACTGCACTTCCGACTGGCGAAGAAAATTGCAGCCAACTACCAACTTTCAGCAATGTGGATACTTTCTCAGCACAAAGCGAATTAAATCCTTTGTCTTGACTTCGTCAACCTCAGCAACTTTCAACTTCTAGCAGCTTGAATAAGTAAAATCTGCAGCAAGCTTCAACTTTCGTGCAACTTCAATACTCAGCAATTTCGAAATAAATCCCCAGCACAATATAAATTTCTGCAACTCAACACTCTGCAGCAACTTCAACAAATAAATCTTCCAGCAACTCCGGAAAACAACTTCAACCTTCAACTTCGAAATTGCAGCAACACACTTTCAGCTTTTCGAAAGAAAGAGTCTCGGCAAATGAAAATTTCTCCAGCACTTCGTACTTTCAGCAACTCAACACTCCGAAATAAAATAAACTCTCAAAGAATTTCTCTCCTCAACCACTTCGAAAATATTTCAATCTCTCAAGAACTTCTTCAGCAACTTCAACTTCGAAACAATGTGAGGAGAAATGAGAGAAGAGATTGTTTAAATAACTCTTCTCGGAGAATCCTGCTAAGTAGTGCTGGGGCTATTTTTAGCGCCTTCATCAATTTTCCACTCTCTTCGTTCGGAATCTTCTAATTCAAGCGCAGTAGTGGGCTAGTCGTCAGCCGGTCATTATGGCAGTTGCCATTAATAATGATTCCTTCTTTGTAAAAAATTCGAATCCTTCCTCTTAGTCTGCCAGTTAACTCTTGGCGATTTAAACAACTCGCGAGAAAAACAATCACTTGACTTGATTTAAAATTCCATTTTAAAATCTCGCAGTGTTTAAATAAATTCAACTCGAAAAATTTCGTGGGAGTTGTAAATTTATTTCCAACTTTTAAAATGTCTGTCATTTAAATCCTCGATTTCATAAAATTTGCCTTAGACATTTTAAATTCTCTCATTAAAATGTTCAACTCCGGGTGATTAAAAATTATTCGCCTGCTCGAAATAATTCATCCTTTGAGATTTAACCTCCGTCAGGAAAATAATCTAGGCAAAACGAATTTCCTCTGAAAATATTAAAATTTCCCTTAGGAAATTAATTTTCAAACTCTGTTAACTCATGGGTGCATTTTAAACGGGTTCATTTGATTTTCACTTGACCCATGGAAAATATTCATCGATAGCAAATCTTCCCCTTGAAAAATATTCATCAACCTTCAACTGCCTTTGGAAAATTTTAAAACTCATCAAATCATCCTTCCATGCCAAGGGCGTATTTTTCCCATTTAACTTTTAATTCCCACGCCTTAGGAATTCTTCACTTGTTTTCTTCTTGGGCGCACTTTACCTAGTGAAATTTTATTTCACTTAGGAAAATTTCTTTATTTTACACTTCAGGCGCATTTGAGGGGGGAAGCTTTCTTTAACACTTAGGAAATTTCCTCAACATTCTTACTCCAAGGTGGGCGCATTTACATATGCAAGCTTTTACTTTCACACGCCTTAGAGAATTCTCCCATCTTTACTCACCTTCAGCTCATGGGCGCATTTGATACTCTCAACTTTTGCTTTTAATGCCTTAGAAATTTTCTCAAGCTCACTTTACACCTTGGGCGCATATGACCTAGTGAGGTTTTATTTCACACGCCTTAGAAAAATAATCCTCAACTCCTCTTCATCATGGGCGCATTTGCTAGGCCAAGCTTTCACTTTCAAAGACTTAGAAACTTTGCATGCCATTCTTCATCTTCTTGAGCGCATTTCACATGGGGAGCTTTCGCTTTCATACTTAGAAATTTTTTATGCTTTATCCTTGCTTCAAGGTGAGGGCGCATTTTGACCTTGAAGCTTTTGTTTTGATGCCTTAGGCGTTTTTTCTCCAGCATTTTCAATGTCTTGAAGGTGGGCGCATTTTGAAGGGTCTACTTTCATTTCCTGCCTTAGTTTATTTTTCACCTTTTCTCCTTCTTGAGGGCGCATTTGATGTGCCATGCTTCCATTCAAACACTTAGGCGTTTGTTTTTCAACCCCCTTGACCCCTTGGGCGCAAATACTACCTCAAGCTTTCATTTTATGCCTTAGAAGAATTTCGGCCTCCATTATCCTTCTCAAGGTGAGGGCGCATTTCACTAGGTGAGCTCCTATTTTCAATGCCTTAGTAGAATTTCACTTAACAACACTTGCAAGGTGGGCGCATTTACTAGGCCAAGCTTTCACTTGTGGGCGCATTTTACAGGGTGAACTTCTATCTTCAATGCCTTAGCCGCTTTTCTTTAGCAACATCTTCCTTGGGCGCATTTTGATGGGGTAGCTTCAAGATGAGGGCACATTTCATGAAATAAAATTCCTAAGTTACGAAATAAAAGCTCACCTCATGAAATTTCTAGGAGAGCAGAGAAGCTAGTGGCTGTACATAGTGCCTTGCGTATCACTGACCGCAGGACACGTGTGTACAAGGAGAGCCCAGCAACACGATGGGATGTAGAGCCAGAGGAGCCATCACAAATTGATGAGGATGAGGATGTTGCAGATTTAGGGCTGGTTGGTGTTCCTTTGGCAGATCTTGACCTTGGGGAGTCCAGTGGTTCCAGTGATGAGGAGTTTGCCGACCTCCCGAGGGATGATTAGAGGCCTCCGCTTGCTTCACTACATTTTGGCATTTTGACTTTGTAGTTTGTACTTGTTTTGATATTCATATCATGCTACTCATTGTAATCATCTTTATGATATATCATATAATAGAAATCTTCCATTTGCTGATTCGACAATTGTTACATTGTAGTATTGAGTATTCTAATTTCAAATTTGAAAACTTCAATGTTCAATGGTTCATTCACTAGTTCATTGTTAATGTTCAATGTTCAATGTTCAAGTATATTGTTATACATCTTTTTAGTGATACGCAAGGCACTATGTACATCCACTAGCTTCTCTGCTCTCCTAGAGGTAAGTCTGTTCCTCTTAAGAGAGTGGATGAAGCTATAAGTAGACCAGTTCCTCTCAGAAGCTGAAGAACTAGAAACCTGAGACAACACACGCATGGCTAGTGTTTGAGTCAGTGATTTCGGTCCATGACAAGTCCACCACAAAATCGGATCCTCCTGTGCCATAGTTCTTATATCCGCCTTTGCCGCAGCCTTGTAACCCCTAAGAGTAGCAAATTTTGTCCACTCAGTGCAAATGTTGCCAGCATCTTCAGCATCACACATCCTATCAATGCACTTGAAGAACCCTTCCTTCACCTCCTCATCCCGAATCGGTGTAACTCTACCAGGCCTAGGCATGTACCACTTCGGATTCAATGAATAAGCAGCCATGTGCAAGGGAGTGTTTAGGCTATCCCATCTGCGCTGAATAATAGGCTGAATGTAAACATTGTAGAATGCTAGAGTGGGGTCCTTCTCTCGCACAACTGCCCTCATCTGGCCAAGCATCGAATCAATGCACTCATACACCTCTCCAAGGTTAGGTGCATCTCCATCCCCATATCTGATGACTTGGACAACTGGTTCAATGATGGCAACAATATATTTTGCATCATTCCAAAATCCATCACTCTTCACTATCTCCTTCACCCTCTTCCCTTGCTCTGTCCTGGTCCCATCCCTCCGATTCCATTCTTGCGTCATAACCATGAGTTGCAGTGGCTCTTGCAATTCGAGCATTCTCTCCATAAGAATGAAATAGGATGCATATCGGGTCTCAACTGGTTTCAAGAACTCCTTCTTCGCGAAGCTCCTCAAGATGGCATGTGAAGTGTGGTGGTTGCAGATATACATCTGCACATCTCTAGCATTGTTGACCACTCCTCTAATCCACTCAATCTTCCCCATGTCCTTGAGTGCATTGTTCATGGCATGCACACAACATGGAGTCCACCAAATATGTCTGTATGTTGTCTCGATAAGCCTCCCTGCAGCTCTGCACACATGTGTTGCATCTGTCACTACTTGGACCACATTTTGTGGCCCAATCTCCTCAATAGCTGCCCGAAGGATCTCAAATTGAAAATCAACATCTTTTCGATGCCCTGAACAATCAACTGCCCTAAGAAAGAATGGGCCCTCTGAACATGTAACTATGACATTGATGAGTGGACGATGCCTAATGTCCATCCACCCATCCATAATAATGCTGCATCTAGAATCCTCCCAACATGCCCTCATCGTCTCCATCAATGAACTGATCTTGGTATAGCTGTTATCCAAGATCGTTGTCCTCAATTTGTGCTCACCTGGTGGCACATATGATGGTCCTCCCTTCGCCACCATTGACATCATCTCCTTATAATAAGGAGATCGAGCTATATGAAATGGGATTCCATTGGAAAAAAAGAACTTGCCAATGGAATCATCTATCCGATCCTTCTGGTGCACATTAAATAAATCAGCTATGGGGTTAGGCTGATTTTGTATCCTGCGTTTCCCCTTGCCTTGTTGCGATTCAGGCATAACACTATAGGTGGATGAAGGTCCCGAGGCTGCCCCTGACAATGTTCCTGCTCTGATATGTGTCTGCCTCTGCATATGTTGCTCTTGAATGTGTTGTATAGTCTAAATATTTTGCCTACCAGACAAGGTAGTAGGCATAGGAATTGCCACGTCATCTGGAACACCCCAAAGCTTGTTGAACTCAATTCTGTATTTCATATTTTTAGCTTCCTTCAAAAAAGCACATGCTCCCACACCTTTTCCTTGCCAAAAGAGGAAGTGAGCATTAACTCTGGTGATGCTCCCAAACCAATCATCACCACAAATGTTGCATTTCCATTTTCTCGTACCACCAGATGATGATGTTGGGGCTGTTATTCTTGTTGCAAACTGTTTGAGAGGAGATTTGGGATCATAAGGACCCCTAGCCCACTCTGCCAAAAGTTGAGAGGGGCAATCAGTAGCAACTGCTGCACTAGCTATGGAACTAGTTTGCCTTTCTGGATTTGACCCATGTTCACCCCCCTCATTGTGCTCATCTTCATGCTCGGGTTCATATTCCGAATGACTTGCATTATGAGAATGAGTTTCCAATTCCATCTCATCCTCACTCATTTCATGACTGTGGGAGCTCATTTTGACACTGCATTTCACAAAATGAAAAAAAAAATCAATAAACACATAGTTTCAGCCTATGCCCTACTTTAAAATTAAAAAAATTAAACTCTATATTTTAAATTTTAAATTGCAAAACAAAATCTTAACTAATTTAGAAAATGAAACAACAAGAATTAGAAATGAAACAAAAAGAACTAAGAACTTAGAATTTAGAAATGAAAATGAGAAAATTCAAAAAATAAAACAATGAACATTGAAAATCAAAAAATAAAAGAAAAAATCAGTTCAAAACCTTACCTTTTGCTTGAAAAATCTCTTCAACAAGCTGAAGAATCTTCCTCCTCTTCTTCTTCTTGCTCCTTGACACTCCTCTTTCACTTGCAATCACTCCTTTCACTCCTCCAATCACTCTTTCCTCAGCTCTTCACTCTTCTTCTTCTTGCTGTAGCAGACAAGTAGAAATGCAAATGTGAATAAAAATAAAGTTAGAAGGGGCTTTTGATAGCATAGAAGAGTGTAGATGGGCCCCACATGCCCTTAGGGTTCGAATAGAACCAAAAAAACAATTATAAAATGAGTTTTTTTTATTAAAAAAACGACCTTTATGACTATCTGCCGCGGGAGACGCCTGGGCGTCCCCGAGATGCTCAAGGGATGCCCAGGCGTCTCCCTCAGCGTCACGGGGACGCCGGTGCGTTTTGGCGTCTCCGGCGGCAGGGGAGCAAAATGGTGGCGCCTTCGGAGTCGTGGAGACGTCGTCCCCACGTCTCCGGGACGTCCCCGTTCCGGGAACGCTAGGGCCTAGGGGGGGGGGATGCGTCCCCAGGGTTCACTGTAATTTTTCAATGTTTGACAATGCAGGCATATTGTCAAACAGTTGTCCTGCTATTGTTCTAAGAGTGCTTCCAGATTGTTTTCACTGGAAAGATTAATGTTTTGGAAACAGATTGCCAACATGCATTCTTACATTGTTACATACAAAGCCATGAATTTAAAATTGATCCATTACAGCTGAGCACACCTGTTGCTATATTAATGTTTCAGATGGCACCAAATTACACTCAAAATGGCTTTGAATATTCATTGCAGGTACAGTAAAATACTAATTAAAATATTCTAACCTGGAGAATGCTTCCAAAATCCTCACGCAGCTCCAACAAACATGTATGGCATCGATCCCTTCTTAAATATTATTGGCACCTATCATAGATGGTACAACATCCTCCATACATGGTACGTAAGACTTAAAGAATAGATACGGCAGCCCAAACAGTAGCAATTCCTTTGGAAATGAGGTGGCAGTTTCCTTTGACTAGTCTCATGCTCCACGTCACCTTAAGGAGACCACAATGTGTACGGCTCTTAAAAAGAAAAACTGCGACTCCCTTATACTTGTAATTTATTTAAAGACCCCTTAAATGATAGTGGTGGCAGGTATTTAAAAGGTTTTGGATCTGTGTTTTAGCCAACCATCCTCCTTTGACTGTTTGACCTTCAAAACTCCCATGCTGCCTTCCAAGTCACCTCCTTTTTTCTCATGGTAGAATAATATATATCTCCAATTGTGTGAATAATATTTATTAATCAACTTCCCACCAATTGGTATGGCTGGAATAATGGATCAGGCATAAATAAATGAATAGCTGCAGCTATTAAAATAAATATCTCCTGTAGTCAACCTCTACATACAATGCCAAACTATCCCCGAAATATCCAGACTTTGAAATAGATCAAACCCTCTCTAAATACCTTTACTCTGAAATTATGATCAATATATTTTCAAATTCCTGATAAAACCTTCAAACCCTGAATTGAAGCTTCTTTGAAATCTTGAACGTGCAATGCATAACCCTTGAATGGAGCTATCAGCAAGTAACCTTGGGATCTCTTTCACTCTTGCAGCTACTGTTCCTCATGAGGGTTTTCATCCTTAAGAAGCCAAGACTTTTCAATCCAACCAACAAACCCTTATCAATTTTTTCTTCAAACATGAATGAGCAAAAAGGCTCAAAAAAAGATTTTATATCCCCCCAATTTCCCACGCCCAAGTTGGCATTTAAATTTTATTTTATTTTATTTATTTTCCCGCCTTATAACTCCTTTAAGTTGGTGCCAACTTTATGATATAAAATAATCCTTTAAAAAACCCCTTATATCACCTTTATCATAAAGTCATTTAAATTAATAAATAATGCACTAAAGTTAAAACTTTTAGTTTAACTTTAATAATATGTTATTTAAACATGAAGCTCTAAACCATGATAACTGCTAGGATAAACCCATGGTAAGAATCCGCCAACGTTCCCGATATAGAAAAAATGCCAACTGACCAAGTCGCTGACCACCCTGTGACTTACTAAAAATAGTATGGACAAAGTGTCCAAATCATGCTTCGGAAGATACACCACAATAACTATGGAAACATTGAGCTGGGAAACACCAATTAAGCACAAATGAATGATTGACAAGCCACAAACACCCTTAGAGGAGCCCCCTAACCATCCTGTTAGTCCACGGGGACCAAGTGATAGACTAACCTCAACAATTGATGATTGCCTAGGAAAAGGGGACATTACAGTTGCCACTAGTGTGGTCAAGGGGCAATGCTCCTCGTGGGGGTTTGGGGGAAACCCCCCTAGTAAGGTAGAGGGGTTGCACCCCTCGTGGGGTCAAAGGGTAGCACAAAATGAAGACCTTCAAAACCTCACAGACCTTCACGATGCACTCCATTTTCATAATTTAAAAAAAAGCAAAAATCCTTTTAAAGCCAAAAAATAGAGTTTTTTGGAGTGTTTAAACTTTAAACCATGTTTTTTTCCACGATTTTGGCATGTTATTGGCATGTTGAGTCAAGTGGAAAAACTTGCCAAGTTTTTAGTGAGTCTCAATGAGATTTTCCAAAAACTCGGCAAAAACTTGGTGAGTACTTGCACAGCAAAAAAACTCGTCGAATACTTGCCCAAGTTTGTGAACTATGGTTCTAGCAATGGGGAGTTTGCCATGACTTTTGGGGTTGATGATTATAGGCATTGGCTAGTTGTATTTCACTTTTCAATGTAATCATCATATTGACATTTTGTATATAATAATATATTGATATTAGACATTTTCAACACATTGTGTTTAGTAGTTTACAATTTCAATTGTTATTTCTCAAATGCCACAATCTTTGGGGATGATGATTAGAGGCATTGTCCAATTCTACTTCAATTTCAATGTAATCACCATATTGACATTTTGAATATAGTATTATATTGATATTCGACATTTTAAATGCATTCTGTTTAGTAGTTTACAATTTCAATTGTTATTTCTTATATATTTTTTTATAATTAAATTTTTAGGTACTATATTTAATATTATATTTGTACCGCTGTTCCCCTGCTGTCCCAAAATTTGGTCCTTAGTCCCTCCATCCCTTTGACCCATCTTGGATTTTCCTTTGTCCTACATTCCCTAAACTTTGTGGAACTATGGTATATACCTTATGGCAAAACCCTTTACTGATCTAAACATAATATGACACAATGATATCCATGCTAACTAATACATAGATCATAGCCCTAAGGAAAAATAGGCCATAAAATAATTCTAGTACCATGTTCTGCCTAGGTACATAGCATGCCCTCTCCTTCAAGAATTGTGCTTCTAAGCCAATCGAAACTTTAGAGTTAAGCACACACTCAACCAAGAGTAGCACTAGGATGGGTAACTTCTCAACAACATCTTAGTACAACAAAAATCTAGTCTATGAATATAGTACAATGGAGGCATGTGATGAAGATAAAATCAAGACCACAATTGAGCACACCCTATACTACTTAACAAAAACTATGAATGAGAATAGGGGCTCTTTTTGTATAAATTCTTGGGGCCCATTACTTTTATCCCTCAATTTGTGTGTGAAACATTTGAATGTTTGGATGATTATAGGTGAATTTCTCATTCTACAATATTAAATAGCTCTGTCTACGGCATCATGTGCACCACCACCTTCTTTACACACAACACATGAAACACATCGTGTTTCTGTCCTTTGTTTGTGTTGTACCCAAACCAAATTTTTTGCTTCATCAAGGCATTTTGCTTAAAATGGTCTAAACCTTGTAAAAATGGGGTCAAAACCCAATTTTTGGGCAAATCAAGTATGGGCTTTTGGTCAGTGTGATGTTAGGAAGATACTGGCAAAATTTGAAAAATTTGAAAATTAGGGTTTCCGAACCCTATTTTTAGGTCAAAACCCTAAAAAATAGGAACTTGTCAGAATTGGCTGAAATTAATTTTGATTGGCTTATTTCACATCACGATCACAGTGGTGAAGTCAGTTTCAGTTAAAAATTAGTTTAAGCCTGGTGGGTAGTTTTCAAAATTTCAGGAGAAAAGTTAGGACCTCCTTGGTCGTCAATGGCAGTTGGCCAGTATCAGGTATCAAAATCTAAGCCTGAAGCTTAAAGCAAAACATTCTATGATGAAAGATGCTGAAAAAGATGCTTCTTAACGGAGGGGATTTTCAGACTGGCAAAAAGTGCAAAAATATTCTAAGTCTGGAAACTTTTCACTATGTAACGTGGGAGATGCTTGCGCAATCAATGTGCAAATCAACTTTACGCGTCCGTACATGTGAAAATAGTGAGATGCAGTCATGTACACATGTCCGCAGTGGTAACATCTCTACATGGTCAACCTCAGCAGTTGATGTGGTGTTCACAAAGCACGAAGTGGTGAAAATGGATGAAAATCATTAAGCAAAAAGCAGATCTGCGCCCCTGTAGCCCAGGGGCGCCCTTCTTTTTGGAGGCTCAGATCTTATTGCATGTGCTTGCTGATGGATTCAGTCTCTTCAGAATCAGTCTGACTTTTTGATGAGCTATCAAGCGGAGGTGTACATAGTGCAAAACTCCGATTATCAAGGTCAGAAGCTGAGACTACAAGCAGGAAGCAAGTCACAGAGATTGTCATGTTGATGGTTTGAGCGCCCCTGTAGCTCAGGGGCGCCCTTGAATATGGCCCTCCAGGTGGATGAGTTTGTAGATGAGGTCTTCTTGAGATCTTTTCCAATTCAGTCTAGCTTCGCAACGCATTAGTTCGCGAGACGATCTGACATTCTGGGTGACCGTGACAGAGGTTCTACTAAGCACGTAAATTAGAGGATGGAGAAACATGGCAATACATAGCTGCACATCTGTAGGCTAGGGGCGCTCAATCTTTAGGCCTGTCAGATGGGGTTATTTGCATTGGCAGTTTTCATGAGACTCGTGCGCAATTACTCTAGCTATCCAACGAGTCCAGCCGTTAGCCTCCGGGATTTGGCGAATGCTTGTACGTGCGAGGTCAAGGTGGTGATGTTGAAAGGTGGAGACAACCAAAAAATGGCTGAGTATGGCTAGTACACATCTCCTTGAAAAATGTGCCCTTCTCTTTGAGGCCTTGGAAGCAGTTTTCTTGCTTCATCGTCTCTTGAAAGTTGACTCAACTATGCAAAGGGATAGACGGTGCGCACATCGGAGCACTCCAACTCCCGGTGTCAAGGGTCAAAGTATGGTGTTCAGATGAAAGTCACACTTTTGTCAAAAAGAGTACTTTCAGTCATGTAATGAACCTATCATTCGGTCAACAGGGTTCATTGTTCACCGTCAACGGCAGTTTGAAGCGTCAAATGGCAAAACAGAGAAATGGCCAAGTCTGGTGACCTTGCATCAATTTAATCAAAGGCGCCTAATTGTTTGAGGTGTCAGATGTTGATTTTAGTAGTTGCAGTTCCCAGCAAGCATTTCATCCTCGCTATGCAGGCTTCGTAGTGGATATCTCAGTTCAGTTGCAGGTTCACTCAGTCACCCGGAAATCAAAGCTGAACATGGCCAGATGTAATTTTGCAGTTAGCTATAAAGTAGGAGATACTCAACAATCTAATAACTCTTGCAAATGGATGCCTAGAAGGTCAAATTTGGACTTTCTAGAATCAGTGAAGTTTGCCGAGCACATCCAGATGCTATTTTTGGCTAAATGATTAAAATAATATTTTTGCATTCAAAGCAGTAAAAGGCGATTTTCTTCAAGGATTTAATATTGGCACCTCTTTTAATGTTATTCAATTTGCATGTTTTAAATTAATTATTATTTTTTTCACAAGACTCAGAGACAGTGGCAGTTCAGCTGGTGAAGGGCCAATCGAATCCTTTCTTCTAGAATTAGGGTTTCAGCATGCAGTCATGCACTATGGTATGATTTTGTCTATTTAATACAAGTGTGACGCCATTTCTCATTCATCCAGCTTAGAGAATTCGAATTTCTTCAAGAGATTGGCGGATTTTCATCAGACAATCAGGTTTGAAGACAACAAAAACATTCTTTGGTAGGTACAGATCCAGATTCAACAACAGATTCAAAGCAAAGTGGCAAATTTTGAAAGAAGAAGATAAAAGTAATAAAAAACTAAAAAAACGTCTTTCTTCTCTTCTAGAATTCTTCTATTTTCTTGTCTAGAATTCTCTCACATGTTCGAAGAATTGGCAAATTTTGGCAAAACAAAACAGCTGGATTGATTCAGAAGGATTTCCTCAGACAAACCTATGTGCTAGATTTTTTAGGAAAATTTGTTCCAGAGCATCAGTTCTTGAAACTCTAATTTTCTTAACTGAAATTCCTTTGCATGGCTGAGTAGAAGTCGAATTTTTACATTTTTGACATTCGGGGTTGTTTTAGAATCATTTTCTGAGCAAAACCCATATCTCAGAATTTTCCATGAAAATTTACATCCGACAAACTATTTTTAGCCTCGGTAGGCTATTTTTAGCTTTCCAGAAAAGTTGTCAGAATATAGCCATGTTCACAGTCAACAGGCAAGTTTTTCAAAATGCAGTTCACACAGCTCGAATTCAAGACCAAGTCAGTCTTGACTCATACTTCATCGGGACAGTTGACACAAATCTACATAAGGTGCTTCCAGACGTAGTTTTGGATCCATTCAAGATCAGAGATTCGATAATCCAGAACATTCAACGTTCTGGGTTACTTGAGGCCGCTTCCATACCTTTCTCAATTCATTGCGTAGAATTCGTAATGTCTTGTATTAAGCATTACAATTCTACTGCACGGGAGATACAGTCAGTAGATGGGCGTGTTATTTGTAGTCTCAAACCCCTTGATATCGAGAGAATCCTGGGTATTCCTCAGCATCCAGATGGTCTGGTCATTTCTATGAGTCAAAGTGAGCAAGCATTCAATGCTGAATTGGATAAGTGTCAGAGCAAGATGACAGAGAGGTGGCTGAAACAGAAAAAGATCAAGTTGCCAAACAATGTAGGTCATGGTGAATACAAAGATGAGTATGCAATCTTGATTACACTGTGTTGGCGTTTCAATTAGCACCTCTAGAGTGCTTATTGGACTTGGGACCTGTTGGTGTGTGTTTTGAGTACGCCACCGAACACAGAATAAAAATTCCCAAAGGACACTCTTATCCTCTCTTGAAAAGTGCTTGCAAAAATCTAGTAGACAATACAATAACTCCAAGGTTTCTTCGGTCAGGTCTTGACATGTGGATAAGGCCAGTGGGCGTTGTGATTGCTGGTAATCACAAGGGGACTTACATGAAATTCTTTTGCGGGTTGGAAACTTAGACGGTTTTATCCTTGAAGGCTCTTTCGGTGGGTATCTTCAGATTTTCCAAAAAAAAATAAAAAGGATAAGGGTTTAGAGATTTAACTATGCCTAAGAATTTAAGAGACAGCAACGACTAGATAAAATGGGTAACCACACTTCGTTTTGCCACCTTTGGACAACTACGCGAAGCAGGTGCAATCTTCAACGAAAGTGATAAGAATTTTCATATTTGAATCGGTAATTGAAACAAACAGAAGTTAAGCATCCACGATTTAATGGCTCAGACTAACTTTACACGTCAAATGCAAATCATCCACTCGACAAAAGTATGAGCGAAATTTTATCCACCATTGCGATCAAATCTATCATTCATCTAACCAACATGTAATGAAATGCTATTCTAATTCTACTCTAAGTGTTGAAGGAGAAATATTAAACCTTGCATACTACTTGAAAATAAAAGTTGTTCTTAGCAAATCATGCACAAGAGCTTTTATAAACGGAAATAGTTTCGTCGCAACAATTTTTTATTACTCACTTCACAAATTACAAATGAGGGTCAATGAGTTTATATAGAGTTCTCAAATTGAATAAATGGCTCAGATTAAAAATGAGCCGACGGTCAAGATTTAACAAACGAAACCCTAATTAGGGTTTCCCAAAATGACTTCAGTTAACTGGCAATGAACAGCAATGAGTTGGCATTTGGAGCTATTTCAAGGGACTACATCCTGATCCTCTCGAGCTGCCGTGTATTCGCCGAATCTGGACACGATCAAGGCAACCTCGTCCATGGTAACCTGCGGAAGCATGCCGATTCTGAATTCAAGCCCATCCATGCTCTCGGCGCATCTGGCGAAGGTCTCCTCCCACTCTGGTTCAGTCTTCTCAAAGGACTCTCTGATGCTCAAGAAGTTCGCCAATTTGGCCCAGTCCTGCCTCAAGATGGGTCCAGTGATGTCGAAGATATTTTCCTGGACATTTTTCTTCAAAACTTCCAACTGCAGGTCATTCTCTCGCAGCGCCTCTTTATCCAGGACATCGGCAATTATGTTGAGGATTCTGGCCTGAACTTCCTTGACCTGTTCCTCCAATCTGACACCATCAACCTTGACCCTCTCTAGGACTTCACCTCGTGCCGTCAAGGCCCAATACCAAGTGTGGAAGTCATAGGCTGCTCCCGCTGCGATGACGCCTCCCTCTATCAATTCTTGCTTAGGAACTCCTTTCAGAATCCTAAGGCAAGGGATTATCCTATCTTGCACATCCGGAAGGTTATCCCATACTTCTGCCAAAGCAACCAACCTAGAAAGTAAGGCAGTGGCCTGACCATAAACCAAAGTTAGCCGCTCCACAAATGTCTCAGCTTCAGTCCCCTTGACGGCTATCCATTCTTTGGCTTCTTGAACCGTGAGCTTGTTTTCTTCCATCTCCCTAGTGGCCTCCTGTGAAGAGTCTGGAAGTAGAGGAGCTGCCGTAGTGTCCTGATCAAGTGGCTTGATCAAGTGCTGAATATATTCCCTTAAGCGCCCAATCTCTAACTGGCACTCCTTCCTTTTGGCTACCTCCTTTGCCAACCTTGATTTGATGGCGGACACATAATTGTCCAAATCTTCCATTTCTTGGCCCTTAGTGGTTGGACCCAAGTCAATGGTCGTGATGGCGTAATCATGTGGAGCCATATCCTCCTGTGGCTTGTCCACTGTAGGCACGATGATTTGCACTGTCCTGTTGCCGGCCTCGTCTCTCTGTATGCTGGAGAATTTCTTTGCCGACTTTTTCGCCACGGTTTGAGACAGTCTGGCTAAAAAGTCTGCCGTATCATCCTCTTCTGGTTCATCTGCCGGCATTTGTACCTTTAGCCTCTCCTTCAGCCAATCCGGGATCGTAAGCTGCTCAACACCGTCTTCCTCCGGCACGCGTTCTCTATCAGGACCGTCTACAATTCCCCTAAGGGCTGAAATCATCCCTTCCTGAAAATCCTCATCTTGGGTGCCCACATTGTCGTCATCTGACTCCAATATTTCGGTGCCCGTGGGAGAAGGTGGCGCATCCTCATTTGGCTGAAGCTCCGCGTTGTCCTCAGGAATCGGAGAAGGATCCCTCATATCTGCCAGTGAAGCATCGGCGGTAGCCAATATCTCCTCAATATTTCTGGAGGCGGCTGATTGAGAAGGTTTCATCTTTGCCTGTTTCTGGACCGGCTCTTTGCCTGCAGCTATTTCTTTTCTTTTCCTAGACGTGGTGGCTTCTATCACTGGGAGGTCCTGTGATGCTCCCGCATTGGAAGAATAAGACTCTGCCTCGCTTAGCATGTCATAGGTCAGGGTTATCTTCTGGCGCCTTAATTCTTGAACTCGTTGATCAACCCACCACTGAGTAAACTTGATGACAGGCCTCATCAAGATGTTCAAGTCAGCATGCTCTGCTTCTGACCACTGGACAGCGGGCAAAGCTGAATTCTCATCGAAGCGCGGTTGCGTCTGATTCTCGTCCTCTTCCAACTGATCTGGCACGTGACAAAATTCTGTTGCCCTGATCAAGTTGAGAGGTAATCTGGACCACATCCTCCGTCTGACCTCAAATTCATCCGCAGCATTTGCCCAATAGTCCTCCAGTTCGACCCTATGCTTGTATCTCCTTCCATCCACCGTCTTGATGTGGTGATGGGGGTCGTAGTGATTTCTAGCCGGATATGGGGAAAAAGGGTAATGTTGTATCTCGATTTTGGCACTGTTAGCTGCCTGTGATGATGGGCAAGACTCCAGCATGTTCCCTATAAAGAAGGGAAAAGTAACTGCCGCCTTCTGTTTCACCCTTTGAAGACCCTGGAACTCTTCTAACTGTCTCAACACTTCGAGCAGGACCATCTTATTCGTGGGGAAGATGGGGAGACGGTACGGGCTTCCAGTGAATCCTTGAATTCTGATATACGTAAATCTTGGATATTGGATAAACCAAGACCCGTATTTACCGATTAGGCTTTTGGCCTCATGTGTCAACCGCTGATGCGTCCCTCCCTGGAGTATCCTGGTGATGTACATCAAGAACGCGTCGTGGGCTCGCCTAAAGTGCTTCTTCTCCTTCAGCTGAAGTTGTGGGTAACAGTCATAAGGCTTTAACTCATTCTCCTTGCTGCCAACTGTGCCTTTGCAGATCAAACCGGCATATCTGTAAGTTCTAGCCAACATATAGATGACGTAAGAACTCATGTAAAACGTTTTGGTCTTCTCTAGGTTGATAAGCTGGTGGTGAAGATTATTGCTTATCATTCTAGCCCAGTTGAACATCTTGACACCTTCTGTGAGGTCCTCAATGAAGTAATACATCCATGGCTCAAAGGGTGCTCCTGAGGGATTGCCTGCCACTCTGTTCAGCAAGATAATAATATCTCCATAGTCTTCCTTGAAGTCCGTGCGCAACAACTTCTTGGGCATCTTCTTAACAGACGGCCTAGGCTTGTCCAGCCAAGATTTGTTAAGGTTGGCAGCACAAAGACCAGGGCTTTCATCATATAACTTCTGAGCATCTTCCTTAGTCTTGTAGATGGTTTTAGGATATGTCGGAATGCCGAAGGCTTCCTGAATGGCCGACTCCGTCAGATGCGCCAATACTCTCCCATCAGGCGCCACAATCTGCCTTGACTCAGCATCATAGTGAAGTGCACACTCCACCATCAGTTCAGCACAGCAAAGCGCAGGCGGGAATCCGACAGCTTGAAATATGCCGTTTCTCACCATCCTTCTAGCGGCAGGCGTCGGTAAGGGTCCGTTGTGTCCATATATCCTCTTTTTAAATTCCACGAGATCGATGTGGCCAAGATCAGTGTCTGAAACATTTTTCCATTTAGACTTTATTCTGGTCTCTGGCTGCAATCCTTTACTTGCAAACTTCATCTGTGCCTGCCTGGATATTTCTCCTTGGTCGATCGGCAGCTTGCAAGCACAAAATACTTAACATTAATACCAGATTATTTAAATTTAACGAGTTTCGGGGTGTAGCTTGGACAAATCGCACTTTCAGCCTTATTAAATTAAAAATTTCTGTCAAAAAGCAGGCTGAAAGTAATTAAATTCGCCCATCATGAATGAAATTCGTGCCAGAAATGAAGTAGAAGATATAAACACAGTGCAAATACATTGTAAACTGACTTCCAAACCTCGAAGATCGTGTTGTGGTTGCAAATGAATTTAAAAATTCAGAAAATCTGCCAGAAGAAGTGCGCCAATATGCTGGAAGTACGACTTCAGAAAAGAAATAAATTACTTCTCTCAAAAATCACGCCTGTCAATAAGAAAATGCTATCTCGATTCTCACAACAATGTTATTCTCACAAATTTCTCCTTCGCGAATGATTTACTGAAGATTCGAGAGAGATAGCTACTTCACAGCCGGAATTGTGAAGAAATGAGTTGCTGAAACTCATTTTATGGCTGAGAAGTGCGATTTTCTTCAAGGCATTGTTTTCTTTCCTTTGATTTTCTTCCAGTTTTTAGAAACGTTTTCTTCTCAGATTGGCAAATTTCTAATTTCACTTTCAGTTATTGAGGCAAGTTTCTAATTTTCATCTCTGCTTGAGATTTTCGAATTTTCTCAAAGAAAATTGTCCAAGTTTGGAAAAGATATTAAATTAATCGTTTAAATTTAATTTTCCAATGTACTTTAAATCTTCCGAACATGGCAAAGTTTAAATTTATCTAAGGCAGACTAGTTTAATCTTCCAAATAATCCCCGGATTTTGAAATTTTAATTAAAATTCCCTAAGTGTCAGGGAAATAATTAAAAATATTAAAATATTAAATTCCAACCCGTTTAACTTTGATACATGGCTAATTTCTTTTGTCCGAGGCAAAATATCTCTTTTCAAATTGTCTGCCTAGCCAAAATATGCTCAATAGCTCATTAGCCAAATTTTGATTTTCTAGGCGGAGTTCTGGCCTCTCTGGACATTTTTATTTAGCCAAACGATTCATCTTCTGGGTTGGGCAAATTTGGAGATCTCTGCCACTTTGCCATTTTTTTACTAGTGCCTTAGGAATTTTCCAAGCTGAGAGGGGCGGACTTCATGCTTGCTCTGCCAAACACTCTGCATTTTGTGCCAAAGAATTTCATTCCGTTGCGCCGAGGCGTGATTTTTATGCCGGTCAAAACCTCTTCTTCTTCTAGATAATTCTCATGCCTTAGAATAATTTTCCTTCCAAAGTTTGGACGAATCTCTTATAATCTCTTGCCTATGGCGTATTTTTATTACCCATTGGTCTTAGACTTTCCTTGCCATGGCGAATTTTATTTGTGCCTTGTCAAACGGCAAATTCCACTTGTTTTAATCATTTAATCCAATTTCCAATGAATTCCCTTGTAATTTCACCCCTTTCCAAACATCTTGGAGCGCACCCCTTCATGTTTTACCTTATCCACACTTCTTGGGGCGGACTTCATGTGCCTCATGCCATTTTCCTTTAGGCTGGGCGGACTTCATGAGTTTCATGCCATTTTCCTTAGGCTGGGCGGACTTTGATCTTTTTGTGCCATCCTTTTCTAGGGGCGGACTTTGACTTCCTTGTGCCAAGGGCGGACTTGGCAACCTTCATGCTTATGGGCGGACTTCAGCTTCTTTGTGCCATGCGCCCCTTTCCAAACATCTTGGGCGGACTTCACCTTCCTCCATGCCAAGGGCGGACTTGGCAACTTTCATGCCATGGCGGACTTGGCAACTTTCATGCCAGTGCCTATCTTTGGCATGCCAAAGGTAGGGCGGACTTTGAGGTTTCCATGCCATCTTCTTTCTTGATGGCGCCATTCTCAGACTTAAGCATTTTCCCAAAATTTTCACCATTTTTCAAACTTTTTTCATTTTGCCTTGATTTTCTTGATTTCTGGAGACGTGTTGATTTTCTGCTCTGTGGGATCCAAAAATAGAAACTTTTTCCCAAAATAGAAACTTTCCAAAAATAGAAAAAGCAAAAAGCATCCCTAAAAAATAGGAACTCCAGAATGGCCTAAAAATGCCAAAAATCAAAAAAGCAAAAAGCAAAAAAGCAGAATCCCTAAAAAATAGGAAGTGTCAGAAACGACCGAAAGCAATGGCGATCTTCGTCTACCGGGTCTTCTAAGCACTTCTATGACGTTAAGGCCCAAAAACGGGTTCAAAATCTCAACTTAGCCGGACTTAACTCTCAAAATTTATCCAAATTCAAGACTCTCAGAGACGTTGCGCGGAAGGCGGAACCAAACTTGGGGGTCCCCATTTGCGATGGGGCGATGTGTGAAATAGGTCACAACAGGACCCTACTCTAGGACATAGGGAGTCTGCTTGTGTGAAGGGCTGTCTTCCAATGGGTAATTAATGCAAACAAATTGTTTTCCAGAATATTGTACATTAAGATTTTGAGGTGTGTCCCTGTCTTGAGATTGTTTTGAGACTCATCACTTAGCTCCATATGGTAAGAATAATGGCAAGCATTGCTTCAAGCCTCAAGGTGTGCTAGATAACAATATTTGGATTTTTGCTTCTCAAAGAGGGTCATATCCTTGGGCCAGTCCAATCAGAGACACTATTTGGAACCTGCAGTTATAGACAATTGACATCTTGATCATCAACCCTCCTCGATATGATTCTTGGCCCTTTTGCTCTAAGGGAGAGAATAATGCTAGAAATGGAAATAATGTCTGTAGGAGCTTCATTCAAGTTTCTAGGTAGTACATCCTGGATCTTTTAGTCCTAAGATGGCTTTCTAATCAAAACACTTTTGCTGAATATTAAATCACTTTGTTACCCAGCTAGACTGCTCTGGGATCATTGGTCACACAGGCTCAAGTTATCCTCAGTTTTTCTCATCAATTTAGGTTAGGGACAGACTGTTACATTTCTGAGCAGCAACCAATTTTGTTGGCTTTGCTCCTTTAATAAGGCATAGATGGAAGGGCACTTCATCTTTGGATGTTTAGTTCATCTTGAGATGAAGATATTGTGACTTATAGGACCTATGCTGGTTTCTATCTATCTTTTTTAGGTATGTGACCACAGATACCTCATTTTGCTCTTCACTGTTTATGAACAGTAATCACAACCATAAAAGCATAAATCCTCAAAAAATCCTAAAAATCCCGATTTAAAAAAAATCTTCAGTCGAAACGATTTTTTCCCCAAAAAATCCCAATTTAATCAGTCGTAATTTTCAATGATTTTTAAGTGTTTAAATTGCGAAAAAATTACCCAACCAACCTATTGTGAAATCCTAACTACATGAAATCACTATTTAATCATTTTTTCGTTGATTTTTAGCATAGAACCGAGCATTTGTCATTGGGATGTGGTTCACCATCAAAGATTCGCTAGATTTCATCAGGTTGTTGAGACAAATCACACATAAACGACTTTAAATGGACATATATTTCTAATAGATGTCAAGGACATTAAAATAGAGACACGTTCTTTGGTAGGCTTCTATGTTTGATGTTAAGGACATTAACATGGAATGGTTAAGAGATGTGCTGCTTTTTCTTCTATATTCCACACTACTTTCATTTGCCTTGGCTTGTAGGAATGCTTTTCATGTATATAGATCCAAAGACACAATTTAGTGAGAAATAGTAGACAATATCATAAATACTAATTAAAGCTTCTATCTTATTTTTTTAACATATATGAACCTTATAAAAGTACTTGCCAAAAGTAAATATAGAAAGCGAGACTAAACTGAAACGAAACTCTATTGGCTTGATATCAACCTAAAGAGGTTTGTTTTCTTTGAATTCTTGTGATCCCAACTATTCAAAAGAATTTTAACATTTCAATTGTTAACAATAATACCGAGGTGGTTGTTTAGATTATCAAGGTTAGGTTGGGACAAATTTCCTTTTCAAATGCTAACAAAGTGTGATAATTTGGAGCTTCAATTTGACACTAGCCATCAAGTTTTAATGACAAGTGGGTAGGGTAGTGACAATTGTATAATCAAGTGGGAAGCATGTAATGTCCCCCTCTCAACAGTGATCTTGGTGATGGCCGTTAGCCTATTTTTGAGACCCGTAGGCTACTCGGATGTGGAAATTAGGGTTTCCTTCTCTGACAAAGGTTGTTTAGCTTTTTCAGAAGTTTGCCCTTGGAATTCCGAAGTTCTGTTTGTGGATTCTTTCTCGGTTTTCTGAGAGCTTCGCAACGGTATAGCTGGCATGCTGTTCTGAGCAACTTCTTGAATTTACTATTTTTAGTGAATTCTATTTCTGGCAATGACCCTGTTGGCATCAGTACCCTTGGTTTCTTCTTTAGGCAGTTCAATTGGCAGAGCTCGTTTTGGCTTTGGGATGCTTCTCTGGGAGAGATAAGTCATTTTAATATATTACGCCCTTGGCCTAGTCTAATGACTTTCAAGTTGTTTTAAAAAGGGGTCTCCATGGGTGGACGCCTCATCAGGGGGTTAAGTGAATTATTTCCTAAAATGATAAATTTACTAAGGAGGAATAAGGGACACGAACTTGAGATGAGGAAGTAATTTAAATTAATGAGATATTTCATTAAGTGAAAAAGGACACCAACTTTGTGGGAAGGTGAGTCAACATGGAAATTCAAAAATGGGTTGACTCCTTGGTTTTGGTGTACTTTCTAGAAGTTTCTAGGATGCTCTTTAGAAGTTATATAAGGAGTTGCTTCTCTTCATGTTTTTCATCTTATGTCTTCAGTATTGTTATGCTTCCAGAATGGTGCCAGAGTTGCTTCGAGGGATGCACACCTCCTCGCTGGCTTGACTTCTTGCTTGAAAGATAGCAACTAGTTGAGAATAGGTTACTTTAGAGTTGTCTTGTAATCTGCAGTCGAGTTTTTGTATTTCAGTCGAATTTTACAGTTGCTGTCTTGACTGTGGCTGATCTTGTTTTTCAGCTCATATGTTTGTGAGTGATTTTATCCTGCTTGTGGGTAATGGGGGAATGTTTTTGGTTGGTTGAGGCGACCCCTTCCACCAATTCTTAGATTTTAATTCCATGTCTTTGATTTTATAGAGCAAAATCGCCCCTTCTCTTGGGCCGTACCATTATGGAGATGCATTGTTTTGCGTGCCAAATAAATACGGAGCTTTTGAGTTGGTTTTGTGGTTCCATCTTGGGCGCCATCAGTTTTAGAACATGTTGCATTTTATCTCATGAAGTTTGAGTGAGTTTTGAGGGAGTTATCAATAATTTAGTGAATTTTTGTGTTGCTGGTCATGCATTTTCAGTGCAGGTCTGTCATAATCATATTGTCAAAAATTGGGTTTGTAAGTTGGATTTGAGTTTGGGGGATCAAGATAGGTATAGGAGAGTCTCTCCGTTTCATTAAAAAATTATATCGTTGTTCTTGATGACAGGCAACTCTATCATATTGTAAGCTGAACAGTAGTACTGTCAACATTCTTGGTTGTGTGCCATTTCCCACGATTGTGGAAGAGACTGGCATCCCTTCAGTCTTTAGCTCAGGTTTAATTATTGCATTTCCCCGCTGAACAAGTGGAAGAGGCCGGCTTGCCGTCTATTTACTTATTGTAATGCATTATCTCTTCATTTTGCTGATCGGCTGAGCCGTCAACATGCTCCCGCTGAATAAGTGGTCGAGTTGCATCTTACTTTTAGTAATGTACTTTCCATTTCAGTCCTTCCGCTGAATAAGTGGTTGAGTGATTGCATTTATTTTCTATTACTCTTTCAGTAAGTTTCAACAATGCTAACGATCCCCTTTTGAGTATGCTCTCAACCTTGCCCGCATTGGGATCTGGGTTGATCAGAGGAAAGGGTTCCCTTCAGTTGGATTGAGTTTTCATAACGTTAACGGGTGAATTGAATTGTGGAAAAATTTAAAAAATTGGCCCGGTATATTTCAAAGCATGAGTATATAAATAATATTATATAGACATTGTGGAACCAAAAGCAGAATGTTTCCTATCAGAAAGATAAAAATCAGCTTGTAGTTCTGAAAAAATTAACTGTAGCAGTATTTTATATCAAAATGAAGGATTGCTGTGGTTAAATTCAAATTTCCTATATGTTTTGCAAGCTTAATACTTTGTTAATTGGTGAAACTCGCTGCTTAAATGCATATGCCTTGCACTTGTTTGGGAACTACATTCCATTTAGGATCGTCATATACATGGAGGTTCTGAAGGCCTACAAGGAGTACAATAGCAGTACATGAATGCTTTAGAAATATATAATGTAGCATTCCGTGCATGTTAAATAGGTATTAGGCAAACTAATATATGCCTTGAGAGAAGTCATGCCCTAGTCTAGTGGGCTTATCTTAATCCCTCTCGAAGCAGGCCTCATATATTCTCTTTAACGATCCAGATAGATTTCAACAGCAACTATCCCATTGAAAGGGAATGTTCCTCATGCATTGGTTTCCCATTGAAACTTGTACTTATAATCTCTCAAATTCTCAACTCAAAGTCCATCAATTTTTTTAACTCCATCATCCATTTATATGCAAAATCAAGGAAATTTTACTTGAATAATAATAGCTAAAATTGTGGCTCAAATAGTTGCTCTCTTCTTTTGTACTAGCAGCTTTTTATTATCTAATGGAAAAATTTAACACTCTCTTTACTCTTTTACAAATCTGCTAAAATAGTTGTCAATGAGAACATTCCAATATCATTTGTGGTCTTTTGAGATTTAAGATTTTGTTTCAAAAACATTTTCTATTACTCTATCTTGAGCTATTTGATTCAAAACCTATTAAGTTGAACTTTGCAATTGCTTCCTTTGTCATATAGTTCTCTGATGTTGTTGTAGAAATTGCAAGTACTATTAAATCACAAATATGAAATAGTTGATTCCCATTTTGTAATTTATGATGTTTTTTCAACAAAGAAAAATTGTTTTATTAATGACTTTCTTGAGCCTGAGGATTTTGAGATCCTAGAGGCCAACTTGGATTGTCATGGGGTTGAACAACTTAGGAGAGGCTCTAAACTAGGAGCTTCATCATCAGGACCTGCAATCCTCTAGCATAGCTCTATTTGTAGTAGCAAGAGTCATTGGCTACATTTGATTTTTTTGGAACTTTGTACTTAGTTTATAGGTTGACTTTGTACAAACTATATTGTAATTGAAATTTTATCAACTGTAATCATCTAGTTATTATTTATGCACTATGAAGTATGCTTTGTGCAATGCAATGTTATCAGTAATATGAATATAAACAACAAAATCCTATTTTCTACAATTCATGAGTTACTCTATTTTTTATTTTCTCTCTATATCTCTATGCTATGGAAATGCCTGTAAATTATTTTAAAAAAAATAGTTTTTCTCTTTTTCTACAATTTTTTTATGTTTTTTTAAATCCGATTTTTTCATGAGTTTTTCTAAAAAAATTACACCTTTCGTTTGCCGATTTTTTCCCCAATGATTTTTGCTACTATGATCACAACTTGAAGATAATCTATTGGAATTTTGTAGGTCTTATGGACCTTTTCTATATACAGCGTTATATTCTTTAATTAGAACATATTAGAGGACATAGTCTATTTGAAGTTTCTAGGTCTTGCAAGCCTTTTGTATATATAATTTTTTATTCTTTAATTGAAACATGCCTAGAAGAGAAGATAGTTGAAGAAACTTCCTCTTCTCTTCCGCCTCTTATAAGTACTTGTTTTCTTTCTGGATATGTTATGGTGAGAGATGAGATATCAGTTTTGCTGATGTTTTATAAAAAAGTATGTACTCTTTTATTGAAGTAGTAAATTTTCTTGTGTCCAATCACTATTTTGATGCTTGTCAATTTTGATAATTATTGAATATATTCTTGTTGGCGTCGTCAATTTTGATAATTATTGAATATATTCTTGTTGGCATTGACAATTTTGATAATAATAAAACATACATAATAGAAGGAAAAAAATGTTCCATAGACAATGAGAACTGAACAGTTTTCAAGTAATGATATGAAAGTTAAAGAAGGCAAAGGAATGTTATTTTCCTCTTGGTTTTGCTTAAATGGTCATCTTGTTTCAGGTCATCTCAGAAAGCAGCTGCAATGATACTGCCGAGGAGAACATGGTGTTCATTGGCTATCTAGCATTTTTTGATCCCCCAAAGGAATCTGTCAAGGAGGCTCTTTGGCAACTTGCAGAAAAGGGCGTCAAGGTTAAGGTATTGACAGGGGACACTCTTCCTGTTACAATTAAAGTTTGCAAAGAAGTTGGCATACGCACAGCACATGTTATTACTGGGCCTGAGCTTGCATTGCTCGAGGACAAAAGCTTCCATGATGTTGTTAGAAAGGTGACCGTTTTAGCAAAGCTCACACCCATACAAAAGCTGCAGGTAGTTGAGTCACTGAAAATGGGAAATCACATTGTGGGTTTCCTTGGTGATGGAATCAATGATTCCTTAGCTCTCAAAGGTGCCGATGTGGGAATCTCAGTGGATTCAGGTGCATCTGTTGCCAAAGATCTAGCTCAAATTATTCTATTAGAAAAGGACCTTAATGTTCTCGTTGCTGGAGTTGAACGTGGTCGAATAACACACGGCAATAGCATGAAATACATACAAATGGCAGTTGCAGCCAACTTAGGAACTGTAGTCTCTGTGATTGTTGCAACTGCTTGTCTTCCATTTGATCCTTTGACACCAATGCAGCTCTTGACCCAAAACCTCCTTTATGACATCAGCCAAATTTTCATTCCTTGGGACAAAATGGATCCAGAATATGTTAAAATACCCCACCAATGGTCAGCAAATGATGTAGCTACTTTTATGCTGTGGAATGGTCCCATAAGTAGCATATTTGATATTATTACATTCTTTTTTATATGTTGGTATTATGATGCAAACGTAGTGGCCAAACAAGATTTTTTTCATTCAGCCTGGTTTGTGGAGGGACTTCTTATGCAAACTCTCATCATCCACATGATGAGGACAGAAAAAATTCCTTTCATTCAAAGGAGGGCATCATGGCCATTGATATGTGCAACTGTGATAATATCTGCAATCGGCATAGCATTTCCATTTACCGTGATTGGTAAAATAATGGGCATGGAGCACTTGCCATTTTCGTACTTTGGTTTTTTGGTTATAGCTATTTTGGGTTACTTCTTTGTTGGCCAGCTGGTGAAAATGGCTTACATTCATGTTTTCAAGAGATGGCTGTAACATGTGAGTATGGTTCGCATTTCTGTTTTCAAGAGATGGTTGTAACATGTAAGAAGGATCCATTTATAGCAAGGAAGATAACTTCCTGGTGGGTATATTATAATAAAGCAGGAATTCATTCTGAGGGTTGTACATTATTTTGAGCCTGAACTAATAAAAAAATTCTTTGCATAAAAATAGGTAGTTTATTAAATAAGAGAACCTTACTCTTTGAAAGTGAGCTCAGAATGGTCTCAGCATATCATTTCATGTACATCTGATGACTTTGATGCCAATATTTTGAAAAAGCATGATAACTATATATCACTATTGTACTCCATTAGATAGTACAATTTTCTTGATGCTACTATTTTTAACCTTAAAAAATCATTTCAAGTTGGCATTAAGATTAGAAAAATACATCTCTCTTAAATAACCAAAAGTCCAAAGTGTAATGCATTGGAATTAATACACTTAGATTCAGATTATTTTTATCATAGAAAGAATAGTGTCATTACCCTTAATGCTCAAATGGAATATTTTGTTGTATCATTTATTCTTAGTGCTCAAATGGAATATTTTGTTGTCATTTATTCTCAGTGCTAAATAGTAATTTTTGCCATTGTCCAAGTTCACAGGGCAAATTAAGTTTGTAGAATTTGTCAGTATTCCATCTTAACTAGCTAAGCATGACACATGTTTTAGTTGGTTGGCAATATATCAATATAACTAGCGCTTGCACCCCAACGAGGTGCAATGGTTACGCCGATAGCAGGATATACCCTGGCAATATATTGAAGGGTAGGGAAAAAAATTGCAAGGAAATGTAAATTACTTTTCTTAAGACTAAATATTTATAGCAAAAGTCAATTGATGATGAGATGCGAGAAGATCAAAAGAATAAAGTTGCCTTAGATGAGGCTTCTGTTCTAATGATAACCCATGCATGTAAGCATATGTGCTCATGGTAACTGCAGTACAGGGAATCAAAGCTATTCACACTTGTGAGGATTACAACTAACGGAAGGAGGAACAACCCTACATCTCTTTATCATATTCATAAATCAGTATAGCTAAAAATGATAAAACTCAATAATCTCCCCTCTGCATATCTTTAATCTTGTCCTGTTACCAAAAGCGTCCTTAATGCTTAACTAAACTATTTAATATCTATATATGTTAAGATCTCAATAGTCTTACCTCTAAATATTGAGCCAGTGAGAAGTATCCTCACAACCATACCATTGGAAGCAAAAGGAGCTAATAATGCTAAGTTCTATAACTCTCCATGGTGATGCCTATTGCCACCAGGAGTCCCATAAAACTAAATCAAATGCTACATATATTAGACTTTTGAAACATTACAAGCCATCGCAAAAAACCCAACTAAATATTTTTCTCTGTACCATCCCGCTTCCTAATACAAAAGAGAAAACCAAACCAAACCTCCACATGCACCAAGCTACTTAGTAGCTTCTAAACTTAAAAATTAGCCTTAATGGCTATAAAAAGCAAGCACATAATGTAAATTTAAGCAGCTCTACCCACAAATCTTGAAAATCATATGACAAAAAAAATTGTAAACTTAAGCAACGCCACTCACAACTCCTTGAAATCATTTTTAGTCTATGCATAAACCCAAAGGAAGTGAATTTTTTACCCTCAAAGACATGACATGCAAAGCCTCTGTAACCATTATAAGATTGTCAACATTGACTATTTCACTAGAGCTTGCAAAACAACCCAAAACTAATTAAAACCATAGCCACATAAAATCGTAACACAAAACTTTAACTGAAAATAAAATTGGTTCTAAGATAGCCAAAAAACCCATTATCCAGGCAGTCCAAATGACCATTTCTATGGCAACAGTTATGTTACAGTCGTCGATTCTATTACCCCAGATGATCTTATACATGGCCTATCTGGCCTCAGGAGCCATCTCTCTGCCCTTCCATTGTCAAAGCCATTGAAACCCAGTCCTCTCACTTTCAACCCCGCAACAATCAGTATAAACAGGCTAGAAGCTTACAAGAAAACCACTCTTCTTTATGACATGAAATTAAAGCAAAGCATGTGTATGCACAGTCCATGCAACACGAAATGAATGAAATGCAATGACAACTGACAGAGGATTTAATATGCCTCAAGTACCTACCCAAATGATACATACAAGACATCGAACTGTTTTTAATTATTTGGCACCTAAATTGGAGGGATAGATAGCATGACAGCTGCCAGAGGATTTAATATGCCTCAAGTATCTACCCAGATGATGGTTGAACAGTTTGGATGAACTTGATGCCTCCCACGAAAGGAATGTTGGACATTTTCTTCTATATTCTTTCTTTTCTTCCTGTCACTATCTTCCTACATGATTTCCCCCCTTCACATTTTTCTCTGCCTATCCATCTTGCTGATGAAAAGCCTTTACCATTTATACTTTGGGAAACGACCAAAGCCTCTTTTCTTTTTCCCAAATTAGAGCCCAAATCTCTTGTGCCCTCTTGCTCTCCTTTTCATCATAGTCAGCGAAGACACCAGAACTACTATAGATTATGGGGATATACCGATGTAGATAAATGATGCAATTATGCTTGAAATGTTGTGAGAGATATTAATCTAAATGCTGGAAATGAAAGGAATGTAATGATAACTCTAATTGCAGCCTTACAATGAACTAATATGACTGTAACAAGAAGTAGATAACCTCTAGACATTATAGCAAATACTTGCCATACAAAACAGAAATCCCATGATTATTGACATAATGGCAAACAACTAGTATGCAACTTTATTTCTCCTTATAACATGAGATAGTCTTATTACAATCGATGCCAAGACTCTTGGCTACAAATAGATATCAAATGTATGTCTATGCTGTTATGAATATGCACCTACAACAACCACCAATACAATGCAAAGAAATTCAATAGATGAATGTTAGACAAGTTGATGAACCTAATTTGAAAGCTGGAATAGCATGGATGATGAGTGGAGATAGTCTCAGAATTTTATCAGCATTTATTGTACCCTCTAAACATGAAATCATCCTCTTTAGGTATAGTCGCCCCTCTCCCTGATATGCAGGCCTTGGAATAAATAAATTCAATAATGTAGAACCACCAAATGATGCTTATAATGTTTGCCAACATCTCAAGACTCCTTTGCACAAATGCCCACAATGAAAGGATGGTTGTTTATTGAACTAGCAATGAATAATTCCTCCTACGTGTGTCGCCCTTGCTGTGAAATATCAGACTTAAAGAATAAATTATGGCAGCCTCAAAACCCTTCACAAGATGCATCAAAACCATCGCCAAACCCTCCTAAATGATGCACATCAAGACTGGGATGAATTCGTTGCTCCACAAGACTGCCAAGAACAAATCGTGGCTCCCTTTGATAGCTAGAAATGTCTGAAATCGGAATGAAGCAAACACAAAACCCTCTCAAGATCGACTATGTCTCCAATCAAGCAACTTCCAATCGATGATTACCAATCTGCAAGAACCCTTCTTGCATCAATTCCTCCACAAGGCAATAATTTGGCCAAAGGCCACAAAATTATAATGCAACCGAGAAAACTGAAACTATTGTAGGTAGGTGAATACAATCAAAGGTTGAGGATTTTGGCATTTACACTTGCTCTCCTTTCACGTGAAGATTGCATGGAAAATGGTTGGGGCACCATTCCTCATTAATGATGTAACTTCCCCGTCATATTTACTCACCATTCCTCAGTACATGCATGGCCTCCTCCTCTGACGCTATTCTCATATGATTTAATGGGTTCTCATGCATCATTTTACCTACGCCATCCCTCTTGCACGATTTATTTCTCCCGCCCGTCGAAGAATGCTGATAAATTTCTCGGCATGAGACAACAGATGAATCCGGTGGGATTTCCCACCCATAATAGCCTATCGGCTAATTATATTAGTTCTTAAAAAAATATTCAAATTTAGAGTTATTAAGTTCAAATCATAACTTTGTCTTGCCTTATAGGAAAGCTTGATTCAATCACATGGATTTATATTTGATCGAGTCTAATTGAGTCTCTATAAGCAGCCTTGGAGCTAACCTAGTTATTAATCACCAATAATTAAAAGCCCCTTAAACAACATTATTTTAAAAACCAGATTTACTCAAATAAAATTAGCTCACAAGTTTTGAGAATGTCTTAGGTAAGATTATTACACATTAATTTTACAACAAACCTCCTCTCTCTTCATTTTGATGCCTTCTTGACCACTCCCTAACCAACTTTTATGCATTAATGGCATTGTACTGCCGTTGAATAGTAATATTATCATTTCTGATGTTCCTTGTATTATAATAGTTCTCAACCTTATCTCTAATTTTAAGATCTATACATCCTATATTTGTTTTTAGAATTTCTCTTTCTCAAGTATTGGTAAGCAAAATTTAGCACTAAAGCAGATTTGGATCATCTATTGATAATTATATAAATTCAAAGGCATGTTTTGTTTAACTAATAGTAATGTCATTGATGTAACAAGTGGTGTTCCCCCATATTTTTATAATTCTCAAGCTTTTGAAATCTCTCCCATCTTGAGATGCATGCCTAATTTAATTTTAGAAGTCCTCTTTCTCAAGTATTGGTAGGAAAAATCTTAAAATATATGAGATTTGGGTTATCTATATGTTGTTGATTATAGAAATTCAAAATATGTTATAAAACACAATTCTGTAGGGCCAATTTGACAAAGATGAGGCTTAAGAAGATAAATTGAGCACTTCATACTTTTAAATGAGTTAAGTTTGGAAGTTTCCTTTTCTTGTGGATAGAAAACCTCATTTTTATTTGCATCTATTGGGGAACCACTTTGTTCATTGTTTCAAGAAGGTAAGATTGTTGAATTGAAAGTCAATGCCAAAGCCTAGATAAATCTTGTTTAGAATCAGTTTCTTTTTCCATTGACATAATGTGACCTCATCCATGTGAATTTCTCAAATCTAGTACTAATCATGCCTCGTAACTCCAACTTTTTGAATGAATCGCTTGAAGCATTGAAGCAAACATCCATTATTATAAAAAGTATTCAATATCGAAACACATGTATTCACCTTATTTATTGAATAGCATGAAAGGAAAGAAAAATTATTTTCAAAATAAGTGAGGCCGAAGACAATATGCACCCTATGAGGAATATTGAGAAAAATGAATGGTAAAATGGCAAGTGCTTCAATTATAAAATATAGATGAATTACAATGGTGTAAATGTGACATATAAGAATGCAACACTTCATAGTACCTCAATGACTCATGGAAATATAATTCAAGAGACATTACAATTGAGACAAATTTTGTTTTGAATCCATTGAAAAACCAATGAACTAAAAGGATTACACAAACTGATTTCTTGATTAATTGGGACATGACTTACCAACAAAAACTTGATTTAACACATTGAAAAATAAAAGATTGCATTTATGTTGTCAAAAAAATTAAACCCAAAAACTACAATGAACACAAAAGAAATCACATGAAATACAAAGCTTTCAGTAAGACAATAATTATAAGAGGAAAAGATTATGGCCCCTATTTCAAGAAAACTATTGCTCATAACTATTGGAATATTACATTAAGTTAGTTTATAGTTTAAATGAATAAATAATATTAAATAAATATTGTTAGTAGTTTGGTTAGTTATTCTTGTAGGTCGTGTTGGTAGTTTGTACAAGAAACTTGTGGCTTTATAAGCCGATGCATATGAATGTAAAATCATCTAATTGAATATTAGTTTCATTTTTTCATTCTTCTATGCATTCATGGTATAATCTGTGCAATTTGATCACCATTTTAATATGGTATCAGAGTGGGCGATAAGAAAGGTTATTGCTATGCACAAAGAGAGGAGGATAGAAATTGGTGCTTAAATAGTTCTAGAATGGCATATGCTATTAAGGGTGAAGAGCACACACTTATACTGAGAGAGGGGGGTTGAAACAATATAAGATAAAATTTTACTTATTATTAAATCTAACAACCACAATAAAAGAAAGCACACAAGACCCACACAATTAAGAATGCAAGATTTACATGGAAACCCTTTCGGGAGAAACCACAGAGAAGGACTGCTTGGATCTACTGTCCAAATCCAACCACACCAAAAATAAAATAATCTTACAAATCTTTGTAGGTACTGTGGATATTTATTATACCCCCATACTCCCTTCAGGTTGTTTTGATTATTTTGCTTGGCTTTCGACAATGCCCAATGAATTTTAAATAGCCTTCATGCCAACCTTTTGACGTTCCCCACTAATTTCACCACGTGTCGCTAAATCACAAACGAAGGAAAGTTTCCTTTCCTTTCTCCTTCGGTTTCCGATTGCCTGCCACTTAGCCTTCTCCCGTGCAAACTTTGGCGGGCCTCTCAAGCAGTGTCGATAGTAGGAATGCTACCACATGTCTTCTCATCACAATCTCTCATCAAAGGTCAGTGAGGACGAACCTCAGGCTGTGAAATGCCACCACGTTCCCCTTCAACACAACTACATAAAGGAAAGAGTGATGCGAATGCCAAGCTGCCATGCTGTGCCGCGTGTTCTACTAGTTTTCGCTAAGGAGGCGACACTTGTTCACCCAGGAAAGGTCGGACCATTGCCATCATTTGCAGGGGATGCACCTGGCTAGCAAGCGACTGGGTTCATGCTCGAGAATCTTTATGTTACAACGGCTGCGATGAATCATTGTTGCAAGCATTATGATTCATGATGGAGAATCGTTTTTGTTACGGGCTCTCAGGCGGTGGCTACCCTTGGCTATATATACTACTTATTGCAAGAAGTAAAGAGGTTCCAATATGTTCAAAATATCTATAAGAGAATTTGGGAGACACTAGGCCTTTGTTTTGTTAGATAATTGTAGAGACTCATAGATTGTGCCCCTTGTAATTTGGCCTTTCTGTTTCTTAAGCTATTAATAACATTATACTGTGTTGTTTCCTAATAGTTTGTTTGCAACTTCAATGATTTGAATAGAATGTTGAATTTAGAACCATGTCTTTGACTCTTTCTGTTCAGTTGAACTCTGTGCAACTTATTTTATGTTATGAAATGAATTATTCAAGTCTTTCTATTTACTAGTGGTTTTTTCGAACATAGCAGACTGCTTAAGCAAGCCCTTAGACTGTATCTTTAAAATAGGTCTATCGTGCCTTACATCTAAATTTTGGCATATCGCCCTAGTTAGATCTCTTATTTTATATTAGATTCCTTTTCCCATTCAAAACCCCAGTTATAGAAGAAGTCGACTTCTTTAAAACTCAGAGGTCACTTAGTTTAGCGCAATAGGTCCCCCCTTTAACTGAGTTTCCCATAGAGGACTGTTACCTTGTCAATTTTTGGCATCAACAGTTTTTTCTTTTCTGGCACGCCCGATGGGACCATAATAATTTTTTTTTGCTTAAAACTTTAGCAAATATATGAGCCATCGACCTGTCACAAGATCCTAAATAGTAAACAACCCTAGTTTGTTGGTACCTCCATTAGGGTCAATACCAACTAGAGCCCATCACAGAAACATCCTGAACCCTCCTCTAGCCATGTTGCCTATCGCCAACCGAAATTATGTGGCTTAGGACGCTGGGAGTCCCCTTGTTGCCCCAGTAGCACTTGTCATTTGGGCCCCTATTCTTGTCTCTGCCCTTAAGTCTATTCCTAAATTCACCGAAGATGGCTCAAGAACACCATCTGAACATCTGCAAGATGTTGCAGACGTGTGTCTAGTGCACAAAGTAACAAATGAAAATACAACACTGAGGTTGCTCGTAGCTTTTTTCAGAGGAAAAGCATCAGACTGGTATCGCACTCTACCGGCTAACTCTATCAGCACATGGGATCAGCTTGGAGACCCCTTTTTTGAGATATTCTCAAACGATGGCAATAGATCTTCTTAGTATCACCAGCTATAGATCATCAAGCGAGCCCCGTATGAGGCCCTAACTGACTTCAACGCACGGTTCCACATAACTTGGCAAAGAGTTCAGGCTGCAATTTGCCCACCACCCGACTTGGCATTCATGTTTTACTTGAAGTCCATCAACGCAGAAATTTCCATGATGATTCAATCCCTTGGCGGAACCACATTACCAGATGCGTACAAGATAGCAGTGAAGGTAGAGAACAATCTGATCGACGTTGGAAAGTTGCCACCTCGGCCCATCATGCCTATATTCCCTGAGACGCCAAATTTTGCCTAGGCGACGCCACCTATTACACCAGCTGCTCCTCCTCAATATATGTACACATATGCAAGCACGCCTCGAAGCGTCACACCTAGTTCCTCGAAGGATGAGATGAGTGACATAAAGGAAAAATTGCGGGCTATGGCCAACAAAATAACCATCATCAAGCGCAATCAGGCCGCTCCTCCAAAGCCAACCTATTAGAGTTATCAGGGTAGAAGGCCCTCTTACCAACAAAATTAGTTCCAAGGAAGTACTCGCACAAATCCTCAGGCGCCAAATGCAAGTCAAATAGTATCGGTACCTACTCTGTTGCCAAACGCCAACCTAAGCTCAAACAAAGAGCTGATTGTAGGGAAAAACAATCTGATTGATGATGGTAACCTCTGGTGTTTCCCTTGCAGTGATTCACATATGCCCCAAAATTTCCCACGCGACAATCTACAATAGAAGGTAGCAGAGTAGCGTAGCCAAGGCATGACGTCAGACAATGGGGGCTATGTATATACCTCCCCACAAATGGAAAATGCGGTACTCACCGCTCAAATGCAAGGAATATCTCTGGAACAAGAGACCGATATAGCTCACGACCACACCCTCTTCTCATGGATGGAAGGGAGGAGGCGGTGTTCACCTTCGAACCATCCACTTCAGAAGTTTTGCATGTGCAGTCTGATTACAAAACATGCTTTGAAGGGAGACCCATTGACGAAATAGTTGGCCCGTAATTGGTCTGTCGGCAGTCTGTAAATTATCCCGATCGCCAAGCTAGTGCCCCTGTTACAGTAACACAAAGCCTTCCGCAAAAGAAGACCATAACCACTAGAGCTAAGGAGAAAAAGCAGTAGAGTCTGCCACCTTTGGATGTGGTAGAGAACTTAAAGAAATCATCCACTAACGTTTCCTTGTGGGAAATCCTAGCTATGCCGGAACAAAATACACTATTACAAAGGGCTCTTCAAGAAGACCAGATCGCAGGACCAAAGGAGCAATCACTTCAGGAGGAAACTATTGAATTATTTCAACCGACCAAAGTTCTTGCAAATACTGTGGAAGAATCCCCTGAGGAAAATCTTGAAGAAGAATTGGCATTCAGAATCAGTGAAGAAAAACCAAAGCCGACGCCGTTTCTCTTAACCTTAAGAAATTACTGTATAATTCCATGATTGACTTTGGCTCCAACACTACAGTCATGCCCAAGCTAATAGTTGAAGCCTTGGGATTAAGCTATAAACCTTTGAATAAGGGAGTCATGCAACTGGATGGTAATATGGTCAATATTGTGGGGATCATTAAGGACCTTCCGTTAACTTTGTTTATCTGCTCGAATATCACAATCAAGCAAAATATTGTGATCATTGATATCCCTCCAATTTTTGGTCTATGCCTATCCAAATAATTCACTTCCAAGCTAGGTGGGTACCTTTCTTTAGATTGATCACACTTAATTATAAGGACCAAGCATGGATACAAAATGAAACTAAAGTCTGAACCTTTGCATCTCAAACATGTTGCAGATGAAGCTAGGGCAGTCTTTGAATCAACTCACAGTTCCATAACCAAGGAGGAAATGTACTGCACGAAGCTTCTAGAAGATGAAGAAATCACTAGAGATCGGACTGATCAGGAGGAGGTTCTCCTAAGTGAGTTCATTGACAAATATCCTTTCAACAATTATCATACCACTGGATTAGAAACTTATGTCATTTATGATGAAAATCAAGCAATCCTGAAAGTGGTAGAAAAACCCAAAGGATTTTCAATGACCAAACCATGGTATTGGTTGCTACATTCTGATGGTGCAAGATACGAAATCGATACATAAGCTAAAGTATACTTGACTTCCCAAAGTAGTGAGGATACAATCATGTCCCTCCGACCCTATTTTTCCTGTGCTAGCGACAAGGCTGAATGCGAAGGCCTCATAATAATTTGAGCCCGACAGAGAAAATCAACATCAAGCAAACAAATCGGTTTGGGATTCCCGAACTAATCAACAACCAAGTTCAGAAGGATGGCCGTACAAGATCCTCCGAAGAAAATCTTCGGGACCTGATTGAGAGCTTTGGAACTTTCAATATTCAAGTTGTTCCTCAAGAACAAAATGATGATACGAAAAGACTGGCCGAAATCGAATCTCAATCCGAACTGGTACCAGACCTGACATACAACCAATGCTTTGAGCGAATGATACTCCAACTCGCAAAACTAGGTGATGTGAAAAGTTAGCAAGTATTCAACAATAGTGAACACATAGTCTTGGTCAGGTCGCAACTAGGAGAGATTACAAACCGATTCCAGTAAGAGATGACCGAAAGCAAGGACAAACAAGAAGCGCAGCAAGGACTCCGTGAATATTCAAGGAATTTGGTCACTTTTGAGGGTTTCCCTTTTGGCAATACTAAAAATAATAAGAGGAATTTTGTAGCAATTGAAGGTGATTATGCCCATAGTCAAATCAGATAGGTAAATAATCCTAAAGTCAGAGGGAGCATCCTACATCAAGACGAATAAGGATGCACACATTTTTCAAAATAAAATGAACAATTGTTGGCTTGGTCATATGAAACATTTAGAGAATACGATCTCATCATCATCTAGTTGGCATTTTAGTCGGAGAGAGAGGTCAAATCGACATGCCAAACCAAAGGTCTAGTGAATCCCAAGACTAAAGTTTCAATCAAGCCCAACATTCAGATTTTCGGCCTCATTCTGATCCAAGAGAGTCTAAGCCAAACACTAGTGGGGAATTATCACTCACCACCCTCTATAGAATCAATTTTATGTGACATAACAGGTGCAAGCATGCTATCCCTATTTACTGACCGTTTACACCAGAGGCTGGATGGAAAAGGTTTGGTGGTAATATCCAGTCAATAGGAATCAAGAAATGACAAGCACATGAAGTTTGATGGTAAGAAGGGTCCACCCGTAATGATTCAAGCAACACAAAGTGGTCGAATAAAAGAGCATAGAAAGAAAAATGTAAAGGGTTTCCCTTCAAGGGAATTCACTTTGAAATTCTAAAAGCTCGTTCAAACAATCCTACCATGTAAATATGTAATTAGCGTGGTTGCTTTCTTTTGCGTTCTTTTGTTTGTTTGGTCGATCTTCCAAATCAGTGATACAATAGACTTTTACAATGCATACAAAAAGGGACACAGATACCAAAAGGGATAAAAATCATGTAGTGAAGCAGTTTTCAAAACACAAGCTATATTTTCATTATATTTATATACTTCAAAGAGTACAATAGCAAAAACGGCTCAGAAGCCACGCTTTTAAGAGGAGTATATACTTATTGTATACATCTAAAAGTGGTCACAACCAATCAAACCTGTTAATTAATTAAATATGAATTATTTAATTAATCTTCTAAAGTCATCTACATATAAATAAATTTAATTATGTATTTATATTGTTCACTTTTCTAATTCTTCTAGCTTAATTAAATAAATAAGTTTATTTAATTATTACGATCCTCTTCTTAAATAAATTAAATAAATTCCATAATTTATTTATATTAATTATCATTCTAAGTTTGAATTTTTAAATCCAAATAATGGAATATTCTTCTAATTCATTCTTCACTTCACATTTAAATTAAATATTGTAAAATATTTAATATCTTTTTCATATCACATAATTACCTTCCTTTTTCACCTCACATAATTAAATATTAATTATTTAATTATGGAAGCTTCTAAATTCATTGTCACACGTAATTAAATAAATTTATTTATTTAATTAAGGATTTATCCTTAGCTACCAACTAACTCCTCATTAATGAAGTGCACAAATGGCAACTTTCCTTCATTTTTGAATGGAGAAGGTTGTGTAGGAGGAAACATCTCCCATTATTCTCTCAACCTTCCATCTTTCTCTCAACTTCTCAATCTCTCACTGTTCATCTTGATAGGTTTGAATTCAACCGTTGATCTTTGCAAACTAGATTCTTGCTTCCAAAAATCTATAAATACAACCCTTTTGTGAGTTGAAAAGGATCCTAGATTTTGTGAATTTAGCGCAATTACTATAGTTGCATTCAAATCAACATTCTAGCATAGCATTTCAAGTTCATAGCATTAGCATCATATTTTTCATATCATAGCTTCAATCATTTAGCAATGGACATGCATGTTGCATAAATCTCGTTCTCCTAAGTTGTCATTCCTACAAGTTGTTGCTTACACCAACTGAGAGCTAGTAACTTGCATCAAATCTTTGGAGATAGAGGACAATGGAATGCTTTTTAAGGAGTTGTTGTTATTTAGAGTTTGTTTTATCTTTTTAATTAGTTTCCTTCGATTTAATGTTTCATTGGTGTGTTGGTTTATCATTTTAATTAGTACACATATTCTCACACACACTTATATATTTCTATGGGGCCTTTTCCAGGCTATTTTAAAAAGACCAACAAAATTTTTATGAAGCAGAAGGGGAGAATTTTCAGTCTTCAACAGTAGATTTAGTAGCATCATTTGATTCAGCAGTAGGTAGTGGAGGAAATACCAGGCTCTAAAAGTTAGTGTATCAGTCTCTATCAAAGAAAGGCACCATGTTGTATATCCGGAGCAAGAAATGACAGGCACGTGAGACTTTCTAACAATGAGTTTCTTGCGATTGAAGGCGAAAGCCCCTCAGAAGTGGCAACCATGGAACGACCGCCTCCTCTTCAACAAACCAACGAAGGTCACCTGTCGTTGGTATCCTGCCAAATGTAGCATGTGCCAACACCTCTCCAAGGCTATTCAGGTACTTCTTTGGAAACACTTATGTCACCAACCAAAAAATAAGCAATCTGGGGACTTGGATGTCCAACAGTAATGCCATGAAGTGAGAGCTCATGTCAGTATTCACCCTATATCTGTCCTCATACTCAAAGCAGTCGCGACCAAGGACCCATTTGATAGCAACAATAGCCAAAAAATGTTTATTCTTTGTCATCCTTTTCAAATGCCTAGTTGAGATTTCTCCAAGGAAATCCATTTGCGGTTTATGAGAAGTTAGCCTAATAGGAGTATTCATGGTGTCAGAATTTATATGACTGTTAGGCAAAAATCCTATGCAAGGCACCTAAGCTCAAATTCTAATGCTACACATACCACAATTACCAACGCTAGGCCAATTGCCTAATGTTGATTCTGCTTAAAAATTACTAAGTTAATTTCCCTATTGACTAGACGCCTATTTATAGAAGCAACATGGATAAGTGTGGTATTTCGCATACCATAAGCACGAGGTTAAATAGGTACTACCTTGAATACTGAACCAAGGCCCGCTCAAAAGTCTCACCAAGTTGCGATCGTAGGTACAATTTGATGCAAGTAAGCTAATTAATTAGCACAAACTACTAGCAACATTCGGTGGTAGCCTAAGTGGTTAGACATGAGGTGTCATCATGTTAGATGTTCTTCAAAGCCTGATAAAAATGAAGATCTACATGATGCTCATTGCATAATTCGGCATAATCGTTCCGTTCGAGGAATTAATTGCCACGACATGTGACGCCTAGACTGCAATCAAATTACCAACCCAATTTCCAAGGAAAATCGTGGCGAGGGTTGCAAGTTCCTAGGGTCATTATGAATCCTTGTCATTTAAAAATTACAAGTGGTTCGCTTCACATAAGACCAAAGGGTTGGCAATACATGCTGAATTTAATGAAAAAGGCAACCGTTATCTATCACTTGAAGGAGGCCATAAATGCTAAGTATTGCATATGATTGTTTTCTTTAAGCAAAAGAGGCGTTTTGAATACAAGAACTATAGAGAGTTTGATAAGAGTGCAGAAACTGCTAAGAGACAGAGAAAAAAAATCAAAGGTTTAGAGAAAAATGGAATTTGCTGCTCCTAAAGTAGCTCAGAACCCACAGGTAAATGAGCCTGGAAAAAAATATCAGAGCTTGGACGATGCAATCCTTACCGCACATATGGTCAATATTTTCATGGAGCAAAAATCCTATGCTACGCCAGGGATCCCAGACAAACCAGAGTGGCCTCGCATGCAAACGAAAAAGAAGGGAGTGCTCAAAGATGCAAACTTGATAAAAGAGGAGTGGGATAACATCTACAACCCCGTCCTCAAAACTAACCCTAAGGGTTTGAAGGAATCTGCTTTCGCCAAGATGAAGAAATCCTAGGAACATCAACTACCGTTCAAGCAAAGGCACTGCAAACTTTCCCAATATATGGTCCCTTATATGCACCACTTCCCAGAGATAATTAATGAAAGTTTTCAGTTTTTCAATTCGATGACCGAAGCCATTGAAGGAAGGAAGTTAAGAGTCATTCTGATTGCGGAAGCTCTTAGACACATGTTGTGCATCCTTGAGGTTGGCACCAAAGAGAGGCCGATGGAGCAATTCAGCCAGAAAAAGGGATCCAAATTCTGGGAGACTAGGAACCAAGCCCTTGACTTTTACAATGCAAAGACTAAAAGGCCCCTGGAATGCAGGCAACCGTTAAGGAATCTAAACCGTCATGTCGACTATGAAAAGGAAGACATGAAGGAGGCCTTCTCCATGATGGATTTTGTGTTTGGTTTGTAAAATGATGATATTGTGTCTGAAGCTCAGTTAGGCCTAGGTTTCCATCTCAGGAGACAGAAGGAGCCCTTTTGGTATGATTTTGTAGACATGATTATCAAAGATATGAAAAAGAAGATTGGCGAGTTCAAAACTATGGGAAAGTTCAGGTATCCTTCTCTTCTTGCTTATATGTTTCTTCACCAAAATCCTGATTTCTTCAAGGAAAATATGGAGTTGTCAGTTTTTGATGAGAAAAAGCATCGAAAGCTGGCCTCTGTATGGACTCCCATCCTCTGTTCAACCTATGATTACTATGTATTCTTGGAGAAATTCCTGAATCCGATTTTGCGCAACCTCGACGAGGATAGTGACTACTATCACTTCTCGGGCGATCAGACCAGCTGGATGCGATCTCTATTCCCAAAGTGCGACTAGTTCCTGGGTGAGGATTTCACATGTGTTTGATTGTGTGGCTTTTGCGAAGAGCCAATCCGACTCCCTACATCCGTCACCGATCAAGTGTTAGCCCTTGAAGTCTTCCGACAGATGGCTGTTATGGACTGGAATTTTTGCTTTGATCCAAAGAAGAAAAAGAAGGTATTTTTTGATTGCCCTATGGGCTACAAAATAGTGATCATGGTAAAGAGGAGATCAATAGAGCTTCTCAAAGCCAAGCTATCCCACCTCGAGTTGGTTTTTATTTGTGATAAATGGGACTACAGCCCCGAGGATGATTTGGGTGACACATCTATTAAGGTAAAGCATAGCCCTCAGCCATACTGGGAAGCACAGAGAAATCCACTTGAAGATGACAACATATTCTGGGTGGAATTAGCACTCATGCCGACAGATAATCAAAGGTCGTCATGGCTCAATTTATATCTCGTCAAGGGGAAAGAGGATGAAAATAGTTGCATAAGCACTACCCTCAAAAATAGCTTGATAAGGGAGTATGATTGGAAGCTGAAAAAAAATAATGATTTTGAGATCTACCGCCAGGAGATCAAGAACACCATCGACCCTTTCCAACATGAGTTTGTTTACAATACCAATGATCAATTTGATACCCTCTAGAATCATAAACATCTTGATTCCGACGCAAGTCATGCAAAAGGACCTGACCCATAAGATGCCTTGTCACGCTTTGACAAGGGAAAACAAAAATGGAAAATGGCGACATAGCCTAGCACTATGATTAGGAGGAGAGTGCGAACAAATACTTTGCGTTTGGGGTCATCACAGTCTCGATTAGTAGCCATGGCTAACTTCGGATCAACACAACAACCGACTGAGGTGGTGGATTTGTAGGACATTCCTCCGAGCAAAAAATAGTGCATTGGTACTGCTTCGGGGGGTAGTCCATAGGAGGTTGTGATCGACCAAGCATCGGGGGTGAAAATGGTCGCTCATATATCTTTCTCTCCCTCTCTCCTTGGCTCACAGTCTCTTTCTTCTTCTATAGTCCCTGCGACACCTATCGCTCCAGGTGCGGGCCCATCTTTCTCTGTTCCCTCAGCAATGGCTATGAGAGGTCTTCCCTAGTTATCAAACATCATATAGATGGTTTTCACTCCCCCTCGACCTACTTTATCACTAAGTGGGACCTCTTCGGCTGCCTCATCTACCTCTTCATCCATATCAGTAGCTGCTTCCCCTTTGGTATCCAAAGTTGTTGTCCCTATTGTATCATTCGAGTCAATTCCGACTCAACATTTGCAGCCGTCAGATCTTGGTGTATCCCCTTTGGCACCACCATTTCCCATGAGTCCCTCCATGCCTTCATCACCGGGGATTTGGAATATTCCTCCCTTCTCTCCGCTCATGGTCTCCCTTATGAAAAAGAAAACATCTGAGGTTACCTGCCTCTCTTTTCCTTTCGATGTCCCTCCCAGTGCACTATTTGCAAGCGAACGAATTAGATCTTCGGCTCAATTTTTGTCTCAGAGTGATGCAACAAAACAAGCTCGAGATCTCTGAATCCAAAAATAAAAATCAAAGGATGCCAAGAGGCTAGCAGAGCCCAGAGTCCATACAATTTATAATGAGGGTCAACAATCATTGCATTTCGCAACCCTGCACCCAAACATTGTCAAACCACAGGGAGAAATGCGACCTGATGATTATGACATCCATGTCATTGGACTGGATTTGCGTACTGCTCAACCATAGGATAAAGTCGAGCTAATGGAAGAAACACAATGGGTGGTGACTATTGACTTCCTTAAGTCTGGTCACAAATCAAGGAAAGCGGAGGACAAGCTCAAGGCTATCAAGGCCATGCTGGATACTGCATTGGCCAAGGAAAAAGTACAGGAAGCTGAAAGGGTGCGCCTCACACAGAATATGCAGGCCGAGCAAGCTAGCTTTCAAAGGGAGCTCGAGAAATTCCAATCCCAAGAATTTGATTGGATAGCCGAACTGCGACAAAAGAACCAAGAATTATCCGAAAAGTTGGCCCAATCAGAGGAGGAATTTCAACGAAATATCACTGAAATGCAACAACTGCGTGACCACCTGAAGCAAAAGGCCGAGGAAAAGGAGGCAAGCCAAGCAAGCACACAGGCTCAATTTTAGGAAGATCTCAAGAAGTTCAGGCTTTCCCTCGATCAGGAGTTTGCAACCCGAAACTAGGCCGAGGAAAGGTGGTTGGTTGCACAAAATGACCTAAAGGAGAAGCTCACTTCTGCCACGAAACAAATTGTGGGGCTAACACAGGAAATTGGGGCGAAGGATGCAGAGATTAATCTCCTAAGAAAGGTTATTCAAAATCCTGCTCCACAATCAGACCTCTTCTTAGTAGCCCAACAACTATACACTTCCTAGTGGGAGAGGGTTAGGGCCCTATGCCCTACTGTCTAGCCCACACTCTGATTCATGGTGGAGGCAACAAATTTATGTAGAGAGGTTCGTGACACAATGGAAAAATTCCCACAATTTATAGGGGAAAAGGTTTGTGAGGCAAAAGCGCTGTTAGAAAAGTTGTACACAGTGTCAAGCGAGGATTTGGATTGGGCAGGGATCGAGAATCGGAGGGCAGCCACTAGGGTCGCAAAATAATTTATCCACTGCTAGGAGACCACCCTTTGTGCTCAAAGATGTTTAACCACATTAGGAAACACTATGGATAGCGTTCGGGAAAGGATTTCCAAACTAACACAGATGGGCTTGCCCTCTCCCTTTCTTCCTGATGGATCAATGGCTACCGCAGAGCAAATTGTAGCCAGAATTAAGGAGAGGAAGTAGGACTTATCGATGTTTCAGGGTTTTAGCCAACCTTCGATTGCCAAATATATTGAGGGAGTGACTAATCAAATCGCACGGCTACTTTTCCAGCTTGAGGACGGGTCTAGAATATATTCGGTGTTTCCCTTTAAAGAGGTAATTGACTTGCACGAGGCACATGAGATCCTGCGTGCCATATCAACACCTTTTGAGGCCAATTGGTTGCCCCTACAGGTCGCTCTTTCTAAACTCTGACTCTAATGCCCCATGAATAAAGCTCTGGTTTTCAACCAAATAATTTTGGATTCACCATTCCGCAGGTGAAATGCCCCTGATAGTCACCAAAAGTTGTGGATATTTATTATACCCGCATACTCCCTTCGGGTTATTTTGATTATTTTGCTTGGCTTCCGACAATGCTCGATGAATTTTAAATAGCCTGCATGCCAACCTTTTGGCGTTCCCCACTAATGTCGCCATGTGTCGTTGAATCGCAAATGAACGAAAGCTTCCTTTCCTTTCTCCTTCAGTTTCCGATTGCCTACCACTTAGCCTTCGCCCGTGCAAACTTTGGTGGGCCCCTTAAGCGGTGCCGATAGCAAGAATGCTACCACATGTATTCTCATCGCAATCTCTCATCAAAGGTCGGCGAGGACGAACCTCGGGCTACGAAATGTCGCCACGTTCCCCTTCGACACAACTACATAAAGGAAAGAGTGATGCGAACGCCAAGCTGCCATGTTGTGTCGCGTGTTCTACCAACTTTCGCTAAGGAGGCGACGCTTGTTCACCCAAGAAAGGCCAGACCATTGCCATCATTTGTGATGAGAGCCAATTATGTCCCATTTTATGCCATATTTTAGCTTATTTCATATACCTTCACACCCACTTCCACATTCCATTTTCGTTCCATATCATACTATTTCCCCATTTTATGTTGCATATGATTAAATATGTATAAGTTGTATTTAATAGAGTTTTGGATAAAATTTGGGAATTAATGATTGGTTGTCTTTACTAATAAGCATTATGATTTTTAGATCAAGCTTGCAACATGCTGATTAGAAGAGCTTCCTGTCACTTTTTATGCAGAATGTCTTCCTGTCATTTTCTCGCCAAGAACTTATGTGTATTACGTTATGATCAGCAATTTATTTCTGTTATCTTTTCAAAGGTGATGCCAATCTCCAAGCTGGCGTTGGTTACTCCTTTAATGCCAAATTCGAATAAGCACAAAAATCATGGTTATTTTCAAGTGGAGATGCAATTGCCAACTATGAAGAGGAAACCTGTGTTAGAGATTTGTTGCTAAAACGTTGGAGAAAAATCTGCAAAGATTCACGTCCTCTATTCTTGCCTTCAGTTATAACGAGTCTATTTTAAATCTGTTGTTAGAATCCCGTATTATTTGTTTCCTTCTAGTTTTTTGGCCATAGGCCACAATAAACATATTATTTTATGTATTTATTTGTTATCAAACAACATATATATGTCTGCGCGTAGTGTAAAGGTAGTAGATTATTGTATGCAGACTTGGGGGAGATTTTATATATTATCTTCGTGAAATAAAATATTGTTCTGCTGATCCGCCCAACGTAAAGAGGCATTTTTCCACTCACCATGTGAACCAAAGGAAGGGCCCCACTCTTGGAATGCTCGGTGAGGTTGTTGCATGTTTGATATAATTAGAATTTATATTTTGTGCAATTTAATTTTCTACTACATTTTATTTCTATGTGATTTAATTTCTTGCATTTTATTTACAAGTTGGTTTAAGACTGATCTTCATTGTATAATCATTTCAAATATTGATATTCTGTCGATGTTGGTGTGTTTATTTGAAGCATAAAGTGCGAATTATATTCTGGTTTATAAAAGAGGTTTTTGTTGTCTGTAATAATTCCTGTCATTGCTACTCCCATCACAGATTATTAACAGTTGCTGTCCCGATTTTGATAGAAAGACAGAATAGGAAAGTTGAACCAAATTTTCAGTAGGAAATTTACGTGTGTTTTAGTTGCATCCATCCCCACTTGATTCAATGCTTTCCTCCCTTCAAGTATATTTCCACAACACTTTTCGCAAGCTTTGAACCCTGGGTTGACACTCTTAGACCGAGCTGAAATCCTTCTTTATTATTTACCCCAGTTTTGGCCTATCAATTTACAGGGGATGCACCTGGCTAGCAAGTGATTGGGTTCATTCTTGGGAATCTTTCTGTTACAATGGTCGGGATGAATCATGCTGCAAGCATTATGATTCATGATGGAGAATCGTTTTTGTTATGGGCTCTCAGGCGGTGGCTGCCCTTGGGCTATATATACTACTTCTTGCAAGAAGTAAAGAGGTTCCAATATGTTCAAAATATCTACAAGAGAATTTGGGAGACACCAGGCCTTTATTTTGTTAGATAATTGTAAAGACTCACGAACCGTACCCCTTGTAATCTGGCCTTTCTATTTCTTAAGCTATTAATAACATTATACTATGTTGTTTCCGAATAGTTTGTTTGCAACTTCAATGATTTGAATAGAATGTTGAATTTAGAACCATGTCTTTGACTCTTTCTGTTCAGTTAAACTTTGTGAAACTTATTTTATGTTATGAAATGAATTATTCAGGTCTTTCTATTTACTAGTGGTTTTTCTGAACATTAGCAAACCACTTAAGCAGGCCCTTAGACCGTATCTTTAAAATAGGTCTGTCGTGCCTTACATCTAAATTTTTGCGCATTGCCCTAGTTAGATCTCTTATTTTATATCAGCTTCTTTTTCCCATTCAAAACCCCAGTTAAAGAAGAATTCAACTTCTTTAAAACCTAGAGGTCACTCAGTTTAGCACAATAGGTCACCCCTTTAACTGAGTTTCTCATAGAGGACTGTTACCTTGTCAATTTTTGGCATCAATAGGTACCAACCTATTGGAGACACCAATCTCCACCGCTAATCAATTTGTAGGAACCAACCTACTGGAGGCATCGATCCCCACTACTAAGCACCAACTTAGTAAGAGACACCAATCTCTTCTCTTAGGAAGCATCAACCTTGAAGTGAACTTCTTCAATGGATGATGATCATTTGAATTGCCTTCATAAACTCTTCTTGTAGATGATACACTCTCTTTTACAAATATGCTGTAATATTTTTCAACGCATAACCTCTCATTCATAAATCTACTTGTAACATTTCTTCACAATATATTTTCCTTCTCAAAACATTTTTCATACACTCATAAATCTAATCTTATTGTAATATGATTTTTGGATTAAAACTGTGTGCCAATTTTTACATCAATGTTTCAGATCATACTCCATGATCCATCATCAGGATTAAATCTACTCTTATACACTCAAAACTCTACTTTTTATAGGACCGATTTACATTTTCTACTTTCCTTATTTTCCCCACTCATCTTTTTATACCATTTCATACCTCTTCACCCAAGAGAGGTGATCCTTCAAAATGGGGTCGGCTTGAATTAAAAACAAATTAAATTTCTTTAATTACCCAAGAGGGGCATTTACTCTAAAGGGGTCGGCTACAAGGAAAGGAGGCGTCTCTTTCCAAAGGGCTGGCCTTATTTAATATAATATTTATTCTCCAATGTAGGCGCCACAACTTACCAAGTCAACTAGCATTAAAATAATTTATTATTAATTCCTTTATTGTCTTCTGAGGTCGGCCTCATTAAAAGAATAATGATTTAATTTAATTTATAAATCTTATAAACTTCATTGGAATGGTGCAATATGATTTTCCTTCTTATCAAGGAAAATGATTTTCATTATCAAGGGAAATGATTTTCCTTATATTGATAGCAACAATATGATTCCTTCCTTGACATCAATGACAACGTTTTCAACAAAGGGATGCGTAGACGTTGAAATATATACGATGACATGAGAAGAATGAAAGAGACCACACTTAAGTTGCAATAACTATTGATATTTGAACAACATGGAGTAGGGGTGTTGGAGAAATGTTGACACCTGTGTAGGGACACCAATCAATATGAGCCTCAATATTAAAAACAACAAATAACAAAGAAAGAATCAATTGGAGACTTCAGGATATGCATATTGGTGAAATACCACTCATGCTTCTAGAGTTCTTGCAAGGTTGGGATGCCTTGCAAAATTCTCCATATGCTACATCGATCCCTTCACATCGATAAGAATTCTAGAAAATATTTTGAAATGAAATTCAGAAGAATATTGGAAAGGATTCAAAAGTTTAGGTTGATTTTGGTGGAGTTTAAAGGTAAGAAATTGATTTTTTTAAAGTGGTGGTCAATTTTTTAAAGAATGGTGTCATAGGAGATTATTTGCAATTGGACAAGTCTAGTCTGTGATACAAGTTGATTGGAGGGCTTGTTATGACGCAGATTATTGCAAATTCTTCCTTGGTGAAAAAAAGAATACATATGGCCTCGAGTTTATATGAGAGGACATTATCAAACCATTTTCCATCTGTAAGTGCATAGTTTGATTTAAATATTTTGATTATTTTACATAAGGCAAAGTTTATTGTTTGGAGGTAGTTTTGATTATAAGGGAAAAACAAGTTTTGAATGGACCCAAAACCATTTACAACAGGTTTTGAATGGACCTGAAACCATTAACAACCAGGTTTTAATAAGGACCCAAAACCCACACAAAAAGACCAAGCTACAAAAGCATAGAACAAAGACAACCAACAATGAACCAAAGGCAGATTATAAAAGAAACAACATGAACACACAAATCTGCACCAATAGAAAAGTTTTTAATGGGATGCTCAACCCCAAAATAACCAGTTACAAGGGAATTTGCATCTAAGAATCACTTGAAACGACCAAGTAACCATCAGCCTATAACAACTAGACTGCAACACAACACTTATCAGCACCAACCAACAACACACTTCTTGAAACATCCAGGTAACCATTAGCCTGTATCAACCAAATTGCAACACAATACTTATCAACACCAACCAACGAAACCAAACTCCCCACCTCAATAGGAGAGTTAGGAATCAGAGTAGAACACCAAGAAACCTCCCAGCCACACCAAGAAGGAAAAGGAAGCGACTTGTAACACAACCAAACCCAAAGAGTCGAATCAAACTCCACCTCAAAAGGAGTAGGCTCCCCTCTATAGGAGAAGATGCCATGAAGAACCTTACCACAACTGCAGCTAAACTGTAACAAAAAAACAACTCCACCTCCATAGGAGCATGCACCACCTCCAAAGGTGTTGTAACAACAAGGACCAACAAAAAGGAAAGCACCTCCACAAATCCACAGACCACAACTCTACCTCTAAAAGAGAGGGCTCCACCTCTGTAGGAGTAATCTTCACCTCAATAGAAGAATTAGACTATAGAAAAGGGAAGAAATCCATCCAACCAGTAGCAAGGATCTCCATGACAACTGCCGACAACTCAAGAACATGGTCCAACAAAAGACGCATAGGGATAATCTCAACCACCCCACAAGGGGGTAATGAGAACACATGAAAAAAAAACAAAATATTCATAGAATCAGGCACAAAAGAAACATAGAACACCTTAGCCACCAACCAAGAGAGAAGAAAGTTATGTGCACCAATAAACAACAACCTCCCTACCCAAAGAACAACAACATGCCTACCCAAAAAAACAACCAGTACCAACAAAGAGACAATGGGCCTCAAACAGATAAGAGCATCCACACTACCCAACAAAACATCAAGAACTAAAAAGGAGTCAAAGGAACCAACAAGAAGGCAAGGCGAGGAAAGACCCCCAACAAAGAGAGTGGGTAGCAGGAAAGAAAATGAAGAGAAAATTCCAACCCTACATGCCAGTCAGGGTCTAAAACATTCCCATAACTAACCACAATCCACTCCACCAGAGTCAAACCAAAGACCTCCACCAATAAGCACCAAGAACAATGGCAGCCAGAAGGCAACACCAAACTAGAAGAAAGAAAAGCGGTCCAAGTAAGGCAAGACGAACCCAAGCAGGGAAGATACAGGGAGAAGGCCAAACTAGGAAGCACAACCTCACCTCTAACATGCCAGTCAGAGTCCAAAATAAGTCACAACCCTGAGCCACATCCATAAAATGAATGAAGCCTCACAAGACACACCCACTTCCAACACACAACAACCACAAACAACCGCTTCCTAGCCACCAACTCACAAACCACATCCAACCATAGCCTAGCCCCCATTACCCAAACCAAAGCTAGACGCAGCCCAACCGCTAGAGCCCAATCCACAACATCAATTCTAGGAAGCAGAGCGAGCCAAGTAAGGCAAGAGGAATCCTTGCAGGGAAGAAACAGGGTGAAGGCCAAATGAGAAAGCCCAACCACACCTCTAACACACCAGTCGGAGTCCAAAATAATCCATAACCCTAGGCCACATCTTGAAAGGAACCAAAGCCTCACAAGACACATCGTTTCCCAACACACAACAACCAAAAATAGATGCAACCCAACTGCCAGCACCCAAAACACCACCAGTCACAGCCTACTCTCCTGTGCCCAAATAGCAGCCAGTTGTTGCCCAGTCACCAACACCCAACCCTCAACATCAACCTCATCACCCGGAAGTAGAGTGAGCCAAGTAAGGCAAGAGGAAATCTTGCAGGGAAGAAATAGGGTGAAGGCCAAACGAGAAATCCCAACCACACCTCTAACACGTCAGACAAAGTCCAAAATAAGCCATAACCCTGAGTCACATCCTAAAAGGAACCAGAGCCTCACAAGACACACCCACTCCCAACACACAACAACCAAAAATAGTCGCAGCCCAGTCGCCAGCGTCCAAAACACCACCAGTTGTAGCCCAGCCTCCAGCGCCCAAACATCAACCAATCGCTACCCAGTCACCAACACCCAACCCTCAACATCATCCTTATCTTCAAGATCAAAGCCATCCTCCCCATCTGTATCATAGGATTTCAAACTCCCCGAACAGCTCCTAGTCCTGCCTCCTCCTTCACGAGCCATCTTTGGAGGTAGTTATTTAAAGGCTTGAGAAGTATTGTTTTGGCATAAATTCAAATAATTTGTAGATGGAGTGATAAGGAAAATAAAGTGTTATCTTTGGTAATATTTAATAATCTATTATAAGAGTGTATTATCGGTTTAATTCAACATCTTCAATGTCTACATATGGCTTCTATTTTGTGTTGTGTGCAATCCTCAAAGAAATGGTGAATTCAAAGAGAAAAATAAACAAAGTTATAAAGTAGATGTTGAAGATAATGGTGAATACAAAAGGAAAAGAACCCATCAAGCTTGAAAACTAAGAGCAAATTTTGGAGGTAGGAGGCAATGGAGGCAGGAGGATATCTATTATACCGAGATAGCTTCTCACTCATGGGTGGTTCATTGCATGAGAACCACCTTTTCTATTTGTGTCCCTTCAAGGAGCAAGGGGGGCTTGGAATCTTGAGATTTATTATGAGTGCATTTAATGTATTCACATTTGGTTGGTTTTTTTTTTTTTACAACAAAGGGGAATTATTTCCACAACATTGGAGGATGGATTTGACACACTCAGAGGAGATTTGGATTCACATAGGAAAGTTGTTCTCTCATGTGCAACACTAGAGGATGCATTTTGACACATTAAGAGATGTGGACTTTCAGAGGAAAGTTGTTGTCTCATTGTGCAAGGAGGATGGGGACACTTTATGTTCACTCATGTTGTGTAGAGGTTTGCAAGTTCTACAATGAGGAGATCCATTGATGGAGTCAATATGGTGTTTACTGGGTGAGTGAGGAGAATTGGTGGAGAGATCCTTCATCAAAGTCTCCAAAAGGGTTGTTGTGATCAACTCTTGCAATGTTTCATCCTTTGTTCTGATTAATGTAATAAGGGGGGTAATGTTGGAATATTACATTAAGTTGGTTAGTTTATAGTTTAAATGAACAAATAATATTAAATAAATATTGTTGGTAGTTTGGTTAGTTATTCTCGTAGGTTGCTTTGGTAGTTTGTACGAGAAACTTGTGGCTTTATAAGCCAATAAATATGAATGTAATAATCATCCGATTGAATATCAATTTAGTTTTTCATTCTTCTATGCACTCATGGTATAATTTATATAATTTAATCACCGTTTTAATAATAACAATGTGGGTAAAAAGACACCTCGTAGATATCAAACAATAGACAACATGAGGTCCTTGAATTGTGTGGCGAGTACAATAAATTGCACTTGAGTAACTCAAACTAATTATCATTATTTTTGTTATGAATTCATGGTAACTCATAATGCTAAATGCCATAGTCAACTCCATGGTTATGTGGGTGAGAGGAATGTAGTGAATCAAGTTGTGTGGATTATGTATATGGAGTATATGAAGATGAAAGATTTGAAGGTTTTTCCTTGTATTTCATCTATTATTACTGCATTCCTATATGAGTTAAAAAGGTGCATATGTTTCTATACTTGTAGTTTTGACTAATTTTAGATTGTAACATATGTATATTTGTAGATTATAAACCTCTTTTTCATTTAATTGTATAAATAGGGGTTTTCATACTAATTGCAAACAAGAGAAATGTTCACAAGGCTAGCAACTACTTATTATGTTGCATAGAAGAGATGAGAAAGTGTTGGTGCCATAAAGTCTCTCATTTTGTAAGTTTGTAACATGTGATTGAATGTTGTAATATATGCTAATGTGTATGCATTACTTATTGCATTACAGAGAAGTGTAGAGTTCCACACTAGAAGCATAGTTTTTATATTGCAGTAAGGGCGCGACACATGCATTTGATTGAAGTTTACATGATAAGGAGTGAATGCATGCATATTTTAGAATTAGTTGTGTTGGGGATATGTACCTATAGATCCTCTTGATGTAATGAATTGATAACAAAAAATGAATATAATGAAGCTTTACTAGAGTCATACATTGTGTTTTTTTAATTGAAGTTTGATAGTAATAGTGCATAGGTCAAGTAGATTTATAATGCCCCAAGCCAACATGCCAAGAACAAAACTTGATGGAACAACTTTTTTTTGAAACAATGACAATTCCAATAATACAACAATGAAATGTTGCACTTGCACAACAATGTGCACACAAGTGGTGCATGAAAACAACAACACAACAATGAAGACAACAAGAGAAAATCACCATTGCATAAGCAAGGTGGAAACAATGAGAGAGAGAGAGAGAGGACAACACCTACACGATGGTCGATCACTAAATCATAATCACGTTCTCTCACAACATAATAGTAGGATAGGTTGATGGAATCATCAACCTCCAATCCACACCCCAAAACACTAAACAACCCAAAACACCAAGGCCAACCTTCACAAGAGGTTTCCTAACCAAGATGCACAAAATCTCCACTAATTGGAATGATGACAAGTCACTTCCAAACAACCACACACTCCCCAAGACGTTTCGTGGCAACATGACATCAAAAAAGTGGAAGGACTATACTAATACACTACACCCCTTGACCTATGAGGAGTGTTGAGGACACAAAAAAATCAAACCATGAAGGATTACAACCTTCTAAAGTCGGATCATAAGATTAGGTGTGTAATCTCCCTAACCCTAGGTTTGACAATCGAGCAACTTCAAAGGAAGGCACACAAAATGATGCAAGAGTGTTGTACCCAAACCAAATTTTTTGCTTCATTAAGCAATTTTGCTTAAATAGTCTAAACTTTGTTAAAATGATGTCAAAACACAAGTTTTTGGGCAAGTCAAGCATGGACTTTGGTCATTGTCATGTTAGTTGTCAGCAGCAATTGGTCAGTACCTGGATGTCAGAATATGAACTTGGGATCCAGAGTTGAGCATGTGATGATGAAGTGTTTCACGAGCATATTATACTCCTACGAGGTCAATTTAGTGGCCAGAGGAATGTTTTTCAGAGCAAAGACAGATGAAAATTTCAAGAAGAAAGGAGATCTACGCCCCTGTAGCCCAGGGGTGCCCTTATTTTTGGAGGCTCGGATCTTGTTACATGTGCTTGCTAATGGATTCAATCTCTTCAGAATTAGCCCAACTTTCTAATGAGCTATCAAGCGAAGATTTACATAGTGTAGAACTCCAGTAAACGAGGTCAGAAGCTGAGGCTACAAGGAGGATGCAAGTTGCAAAGACTGTCAAATTTATGGTTTTTGCGCCCCTGTAGCTCAGGGGTGCCCTTGAATTTGATCTCTCAGATTGATGAATTTCTAGATGGGGTCTTCCTAAGATCTTTTCTAATGTAGTCCAGCTTCACAACGCATCAGTCTGTAAGGTGATCCGACATTCCGAGTGACCGTGAAAGAGATTCTACCGAGCACATGAATCAGAGGGTGGAGAAACATAGCAATACACGCCTACACATCTATAGGCCAGGGGCGCCCAGCCTTTAGGCCTGCCAGATGGGGTTTTTTGCATTCGTAGTCTGCATGAGACTTGTGCACAATTACTCAAGCTATCCAACGAGTCTAGCTATCAACCTTCGGGATTTGGCAAACGCTCATACATGCGAAGGTCAGTGTGGGGATGTTGAAAAGTGAATGCAACCAAAAAATGGCTAAGTATGGGAAATACACATCTCCTTGAAAAAGGCACCCTTCTCTTTGAGGTCCTAGAAGTAGTTTTCTCGCTTTGTCACCTCCAAAGACATCTCTTGTAAGTTGATTCAGCTACGCAGAGAGATAAACGATGTGTGAATCAGAGCACTCCAGCTCCCGATGTCAGGGGTCAAAGTGTGGTATCCGGATGAAAATTACACTTTTGTCAAGATGGTGTTTGCACCTTCATAGGTCAAGGGCGCTCATCATTTTGGGGTTCCTAATGCAGGTTTCAGGTGCCTTACATACAATCGTTGGATGCAAAATGCTTTCAGTCACACAATGAACCTATCATCCAGTCAACAAGGTTCATCGTTCACCAGTTATGGCAATTTGAAGTGTCAGATGGCAAAACGAAGAAATGGTTGTCTGGAATCATTGCATCAATTTAATCAAAGGCGCCTAAGTTTTTGAGGTGTCAAACGTTGATTTTAGTCGTTTCAACTCCTAATAGACATTTCATCCTTGCTATGCAAGCTTTGCAGTGGATATCTCAGTTCAGTCACAGGTTCACTCAATCACCTGAAAATCAGAGTTGAACATGGCCAACTGTAACTTTGCAGTCACCTATAAAATAGGAGATAGTCAAAAATTTAATAACTCTTGTAAATGGACGCTTAGAAGGCCAAATTTGGACTTTTCGGAATCAGTAAAGTTGGTCGAGTGCATCCAAATGTTGTGCTTATTTTTACTAACTAATTAAATAATATGAAATTTCAAGTTTGTGCATGCAAAGCATTAAAATGGAAATTTTCTTCAATAATTAATTATTGGTGCCTCTTTTAATGTTCAATCTTAAACTCGCATGTTAAATATTTTAATATTATTTAATCTTCGGGACTTCGAGTCAGTGCCAGTTGATCTAAAGGGGGTCCAATCAGAAGGTTTCTTTTGTTATCAAGGTTATATTCTTGCAATGGTGCCATTATGGTGTGAATTTGCTTTATTTATTCAACATGGTGTCCATCATTTCATCCATCCAGCTTGGGCAGAGGTGAATTCTTTCCAGAGTTGGGCGAATTTCTTCAGCAGTCAATTGTGAAGACATCAAAAATATTCTCTTGTAGATACAGGTCCAGAATAATCAACAACATTCAGACAAACATAGGCGAATTTCTACAGAAGCAGTGAAAACAAACAAACAAATTTTTTTGTCTTCTGTCTTAATTCTTCTATTCTTGTCTTAGCTATTCTTCGCATGTCCAAGAATTCAATGACTTTTGACAGTTTTAATCATCTGGGTTGGTTGTGCATGGTTTTCTCTACAAAACCCATGTGCTAGAATTTTTCAAGAAAAGTTTCCTCGAAGCTTCAATTCTCGAAGCCTTGCTTTTCTCAACTGAAATTCCTTTGCATGGTGGAGATAAAGATAGTGTTTTTCAAAATGAACGATCTGGGTTTGCTTGAAATCATCTTCTGCACAAAACCCATGTTCTAGATTTTTCAGAAAAATTGCCCCCCGCAGCACCTACTTCCCTCAATTTCTTTTTTTCAAGAAAGCCTTTGCATGTCAAGCTAAACGACACTTTTTCACATTTATGACGTTGCGGGTTGTCTTAGAAACATTTTTCGAACAAAACCCACGTCTCATAATTTTTAGTGAAAACTGCTCTCCAACAGGGTATTTTTAGCCTCATTTGGAGTGATTTTTGGCTTTGCAGAGAAAGTTGTTAGAACATAGCCATGTTCACAGTCAATAGGTGAGTTTTTAAAAATGTAGTTCACGTGGATTGAATTCAAGACCAAATCGGTCTTAGTTCATGATTTTATCAGAAAAGCTGACACTGATTTGTATCAAGTGCATCTAGAAGATTGACAAGCATAGTCACTCAAGTCCACATGGTTTCATGCCTCGTATAGTTGATTGTCTTCCAAGGCCAGTTTAGAGGGCTGATACCATTGGGTTTCTGCGTGTGCAACAAGTTCATTTGCATTTCTCACAACTAGAGGGTTCGTAGTCGAACTTCAGAGTTTCATCATGCAACACTCTTCCATAGAAAAAAAAGCGTGAAAAACATGAGAAGCGTCAAGTTGTAGAAGAAACAGTGGCAATCACTTCAGTTACAGAGCCGCAAGAGTTACCAGTCAGTGAAGCACCAGTTTAAGTGTGCAGAGATTTCCAGGTTTGCTTGAGTTGCTGACAAGTAGTGAATTGAAAATTGAGACATGTGACGACCTTCAGATGATGATGCGGTCAACAACCTCGTAGAGGCATTAGTTGCTTGAGATCAGGGCCAGTGAACTTCAGTTCAGGGCATCCCATCTTTTCCAAGATAAACATTAGACACATGAGTTAGACTCGATGCTTCTTTATGAGTTAACTCATTGTTCCTTTTTTACACACCATGTCTTTCTTGGAATCATCTTTGTATAGTTGGAGTTATTAGTTAGTTTTCATTTCAGTAAGGGCGTGCATTTTGCACATTTCCATTTATGTTGAGTCTTGTTTCAATTAACTGATGGTATCTTTCCAGTTAACGGTGTAGTTTCATTCAATTAGGTTTAGGAATAAAGATCTCGCAGGTTGTGAGACTTTAATTGACTCAAGGTGATTTTAGGGTTGCCTACACCTTTGATGTCTATAAATAAGAGCTTTCAGCTCATTTGTAAATAACTTTTGCTTGTGATAGAGAATTGTTGTGTTGTCGGCAACATGCCTATTCTCAAGATTGGTTCACCCTTGTAAATAGAACTTTTACATGAGAGAGTAATATATGTTGTGCCACCTTGCCTATAATATTGCCTATTTTGTATCTGTTCACAAGTATTTTTTATTATGATGATTGTTATGCCACTCGGGTTTCATGCAATTATGATGCTAAATGCTTATCTTAGTTAAATGGGGTTGTTGGTTTGATCGTTATTGTATGTGTGTCTCGTCTATGCAATACACTGTCCCAGTTGCTTACCTTATGTTTTGTTTATAATAAGCCTATTCAAAAGAGAAAATAGTTGAGCCCACCTTGCCTTCACGTTGTGAATCTATACTCAAAGCTTATAGTTTGATGTGTGTAATAGTAAATTTATTCAGCCAAGCAGATAGTTGAGCCCACCTTGCCTTCATGTTGTGAAGTTGTACCCAGTTTACCGTATATTTGTCGTTTCCAATAAAATTCTCCCCAACCAAGAAAATAGTTGAGCCCACCTTGCCTTCACGTTGTGAGACTATACCTGAAGTTTATCGTATAGAACAGTCCTGCTCCATTTTCTCATGCTTTGTTTTCTTGAGGAAACTGGATAGATTTAAAGTAGTTAGTTTAGTTGTAGTTAATGATCTACGAAACCAGAAAATCCTTAGCTGCAATGTTCTTGGTTTTATTAACCTTGTGCCTCTTCCAGCTGAGAACAAAAAGATAGGACTTAGAATAGTTTACTTTTAGAAATCATATCAGCAAAAGAGGGAGCTTCCCCTCCTAATTTGAAGAGCACTCATTATACAGTGTGCATAGTTGTCTGTACTAACTTATACTCCAGAGGTGTTAGTTATTACACCAACAAAGAGATACCAAAAATTCTCAATGACAACACATAATAACATTCTTAGAATACCACTAGCCCCTTGGGACCATGAGGAACACCTTTCATTTACATGTTTTCCCATACGAGGTACCAAAACAAAGAGGAATGTTCTTGTTCTAAGAGAAATATATTTTGACTAGGTTTTGAAGGACAAGTTGACTAAAATAATCAAAATGAAAAATATATGAGGTGGAAAAATTATTCGTCTATGGCATTGGGATAAGAAAACCACTAGCTAGCTATGGTAGTGTTGAAAATCAATGTATAACTTGTAGCAATATGAACTTATCAAAGTGATTGTAAATCTGAAATTATGTTTACAAGATTACCATAAAATGTTTAAGTGATTAACAGTTGCAACAATGAAAGAAAAATATGCAATACCACAAGTCATCAACACAAGTGATACAAGATACATGTGGAGAAACCCTTGTGGGAAAAAAAATCCACACCCAAAGAGATACAATGTTTGCATTAATCTTCAAGGAAGTACATCAATACAACAATCCTTTCTACAATATGACAACACTTCGTTGTCCTAACAACTTGCAAAGAAATCATACTAAACCACCATCCAAAGGCTCCAACACATAGAAGTTTGTGGGAGAGAATACCATAAATGATATCCCAAAGTAACAAACAAAAATACCTAGAAAAACCCACGCCTCCCTTAGTGGACAACCCATAAACATGATATATATTGGATAATCACATGGCCTTCACATGGGTGCCTAACCCTCAGCTAGTAAGTGTAAGAGAGGGGGACCAACCATTGCAAGGCCCCAAGTCATGAAGGGCCAAGAGTGGTAAGGGTTCCCTAACTTACCTCAATTTGTTAGGAAGGTTAGGATAGAAGGGATGAGAATGATGAGGACTATTTGTCCTTTGACCGCTCTGCAAACCCGAGAGGTGAAAGAAGACTAGAAGAGTCTCTTTTTAAGGTTAACTCTGTGTTTCTGGTAGCTCTCTATCAAATGAAAGAAGCACGGTTCTGGGATGATAGTGCAGGGCGCTGGCGTCCATATAGCTAGAAAACCAGAGAGACGAGGTTTAATCCTTAAGAAAGGACTGTCGACCTAGTTTACAGGTTTCTATAATGATAGAATGAGATTAAGAAGAGTGAAACATAAAGACAAACGTGATAAAGAAGATAGATTACCACAAGGGTGACGAAGACGATCTCACACAACAGTCTTCTCACCAGCTTGCTCTAGGATCTCTCCACCTGCACACAAAAAAGAGGGAAAATGTTGGGGGGTTGTTTAGGGGTCTGCCTTAGTCAGGTCAGACCCCCATTTTGGTGTTTCCACCTCCACAGACAACCAAGTTTGCAATGATAGAAACAATGATAAAGAAGGGAATACAAGCTCCATATACAAAAGACACTACAAAATAGTACATGCTTACCCAACCAAAGACGATAGAGAAGATAAGAGGAGATTACCACCTTCGTCAAGCGCTCAAGGCTTGTGGAGGAGAAAATGAGAGGAACTCAAGCCTCTATTACAATGGTGTTTATCCTGTGTTTGCACTATCGGAGTGATGGTGTAGTGGATTGCTGCTATGGAGTGTGAAGTGTTGCTACAAAGCTTGAAGATGGATACTCAAAGCATGGGGAGAGTATGTCAACTTTTTCCAAACTTCTGTTGAAGAGAACTATGGATGAATGGGCGAAGAATATGAAGGAAAGGATGAAAAACGACCATATTCGGGTCTGCCAGCCAAAGAGGGGCATTACACTTCAACTTCCAATAGGAAGTGTAATGTCTCTACAGTCTCTAGCCACAAGAATCTTCCAGGGATGTAAGCGCACCATGTGGATGTCTATGCATTGTGCGGGCATCACCAATAGAAATTCCCCCACTGACACACAAAACAAGCACCAAGTGGAATGTGAGTAGTGGGCTTAAGTGGAATTAAGCCTCCACCTTAGGTTTTCTAAAGTGTAAGGGGGTAAAGGGGAATTTGCGTTAGGGGTGCAAATTCATGCCTATACATTTTTCCCTCACTTTAGCGAGCACAAATATTGATGAGTGCTTCAGTAAAGTAGAGTAATAAGTGTAACAAGGTAAGAGATGTATACCTGAATCAACGAGGAAGCAGAGCACGGTCTAGAAAACTCGAAAGTGCAGGAGAGAACTTTATAATTCTATGGAATTATGAAGCAGAAGTATGAAAGTGCCTCACAGGCTCACAGTCCTGCACAAGAGGTATCCTTCAAGAACTCTCAGATGAAGGAAACCAAGAAGAGCACCTTAAAAACCCCCAGACCTACAAGGAAGGTATCCCCCAAGAACTCTCACATGAGGGAGAGCAAGCAAAGGGGACTCCGCAAAGTCAAAGAGGGTGACATGTTTACCCGCAGATAGAACATGTCAGGAAGCAGTCATGTAGGCCAGTGAACGAACAGTCACGCATACCATCGCTAAGTTGTAAGACTTTCAAAGGAGTCCCTCGGGAACTCTTCAAAAGGAAGGAAGGTCCACTCAATGGATGCGTTCTTTGAAAAGTGAAGTCTAGTCAGGCTGCCCCCCAAGCTAGACGTAAGGATGTGAAGTAGGTCTAGTTGGGCTGCCCCCAGACTAGACGCAAAGAAGTAAAACCGGTCTAGTCGAGTTGCCCCCGAGCTAGACGTGAATGTGTGAAACTAGTCTAGTCAGGCTACCTATGGGATAGACGCCATAGAACTTGTTGAAAGCTTTTAGAGGGATCCCTCAGAAACCCAACGTGAAAAGGAGGGGTCCACTCTAGGGACACACTGTTCAAAAGCTAACGTCTTCTTTCTCAAATCGATTCATCATCAAGGAATCCTTTAGAAAGATGTTCATTTCATCAAGGAATTCGAAAGGAAGGAGGTGTACCCATGTGAGGGAAAGACTAAGACCGTTCCTGCCTCGAAGGAGGGTTTCCAAATCCTTTCTTTACGAACCCATGATGAAGGAAACATGTTACGTTAGGATTTTAAGTTGAGAATGCAATTCTAATAAAGAAGTGTACAAAGGGTCTTTGAGAAAATATTCATTTGGTAACGAATGCATTTTCTAAAGATCATGCAATGTAGAAGTAACATTGTCACACATGAAAGGGACAACTCACGCAAAGAAGAGAGAAAGATAAAGAGAAGGGTAAAAGAAAAAAAATCACACCTAAAGGGCACAAGGGGGTCTTGTTTCGTGGGGTTAGATCTGCCTTTATTTATAAATAGTAGGTGACCGTGGTAAGAGGCGAAAGATCATCAATCCCCACCCAGATCAGGAAGAATGCATGAAAGACAAAGTAAAATAAAAAATTGGGTCAACATGGAAGGAGGCTTAAATGCTCCTGATGATTTGCATCATCCCCAATTTATCGAAAGTCAATCATAAACATGGAAGAATAGAGATACATATAGAGGAAGGTTTACAACACAAAAACCATGACTATATCCAAGCACCAATAGGGGTGATGAGGGTCATCCAGGCACATATAGCATGATCATGGGGAACACGTCACAACACACACACATCTAATCTAAAGATCAAGAAGAGGGTCTCGCCCTAACATTGGTCGACCAAGAGTTTGTCAACTTCCCACTCTAAATCATCATAGGGGGAAGGATGATGAGCCTGCAACGATGTAATGTTAAGGGGAGGAGCTTCTGATCCTCCCGTAACAAGGGCCAAGGCAGAGGGACCAATGAGGTCTCTGTCGCTCAACTCTTGTGGGTCTAGGGTCAATGACTTTGCGAAGATCATTGACAAGGTCAGAACTTCATCCACCAAGTTAAACATACACTTAATAGGAGGACCATGTTTCACATTGATGGACGAAGGATTTTGCACTTGAGGTTCACCACTAGGCTTACTGAGAGACTCGGGAGCGGTGAAAAACTCAGGGGAGGCCAGGACCGGTTCCATCACTAAGATAGAACAAGCCAAAGTGGAGCCACCTTTCAGAGGAGGTGGGCTCTTCTTACGTCCTCCATTTCTGGTGGGGCCACGCTCTACCTTCTTCTTCGTCGGAGGAGGTGAGCTCCCCACAGATGAAGCAAGGAGGATTGAGGGAGAAGAGGAAAGAACCACAACAAATACGACCAAGGTGTTAACCATATCCATGGGCTTCTGAAAAGGTGAGACATTTGAAACAAAAGTCAGCAAAGGTGGCTCTGCAAAAGGAGAGATAAATACCTGCACCTTTCCAAGTGCATATGCACTTGCAGTGGAAGCTGAAAGAGATTCAGAGCTAGTTATATCAGAGAAAGAAGAGGGGAGAGAGGACACAACAAGAGGTGTTGTCTTCTCTTCCTCCTTTTGTGAGGAGGCTTGCTCAACCAAAAGAGCCTTTTTCCGACACTTGCACTCGTGCACAAGGCAATTTCTACGACTCTTTGAACCAAAAGTTAGAGCTTGTGAAGGGATAGAAGGATTCTTCTCAGCCATGGGAGTGTCCTGCATGGATTTTTCCAGTGGAAGGACAGACTCCTAGATGGGAGTAGGAAGAGTAGGTTCAGAAATGGCAGAAGGAATCAACTCTAACACCTTAGTGGTGGGCCTCTTTCTGCTTGGGGGAATGGGAAGAGGTCGAGGGGAAAATTCTCTTCGTGATCCTCTCTTCCTACCATACAAATAGTACCAGGGTCTAGGGGACCCATTAGGGAGATCCAATATCCCGATCTTTGTCTTTTTCCAAGGAGGCATCATCGAACTTAGCAGGTAGAGCCCAGGCTTCTTCATCCAATAATCCTCCCAAGAAAGGGGAGTAGATGAGTCAGCCTGAGAGGGAGCAAGCTTCTCCTTTCCCTTTCGGGAGGAGGAGGCAACTGGCTGCTCAGCTACATGAATGGTCAACTTCGGTTGTCCTTTGCCTCTAGTCTCATACTTCACATAGTTCTTGTAAATTAGGTTCATTCTTAGTGGGAGCAGACTGACTGGAGTGGGCCAAAAGTGATCCAACGAGTATCCCCCACGAGATACCACCAGCTGATATCCAATATCATGCACCACGTGCATGAAACCCTCATGGGAAAACTTAAGGCATTTATGGATTATAGAGGAGATCCCATTCATGGAAGCCAACCAGGGTATGCCTAGCTTCACTCTGAATAGGCCCGAATTGGGAATAGCATCAAAGACCGTGTCTACGCTCCTAGGTCCAACCAAGACGGACAACATTATTGATCCATAATGTTTAAGAGAAATTACATCATGCGTACGAATGATGGATTTTATTTTTTCATATTCCTCCCTTTGTAGGGAGTTCAAGAGTAATGTCTCCTCCGTGATGACATTCACTCTACTTGTGAGGTCGACTAAGACTCATGTCACAATGTTTCCATTGAGGTGAGCGGGAATGTAAAGCAAAGAAGGTTTACCATTTGCTAGCACATCTTCTGAAGTGAATGTTACATCCGGTGAACCAGTCGCAAGACCAGGAGAGGGAATAACAGTAACCATATTAACATATGCCTAGGGGCAAGAAACAAAATCAGAGGGATCAACAATAATGTTAGCAAAATGCAAGAGAAATGAATCTGTGTATATCTGCAATTCAGTGTTATCTTTTGCCACTGATTTTTTCATATTTTGTTTACTCCCATCAAGATGGATAGTACTGTCCTCGATGCAATCCTGTATCTCATGATGCAGGCGCATGCAACATTCGATATCATTTTTGTCAACTCGATGGTACTGACAATATATATTTGCTTCATACTAGTTAGGATATAGTTCCCTAACTGGTTTAGGGAGTGGCAGGCTAAGGATCTTATCTTTCAACAACTTCTTCAAGATGGAAGAATAAGATTTTGATAGCTTTGTAAACTTTTGGTCGCATCCGAGGCCATTGTTATCCATAGTGGCTACTACATTCACAATAGCTTTACCTCTTCCAAAGATCGACACAACAGATCTCCCTTCAGAATGGGAGCACGAAGGAGGACCCTTGAACTGAACCACCATCTATTGGTACTCTCGTAAAGCCACACACAAATGTGCGAAAGAAGGATACTTCATGAAGGTGAACTTCTCTTGCCAATGTCTTTGTAAATTCCCTATGAAGACCTTCTATACATCAGAGTTGGATAACAGATACGAGATCTGTGAGAAGAGCACTTGGTATCACATTATAAAGTCTGTAATCTTCTCATTATATCCTTGTTTGCATTGAACAAGGTCTAAGAAGGTCATCTTTGGTCCAATATTGGCTTGGAAGTGTTGCAGGAACTGGTTCACAAGTTGATTGAACCTAAAGATGGAATTATCAAGAAAAGAACAATACCAATCTAGTGTTGTATCTTTGAGGGATCGAGGAAACAATTTTTCCATCAATGCATCATGATGGACGAAATCTGTGCATAAGGAGTTAAAGGCAGAAACGTGTGTCTACGGGTCCCTTTTACCATCGTATTTTTTGAATTTTGGGATCTCCATCCCTTGTGGGAAAGGAGTGTTTAGAATTGCAACCGACAACGAGCTATGTCGGAAGAAGCATTGGAAAATAGGTTGGGCTGAGGCCTAGGAGAGGTTTGCCAACTGATTCTGTATCTTCCCCATATTTTGAAGAAGGGTATTCAAAATAGGGTCATTAGAGGACATAGGACCACTGGAACCATCACCAAATCCACCACCACTTCCAAGGCCACCACCATGACCTCCACCAGAGCTACCTCCACTCATACCACCTCCACTTCTGAAGTTTACACCACCAAAAGCCCCATCGATCATCCCATCAAATGCTCCACCACCAGAGGTGGCAGAAGGGGTAAAGCGGAAACTTAAAGGGTTTCTATTCACTTTTATAGTTTCAAAATTGTCGGAAGTGATGGGCACACTGACCGAAGGGACCACATTAGCCATGTATATAGATGTAGGAGGCATCGACATTTCCAGTTGCCTCTCATGTCCCTCGAAGAGGCCACCTTGTACCATGTGACTATGGTTTGAAGGGGCACATGCCTCAGCCAGATCAGTGAGACTAGCCAAGAGTTCTACATATGTCCGGTCTTTTTCCACCATATATCTTATTTCACTGATCACTTTAGTAGCCCTAGCCAGCTTCAGGTTTCCTTCTAGGTTATTTTCCAATGCACCCAACCCTTTACTAAGGCTAATAACGTATTCAGAAGGGATATGGATGGCCTCATGCTCGTCTATGGATGAGGAGGTCAGTGACGCAGGAGGGGTAGGGATGTGATCAGTTTTGTCAAAGAATCTAGATTCGCTTAGCGATACGTGCTCCTGTGCGGATAGACCAACCGCTGATCCAGAGAAAAGGCCAGTAGTGAAGCTAGAAGATACCTTCATCTTCTCCATCAAAAGGTGTTGTAGAATTCTTCTAGCAATATGCCCAGAGGTTGTGGACTGGGTTGTGACGCTCATAAACCCTCACAACACACAAATATGCTACGGCCAAAAGGTATAAGAGAAAAGGCTAAGGACACCAACAAATAGGTAGACATTGGTTCATGTTAGGCTCACCAAAAATGTAAGAGAGGGGGACCAACCACTATAAGTCCCCAAGTCACAAAAGGCCAAGAGTGGTAAGGCTGCCCTAACTTATCTTAGTTGGCTAGGAAGGTTGGAATAGAAGGGTTGAGAGTGATGAGGACTATGTGTCCTTCGACCACTCTATAAGCCCGAGAGGTGAAAGAAGACTAGATGAGTCACTTTTTAAGGTCAACTCTGCATTTCATGTAGCTTTGTCAGAGGAATAAAGTGTGGTTCTGGGATGATAGTGTGACGTGTTGGCATCTCACGAGTGCGCTAGCATCCATATGGGCAAAAAAATAGAGAGACGAGGTTTAATCCTCAAGAAAGTATTGTCGGCCTAGTTTATAGGTTTCTAGAATGATAGAATGAGATTAAGAAGAGTGAAACATAAAGATGAACGTGATAAAGAAGATAGATCACCGCAAGGGTGATGAAGACGATCTCACACAACAGTCTTGTCACCAACTTGCTCCAAGATCTCTCCACCTACACACAACAAAGGGGAAAATGTTTGTGGGCTATTTAGGGGTCTACCTCAATCAAACCCCCGTTTTGGTGTTTCCACCTCCACAGACAACCAATTTTGCAATGATAGAAACAATGATAAAGAAGGGAATACAAACTATGTATACAAAAGACACTACAAAATAGTACGTGCTTACCCAACCAAAGACGATAGAGAAGATAAGAGGAGCTTACCATCTCCATCCAAAGCGCTCAAGGCTTGTGGAGGAGAAAATGAGAGGAACTCAAGCCTCTGTTGCAATGGTGTTTATCCCATGTTTGCACTATCAAAGTGATGGGGTAGTGGATTGCTGCTATGGAGTGTGAAGTGATGCTACAAAGCTTGAAGATCGATGCTCAAAGCATGGGGAGAGTGTGTCAACTTGTTCCAAACTTTTGTTGAAGAGAACCATGGATGAATGGGTGAAGAATATGAAGGAAAGGATGAAAAATGGCCATATTCGGGTTGGCCAACCGAAGAGGGGTGTTACACTTTAGCTTCCAATAGGAAGTGTAACATCTCTATAGTCTCCAACCGCAGGAATCTACCAGGGACGTAAGCGTGTCGTGCGAACGTCTGTGCATCGTGCGGATATCCTCGACAGAAACTCCCCCACCGACACACAAAATAGGTGCCAAGTGGAATGTGAGCAACGAGCTTAAGTGGAATTAAGCCTCCACCTTAGGTTTTCTAAAGTGTAAGGGGGTAAAGGGGAATTTGTGTTAGGGGTGCAAATTCATGCCTATACAATAAGAAATGGTCAAACTCGAGTGCTCCATAACTCTCTAACGGCTCCGACAACTACATTTAATATCATGCACCACCATGCAAACTTGGGTGCCCAACCATGGAAGAGCATGCAAAACATGCAAATAACATGCAAGAACATGCACACTCAAGTGGTTTGAACCTAGAAATTTGGATGCCCAAGAGGAATATGCCTCCAAAATTCTTTGTAACCGCCACCGTGATGGGTCCACCTCTTTGAATGCAATTGCAATTTTTTATAGGAAAATAATTAATAAATATTTTTCTCCTCATGCCCTTTAGAACACTTTCGAAAGAATGTGGAGACACATAAATCAACTTAGGATAGCAATTTTAGTGTTACCTATCCTAACATTCTCCCACTTCACATTATACATTACAATTGTATCCATGAGATACAAATAAAATATAATCAGCTACAGTGATCAAGACCCATGGCCTTGCACCAAGAGAACTTATCTGTGGTCATTGGCTTCATGAGAGAATCTGCAACATTATCCAAAGTGTCAACCTTCTCAATCAAAAATTTACCATTCTCAAACATTTCTCGCACAAAGTGATACTGAACATCAACATTCTTAGTACGATCATGATACATATGATTTTTAGCTAAACATATGGCATTCTAGCTATCACATCCAATCCTCACTATCCTGCAATCAAAACCAATTCCATTACCAAGTCTCTATAACCAAACCGCTTCCTTAGAAGCATGTGTAGCTGCCATATACTTTGCTTCGGTGGTGGATAATACAACTATAGGTTGTCTCTTACTCATCCAACTCACTGCACCTCCAAAAATATAAACATAACCACTAGTGGACCTTCGACTATCCAAGTCACCTACCTAATCTGCATCAACAAAACTCTACATGTCCAATAACTTATGGACACACCATCAGTAACATGATAAACCAAACAGTAATCTGAAGTACCACACAAATATCTAAACACTCTCTTGACAAAAGTACAATGCTCTCTACTAGGGTTAAACATAAGCCTACTCAAAACTCCCACTGCCCAGGATATATTTGGTCTAGTGCAAACTATTGTATACATTAAAATACCAACAAAACTAGCATAAGGAACGTTAGACATCTCTTAAAAATCATCATCAAAATTAGGACACATGTCTAAACTCATCTTAGTACCAACCAAAAATGGAATATTTACTAGTTTATAGTCATGCATATTAAACCTTTGCAAAATAGTATCAACATACTTACTTTGACTTAACCAAATATTTATGTGAACCCGATCTCTATTGATCTCCATCCCAAGAATATATTTTTCAACCCCCAAATCCTTCATACCAAATGTGCCAAAAAGCTGAGTCTTAAGCTCCTTAATCATCACCTTATGGTTACCCATAAAAAACATGTCATCAACATGCAAGACAATGATTAGAATCTGATTATCAATAACCTTAATATAAACACAATGATCCTCCTCACTTATAACAAAACCCAGCGTCAATGCAAAGGAATCAAACTTCTAGTACCACATCCTGGGTGACTATTTCAAACCATATAAAGATCTCTTTAACCTACAAACCAAGTGTTCTTTTTCTTTCACAACAAAACCATCCGGTTGTCACATATAAATTTATTCCTCAAGATCCCCATGTAAGAAATTAGTTTTGACATCCATTTTCTCTATTTCAAAATCATAAGCAACAACAATAGATAATAGGAATCTAATAGAAGTTAACTTAGCAACAAGAGAGAAAATTTTACCGAAATCAACTCCCTCTCTCTGGGAGTAGCCCATGGTCACCAATCTGGCCTTGTATCACTCTAATCGACCATTTGCTCCAAATTTATTTTTGAACACCCACTTGCAACCAATGGGCTTCCTTCCTTTGGGAAAACTCACAATATCCTAGGTATCACAACTATCTAAAGCCACCATCTCCTCCTGCATGGCTTGCATCCAAGACTCACTTTCTTCTAAAGAAAGAGCCTCCCCGTAGGATCTAGGTTCATTGTCAGTACTCAACAAAGCAACTAAACAATGAAAATTGGATGGGCTATACGTGCCAACTAGATTCTATTGCCTTGTGGATCTTCTCAAGGTAGGAGTAATGGGCTCATGTTGCTCTTTTTCTTCTACATTTTCATCCTAGACATTGTTTGAACTCCCTGAATCCTCTTCTTCTTCCCCATCCTCTAATCCATTTGGTTTTTCTTCCACATGTGCATCTTCCCACTTCTCAATCTTTGTCTTGAAGTGCACTATTTTTGTCTTATCTTTCTCCTTTGGTTGTTCTTCACATGAGTAAGCTCTAAACTCCCTGAAAATCACATCTCTATAGAAAACCATTTTACGGGTTAGTAGATTCCAAAGCTTATAACCTTTTACATTCTCAATATAACCAACAAAGATGCATTTTTGTGCTTTTGGATCCAACTAATAATACTTCTCTTGAGGCACATGAACAAAAGCCTCATAACCAAAGACCCTTAAATGTGAAACAAAAGACTTTCTACGCCACACTTCATAAGGAGTTTTATCAACAAGAGATAAACAAGGAGATCTATTAACCAAATAACATGTAGTACTTACAACTTCTACCCAAAAGCATCTATCAAGCTTAGCACCACTCAACATGCTCCTAACTCTTTCCATCAAGGTTCGGTTCATTCTTTCTGCTACCCCATTTTTTTGAGGTGTATAAGGAGTAGTCTTTTTTTTCGAGCAATACCTACATGCTTACATAACTCATGAAATTCCCTAGAATAATATTCACCCCCTTTATCAAATCTCAACACCCTTATAGATTTTAATTTGTTTACTTCTCAACTAAGGCTTTAAATTCCTTAAAATTAGTGAAAACTTCAGATTTTGCATGCATAAAATAAATCCAGGTGTATCTTCACACATCATCAATGAAAATAACATAATATTAAGATTTTCCAAAAGAGTCAACATCCACTAGTCCGAACACATCCAAATGAATGATCTCTAATAATCTCTTAGATTTATTAGTCTCATTAGGAAAATATGATCTATTCTATTTAAAAAACACAAAATGCTCACAAAAATCATTTTTACCAACAAAATAATCAGAAATACCATCAACCAACTTTTTAATCAAAACAGTCTTAAGACCTTTTTCACTTATGTGACCTAATCTGTGGTGCCACAACATACATACATTTTTAGTGCTAGTTACATTGGTAGAATTACAAAAATTAGATGCATTAAGCCTAAACAAAGTCCCAATCGGAGATCCTTTAGCAATCACCAAACTCCCTCTTACCAACTTGCAAACAGACTTGTCAAATGTCACATGCATTCCAGAATCATTCAACTTGGATACTGAAAGTAAATTTCTTGCAAGTCCTGAAATATGTAAAACATGATCAAGGGTTTTAACCCTTCCATTATTGAAACACAAATTTACCTTTCCCTTACCAACAATCTTCTTTGTCTTGTTATCACCAAGGAAAACTTCTCCCCCATCATATGAAGTAAACCACTCCTTGTGAGGAGTCATATGGTAGGAGCAACCTGAATCAATAAGCCAAGAATCATCACTAATAGTGTTAGGAAAAATAAACAAAGCATCAAAATCACCATCTTCTGAGGACTTTTCTATGGAAGCATCTAAACTCTTTTTCTTGTTCCTACACTCCTTCACATGTCCTCTCTTACCACAATCCTAACACTTTACTCTGTTCTTCCTGAGGATTTTAGAACATCCTTTAGACTTGTCTCTCTTCTTTTCCCCTTTAGGCCCTCCTTTTTCTTTGGACCTCACATTCATGGAATTTCTCATCTTTCAAAAGAAGTTTTGCAATGAGACTATCCATCTTCAGTTTTGGACCACCACCACTTATGAAAACAATTAGATTTTCCCAAGATTCATGTTAAGAATAAAGCGACAAAATACATTTATCTTCCTCTTCTATCTTAACATCTATAGATGCAAGCTGACTTATAGTCATATCAAAAACATTTAAATGTTCTGGAATAAAATCACCATCCTTCATTTTCAAAGAATACAAATTTCTTTTAAGATACAAATTATTAGTTAAAATTTTGGTTTGGAAAATATAACCTATCCTCTTCCACAAATTATATGTGGTAGATTCTTTTGAAACATTCAAGAGGATGAAATCTACAAGACACAACTAAATGGTTCCCCATGCCTTCTTGTCCATTTTCTTCCAATATTCATCAGACATTGATTATGGTTTCTTTTCACTTGAAACTGCCAACCACTGATCTCTCTCTTCAAGGAGAGCCATGGTTTACAATCTTCTTCACAAATCTGCAAATGCACAATGCACAAGCTCCCACTGCAACAAAAAATCCTTCAACACTCAAAGAAAGGCATCCCTCTTGTTGGTGATTCTTCTTACAACCCCCAATCCTAAAGAAAATCACAATGCCTAAACCAAGGGATCAAGAAGTTAAGAAAAAGGTCTTGCACTATCAACACATCAGGGACAAGAAAGGCCAACAAACAAGGCTATAATCATCCTTCTACACTTTGAGCTCCACAATACTCAGGAGGGTGTTCCTATTTAAATATTTTCTCATATAATAGAACTTGTACTAAACAATACATTGCATATTGTTAACATGTGGATGGTTCTCAAATGAATGTATAAAGGTTTTTATACATTTCATTACATTTAGGAATGATCCCTTTGCACCTTGAATCAACATTGAGAACAAATAAATTAAGAAAAATATCCATCTTAGATACATGAATGAGATACCACAAGATCATTCCCAATCATAACCCCTGTGTTCTTTAATCTCCATGAAGATAGAAAAAATAGAAATAAGTTAAACTTAAAAGAAAATATTCATTGAGATTTATAATGGTGATTCCTTCTAGAGTTTGCACAAGAGAAACACACTAGACCAGTGCCTTGTCCATTGGGTGCTCTATAACTGCTCCTTTATGTTGCATTGAAAACCATTCTTCAAACTTTATTTGGTTGCCCCAGGCCCCCAAAAATGAAGTACCAATCCTTACCTCTATCTAACACTTTGTTCTCTATTGTCTAGACTAGGCCAATTTTGAAAACACTGTCACAATCAACCCATTTACTGATATTGACATGAATGTGCAACTTCATAAGTTCCTAATTTTTCTACTATCATGTTCATCCATATGAATATGAACTCTACCATTAGGCACTAACTGAAATATACCATAATTTGGAAAGTGTATAACATATTCATCAAGTGAAGCATATTCATACATATTGTGACATCTTACATTATCTATCTCAGTATAATGCCCTATTGAATGATTTCCCAACTGAACTAAAAATTAAAAACACTCATAGTCCATTTGAGAGCCAGCATCACAAATGTTGACATCAAATTTAGTTTGCATGGAAAACATAAAACTTTCATAAACAATTTGTTCAATAGTCCCATCAAGAAGTATATGTCCTGATTTATTGAAGTCAAATTGCAGCTCCAAGTTTGAGAAATCAGATTGAACAAAAGATTTAGATAGCACCTTGGAGTTATTCTCTAATTTTTGTCCCATGCCAGACAAGCACTCATTATGTGTGATGAACAAAAAGTGTTCATACACAGGAATATTCTCAAACTAACTTGCATTATATTGACATTCACACTCACTTGAGCACTACAAATCAGTCACACTATTACATGCCCTAGTGGTCTGAAAACAATATTCATCAAAATCCATAACATCATTATCATCATTCAAATCAAAGTTATCACAACAAATATCAGTACTATCAACATCCCAACATCAACAAACACTTCCATCTCAGGTTTATACATGATGTCAAACCCATTCTTCAGACCATTATGCAATTCCAAATGAAATGCTTCAAATAAAGGCTCAAACATTTGAGAAATAATAGGGTCAACAAAAAGACATTCATTTGTGTTCACAACATCATGTGCATCATAAATTGATAGGTATGTTGACCCCAATGTGGAAGATTCATTGTAATCTGAAAGTTTTCATTAATAATTGAACAAGAATATTCATTTTTTTTCACACCAATGCACTCTTCATTGAATGAAAACGTGTCAATTTCTACAAAGAAACAAGCATATTCCAACTCATCATTATTTTCATGAGCTAGTGGCTTCACATATAAATTTGAATCAACACATTTCCCAATATTATGCACATCAACATCCTCTTCATGTGTCACTAACATTTCCATCTCTACTTCACATAAGTAGTCACAAGCAACAATGACATAATAATCTTCATAGGTGTCATACTCAACCTCATCAACATATTCATCACATTTAGCACTGTGCTTAAGATTCAGATATTGAAAACACACACTTTTATCTTTAAAGTCATCATCATTCACAGAGCTAGTATGCTCTATTGATAGAAAACCTAAACTATATTCTAGATATTCACTAAATGAAATTTGTTCATTCACTTGTGAACAAGTGATTTCATCAACATTCATATCACTACATCCTTTATGTGAAGCAATCACTTCTAGATCATCCTCATAAAAATAATCAGGTTCTAATTTTTCTCACATTTAACAATCTGACAGTTGTTACCAGCATTCTGGGACATGAAACTCCTTTCATGATCACATCTATATTTCTCAACAATCCCTATTCAATCAAATACCTAATCAAGATTAATGGGCTTCAACTCTTTTGGCAAGGTACTCAACCCTAGCTCAAAGATTTCACAAAATAAATCAATGCACATTGAATCCTTAGGTTTAAAATTTTTGGGGACCTCCAACAAGGCATCTAGAAACCTTGCAAACAAATCATGTGATTCTCCCTTGTGCCTCTTCATGTCAGAAAATTATTGAACAAAAGACATAGGATAGACACTTCTCAAATTTTGCTCATACTCAACTTGGAGTTCACTATGATTTTCATGTTGTAATGATGGAAAAATCATAACAACAAAGATATAACTATCTTGACAATAGTTTTCATTTTCTTCCTTGGATTGGAAGTATGCATAAGATGTTCTAGGAACACCAACACTTGTAGCCACGTGTCCCTTCATCATTGAATATTTTGAGTTGTTTTCAATATCCATGACAATTTGATATGCCTAATGAAGTGTTGTAGGATCTTTATCTCTTAACAGATAGCTCATTTCTTCATCAAATGTACCCAGGTATACAAACAAGCATAATGTGTCACTTGGTCTTATACTTTCAGGAATGTCACCTAATGTTTTTGCAAATCTGAGATTGAAAGCTAGGACTAACTCTTCTTCTTTCTCGATGTTCATACATTTTTGTCTCACTGAACTTGGATCAATTCTCTCACCAAACTGTTCTATGAATGCTGTCATGAACTCATTAGACGAAGAGATAGAACACACTGGAAAATATGAAAACCAATATTTTGCATCTTCCTTCAAAGATTGAACAAAGAACTTCATGACAACATCTTCATGACTTATCTCATAATCTCCCATCAAATCAAAAACCTCTTTCAGATGTTGAGATGTTGATTCTAAGCTTTTCCCTTTGAACTTTGGCAAGTGTTCGCTAACTTCAAATTAGGAACAAGGTTTAGGAAACCTTGAATACCATTAAAATTTAATGGTCTATATCTTTCAATAGAGAAATTTCTTTGATGAAATGATAGGGGCTGCACACTTTTCATGTTTACATCTAACACCCCACAGGGATATACAGGTGGATGATACATTTTCTTACACCTTTTGAAAACTTCCTACATCAACTCTATAGTTGATCAATCACTGCCCTATTTATTTCTTTTATTATGACCTTAAAATATTACAATGCATAACCCAAATCCATCTACACCTAAGATCTCTTTAGTGGGCATATTAAAGAACAAGCATACTTCTTCAACATAATACACAGGCTGCAAATTATAACTCAGAAGTATGTAGAATTATCACTATTATTTCCCTTTCTTAGTGTTTAGTTTCACTCAATAGGGAACCAATTTTTTTCAAGAATTTCAAATATGGTTTTCATACACAAGCTTATCCTTCTTGAAAACCAAAATATGAAAAATACCTGGAAATGTTGCAGTTGCTACAAATTTTCCTTCCTGACTGGAAACATTTATAGATCTAAAACATTCTTCATAATTTCATCAGGTTCTTTTCATAGAGTCACCACCTCTCTACATAGAGGACTAAACTTCAAACAATATGAAGCTCTTTCAAAGATGAATTTCAATATGGGTATCCTCTAATAGCAGAGTCACACATAAGTTCTTTTAAATCTGCTGCAACAAAACCTCTTTCAGGTCTAAAAAACTTTAATGTCTGAACCAGATGTTCAGATTCATCAAATGCTTGACTCTTTCCAAATGGAAACTCTTCTGATCTCCCTAGTAGAGTCACCAATTTGTTGGTGTTTTTTTTCCAGCAGAACCTTGAAAATCCTCTAAATGATAGTCATTCCTTATGCTTAAGAACTTCAAGATTAGTGGCCAACGAACAGGAGATGGATTTTACAATTTTCTCCCTCGTACTTCAGGCTCTACAAAACCTAGGAGGGTGATCCTATGTGACACTGGATGCAAACATTCAACTTATAGTGCAACACAATGTAAATCAACCAAACTTCACATAATATAACAAGAGTGTGTATGACTGCCTCAAATAATGGTGAACGCCTTGTTGTCATTCCATTATAGGCATGAAGTTGAGAGACAAAATAAACATAAAACTAAAACAATAAAAGGTTGTTTGAATTTAAAGATTATTTCTGAGAATGGGGAAAGACAACTATGCAAAACCATTGCCTGCTTTGGGCTACAGAGTCACATATCATACACATCATTTCATAATACTATAACATAATCTTGATGACCAACAAAATTCTATCACATTATGATAGAAAGGTTTGCTTAAACCTATCATAAATTCTACTTAACAATCCATCTAAAAATGTAATACCCTCATATCTACTTGCAAGCATTTACACCACTCCTTGAATAGAAAGCAAACAAACAAATAAATCAAACAACAAATGTGTTTGAAGAACCTCCATAACTTTGTTATTTCAATTCAAAAGATACTACATCCCAAACATATAGACAATTACATAATAGTATATGATCAAATCTTTGCACTCAAGTTACAAAAGCATTACAATTTGTGGACTTACAGTCTATGTATCTTTACTCTTAGCATTCAACAATTATAATACATAGCCTCTTTCATGGCCAAAACATAAAGCTAAGAGCCTTCCCAGAAATCAGAACCCCTACAAATGAAATAGAAATTATATTTTAAAGAAGAGAGGAGTTGGTAAATATGTTTTTACAGATTGATGACTCTAGTGGGGAGATAAGAAAAGTGTCTATTTGGAAAGAGTCAAAAATTTGGTGAATCTGAACATCTGGTTCAGATATTAAATTTTTCAGACCTGGAAGAGGTTTTGTTGCAACAGATTTAAAAGAATTTATGTGTGACTCTATTGTTGGAGGAGACCCAAAATGAAATTCATATTTGAAAGAGCTTCATATTGTTTGAAGTTTAGTCCTCTATGAAGAGAGGTGGCGAATATGTGAAAAGAACCTAATGAAATTATGAAGAATGTTTCAGATCTATAAAGATTTCTAGTTAGGAAGGAAAATTTGCAGCAGTTGCAACATATCCAGGTCATGATGAAAGAAAGAAATAGGGTAGTGAATGAATGCTGAAAATTTGGAAAATGTGTAAGAAAATGTACCATCCACTTGTATATCCCTGTGGGGTGTCAGATGTGAACATGAAAAGTGTGTAGCCCCTATCATGTCATAAAAAAAAATCTCTATTGAAAGATATAGAGCCATAAATTTTAATGGTATTCAAAGTTTCCCAAACCTTGTTCTTAATGAAGTCAGGGAACACTTGCCAATTTTCAAAGGGAAAAGCTTAGAATTAGCATCTCAACATCTGCAAGAGTTCTCTGATTTGATGGGATATTATGAGATAATCCATGAAGATGTTGTCAAGAAGTTCTTTGTTCAATCTCTGAAGGAAGATTCTAGAGATTGGTTTTCAAATTTACCAGTATGTTCCATCTCTTCATGGAATGAGTTAATGTCAACATTCATAGAATATTTTGGTGAGAGAATTGATCCAAGATCAATGAGACAAAAATTCATGGACATTCAGAAGGAAGAAGATGAGTTGGTTCCTACATTCAATCTCATATTTTCAAAGGAAATAAGGGATATTCCAAAAAATATAAGACCAAATGATGCATTGTGCTTGTTTGTTTACCTTGATGCATTTGATGAAGAAATGAGCTATTTGTTAAGAGATAAAGATCCAGCAACACTTCCTTTTAATGTGTCGACAAAGGTTAGGTCGACATACTGCTAAATCTACCCCGGAGCCCATCTTCGCTGATTAAAATTTTGCAACTCAGGGATCATCTTGCAAATATGCATGGTAGAATGTTTCTTGGTACATATGGTAGTATGCCTGATCAATTTTGTGCTCCCCGAATGAGTTTTGATGAGCTATTTAATGCTTTTCTGATTGCGATCGAGCTAAATTTGGTATTTCAAAAATTTGCAAATTTCACAATTTTGAAGGCCACCCATTTCTTGTTTTGGTCTAAAACATTTTCAATTCCATTTTCATAAAAAAGGTCCATATGATGCATTATTTTAATGTGTTTCGATTGCGGTGAACACATTTGATAGGCCAGTATATAAAGGAGGTACCTAAATTCTAATTGTTGGGAAAAATCTATTTTAAAACCCATGTTTTAAATAATTGATTATGACTCCACTCGCAAAAAATCATGGCTCCAAGGGTCCCCGTTTGCACACAATGAATTTTCCTTGTTTGGGCGGTAGGCGAAATTAAAATTGGCACATTTCCTAATGTTTTAAAATCTAATATTTAAAGTATTCTAAACATTTTAAATGTTATTAAAAGGTAAATATGCACGTGAATGGGAGTTTTAGGGCAAACTTTAATATTTACAAACTTTGTAAAGTTTAAACTTTATAAGTCTTGCCTTGCATGTTGTCGTAGCAGAAGCTAGCGAGCAAGCGAGAGAGTTGTAGCAAGCATGGAGAGGGAGTAAAGTATTTTTTAAATGACTTGGGGAAGGTTTTGGAGTATTAAAATCAAAGGAATTTGCTGATTTTAGCCTCAAAAATTGGCCTACAACTCTTTTCACACCCCAACAATGTTTTTATTATAATTTGATGCATTTTTAAATGCTCATTATTAGGGGAAATGACCCATAAATTAAATAAATGTCTTGCATCATAGAGAATGACTTGCAAAGCTGTTGTTGTCAATCAGATTGCACCCGAACGCTTGAATGGTAAAATTCAACAATCTATTAAAACATGGGAACTATCTTTAGGCTGTGAGTATTCCTATGGCGAAGATAGACCTCCAGATTCTAGGCTGGTTCCTATATAATTTTCAGATTATGTACTTAAACTTTGATTGGAAAAGGAAGAGAGACTTATTTTAATGCAAACTGGAAAATTTGAATTATGGTGATGCACCTAAATGGAAAAGATGATAAAACCTATAGACTGATTCACAACTATTCTCAAGAAAATTGTTCACACAGTTCAGAAATGATCACAAAAATGTTTCCAAAGAAGGCCAAACAACTTGTCTTTTCAGAAGGAAAATAAATTTTCACAACTTGAAGAATGAAGTGATTATAGCACAACCTAAGACCTGTGATATGATGTACAAATATGAACAAGACAAAAATAAAGGTTTTTAATAGCTAAAACACAATAATTTCATTGAAATTATTCATAAGGATAGTTTGTATAATTCTGAAAAGGAAAACTTGATGAATTTTGAAAGAAAATAGCAGGAAAATACTGCAAAATGATACAAAAATGAAGTTGTAAAACCTGTTGGAATATATTAAAATCTAAAAGTTGAGTTACATGATAATTCACTTTGCAGAATGCAAAGGATGAAAAACAAGAACTAGGAAAAATAATTAAGTTTTTCCAATATATACAAAGGCATGCACAAAGCAACCAACAATAGAACTAAAAGCCAAATGAAGTGAAAAATGATAACTCCAAAGTGAAATCCGAGCAGAAGAGGAAACCCTGATAAAAATAGCTCAAAAATGAAGTGAACTGCTCTCTTCGCCTAGAAAACTCCACCTCTCCATGTGCATGGCTAGAATATCTCGTGAACTGAAGTGAAATTGAAGGAACAGCCTCATCATTTGCACGAACTGAACAACTGAACTAGCAGCTCCACTTGTGCATGAGCTAATTTTTTATATTTAGATTCTTCAATATTTTTCACTCCATGCGCAATCCAAAAATAGCACATTATATGCAACCTTGTCTTGCAGCTACAGTCAAACTTCATCTTCATGCCTTTATCGATCATGCACGACTGGGGGGTAACTCAATGTTTAAAATTTGCTCCAAAAATAGCTAAAATAATTAAATGATTTATAACTTATCATTTAATTAATCAACTTTACATGTATAAGAAAACATAACATTAAGATTAATATCAAATTAGAGTTTTGACTCTAATTTTTGGGCTCCAAGCATATTATAATTTCGCCACCACACTTAGCATATAATTGGTCGGTCATAACATATGTCAAATAATTGTAAAAGGTTGACCACATAAGCAAAAAAAATTAGACAATGATTAATAAAACTTAATAAAAAACAAAGTCAAAGCTTCGAATTAGGGCTGGATATGCCTGAGTAACCCTAATCACTCGACCACTCTTTCACTATGCTTGTTTGAGAAACTTCTTGTTGCGCCACCATGAGAGGTTTTGAACTAGAGCTCTGTAGGAGATTTAACTGTGACTGGGAGCGCGACCTAGTGTTAACTTGAACTTTTATTGAAGATCTTCGAATCCTTCATGCGTGCTAATTTTCTTTCTTCTTTCATTTATCATGCTGTTATCTTTTCAAAATTTGTGTAAGAAATGAAAACTCTCTTCTCCTTTGAAATAAATGACCCTCCTGGTCAAGCTGTGATGAAAACTAGAAAGAAACTAGTGTTTCTTACCTCTCTCTATGCATACTTTTGAGGGTTTTAAAGCTTGAGGCCATGGCTTCTAACTTTATATTGTTGCTTTATCTTGGCATTACATTGATAGAACTAATAAGATTCTTCATTGTAGAATTTGTAATTTCCTGTTGATGCTTGCATATACCTTTATTTTTTTGTCATCTACATGGTTGTCACGGATTGGTGAAGATTTCTTGAGAACTATGAACTGGGTCCTCATGAAATTTAGTGGGTTTCTTCATAAATACTATTTTCTAATTTTTATCCAAAAATCACAAAAACCCACTTTGTAATTTTTGAGATATGAGTAAAACACGACTATGGTTGCTCTAAACCTTGCTGGTCTTTATGATTGCATTTTTCCATTCTCTCCTCTTGTATTGAATTTGACTGCTCTTGAGAGCTCGAGACAACGTTGTCTTTGCTATTTTCTACTCCTTGTGAAAAGATGAAAATATTTGTGTATAAAACCTTGACTAGGCTTTTCAAAACAACAAATGAGGGTTTCAAAAGAGAATAAACCCATGGCTTGAATCTTTGCAGGCCTTTGTATTCTTCATCTTGTCTCCAAAGTCTATCAACCTCATGAGTGTTGACTACTTCACTTGAAACTTGAATGGTGGCTCGTTTAATTACCTTTGTGATTTATTTCATTTAACAGAAGAAGACTCTAGTGAATATTTGTCTCTTCCAAATCTTGTACACACAAACCTATGATAATGCTTCACTGTTCATAAGTAGCAGACTATTAATTTTCTCATTGTCTTGCAAGAATGTTATCATGCCTTCCATAATATTAAGCTTTGAATGTCATTACTATCACTGTGCATACATGAAAGATTTATATCGTTTTAATGCTGCTCTCTCAGAAAATTATACTACTGCAATTATGACTGTTGTCAACCTATATGACCATAATATCATTTTATTACTGTCCCTTTCTTTGGATTTGGCACTTAGTTCATGATATTGGCAATTTCCTCATAATGGCACATTTTTGCTCATGGAGCCTTGAATAATCATGATTATTCCAAAGTTGTGACATTATCTCCTTTATTTGAAACTATACATTTTGCTTTTGATGGATTTGACTGTCAAAATGTTGTCTATGCTAGTATACCTTATAATAGATTATTCAATTGTGGATGATCATCTTTTGTTGTCCAGAATGATTGTTGCTTTAGCTACTATGGTGAATACTCATTGTCCTTTGTATAATCAGTTCCAAAACTCCATGAAATAGCTTGATGCTTGATATTTTGTTTTATGAACACTGTTTATGCCTAGCAAAATTCCATTTGATCATGCATATATCTGAAGATCTCTTGATGATGCTTTCTTGATGTCATAATGTTATAATGTCTTACTTACAGTCAAGTAGACTGTCTTCTTGATGTCATTGTTCCTCCTGAGTCTCTTGAAGACTTCATATATCAATGAAATTGATGAGTTCTTTACATGTTTTGATCATTCTTTTAGCATGATGGGCAATATAAAATAATTGCTCAAACTATTTACACATATTGAAATAAGGCTGCTTATATGTTTTTTCCTTCTTAGTTTCAGCAAATTTCTTAATGACTGTTCTGACAATGTTAATGACTCACATGTGTAACTTGGGAGTGTCCTCTTTGATATGTCGGGCTCAACCCTTGTGGGAGCCCGTTTTATCCCACATATCTGACAAAAATGATCACGATCATAATAAACCTATTCCTGCACAGTGAAAAAACATGTTAGCAAAATAATTTAAGCTGAAAGCTTTCTCTTTTCTTTATGCTCTTTTAACTTGATCATTTGATGGATGCCTGAATGGATGTAGATTATATTCATGTTGGCAATGTAGGCATAGAACTGATTTTGATTCATCATTGCTTAGATTCAATCTCTAACCTCATTTCCACTCATCCTACAGGACAACTCAAGGAGACCGGAGTCAAGGAACCTAGAAAGATTCAACAACCCCAGTTCAAGATATCAAGCATCACTGGCTCCATCATTACATGCAATGATGAACCACCCTCCTTTCTATATTTATATTGTCCACAATTGTATAGTTTACAATCTATTTTTGTACCTATCATTTGATTTAGCTACTCCCACGGCTTGTGTGGGATCTTGATCTTTACAATATGAATAAAACAACATTTGTTATGCAAATGTCTAATTTTATGTTACAAGTACTTGCATAATAAAACTGAAAATCAAATGTAATCTGATTTTTTACATGATGACACATACCTAGCAGCAAAATTTGAAACTTCAGCACCTCTCAAAAAATGAATTCAATTCAGCTCTACCTATTTGAGCTGGTAGTGAAAAATAGTTAACAACTGCTCTCTACCACAGAAATTGAAGATCAATCACGTTTTTTGTATTTGGGGCAATTTTTTAGAGTGTTTGCAAATTCAATATGAATGTTTCTTCATCGAAAAGCTTTCCCAATCTATTCCTTACGCCTTGGGAGCATTTTTGCAACATTTTAAGCTTTTGTAGAGTGTCAGTAACCAAATAAATGGCTCAAGTACAACATTCACGACTTGCATCTCATTCTTCTTTAGTTCCAGGCAGAATGCATTAGAAGGATTGCAAACCAACTGTTTGACAAAATTTCATTCTATTTGCAATATAAAATGAGGCCTCCAAAATGTATAAATATATGATTAAATCATATATTTAAATATCAATGGTGGAGTTAACAACATATGGATACAAATTTTTACCTATTGAGCAAAATGGAAACTAGGTAAGTGGGTTTTGACCCTGAGGTTAATATTTTTCACTTGCAAAGTGAAAATGAGGGCATAAAACATGTTTTTACAAGCAAGTAAAAAGTTGCACGAAATTTGCAAGTTGAAAAGGATGCACAAACTTCAGTTGCAAAAGAATAAGGAAAATAATGAATAAGAAGGCATTCTTTAAATGCAAATTTGTTGCAAATCTAAAGGTTTAGTTGGTGACAAGTGTCAGACAGAGATTCAATTTGAGTTTATTCTCTTCTTTATATTGTAATTTTTGTCTCATTTGTGGGGGTTCCAGGTTCTCCAAGTTGAAGATATAATTTTGTACAAGGTTGTCTCTAGATTAGGAGTTTTTCAAATTTCAGAGCTCAATGCTCTAATCCATTTTGTAATGGCAAGCAAATCAGTTTGCAGATTACGATGAACTATGTCATATTGTAATGTCTTTAGAATGTATGCATTATATTTTTAATCAAATTAATCAAGGATTATGATGGTTTTTGTTGAACATGTTAAACTGTGCTCTCATTTAAATGTTGAATATATTGTGTTGCATTCGGGATCTATAAGAATGTTGCAGATGTGTCCTAAAGAGACCTCATTATTGTAATGCAGTAATGATTTAATGGTCATTGGTTATGTGTTCAGGCTATTACCAGATAGATTACTTCATTTTGACTCTATTATGGACAAGGCACTAGTCCAGTGTATTTCTTTTGTGTAAACCTGGAAAGAATCACCATAGAAAAACTTAATGAATCTTTCCCATTTTCATGTTTAACTTATTTCTAGCTTTTTGTATCTTCATGGAGATTAAAGAACACATGGGTTATGCTTGGGAATGATCTTATTATAACTCATTTGTGTATCTGAGATGAAGATTTCTCTTAATTTATTTGTTCTTAGTGTTGATTCAAGGTGCAAAGGGATTATGCCTAAATGTAATTAAATGTATAAAACCCTTTATACATTGATCTGAGAACCATCCACATGTTAGAAATTTGCAATGTGTTGTTTAGTGCAAGTATTATCATATGAGAAGATCTTTAAATAGGAACACCCTCCCGATTCTTGTGGAGCTCAAAGTGCAGAAGGTTGATTATAGCCTTGTTCATTGGTATTTCTTGTCCTTGATGTGTTGATAGTGCAAAACCTTTGTCTTAACCTCTTGATCCCTTGGTTTAGGCATTGTGATTTTCCTTAGGATTGGGGGTTGCAAGAAAAATCACCAACACCTCTCTTAACAAAACCGTTAGCTCTGATACCAAATATTGGAAATCAAGGTATAACTTGTAATAATATGAACTTATCAAAGTGATTGCAAATCTGAAATTATATTTACAATATTATCATAAAATGTTTAATTGATTAATAGTTGTAACAATGAAAGAAAATTTTACAATACCACAAGTGACACAAGATGTTACACCTCAATTGTGTAATTACTATTTACTATTACTATGTAGGGTAAACTAGAGATGAATAAATTATGCTTGTACTTGGTTATCAATGCATTATGAATGTATGTTATCACATATGATGTTGTGTGAAAGAAATGCATATATGTGAAATGATGGTTATTGAATTGATATTCTAACTTTGGAGATGTATTATGTGTACTGCATATTTTGTGAACAGGTGACTACCGTGAGCATGTGTTAGTGGTTGCAAGTAAATGTTCATTCCTCCAGGTGGAGGGGAAGTATCACTCAAGAGAAGATCTTGGTCGGGTAACCGGTAATGTAAACTATATGAGCATACACACACCACAGTTGAATGGTTTAGTATATACATAGAAGTGAGAAGTTGGTAAGTCATCCTTAGTTGATGTGTCTGCATTAGTAGAGTCTTGCTTACTATTGAATGCATGCTTGGGTGATGTTTATCTGTCTGAGCTTGTGAGTCCTTCTTTATGTTACTGTGCTTTATTGTGTGGATCATTTGACTAACATGATTGTTATATAATATATATATATATATATATATATATGTTTGTATATATGTACGAATACACACATAAGCATAAAAGCTTAATAGAGGAGTGTGTATATACATATATATTTATATAATATATTATTGTCGTGCATGAATGGTCACTCATTTGTATTCATTTGTATATCGAATGTATACATACTTGTTTGACATAGGATATAAATATATATTAGTATATATACATATTCATATATATATGAGGGATAGTGTTAATTCTATTTATCAAGCATGCATATATATGTATAGGTGCATATATAAATGTATATATTTATAACCATATGATGTTGTTATGTGTTTGAGGGTTACATATTTTGAGCTTTCTATCGATACATATTTACGTAAAAAGTATACATGTATATGAGTATATACATACATTGATCTGTGTTGAGATCATAATCATACGTATGTATGTGTAGGTAGAAATACTTACAAACATACTCACACGTGGAATCAATTATATATATATGAATATATATACACTTAAACGAATGCATGTATCGATGAGGATATGATATGATAAGGGTAACCTGATATATGGGTGAACATATTAAATACGTATATGAGTATAAGTATGTAGTATTATGGATTTGTAATTACAAGTATATTTTATGCAATATAGAATACTAGGTTTTGTAAATAATAGAATATAATATATATATATATATATATATATTTGTCTAAAGCATTTCACAAATGCTAGTATCTGGGATAAATAATGGGACACAACCTTTTAAGAGGCAGTAAACATATATGATATATGTATATGGTGGCATAATATATAGCGTTGGGTATATCTTATAAGGCGTAATATACACAACACATATGATACTTGTAAAGTTTCATATTTAAGGCTTTGGTCAGCACAGTTTTATAAACTATATACCATGGCGAAGAGAAAGGTATCCAATTGAAGGTATAAGCCACCATTTGGTGAAGAACATAGTATATGGAGGCCACATAGGGAAAACATACAACAAGCTTATAGTTTAGATGTTGATTATGAACCTTGGCAGCGTTGTATGTATATTTATAAGGATTTAAATTACTTGCATTTTGAATGCTGAGTATAAAATGAAAATTCTATGATACTTGTGACTATGTTTTTAGAGGCCATGTATATTGCTTAAGACTATGTTTAGAGAAGTTGAGTCTTACTCACATTGTCATGCTTTATGGAACACCAATATTTCATTTAAATCTCACAACATTATGTCGATACAAGATATAGACTTAGTCGACACCATAGTGGAGATCAAATTTGACTTGGTAAACATATCTACCATGTTATATACATTTTTCGATGACTTTTTCAAACGTATTTAACATCTTAGTCGACTCATTCTCTAAAGCAAGTCGATAATGCTTGGTGTTATGAATTGGTAGTTGGTTGTTTCTGAAGGCAAGGAAACCACACCAACAGTCAAGAGTGTGGATGAATTTGGTGCCACCTTTGGAAACCCAATTGTTGTAGATGTCTATTGCAAGAGATAATTTGAATTGAGCATATGCAGATTTGAATAAGTCTTGGAATGTTGTCAATATTGCAAGTCGACTAGTAGGTGGTTTTGCTAAGTATGAACTTAGGAAGTCACCACCTTTCCTATGTGTTCTATGTGTTGCTTTGCATGGAGCTTGTTGTCCATTATCATGCCTAAACTATAGGCTATGCAGTTACCAAAGTACTTTATAAATAGCTGAGCCATTTAATTTGAAGGGACACATTCTTTCACAAGATTATGCATCTTTTTCATTCTTCTTGCAAGTCTTTATACTACATCATTTCGGGCCATACTCTGTTTTATATTGTGTGAGAAAATGAGAGAGTTTTATTTGTTGTGAGGAAGATTGTTGTTGAGAGAAGTAAGCTATCAACTTGAGAGATAGAGTTTCCTTGTGACGTTCTAGAGAAGTTGATTATCAAGCTTCTTGTTGTTGGAAAGGGTTGCATTGATTTCATTTATTTGGATAAGTGATAACATGCATGAGGATCTCTTCTTCTTTTCTATTTTACTTATGAATGATGTGTCTTCCATGAATGCTTGAGTTGTCTTTTCTAGTGTGTGCATTAGAGAAATTAGAGTGTCTTTGAAAAGGAAATTGAAGCTTTTATGATGTTTTCATGTTGTGCTTGTAAGTACTCCATAATAGGAGATTAGTGTTTATCATAGGTATTATATACTAGGTATGGTTGAACATGAGAGGCACTTGTGATACACTTAGCTAAGTTATTGATTTAACTAGGAAAGCTTGTGTTTACTCCTAGGATAGTTAATCCTGTATGGTAGGGAGGTTGTGTACTTACTTGTTAAGTAGGTTTATTCCAAGTATGTAAAATGGTGAAAGGTTATCTCTAGGATGATAGATTATCCATTGAAATAAATACCTAGCTTGTGTACTTACTTTTTAAGTAGGTTTATTCCAAGTAGATTAAAATGGTGATAGGTTATCCCTGGGATGATAGACTATCCATTGAACGAAATACCTATGCATAGTTTAACATGGCCTTAAGTCAAATCGGCCTTGAGTAGTGTATGTGATAGATGACCCTCAGTAGAACATACTAAATGAAACACTTTGATCAAAGTAGTGGGAATTTCTGAGACACCACTATAGATAGTGGGAATTCCAAGACTTCAAATTATCAATTCACTATGATCCAATAATACATGCTAGTCTTAGATTGTGGGATTACAAGTTCTAGTTATGTAGGACACAACACTATACTCAGTTGGTTGTCATTATTGGTCACTCTACCAATCTCTTCATCGAAGGGAAGGTCCATCTATCAAATGATAGATGTGAGGGGGAATGCATTAAGAGTCTGTAGTTGGCAAAAAAGCGCTTGAGTGATGTTTCTCCTCCACAACAGACGACATAAGAACCAAGATTTGAAAAGAAGGATCCTAGACCGTCTTACAACTATTTGTTCCAAAGCTCATTGAGCTATGTATGTAAATGTATGCATCATTGTATTGTTGTAACTTTTGAATTGTAATGGAACGGAATCTTGATTATAATTTGTTATGACATCTTGTTCATATATTCTCAATAAAGAAAAGATTTTTTATTGTAATGGCATGTTACTTAGTTTATTTACTTGAAAGGTAAAAAAATTAGAAATTTTTACCATGGTGATGGGTTGGCATGTTACACAAGATATATGTGGAGAAAATCTTGCAGGAAAAAAATCCACACCCAACGAGATCTAATGTTTGTATTAATCTTCAAGGAAGTACATCAATACAAAAATCCCCTCTACAATTTGACAGCACTTCGTCATCTTGAAAAATTGCAAAGAACTCATACTAAACCACCATCCAAAGGCTCCAATATATAGAAGTTTGTGGGAGAGAATACCACAAATGCTATCCCAAAACAATAAACAAAACCACTTGTAAAAACCCATGCCCCCCTTAGTGGACAAACCATAAACATGGAATAAAATATTGAATAATCACATGGCCTTCACATGGGCACCTAACCCTCAGCCAATAAGAAATGGTCAAACTCGAGTGCTCCATAACTCTCTAATGGCTCTGACAGCAACATGCAAGATCATGCACCACCATGAAAACTTGGGCGCCCAACCATACAAGAGCATGAAAAACATGCAAGCACATGCACACTCACGTGGTCCCAACCTAGAAATTTGAACATCCAAGAGGAATATGCCTCCAAAATGCTTTGTAACTGCCACCGTGATGGGTCCACCTCTTTGAATGCAATTACAATTTTTCGTAAGAAAATAATTAATAAATATTTTATCCCTCATGTCCTCTAGAACACTTTCCAAAGAACGTGGAGACACATAAATCAACTTAGGACATCAATTTTAATGTCACCTATCTTAACAGGTAGGAAGGATTTACATTCTATTTTTTGTATGAGGAACAAGGCTGCCCAAGTATAGGACAAGGCCGCACAAACAAAGATAACCAAATTTTAAACTTTTAAGCCTACAAAACCAGGTTGCCCCACTGATGACCACACCACCCTGCAATGCTACCAAAGTGCCCCACTAGGAACAAAGTCACCCAAGTAGATAAAATTTTTATAGGCAATCTGAGTCAATTATGGGTGAAACAAGGTTGCTTACATACAATACCAGGCCAACTGGGAAATAAATCATCTAAATTCATTTTAAACCCAAATGAAAGATTCCAAAGTCCATTTTAACATTTGCATTGCATAAGTATAAAGTTCATGGTATAATTATGCTCGGTTGCAACACCAAGACACATAACTAATCTAATACTCTTTTCTATTATCAATTATTACATTCCTTCTCAATGAGAGGTCCAATAACATTATTATTATAATTTACATGAGATAAAGTGACTAATTACATAAATAAGAATCAATAGAGAATGACACACTTGTGCATCTCAATCCATGAACCTTCGGCCCCCAATAGTGGTTACCACTTCACCCAACCTCATAGAATCAAAAGATCCACCCCATCGTGCTAGGAGATAATAACATGGGCCACAAGCACAACACTCACGCCAAGCACATTGGGAGATGGCTTACACACACACCATACACATCATATATAAAACAATAATCTAAGATCATAGAATGGATCAAATACAAGACCTCATTTGACACAACCACAAATGGAATATCACAAATCCACATTGGGAAAACTCACTAATGTCACATATCAATTCCACATTAGGAAAACTCACTAATTCCATATGACAAACATTCAAGACACTAGGGTAAGATGATAGAGAGCTAGTAGGGAATGTCATCATGGTGCTCATCGATATAGTACATGCCAAATCTAGTATCTAGATCTCATATAGACGAGAGTACTTGACCTTACAAGACCCAAGTTCCCTGAACTGACATGTATTCCCAATCATCCTTAGCCTTTACAAGCACTCAAGGCATGAGAGGGGCGTACATTATCTTAATTAATTAATTACCCATGTTCCATTAATTATCACTCAAGATTAGATGACTCCCCATCCATGATCAACCTACTTGTCAGTTTAGGTCGAGGACACATTGGGAGTCACTCCAATACCCTCTCTAGTACCTTATTCCTAGGATCTTCACACTCATCAATGAGTGTGGCACGAAAAACAATGCAAAAATTACATGACAAATTTATATTGTTAGAAACTTGAAAACATAATCTTAAAATAATACTTACGAAAATCCATTAAGGAGAATCAATATCCCCCAAAATAAAGCATTCATAATTCACTTTTAAATTCAAAATTTTAATAATATTTTGAATGCCAAAAACCAAAATTTTCATGCAAACTCCATTAATAGAGGTTCAAATTTTCCATTTTTTTAAAATTCAAAAATTCAAAAAAATGAAAAGTGCCCTTTTGCTCCACACACACAACAACAACCATTTTATGAAATAAAATTTGAATTTCAAGCATTTTTTAAAATTTAGGCATTATGAGGTTACATTTTGGAATTTCTCAAAATTTACAAAAATCAAATTTATTTCTACATGCCTTTTGAATTTGAAACTAGATTAGGTGTACTAATACTTCACCAATCATATACTAAATAATCAAAATCCAAAACAGTGAATGGAGGAAAAATGAATAACTTACCTCAATTTTGTTGTCACATAAAATCACACACAACAATGAAAACACAAGGAGAGAGAGTGAATCCAACATGCAAGCAATCCCCTTCCCATCCTTATCCTGTTGCATCCAATCTCATCCAATTTCGTTCAAAATTGCATTCCCAATTTCATTTTCAATTTTTTTGGCAAGAAGAGGGTTTTAGAGCCCAATTTTCTCCGAAACAAGAATAATCCATAAAATGCTAATTCCTTTTTCCTTTTAACCCATTTATTTCCCATTATTTTTCTAATTTTCTTTATTTCAAATTCCAAAAATTCAATTTAACAAATAAAACAATTTACCTTTATTCATTTGCAATTATTTAACAATACAATTATCTCGACTATAAATACACATTCTCACCCTAGGGTTTTTTTGAAATTATTTAACTTAACTATATTTTTCCAATTTTTATGGAAATAAACCCTAGACATAAAAATAATCTTTTAACTCACCAAACATTTCTTTACGATCAAAAAGGGAAATTTAAAATATCATTTACATATTTACCTTAATTTGATTCCATAATTAAATACAATTAATGAAGAAAATATGCAATTCATTAAATATTTTTACAAAAAATCATGAAATTAGGAAATCATTTAAATCAAGCATACACTAGCATTTCACAACACATAGGGATTTTGGAATAATTCCTAACTCAAATCTAGGTTCACATAGGGTCAAATATGAAACATACTATAATCAATTCGAGTACGATCAAGGAATAAAAAGGGAGGCCCAATGTGACATCTTCGAATTAACCACTGTTGGGGAATAAATTAGAGTTGTGTAGTCGGGTGGAGAAATAACCTTGTACCTATAAACACTCGATGCATGCCAATGGTACCTACTCAATTTATATATAGTTGAAGAACAACATAATCACCCAACAAGTTCAATAGCTTAATGCATAAAATAGCATCCATACATCTATCATATAACTCATTCCTTGAACCTCAATAACTAAATTCACATTGAATCACAACATATATAATGCACATCATTGAACTGAAGCATAATGATAAACCAAACATATAAATGTACAAATTTTAACAATCCACATGTTGAGGAACCTCATCTTGAACATGTGGTGGTTCATACACACCATTTAGAGTAATAATTCCATCACAACAAGAATCGTGAGAAAATGGTGAAGCTAAAACATTGATCCCACAACTAAAATGTGCAAATGGGAGGGGCACTACAAGATGGTACGTGGAACCATTTGTACTTCAAATGATAATGTGGATATCAAATTCCAACAAACAAGAGGATCATCTATTTAATCACACTAATGTAAATAATAGTTAATGACTAACATTTTGGTTCTATATCCTCGGTCGAGTCCAAAGGTCCCATCAGGAAAACCCATCCGGTTTCTACAGATGCTCATAAGCCTAAACCTGCTGCTAAGAAGCTTAAGGGGAATGTGGGAAATGCCCAGACTAGTGTTGCGGCTAGTCTCTATGAACTCAAGTCAACCCCTGCCAAGACTGCTAGCAAACCCGCCCTAAAGAAGAAAGGTAAGGATGATGCAAAAGGTTTGATGGAGCCTCCAACTAGGGACAACAGAGGCAAAAATGTGGTGGGTAGGGATTCTAAGGGGGACACGGTGGTCATGGCTATGGTGGTGACTGGTGGTGATACCATCCTCACGAGGTCTGGTAGACTGGCTAAGAATTAAAATAAAGTGCAGGTTGATGACTTGGATTCAGAAGAGAAGCAGTCTGACAACAAAGATTACAGGGACAAGGAGGTGTCTAGGGATGAGGAGGAGGAGTATGTTGGAGGGCCCCACACCATCCCTAATATTAGCAAAGTGCAGAAGGAGGACTCAGCTTCCCAGTCCTTGAACTCACTGGATGTGGAGCGTGTTGTTACTGTGAAGGCTACGGATTATAGGGAAGAGCTTTGTGTGTTGCAGGAAAGAATGGATAAGATAGACAAGAAATTTGTGGCTTGACTTATTTCACTGTCAAGCTGGTCCATTGTGTTACCAACACCTTGTCTACGGTTATGAAGGATGAAATGGACAAGAATAATGTTGATGAAGGTAAGGAATGGGTTGGGGATGATGTTGTTAATCTCTTGTCTAAGAACTGGGAAAATGTCAGTCAGTCTGTTGTTGGTCCAATTTTTTTTTTGTTTGTTGTTGGTCTACGGTGTATATTTTTTGGCTTGGTCCTTAATTTTTATTGGATGATCTTTTTGGCCCTTGCGGCTCTCTGTGTTAAGGGTACAACACCCTGTAAATGTTGCTTACCGTATCAAAAAAAATTTGGTTGTATTTCATGACTTCTCATTATTTGTGTATAGTGATCTAGAAATGCCTTGATATGTGACATGAGATGAGATTTATAAATGGATCAATAGAAAAGTAGATGAATTTGAACCAGGAAATAGTTGTGCTCACAAAGATTATAAAATTACACAAGGAGTTGTTTGACCCCTTGTATGTGGGATTTTGTGTATAGATTCTAAAGAACATATTTGATTGGCTATTGAATTTTGGTTTTAAATAGTGAATTATTGTAGGTGCTTTTGTTTATTTTTTCTAATATTACTAGTAATGACTCATGACATATTGATTAAGGAAAATCATATCATGACTCCTCATAGAGAGTGACTCTCTTATTACAAATTATATCATCACGGTGAGGTGTTTCTTGGTCGCAACAATTCACCTCCATTTCTATGACTTACATGAAATTCACTTTTAGTTTCCAAAATGAATAATGTTGGAGTGCATGTCACATTTGATAAGAGTGTTTGTAAGTTGGCTAGAGTGAATTTGGTGCTAGTAAAGAACACTTAGTGTCATACCTTGTTTAAGCTAGATGCATCTACATATTGTAACTCCTCCTATGTAATTGAAAACTCTAATTCATGTATGTTGTGGCACCACAAGTTGGGTGACATTGGCAAAAAGGTCTTAAGAATAATTAATTAAAATATGGTGGATGGTTTATCTAGTTATTTTGCAATTTTGATTTCTAAGAGTATTGTGTGTTTTGAAAATATAGTAGAGTTAAGTTTAATTCTAGTAGCACTAGAGTAAAGAGATTATTAGAGAATATTCATAGTAATATTTTTAGTCTTGTATATGTTGCTACAATTGGTAAATCTCATTGTTATGTCTCCATTATTGATGACTACTCATGTTATACTTGGATTTATTTAAGGCATAAGCCTAATTTTAGCAAGTTTAAATATTTCAATGTCCTCGCAAAAAATAGATGGATCAAAAAGTAAAAATATTAAGGTTAGATAATAGAGGGGAATATTGTCTAAATAATTTAACAATTTCTATAGACATATAGGTGTTGCATGAAATAGAAAAAAATCCTTATACACCATATCAAAATGGAACTATACAAATAATGAACATGATTTCAATGGACATAGCTAGAAGCATATTGAGTAGCAGTGGGTTTGACTAGTGTTTTTGATATTGTTAAAAAAATGATTAAATGGCTCAGACCCAACACAAAAAGCATAGCCAAAAAGGCATATGGATAGAGTCTCACGAGATATGAGATAGAGTTCAACATAAACAATTTAATACATTTATACTAGCCAAAAAATAAAGAAATAATAGAGAAATAACCCAAAAACATAAATAAAATAGATGGAAAAGACTAGAGATCATCCAACTTTTGTAGGCCATTAGTTTCCTATCATTCCCCATTAAGGAAGTTCAATTTTTTTAGCAAATGTGACATCCTTAGGATATTTTTCCTTAGTTTTCACTTCCTCCTTTTTCTCCAAGATTTGATCTTTGACCTTCTGCTCCATGATTTGAGTTCTTTTCCTTATAGCTAGACCATCTTGTTTCTTTCCCTATTGTTTCTAACATTCATATTGAAGGTTATACATGCTTATTATAGAAATATTTATAGTTTACTTGCCAAAGGAAATCTCTTGTTTGAGGTTCTTCCTAAGATCTTCCTAGCTTTTCCTTATTTCTTCATGGCCATTGAGGGCTTCCAAGTAATATGTGAGCATTCCCCTCCTTAAAATATCTTAGACTTCCACATTATTTCATATTTTTCACGGCTAGAAGGCATGAATCTATTTGGCTCCCACCATTGTTGGATTTTTAGTATTGGGTTTGCACTCAATGGTATCGATTTGAAAACTGGATACCAAGTTCTTCATTGTCTTTCTTAATACCTAATTTTTTCTAGCAACTTATTTTATGGAATAATTAATCTTTAGTTCGTCGACCTTACATATTATCTAGACACTATCCCTTGCATCATTTCCTTTGATCTCGCTCATGTTTGCACCACACCATCTAAGCGGTGTTGGTTGGATTATAATTTGGGGGAGTGTTTTGTCATCATTCCAACATTTAAAGCTCTTTATGCTTCCACCAATGTTAGTAAGGAGCATAGCGAAGGTGTTACCCTTCCTATATATGTGGTTAAATTTTAAGTTCTCAAAAGGCTTGAAAAGTCCTTGTCTCTGCAATGATAGTCTTATAGGATTAGTGGGGGACAACCCTACAGTTTAACATCCCAATAATATTTTTAGAATCTTCTTCTACCACTAAATTGGTAATGCCTTCTTACCCAACAAGGATAATACCTTGAAGAATAGTTGATACATCCACATAGTTTTTGGTTTGAATCCCTAAATCCTTTGCAAAAGCACCAATCAATTTCTCTTTATTATTCCTGGTTAATCCACCCCCTCTCACTTGATTTGAGCTTGCCCTAGATTATCTATCAAAGTTCAATTTAAACCAATTGGTGTCAAGGGGGGGAATTGAGTGTTTATTATTTTTAGTAACTTTGAGGAATCCATATCTTCCACCTTATCTTGCATAATATTTCAATTGGTAGTTATTTACTTTTCTATGTTAGTAGGGGTCACTTGGGTTTATTAATTTTAAATACACTAATATTTTCTTAGATACACTAAGTAATCTTGTTATCCACCACATACCAAGATTTAGATGAGCTTATATTTTTTCCTTTTCTTACATATATTCTTCGTTCAAGGTGTGGGAGAGCCTAATCCCAAATTTCTCTTATTAAAAGATGTTTAAAGGGCAAAGAATAGCTAGATGTTACCTACTTCACACATATATTTCACACCCATTGAGTGTTGAATTTTTCTAAGATATTTTCTTTGATCTTTTAGGAATAGGGACAATCTATTAGGGGGTGATTAACTGATTCCTTCTTTTGTTTGCAGAAGATACATCTATAATTGGATAGCTAGAACCAATGATATTTCAAATTATTAGTTATGAGGATTTTCCCATGGTAGGAAACCCACCAAAAGATGTTGATTTTAGGAATGAGGTTATGATTCAATATCCAATCCAATGAATGGAAATTAGCTAGCTATTTTCCAAAAATTTGAAATTATACTTGATTGAGTAGGAGTTCATAGGATCCATTATCTAGACAATTTCATCATATCTAGCACTCAGATTGAATCTGTGTTTGCTAATTTTAGAGATGAGATCAATTAGTGAAATCTAATCAGAAATTCCTATCATGCTTGTTTTAGGAATTAGGTGTTGTACACCTTGCATAATGTTTATAATGATATTTATTTATTATGTGTGTGGTGCACCTAGGGGACCTAGAAGTACTGCACCATTAGGAGTTAATATTCTTGGGGCCACTTTATGTTGTATGTAACATTGGGACATAATTTATGAGTTATAAAATATATTTATTTAATATTGGGGAAAGTAATTTAAATAAAGTACTCAATATTAAATGTGGGGACATGGTTTTGTAAACTCATGCTTTTAGTCAAATGGTTTTATATAATACCACTTGGTGGTTTTGTGGGATCTTGTTTCTATAAAAGCAACCACATGGGTAGTTGTTTAGTTTGGTCAGTTGGTAGGTTAGCTCTTGTTAGCATTTGTGAGGGTTTGAAGCATGGTATGGGATGTGTGGTTACATGCTTGTTCACATGGAGTGCTTGTTGAGGGCTTGATGCTTCAATGGTGTTCATGGAGGTTTTGAAGATGTATTGTAATGTTTATTGGTTAATAATACATGAGTGATGAATGCTTTTGGAGGCTAGATTTTTCCCTCTTGAGGGCTTTTGTAGGGTATATCTTGTGTCACCTTTTCATAGGTATGTTGTTTATTCTCTTGCATATGGATTTTGAGTACTTATTTGCATAGATTTCTCTTTTGGGTTATATAAAAATTATCATTAGATGGTTGTAAGTTTCCTTTCATTTGGTATCAAAGCCATGGTTGTGGTTGAATAACCCTAGGTTGAGAAAATCTTGTTTCAGTTTGAATCTATGGTATTGCATGAGAGAATGAAAGATATGGCAAGATATGAGGGTTTTGTAGGTTGTTTATTGCAAATATGAGGGTTTTGGGTTTGTTGTTATGATGGGTTGTTTGCAGATTTGGGGTGTGAAAAACATTGGGTCAAAAGGGTTTATTGGTTGTGCACTCAAATGAGGGTTTTGTGAGAGAAAAGCTGTACAAATGACCTCCTGAGACAAAATGGACCTCACAGTTGGATCTGGGTTGGTTGAGAGACGAAAAATCATATAAAATATGCCCTATTTTGATTATTGTGGAAAAATGCAAAAAAAAATTGCCCAATCTACACCCTAGCCGTACGACCATCAAATTTGTAGTATTAAAAAAATATATAAAAAATTATAGGAGGGGTCCACAGACCCCATACCTTGTGGTACACCTGTTGTGGTAGGCAATACCGACCAATAGCCGATATGGGGGTGTCAACCCTATTGCTGTCGATCGGCTGCTAGCTGCCAATGGTTGGGTTGATGCCTTTAGGCCGCCAGTCCCAACCCTCAGGGTGGGCCATAGCCAAACAAAAAAATATATACCTGTCAATTTAAAATATTTATCCTGCAAATTTTTAAATTATTAATCATTGGCCTACAGATTTATTTTTAAAGAAAAATTATATATATATATATATATATATATATATATATATATATATTACATGGGGGGGTCTGTAGACCCTGTGCACCTTGTGGTACTCTTGTCATGATAGGCAGTACCAGTTGACAACTGGCATGAGGCTGCCAACCTCGTCGACTGTCGGCCAGCTGGGTTGACACCTTTAGGCCGTCAGTCCTAGCCCTTGGGGTGGGACCCAAGCCAAATGCAAAATAAAATTAAAACTTTTAAAATTTAAAAGTTTTGTCCATATAAATTAAAAGCCACCCAATGTTTTTATAAAAACAAAATTTATTAAATTAGTTTTGATTTGTATTTCGGGTTCAGAGAAGTATGTGGGTGGTGCCACCACCCCACCACTAGGGGGTCTTTTTTGCATCTATATACCAAAATTGGGCAACTTTTTTCCAAGGGGCATAACTTTTTCCTTAGGTGTCCATTTTGCAACTTCTTGAACTCGTTGGAAAGGCGATATTGAGCACTACGTAGTGCTATGATTGGTTTTTTCCAATTTTTTTCTATCTTGACAGTGGAATGCTTGCTAGAAGTCAGATGTTCCCTTTTGACTTGGAGAGGTCATAACTTGTGCATACTGAGTCAGATTTTGGGCTTTGAATAGTCGATGGAAAGCTTGTTCAAAGAACTACACAGTGGATAAAGTTTGGAGTTCTTTTGGCATGGTTTATTTTTTATTTTTTACATCTAAACTTTTTATGGGTTACTTTGATTATGGTGATTCTATGAGTTTATGGCAAGATAAATCTTGGTGATTTGGCTCTTGTGACATTGTATACTTAGTTGCACATCTCTGATTACTCTCATTTGGCATGGTTATCGGTGTATTGTTGGATTTTTATGTTGCATTGTTGTTTATACAAGTTGTGCAATGTTGTAGGCGGTCTATACTTACATGTTTCACTTATGACTTGGATATGGGTTGTCTATGCCCATAGATACTTAGTGTTGATGAATTTTTAGTTTAGTGGCTTGGTTTAGTCACGTGGTTTGTTGGTTTGGTTGTCATGTTGAGGAGGAGAGATGGTATTACCAGGTGCAATCATGATATGAGACCTATGTAGTTGACTATGTTATGCAGACATGTGGGACATGGTTGGTTTGTGTTGCCAGTGCTTTTGGTGGTGATCATGGTGTCATGGATGTTCCTTGTGCTTTAGGGAATTTGTAATGTTGTGATTATTTATGCAGGTGCATTATTGGTGGTGTTGGATTGGTTCTTGATTTGGTTTGTGGCGGTGTATCTTCTTGGTATGAGGATCATGGTTTTCCTTTACCTTTTGGGAGCTCATGTTGTATTTGATTTCTTTGATTGTGTGAGGGCCTTAAGTTGATCTTCATGAGGATAATGTTATCATGACATCATGGATAGCTTGACTACACTTTTCAATGGGAAATTTTGATAGTGATGGATTGGTGGTGTTAGATATATTCTTGATGGTTTGGCGGTGTTGTATCTTCTTGGTTTGGAGATCACAGTTTTTACTCTTCCCTTTGGGAGCTCATGGTGTTGAGTTCTTTGATTGAATTGGGGCCATGGAGGATCTTCATTTAGAGGATGGTTATCATGTTTTCATGGAGAGCTTGGTATCACGGTTCAATGAGAGCTTTTGGAGATGATGTGGATTCACCATATGATGGTGGATGATCTTCTGCAGTGTTTTTTGGTGTCATAGATGGACTCTTGGATTCTACGTCTATATGGTGAGGGTTCATTGGAATCTTTGGTTTCATTGATAGGGGATGGCTATCTTCATATGGCTTGGATATGTTGGCATCTTGTTTACCATGTGGGACTTCTTTAGTCTTTGGTTGAGGTGTCATGCTTTGTTATTTTACATGTGATCCTTGTTATGATAGTATGGTTATGTTATTATGTCATGATGTACTCTTGATTGCACATTAAATTTTTGGCATGATACATGTGCATGATATGTTCTTTGGATCATATGATATCCTTTTGAGGAGGCGTGAGATCATGATTTCATGGTTATGTTACCGATTCAGCTATTGGGACTTTGACTTTGATCTTGGTTGTTCTCTTGGTATTGGGTACATTGACCATTTGCTTGATTACTTCATGATGGTGCTATGTTGCATTTAGATTTTGGCATGGATTAATTGGTTATAGGTACTCATGGATACATGGAGACTTAGGTGAGGCTTGTAGTTCTCTTTTGTTAGAGACATGTTGTTGAGATGGTTACTCTTGATGAGGTTTCAATTGGATATCTTGGAGGAGCATTATTATTCCCCACTCTTGGTCTACTCAAAAAATTATCACTTGAGAGGTATTGCCCATTGTTTCTGTTAGGTGCATTGTATTTATGCTTTGTCTTCTCATGCATATGGATCTTGAGCTATGGATATTTGGTTTTGGAAGGTTCATTTGAGGAGTGTTGGCATTTTTATCTCCTTATGCATTATGATTACACTCATTGATGTTGACTTTAGGAGATGCATTGGGTTGATTTACTTATATGGGATGGATTTAGTTTGATTTTCTTTGGCTTGAGAGGCTTACATCCATGTTATTTATATGATAAATATATTATGTTTGATATTGGTGGATGAACGGTTGGGTGTTATGGATTTTATTTTGGGGTTTTTTGGAGGAGATCATATTTAATACATTTGGAATTTATAGGTGTATGTAGAAGAAATTTTTATAGGTGTATGATGTGCATTATTTCTCTCCTTGGTCTTGGTTATCTTCTTGGATGTTTGGTTCCACATTACATTGGTTTTGAGGTTTGGTTGGAGCTATTATGATCACTAGCTTGTGGTCATGTGTTTTCACTTATGTTCTTGGGTGATGACATGGAGGTTCCTTTATCTCTTTCCTTTGTTGGGTGTGGAGAACATGAGAGAGCTATTGAGACTTGTGGTGAGAGTTTTTCTTACATGTTATTGGTTTATAGGTTTTGCATATCATGTGGATGTTCCTTGGTACTACATGATGTTTTTTATACCTTCTATGTAATAAAATTGGTAGACTTGGTATGCCTTGATCATTTTCAAATTTGTATTACCCATGCAGTGGGAGCTCTTGGATGTGTGTGTCATTCTTTGATAGGTTTACACATGGAGTTTGTGATTACAATTTATCGATGTATATGTTGATGGCATGAGTTTACTATGTTTTTTATACCTTGGAGGTATGGTTTACAAGTTTTGCATATCATTGTGGATGTTCCTTGGTACTACATCATGTTGTTTACACCTTCTATGTGATATCATTGGTAGACTTGGTATGCCTTGATCATTTTCAAATCTGCATTACCCATGCAGTGGGAGCTCTTGGATGTGTGTGTCATTCTTTGACAGGTTTACACATGGAGTTTGTGATTACAATTTATCAATGTACATGTTGATGGCATGAGTTTACTATGTTTTTTATACCTTGGAGGTATGGATAGTTGTATGTGTTGGCACTTGTTGTGGGTGCTATTTCAGCTATGGGTTTGCATATCTTGATAGCTACTGGTGCATATTGATACCTTTATATTAATTGTTTGTGTTTGGAATGTCAGTTGAGGCAAGAATTATGCTTCATTGTGATAGATTGTGTGGATTCTCTTTGGACAGATTCTTATATTTGTGCATTGGCATGATGGAGGATGAGAGAATTCATGCTTGGGATGGTGGTCAATTTGTTTCTTGTTACAGGTATCTTGATGGAGCACATAGAGCACTTGATTCCTTGATGGTATATGTGACTATATGGATTGTTCACTTGATTCATGTTTGTTCCCCTTTTGCAATGTATACAACACATGTTAAAATGCTAGGAATTAGGTTTTATACACCTTGCATAATGTTTATAATATTTATTTATTATGTGTGTGGTGCACCTAAGGGACCTAGAAGTACACACATCCCTAGGAGTTAATATTCTTGGGGCCACTTTATGTTGTATGTAACATTGGAATATAAGTTATGAGTTGTTAAAATGTATTTATTTAATATTGGGGAAAGTTATTTAAATAAAGTACCCAATATTAAATGTGGGGACATGGTTTTGTAATCTCATGGTTTTAGTAACATGGTTTTATGTAATACCACTTAGTGGTTTTGTGGGAGCTTGTTTCTATAAAAGCAACCACATGGGTAGTTATTTAGGTTGGTCAGCTGGCAAGTTAGCTCTTGTTAGAATTTGAGAGGGTTTGAAGCATGGCATGGTATGTGTGGTTACATGCTTGTTCACATGGAGTGCTTGTTGAGGGCTTGATTCTTCAATGGTGTTCATGGAGGCTTTGAAGATGTATTGTAATGTTTATTGTTGAATAATACATGAGTGATGGATGCTTTTGGAGAGTGGGTTTTTCCCTCTTGAGGGTTTTCCCAAGGTATATCTTGTGTCATATTTTCATGGGTATGTTGTCTATTCTCTTGCATTTGGATTCTGAGTACTTACTTGTATAGATTTCTCTTTTGGGTTATGTTGAAATTTTCATTAAATGGCTGCAAGTTTCCTTTTGATTTGGAGAGATGTTCCATTTGGTAATCCTATTTTCTTGTTTGATATAGTCTTTGACTAAATTACTAAACATCCTACTTAACTCCTCTTTGAGTAAGGTATTGGGATGGGTATGCTCCATATTGTAGTATAAGATCTAGTGACCATTCTAGAAATGGATTAGTTCTCCATTTCCTAGATTCCATTTTATCCCCTTCATTTAAAATTTGTTTTATTTTTATGATATTGTTCTAGAGTGTTGATCCTACTAGTAAATGTGTGGTGGAGAGAATGAAGTATTTTTAAACTAAGGATATAAGTATTGCATGTTATTTGATTAGCATATCTCCTTGTTTTGTTTTGGTAGATAAGACATTGGATATGAAGTGTGGAGATAAAAATCCCTCTAATTTTACACATTAGAGTTTTTTTTTAGGCTTTTATTCATGTGCCTAAATAAAATTGATCTAGGTTAGATTTCAAACAAATGTATTTTCATTAGTTATGGTGATAATTTCAAGGGATATAAGTTTTGGAATCATCTTTAATCTTGAATATATTACATTCTAGAAATGTGGTTTTCATAAAACTTAAGGTAATTTTGATCATGTACAATTGAAAGAACAAAAAAAAGATTATACATTTTGAAACCAAAATAGGGAACTAATAAGATATATATGTGAAAAAAATAGGTTGGACATGAGGATATAAGGGAAGAAGGAGGTTTAGAACTAGATAGTTCAGAGAAAGAATAGGAGGACCCTCTTATTTCACCCTTGAGAAGGTTCACAAGGCAACACAAACAAGTTAATACGTATAACCTTCCAAATTTTTATTGTGTATTTGATTTATCTTGTACTAACAATGAACCTATATCTATGAAGAATCTCTCTCTTTAAGGATCATGTATTTTGGATGGAGGTTATGTAAGAGGAGATGATGGCCTTGGATAGATGAGAAACTTGGGATCTAGTTGAGCTTCTTGAGGGAAAAACCCATTAGATGCAAGTGGGTGTTTAAGAAGAAATTTAAAGTAGATAGAAAATTGGAAATATACAAGGCAATATTGATGGATAACGGTTACTTCTAGGTTGAGGGGTTTGATTTTGGTGAATATTTTCTTTTGTTACAAAACCTATCTCTATTAGATTTATAGTTTATATCATTTTTTATTATGGTTTAGAAGTAGAGAAAATGGATGTTAAAATTGATTTTAACATGGGATATTGAGGAAGAAATCTATATAACATAATTTGATGTTTTTTATCATAAAAGGATACAAAAACATGGTTTACAAGTTAAAATGGTCTTTGTATAGTTTGAAACAATCATCTAATTTGTGATGTTGAAAGTTTGACTCTTTTACATTAAAACTTAGGTTTGTTAAGAGTGATTTTGATTTATGATTAATTACTAATAATTTTATTATATGTTGATGAATTTTTCGTTAGAGTAGTATGGGTATGATTAGGGAACTCAAAACTCAACTTTTTTGTGCCTTTGACATGAAGGATTTGGGAGCTGAAAAAATAAATCTTGGGCATGGGGATTAATAATGATAAAGTTGGTATAAAGCTTTGGCTTAGTTAGAGTAACTATGTTGAGGCTACTTTGTAGTTGTTTCCTATGCAAGACTAAGAGTTGGTGAGTATTCTTGTACCTATTGGTACTAATTTATCTTTGGATTAATTTACTATGTTAGGTAATTCTTTTGAGTATATATATAATGTTCCTTATGCTAATGCCATAGGTAGACTAATGTATGTTATGGTCTATACAAGGATAGATACTTCCCAGCTAATGAGAGTTCTTAGTGGGTTTATGTCTAACATTGGTAGAGAGAATTAAAATTGTGACAAATTTTCATATATTTGCAAGGGACCAAGAGACCAATGATTATTATTATTTTTATCAAGAGACTGATGATGTAGAAAAGTTGCTTAACATACATGGCTTTGTTGTTTTAGTTTGGGTTGGTGATTTGAACATGAGGTCCACGTATTTGGAGAAGTTATTAGTTGGATGAGAAACCAATAACACACAATTGCATTGTCCATTATGGGCTAGTGCAGGATAATGGGGGTCCAAACAAGGCCCTTAAGTGGCAATAAAAATTTAGAAAAATAGAGTTAGACAACTTCACATAAAAAATTGAATAGGTTATTAAGATAATTTGAAAAGTATGTAAGAACAAAATTTGCAGTAAATTGAATGTAGTTTCTAAGCTACTAGTCCTTTTTTGGAAAATAAATAAATCTATTTTGTGAAAATTTGAAATTTCAATGCAGTAGTACTAAATTTTCAAGAAAAAAAAAACAAAAAAGAAGGTTTATGTTTGACCAACCTAAGTACAAGCAAAAAATAATATATTTTTTTGAAACTTTCAATATAAGTAGAGGACACATGTCCAAATGTGCCACATTTTTTTATAATTTTTTTGCAAGTAAATAATTAGTTATGATTTTTTTATTAAAACTTTTTAAAATTATTAAAATGTGTTGGTCTCACCACCATAACTTGGTAAAAAATTTATGAAACTCGTTTTTTTTATCCTATAGTATTGAAAGCATAGAATGTGATGCTTCTTTCGGATTCAAAAAATGTGAAATATTTTGAGAATTATAGTTTTTCAATCAGCCTATCAATCGGGACTTTAGTCGTAATGTATGTAGAAAATCAATAATATTTATCTATTAAATTCAAAATAAGGCATATCTTATATTGGTGGAAAGCTGACAAATTGTTTAATAAACCCTTTTCATTTCATCAAATTCAGATAAAAAAATGTCATTAGCCACAAGGACGAACTTTGGAAAACTAAGGAAATTTTCTTAAACATGTTTTTTTAGTTGACTTTCCAGGTATGACATCCCTAAGCCAAATCCCGAGGTTGCTGATTTTGTCAAAAAAAATGGATATGCATTTGAAATAGATATTCATTATAGATGGATATTTATTTTGAATGGGTACCCACTTAGAATGAATATCTATTACCTTCAGTATTTATATTTTGTATTAATAATACATAATATATATACTATATTATATATTATATACTATATACTATATATTATATTATGTAATATTATATATTATATACTATATACTATATTATAATATATATATAGAGTGAGAGAGAGTTATCTAGGCAGGGTGGGAGGGAGATCTACCTGAGAGAAAGAGAGGGGGAAGAGAGTTATCTAAGTACCTGGTGGGAGGGAGAGAGGGAGAGAGATAAAGTTATCTAGGTAGGGTGGGAGGAAGAGACCTAAGAGAGAGGGAGAGAGAAATTTATCTAGGCTAGGTGGTGCGGGAGCACCTCAAGTCTCAGTTTATTGTAATATTTTAGTGAACATTTCGGGGGACCATGAAAAAAATGGTTAAGAATATAAATAGATATTTCCAAATGAAATTAGAAATATTGTAACTGAATGGATACAATCGGGTAGGGAACAGTTATCTAACCACCCTCGCGTCGCTATTAAGGAAAGAAAGCATGTAACCACATGAGGGGAAAGAAGAAGAGAAGAGTGTGAATAGAAGAAAGAAACAGACGAGAGGAGAGCAGTGAGAGGAAGAAATCGGGCTCTCTGGCCGAATGTATTAAAGTTTTTGCATATGAATGAATGTGTTTTTGTGTAACTTTGTTTCCTGTCGATTTGCATAGTTCTTTTTTTGTCTCTGGTTTGTTGGCTTTGCAATACCGTGGGTACAATTTCGTGGAAAGGATTGCACCAGCTGTTTGAATAAAATGGAGACTCTGATGGAGGTACTGCTCATGGTTCGGTTTCTTCGGGAACAGTCCTGTGCTTTATTGACAGCCCGCAAACCTTACCATCTTCCCCTGGAGCAGCCGCGACCACAGCTTGGCAAAAGCTTGACCTTCCTTATTGAGGGACGGATAGTGGCATGACAGCCGTAAGTTGGCAGGGAATTCAGTCCCTCCACAGTGGCGTCCATTCCCTGTAGAGAAGAATGGTTAGTGATGAAGCCGAATGGAGGAAAGATGACGGTGCTATGCAGAATGAAAGAGGTCTGCGAAGGTAATGAATTGTCTTGAACAAACAGTGATCCGTAGCCATCCATAGTTGTCAGGAGTAACTTTATTTCATTTGGGTGAGAACTGTGTGCTAGAGTTTTGATGCTGCAGGAAGATTCTTTGTTTGAGTTTTTGTATTACATTAGAATGGTATCAGAGCTCAAAAGTTTTTGAGTGTGTAGAAGGCAATCTACACCAGGTAGTAGCGTGGGTTCGTGGTTACATGGTGATCCCTCCAAGCTGTAGTCAGGACACTGTGAAGATCTCAAGCTGGGGTCTTCGGATTGTCTCCACCACGATGCAGCTGGGTAGAAGGTGCAATGAGAGCAACCACTCAGCGAAGGGTGGGAAGCATCTTCCAGAATCGTGGGTGGGTGAGATGGTAGTACGGTGGTGGTGTGAAGCAGCAGCATGACGAGAGGAGGACAACAACCAGCATACACTCCATTGATGGGAGTCATGTGACAACAACAATGGCAGCAGTGAATGCCTTGATTCAGTGATGAAGGCACAGAGGTGAAGATTTGAATTGCAACAGTCTCACCTCGGCATTTCCATGGGACTTAGAAATCTTTTCAGTCTGGGAGTATGGTGCGAGAGCACCTCAAGTCTCAGTTTATTGTAATATTTTAGTGAACATTTTGGGGGACCATGAAAAAAATGGTTAAGAATGTAAATAGAGATTTCCAAATGAAATTAGAAATATTGTAACCGAATGGATACAATCGGGTAGGGAACGGTTATCTAACCACCCTCGCATCGCTATTAAGGAAAGAAAGCATGTAACCGCATGAGGGGAAAGAAGAAGAGAAGAGTGTGAATAGAAGAAAGAAACAGATGAGAGGAGAGCAGTGAGAGGAAGAAATCGGGCTCTCTGGCCTTAGGCCAAAGAGCCAATAATGTATTAAAGTTTTTGCATATGAATGAATGTGTTTTTGTGTAACTCTGTTTCCTATCGATTTGCATAGTTCTTTTTTGTCTCTGGTTTGTTGGCTTTGCAATACCGTGGGTACAGTTCGGTGGAAAGGATTGCACCAGTTGTTTGAATAAAATGGAGACACTGATGGAGGTACTGCTCATGGTTCGGTTTCTTTGGGAACAGTCCTATGCTTTATTGATAGCCCGCAAACCTTACCATCTTCCCCTGGAGTAGCCGTGACCACAACTTGGCAAAAGCTCGACCTTCCTTATTGAGGGATGGATAGTGGCATGACAGCCGTAAGTTGTCAGGGAATTCAATCCCTCCACAGTGGCATCCATTCCCTGCAGAGAAGAATGGTTAGTGATGAAGCCGAATGGAGGAAAGATGACGGTGCTATGCAGAATGAAAGAGGTCTGGGAAGGTAATGAATTGTCTTGAACAAACAGTGATCCGTAGCCATCTGTAGCTGACAGGAGTAACTTTATTTCATTTGGATGAGAACTGTGTGCTAGAGTTTCGATGCTGCAGGAAGTTTCTTTGTTTGAGTTTTTGTATTACATCAGAAATGGTGCAGGAGCACCTCAAGTCTCAGTTTATTGTAATATTTTAGTGAACATTTCGGGGGACCATGAAAAAAATGGTTAAGAATGTAAATAGATATTTCCAAATGAAATTAGAAACATTGTAACCGAATGGATACAATCAGGTAGGGAATGGTTATCTAACCACCCTCGCATTGCTATTAAGGAAAGAAAGCATGTAACCGCATGAGGGGAAAGAAGAAGAGAAGAGTGTGAATAGAAGAAAGAAACAGATGAGAGGAGAGCAGTGAGAGGAAGAAATCGGGCTCTCTGGCCGAATTAAAGTTTTTGCATATGAATGAATGTGTTTTTGTGTAACTTTGTTTCCTGTCGATTTGCATAGTTCTTTTTTGTCTCTGGTTTGTTGGCTTTGCAATACCATGGGTACAGTTCGGTGGAAAGGATTGCACCAGCTGTTTGAATAAAATGGAGACACTGATGGAGGTACTGCTCATGGTTCAGTTTCTTTGGGAACAGTCTTGTGCTTTATTGACAGCCCGCAAACCTTACCATCTTCCCCTAGAGCAGCCACGACCACAGCTTGGCGAAAGCTTGACCTTCCTTATTGAGGGATGGACAGTGGCATGACAGCCGTAAGTTGTCAGGGAATTCAGTCCCTCCATAGTGGCATCCATTCCCTGCAGAGAAGAATGGTTAGTGATGAAGCCGAATGGAGGAAAGATGACGGTGCTATGCAGAATGAAAGAGGTTTGCAAAGGTAATGAATTGTCTTGAACAAATAGTGATCCGTAGCCATCCGTAGCTATCAGGAGTAACTTTATTTCATTTGGGTGAGAACTGTGTGCTAGAGTTTCGATGCTGCAAGAAGTTTCTTTGTTTGAGTTTTTGTATTACATCACTAGGATGGGAGAGAGAGAGGGAGGGAGAGACACAAGAGAGAGAGGGTGGGAGAGAGATGGAGGGAGAGACATGAGAGAGAGGTGGGCGGGAAAGACCTAAGAGAGAGGGGGAGTTATCTAGTTAAGGTGGGAGAGATAGAGGGAGGGATAAATGGATACAAAGAGAAAGGGGAAGTGGGAGGGATAAAGGGAAGGAGAGACTTGAGAGAGAGAGATGAGGTGAGAGGGATAGAGGGATGGAAAGACCTGAGAGAGAGAGGGAGTGGGAGAGGGGGGGTTGGAGTGAGAGAGTTTTCTAGGTAGGGTGGGAGGGATAGAGGGAGGGGGAGACCAAAGAGAGAGAAAGAGAGGGGGTTGGAGGAATAAAGGGAGGGAGAGACCTAAGAGAGAGGGAGTGGGAGACAGGGTTGGAGTGAGAGAGGGTTGTCTATGTAGGGTGGGAGAGAGAGAGAGATTTATTTAGGCAAGGTGCTCGAGGGAGAGATCTGAGAGAGGGAGTGAGAGATAGATAGAGTTATCTAGGGGGTGGGAGGGAGAGACCTGAGAGAGAGGGGAAGTGGGAGGTATAGAGGGAGGGAGAGACTTGAGAGAGATGAAGTTATTTAGGCAGGGTGGGAGGGAGAGACTTGAGAGAGGGGGAGTTATACAGGTCCTAGATAGGAGAGAGAGACGTGAGAGATAGATTTATTTAAGTAGTGTGGGAGCGAGAGACCTAAGAAAGAGGGGGTGGGAGAGATAGAGAAAGGGTGGGACCTAAGAGAGAGAGGGGGTGGGAGTGAGAGGGAGGGAGAACCCTGAGAGAGAGACCTAAGAGAGAGAGACCTGAGAGAGTTATCTCTTCCTTCCTCTCTCCCTTCGAGGTCTCTCCCTCCTATCCTACCTAAATAACTATTTCTCACTCCCCTCTCTCTCCCTTCGTCTATCCCTCTCACCCTACCTAGATAACTCTTTATCTCTCACTCCCTCCCTCTCTTTCTCTCTTAGGTCTCTCCCTCCCATAATACCTAGATAAAACTCTCTCTCACTCTATATATAGTATATAATATATAATATATATTATATAATTTATATAAAATATAGTATATAATATATTATGTAATATATTTATTGTATATTAATAATACATAATACTGGTTTTATGTATTCTTTGGTTTTATAAAAACTAAAGAAAATGGATATTTGTTTCCCAACATATAAATATTGAAGCTTCACCCTATGCATGGAATACATAACGTATATCTATTTTTGGGTTTGTATATAAAACAAAAAGGGGACCGTTTTGAGCATTCCAACGGTCCCCACATTATTTTTGTTGTATGAAATCCCATGTTCTATGTCTGTTATAGACAAAATTCAGCTTTTGCAAGATTCTTTTAATATTTTTCAACTTAACAATCATTTGTGTGCTCTTTTTTATTTGTACAATGGGGAGCAATAGCTGTCGTAAGGGAAAAGGAAAGAGAAAACTAACAACAAATCAAATTGAAACATATAGAGAAAAAATTAGAGAAATTCATAGGAAGAGAAGACAAGGTATTTCAAATATTCAATTTGCAAATGAAAATGTTGAAATTAATATAGAAAATGTTCAAATTGATATTGAAAACATTGAAACATTGAAAACATTGAAAATGAAAACATTCATAACATTGAAAATGAAATATTTGAACATTATGTATCACCAAATTACATGAGAACACAAGTCCTTTGTGAGAAAGAAACTCAAATTTCAAATCCAAGACATTCAAGAACCTCAAAATGGTTACTTGAAATAGATGAGAATATAATAGATAAACTTGATGGAAAAAGGTCATCACGAATGGTTCGTTTGTGGGCTACCCAAATGTTCAATCAATAATTTTCCAATAAGACGTTAACCGAACAATGTCAATTTTTTGTACAATTGCTAAAGTCTAACAAAATGAGACCATTATTAAAGAAATTGAAGATTCGTGTGACCAAAAAGTAAAAAAAAACAATTATTGTTAAAAATATTTTTAATGCTCTAAATTCTATTGGAAATACTAGTAAGGAAAAAGATAAGAGAGTTGCTTGTAGAGTAATCACAACCTCATTAGTAAGCCATCATTTGTGAAAGGCTCGTTTAATGAGGAAAACTTGTATTGATTTACACCTAAATCGTAAAACATTTTCTAGATCACTCTCAACAAGAGGAAGACTCGATAGTCCTCTTCAAAACGATACATGGGATTTTAGTGGGAGGCTTCCACATGTTTATAAGAAGCTAATGAATAACATAGAATGAAATTCAACAATTTTGGCACTCTTAATCTAGAGTCACCAAATGCAAAGGATATTTTAAAGTTAAGAATTGACAATTGATATCGCACACCACATCCTAAACATTTCTTGGAATGTAGCCAAACAATATTGTACAATGTTTTTATAAAACACATCCAAATTTGTAAATCTCACAAAGGGCTTTTGAATCTTGTAAGTCATTTTATTGTGTACCTACTAATATTCGTAATACATGTTGTAAATACCATGTAGAGTTTTCAATGTATCATGAACTATTATGCTATATTCATTCTACTATGCATACTAACGAAATGTTGCAGAAGTGTCATGCAAATCAACTTTCGAAGTCATCCGGGGACTTGTTAGATTCATTTTTATGTGCTAGAGGTGATGGTTGCTTTTTTTTATAGAAATGATTGTTTAAATGAAATGTGTTTGCAATGTGATGGTTTATCAAATTTTGTATCATGTTTTCATGAGGGCAGCAAACATGATTTTGCTAACAACTTTTTTGAGAAAAAAGATTTGAAACAGTGAAATACAGTTTGAAGAGTGGAGGTGAAGGTTCTAGATGTGAGTTGGTTACAAGAGAGGTTAGTATTGCTGATTTTATTTTTGATTTTAAGAAAAATATTTTCAACAAGTATGCAAGGCATAGCCATAGCTCCCAGTGGTTGGATCGACAATTCAAGATGTGTAAGGACTCTTTCCCGATTGGAACTATTATATCTGTGGTTGATTTTGCTAAAAATTACACATTGCAACCATAAAATGAGGTACAATCTCAATATTAAAATCTATTCAAATTGCTATTTTTGTCCACATAACATATAGACATGCCCCTAATAGTTCAAAAGAGGACAGGAAGATAATCAAAGAGTACCATTTTTACATGAGTGATGATAGATCTCATCCATCCGAGTTTGTGCAACATTGTTTCAAAAACATTTTTGAGTTCTTGTAGGAAAAATGTATTGCAATTGGTTGACATCTCATTTGGTCAGATAATTGCATGGAGCAATTCAAAATGCTCAAATATTTCATTGGTTGAGCAAGATGCATGTAGAGAGGGGTGTACCACATATTTGGAGTTTTTTGAAATTAGGCATCGAAAAGGTGAGCATGATGGCACAGGTGCGTGTGTGAAGAGCGCTCTAGTTAAGGAACAAATGAATATTAGAGGTGGTGCAACATTCAGTGATGCATGTTCTACTGATGATTGGTGTAGTTATGCATTTTCATAAGGAGGGACACTTGATTAAGAAGTGTGCAATTTATTTTGGTTGGTTGATGAGGGCACAATGGGAGAGAAATCAGAATGTCAAAAAATCAAAGAATCTTCAAAGATGCATTCATTTTGATGCTTGGATGTAGATGCATGGACCATATGGACATGAGAGTTGACTTGTTTTTGTTAGAATTATATTTAGTGTGATTGGGATCAATGTGAGTCAAGTGAGTGGGTAGATACATGGATTCCACAATATCTAACCCCTTTATCTATATCACAATCCTCTTTAGAAGATGAAATGGAAAGTTTTCTTGACTATGACCATGTTTTAGATCTTGTACAGCTAGGGCATGTCTATGTAGTTGTTGCACCATAGGGGAATGAAGAGGGATCACACTATTGGTTGGAATGATGTGTATAGGGAAAGAAGAAGCTAACACAACCAATGACAAATGATGATGGGTCCATATATCCTACAGGTTTAGTTGTTGTTGTCGAAACTTGGTTGTGAGTGTATATGATTAGAAAGAATGGCATACCCACATTTGAAGACAATGAGAAACAAGAAAAACATTCTCGTGTATTTGCACCTTGTTATAGCAACAAATATTAAGTTATTGAGACATCATGCCAAACCAAGAACAAAAGAACTATGGACAAATAGTAGTGTCAATCATGAAGCAATTTTGGAAACTATGAAGAGATGACCCTTCAGGCACACTTCATTAGCGGATCATTTTTTGTATGGGATAGGTATGATATTGTTCATCTTATTTAGATTTATGTTATTTCTATGTTGCTTATTCTCAACAGTTTGTCTCTATTTATATGCAAGTTCTTCTTTGACCCCATTTCTAATGAGTATTCTCACATTCTCTCAATTGTTAAATTTTTGAAGGTATTATTGTTTAACTTGTAGGGTGGGAGATCTCATTCAACCTATTTCATTCATGGAGGTTTACTATTGGCCAACATTGTTCGTCTTCATTGCTTGGAGGTGATTTTGTTTGTGTACACCTGCTCCAATCTCTTATTTTTGTTAAGTTTCTCCATTATTTTTATTAGTGTTAACAACTTTGGTATTTGGGATTTTTCTTATTGTTTCATTATTATTCTTATGTTACATCTTATTTAGCATAACTTAACTAATTTCAATTTTCTAAAAATAATTTTTTCAATTGAGTTTCCTTTCCGATTTCAAATTTCTTTGATGATCACACTACTAAAATGTTGACCTCTTTCTTGGAATGAAATATGAATCCTCTCATAACTTCCAAAAATCTAATTGCTAAGTAGAGACTTCTAGTTATCATTTGATCCATGTGCTTTTCTAAGATCAAAGGGAAAGTTGGAAATAATGAATTTTGATCTTTCTTTAAGGAGCATGATAATCACTGACAATTGGCAACTACTCACACACCACAAAAGAGTTTTTTCTCATGACTATCCTTAAACTTGACTATACATTAATCATCATGATTTGACACACTCAAATGACTTTAGCACTATTCATTCCCATTTTTATATAACTTTCATGCTTTTCACTTGCCAAGACTCTTATTCATTGTCTAATGATTGTGGCATGCTTATTTAGAAAGATAACATGCCTAGGTGTTGACTGTCGTATTTGTCTCCCCAAAAAGAGCACCCCAAAATGATCACATGACTTGGGAGACAAAAAGAGACCTTCCCTAGTATTTACCTACCTACCTCAACATGTCCATACTACCCATTTGTCAAAAATATTAAAAACTTAACAATTTTTCATTTTTTGCTCTTACCAAGATACTCTGATTGGTTGCATCTACAACAATCTTTGGATAAGGTATTGGAGGTGGGGGAGCAATAGGCGGAGGGGGAATAAGTGGGGTTAATCGATGTGCCCTAAGACTATTCTGAGGCATTCCTTTGCCCACATCTTGGAAATCTCACATATCAAAGTAGTTGACATGCTTACCCAAGATAAATTCAACATATAGTTTTCAAAGAAAATATTGTGGGACATCAAGATTGTTGTTGGGTGGTTTATAAAAAACCATCCACTAACGATCCCAAAAATTATCTAGGATACCTTGATGTGTGCACCATTTAATCGAATATTTAGGCTTGTACACATCAACGGTTTGTCTAGTTTTAGGATTGATAAATATTTGTACTAATTGGGCTTTGGTAATGTCAAGTTTTCTCACTTGATCATATGATAAGCCATCGACATATTGTTGCCTCATGGTCTCTCGCCACTCTAAAAAGCTAATATGTTGGTTAGTGGGAGTTTCAATATTGGAAATTATTGATTCTAATGTGGTTTTCATTTTAGACAAGTGAGGGTGCCTATCGTATAACTAGCAGATGTTTCTCAATTCAGTTAAATTTCCATGTATAGCTTCATGGATAGCTAGTGGGTTTTGTAATGGAGGATTTGGTGGTGGAGGAGGATTTGGTTGGGCAAGGTTTTCATCTGGAACAAGATTGGGATTCTCAACCATTGGAAACCCTGTTTGATGTTGAAAATTTTTAAAATTAACAATTTTTTGAATACAAACTAAAATGCATATTGAAAAGCATATTTTAAACTAAAATTCTTATAAAATAATGCAAAACTAATTTTTTTTGAAGAAAAAACATTAAAATCAAAGTACCTATGATTAGAAAGGTTTGGAGGGTGAATTTTGAACTTGAATATCAAATAGAATGAATATTCGTTACTACTTGGTTGCTCTATCACACTCAGCCAACAACCTGTGAAGTCAAAATGACTTTGAACCTTTTTTTTTCTTATAACAGAGGAAACAAATATCCATTTTGAAGGATATCAGTTTTCTTTAATATGATTTTTTTTTAAAGATGTCGGATCCATCCCTTAGTTATAACATATATATAATATATATAAAACATACATATATACATACATATACATACATATATACATATAACATACATACATATACATGTACATATACATATATGTATACATATGTATGTATGTATATATATACATATACATTATGTATATATATACATATGTATGTATATGTATACATATGTATGTATATATGAACATATCTATACATATATAAATATGTATGTATATGTATACATGTACATATGTATATATATACATATAAATATATGTTTATATGTATATCTATATATATGTGTGTGTATATACATATACATCAATTTGTTGAGCTTTTAATTATTATATATATTTTTGAATACCTCATCTAAATTACCTTCAATAATATACGCACATACTAACTATAAGTTAAGAGACAACCCTCTCAATGTTTTCTAATATACCATAATGCTTTAATTATGCCAAGAGACATTCTACAAGGAGCCTCATATCATAAGTGTGTAAATTTATGATTTTAAAAATAAAATTAAATGATTGACATTGTAAAAATGATACAACCAAAAAATTAATCTTTACCCAGCTTATTAAAAATAAAATATAGACACATATAAATATAGATAGAACTATTTTTTATTTACTTAATAGTTATTAAAAACACATGTAAAGGTTATTTATTTTTTACTATAGAACTATTTAAGAATTATTTTATAAATATGAAAAATTTAAGTTAGAAATAACCAAAAAAGAAATAAATGCACAAACTCATCTTCTTCCTAAATACAATATGATAAAATACAATAACTCTTAAAATAAAATAAAATAACTCAGTAAAATATTATGAATAGAGCAAGTAAATGGTCCCCTCTATTTGGTTTTTTCGAAATTAACATTAACATTCATCTCGTGACAATTTGAATGTTGTGGATATTGGTGGAGTTGGGTGGGATAATTTTGGTTTAGTTTACTTCTTTTTCCCATTTGCTATGGAGTTTGACACTATTAATCAAATGGGGGCTTGAGCCATCCTTGTGTGTCTTGAGAAAGTTCGTGAGTTGGGTTGGAAGAAGATAATATGTGAGACGAATTCAATAATTTTGGTCTCCCTGTTGAATAATGTGAGGTCTCATGAATCTTCTTAGGGATTGACATATTTTGTGGAGAAAACTCTGAACATTTCATGAAACTTTGATTGCATATCTTTTATTCATATTCCTAGAGAACGGAATGTTGGTACAAACTATTTGATGAAATGAACCTCTAATGTTAGTCAAATTTTGAATGTCACAGATTGGGAATCCTTATCTTTGACTCGATCTTCATAATTTCTTCAGCTTCTTTTTTTTAAACCAGTAAAATCTTTTTCATTACTAATAAAAAAGATATTACATTCTGCATAAAGTTTTTTCAAGAGAGAAAAAACCAGGGATTAACCCCTACAACCAACCCAAACTCCACAAACTGAAACTGCCTTGCTAGCTAACCTACCATTACATTGTAGCTCTTGAAACATTTCACTATTTAAACCAAAAAACCTATTTTCGCCATCAACTGGCAGATCAAAGTTCTATCAAATTTAAAACCAGATACAAAAAGTGGCAAAAATTTAAAAGAAGACTATTAAACTTTTTTCTTTTTACCTGAGCCATTGACCCAAACATCTTCTGGAGAAAGGTCCCTGCTCAGACCAGCACCCTTGTTCTTCTTCACATGATCCAAACTCTTCTCAATCTCCTTCTCTCTTACAAATTCATTTAACAGCTCTCAACCCGCCTTTGCTTCCACCATTCGAGTTTCCCTGTCTGCACCATCATTCCAGAGGATGAAAGGCCGCAAGTCCACCTCTGGTCCTTCAACCATGATGCCTTCAACAAATGTTCTTCTCAAACCCCTTCCTTCTATTGCACACCTCAACAGTGAGACTAGACCACAAAGGGAGTGGTCTGGAACACAGGCCTTGGCAACCCACTCCACTTCTCCTTTGAACATTGAAATTATATCTACATTTGTGTGATACCTGAATTATGAGAGCAGGTAATCCTCCCCCAACAGGATTTCCATAATTTGGATGAAGTCGGGATCATCGAATTTAAAAATGCCCCCAGCCTTTTTTCTATCACCTTCCTGTAAAAATCAAGCTGGTGTTTGATGGAATGGAGCACAAAGTTAGCTTCCATTCTCTCTTTACTTTGTTTGCAGATCACCACCTGTTAAATCTCATCAGGAAAAAAACCACTTGCTAAATCTAGAACACGCCACCATAACACCATTTAAAAAGACACTCCAAGCCCTTTATCAATTCACATTTGGCAAAATAAGTGCAAAACTGACCAAAATGTCACTTCTCTTTGCAAACGTACTTGATAGGCTTGTGGCAAGGCTGCTTATTATTCCAAGGGAATACACCATCTTACAAATCATTAATGCAAATCTTTTTGCGACCTTTGTGAATGATTATCAAATAAAACAACAAATTAACAAATGGTTGTCACATGAATGTTACCGTTAACCTCTTGGGTGTCGACTTCACTCCACCACTTGACTTGATTTAAATCCAATTCATACCCTTGGTTAGAGAGTAGATCTGCCTCCATGTTGCCTTCACGTTCTATGTGAGAAATTTTGAAATTTTGAAAAAATCTAAGCCTTTGACAAATCATCTGAATAAATTTATTTATTTTCTAGCAATGAGATTTCCCTTTGGCAATTGCATTCGTGATAATCTTTGAATCTCCCTCCAGGTGCAACTTTGAAATTGATAATTTATCAACTAGAGAGGTAGCAATTCATGTCGCCTGAACCTCAACTTCATTATTTGTACCCTCTAGTAGTCGTTGAGCACTCTTTGCTAAGATCACACCCTTCTCATCCCTTACAATACATCCTGCTCCTGAGACACCTAGGTTCCCCTTTAAGGCCCCATCAAAATTTATTTTTACCCAGCCTGTCTCGGGCTTTCTCCAAACTGTAATATTCTCTGCCACAGGAGTAGGATTACTCCTATCAGGTCCATTAATAGGTCGAAACTTTAGCAATGGCCACCTTGATTGCAAAATTTTGTCTGCCATATTGAAAGGATGTTTTTGATAATTGTGAAGAGCAGTTGTAACATTAACTGTCTCTAAAATAGCTTGTTCAATCCTTAACCAAAGTCTTTCCCATGGTTCTTCTTTCTCCCAAAAGATACGCCTATTCCTTCCTTCCAAATTTCCCAAATTACTATTGAAGGTGCAATGGCCCAAATACTTGAGTACATAGATTTCGTTTGCTATAATTGCCAGCTTTGGAATAGCTCAATTAAATTTGAAGGAAACATAAATGCCCAATGAAGTTTGTGTACTAGTGTTTCTCAACATTTTTGTGAGAGACTGCAATTTAGTAACAAATGGTTTAAAGATTCTTCTTCCATTTTACAGAAACTACACCTAAAAGGGCCATGAAACCCCAGTCTAGTCAATCTTTCCCCTGTTAGGATTCTTCCCCTTAGTGCAAGCCAAGCAAAAGTGTCGACTTTAGGAAGACAATCTTTATTCCAACACAAATTGAACGGTCATTCCTCCCTTACCAAATCCTTCTCCAATAGAATATAACCTACCTTAATAGAATATTTCCCTGATTTGGACGCACACCATTTAACTACATCTGGACCTTCAAACAACAAAGGAACACGAGATTGCAACAAGTTGGAAAACTGTGATTGTTGTAGCTCATTTAAAGGCATATCTTTCAATTCCTTCCACTTCCATACTTTTGTTCCATCCTCCCTCACCTTACGTACATAGTTTAAAATTTCCTTCCCCAGTGCACTTCCATTAATTGTTTGATTGACTATCATTCTTCCTTACTACCCAGAGTATCATGACCCTCCCACGAATCCCTCCAGAAATTTGCTTTGCGATCATCACCTATTTGCCATGTTATATGATTTGTGATAAGACTCCTACAAGACAAAAGAAAATTCCAGATTGCAGAGCCTTTAGGAGGGTTTTGAATTGTCAAAATTCTTTCTCTCTCCTGAGAGACTAAATATTTGTGAAAAAGGATTTTCACCCATTTTTGCTTTGGATTTTCATACATACTCCAAACCAACTTGGCCCCCATGGCCTCATTCATCAAACTCTAATTCCTCAAACCTGCATCTTCTGCTTGCTTGGGTTTACAAACTTTATCCCAGGCTAGGAGAGGGATTTTATCATGCTCATTTTTTCCGTTCCAAAATAATTTCCTCATTCTGTGATTTAAATTGTTTATTATTTTCTCTGGAATTTTGAGACACATCATTGAAAACACTGGAATTTCCGAAACCACTGCTTTGATCATGATCAACCTTCCATCTGAAGTCAACCATCTACTCTTCCAACCTTCCAATTTTCTTACACAACTATCTACCAAGTTCTTCCAAAGTGAAACCCTACAGGCCCCACCAAAGAGTGGGGTGCCCAAAAATTTCCCTAGCAATTTTCCTTCCTTAATTTCTAAAACGAATGATATCTCCTTTTGCTTGCGCAACTATGTGTTAAAGAAGATTTTTTTTTTTATTTTACCCAAATAATTTTTTGCCCTGAGGAAATACAATAATCAGTTAAAGCCTTTTTAATACACTTGGCTTCCCTCATTGAAGCCTCCCCAAAGATAATTGTATCATCAACAAACTACTGATGAGTGGTAGCCTCCAAACCTACTGCAATTTTGATCCCTTTCCATTTGCCTTCACTTCCCAATTTCTGAATCAGCCTTCCCAGAGTCTCTGCAAGTATGATAAACATGAAGGGGGATAGTGGGTCTCCTTGCCTCAGCCCATGTGAGGTATTAAAGAATCCCCGCGGAATCCCATTGACTAGAACTGAGAACCATGGAGAAGACACACAAATTTTAATCCAATCAACTCAACTATTACAAAACCCAAACTTTTCCAGAATTTGGAAAATAAAAGATCTATCCACCATATCATATGCTTTTCTGATATCTAATTTTATCAACATTCTATCTACTTTGGATTTTCTTATAGTGTGAATAGCCTCATGCACAATAATTATGCCTTCCACAATTGATTTCTTTGGTACAAACCCACTTTGTTCTTCTGAGATTAGGTTTCCCCAACAAGGGTTTCATCCTTTGCACCATGACCTTAGCTATTACCTTGTATATTGTATTGTAGAGTGAAATGGGTCGAAAGTCCTCAAAAGATTTGGCATTCTCTCTTTTTGAAATTAAAGCAATAAAGGTGCAATTTAATTCTTTGATCACAAATGACTTTGTCCTGGACTCTTCCACCACTTGCTACAATTCTTGACCAACTAGTTCCCAAAAACTTGGAAGAAAAAAGCTAAAAAACCATCTGGTCTAGGGGCCTTTTCCCCTACCATTGAAAAAATTGCCTATTTAACCTCTGCCAATTGAATTGGCTTATACAAAGCTTCATTTTGTTGGTTAGAAACAATTTTTGGAATATTTTGTAGAAGATCCATTTGCACCTCTTTAGAAACACCATTTGACTGAGACAACAACTGTTTGAAATAATGCACAAAGTCTCTGTTAATATCTTCACAGGATACCAGCCTATTATTCCGACCATCTCTAATCTTTGTAATTTTATTCCATGATCTTTTAGCTTTCATTGAGTTGTGATTTTTTTTTGTGTTTCGGTCACCTTCTTTCAACAAACATTCTCTTGATTTAGGTTTCCAAAAAAATTCTTCCCTAGCCAGGATTTCATCATAATTTGCTTTTAAGGACTTTTCCTTATGATATAAATCGACCAACATACCTTCCTTAATAATAGTATTTTGCAGAGTTCTCATATCCTCTTCTAAAGACAATTTATCCACAAAGATGTTGCCAAATTTAATCTATTCCATTCTTTAATTTTACTCTTTAAGAACTGGAGCTTTTTAAAGAAAACAAAAGCTTTACCTCCTTCTACAAGCGGCGCCTCATTCCACCATTGACAAACTAGGTCCTTGAATTTGAGGTCCCTCAACCACATTTTCTCAAATTTGAAGGGACAACGGCTAGGAACCTGATCCAATTGAATCAAAAGCTCAATTGGAAGGTGATTTGAACCCGACAGAGATAAAATAGAGGCCATGAAGGTAAAAGATTTAGCCATCCAATCTCCACCCACAAAGAATCTATCAAGCTTTTCTGCAATATGATCTACCCCCCACCATCTGTCTGACCAAGTAAATTCCCCACTTTTAGTTTTAATCTCAAACAAGCCATTGCTGGTTACAAAATTTTGGAAAGCTTGTTAAGAGCCACCAAACCCCACTCGCCCTCCTGTTTTATTCACCAGCTTCAAAATTGCATTAAAATTGCCTCCTAAAATAACTAGATTTTTGGCCAAGTTTTTTAAAACCTCTGAGATTTGATGCCAAACCTCTACTTTATTTTCTAGCATTCGTCAGCCCATAAACATTCATTACAAAAAAATCACAATTTAAAGTATAAGAGTGAATTTTGACTAGTTTCCAGTGCTCAGATTCTAACCAATCCTCCAGACCCACTGTTATTGGATTCCAAAGCACCCCAAAACCACTTGTCTGACCCACCACATTTACAAAGGAACATTTCCACGCACGCCAACAATTTAAAAGATAGACCACCTCCTCTGCTGCAAGCTTAGTTTCCTGAAACAATGCTAAATCTGGACGTGTCTGATCAAGACCCCTCTTGATCAGACGCCTCTTGTCAAGGGCATTGCAGCCCCTGACATTCCAACTTAAGATTTTCATGGCTCTTTAGGAAGGATAACGCCCTTCCCTCCAAAGAGTTTGCTTTGGCCCTTTTCTCAACCAACCAATTCCAATTTGACTTTATTCGATTTCCTACCTCTAGATCTTTTTTCACCCAATTTCGGTAGATCCGACTTTATTTTGGTTTGGTTTATGGTTCTTTCATCCAGAATGTCTTCCTCATCAACCAAAACCCAATGTCCTTCCTCCTCTGACAAAGACTAGTCCTCTTAATTCTTTTTCTGAATTTATAGCATTTGTGTCTATAACTCTATCCTCCTCGACCAGATTTTCGATCGAAGGTGCACTTTCTCTTTGAATGACCTTCTCCTGCAGATCAGAGCCTCTTCCCATAGCTTCCATGACTTTGTCTACTTTGGAAATGGCTTCTCTCACTAGGGCTATCATTTTCTCATTTTCATTGCTAACTTGATGGACACAAATTTCACCAAGGGCATTAATTTTTGTTTGTTTAGAGGGCACAACTACTTGTTCAACTTCCATCGTACAAGCCTCTCCAACTCCCATATTACCCTCTCCCTTCTGACCACTACCTTCCCCAACCTTGTATTTCATTACTGAGAGTTTATTTTCTCTGCTAGAGAGCTTACTTGGAACCGAAGCTATACCCATATTCTAAGAGGGTAGGATGTGAAGCTCATTCTTGTTTAAATTAGGCATAGGTCCTTTCGAGCAACCTCCTTCTCTATTCTTTCTTACTTCCTCATAAAGGAATATGAGTTTGTCTTCGAGATTCTCCTCAATCCCTTTGCCTTTTTCTTTAGTCACACAGTGCACTTCTGTATGACCTTCCTTTTTGCATTTCTTACAAACCTCAATACCTTATTCTACCTCAATATGTTGTTTCCACACACCTATATTCATGCAAATCTCTATTGACTTAGGTAAGGTGAAATGGGGCTTCCAGTAAATGCAAATACGAGCATACATGCTAAAACCTTTCACTTCAATTGCTTCATCAACTTTAATATAGAACTTTGATTTATTCCCAATGGTCTTGAAAGTTTCCTCGTTCCAAAATTCTCTCTAAAGGTTGAAAAGTTTGATCCAGATGGGAACTTATTCCATGCTTTCTTGAAGCGGATTGAAATTTTGCTCCCAATCCATTATGCAGGCTCCTCTACCGTCCATAAAAAAATGGTTGTTCTTCAAAATATAGTTTTTCTCACTTCCCTACTCTGTTATGATTAGGAAAAACCCATTTGGCATTAGTTTGATGGAGCACTTGAAATTTCAGCTTTCTTCACACCAGGCCTTGACCCTACTAAAAGCTGAACAATCCCCCACCCATTTGATGAGAAAAGCCCTATCTCTTAGAAGTGCAACCGATTCTTTCCACGCTTCACTTTCAAGAAAAAAAGATATAGTATGATCTTTGTTTTATGGATTTCTTACCTTTTCTAAAGAAACTAACTTTTGGGCTTTCTTCGGATGCCATACCTTCTCCCACACTGGTTCCCAATCATTACCTTTCCCATCCAAGATGATTTCAAATCCCTTGAAAGGGCGGTTCATGCGTTTACCCCAAGCCATCTTCTGAGGCCATAAATTTGTTTAACCTCTAGAGGTCCCATTTTCAAAAAAATTGTTATGATCCTCCCAAACCCAGCTAGGTCTCTTCCATGCCGTGTTTGGCGGCCTGAAACTATTCCAACCATTTCCTATTTGCCTGAAACTCCGAAAATTTCTTATAGGTCACAACCCTAGTCTCCTACCCGATGCCATTTCTCTCTTCTTGGTATTGATGTCTAGTTTCTTCAACTTCTTTAGAATGATTTGATTTGATCATTTTGGTCTTTTTTCATTAGCATTTTTGTATTTTGTTAGTTTCAAGGATTCCTTTGTTATTGGAGGTGGTGGGTTTGTGAAAAACCTCCTCGGATTTTTATCCTTTAAACTTTAGTGACAATTGTTGCTTTTTAAAAATCTTACATTATATTTTTTCTCTAGATTCTTAATTAATATATTTATCCTATCTTACCATACACATATAAATATGCATTAAAACTATAAATTGAAAAATATAATAAACAATAAATATCTTATAATATATATCATAATACTCTAAAGCTTTGAGAGACAAAATAATCAATGTTTAATAATATATGTCATAATATGTTAATGTTAATAAATTAAGAAAGACAAACTAGTCAACATTTAATAAACATTTTCAATTAAAAACACAAATTAAGGTGCACATGAGCATCAATTTTAAACCTAATTGTAAATACTTATAAATAGATATGTATAATGAATAATAGTAGTTGTGGTGTATTTGGACAGGTGGGGTAGGAATGGCACGAGAAGCATTGAAGGCAATGTGAGGTGGTATGATTTTAGTCTGGTGATGATTTTAGCTTATACTTTTTTGTTTGTTCCAAACTGTAGCTCTAATATTTGGTTGATATGACCCATTTTTTAACTAGTGTTTTTGTTTTTAAAAATGAACACCCAATAAAATCCTCTCTATTTAATTAGAATAAAATAAGAATACAAAATCTTAAAAGAGTTGTGTAAAGAAGTTTAAATTTCCTATTAGATCAATTGTGGGGATGGTGTACATCCACTCCAAGCTCTAGAGAATGCATTCGTAGTAAAATGGAAGTAAATAGAGAAGATTCAAAAAATACATGATCACAAGCAAATTCAAACTCAAAAGCCTCAATCTCATATGTGATTCTTGTAGTTGAAACAAACACCTTCCCTATTAAGACCATTGTTATGGTGCATCTCATAAGTTAATCTTAAAAAAATTGGACGAGAGAAAGACTCCACCTAAATATGTGTTCAAATAATAACAAAGAAATAAAAAAGCTTTTGTTAGAGATAAATTCCACTAGTCTATGTAAGAAAAATTGTTAGGGAGAAAGAGAAAATATTCTCTTGATTAATATAACCTCACTTATGATGATCAACAAAAGGCATGCATAGGCGCAAATATACCTTAGAGGGCAAAGATACTTATAGTCCAATAAAGGACTAGTTCACATCATTTTGAAATAAGCAATGAAGGAGGCTTAAAAAGAATGGTAGGAAAGAGTTAGTATCATTTGCATGGTTGAGCCCGTGAAAATAGAAAAACACTTTATTTAATAGTACAAAATTATTGTGGAATTCATACAAAATATGTGGTTAGCAGTCTTTTCATTACAAAACCTTTTTGAAAACAAAAGGTTGAAAAAATAGGGCAGCTCACCATCAACCTTTTAAACATACGGTCAACAAAGCGATAACGCTAAAACGATAACGTCTCTGTAGACTATATGTGATCTCATTATTGTTAAAATTCTTCTATTCTATTTTATTTCAATCTCTCAAAATGAATCTGCACCTTACACGTGCGGTTATCTGAGCTCCTAATGAACACCCGTTATCATTGGGAGGTTATTCACGCAGGATTATAAAGCACACGATTTCTATCCATAAGCCTGAAGGGCTAGCTCAAGTGGTTGTATGTTGTATAGCTTCATGTGGGAGGTCTCGAGGTACATTCCCTCGGGCTGGCCCCTCTGTCGTGTTGGGCCCCTCTAGATGTCCCCAATCGGGTTAGGCACTCGAAGTGGTGTCGATGGTTTACTTTGCGCCCATTCCTCGACTAACTGGGGAGTGTGCACGAGGTTTCACCACAAAATATATTTCTTCAGAAAAAAATGATTTCTATCCATTACAATCAAACTTGGAAAGAAAACATCAATGTTGATGAAAAAAGTTTAGAGGTCCTTAATAGCAGCCCTACTTAAATTATTTGATAAACTCACATTTCTCCAGCCAGATGATTAACGTGTTAAAAACTGCCTACTATCAAGTTGTTGATGATTGGTAGCTTAGGTTGGATATAAACGATGATTGCTATAAGCATCATCATCATTTATATAAGATCAATTGCTCTTCATATTTAATATTTTTAGAAATAAATAAAATCGAATTTTATAATGCATGTATAAAATCGAATTTAAATAAATGATGTTCAAAATTCACATTGAATAAATTTGGAATTCATATAATATATATCCGCCATGTGTGAGGGGGTATATGTGTTAAGTTTGTTTAACCAAATGATAATCGGTTGTAAAGGAAGCCCACGCGCCCAAAGGGACACGTCCCTTGAGCGGACGTCTCTCCACTTGTGGAGACACGTCCTCTCAAAAGACGCATCCCTTGGAGGCGGGTCTCCTTACATACAAAAGGGAGTTCCACTCTTGATATGCAAACATCGAAATTTATTAATATTCTGCAATCAATACATTTGACATTAAGAGAAGAAATCTGAAAATCGTTTTTGACTTAAAATTTCTCACACAAAATTTCAAACCTTAGTTTATTCTTAAATTTTTAAGATCCTATTTGATAAAGATTTGATTACATTTACACAAACCATGCCAAAAACCCCTTCCGATTCCTGCCATCATAATCCGACTAAAATGATTTGGATCATTTGGCAATGGCATCCACCATAAGAACGTGACTTGACGAATAAAATCCAAATCAGCTTACATTCAACCCACTCTGACTGGTTGTTGGCCATAAATAAGGGGTGATGCTTTTGGCAGCATTTTGTAATAGACACATTTAAAGCCGGCTACCTATCTCTTTATCGACTACCTAAAGTCTAGCTAGGTCTGAAGTACCTTTCAATTCATTGCTTTTGCGTTTTTTGCTTTTAATTTATTGGGTTTCATTTTTATTAACGGTTTTTTATTTGCCGATGCCCTGATTGGGTGCTGTGCGATGTACGATCTGGAAACGTGCTACTAAGTATTCGGTTTCCAAAAAAAAATGACGATTTAAAAAACATTTAGGCACAGTTTTTTATCACAAACATTCTCTTGATATTGATTGGAAAGTATAATTTTTAACCTCAACGAGGCTAAAAATAGTCTGTAAGTCTTCAATCAGCCCTGTCAGCCTTGCTCTCTGCCTTTCATTTCGTATATAGACCTGCGAGCAGATATTCCGATTATTTGAGCATCTGGTCGATCACTCCCTGTTCTACATTACTCGCATGAAAGAGGAATGCCCATTTTGATGGTAGGTCTGGCTGGATCAGAAAATTGATACACATTTAAATGGGGGGGCTTTTTGGATCAGGAAATGGACGCCCATTCAATTGGCGGCAATTGGGGGGCCGAGGAATACCCATTCAAATCAGAAGCCTTATTCTTTCAGAAAATGAACGCTTCCGCTCGGAGGCCTTTCTAGAGCAGGGGCGCAATACCCATTAGTTTGGAGATTTTGTCCATGTCATGTAATCTGGACAAATGGTGTTTCCAGGTATTGGTAAGTTTCTTGGGATCACTGGGGTCCCAGGCCAAAGCAACCAGGATAATTCTGTACATCAGAATCTTTTGAGAAGGCTACCATTCAGAAACATCCATGATAGGAACACGGATGCAGGGTTTAAGAGAAAAATCGCCCAATGTTTTGGGGACTGTCTTCCAGGAGGTGAATCCTTAAGACAAATTAGTTTATTTATTTGAACGAGTTTTTTTATGTACCTATGTTGTTCAGGCAATGTATTGTTGTTTTTTCAAGTTTTCACTTGCCATTTGGCTCTGTGTCACAAAATTTCCAGCTCTAGAATCGCCAGCTAGTAAATTTTCAACAAATCATTGTCCAAAATTCTGTATTCAATAAGCAATTGCATAAATTTGGACATATTCATAGAGAGACCTAAAACGCATATTTTACCTCAAGTATTAACCTATCATGAATATACTTCTGTTTTTTTTTGAAATAGAAAGATTCCACAACTATTGTACTCTCTTAAACTTTTCCTTTTCTTCATAATTATCACTGGTGGAGGTTTTCATGTTTTTCCACTGTGTGTGGCAGCTAAATTTTTGATAGATGTGAGATCTGGTGAGCAGGAGAAGGTGCATCTCTGGTTATCCACTATGGCAAGAACAGAAGGCAGCCTGGTCTTAGAGTATGTGCATTCCACCGAGAGAGGTAACGACCTGAATCTGTGACTGAGTATGGATAATAACATATGGGTATTCCTAATAAGAATGAAAATAAGTAATTGCATCCTCTGTTCTCAATCCTGATATAAAGTTAAGGCTCTGTATTTATCCAGAAGATCAATGCTTAGCATATCTACTTCATCGAAATAAACTTATTTGAGAGTGGTACACTGTAAATCGATTGTTTGTTGGTTTACAAAGGCAATTCCACAGCTTACAGTAGCATTTTAAGCTCAATCCTTGAATGGCAATCTTGTTAGTTCCCGTTTTAGCGTGCGAAACGCCGTTTCCATCTAAAACGGCCGTTTCTGAGTCTGCCCTCACATTTCTGACCGTCAAAAACGTTGCAAAAGGGTTTTGCATTTTTTCTTCAGTTTTGTGTGTTTTTCGTAGATATTTAGGGAAAAACCACTATTTCCCGGGGTTAATTTCGTGTAATCATAGAATTTAAACCGTGCGTAAAAAAAAATTATGGGATTTTTTCGTCCACGAGTTAAGAGTTTATAACTAAGTTTCTGGTTTTTGGGCAATTCCGTAGAGTGTGGGAGTATTGGATATGCACGCAGAGGTCAAAAAGACACCTTTCGGTTGCTGCCACCTAATGTCTCAGTATCTGCCCACTCTAATTTCCATCAATTATAACTGTTTATGCCTTAAATCCACTCTAAAACATGCACTTTAACACTTAATGAGCAACCATTAGTGTTTTTGTAATTATAATGAGTAGCCATTGGTGTTTTTGTAATTATTTATTCAATCAAATAAAGTTTTTTAATGGATCAAAGTGAATTTTTTTGGGAGGGTTTAAGTGAGCATGGAGGTGGTGGTTATTCAATGGGGGGTGGTAAATGGGTCTTCTCCCCTAATTTCTGTTTTTCCAAACTTCCAATAAGAGCTTTAATATTTTTTTTTAACCTTTCTAATTTTTTTTTTTAATAAATTTGTTTTGTTTTAAAGGTTTTTTGTTTTATTTATTTTTATTATGAATTATAATTAAAACATATGATTTTTTATAATTTTGTTTTTAAATTAATTTTTTTAAAATTTAATTTTAATTTTTTGTTGTAGATAATAGTATAAATAATTATGATGATTTTATTTTGATTTTTAAATTGAAAAGTTTACCAAATTATTTCAAAGTAATATAAAATAGTCTTAGGGTAAGGTCCTATGGAGGGGGGCTTCCTAAAAAATTTCAGTGGGTGTTGCTGAGATTTTTTAGGAATATTTTAAAGCTGGTGGTCTCATGATTTTAATAGTGCAATTCAACTTAAAATTTTAAGCTCCAAAATTTAAGGAATGAATTGTTGATAAAAAATAAAAAATAAATAAAAATTCTTTAATTTTTATTTTTTGATAGGAATTTAAAATTTTAGATGATAGACAAGTGGCTGAAAAAATTCCTAAGTTGTAGGGGCAATTTCTAGCCCTAAAAGGTAGGGGCTGCTATTTCTCGGGGAAAGATTCTAATTATTAGACTTGTAGCATAATTTGTTTTTTTTTTAATAAGTTAAACTTGAACTTTTGAGATATGTACAATCAAAATTTAAAAATATGATAAAAACAAAAATTGTAGTGCGTTGAATTTAAATTCTAAGTTGCTAGTTTTTATAAATGGTTAAGATTAAGAGGGTGAAATGTTATGCACACACAAGTGTTTCTATTTTCATCATTAAAACATAACATATTTGGTGCACGCCCCCTTTTTTTTTGTTGTGTTAGGTGTTTCTTAAAATTGGTTAGTAGAAATACAACCAAGAGTGAGCACTACAAATGTATTTTTTATTTTATTTATTATTTATTTTTATGATTTTTCAAAGTGGATGCACATGAAATCTGCATCATTGAGTGTGCATGTCACATAACTTGCACAAAAGTAATTAAAAAATCTGAATTTTTTGAATGTGAGTAGCATAGTTGGAAGATTCGCCCCAAGAAAAAACTCGTCAAGCCAAAAATTGGAGAGTTGTTAAAACTCGACAAAAAACTCGAAAACTTAAAAAATTGCTTAAATTTCATTAGAAACACATTTTTTTGCAAAATTCAATGACAAGATGAATCCAATGAATCCAAAAATGAGTACAAAAGTGTTTTCTATTAATTTTGATTGATTTTAATGTAAATTGATTACGAAATCACATTCTCATGCGGAATCCCGATGGCTAGAAGCCTGAAAGTTTGGTACATGAAAACAGTAAAACTAGAACTAGAAGCAAATACTAAACAATAACTAAATACAACATGCTAGACTTTCCTCTTCCCTAGTCTAGCAGGCAATTAGGGAAAGGGTGGGTCCTCTAGGCCTTTGCGTGTGCATGGTGGTGGTGGCAGTGCTATTGTTCTTGGCTCCTCCGCTGGCATGGAAGGCTGTGGCTGTGGTTGAATCTCATCCACATCCTCAGGAATGTCCTCCAACCCTACATCTCTTGAAGCACCCACATCCACCATTGCCTGTCTCTCGAAGTCAAGGATCTCGTTCACGCTAAACAATAGAGGTTGTTCATCTCGTCCTGTCAAATCACCGTAAGGATCTATCTCATCTAAATCAATAGGATCCAATGATTTTTCTTCTACTCTCTTTGTGCACAACTGAAGGTTGTATTGCACAAAGACAAGGTCATTGAGGTGCTTTTGTGCTAACTTGTTCTTCTTCTTCGTGTGAATGGCCTCAAACAAGCTCCAATTGCGCTCACAACTGGATGCACTACAAAGCTGACATAGTATGCGAAGAGCAATTCTTTGTAGATGTGGGGTATTTCCACCCCAATTTTTCCACAAAACCTCTGCAAAAAAAAAAAATTGAAGACTTAGAAAACAAAGTCAAAGACTCAAAAGTCAAAACACATTTTATCAAATTAAAAGATGCATGTGAAATAAACTTAAAAGTTAAAGACTCCCAATTTTATACCTAGTGGCAGAGTGGTTCTTCCTCTAATAGCTAGCTCCGAAGAAAAGAGATTACCCCTTGCTTCCCTGTAGATATCCAACTCGTTGACAATGAGGTCTCTCACTACAACCTCAGATTCCATCCTCTGAATGCATGTTGTGAGCCCCTCCACAACCTCTCCATTAGGATCAAAGAAGCTCTCTGAGAAGATATAAGACAGGTTGAGAAAGTACCTTGCTGCATGGATGGGTTGGTGGAGTTGATTGTTCCACCTATCAACAATCTCCCATATGGGATCAAATTTGAGGTTGTTCCCCGTGTAATAACTTTTGATAGCCTCCTTTGGCCCTATCCATGAATGTATCTCATTGGGTTTTGATCCCCATCTACCAAGCGAAGGACTCTAACCAAGGGCTCCGACGCCTAGATTAAAAATACAAAAAGATCAAAGTTAGAAATTTATAATAAAATGTTTAAAATTAAATTTATATATATATATTTCTAACTTTGATCTTTTTGTATTTGTAATCTAGGTGTCAGAGCCCTTAGTTATATATATATATATATATATATATATATATATATATATTCAACTTGAATTTAAAATTAAAATCAAAGTTTTGAAGTTACCTTCACGATCTCTATAGCTTTTTGTGCAAACAAGAGGTCAAAGACTATTGCAACAACTCTCTCTCCTTCGAGCTTCTTTGAATATGAGTCGTCATTCCATGCTTGACTCGTGAACATTTGTTTTAAAGAGCCCAAAGAATCCAAAATACTTTGCAACGTTAGGAAAATCATTGCAAACCTTGTAGCACCTGATCTGTAGAAACCCCTATTCTCACTGTTTCTGAAAACTGCTTGTTTTGCTTATTTTTTCTTGTTTTGATTTTTTTGTGGTTTTTTGCATATACAGATAAAAAGCGATTTTGAAAGAAATTTCTCACAAAATTTAAATAAAATATTACAATACTGAAAATGATAGAATCTATTGGATATATAGATGCTAGAATGTTTATTGATCTTCTATGTTGAATACAAATAAGATCGGATCACATGCAAATTAAAAAGCTACAACATTTTTTGATGAAAACCCGGTTATTGCAGCAACCTTAGATGCCCATGAAATGGTACGACCATCATAGAAATCAGCTTCTCCCTTAGCTTGATGTTTGCAAATGAATCCAGGAGAATATGCGTCCCTGTTGATGAAATCAGAATGCCTAAAAGAAAGGCGCTTTGCTCAATATAAAAAGTACGGCCTGGTACTTGAAAAGTACGGCTCAACAACAGCAATGATAAACCTGTACGGCTCTTAAAAGATGTGTCCGGAGCTTGGAAAATGGACGCCTAAAATGAAGAACCCTTCCTGGATGAATTCCAAACTAAAACCCCAAAGATAACTCAAAGAGTGATGCTCTGCGATAAACTCTGGATGAAGCTATCTCTTTGACAAGCAATAGATCAGCTGATATTTCACAGCCTCTGAACTGCAGACATTGAAGATGGCTCGTTCTCCAATGCAGAATGAAAACTGGAACCCTAGGCTCTGTTCTCTGAAGAAGCACTTGGCAAAAATTCGATTTCATAACATAATCCTCTTTCTTCACAATGAAAAAACTTATATTTGTTAAGAGGGTCGACTTTTCTCAAAAAAGCATCATTTAAATAAAGTTCGACTTCTTTTAATTTTTCCAAAGTCTCGAACGCACTTTTAATTATAAAATATAATTGAAAAGTGGCCCCTTCTTCATGTTGGTTGACCCCTTCCTTTAAGTCACTTAAGTTATAATATTTAATTATATTATAACTTTATAATATAATCCTTTAATTAATTAATATTTATTTTAGCAAACAAATATTAATATCTCTCTCAAAACAGGTCCAAAAGACGAACCGTCTGAAGCCAGATGATAAGTGACTGAATCCGCATACAACCAAATCATACTGCTAAAAATAGCAGGGGTGCTCTGCTGAGTGTCTCCACTTATTAAAAATAGTAAGTCAAGCAAATGATGTTCAAACGACCTCGAACGAAAGCCAAACTGGTAGATTATGACAACTGAAGCCAAGCCAAGCTCCAACAAGACCCTCTATCCATCCTATCAGCCTACGAGGGTCACATAATAGGCTAATCTTAAGCGCTGAGAAATGTCAACTGGAAGGGGACATTATAGTCCACCCCTCCTGAAATTGCTTGTCCTCGAACAATCTCAACTCCAAATGCTGCAAAATATCCTCACTCTCCCATGTAGCATCCTCCACTGGTAAATCTCTCCATTTCACCAAATATTCCCTGATAGTCCTCCTGCGCAACTGTCTCTCTCGGTATTCCAGGATCGACTCAGGAACTAAGATCAACTTTCCCTTATCATCTAAGGGAGGTAATACTGCTGAAGGCACCACACGATGTCCTAACGCCTTCTTGAGACGTGACACATGAAAAACATTATGGACCTTACTATCCGCCGGAAGCTCTAGCTCATAAGCCACCTCTCCAACATGCCTCGGAATCCTGAAAGGACCATAATACCTCGACTTAAGCTTCTCCAAACCACTCTTCCTAAGAGTAGACTAACGGTAGGGTTGCAGCATGAGATATACCATGCCTCCCACCTCAAAAGATCTCTCTGTCCTCTTATGATCTACGTACTGCTTCTGCTGATTCTGTGCCTTAGCAATATTTTCCTTGAGAGCCCTCATAGTGTCCTGACTCTCCTGTAATAAATCTCCAACACTCGGCACTCTACTGTCACTCAGTAGCAAATCCAGAAAACTAGGCGCCTCATAACCATACAATGCCATGAAGGGGGACATCTGAATGGTCATGTGAAAAGTAGTATTGTAGCAATACTCGCACAAATATATCCACTTGACCCACGCCTTTTGTTGCCCTGCAATGTAATTCTTGAGGTAGCCTTCCACCCATTTGTTCACTATTTCCGTCTGACCATCAGTCTACGGGTGGTAACTGGTGCTCGGTGTAAGCTTGGTCCCACAAAGTTTGAACACCTCCTGCCAAAAGTGACTCAGGAACCGACTATCCCTGTCGCTAACTATGCTCCGAGGCAACCCATGTAATCTAAAAACCTCACGAAAGAAGACCTCTGCTACCTGTGTAGCTGTGTAAGTGGTGGTGATCGGAAAGAATTGGGCATACTTCGTCAGCCGATCCACAACTACATATACGTAATCACGTCCCTGGGCTTTGGGCAAGCTCGTAATAAAATCCATCGACAGGCATTCCCACTTCTTATCAGGAATTGGAAGTGGTTGCAACAATCTTGTCGGATACATGTTCTCCTACTTATTCTGCTGACAAATAGGGCACTCATGCACATACTAAAGAACATCTACCTTAAGACCCTTCCATGTAAACCTTTCCTGAACCTGTCTGTATGTTTTGAAGTACCCGGGATGCCCTGCTGTGGGTACATCATGAAAGGCTCGCATAATGATGTTCTTCATCTCAGATCCTGGGATCAAAAAAATCTTGTTCTTGTAAATGATCAAGTCATTCACAAGTGTGTATCTGGTGTCCACCATCGATCCCTCTACCAGATGCCCAAGTATCCTTGGCATACTCTGCCATAATCAAATGCCTCTAGTCCTCTGTAATATGTACCATAGAACTCAGACAAGGTCGGCGTGAGAGAGCATCAGCCACAACATTCTGGGTACCTTTGATGTAGGTGATATCAAAGTCATATGCCTATAACTTACTCACCCACTTCTGCTGACGGTCATTTAAATCTCGCTGCCCTAGGAAATGCCTCAAGCTATTGTGATCAGTTTTCATACAAGACTTATTGCCCACGAGATATTGCTTGAATTTGGCCAAGGCATGCATTATGGCTAGCATCTCCTTATCATAAATATTGTAGAGCCTCTCTGGTCCTCTGAGTTTTCTACTCTCATAAACAATCGAGTGCTTGTCCTGCATAAGCACTGCTCCAATGCCCTCACCAGACGCATCACACTAAAGCTTAAAAGGCTTCGTAAAATCTGGCAGTGCTAACACTGGACACGTAGTCATCAGCTCCTTGAACCTCACAAAACACTCCTGTGCCTCAGGAGTCCAACAGAATGCACCTTTTTCAACAAATCCGTCATAGGTGTTGCATGGCATGAATAACCATTCACAAATCTGCGATAGAAACCGCATAACCCAAGGAATCCTCGCAGTTGTGTAAGGTTCACTGGAGTAGGCCAATCTACGATAGCACGGATCTTCTCAGGATCCATCCGCACTCCCTCTGCAATGGCCTAGGTATAACAACTTAGTCATCCCTAAATCACACTTGGATTCCTTGGCGTACAAAGACTCCCTCTCCAAAATGCTGAGTACTGTATCCAGATGAGCCAAATGCTCCTGCCAAGTCCTGTTGTAAATCAAAATATCATCGAAGAAGACAAGCACATATCTCCTCAGATGTGAGTGGAAGACCCTGTTCATAGTGGACTGGAATGTCGCTGGAGCGTTGGTTAGCCCAAATGGCATCACCAAAAACTCGAAGTGTCCACAATGACAACGGAATGTAGTCTTCTCAACATCCTGCTCACGGACTCTAATCTGGTGATATCCCGATCTCAAGTCTATCTTTGTGAAATAACAGGCACCATGGAGCTCGTCTATACGAGGTATGGGGTACCTATTTTTGATGGTCCTCTTATTCAAAACTCTGTAATCGATGCACATGCGAAGTGTACCATCTTTCTTCTTCACTAGGACAACTGAAGAAGCAAATGGTGATTTACTTGGTCGAATGTGACCCATAACAAGCAGCTCCTTGATAGTCTTCTCTATCTCATCCTTAAGCCGCTTTGGATGCCTATAAGGAGTAATCATGATGGGCTTAGCACCCTCCTCAAGCTCTATGATGTGCTCAATACCCCTGTCTGGAGGTCTCCCTGGTGGAATGTCACTGAAAACCTTCTCATGCTTAACTCTCAACTGTTGAATGTCAGGATGATACTCGGCCTTATGCTGTCCCTCCTGTATAGGTGTCAAAGTGCACTCGGCAACCCACTCAACCATGTCATGTCGCATAAGCCTTTCCATCCGTCGGAAGGAAATAGTCCTGACGTTACTGTCTCAAATGGCCTTCAGGATATGAGTCTTCCCGTCTACATCAAACCAAATCTCCATGTCTTTGAGACGAAGTGTGACTTCCTCAAGGGAATGAAGCCACTTCATGCCCAAAACTAAATCAATGTCTCCCATATTCACTACGTAATAATCAGCCTTGAATTCATAATTATTCAAGCGCAAGGGAAGATCCTTAATCATATGGTCACATCTGAGAGTGTAACCATCAACCACCTTAACCTGAATGCCTTCGAACTCCTCGGTCATGAGTCCACACTTCTCCACAAATCTAGCATCAATAAAATTGTGGGTGGCTCCTATGTCTAGAAGGGTGATGACCCTTTGACCCGCCAAAACTCCACGAAGTCTAAAAGAACCCTCCTGCTGAATGCTAGACAACCGTGCCTCCTGAATTTGGAGCTCTGACTCTGCCTCTGCCTTAGGCTCTGAAGCCTCTGGTTCTGATTCCTCAGAACTCTCCTATTGTTCAGAACTCTCAGATTCTGAATCCTCGTAATAAGCCCACATTACTCTATTGGCCTTACCCTTAGGCCGCAAAGGACAATCGTGGTTAGCATCGTAGGGACCTTTGCAATAGAAGCAAAGCTTCTTCCTGCGCAAATCATTAAGAGTCTCACGATCCAAGGGTGCTGTTGATTTACCCTTTGAGTCACTCTTAAAATCAGATCTCTCCTTATTCTTATTAAATCCCTTATTGTCCCTGAATGAAGTAGTATTTTTGGAGTTGAACTTGCTAGATGGTGTTGCAAGTTCCATGTTGCGTGCCTTCTTCATAGCTTTCTGTAGTGAAAGAGGATCGAATGCCTTGATCCAACCTCTCAATGGTTCCAACAACCCCTCAACGAAGAGCACAACTAGACGCCTCTTTGATATGTTGGGAACCATCACGGACAACCTCTGAAAGTCTCCTATGTAGGCCTCCAAACTACCAACCTGTCTCAACTGTGCCAAGTCTCTAAAGTAAGACTTAGGGTCCTTCTTGTCGAATCGTTCCACCAATCTGTCTACGAACTCTTGGTAAGTGGTGATACGATCGTGTTGAAGTGTCACCATCCCATGATGCCACCAGTTGTAAGCTGCTCCCTCAAGGTGTAAGGTAGCATATCTGATAACGTCCTCCTCTGCTATGGGACACAATGTAAGGGAAGTATCCAGTTTACTAATCCAAGTCTAAGCTGTAACTTTACCGCTACCGTCAAACATAGCTAGTGTGAGCTTGTTTGTGGCGTGCTTCAGGTCACCATTTTGCTGCCTAGGCCTCCTATCCGACTTGTTCCTGTAATGCTCTCACCTTTGTGTGATAAACCTGTCAAAAGTGATCCTCTTTCTGACCTCTGGGGTCAATAACTCCCACTCGTCATTTGCTACCATAAGAATATCAGCAAACACTGCCTTAGGCTCCTCATCTGCCAAAGGCTCATCGGGCTCCTGTCTCACAAAAGTTGGACAGGTAGGCCTATCTGCTGTCCGTGACACAGTCCTGGGTATCCTCCGTGAACCTGCATCACTCTTGTCTTCATCACGACGTGGTGATGGTCTCCTTGGTGTACCCATCCTCTGTATAACCATGGTCAACTGTTGTAATACATCAGCTACCTGCTGTTGACCTATCCGTAAATCTCTAAGAGTCTGTCTAACCTCTGCATCTTCCTCCCGAGGATCTCGAGGAATCTCTGTTCTGTCACCCATGCCTATATCCTGTACAGACGCTCCAGAAGAAGAACTAGACTGAACACCTATCAAACTTGTAGCCGTCTCACCTGCCAGAATAAGTGGTGGCTGCCAAGTTTTCCTGTTTTCCCTCTTATAATATCTCTTTTCTCTATCACTCTGGTGCATGAACAAAACGGTTTTCAAACCCCACAAGGATGGCAGGAAATCGCTCTGATACCACTGTAGAAACCCCTATTCTCACTGTTTCTAAAAACTGCTTGTTTTGCTTATTTTTTCTTGTTTTGATTTTTTTGTGGTTTTTTGCATATACAGATAAAAAGTGATTTTGAAAGAAATTTCTCACAAAATTTAAATAAAATATTACAATACTGAAAATGATAGAATCTACTGGATATATAGATGCTAGAATGTTTATTGATCTTCTATGCTGAATATAAATAAGATCGGATCACATGCAAATTAAAAAGCTATAACATTTTTTATGAAAACCTGGTTACTGCAGCAACCTGAGATGCCCATGAAATGGTACGACTATCATAGAAATTAGCTTCTCCCTCAACCTGATGTTTGCAGATGAATCCAGGAGAATATGTGCCCCTGTTGATGAAGTTAGAATGCCCAAAAGAAAGGCGCTTTGCTCAATATAAAAAGTACGGCCTGGTACTTGAAAAGTACGGCTCAGCAACAGTAATGATAAACCTGTACGGCTCTTAAAAGATGTGTCTGGAGCTTGGAAAATGGACGCCTAAAATGAAGAACCCTTCCCGGATGAATTCCAAACCAAAACCCTGAAGATAACTCAAAGAGTGATGCTTTGTGATAACTTCTGGATGAAGCTATCTCTCTGACAAGCAATAGATCAGCTAATATTTCACAGCCTATGAACTGCAGACACTGAAGATGGCTCGTTCTCCAGTGCAGAATGAAAACTGGAACCCTAGGCTCTGTTCTCTGAAGAAGCACTTGGCAAAAATTCGATTTCATAACATAATCCTCTTTCTTCACAATGAAAAACCTTATATTCTCAAGAGGGTCGACTTTTCTCAAAATAACATCATTTAAATAAAGTTCGACTTCTTCTTTTAATTTTTCCAAAGTCTCGAACGCACTTTTAATTATAAAATATAATTGAAAAGTGGCCCCTTCTTCATGTTGGTCGACCCCTTCCTTTAAGTCACTTAAGTTATAATATTTAATTATATTATAACTTTATAATATAATCCTTTAATTAATTAATATCTATTTTAGCAAACAAATATTAATATCTCTCTCAAAACAGGTCCAAAAGACGAACCGTCTGAAGCCAGATGATAAGTGACTGAATCTGCATACGACCAAATCATACTGCTAAAAATAGCAGGGGTGCTCTGCTGAGTGTCTCCACTTATTAAAAATAGTAAGTCAAGCAAATGATGTTCAAACGACCCCGAACGAAAGCCAAACTGGTAGATTATGACAACTGAAGCCAAGCCAAGCTCCAACAAGACCCTCTATCCATCCTATCAGCCTACGAGGGTCACATAATAGGCTAATCTTAAGCGCTGAGAGATGTCAACTAGAAGGGGACATTACACAATCTCACCAACTCCTTCCCTCGCGTATGCTCTCTCATCAAATTAAGAACCCAAGGGTGATTGTAGATATATTTTGTGGTGCTCCTTGCATCAATTACAATCGGTGCCACCCAAACAAGTTTGCCTATGTTCTCCAAAATAAGGTCAAGGCAATGGGCTGCACAAGGTGACTAAAAGAGTGATGGATGTCTAATCTCAAGCATTCTCCCAGCTGCCACATACGTTGTTGCATTATCTGTGATGACTTGCACCACATTAGCAATCCCCACCTCCATCACAACTTCTTCCAATAATGTACACAATGTATTTATAGTTTTTATCCTATTGAAAGCATCCACCAACTTCCAAAACACAACTTTACCTTTGGAAGCAACCAAAAAGTTAAGGATGGTGTGATTTCTCCCATCCATCCACCCATCGGAAAGAATGGAGTAGCCATATTTTTCTTGTTTACTTTTTTGTTCTTCCACAATATGCATTGCCCTTTCGGTTGCATTTGTGAGCAACCTGCAAGTACAAAGTAAAATAATTAAATAAGTACAAAATTGCAAGTTTTAAACAAAAAATATCTTGAATTCAACATAAATAATAAATTAATTTAAATTAAAGAACATAAACTTAGCATAAAATTTAAGTTGACTTACCTCCCACTCAAATCTTTGCGAGAAGGTGGCTTGTAACCTTTTCCCGCAACTGTCAATGTGGTGACCATATTGTGCCAATAGGGACTACTCGCCACATTGAATGATATGTTATTGAAATACTAGAAGTCTACACATGTCATGTCAGCATGTTGATGCACCTCCGTGTTCCACCCTGTAGCCTCCAATGTCATTTGTGCTCCTGGTGTGTTTCACGACACAAAAAACTATGTGGGTTGCGTGAAGATGAAGGTGGTAGTGGCATTGGCACTCCACTCGAACTAGAGGAAACAGGGGGGCCTAAAGGACAGTGTGGCTATGGTTGTGCCATGAGTGCGAATCTGTGGACCACGAAGAGAGCCCACAATGCCAATATCTCCCTCCTCATCTGACTCTCTCTCCATGTGCTTGGCCTCGTGCTCCCGAGTTTGACCATGGGCATGCGCATGTCCACTAGCTATGGTTGCTGCTATTGCTCTTTTTGCCCTCTCCCTTTGCATTTTTCTTTCCTCAACCACTGAAAGTAAGGCAAGCATCTCTCTTCTAATCTCTTCTTTGGGTTTCTCACAAGGCTTGGCATCACGTTGAGGAATGCCTGCAAGATGGTATTTGAGGCAATTTATGCCTCCATGATATGTATTCTTGCACTCACTGCAAACAACTGTTCCAAGTACATGCCCTCTCACAGCATACTTCCATGTAGGGTCTTTAGCCCCTGGAGGACGAGTGCCTGGAACCCATGATGATGGTGTGGGCACTGATGGGGCGGAACCTGATGCTGAACCAGAGCCAGAAGCCATTATAGTGTGTATTCAATGATCAATCTACATATACAAAATATGTACAACATATTAGTTTTTTAATACAAAAAATATAAAAAACAACTTAAATCATTAAAAGATCTCTCTAAATTTGATTTAAATTGATACAAATGTGTTTAAATGAATTATAAATTAATATTATTTCTAATCATTCTACACAAAAAATGAACCAAGTTTGAAAATTTTAAAAAACAGTGAAAAATGAATGAAAAAAAAAAAATCAACAAAAGATTGTGATGAATCTTGTTTTTTGGATTCTAAATGCAAAACAATTGCTTCTTTGTGCTCTATCATGTCTTTTTTTCAATTTGGAATGAGTATTTTGCAAGAAGAATGAAAGAAAATGATTAATCAAAAACAAAAACCCTACCTGTGAATCGAATTTCCCTTGAAAATCCACACAAAATAGCATTTGAATCCGCTCTCCTCGATGGCAGATCGTTGGAAATGGTCTCCTTGCTTGACGGGGGGGGAGGGGGGTTTAGCTCTCCACACAAAGTCTCAAGTTATTTTGAAATGAAATGAACATCAAAAAGACGTTTCTGACTTTATGTTCTACGCAGTCGAGTTTTTTCTGTCGAACTCACGAGTTTTTAGTGAGTACTCACCGAAAAAACTCGGTAGAATATTCTAGTGAATTAGCTTCAAAAAAGTTAAAAAAAAAAAACTCGGTGAGTTTTCTGCAAGTCTTCCATCTATGGTGAGTAGAATGTATGTAGAACAATCTTATATAATTTTTTTAAAATTGAAAAAGTGCATTAAAAGCTATAAAGAAAAATCAATGCATATGTATTTGATGATAATGAAAGAATTGTTCACACAAAATAAAATAAAAACCTAAACTTAATTAAAATATTAAAAAAATTATATAGGTGGAAAGCTAAGAAGTATTTTGTCATTTTGGTGGTGGTTTCATTAATTTTTGTTCTAAAATGAATAAATATGATGATATTGAAGTTTAAAATTGTTGTTGAGAAACCATGTCTTTGTGAGGTGTCATAAAGATCTGACCCGTAGGTTTGGTTATCCAAGCCTAAAAGGGTGGGACTAAATTTTGAATAAACACTGTGAGTGCATTATGCAAGTCACCTACAAGTAAGATAAATGAGCAAAGAATATGGTAACTTGTGATATGGTCCCACCTACAACTTTTTATATGCTTTGGTAAATTATGATTTGGTCCATCTCTCTCCCTTTCTCTCTATGTCTTTGTTTTTGTCTTTGTCTCTCTCTCTATATATATATCCCCCCTCTCTATATCCTGCCTCTCCCCGCCCTTCTCTATCATTTTCTCTACCTTTGTTTATCTCTCTCTTTCTAACTCTCTCTCTATCTCTCCCTCTTCTTATCTCTTTATATGTCCCTTTCGCTATCTCTCTCCCTCTCTCTCTTATCCTCTATTGCACCCTCTACTTCTTTGCCTCTCTCTTCTCTTCATCCCTACTTCTCTCTCTCTCTCTCTCCCTTCCTCTCTCCCTCTATCTCCATTTTATCGCTCCCCCTCTCCCTATCTTTCTCTTTGCCTCTCTATTACTCCCTCTCTCTCTTTGCCTCTACCTCTCCATCTCTTCCTCTTTCTCTCTATTCATATCTCTATCTTTATCTCTTCCTCTTTACCTCTCTATCTCTCTTTATCTCTTTCTATCTTTCACTCTCCTCCCTCTTTATCTCTCCCACATACCTCTCTCTCGAGTGAAAGTGCAAAATTGTGTCACACTTTTAGAAAGGAAACAACCAACACTCATCCAACTTTTAAACTTGAATCACTAAAAAGCGGCATATATGTTTTAAATTTTGAAATGACATAAACTAACAAAATGTGTATTTTTTAGTATATTTTATGTTTGTAATTTTTTGAAAAAACTACAAACTTATTTGAATATAGTTTTTATAAATTGACACTATAATTTAGTTGCTAATAAAATGCCGAAAAATGAATTTCGCTCTTAAATAATAAATTTTATTTTATTCCTTCAAATTTTTTATGTATATTTATAACTGTAAATTTTAGTGTATGAATTTTATTTTTTTCTAATTTTGATAAATGCGATTTTTTAAATAAATGTTAAAATGTGCATACATATAAAAAACACATTTGTTTCCATTTAATGTCAACTTTCATATTAACTATTTATTTAAAATAGAAAATAAATTATATCATCTTGATATAAAATCATTTATCTAGTGCATCATTTTTTTTTTCCAAATTTTTAAAAAAGTTTTAGTATTTTTCTTTACATGATAATCAACCTAATATTTTGGTGCTAATAACCCACTTTTAGTAAAAAATAATAATTAATAATTAAACTATTAAAAATATATAATTTTGAAAACTACATTTATTGATCTACAAAAAGATATTTTTATATTTAAAAAAAAATATTTACATGAGTAAGAGTTGTTGAAACATCAAGTTTTTCATTTTTTTTGGGTAAATTGGCCTCAAAGTGGTGCTACATATGCATTTACTCGATAATTTTAGTTGGAAAAGTTGTGGACATAGGTATCTAACTTAACTAGAGTGAATCTAATTAGATCATATGTTTGATCAAAATTGATTTTTAGTTAGGAATACTTAAATTCACTTGTGTTAATAAGTTGACCAAAAATGTGACACAACTTTGTACTTTTACCTCCCCTCTCTCTCCCTTTCTCCCTCTATCTTTATCAATGCTCTCTCAATCTCTCCCTCTCTTTCAATCTCTCTCCCTCTTTCTTTATCTCCATATCTATTTTTTCGTCTCTCTCTATCTCTACCGATCTCTTTTTATCTCTTCTTCTCTCTCCCTCTCTCTTTCACCCTTACTACTCCCCCTCTCTTTCTCCTATCTCTTTATATCTCCCTCTCTATAACTCTCTTCATCTCTCTCTCCCCCCTCTCTATTTCTCTCTCTCTATCTCCCTTTATCTCTCTACCTCTATCTCCCCCTCTTTCTCTATATCATTGCCTCTCTTTATCTTTAGCTCTTCTCTCTATCCTTCATCTCTCATTTCTCTCCCTTGCTCAATCTCTCCCTCTCCCTCTCCCTCTCTATCTCTCTCTCCTTCTCACTCTCTACCTCTACCTCCCTCCCTCTCTACCTCTATCTCCATCCCTCTCTCCCTCCTCTTCTCCTTCTCCCTCCCCTCTCCTCTCTCTCTCCCTCTCTCTATTTCTCTCTTTCTCCCTCTCTTTGACTCTATCTCTCTCCTTGTCCCTCTCTCTATCTCTCTCTATCTCTCCCCCTCTCTCTCACACTCTCTCTACCTCTCTTTATCTCCTATCTCTATATCTCTTTCTATCCTTATCTCCATATCTCTCAATCTTTATCTCTTCTCTCCTCTCTATCTCGATCTGTGTCTCCCTTGCCCTCTATCTCTTTCTATTTCTTCCTCTTTATATCCTTGTTTCTCTCTCTATCTCTCCCTCTATCCTTTCTCACTCCCATTCCATCTTGTTGAAATATTGTCATCGATGTCAAAGTTGCATTGTTCTGTAGCAAATGTTGTTTTGCATAATGAATATGAAGAGTTTGTTGCCAGAAACATCGGTGGCAAGCTCATTTAACATATCATCAAATTCTATATGCTGGACGTTTGTGTGTGCTGGACTCTACCGCTATTTTTCTTCTTTCCTCACCGTGGCAGATATGCCATATGGCAGTTAAGTCGAGTCTTCTTTCAAATGTCTTTTGCCATATCAAATTTGAATGTCAACAAATTTGCCAAGTCGGAGAATATTTGTTAGGGGTCTGTTTCCTTTTGGTCAAGGTCAATGATGTTTGTAACGCCTTGATTTAATGATTGGCGGCTTGTTTATTTCCTTCTAGTAGCATCGGCTTGAATATTCCTATCAAATTCTTTTGAAGGCGGCTTGCATATTTCTTGTTTAGTAATGCCCAAGTAATGGCTGGCGACGATTCCAGTTTTTTCTGCAGACTCCCTTGTGTGAGGTGGCATGGCCATAAAAAATCCTCAACGCTTTTTCCTTTGCAAAATTTATGAGGAGTCCGCGATTGAGAGAAGATATCTGTATGCCTTCGTGGGAGTCTATTTTCATGTTGAATCTTATCAATGTCGGCTGTGTGAATCTCTTGGATGAAGTCGTGTGTTGTGGGACCGCCAACGACTAATACATAGACGTAATTCTTTTGTAACATCGACTCCATTCTTTGTAAAAGACGTGGTTACTAAATATGTCGTCGTCCTCATTCCTCTCTCTATAGCACGAGCAGAAGGTAATTGGAGTGAGTTGTGTCATTTTTCGAGCCTCTAAGTGTGTGTGTGGCATGAGTTTACCTGTGCTGAATTGTGGTTGGTTGATATGTGCGTGCGCTCAGTCTGTGCGGAAATGTTTTCTAAATCTGGACGCAATATTTGTTAATTGCATTCTTCAATGATAGGGGCAACTTCATTCTCTAAAAAAAGAAAGAATATTCAGTTTTTTTTGCTTCCTTTTGATGGTATGAGCTTGCTGTAGACGTGAGTTTAATTCAAAAAGGGAGTATGTGCGAATGATGCGTGGTCTTTGGTGGAAGTTATGACTGCTTTTCGTATGCCATTGCTATTAAAAAATTCAGGGCTCGGTCTTTTTTGAATAGCATATCATTATCGGGCATGCCATTCATTCCTGAGTGGATAGAGTCGTCGATATCTTATGTGTTTTTGTTTTGACAATGGCATTGTGTGGAATGAAAAATTACGAGTCTGATATGTTCAATGGTTGAGTTGAGTACAAACGTGGAATTTCGAAAGCTTCTGATTGCTTAGAAATTCATTTCAACCTTACTGTGATTAGCGTGAAATATTGTAGAGTGGTTTTTGTTTTGCACAAGGACTGAACAGGGAGTTAGGAATAGCTGAATTTGCTTAAGCTGCAAGGCAGTTTGTGTTGTTGCCAAGCTTGTCACCATTCTGATCAGAGTCGACTTTAAGGAGGATGAGTGGCCTTCTACTATTCTAGGTATTGAATGTAATACTCCATCAGGCAGGGGCATGAACTTGTGAGGTAACATCTGAAATTATGAAGACTACGGGTGAATAGAATATGTACTACACTCTTTTACAGATAATGAGAAGTTATTTGAAGTTGTGTCGTGTTATGTCATCTAGCATGTGTTGTGTGGAAGGTATAAAATTCCAGTGTATTTGAGTTGGTGCTCAAACTGTGTTGGTGCTTTAATTGAATGAAGTTGGTCCTTCGGCAGAGTTGGTGCTCACTCTTGTAATCTAGGTTGGTGCTGATTCGTTGTTAATAAAAGCTATTGATCTATCGTGGTTTTTTATCCGAAAAGGTTTTCCACGTGAAATTGGTGTTCTCTTTGATGGTGTTTGCTCTTACTGTTATTTTCCTTTATTCACATGGTTTTAAGCTTTAAAGTTTTAAAATATTAATTCACCTCCCTCAGTATTTTTTGTGTGCTCTTCACATCCCTCCCTTTATTTCTATCTCTCCCTCTCTCTCTCTCTATATATATATCTATCTTCCTATCTCTTATTCTCCCTGTCCCTCTCTTCATCCCTCACTCTCCCTCTTCATCCCTCACTCTCCCTCTAAGTCTCTTTGTTTAAATCTCTCGCTCTATATCCATGTCTCTCTCCTTAGCTCTTTATCCCCCTCCCCCTCTCTCTCAATCTTTCTCTCCTTGTCTCACTCAATCTTTCTTTCTCCCTCTTTATCTTTTTCTATATTTCCCTTTCCCTCTCGCTCTATTTCTTTCTTTCTATCTCCATCTCTCTCCCCTATCTCCACTTATCTTATCTCCCTCTAACTCTCCCTTTATCCCTCTATCTTTATCTCTCTATCCCTCTATCTCTCCCTTCCTCTTTATATCTCTATCTCTATCCATCTTTATCTATCTATCCTTCTCTTTATCTCTTCCTCTCTCTCCCCCTCCGCCTCTCCCTCCCCCTCTTTCTATCTCTTCCTCTATCCCTCTATCTCTCCCTTCCTCTTTATCTCTCTATCTCTATCCATCTTTATCTATCTATCCCTCTCTTTATCTCTTCCTCTCTCTCCCCCTCCACCTCTCCCCCCCCTCTTTCTATCTCTTCCTCTATCCCTCTATCTCTCCCTTCCTCTTTATCTCTCTATCTCTATCCATCTTTATCTATCTATCCCTCTCTTTATCTCTTCCTCTCTCTCCCCCTCCCCCTCTCCCTCCCCCTCTTTCTATCTCTTCCTCTATCCCTCTATCTCTCCCTTCCTCTTTATCTCTCTATCTCTATCCATCTTTATCTATCTATCCCTCTCTTTATCTCTTCCTCTCTCTCTCCCTCCCCCTCTTTCTAACTCTTCCTCTATCTCTATATCTCTCTCCCTTGCCCTCTCTATCTTTGTCTCTTTATTCTCTCTTTTCATATATCTATCCCTCTCTCTATCTCCCTCTCTCTCTCTCTCTCTCTCTCTCTCTCTCTCTCTCTCCTCCCTCTCTATCTTTCTCTACTCCTTTCTCTCGAGTCTTGAGAAGGACTATCCAATCATGCAACCCACACAAATGACACATAAAACAAATAATAAACTACAATAGAATAGTAGATTTACCCTATGAAAACCATTAGTGAGGAAATAACTAGCATAAAAATATCTTTTTATATAAATTTCACAACATAATTACAACTTTCCACAATGGCCTTCCTCCCATACATTAATACATAACTTGAAAATGCCACTTCTGGTCTTGTTGTGTGGGCTACAACATGACACTACTAGATCTTAACATGATCCCTTAAACACAAGTGCACTCCACATCGTACTCCTTGTACCTCACTTGACTCTCGGTTCTCGCTCTCTTAGCATTGCCTCATTGTAATTCTATTGTTTTCCTTAGTCTTCTTTGCTTACTTCCAATTGTCTTGTATTCTCATATTTATACCTTTCTTCAACTTCCCTAAATAATCTACGTCGGCCTCAAGATGGCACAAAGCCTGAAACCACATGAAATATTTCACCAACCTATAGTAACCAATTTATGAATTCCAATGGTCAAATGATATATAATCTTCACATGGTTCATCACACACATTCCCAACGATCTACTCACCCTTCCTAAATATCTATTTGTTGGTGCAAACAAAAAATAATATTTCATAAATCACAATAGATCTAATTAAACATCTTTGTTAACCTATAGACACTTATTCACTAAATTATAGAACTAGACCCATCCAAATAACCTCCAACTTCATCAATAGACCAATCAATCACATATAGAACTACTCTTGAAATTGCAACACACAATTACTTAATACAATGAAATGGGTCAACTTCTCCTCATCATAGACTATCAACTATTTGTCAAACATATGAACTACCTCAGATTCTCATCTTTTCAAACACAATGCAAATTCTCTATGATGCTCTCAAGATGCCCTTGCATTAGACACTCAAGATAAATAAAAAATGAGTCCCTTATTTTCTAAGGCTTAGGAGTTCTAATCCATTTTCTATTCAACTCATTCTTTCCACCTCCTCAGGTATGCTTCTAGTGATCCACCATAAGCACTAATTTCACCCCTTTCATATGTTTCTTTGTTCCACCAGTTATCCTCCGCACTATTTGTCCATTGCCTACATTCAATCATGACCCTCTTGTTTTTTCCATCAACTAGTCCCTCATATTTGTCAACTTCTTTCTTGACCACAACAAATCCATCTACTTGGCTGCCAATTATTGTAGGTTCTTAAATACAACTCCTACTCTTGAAAGAGAGGTCACAAAGTCAAATCTTGCAAGGGGTAAGGTATGTACACCTTGTATTGTGGAGCACGAGGAGTCCCATATATTGTAAGCCATCTGTAGACCCAAACAAATTTGCTTGGTATCGTGGACTATAAGAGGACCTTTCCTTTCCTTTCCTTTTCATCCTCTTACTCCTCTATCCAATCCTCTAGATTGTTGCCTTTTGATGACCTCCCTTTTCACAACCAACCCTTTGTGCTACTTCTTTTGCATGTACAGTGTTGCTACTTGTTCAAGCGATGCCATCTATCCTTGGAATCAACATACTTTACTCCTTTCTAATGCATACCCTTGTGTTATTGTAAAACTATTCCTCACCCGCCCTTAGAAGCATCAACTTGTACATTGACCATCCTTCTATATGGTATAAGTGTTAGTTATTCCACCATACACCACATCTCTATCAAACTACAATGGCCTTCCTAACCACAAATGACACACATCCATTAGTGCAATATCACAACACATTGTCATGGTATGCTCCAATGTTAAAACTCACCCAACATTGTACCTCCACCAAAATTCAGTATATTTGTTGGAATCAACCAAGCCAATATGGGTGTGGATGCCTCTTCCTCCTCAACCCCAACTTGTCAAGCATTTCCAAAAGACACCAAATTATTTGTGTCGCCACTAACCACTACCACATCACAACATTTACCACTTGCCTTGCATCAAGCTTTGAACAAGCTCTTCCTCAGTTGTTTCACCACTCTTGTCACACCTTAGAGCCCTTCGTGAAACCAAAAAATCTTCATCCTCAGAGTCCCTTTTCAAAGTGGGTGACCTCTCATCACTAAACATAGCTCTTGTGTCACCTTTTGCCCATTATTCTTAGCACTCAAATGCTCTATGCCCATCCTTGCCACACTTAAAACAAGTTCCTTTGAAGAATTTTTGTCTTTTCTCTCATTCTCTTCTATTTGTTGGCGTTATCCTTCACACTCCTCTTGAGATTCTTTGTGATAGGTGTCTTCTACTCTTTAATCTTTGTGGTAACTTCTACCACCATCTTTTCCCTTGCGATAGCTACTACATTCATTTCCATTATTGTTATGATAGACCACATCATCTCCTTTCTCTTTGTGGTAGGAGCTTTGTCTTCTCTTTCGCTATGGTATTGGTTACCCCTTCCTTTACCTCTTGGGCTTTCTTTCTTGTGGTTGCACCCATTCGGTTGCTTTGGTTCTTCTCTCTTCTTTGGCAGTTACACCTATCCTCTTGCTATTGATTTAGTTTATTCTCTACGGTGAGAGCCAATTTGTAGGCCTTCTCAATTGTTTGGATATTCCACATACCCAACTCCTCTTGGATGGATTCCCTCAATTTGTTAATGTATTCGGCCACCTTCTCAACCCCTTCCTTATGATGTTCCGACTTGATTTTTAGCATGTAATGCTCCTTAGTGCACTCTTTCACGGTCATCTTGCCCTAATGTAATTGTGCAACTCCTTCAACATCTCCAATTAGCAATTGACTAGAATAAATTTGGACTTAAGCTTTTATGCTATTTGGCTCCGCTTTGCAATGCTAGGCTTCCTTGTTCTATTTCTTTCCAATTGAACTTCCTTCCAACATATTGCCGCATGGCCTTTTAGTTTGGTCTTTGCAAATTTTACCCTATCTAAGTTTATAACATTCTCATACTCAAAATGTTCCTCTAGATTCATGATCCAATCTATTAACTCCTTAGGATCCAAATTCCCAAAGTAGTTTAGTATATCCACCCTTATTCTCTTACTAATGCCATAAATAGCCTTCATCAGCCTCTCCTTGCCCCCTTTGCTTCCAATTAATTCCACCTGATCCACTTCCTATTCCTCATCATCACTCTCCTCAGTGTTAGGATTTGGGTTCCTTTGGCATTCTTGCTCTAACATGTTCATTCATTTTTGCATCGCCTTCAACATCTCACACATCATTTTTTACAATATTTAGGATTTATCACTCTCTTTAGTGGCATCTTGATAACCTCTGTTGATCAACATTCTATCTATAATTACCTCTTGCAAATTGCCTCACAGTCAACAATTTGTTTAAAAACCTCTTATAGATTGCATCCTTTTGTAAATCATATTTAATTCTTGCAAAGTATAATTTACCATTGTGTGCTTCCTCCCATTTTACTTATGCCTTAATTCAAACCAACATCTCCACCTTATTTGGTAAACTCATTCTAAAAAATTGCATTAACAAGGTGCATTTACACATACACCAATATTAATTTGAGATCAACTTTGCTCTAATACCATTTAATGCAATCATGACCAAAAGGTCTCAAGAAAGATCGTCTAATTGTGTAGCCCATACAAATGACACATGAAATAGAAAGTATACTACAAAATAACACCAAATTTACCTTGAGAAAACCCTTAGCAAGGGAAAAGATCAGGCTCAAAAATCTCTTGTTATATTAATTTCACAACATAATTAAAATTTACCACAATGGGTTTCCTCCCATACATTAATACATAACTTGGAAACACCACTTCTATGTTAGTGTTTCTTATATCAGATTAAACAAAAAGCACTTAATAATATTGCAACACATAAGACAATGAACACAACAAGATACCCTGGGAAAACCCTCCTCTTGAGGGAGAAAAACCCAGCAAATGAATCTCTTATATAAAGTAGCACAAGAGCAGAAATCTGCTTACAACTTAGGCCCAACAATGGCCAATACTTGATACAAAGAAATCGCAATTCTCCTAAATGCAAGATATGCAATGAATATGAGATCTTCCTTTAATACAAATTGTTGCTATGAAGTTGCGAACTTCTGCTCTTACTTGCGAATTTACTTGATCGAATAAGTGAATAACAATGACAAGTAAGACCTTGTATATATACAAAAGAGGTGCCTCTTCAAGTTAGGTCGGCCCTTTAAAGTAATATAATAAATAACAATTTACAAATAAGGTCGGCCCAAGTGATAATCAAAGCAAGCGAACCATATAGGGTCGGCCCTCTTCATTTATTAAATGTTATAGTCATGAATTAAATAGCCGAATGGCTACTCATTTAATTCATGCTTTCTTCTTGGAATTCGTGCAATGGAAGTGCAGCCCTAAGTTGCTATAACATCAACACTCCCTCTCAGCTAGGGATGAACTTCCACCTGCACAAGACACATCATATCAGAATGAAAACAAAAATAGAATATCACCTCATCGTGATATCAACCATCATGGTTACCTCCATAGATGGTATGAACAAATGCTCATCACTTAATGTGATGTTGTCACCTCAATGTGACTATCACCATGGCTCCTCCAGAGGGTGATACACAAGCACAAATAAATCATTGCAGATTCCCTCACGTGATGTTGTCATGGAGTCACACACATGACATCCACCATGGCTCTCCCAGAGGGTGGAAACAAGGGCTTTCACCTCAAGTCTCAAAAGAGAAATGCACTATCAAGGACTTGCACCTCAAATCTCTCTCAATAGAGAAATGTATTATCAAGGGCTTACACCTTAAATCTCTCTCAATAGAGAAATGCATTAACAAAACTGAAGATCGCTGATACTAAGACTCCCTCTCAGCTAGGACTTCATTCTCCACCATATCAAACTTGTCTTGAAGGTACACAAACATTATCCTGAAGAGATGCTTGATGAGAATGACTGCCATCTGCTCATCAGTGCTGATATACCTCAACTGAATATATTTTCTCAATATCATATGCTGTAATGTACTCAGCCTTAGCTGTACTCAGTGCCACAGAAGACTGCTTTCTTCTATACTAGGATATCATCGCAGGCCTCAACTGAAACAACATCTAGAGCAACACAACCATCATTTTTAGGTTCAGTAGGCTCCTTCTAAATCTTCAATCACTTGCATGAACCATTTGACCTCATTGTCCAAGATTGCCTGCAACACTTGTCTTTAGAGAAATGGTTTCCAACGCACACCTCTGTAGAGATTCAGGGTTGTCCTCTTCGCTCGCATTCCAGATCACTCTATTCTGAATAGGTTTGTGGAGCTACCAATCCAGGTTGACTTGAGCAATTCAGAACCCAACTACTGAAGAGGTACTTCAACAATTAAATATCCGGCCTTGCAACATTGCAACCCTTACTTATTCTCAGTGAGTCATAGAACTCCCTCTTAAGGTTAATTCTTCTTTTTCCAAAAGATGGCTTCAACTAATTATTTAGTCTCAAAGCTGCAAGTAGAGTCTCCATCCTTCAACCTATAGGATGCATCAAGCTCTTCTTGAAAAACAATCTCTTATGTTTCTTGATTTATCTTGAAATCATTAACAAGAGATTACTAATAGTTCATGGAACTCAACTATCTCAAATATAACTAGGAGCATACATGATTGACTATCTCAATAGCATGAATTAGTAGCTACAAAATAATTCATGAACATTATTCAACCATGCAATACTTCAAAATCTCCTGAGTAATAGATAATTAATTCATCAATCATGACATGACTTTCTTTCAATTTCTCGGAAGAGCTAATCTCAAAAGACAATCTTCACAATTTAGCATGATACAACTTGCAATGAATAAATCTAAAGAATCTTATCACATAGATCACTATTTACTGGTCACACATAAACCTAAGTAAATAATGTCAAATTTGCACAACTCAACAAACTGAATTTTAGCCTAAAATGGTAATCAAAACAAAGAATACTTATCTCTTAAATATTCTTAAGGGTGGACACGGTAAGATACGTTGCTCTTGCGCTTAGTACACAACCTTCTCAGCTTGAACATAGGCCCATGACTAGAGTAGAAATTCACTAGAATCATTTTGGGGAGAGATCTCAATCACATCCGCAAACGAAGCATGTTGATTAGGCCTGGTAGGACAATCCTTCGCATAGTGACCAAATTCGTCACATCTAAAGCATTGAACACAAGAGAGGTCCCACTTCTTCTTGAATGCAAGAGCACCATCTGACCCATTATCTCGATTCCTCTTAAAGAATCCTTTCTTCCAAACTTTTCCTTTCTTCGATGAATGGGAGGCGAGAACATGTAAATCTTCATTCTTTGAACTTTGACCAATGCCTCTTGTCGTTAGTCTCGACTCCTCTTGAATGCAGTCAATCCTCAATCGATCAAACTTGGGAAATTTAGATCTTGCACTAATTCCTTGAATAAACGACTCCCATGAAAGCGAAAGACCATTGACAGCAAACATGGTCAAATCCTTGTCATCAACAATATGACCAATGGTAGAGAGTTGATCTCTCAATTCGGAAATCTTCATGAAGTAGGTGATGACAAACTCTTCTTCCGCCATCTTAATGTGAAGAAGTTGTTGCTTCAAGGTTAGGGCACGACTGGTGTTGTTGATTTCGTACATCTCTTCCAATGTTTTGAACATCTCCCTTGTGGTATCCAACTTGAAGACAATCGGAACAATATGATCTTTGACGGAATCAACCAACACTTTCTTTGCCCTAGTATCTTTCTTCCTCCACTGCAACTTCTCTTCTTCCTCCTCAGGTTCCGAAACTTTGGTTTTCACAAACTCAGCCAATTCATTCTCTTCCAATGTGAGCATGATCATGAACCTCCATGATGTGTAGTTCGAAATCCCTTTGAGTCTATCCTCGATTTTCAGACCATTCACCATCTTGAATTTGAAAAATAAGAGATAGACTGAAAAAGAATAAAGTGAGTGTTGCAAACTAAATCTGATCATGATCTTTTTCACACCCGCTCTGATACCATGTTAGTGTTTCTTAGATCAGATTAAACAAGAAGCACTTAATAATATTGCAACACATAAGACAATGAACACAACAAGATACCCTAGGAAAACCCTCCTCTTGAGGGAGAAAAACCCAACAAATGAATCTCTTATATAAAGTAGCACAAGAGCAAAAATCTGCTTACAACTTAGGCCCAACAATGGCCAATACTTGATACAAAGAAATCGCACTTCTCCTAAATGCAAGATATGCAATGAATATGAGATCTTCCTTTAATACAAACTGCTGCTATGAAGGTGCAAACTTCTGCTCTTACTTGCGAATTTACTTGATCGAATAAGTGAATAACAATGACAAGTAAGACCTTGTATATATACAAAAGAGGTGCCTCTTCAAGTTAGGTCGGCCCTCTAAAGTAATATAATAAATAACAATTTACAAATAAGGTCGGCCCAAGTGATAATCAAAGCAAGCGAATCATATAGGGTCGGCCCTCTTCATTTATTAAATGTTATAGTCATGAATTAAATAGCCGAATGGCTACTCATTTAATTCATGCTTTCTTCTTGGAATTCGTGCAATGGAAGTGCAGCCCTAAGCTGCTATAACATCAACATTCTAGACTTGCCATGTGGGTTACAACATGACACTACTAGATCCTAACATGATCTCTTTTACACGATTGCACTCCACATCACAGTCCTTGTACTTCATTTGCCTCTCATTTCTCCCTCTTAGACAACTGCATCAGTGTAACTCCACTATTTTCCTTAGTCTTCTTCACTTCCAATTGTTGTAAATTCTCCTATTTATACCTTTCTCCAACTTCCCCAAATAATCTACGTTGGCCTCAAGATGGCGCCAAACTTGAAACCATATGAAATGTCATTGATGCATGGTAACCAATTTATGAATTCTAAAGGTCTAACAATGGATAATCTCTATGTGGTTCATCACACCTTCCCAATCTGCTCATCCTTCTAGAATATCTACCCCTTGTCGCAAACTCAAAATAACCTTTCATAAATCATAATAGTTCTAACTAAACATCTTTCTCAACATGTAGACACTAATTCACTAAATTATAGAACTACTCCCTAGACCACAACTCATAAATTACTTAATATGGTGAAATACGTCAACTTTTTCTCATCATTGTGTAATGTCCTTGACAAATATTAATGGAAATATCTGTGGATAGATTTAACTATATTTAATCTAGTCCTTATAAAACCTAAACACTTAGGAAAATATTTTGGCTTTTTCTATTTTGGGGTTTACATTTTTAAGAACCTAGAACTTTAGAAACCTTAGACAGAGATAATGTTTACACAACAACATTATCAACCTTGATTATACTCCAAACTTCATTATTTCAGCTTAGAAACAACAAACCCTAAAATATTTTATCCAAATCTATCAAACCCCAAAAAATCCCTTTTTTACACTAACACATCCACATTAAATACCTATTATTACATGGTGAAGTTCACAAGTAAGATAAACAACATATTCAAATGTATACCTAGATCTAATCAACTAAGATTGTAAACATTTCTTTGCATTCATTGATACCCAAACATATAAATCAAATTCGCAAGATAAAACTATAAAGCCTTCATTGACATTATGTAGAATTGAAACCCAATACAAAACATGGCTAGGGCAACAACCACAATAGAAAATACAATACTATGCCCTAATTATGGGAATATCAACTTCATAGGTGCAATACAAGCTAAAAATATAATGGCTTACTCCCAAGACAACTTGCAAATCAAACCAGTTTGTTATTGTTGAAGATCCACCACTAATAAAGCTCAAATGAATCCTTGTGTGAGATAGCTCCTTCAGTAAAAAAATGTTTCATCCTTTGATGCAAGATCTATAAAGGTTTTGTCCCTTGATCTCTTGTAAATTTGTGAGTTTTTCTCCATAGATTTGGTGCTTGAGCATGCATGCTTGCAATAAGTTTTGGTTAGGGTTTTTGTTTATATTTGATAGATGCTCTTTTTGCATCTTATCTTTCTTCTCAATAAACATTGAGAAAGATGTCAAAATTTGACACAATGGCCTCCAACTTGAAATTGGTACATGGTAGAGATTGCCCATAGCTATCGAGTGTTGTTTCACCTACTTATGCAAAAATGGGCTTGGGAGGCATGGAAGAATGTCCCCTCTGAACTACAATTATCCTTACCAATAATGGCGAGGGGTCCCTTAGGGTTTGAAGCCATAACTGCCTTATTAGTGGTAGCTGAAATTATCTTCTTTGTTTGCACATCTAGGTATACATGTTTATCCACATCCTCATTATTAAATGATACTTTTGTGCCCTTAGGGACCATTCTAGAAGATACATCAACTTGTACATTAATGGTTGTTTGGTCATGTAGGGAGGTAGGTGGAGATGAATATTGAGAAGAGGTGGGAGTGTTAGAGTTTGGGTGTTGAGGATACCTCACGACCTATGCCATAAGCCAAGGTTTGGGGTTTTGATGGGAGGCATGACAGTGAGGGGAAGTCCAACTCTACGATGTTAGTTTGTGAAGGAGCAGGATTTGGCAGAGATACAATGGTATGGGAAATTTCAAAGTTTTGATGGAAGAGGGAATAAAGGTGGGGGATGACCAGAGGGAATGTTTGATGCCCCAATGGACTTTACAACTTGGACGAATTGAGGAAAGCCATATTGAGAAGGGGGACTTTACAACTTGGACGAATTACATCGACTTAGAAGATTAGCCATGCCTTCATACTTAAAATTTTTGGGGATCTTAGGAAAACACATGGGGGATGAAGGGGAATAATACATACCCAAGATTGGTTCAAGCGAGATGTTGGAGTTAAGAAATGGGCATCTTGGATTGTTGTAAAAATTATAGAAAAAGGGGGCATGATACTTAGATTGTCAACTATTTGTTAACCATACGAATTACCTTAGATACTTATCTTTTAAGACATAATGTAGATTCTCTTTGACACCATTAAGATGCCCATGCATTATCTCTCTTTCCATCTCTCTCTACCTCTCTATCTACCTCTTCATCTCTCTCTATATCTACCCCCTCTCTCCACTCTCTATCTCTCACTCTCTTCGTCTTCCTCTCTCCACATCTCTCTTCGTCCCTCTCGCTCCCTATTTCTATCTCTTCCTCTCCTTATATTTATCTCTCCCTCTCTATTTGTCCCTCTCTATCTCTATCTCTCTTCCCCTCCACCTCTACCTATTATTCTACCTCCCTCTATCTCTCCCTCTCCCTTTATATCTCCCTCTCTCCCTATCACTTTCTCTCTATCTCCATCTCTCTCCCCTCTCCCTCTCCCTCCCCTCTCTATCTATCTACCCCTCTATCTCTTCCTCTCACTCCCTACCTCCCTCCTTCTCTATTTATATCTCTTTCCCCCTTTATCTCTCCCTCTTGCTATCTATCACTCCCTCTATCTTTATCTCTCCTCCCTCTCTCTCTATCTCTTTCCTTCACCCTCTCCCTTTCTATCTCTCTCCCTCTATCCTCTCCCTCGCTATTTTTATCTCTATATCCCCCTATCTCTATCTCTATCTTTGTGTCTCCCTCTCCTCTCTCTCTCTCTCTCTCTCACTCTCTCTCTCTCTCTCCCTTTATCTCCCGCTCTCAATATCTCTATATATCAAGCTCTCCTCTCTCCCTCTATCTTACCTCTCTCTTTATCTCTCTCTCTCCATCTCTCTTTGTCTCCCTCTCCCTCTATCTCTCCCCTATCTATATCTATCTCCCTATCACTCTATCTCTCTCCCTCTCCCTCTTTCTATCTCTCCCCTATCTATATCTATCTCCCTATCACTCTATCTCTCTCCCAATCCCTCTTTATCTCTCTGTATCTTAGTTTATCTCTATCTCCCTCTTTGTATCCCTTTGTATCTCTCTACCTATCCTTTTCCCTCTCCCTCTCTCTTTCAATCTCTCTTCCTCTCTATTTCTATCTCTCTATCTCTCTATACCTCTCTCCTTCTCGCTCTTTACCTATATATATTTTTATATCTCTCTCCTCTCTATTTCTCCCCATCTCTCCCTCCCCCCCTTCCTCTCTCTCTCTCTCTTTTTCTATCTCCGTCCCTCTCTATCTCTATCTCCCTCTCCCTCTCTATCTATCTATATTTGTCCCTCTCTCCCTCTCCTTATTTATATGTCCCTCTCTCTATCTCTATCTCTCCCTTGTCTCCCTTTTCCCTCTCTCCCTCTATATCTTTCTCCCTATCTCTCTTCCTCTCCTCTCTATCTCTCCCTTTATTTTTTCATCTCTCTACCTCTTTGTTTCCTTCTCTCTATTTCTTCCTCTCTCTAAATCTCTCTTCCTGTATATCTCTATCTTTCCCTCTCTCCATCTCGATATCTCTCCCTCTCCCTTTGCCTCTATCCCTCTATCTCCATCTGTATATCTCCCCCTCTCCCTCTCCCTCTAACCCTTTCCATCTCTATATCTCTCCCTCTACCTCCCTCTCTATCTTTCCCTCTCGCTATCTTCCTCTATTTCTCCCTTTCTATCTCACTTCCCCGCTACCTCTATCTCTTCCTTCTATTTGTCTTTATCTCTCCCTCTCTATCCCTCTATCTCTTCCTCTCTCTTTCTCTCACTTTCCCTCTCTATCTCTCTTTCTAATCTCACCCTCTCCCGCTATCTCTATCTATATTGCTATTTCTATTTCTATTCCTCTTTAACTCTATTTCTCTCTCCATCTCTTTCTCTTCCTCTCCCCCTCCAACTCTCTCTATATCTCCCTCTTCATCTATGTCTTGACTGTTGACAGTCTGATACTTACATTTGAGGCAAAAACATAATAAATTAGATATTTATATTTAATACAAAACACCATTGAAATCCTATATAGTATTCATACTTATAAATTTTGTTTATAGTTTTAAGTCTTAGCCCCTTATAATTTGAAGAATGGTTTTATTGTATGTGTTGTTTGGCCATAGACAAATTAAAACACTAACAATACTAACATTCCATATCAAATTAAGAAAATAAAAAATCATCATGGGGGCTTGAAATTTATATGATGATCGATTTCTTTCCAAGACAAAGGGAGATGGCTTTAGAGCCGTTAATGGATTTTGATCTGTATCTCAACCTGACAATAATAAGTGTGCATCCCATTTAAAGTCTGCTTGCAATGTGAAAATTAACATTAACAAATTTGAATCTAGCATCAAAGCCTCCTCCACATAATATCCAACTTCCAATTCCGACAAGATCTTGTATGGATAGTATTGATTAGAATCTGAGAGTCTCCTTCCACGTTTAATTTCTCATACCCATTAATAGATGTTACAATCATACCTGCCACAAGCGCTTCTCTTATTACTTCATTAATTTTGATGTCAAGAAAGAAAAAACCACCATACTTCCCTTTTATCACCTCATACGCATGCTTTTCCTGAAACCCTATCAAAATTCAATTTGATAGCCTCCCTTGCAGGAGGAACCCAATGTGACTCCCGACCGATTCCGGTCTCTATATTATTAATTCTATCAGTATTGATGTTTCTTACCCCGTTGGCGGGGAGGGACAAGTGCAACTTAATACACATTGTGTGAATCATTTATCCCCTCTTTTTTGTCATTAGTGAAGAATATAGATACCTCATTTCGTTGTCAAGAGAAGATCCCGAAGTCTCAGCCAGATTTTTCAAATGAAGTATCATCAGCTGAATTTATTTTGCTTGAGTCAGGATGATTAAATTCGAATTGAGCAGTTTTTTCAAGTCAAGCATGTCTTCTCTTATTTGTTTGGTATACACAATGTAATATGCTCAAGTATCACAATTATATAAGTTTTTCCCAGTCCTCTAGAAAACCCGAAAATCTTTGCCTAATAGAATAACTACATTAGATGAACATCATCTTATTTCTGCATGGTTAAAATCTATCTTTATAATCTATTTTCTGTCATTTCATTTTTAAACCATTCTCGACCTTAACAAGTAGTATATTTGTAGAGAGCTGCCATTTATGTGGTTTTGCATTTTCAAGCACTGTTTTTTTAAGACACTGTACATAAAAGGTGAGACCTTGTCAAGTCAAGATATGAAACAGAGTAGTCCTCAATTAGCATCTTTGACTTGAACATCAAAAAATTCAAGTGCAAAAAAGATGTCTCTCAAGGATGCGATTCTGCTTATTTCAGGTCTCAGTTTCACCGCAGCAGAAGAGCGTCTAAAGGAAGCTGGGCCAAACATTCCTGTCGGAAATCTTATTCCATCTTGGTTGCAAATCTTCCTGACTGCATTATGGCATCCATTCAATATTATTCTGGTTATCTTAGCTGCACTTTGTTTCATAGCAAATGACAAGGCCAATGGAAGCATTATGGTCATTATGGTTATTATAAGCGTTAGTGTTCGGTTTTACCAGGTACTTATTCTATGATTTTGACTCAAAGTAATGATTTTCTCAAATTGATCTTCTGCAACTTTTTTCATATTTAAGATATAGAAATCTTCCCTAAGAATATGCTCATTTGTAGAATGCTTTGCATAATTGGAATCCTCATATCTTGCACATTCATAGATTATCTAACATCAGGAGTTCAGCAGTTCAGTGGCCCTACTAAAACTATCCGAGCTAGTCAAAGCATCAATAAAAGTGCAACGATGTGCAGGCAGGGAGGTCCAAACAGAGTTACAAGTTCAAATTGATCAGAAAGATGTTGTACCAGGAGATATCATAATTTTCAATGCTGGGGATCTTTTTCCTGGTGATGTACGGTTGTTATCATCCAAGTCTCTTGTTGTGAGGTATTATAACCTATTTTAATATTCTCTTTGCAGAATATATGTATTTTAGATCTTGATTCTTTCTATGACCTTCATACCTATTGTAAATTTTATGTCTTGCTGCAGTCAGTCCTCACTCACAGGTGAATCTGGGACTGTGGAGAAATTTGCAGATGTCATAGAAGAAACAACTGCTCCATTGCTTGAGCTGAGAAATATATGCTTTATGGTAATCCTTTACTGTAAAAAAAAAGAAAATTTAATTCTTTTTGATTTATCAAGTTATTGTTTATTTGCAAGTTCTGATTCATGAATGTGCTTTGATGCGCTTGGTAGGGAACGAGTGTAGTTTCTGGCTCTGGTACTGGAGTGGTTGTGTCTACTGGCGACAAAACTTACCTAAGCACTATACTTTCTACTCTAGAAAGACGCAGTCCACCACATGCGTTTGAGAAGGGTGTAAGGGGTGTCTCCTATGTGCTCATTTGTTTTATGCTTGCTATTGTCCCCATTATTGTAATGGTGGGTTATTTTACAAGAGGAGATTTGGGTCGTAGTATTATTTTTGGTGTATCAGCGGCAGTTGGGCTCACACCTAACATGCTACCCCTAATTGTGAACACCAATCTAGCAAAAGGAGCACTTGCAATGGCGAGAGATAAGTGCATTGTGAAAAGGTTGGTGGCAATTCAGAATATGGGAGCCATGTAAGTGCTTATTCATCTTGTTGAAACATCTTGAAATTATGAATACTTCCACAGACATAACTCTAAGACAATATAGTTCTTACAAACACATTAATCCACATAATAATCATTTCGGCAAGCAGAAACGACGAGATCTGCATTTTGGATTCTTTTCATAACTGCTTTTTATTCCATTATCCAGGGACATACTATGCACAGATAAGACTGGAACTCTCACCATGAATAGATTAGTGGTGGTTCATCATCTTGACTGCTGTGGCATATCAAGTGATAAAATTCTGTATTTTGCATTTCTTAATTCCTACTTTCAGACTGGGTCCACAAATCCTCTGGATGATGCAATATTAGCATATGCTTACACTGGTGGGTACAGATTTCAGCCGACAAAATGGATAAAAATAAATGAAGTTCCTTTTGATTTCAGTCGACGAAGAACGTCTGTTATACTGGAGGAGATTAATGATGATCAGGTCAGTAGAAAAAAACACGTTTCTCATGTGCAGAGAATAATGGTGCTGAAAGGAGCTTATGAAGAAGTTCTAGAGGTCTGCAGTTTTGTTCAGAATGACATTAATAAGGATACTATAGAGCCTCTATCTTCACAGGATTATCAGAGATTACTTAACGTGGCTGAAGAACTGAGCAATGATGGCCTGCGAGTTATTGGTGTGGCAACAAGAAAGCTGAAGCCAGTATGTCTAAATTCCCTTAAACTTGTGAACAACTTTTTTTTTCTGCTGCATTGCTCAAAAACATTCTCTCTCTGGTATGGAAAGGAAATGCAATCCATTTCTCGAATGCTTGCATTGCCATTACTTCAAAATTCTCAATATTCCTGGAACTCGACTCCTTGTGATTTAGTCATCCTATTGAACGGTTGGATTGTTGGTATATTTTCCTTTATCCTGTTTGAGATATCCAAATGCACACATATGCATACATAGATACAGGTAGATGTATCTATATATACCAAAATTTTATACTTTCCTTAGAAGTTTTTTCTAAGTTGCCGGTTCTAGTACTGGTTGGGTTCAAGTTTGGGGTTCGGTTTGCAGGTTTGGCTAAATTTTTTTGGGTTTGAGTTCACTCGCACAAAAAACATGTAAAAAGCATATATATATATATATATATGCAGCCTAGAAGCATGAATTAGGATTAGAATATCACATAGCATCATATAAACAACAAAACCATCATAAACTTGAATGTCGTTTAAAACATGCATGATAAATACTCATTGTTCAAACTTCAAATTCAAAATAAAAATAAAAATATCAAGTTCAACACTTTTAATCATCAATATCATCGTCATCATTGACATAAGATGATGTAAAGCAGTTGTCAGTTCACTCGCACAAAAAACATGTAAAAAACATATATATATATATGCAGCCTAGAAGCATGAATTAGGATTAGAATATCACATAGCATCATATAAACAACAAAACCATCATAAACTTGAATGTCATTTAAAACATGCATGATAAATACTCATTGTTCAAACTTCAAATTCAAAATAAAAATAAAAATATCAAGTTCAACACTTTTAATCATCAATATCATCGTCATCATTGACATTAGATGATGTAAAGCAATTGTCAATGCCATTGTCACTTGCACTAATAGTGTGCTCATGCAACCAATGAACACTTGTAAATGTGTAGGAATGACAATGCAATTGTTTGAGACATAGATTACATAATCGTCGGTTAATCGTTGATTGAGAGATTAATTGCCAACTTTGAAACGAGTAAATGCCACCTTTAATCGCCAGTATGAACAATGACACTGAAAAATCGATTTATTTTTATTAATCGAAGGCTATCTTGCGTCTGTATCAACTATCAATGCAAGACGATTAAATGAATCTCAGCCGTTCATCATTTTTTTGCTGCTTTCTCCGCCACTATTGGTTTTTGCTCCTCCAAACTCTTTTGCGCTGGTATTGACCTTTCACTTCTATTTGGCCAGCTTCAGCTTGAAAATAAGGTTTCGAGCCTTCAACGAAGGTTTTAGAGTATGTTTTTAAAATGAAAATTACGGTCAAGATGTTAATAATTAATAATGAGCACACTTAGGTTTTAACATTATTATATATTATATTCATTAACAAAACTATTAAATACATATTATAATTAATAGTTCATAATTATTATATTTTTTTATATAATATAAATGAGCACTTTTAGTTTTAACATTATGACATCAATAGTTTAGTATATATTAGCATAATTAGTATATAATGAATATTTTAAATTTTATATAATAAAAAATAAATTATAAATAATATAACTATATTAATTATTATTATATATTATATTCTTTAACAAAACTATTAAATACAGATATAAAACTATTATAATTAATAGTTAATAATTATTATATTTTTTATATAATACAAAAAATTTGCTAATTATTTGCTAAGTATTTACAAGTATTTGTCGAGTCAAAAATTTTGGGCTTGCCAAGTACTCTCCAATTCTGAGTATGTAAACTATGGTTTGAGAAGCTTCAAAGGTCAATCTTCAACTCCCTTTGTTGATCCAACAAGCAAAAATGAATGCTCAGCTTCTTGGAATGAAAGTTGCTATTTGCAAAAGAAATGAACAAAAAATGAAGTTGTTTTGATGTTTTATGTGTTTTAGAGGTCTCTTTTAGAGTTGAGGAGGGTGGAGGTCAAACTCAACACAACAAAAATAAAAATAAAACAAAAAAATGGTGAAAAAACTAGTCGTTGCACATCTGGGTGCATCTTGGTTGCACTCGGGCCCCCTAAGCAAGAACCCTTCGGGAACCACTGAGGAACCGAAGCGGGACCCAAATCCAGTGCAAACCGAACCTGGATCCGGCCCGGCAAGAGGCAAACCCTTCTACTTAGAGTTTTTTCTATTTTTTCCTAGGAGGGTATCTAACTGTTCTTTTGCATACAATTGCTTGTATATAAATCTAATGGATCTTCTAGATTTACTTGAAAACCGATATATTGTACTTCAATTCAACTTCTTCAAAGCCACATATTGTAGGGACCTGTCAATTACACTGTGTGCCTCGTAGAAGACATAATTTTTTTAGAACTGAGCTATTGCCTCATAACTTTGTGTAACTAACCATTCCAGATCTAAATCTTTCATAAATAGTGCTATTGATTGAGAACCGTTATTCATTTATAATATAAGAAAATGTTGCTAGCTCAATCGGCCTAAACTTAGCAATATTATAGATTCTTCTTTACCTTAAATTTGTGTACTGCTTTATTGACTAAAAACAATATCTTATTGTATGTGTTCCATACCAAGAAAAACAAGAAAATTCATCTGCCAACTTGTTCACTGATATAAAAATACATAAGTAAATGGGACATGCATATACATCCAACATGCATTTATGCCTACAAATCTGCTTGAAAACATGAGAGGTCTATTGATGGCTCTTTAATATTCGATTGATATGAGAATAGAAATGATGCAAGATAGGGTAATCTTAATTAGTAATTATGTTCCCACGTCCCCCTCTGAAAAAAAGGCATTTCCAAAGTGGGAATGTCCTCAGGACATGATGACAGGGATAAGACATCCCCCAATAACCCCTTTCCCCACCCAATTGTCACAACCAGAGGGCAAAGGGGATATTTGTGTGACATCTTCCCCTTTTGGGAAGTTCTTGGGATGACATGGAAACTTCATGAAGTCCCTCAAACATCTCTGAAATTTCAGGGCATTTCCATGGCCTGCATATGCAAAAAGATTTTTCATTAGAAAATTTTAAATTTTTTAATTCACTAATCCTAACTCTAAAATGCTAATAGGCTGTTCAGTTTATTTTATAAATATACATGCCCACTCAATGCATTGAACAAAAGCAAGAGGAAAAGGAAGAGGAAAACTTAATCATTTTCATTAACCAGCCATTTGAAACGTCCATGAAATTCATACTTTGTTTTTGACATTTTTCATTTTCTTGCTAAATGATAAATCTAAAATTATATGTTTTTTATATGTAAATGCAAATTAATTGTAGTGTGTAGATATTATTAAATGTTATTTTTATTATTTAGGATTTTATTTTTTATTGTTTTATCTTTTTAGTATTTTAAATTTATTTATATATAAATTTTTATTTGTAAGTTTGCATAATGATATAGTTGATTTTCTAATTTTCATATAACGTTTGGTGTCTTTTGCTTTTGTGACTTATGTAATATGATGTAACAAAAACGAAGTAAAATAAAAATCTGAATTCATCTTTAGTTTAATTTTCTTAATTTTCTATTTAAATAGTAAATGTTAAATTTTAATATTTAATACTAATAGTAAAATTAGTATCCTTTGCTTTTGTTGCTTCGTATAAAATGAAGAAAGAAAAACAAAGTGAAATCTTTGTTTGACAAAGATTGAAGAATAAGGTTTCACTTTTTGTGTATCCTTTGCTTCTACATTTCATGTGACCTAAAGCAAGAAAAATAAAATGAAAATCCTAGTGTCTTGAGCCCTTGCATTATAGACATACACTAAATTTAATATTTAAACCATAAATTTCATTTCTTACAATGCCACTATGAGTTCTTATACCATGAGTAATAATGAGGTGGTTGGAAATCCAAACTTTATAATTGAATTGGAGAATTAGAGTCTAGATGTGAGGCGGAGTGAGACAACTAGTTCAATTAGGAGTGCTCCTTTTAGTTGCCCTTCCAAGTTGTTGGAATATTTTGCCAAGGGTCCTTTTGATAAGAAGACTCCTTTAACACAATTTACTTCCAAAATACAATTAAATAAATCAAGCACTTCATGGGGTACTAGGCTTTGGAAATATCATTTTTGTGGCCTTGAATTCCAAGGTAGCATTAGTAGAGTTAATGCAAATTTCCTTCACATCCTAGACTAAGGCATTGGGCTATGTGGCAAGTTGTCACTTAAACAGAGGGCAAAGTTATATAGATTGTTTGGTAGTGGTGAAGAGCATGACACACCACCTACTACTATGTTTGTGAGAACTATTGGCACTTCCCAACCACCACAAGCTCCTTGTTTTCCATCAAGTGTAGTAGAGCCTACGGGGAAATGTAGGGTGAGAAGGTCTTCCAACATAGTGGGAAGATGTTTAATGTATAGATGGAAGATGAATTAGATGATGCCATTGGAAAATATTTTTTTTCAATGGCATTTCATTCCATTTTGCTCACTCTACTTGTTATAAGGAGGTTGTGGCCAAGATTATAAGAGTAAGGCCTTCATTTGTGCCTCTAGGGGAGATAAAATTGAGTACCGCAATCTTCGATAAGAATTATATTCTAATATTAAAATTATTATGGAGAAAATGGGTCATAAGTGGATGTAGTATTGTCATGGGTGGGTGAGTAGACATTAGGTATCCCCCACTCATCAACATCATGTCAACATGTATAGAGGACCCTTACTTCTTTAGGGTTTTTGATTATTTAGGGCACTACAAGAATGGAAAGTATTGGTTTCACATCGTTATAGATGCTATTGAGGATGTTGGCCTTGAGAATGTGATGCAAGTCATGGCAAATGTAGCCTATGTGTACAGAGTAGTGGGCAGACATTTGGTATCCTCCACTCATCAACATCATGTTGACATGTATAGAGGGCCCATACTTCTTTAGAGTTTTTGATTATTTAGGGCACTACAAGAATGGAAAGTATTGATTTCACATCCTTATAGATGCTATTGAGGATGTTGGCCTTGAGAATGTGATGCATGGCAAATGTAGCCTATGTGTATAGAGTAGTGGGAAAGTTAGTTGAGGTGGCCTACAAATGGAAAGTTAGTTTAGATATGTCTTGAACTGAAAATGATCTCTGTTTATTTCAGATGACTCATGAATGTAGTTTGAACTTACAAATGGAAACATTCAAGGACATACTCATTTGCTGTTCCAGAATACACCGTCAATTTGAAGCTTGAGGAGACTCTAAACCAACTCAGAAATATATGAGCAGTAAGTGACCAAATGTTAATATTTTCTGATTAATAATGGACTGATTTTACACTGTAGTGCCGCTCAGAACTTCATATCAGACCTTTTTACAAACTCAGAAATAATATTAAAATGTAGCTACAATGATGAAAGATATTTCTGAAATAAACCAACTCAGAAATGAGTTACAGCAAGAGAAAATACTTCAACAGTGATAGCTTATATCAGTTTTTTTACTACAATGGACTGAGACTTCTATTCTGAGATTTCAAAAGCTGACTACAACCCAATCTATTATCACAAGGTGTCTCAGGAATTTGCTAGTCGACTCAAGACTCAGCAAGAAGCTTCAGTATCATTAAACTACTCCAAGGGTCTCTAATACCAAGCATAATATAACAATAATGTGGGAAAGATTCAACCAGACCTGGAGAACATGGCGTCCAAACCTGGGAATGCTGAGATGGCTTCCAAACACACAAACTCCCCTAAAGAAAAACATTCGATACACCCAGGATGGAGGGCGCCCAACCAGGAGTCTTCTCACGTTCTCAAAAGGCCCTTAGAAGTAACCACGACCTTACACCCAGCAGCTACAGGTGACGTTTTTGTCCAGAAGGGCGCGTCCATCATTTGCCATTCAAAATTCTTCAAAAACTCGACTTAAACCAGGGTTTTCTGCTTGTACAAGATACGCCTCAGGATTTAACACAAACACGCCTTCAACCAGCTTGAGAGAAACCTCAAATCGAAATCCTTGAAGCAGCCATAACTCAGGATGTTTTGTACACGAAAATATAAAGTATATCTTTGGCGTCCATTTCCCATTTATCTCCAAATCGAACCTGCATTGGACAGTTCTTCTTTCTTTCCAAAAAATCGCGATTCTTCAGCTAGGAGTGGTGTTTCACACCCGAAACTAAACTGTAGGGTTTTCCAAACCCACAAACCAGGAAGCTCGAGCCTTTGTCCGTGAAGAGAATGTTCATTTCCAAAAGGTATCCATCCAAATGAGAGTTTCTTTCTTTTTGTATTATTTCCCACATTTCATTTCTTTTTATTTTTCACTCTCAAACATAAGTGACTTTTTTTGTAAAGTAATATTTGAAATATTTCATAAGTCGCTTAAAGGGCATTTCCCCAAAGTCACTTAATAAAGCGATTTAATTAATTACCCATATCACCTTTTAAGATTAATTTGAACCTTAGGCAAATATTAGTAATTAAATAAATAATTCCCTCAATTTCAACATTAACTTCAGGAATTAAAAGGCTACGTGATCTCTTGGAGTGCTACGGAGAAGGGGACATTACAACATACCATGAACAATGTATTCAAGAACATCGGGAAAATATATTGGATTAAATAAGTAAATCTTGATGCAGAGCAAATGTTTATGTGCAAGCATAACAAATCGCATGCATGCATTATTTTGGGCCTTCTCTAAGAAGAAATTTTTGGACCTTGTAGAGACTAGATTTGTCTCATATCTCATTCTCTTGGGGACAATGCTTGAATTGTAAGAGCCATTGCAACTAATGGTCATGACACAAGAGTGGAATTGAATGCTTGATTCTAAGTAAGATCTAGGGAAGAGGATAAAGTAAGTAGTGAAGAGAGGCACTTTTTGGGATGATGTCAAATGCATTGTTTCAATCATATCTCTAGTTTTTAGACATCAAATATGAGGAATCTAATGCTTCAAATGTTGGAGAGATCTATGAGTGCATTGACATCATATTTGTACAAGTGAAAGACCCTTGTACAAATGAAAGATGCCAACTTGCAATTTTATAATGATCATATTTGGCCTATCAAAAAGTGAAGGTGGGAGAAGCTCAACACTCCCTTGCACATGGTTTCCTATTTATTGAACTTGACGTTGTATTTGTAAAGGCTTGACAAAGTTTTCTTTGTGGTGGATGTTGAGGTGAAGACATGCTCTATGAAGGCAATTATGAAGATATATAGTGTTGAAGATATTGCCACTAGTTATAATAAGTGGATCTCTAATTTTCCACACTTAGGGGATATTTAGAAGAGGCAACATTGGATAGAGAGACCATGGTATAGGAGGACCCAATACTATGGTGCACTATGCATGAGCCTAATTCATTGACAACCACACTAGCCATCGCCTAGTGTCTTGGGTTTTTAGTTCTACTATTGAGAGAAATTGGTCTACACACATCTTCATCCATTTTATTAAGAGGAACATGCTTGCCTCTAGGAGGGTAGAGAAGTTTGTAGCTATACATAGTGCATCATGTCTAGTTGATTGCACCACACTTACATATAAAGAGAACCCAACAACACAATGGGACATAGATTTAGAGGAGCCAACATAGATTGATGATGATGTGGCACAAATAAGGTTGATTGGTGTTCATTTGGAAGAGCTTGAGCTAGATGGGTCTAGCATTAGTAGTTCCAATGTTGAGTTTGCCACAACCTTTGGGGACGATGATTAGAGGCAACAACCAATTGTATTTCAACTTTCAATATAAATTATATAATCATTGTATTGACATTTTACATATAATAATTCATCGATATTTAAAATTTTCAATGTATTGTATTTAGTAGTTTGTAGTTTTAATTATTATTTCTTATACATTTTTTACAACTAAATTTTCAAGCACTTTATTATATTTACACCAGTGTCCCCTCACTGCCCCTAAATTTGGTCCTTGGTGCCCAGAACCTATCTTAGACATTCCTTCATTGGATGTCCCCGAAGGTACATGATAATTACGTTATTGCAAAACCCTTTAGTTGCTAAACATAATAAAACATAATGTCTTGTCACTCCACTCTTATGATGGTCAACTCAATAGAGGAAGCAACCTAAACGATATTCTCTACTTGATTCTTATTGTATTTTTGCATTGTTTCCTAGTGATAATGAATCTCAAATTGTGAGGGGAACAATAGAATAATAGGAGAGTAAGTCTTAGAAGAAGGCCATGGATAAGGAGATGGACACGTTGGATAAGAATAGGACTTCGGAGTTAGTTCAATGGCCTAAAGGAAAGAAACATGTTGGATGCAAATTGTTCTAGAAAAGAAGTTCAATTTTGATGGAAAGGTTGATAAATACAAGGTACAATTGGTTGCTAAGGGTTGTTCTTAGGTTGAGGGAGTAGGTTAAAGAGCACACAGAAAATATGAGAGTGGGGGGTGGGAGTGAATCAGTATTTTAAACTTTTAAACAAATGAAATCATATGAAACAACAAATAGAACAGTAAGAGCAAACATCAATAAGGAGAACACCAATTTCACGTGGAAAACCCTTTTGAGTAAAAAATCACGACATATCAATAACTTTCATTAACAACAAATGGGCACCAACCCAGATTACAAAAGTGAGCACCACCTCATTAGAAGCACCAAATTCGAACAACTGAAGCACCAACTCACTGAAAAATATCACGACACTGCAATTCTGATTCTTAACTTCGAATTCAATCTGCACATCAACTGAGACACTTATGCTTGCAAATGAAAACAGTTTGCATAACCTCACACTTCAAGAAGGATGAAAACCATACTCAAACTCCTTGTCTAATTTGTCATATACATAATCTTTGTAAACTATCAACGAACCTGCAACTTATTGCAACCACACACTTCGGCAGAAACTTTTATCAGCACTTCAGTTTCTGAAAAGATGAACAAACAACCCCTGAACGCTGCTAATAATGTATACCACGATTACCACTAAAAAGGCTTCAGAACAGCTTCACATAACCATACTCAAACTCCCCGTCTCCTGTTCAAATCATTCTTGACTTTAAAAAGAAACCTTCATTTTTAATGTGGCCATGAAGTCTATGTGAAAGCAAATAATAAAGAGTGTGATATAGCCTTTTCTATCAATCTGGCAGCACCCAGACTTCATACATACTCGGCCTCCTTCACTGACAACTCATACAACCTGCGTTCAGAAATTATGTCAGAACAGCTTCACATAACCATACTCAAACTCCCCGTCTCCTGTTCAAATCATTCTTGACTTTAAAAAGAAACCTTCATTTTTAATGTGGCCATGAAGTCTATGTGAAAGCAAATAATAAAGAGTGTGATATAGCCTTTTCTATCAATCTGGCAGCACCCAGACTTCATACATACTCGGCCTCCTTCACTGACAACTCATACAACCTGCGTTCAGAAATTATGTCAGCTAAAGCGGTTGAAGATTAACCAAAATTTCCACCAAAGTCAATGTCTACCTCTTCAACCGAATTAACTCCAACCACAAAGACTTGAAATCACTTTCTCTGCACTGCCATCATAAACGACTTCAAAAAACGTTATTCTCCTCTGCCGTGCCATGTAGCTCATCCCTTAAAATGGCGATAGCATATATTTCTACTACATTGTCCTTATTCAGCCCGCGCATCTGGTTAATGAAAAGCTATCAACAAACAGGATGATCATGCGTACCAAGCAAAAAGAAATGAGCCAAAATAAATGCAGGCCGATTCACAAAGAATACAATCGCAGCCACAATCCACGACTTTATGCTTACATTACAAAGAAATCTATGGCCAGAGTTTAATTTGAGCAAACAAGGAGATTTTTCACGACTTGCTAAAGAATAAAAGCCACTGTAATAAAGTGCCACGACACAAAACATTCTCACAAGCATACAAGAGCCGTTGCTGCAAGAAATTAAATCTCCATAAAAATATGGCAGCCACTAGGAGACGTTTCAAGATGAAACTTTTACACCACGAATTCACAAAGAACCCGCGCCTCAACATGGTAGCGATTTTTTTTGAATGACCACGTCCTACTTTTCATTTGAATGCAAGCTATAGTTAGCGGATGCCATCATCTGTATTCACAGTCGACTGACATATTCAATAATACCGACGGCGGATAGGAGCGCTGAAGAAGTCTGAGTTTCCATTTAAATGTAAATGAATATGCTGGCTCACGATAGGAGCGCTGAATATGCCGTGGCCCGTAACACAATTTTTGAATCCGTTAGAAAAAGTGACTTGACCATTTGACCTATCTAAGCTGATTTGGCATATAACTTTGACCAATGACGAACTTTGACATCAATGACAAAATGTCCAATATAGGTTTTGGTGATAGTCTTTCTCATTGCAAAATTAAGATCCATTAGATTGTCATTATTTTTGGCTAATACTTATAAATTGGAGGTTGAGCAAATGGATGTCAAGATAATGTTTTTGCATGGAGATTTGGAGGAGGAATTCTACATGGTACAACTTAAGAACTTTGTGGCAAAAGATAAGGAAAATTTGGTTTGTAGGTTGAAAAAGTCTTTTTATGGCTTGAAGCAGTCATCTAGGATGTATTGGGAGAAGTTTGATACATATGTTTCGATATTGAATTTCTTTGGAGCTAAATCTTATAATTGTGTTTACTTTATGTGGTTTGGTGATTAATTTGTTGTTGTCTTCTTATATGTTGATGACATGTTGATTGGTAACAATAAGAACTTGATCAAAGTGCATAAATCTCAACTTTTGCTTGAATTTGATATTAAAGATCTTGGGGCTGCTAATCATTCTTCGAATGGAGATAAGGAGATATAGAGCTAACAAAAGACTTTGTTTGAGTTTGAAGAAGAATGTTAACTCTATTTGTAGCGGTTTAAAATATAGGATAGTAAGCCATTGAGTGCTCTTATTCCTATCAGAACCAATTTTTTAGCAGAATGATGTCCTAAGACATAAGAGATAGGGGACATGATTCATGTTCCATAAGTTAGTGTTGTTTTAAGCCTTATGTATCCATTCTTTAGTGTTGTTTTCAGCGGCAAGAGTCATAAGCAAGTTTACGTCCAATCTAGGCAGAGAACGTTGGACTGTTGGTAAAAGCATCTTCTAATATTTTTGTGGCACTTCAAAGCATTACATTTTTTACCAAGGAATGCATGATTTGGGCAATGTGCTGAATAAATAGAGTTTTATGGATATAAATTGGGTTGGTGATATTCGTTGTTGTCTTTAGTTGTCAATCCATGTTGTTGTAGTGCCTCTTGCAATATATACAAGTGAGAGAATGTTAGGCTAGGTCTGTGTCGTACATATTGCAAGCCTTGTAAGCGGAAGTTGAGTTCACTTGCAAATTGTATGTTTGCTTTAAATTGCAAGCTAAGTTTACTTTTAATGCATGCTATTCTTGGAAGGTGGCTTTTACTTTATCCTCTTGTTTTATGATTCGGGGTGCTCAAATGCATAGGTGAATATTGGACATTGGCTATATCCAATGTTGTTTGGAGAATGTATGATGATTTTGGAGTATGTATATGTTGTTGGGAATGCTCCAAGAAGTTAGAGGTTGTGGTTGCTGCCTAAAACTTTTGTATGTTGAAGATTTCTTGAATAACATAGACTTGGTTCTTATTATATTGATTTTTCTAATTGTGAATGCAATCTAAATGGTGCTATTTGTTTATTAGAAATTTCTGTAAGAATTTTTCAAACTAAATTTTATATTATTTATTATTTCTTTATCGAATAAATTTAGATTCTATAACTTTATAATAACTCTTCTATTAAAATAAAAATTAAATGAGATCGTGTTGATCATTCCCTTCACATACTTAGCAAATCAATGTAGACTTGAATCTCCCCACTTCACCTTCCTGTCAAATGTAAATGATGACTTGATAGTTCCAACCCCATTCCTTAGGAAATCGATACCTTTTCTACCATTATAGCTACCATTCTAGCTCTTCCTTTAAATGTGGTTTGAATAACCTTCACACTGTTATATCTCATCTTGCAGTTTGGAAATGTATATCTTCCTTATCAAATTTGAGGAAAGCTTGACCTTGGGCTCTAGAATTTTAAAATTCTTAATGTACTCTTTCACAAATGTATATTTTTGGAACAAATGTGTATGTATCAGAGTTCTTACCTATTCCCAATTATGATCTTCTCAAGTCAATGAATTTGAAATATCTCCAAAGTCCTTTTCAAGGTATTTAAACATTCATCTTCCTCCCCACCTCCTCTGAGTATGGGGCCCTATGGGCATTACAATCCAAATGCTGCAGGGAGATTGTCTAACTTATACTATTTTCGGCAAATCCTCTACACCTTATAGGCTAGTTTGAGGTTTCTCTTCATTGATGGGCCTTCACTACACACCCAAAATCATTTTGTGGATCTTCATCGACAAATTAAAAGAGGGGCATTGAGAACCTTCTTCCACTTCCCCCATCTCATTTAGAGGAATATCACTAATGTCTCTACAAGGGTAAAGATGGTGAAATATGCGACCAAACTAGAGATTCCTAAATAATATATTTGACATTTTTAATGTAAAGAAAAAACAAGGCACACTCAACATGTGTAATGATTTATCTATACTTAGGCATAGGTGATCCTAATTTCTGAGAATTGTACTAAGAATATACATTAAAGCAAATCACTGAATAATGGTGTAGAGCACCCTATCATGTTTAGACTTAGGAATGCATTTTACTCCTGTCATTGTTAGGCCTAGGAATGCATAATAGATGTTAAAGTTAGATTTTGTGTCATGATGTTGTACTCATTGGAATAAGGTCGAATAAGACCCATGTGGCATGTTAGATCCATCTTGGAGTCAATTTAGGTGTTAGGGAAAGAATTGGGTGAAAGCTGTAAAAAGTTGCTTTTGCAACTTGTCACTTTTACATGTTTGGTTGGTGGCCGGTCCTTTCTTGGATCTGGTGTTTGTAACTGTTGTTTTAGCTTTGCATGTTATGTTCTCATGTCAGGGACCTTGAGGCATTGAAGTTTGTAATCTTGAGAAGACAAAAAAAGTGAACAAGGAGGCTCTAATTCTGAGTTTTAGTGTGAAAATCTCTGTTTTTGCAATCAGTGTGCAGCCATACAGTACTGTTATGACTTGAAAACCTTTTGGAAAAGCTTGTGCAGTGCTCTAACATTCTTTTGGGTCTGGTGTGAGCTCATTTCATCGAGTTTTAGGCTAGATTGCATAGCTAGATAATAGGACAGCAGGTTGGATGAGTGATCAGTGGATAAAATCTGTTGATTATGCCTATTTGTGATTGGTTCATGGTGTAGGTGATGAGTTTAGGGGTCTGGAAGAAGTATCTAACAAACTTCCTTTGTAAAAGTGGCCTAAAAGGCCTATTCCACAGCGTAGCAGACCTGATTTGACCTCTTCGCTCCAAAACAACTTATATCATTGTTTAGATATGTTGATGTATGGCCAAATGGGTATCCAAAAAGGTCTAGTTCTCTGTGAGATACTACCTTCTCTTAAAGTTATGCCAATTTATGTCAAGGAGGAGACCTACTAGGATTTGGAAGCTAAGTATTGAAAATCTCACTTGTGGGAGTCTAGGAAGTTAACCAATGGTTGAATCTTGTTTGTTTCGGTCCCCTCAAGCTTAATCCACCCCTGTTTTGCATCAGGTGGTATCAGAGCTTAGGTTCTTGATCGGTTGGGAGTAAGAAGTGTATTGAAACAAGGAAAAGTGTCAGTTTGAGCAATCAAAATGCCTCCAAAAGGTAGTTCAGTAGTTGCTAGGGAGATTAAGGCCCTAAGGGAGTCTCAAGAAGCTGTGTTCGCCAGGATGGAAGCATTGGAAGTTAGAGAAAAGAGAAGAAAGGGTACTGCATATGAGAGTGACCCTGAAGATGAGAAAGAAGAGGAGAGTGGGAAGCCCGTTCAAGATCCACAAGAGGAGTTGGATCCAGAGGAAAAGAAGTTTTTGAGAGTGCTCAAGGCTGCAAAGGGAGATTCTCATGAAGTAAAAATGGAACTACCAATGTATGGTGGTAAAATGAATGGTGAAGAGGTGATAGAGTGGATAGATGCCTTAGATAACTATTTTGAATACAAGGAGGTGGAAGAGGAGAAGAAGGTCAAGTTTGCCAAAACCAAGTTGAAAGGACCAGCATTGATATGGTAGAACTACATTCAAGAGGAAAGGATAAAGAATGGTAAGCAAAAGATTGGTTCTTGGGATAAGATGGTGGCTAAAGTGAAAAGCCAATTCCTGCTAGTAGATTATGAGATTCAAGTGTTTAGAAGACTACAAAATTTGAGAAAAAAAGAAATGGATGTAGCAGCATATACTGAGGAGTTTCACAAGCTAACTATAAGGTTTGGACATTCTGAGAATGAAAAAGAGAAAGTAGCAAGGTACTTAAACGGTCTGAGATTCAACATACAAGATGAGATAAGCCTCACTACTCCTAGGACAGTAGAGGAGTGCTTTCAAATGGCCACTAAGGAAAAAGATAAGATAAGGAGACAAGAAAAGCAATCAAGAGGCAAAGGAAAGAAATTTAGGGGCAGAGGAACCTCTAATGGTAGAGGAACAACACAAAGAGACCAAGGTGAACAAAGTGGAAATCAAGAATCAAGCGGTGAAGCAAGGGGAAGTTTTAGAGGAAGACGGCCAAATGGAAGAGGCAGATTCAATGGTCATGGAAGAGGGTCCAATACCTTCTCTTGAAAATGCTATAGCTGCAATCAATATGGACATCCTGCATGGAAGTGCTCCGATAAACAAAATGCAAGTTCTCATGGGGGAGAAAGAAGAAATCAGCCAGTGCAAGAAGAGGATGTTGGGAGTGTGAATTCACCATCTATACGAGCTACACCAGAGGTTGGAGAGAGTTTAATGATTAGAAGGACCTTACTTAAGGTACCAACCAGCAAGGAACGCCCTCAAAGAAAGGATTCATTCCAGACAAAGTGCAAATCTCAAGGGAAAGTGTGCAAGGTGATAGTGGACTCCGGTTCAACTAACAACATAATGTCTTTGGAAATGGTGGAAAAGCTCAAGATGAAAAGGAATCCTCATCCTACCTCTTACAAGATTTCATGGCTTAGTAAAGGGCAGCAAGTGCTTGTTAATGAGCAAGTTTGGGTGAAGTTTAACATGGGTGCTTACAAGGATAAAATCCTGTGTGATGTTGTTCCAATGGATGTGTGCCACCTACTCCTTGGAAGACCTTGGCAATTTGACAGAAAGGCCTAGCTTGATGGATACAAGAATGTGTATGTGATTGAGAAGGATGGAGTGTCATACACTCTCACACCTCTACAAGAAGATAATAATGTTGTTCATGAAGGACCAAGTGTGATGATAGTTAAAGAGAAAGAGTTTTTGAAGGATTTGGAGGAGGAGAACATTGGTTATGCCATTGTTGGAAAGCCTATTTCAAATGTAGCAATAGATGGAACAGAGGTACCAAAGGAGGTGCAGGTCTTATTAGACAAATATGAAGACATAGTGGTGAAGGAGTTGCCAAACTCTTTACCACCTATCAGAGATATGAGCCACCACATTGATCTCATACCAAGTGCAAGTCTGCCAAACAAGGCAGCATACAAGATGACCCCTGGACAGAATGAGGAGATTAAAAATCAGATACAAGAGCTATTGGATAAGGGTCTGATAAGGGAGAGCTTGATCCCTTGTGTTGTGCCTACCGTTTTGGCACCAAAGAAAGGTGGAGAGTGGAGACTTTGTACTGACTCAAGAGCAATAAACAAGATCACAATAGGTTTCCTATACCCCGGATGGAAGACTTGATGGATAGCTTGTCAGGAGCTTGTTACTTCTCTAAAATTGATCTTAAAAGTAGATACCATCAGATTAGGATAAGGGAAGGAGATGAGTGGAAGACTGCCTTCAGGACTAATGGGGGCTTGTATGAATGGCTAGTGATGCCATTTGGGTTATCTAATGGCCCAAGCACATTCATGAGGCTAATGAACGAAGTCCTAAAGCATTTCATAGGCAAATTTGTGGTAGTGTACTTGGATGATATCCTTGTATATAGTAGAACAAAAGAGGAGCATTTGCAGCACTTGAACATGGTGTTGAAGAAGCTAAATGAGGAGAAGTTGATGATCAATCTCAAGAAGTGTGAGTTTATGAAGAAGGAGCTTGTCTATCTTGGATTTGTGATTGCAGAAGGAGCCTTGAAGATGGATCCCACAAAGGTTGAAGCCATACTTAGTTGGCCAACCCCTAAAGCAGCAGCAGAGGTAAGAAGTTTCCATGGTTGGCTAGCTTCTATAGGAAGTTCATCAAGAATTTTAGCCATATTTGTGCACCAATCATTGATACAATTGAAGGTGAGAAGAAAAGTAAGTTTCAATGGACTAAGGAGGCTGATAGAAGCTTTGAATACTTGAAAACTAGAGTGGCTAAGCAACCTATTCTTACACTCCTTGATTTTAACAAAGTTTTTACAATAGAATGTGATGCAAGCGGTTATGCAATAGGTGTTATTTTGAGCCAAGAAGGGAGGCTAGTTGCATTTTTCAGTGAGAAGTTCAATGAGGCCAAAAGGAAATACTCCACATATGATCTTGAACTTTATACCATGGTTCAGTCTCTCAAGAAATGGAGATATTATCTCTTACCCAAGGAATTTGTTGTGTTTACTGACAACCATGCATTAAGTTACCTGAACACCCAAGACAAGTAAATCAGAGGCACATGAAATGGATGGAATACTTGCAGGCCTATACATTTTCAGTCAAGCATAAGAAGGGACAAGCAAACAAGGTTGTTGATGCTTTGAGTAGAAGGTCTATGATGGTGCAAGATGTACAACTTCAAAGTGTTGGAATAGACTCTCTAAAAGGTATGTATGAGCATGATGATGACTTTAAAGATGCATATGTTATTTGCAGCCAGTTCAAAGATAATTTCCACAGTGAGTATGCAGATTTTGTATTGCAAAATGATCTTTTGTTCAAAGGTGCTCAGTTGTGTGTACCCAAATGCTCCATGAGAGCAAATCTGATCAAAGAAAAGCATGAGTGGACATTTTGGTTATGACAAAACTTTGGAGCATGTCAAAAGGTTTTACTACTGGCCTAAAATGCATTTGGATATCAAAAAGTTTGTGGAGAGCTGTGTGGTGTGTCAAAGAGCCAAAGGAACAAGCTCTAATGCAGGACTTTACCAACCTTTGCCAATTCCTAACCGTCCATGGGAGTCAATCAGCATGGACTTTGTTCTAGGTCTACCTAAGACACAAAGAGGGTATGATAGCATCTATGTTGTTGTAGATAGGTTTAGCAAGATGGCTCACTTCATTGCTTGTAGCAGCACAAATGATGCATCTCACATAGCTGGTTTGTTCTTTAAGGAGATTGTAAGGATTCATGGTTTGCCTTTAACCATTGTGTGTGATAGAGATGCTAAGTTTATTGATCAGTTTTGGAGGACCTTGTGGAAAAAGTTGGGTACCAATCTGCAATTCAGTTCAGCATACCATCCACAAACAGATGGCCAAACTGAGGTTGTTAATAGGTCTCTTGGAAACTTGTTGAGATGTCTAACCAAGGAGCATAGTGCAGCATGGGACATTGTACTTCCTCAAGTAGAATATGCATACAATGACTCTATAAATAGAAGTATAGGAAGAAGCCCTTTTGAAGTGGTCTATGGGATGAGTCAAAGAGGTGTTTGTGAACTTAGAGACTTGAGAGACATGGAGAAAAGGAGTGCAACAGGAGAAGACTTTGCCATTGCTATAAAAGATATCCATGAACAAGTCAAGGAGAACTTGAGAAAGAGTGTGGAAAAGTATAAGGTAAAAGCAGATTTGAAAAAGAGAGATGTTCAATTCAAAGTAGGAGATTTGGTACTTGCTCACCTAAGGAAAGAAAGGTTACCCAAGGGTAAATACACCAAACTGATGATGAAGAAGATTGGACCTTGCAAGGTGGTCCACAAGTATGGTCAAAATGCCTATGAGATAGAACTCCCTCCTAGAGTGGCTATCTCTCCTATTTTTAATGTTGCTGACCTATATCCTTTTAAGAACACTGTGATTGCAAGTGAAGAAGCGGATGCTACTGAAGTTGAAGATGCTGAATGGGTGAAAGACTTACCACCCAGCCAACCAATGAAGTTGGAATCAATTTTGGACACTAGAGAGGCCAAGAGGACTAGACACAAGGTATACAATGAATATTTGGTTAAGTGGCATGGCTTCCCAAATGAGAATGCTACTTGGATGCAATAGGAAGATGTGAAGAAGCATGGAGTCTCTATTCAGGAGCTCATTTCATCAAGAGATTGAAATCTTTTTACGCCAATTGTATGGTGCAGAGCACCCTGTCATGTTTAGACTTAGGAATGCATTTTACTCTTGTCATTGTTAGGCCTAGGAATGCATAATAGATGTTAAAGTTAGATTTTGTGTCATGATGTTGTACTCATTGGAATAAGGTCGAATAAGACGCATGTGGCATGTTAGATCCATCTTGGAGTCAGTTTAGGCGTTAGGGAAAGAATTGGGTGAAAGCTGCAAAAAGTTGCTTTTGCAACTTGTCACTTTTGCATGTTTGGTTGGTGGTCGGTCCTTTCTTGGATCTGGTGTTTGTAACTGTTGTTTTAGCTTTGCATGTCATGTTCTCATGTCAGGGACCTCAAGGCATTGAAGTTTGTAATTTTGAGAAGACAAAAAAAGTGAACAAGGAGGCTCTAATTCTGAGTTTTAGTGTGAAAATCTCTGTTTTTGCAATCAATGTGCAGCCGTACAGTACTGTTATGACTTGAAAACCTTTTGGAAAAGCTTGTGCAATGCTCTAACATTCTTTTGGGTCTAGTGTGAGCTCATTTCATCGAGTTTTGTGTTAGTTTGAAGCTTTTTGTTCTCTACCGCTTGGAAACCCTACCTTCGAAGGGTTTTGGGTGAAAATGTAAGTGTTAGAGCCATTCCACCGATGTATGATAGTTAGGAATGGTGGAATGGTGTTAGTAGGAGTTGTTTACATGTCTTGTAGGTTTGTAGAGCAGGGGGTGGAGATTCATGGAGTTTTTAGCGAGTTTCTAGCCTAACATCTTCATGTGTTAGGCTAGATTGCATAGCTAGATAATAGGACAGCAGGTTGGATGAGTGATCAGTGGATAAAATCTGTTGATTATGCCTATTTGTGACTGGTTCATGGTGTAGGTGATGAGTTTAGGGGTCTGGAAGAAGTATCTAACATACTTCCTTTGTTGTAAAAGTGGCCTAAAAGGCCTATTCCACAGCGTAGCAGACCTGATTTGACCTCTTCGCTCCAAAACAACTTATACCATTGTTTAGATATGTTGATGTATGCCCAAATGGGTATCCAAAAAGGTCTAGTTCTCTGTGAGATACTGCCTTCCCTTAAAGTTATGCCAATTTATGTCAAGGAGGAGACCTACTAGGTTTGGGAAGCTAAGTGAGAAAAATCTCACTTGTGGGAGTCTAGGAAGTTAACCAATGGTTGAATCTTGTTTGTTTAGGCCCCCTCAAGCTTAATCCACCCCTGTTCTACATCAAATATCTCATTAAAAGGAGAGCATTTATTGATTGAAGAAGGATCATGTGAAAATGCATTCGCCAAAAATCATTCATCCTTAATGATGTTTTGGTGATAAGGAATCCATAAGAGGAGATAGATGGTGGTAGTAAAAGTAAAACCGTAAAAGTAAACATTTAACAAGGAATGTGGCTGTTCTGGAACATTCACGATTGACAACTCCATATAACAGTTATGAAAGGTAATATGTTGAATATTAATTGAATTGTATATTTTATGCATAAAGTAGTGATTGTGAATATGAAATGACATTTTTTCTTTGTAGTGTCGTCGTTGTTTCATTTGATTGTTCTTTGTTGTCTCATTGTACTTAATGTTTAATCTTTCTTATTGTTAAAGATTCTGAATCCTTTCAAAATTTCTGCTTACCTTAATCAAAAACATTCATCCTTTAGTATCCACAATAAATCCAGCTTGAAATAATTTTGTAACATTGAAAGCTAATAGATTAGAAGATAACAAGTAGAAGTTACATGACATATACGTTTTTTCGGAGTGCAATTCTTTGACCCCAACTCCAGCTTGAAACCTATACCTCAACCTCATGTGTAAGGGATATGTCTCTTCTTAAAGAAGTACTTTGAGCTTCATTTATAGAGCACTCCATCCAAAACAATTTAAAAATATATAAAAATATAAATATTAATAATAAATAAAAATTAAGAATTATATATAGATAGATAATTGTCGTGTTCAGCAGTATTCATGTTAGAGATCTTGGAAAATAGCCGTATCTGCATCCCATGTTCATGCAACTTTGAGGGAGAGATTATTGCTAGAGCTAAAAAGAACATCTGTAGAAGCTTCATTCAAGATTCTAAGTAGTACACCCTAGATCTTTTACTCCTAAGATGGCTTTCTAATCAAAACACTTCAAATATTAAATCCCCTTGTTACCCAGCTAGGCTGCTCAAGCAGCATTAGTCGCATGGACTAAGTTTGCATTTGGTGGTTCTCATCAATTTAGGTCAGGGAAATAACGTTACATTCCTAAGGAGCAACCCATTTGTAGACTTTGCTCCTTTAATGAGATATAGATGGAAGGGTACTTCATCTTTCGATGTTCAGTTCATCTTGAGATGAAGATTTAGTGACTTATAGGACCTACGATGGTCTGTATTTATCTTCGTTAGGTGTGTGACCGCACATGCCTCATTTTGTTCCAATAGTTTTGAAACATTTCGAACAATAATCAAAACTTGGAGATAGTCTATTGGAGGTTTGTAGTTCGTGTGAGCCTTTTCTAAATATATTGTTATATTCCTTAGGACGTATTAGAGAGAGAGTTTCTTTGAAGTTTCTAGATCTTGCAGACCTTTTGTATATAGAATTTTTAGTTCTTTAATTGAAAGTTTCCAGAAGAGAAGCTAGTTGAAGAAACTTCCTCTTATCTTCCATCTCCTATAATTACCTGCTTTCCTTCTGGTATGTTCTGGTGAGAGATCAATTTTGCTGAAGTTTTATGGAAAACTATGTAGCCTTTTATTGAAGTAGCAATTTTTTTTTGTATTGGTTTTGTCAATTCTGATAGGTATTGAATATATTCTGGTAAGCTTATGTTCATTTTTAGGTTGTATGTGTAACCACAGTTAGAAAGGTGTTTATTTTCACTCGTTAACCACTTCAGCCCTTCTGTAGTTTAGCTGTGTAGATATTTTCTTTCGTCCCAACCCAAGTACTGCTACTGGTAAGCAATTGATTTCTTATCGTAACAGCTGTGGTCCTACTAGGCATTGCTCTACAAGATACCTGATTTCTATTATACCCAGGGGTGGGGACCTAGAGGACAGCCAGAACTACTCGTCAGTATTCATTAGTAGATCCCATACAGATCTATGTTTTATCAATTTCTTCACTCAAATCAAAGGTTCTTTGGCCTCAGATGTCAGAACTGCTTCCTTGTCTTCCTTCCTAAATACTTTTAGGAATCTTGTTGTATGATTACTCCTCAAATGCCCCATCAATTTAGGTCTGATTCCCACTTTCGAGCACAACGATAGTTTGATCTTTCATCTTATATTTGGATGTAACTGCACATCTCTGTTCAGTCGCATCAGTTTTTGCTGTGTTGACAAGTTATAAAGGGTGCAAGCAAAGCACCAACGTGTAGCCTGAAAGGGCCTTCGAAATGGAACTCTAGGTCCTCAAACCATAGCTATAAAAAACAGAAATAAGACGATATCTTTGGCTATTTCTCCGGGCAACCTGTTGGCAGATAGAAGGAAAGAAATTCACTGACCAAAATAAGTTAATGGGATTCTAAGATTGCAACCAGGAAGTAGGTGAAAGGAGATCCCAAAGCATATCCACGTAAGGAGAAAGGTCCATATAGTTCCTTAATAATTTCTTGAACTCACAAGGGAATTGAGCTATTTATAAGAAATTAAAACATTCCTAAAAAATTGAATTAAGACAAGATTGGTAAAGGAGGAAGCTTTAGAAACTAATAACATGATACTAATCTCATGTCCTCATGTGGCTGCTTAATTCCATTTTCTGCTTAAATTTAAGCAGTGGGAGTGTTCCCATGCATAAAATTTATTGTTGGGAAAAGATAATTTGGAATCTTTTCCTATTTTAATGGAGCAGCTACTGTTTAGGAATTGAAAATAAGCCGTGGGAAAAAAAGGGGGGCTGGAAATAAGCAGCAACTGCATATTGTTAGAAATCCACGTGGCTCCACAAATTTATTTCCCTCTTTTTTAAGATTTGTTTTTTTTTCCTTTTTCTAATTTTTTTGGTACAAATTGTTATTAATACTGTTAATACAAATTTAAGCTGGCTGCTAAAAAATAAGCAGAAAAATTAAGCATTCATGGTGCCAGTAGCTCCACAAATAACTCCTAAATAAGTTGAACAGTGGCTGCTAGCAAAAATAAGCTAAGCAGCCGCATGGGGACATGAGGTAAGTCAGTCAAACGGCAATCTTCCCAGAAAGAAATTATCCATTACATGACATAAATAAAATAAGATAAAACAATGCTTCTTCGTAAAAGACTAAACAATGTAATATCACATCTTGGCAATGCCTTAAATGTTCTCCATTTAAAGTCCGATTTATATTTTAGCCCCATTTATCACTTTCATATTCGATTATTAATATGAACTCTATTAACATAAACTATGCTTTCTTTCTTCCCGCTTGCAGACTGGGTATATTAAATTTAATAAAATGAGCTAGGGATGTTTGTTGCTAATGTTGTTTCCAGGTTTCAGTGTGTGCACGCATGCAACCTAACATATACAATGAATTGTTTTTAGAATAGAACATGCATAATATAAGGAAAGAATGTTCCATAGAGAAAATGAGAACTAAACAGTTTTCAAGTAATGATTTGAAATTCATAGAAGGAATGCTATTTGTCTCTTCGTTTCGTTTAAATGGTCGTCTTCTTTCAGGAGATCATGCAAAATGGTTGCAATGATACTGCTGAAGAGAACATGGTGTTCATTGGCTACGTAGCATTTTTCGATCCCCCAAAGGAATCTGTCAAGGAGGCTCTCTGGCATCTTGCAGAAAAGGGCGTCAAGGTTAAGGTATTGACAGGGGACACTCTTGCTGTTGCAATTAAAGTTTGCAAAGAAGTTGGAATACGCACAACACATGTTATTACTGGGCCTGAGCTTGCATTGCTCGAGGACAAAAGCTTCCACGATGTTGTTAGAAAGGTGACTGTTTTAGCAAAGCTCACACCCATACAAAAGCTGCAGGTGGTTGAGTCGCTGAAAATGGGAAATCACATTGTGGGCTTCCTTGGTGATGGACTCAATGATTCCCTAGCTCTCAAAGGTGCCGATGTGGGAATTTCAGTGGACTCAGGAACATCTGTTGCCAAAGATCTAGCTCAAATAATTCTACTAGAAAAGGACCTTAATGTTCTTGTTGCTGGAGTTGAATGTGGTCGAATAACGCATGGCAATAGCATGAAATACATACAAATGGCAGTTGCAGCCAACTTAGGGACTGTTGTCTCTATGTTTGTTGCAACCGCTTCTCTTCCATTTGATCCTTTGACACCAATGCTGCTCTTAACCCAAAATCTCCTTTATGACTTAAGCCAAATTTTCATTCCTTGGGACAAAATGGATGCAGAATATGTTAAAATACCCCACCGCTGGTCGGCAAATGATATAGTTACTTTTATGTTGTTGAATGGTCCCATAAGTAGCATGTTTGGTATTCTTACATTATTTTTTCTATGCCACTATTATGATGCAAACGTAAAGCCCAAACAAAATTTCTTTCATTCAGCCTGGTTTATCGAGGGACTTCTTATGCAAACTCTGATCATCCACATGATAAGGACAGAGAAAATTCCTTTTATTCAAAGTAGGGCATCATGGCCAGTGATGTGCGCGACTGTGATAATATCTGCAATAGGTATAGCACTTCCATATACCGTGATTGGCAAAATAATGGGCCTGGAGAACTTGCCATATTCCTACTTTGGTTTTTTGGTTATAGTTATCTTGGGTTACTTCTTTGTCGGTCAGCTGGTGAAGATGGCTTACATTTGTGTTTTCAAGAGATGGCTGTAACATGTAAGTGAAGATGGCTCACATTTGTGCCTCTAAGAGATGGCTATAACTGGGAATTAATAAATGTTGCCAGCAGTCTGTTAGAGACCTGGCAGTGTTAGTTTCAATTCTGGAAGTTTGTTATAATATAATTTTAAAAGATGACAAGTTTAGATTCAAATGTATATGAATTGATTGTGCCTCTTAAAAACTATATGAAGCATCTAATTTTTTAGAGTAAAATATATTGACAGTTTTATTTGTTTGAATCTTTTTATCTTTGTACTAATACTATTTTTCATAGTTTTTATCATGGTATGAAAGTTAGATTGGGCATGATTTCATTATGAGAGTGTTGGGAAAAGATGTTTCAACTTTGCATTTCTATTTTTTATTTATTTAACATTTTGGATGCATTTACTATTTTGTCTTTTGTGTCATTTGCATGAGAAGTAGATGTCCTACTTGAAGTGACACTGTTTTCATCTTTAGTGGATTTGTCTTCACATGAGGAAAATGATGTCCCACTTGAGGTGGCATTCCTTGGCAATGTGTCGACATTTTGTGGAGTTGTATGATCATTTGACAAAAGTTACTATGACATAAAAGGGAGTTTACATTCAAATCTTGACTAATATTATGACAAGTGTGGACGCTTGCTATGGAGCATCTTTATGTGTTAGGAATAAAGACAAATTGTGGTACCTCAATGTGGGTGGTCAAATATGACAGTTGATGACATATGTTGTAAGGAATAATCTAAAAATTGCTTAGAGGACCTATACTAAGGGGGTGTTTGAATTTGTGTCTTGACCATTTGGGCACCATACCTCCCTTGGCCTTGCTCATAGTTTTCTAGAACCATTTATGGTTTATGGTTTGTGCTTCATATATTTATTCGTGTTTACATTTCAATTTTGTATGGTTAATTTATAGGTATTGTTATGCAATTGGAATCATTTCGGGTGTTGTCACAATAATGGGTTACACTTTTTGGGACATCTTGATTTTTTGTGTAAATCACATGTTTTTAAAAAATATAATTATGTAAGCCCTTAAAGGTTCCATTTAAAAGATTTTAATTAAAGAGGGGTTGATCCAACCCCCTTAGATAGAACCTCGTTAATTTTAAACCATACCTATAATAGTCTCATCCACATCTATCAAAATGCTTATAAAAACCACTTTTGATTTACCTTTTGGGGCATAAATGAATTCATTTAAAATTTATGTTTTGTAAGTATGCAGCCATTATTATAAGTTTCCCAAAAAGTATAATTTTAAATATATTTAATTTGATTATTATATTTATTTTTTATTTTTTGTGAATGTAGGTTTTCCAATAAACATCAAGGTCGTTGTTTTACACATGAAAAATAAGAAAATAGAGAAAAAAAATTATAAAAATTACATCTCCCTTAGGTACTAATGTTCTTATTCCAACAAAAAAAGAATAAGCTAATTCAAATGCATAAAGTTATGTTGTACATAATACACCTCTATCCAAATTAATAGTTACACAAACTTAAAATATTAATTAAAAAAGACGCAACAAAAAATTATGAAAAAATATTCATGACCTAGATATCGGTGTGACAAATCTGTATTTTAAAAATTAGAATCATATCTTTTATATAAAAAAAGTTGTGTTACATAGTAAACATCATTTTTTTTAAATGTTGTTTAGTAAAAAATAAGTTATTAAAAATTACATAAAAGGATTCACTATTTATTTATTTTTAAATATAAGTATAATCTGCACAAATAATCTCACAAATTACTAGTTTGTTTCATCTTCAAATTCTTAATGGTTTAATTGCTATAGGTGTGAGAAAATGAAGATCTGATGAAAAATGTTGATTTCAATGTCAAGTTTGGCCAAAAAGTGTAACCCAATATTGTGGGATCACCCTCCCATATTTATATGTTGGTGATGCTTCTTTAAAACCCTGGTTTTCAAGTGTATTGTTACCATATTAAGATTATTGAATAATACATTGGGTTTTTTTGGAGTATGGGATTTTTGTCTTGGAAGGATTTTCCACACATACATTTGTGTTGCTTAATTTTATTTATATTTATATGTGCCTCTTATTTGTTGCAAACATCTAAAATTTGTACAATGTGCTTCTCTAAGTCTTGTTTCTGCATACCTTGTTTCCTTTCAGAAAGTCTTGAGAATTGATCCTCTTAATATACAAGTAGTGTTAGATAAAGTTTGTTGATGTTGTCAAGAGGAATACATAGATCTACTTAGCAAAACTTCATTTGTTGTCATTGAATGAAATGACATAAATAATGCTCTTTTGCAACTTGAAAGCCCTTTTTTGAAGGTTGTTACTTCTAGTGTATTGGCATAGATAGATCTACCTAAAAAATTGTGTGAAAGTCTTGTTGCAAAATTAGAGCGGAAAAAAGTGTTGTTTTTTAAAATAAAAAATAGGAGCTACTTTTTTTAGAGCAACCATATAAAAACGGTAAAGTTGCGATTAGTTTATTTGTAGAGATTAAAGAGGGAGCTATTATTATTAATGTTGGTGAGGTCATGTTATCGTTGGCAAAGCCTTTAATTTGGAAAATGTTGGATGGTTGTATGAAGAAGATGAAATCATCCAACTATTTGAATGGCCATTAGATGAGTGGGGATCATCAAAGCACATTTAAAAAAGGTTGTAAGAGGAAATAGAGGTTTGTCAACATGCTTCCATTTGGGTATTGGGGGAGGAGAGTTGCTTGAGGTTTGGAAAGGGTAGTGGTGGGCTCATTTGAAAGTTTAGTGGATGCTTGATTGTCATATTGAAAAAGAAACTTTGTAATATGTAGGAATATGTTGAATATAACAAATAATTTATTAATTGGAATTGTATGAGTAACAACAAAAATCTTGAGGCAGAAAGGGAGAAATGCAAAGGAATACTACCCCTATGCTAAATCAAGCTACTAACTCCAATAGAACTATTTTGATGAAAAAAAGATCCTAAGTCTAATACACAAAACCTAGGATCAATTCCTTTTTCAAGAGAACACTAGGATGCAAATCAACAAGGTAGATTGACTTTCAAACATGTAGGTGAGTCAGTCAGACTTGGATCTGAATGCAAGTATAGGAAACTGATTGGAATTGATTTGCTTGAATTGACCTAATTAAACTATGTGCCCTAGTTTGAAAAATGAAGATTCTGACAATTGAGAAACTGTAACAACAAATCTGAGAAAGGAAAACTTTTGTGCACTTGTCTTATAAATTTGGAGTCAACCAAAATAGGGGGACTAATTCTCCATAGGGCGTATGTGTCGTTGTAGGCCTTTTTTGAATATGAAAACTTGAACCTATAACACTTTGTCTGCTCTTTGATTCTTGCACTGTAAATTTTCAGCTTTGGATCTAGACTTCAATAAATCTGCAAAAGAGATGGTGGGGGCTGGCTATATATGAGTGTCTTAGTCAAATCCCTATTTTGGTATTTCTACTTCCACAAATAGCTAAAGTTCTGATTAAAAAAAGTGTGGGCTCTTAATCTTAAGTGCATCTAAGGTTGTGATGAGTTAAAATGCATAAAACCCTACTTAAGTGCATTAGAGAAGGATTCCTATATGAGAATGACGAGATCTACCTAAGAGGAAGTCAAACACCCTTAAGAAGTTTGAAACATAATGATACCTTGCTTTAGGCTGTAAGTAGGATGAAGCTTGAAGATGAGAACACTTAGGAAACAAGTGATTAGGTTGTAGAAAATGGCCAAGAGCATCTCCCAAACCTAGAATCCATCGTGTGCTTCTATTGCCATCAAACTTCAATCATGAAATAAGACTTGATCAAATCTACAAATAAGCTTGAAAACTTGCAAATTCAAATGTATGTGGTAGAATGTAATGATTTTTTGCTTCTTTTTCTCCAAAAATTCCCATTAGTTTTCAAATGGTGAAAAGACTAGGTATTTATAGGCCTTTAATCTAATTTCCCAAAAATAGTCGACTTTGGAAACTTGAATTGCAAATGATAGAGTGTCGACACCAATATATTTGAATTTGGAGCCAATCAAAATAGGGGGATTAATATGCCATAGGGTGTATGTGTCTCACCCTTATTTTCTAGAAATTAAGGTGCGTGGGCAATGTATTAGATAAATGCATTTGTTTTGTACTTGCAATTTGTTGAAAATGATAAAAATAGGCCTCAAAATGTATAATTTAGGAGATTAGGGCTCGATTAAAATGTGTTGAAAATGCACAAATGCAAGGGTCACTAAAGTAGGTCCAAATTAAATGTGAAATTGTACTATCCCCCAAAAGGGAGTACAATTTACAATGCTAGAAGAACAAAGAAAGGAATGCAAACACATGGAAAAATCAACTAATTCTTACAAAATGCAAATCTTTAATACCATAAATATGCTCTTGGATGCTTGAAGGAAATTTTGATTGCTCTTGAAGTTCTCAAAATAATAAAATTTACCTACAAAGGAGAGTCCTTTTGAGATAATTAGTTTTGTGATGGATTTATAGAACCATGGTTGAGAAAATGGAAGGCTAAGATTTTTCCTCAAGGTGGAGGGTTGAGATTGATTGAGAGGATCTTTGACTTTTTAATTGGTGAAAAATGGAGGCAAGGTGATGGGAATATGGAGGGATAGGATTGATTAACGTGGACGAATGGATGAAATACAAAATTGACTTGACTTTTCTCATCATTTGGTTGGCGAGAGAGAGGTGACTATTTGGATGGTTGTGATTTTGTTGACTTTGATGAATTGTTGGGATGCAAAGTTAGTTTGACTTTGTTTTGGAATTTTTAAAATATTTAAATATGGCATTAAGTTTTAGCATATGAAGTGGGAGGAACATGTTTTATTTTTAAAATTCAACAAGATACATGAGTATGACATAAGTGGGATTTGACATTCCTCTTGTCATTTGATTGTTGAGAGAGGTTGATATTTGAATGACCATGATTTAGATGACTATGATTTATGGATAGGATGTAAAGTTAGATTGACTTTGCTTTGGAATTTCAACAATGTTTAAACAGACGGTATAGATTTTTAGAAATTGAAGTGAGAAAAGCATTTTATTTTTTTAATTTACAAGGTGCATGGATATGCGATAAGTTTAATTGATTAAATAACATAATTTATTTAATTAATTGGTGGTGGGAGAAGGTTAGTCTAATTATTTAAGTAAAATTTTAATTAATTAGTAGAAGAAAGATAACCTAATTCATTAAATAAGTTATTTAATTAATTAATGAATAAATTATGTGGGATTAATGATGATGGTGTTAGTTTACACCTCTTTGGAAGGACATTGTGAATTAAAAGTGGCATTTCAAAGAAAAGTATAGCCACTTGACAAAGAAAAATCAAAAGGCGAGATATCCCAAGCATTCAAAGGAATTGGAGTTACAAAATAGGTTAAGAATGCACCCTTGAGAGGCCAGGAGGGTTTAGAGGACCTAGGTAGTCTCTGAAAGGAGAGCCAGGGCCTAAAGGAAAAAAGAAAGGTGGGGGAGGAAATGGAGAAGATGGGGTGGGAGTGGGTGCAAGGTCTAGCCTTGTGAGTGACTATTACAATTTTGTTTCCTCTAGTATGTTCCTTTATTGCTAGTTAGCTAGATCAAGATTTTTGAATTGTGTAACTTTATTTTGGGATGTTGTGGTTATCATTGGACACGTTGGTGAAGCTCTTGGAAATCTCTCTCTTAACACCATTGTCTTGAATGTGTTTATATAACAAAGAAATTGAATATTGTGTTTTTAAATTGTCTCTAATAGGAGACCCCTAACTTTTGTATTTAATTACATGTTTTATACTCTAATGATGATATCAAGTTTAATTAACTATGTTATGTATCTTCTAGCTCTGTCAATATAGACTATTAATTTGATGTGAATTACTTTATAATATCAAAATTAGAATGGTAAGCATCCAATCTAGCTAAGATTTGATGTGATATTATGAAGTTTATTGTAATTCACGGGACATTTTGTAACAAATGAAATTGATTAAACAAGAAGAAAGATGTTATATCTAGATTTAGCTCAATGGATTACTAATGTGTTTTATGTATCTTGATGTGGATGCTAACCAAGAGTAGGACTAGGACCTTCAATAGTTTCCAAGTGGTCGTAGGGGATGAATAAACAATTATATACAGGTGCGCTTGAGCGTATCATTGACCAACCTAAAGGTGAACTGCAAATGAGTAAAGGTGCACATGAAGATAACATTAGCCAAACTAAATGTGAGTCATAGATGAGTACAAATGAATAAAAAATTAGATACATGTGCACATGAAGATAACATTAGCTAAACTAAAGGTGAACCACCAATTAAATTATAAAATTTAGATTAGCAAATAAAGTGATTATCTATGATGATCTAACCTTGTGCATATATATTAGATATATTATTATAGTGATTAATGTGCAAGAAATTAATTCCAATGGGAAGAAAGAGAGAATCATGAGAACCCTTGATAAAATACTTCACTTATTGAAGTTTTGAAGTGTAACCTTGTGCCTTAAGAGAGCTAAATGTTGTGATTCAACACTTGTGAGCCAAGTATAGAATTACCTTGGTTTATTTGATGTGAATAACATATGTTTAGGATGTTTAAGTGGTGTTAGGGATAAGAGTCCCTTGATTATGTTTCAATTTCGGATTTATTTTTATGAGGATTTTTGAAAGGGGTTAAAAGGTCAATTTTCTTGCTTATAAAGTAAAAATAGAACCCTAGGGTATGTCCCTATGGGGTGGGGGGATTATTGGACAAGTAGCCTTGTCCTTTGGTCATGATTTGACTCTTCAAAAGTCCCTTCAAAACAAAGTGACAAGTTTTGAATTATGAGAGAAGGAATAGGGACTTGTCACCATCCAAACTCTCTTACCAAGGCTTAAATGAAGAGTTGTGACAAAGTACATTCTTCTTCCCTATGCCTCACACCTGTGTGTGTACATGAGGTTCATGTGACCTTGTTTAGGGTTTTGGATGGAGATGAGGGATTGGGTTATAGTCCACATCATCCTCCCATTTGATGAGGATGAGTGACATGGCATTTCTTACATATATCTCTGTATCTCTCCCGAAGGTTGAGAAACATCTTTTATTTATTTTTCTTTTGGTATTTGGTGGTTTTTACTTTGGAGAGAGAAAGGATCAAGGTTTTGAAGAAGAGAATATAGGATTTCTTGCACTTGAAGCTTAGAGATCAAGTTGCGAATAGTTTGGAAAGGGAAGGAGGCTTCATCCCTACAACTCATGTAGAGAGATACGTCATCCAAACACCCTCTTACCATTGTTTTGATTTCTTGTGAACACTAGATTATTTTGTATATAATTTCCTTGTTGAAAATGGTTTGTGAATATGGTACTAGTTCATTTATTTCAGTGGGTTGTGTTTTGAGATAAATGTTAACTTGAGAAGTTCAAAGGATTTCTTTGTAGAGTGCTCTCTTATGTGTGTTGGGTTCTTGACGATTTTTCTTGCTCGGGGGATGGCTAGAGCCTCTTAAGGCCTAATGATGCCATATCGGTAGGGTAGAGAGAAATTTTTCTCTTGTTGACATACTCTCATTTGAGTCTTCTAGCTTAGATTCTAGAATATGGCTATAGTTGTTTCATTTCATTGAATTCACTTGTTGAAGGATTGACTTGTAAAATGAGGGCTAGGTTTCAGTTGGTTGTAACTCTTGTGGTTGAAGAGGAAATTATAATAGATATAAGTTTGTATCAAACACAAATAAATATTACTTTAAAAACATGAATGAAGGATTGAAAGGTTTTATGTCACATGTTAGTTTGATACATTGTGTATTCCTTACATATCTACAACTTCAAATGCTCATTCGTGATAAATATATGGTTGCTTTCATTGTCCCTTCATGTTTTGGGAATAATATGTTCTAGCATGTAAAGAGATTCACATTTTCCTTATCAAATGAAATTAAATGAAACATATAAATGAATATCCACTTGTCTTATTGGAATTAATCATGAGTTAAAGCAAGAAATATATATGAGTTTTTAATCCATTAAAGTTTATATATCTATACACATGTGAACAGGTGAATGTGTTTTCCATGTTTTTGATATGGTAAGCAGCATTTACAGGGTATTGTACCCTTAACACAAAGAGCTACTAGGGCCAATAAGTTCAAGTCCAAAAAACATACACCACAGACCAACAACAAATAGACAAAAAATAGACCATATGCAGACTAACTGGAATTTTCCCAGTTCTAAAATAGGAGATTAACAACATCATCCCCAACCCATTCTTGGCCATCTGCAACATTGTTCTCATCCATTTCATCCTTCATAACTGTAGACAGGGTGTTGGTAACACAGTGGACCAGTTTGACAGTGAAGCGAGTCAAGCCACATAATTTCTTGTCCATATTATCCATTCTTTCCTGCAACACATGGAGCTCATCTCCATAATCCACAACCTTCATAGTATCAACACATTCCATGTCCAACGGGTTCAAGGACTGGGAAGCCAAGTTCTCCTTTTGTACTTTGCTAATATCAGGAATGGTGTGGGGGCCTCTAGCATACTCTTCATCCTCATCCCCAAACACCTCAGTGTCCTTGTAATCTTTGTTGTCAGACTGCTCCTCTTCTGAATCCAATTCATTAACCTACACTTTCTTGCTATTCTTAGCCAGTCTACGAGACCTCCTAATGATAGTCTCACCACCAACCACCACTGTAGCTGCGACCATCGTGTCCCCCTTAAAATCCCTACCCGCCACATTTTTACCTTTGTTGTCTCTGGTCGGAAGCTCCATCAAACCCTTCACATCATCCTTACCTTTCTTCTTCAAGGTGGGTTTGCTAGCAATCTTGGCAGGGGTCAACTTGAGTTCACAAAGACTAGCCGCAACACTAGTTTGGGCATTTCCTGCATTCCCCTTAAGATTCTTAGCAACAAGTTTAGGCTTGTGAGTATCAGCAACAATCGGATGGGTTTTCCTGATGGGACCTTTGGACTCGGCCGAGGAAATATTGGTCACAGCAAGAGGTTCAATTTCCTCAACACGAACAACATATATGGGTTTGGGCGAGCATAACGCAAGATGGAAGTGGTAGAGTCTCATAATGAGACCTTGGTGAAGCGGCAGAGGAGGGGTATCATCAGGGTTTAGGCCAACAACCCTAATGCTTTTTTCAACAAATCTCTCTAAATCCTTAAGAAGGAAGAAAGGAAAGCTTAATAGAATTTTATGTTGGAGGTGATTTAAAAGAGGGAAATGGCAGAAGTAGTAAGTTTTGTATCTACCTTCAAGCATCACGTACTTCATAAGGGCAAGGCAAACTTGGTCCCACGACTGCAGAAGAGCCTCTCTCTCAAACCCCAACTGGTTACGAACCAACTTCTCATTCCCCACAAAGAAAGCATTCAGACTTTCATTATCTTGTGCCTTTGTATGCTTCGGGTACTTCTTACCAGTACTCAGCAACCCCGTCATCTACGCTATCACTTCCTCATTCACTTCAAAGGAAATGTTGCCCAAAGTCACTCTTTGATCTTTCCAAGAGTTAGAAAATTGTGCAGATAAATTAGGTTTGTGACCCACCAAACTCTCCATCAGGGGAGCCAAACCTCCTTCAACACATATATGCCACACCAGTAGATCTTTGTGAAATTCACCATAGTTGTTGGGCTTCGTTCGCACTCTATCACCACCCATAATGTCTCTCTGCGCATGGAATAACCAGAAAACTTGTGAGAGAAAAAGGTTAGAGAAAATGGTTAAGTGAAAGGTCACCCACACACTTAGCATTTTAAGCTAAACAGAGTAGCCTTGGGTAATCAAAGCAATGTACAGGATACACACTTGAGGAGTTAAATCTCTAAAAGCAATCTTTTTGGACTCATTAATGAGGATCTTCAAACATTTATGGTTGGGTAAGCAAGACATGACGGGAAATGAATTTTTTCCATCCACGTTATTATTACACAGAAACCAAGGCAAGATGGTTGCAAGGCCAAATTTAGAAACATCAAAGAACCTGACCTTTAGAAGAGGAGACAAAATAGCAAAAAGGATAGAACCAAAGAGGAGTTTTTCCTCGTAATAATTAGTAACATCAATATTAAAATAAAAAACCTTCATAAAAATATAATAGTTTAGTGTAATCCCCAAAAGGAGATTACGTATGGTACGACCCTGCCTGGCCTTAATCACAAAGTACCCGCCATAATTCTTCATAATGCCCTTTTTTTTAAAACACTCCACCCCATAATTCAAATTTTGCCACTTGTAGGACACCTCAACATTAACACCTGTCCTCATAATCCATAAGACAAGCATGTGGACCCCCCATAAAGCCCATAAAAATGCATGATTAGTTATTATCATTGATCAAATAACAACTTTGTTTTTTCAAGATTAGACCTTGAATACCTAGCGGTAGGTTCCCCAAATTATGCCAGCACTTAGAGAATTTCCAATGTGTGCCAAGGTTGGCTAAGGCATCAACCACTTGATTGCCCTCTCAGTAAGTGTAGGTAGTAATCTTCAAATTCAACTTAGACACGAAGAGCCTTATGTTTAATAAGATGTCTTTAGTGTTCCACCCTAGTAACCTGCTAAAGTTAACAACATCAATAATAGACTTAGAATCACCTTCGATATGAAGGTTCTCAATCCCCATAGAAACAACAATATGTAATCCCTTTAGCAACGCACAAGCTTTCACAATCATAGAAGATTGGATACCAATCCCCCTAAAGTAACCAACCACAAAATTTCCTTTGCAATCTTTGATAACACCTCCTATGCTAGCTCTGCCTGGGTTGCGTTTGGCTGCCCCATCAAAATTAAGTTTATACCAACCACTATCTAGAGGCTTCCAGATGGTGTTTCCTCTAGCTAGGGATTTGGAGTTGTCATAGGAGCTTGCATCCAGGTTTTGATGCCAAGCTTTGGCCATAATAATTCCCCTCTGTTGGACCCTTATTCGAGGTTTTCCCTTTGAAGAGCGAAATGTTTTCCTCAATGAGCCGAGAACCAATCCCAAAACCCTCCTTCGAACTCATCTCAATGTTCCTGAAAATCCTATTGTTTCTCTCTTTCCATAAGCACCAGCAGATAATGGGGGGAACTTGGTTCCAAATTTCACAAGGTAAGGGATGAATGAAGGGTCTAGTCCAGCTCAATATAAAGGATTGAATATCCTTACACATAGTCCATTGAATGCCCAGATGTTTTATAGCCAACTCCCACACATCAATAGCAAATGGGTAGTGCAACAACAAGTGGTCCACCGATTCTTCATTGCACTTGCATAAAAAACATTTGTTGGGTATTTGGAATCTCCTTTTCCTCAAAAATGTCTTGAGTAAGAATCCTATTATGGTAGATAGTCCACCAAAAGAAGTTAACTTTCAATATCATGTGTCGATACCAAACCCTCTTCCAAAGGTCAAGGACAACACCCTGGTTTGTTAGCAAATTGTAAGCCGATTTAACAAAAATATCTCCCTACTTATCATGAGTCCAGAAGAATTCATCCCCCAAGATGGTTAAGGGAAATCTAGTAAGGGAGAGCAACTCCTACAAGGACTTGGAAATGAGGCCCAATTCAGGGGATAAAGGGCAACAAAGAGCCAATATATTCCACTTCCTAACACCATGTGGGCTAAGGAGGTAATCACTAATATGAACACCAAAGAATCGTTGAGACAACCTCTTAAGATTTCTAAATTCAGAGTTTTCCAGAGGGGTGTCAAGTAACCAGGGGTTCTCCCAGAATCTGATTTTATTACCATAACCAATCTTCCATTTCATCCCAATCTTGAGCAGACCCTGCTAGCTGCAAATGCTCCTCCAAGCCAAGGAACCTAAAGGATGAACCTCCAAGAGACAATCAACCAAAGGTCTAGTTTGAAGATATTTAGCATTCATAATCTTGCACCAATCATTTGTATTCCTCAATTGGTCCTAGCCCACTTTGGCCATCAAATCCTTATTGGTATTAGAGACAATCCTAATCCCAAGCCCACCACTATGTTTAGGTTGACAGAATTTGTCCCATTTAACCAGAGAAAATTTCTTCTTGTCCTCGGTCCCAGACTAGAGGAAATTCCTTTGAATTTTCTCAAATTTCTTAGCTATAAATCTGGGGATCTTGAATATGGATAGGAAGTAGACAGGGATACCCTAAAGAGTAGCAGATAAGAGCTAAAGTTTACCATCATGGCTAAGGATGGAACCTTTCTACCCAGCCAGTTTTCTTTGGATCCTTTCAAGGACCGAATTCCAAAAGTCAGGAGTGACTTCCTTGATAATAAGGGGTAGACCAAGATAAACTGAAGGAAGAGAACTGCTCATACAACCCAGAACAACAGTCACCCAAGCTTGTAGGTTAGGAGTGTTGTTGAAGAAGTAAATCATACTTTTATTATAGTTAATGCACTGACCAGAACAAGCAGCATAGTTGTTAAGATAGTTTTACTTATTTCCTGGCTTCAATCACAGAGGATTTCCCAAATAGGAAAGTATCATCCAGAATTGTTGGATCACAATTAGATCTAAGGAAGAGACAACCTTGATTTCCTTAATAGACCCTTTTGACAGTAGATTGGAAAAGTTCCTGCTCAAGACATCCGCAATCATGATAAACAAATAGGGTGAAAGGGGGTCACCCTGTCTGATACCTCTCCCAGCAGAGAAGAACCCAAAAGGATTCCCATTAACTAGAACAAATTAATTCACCATTGTTACACACTCCATAATGAGTTTGACAACAGATTGGTCAAACCCAAACTTAGCAAAGACTTTAGGGATAAACTCCCAAATCACCTTATCATAGGCTTTTGAAATATCTAATTTAAGGGCCATACCAGCATAGTTGCATCTGCCCATGGAATGGAGTAACTCATGGGTGGTTATGGTAGCATCGAGGATATGATGACCAGGCATAAACCCTTTTTGAGTGGGGTTGATAAGTTTGTCAATGAGAGGTTTGATGTGGTCACCAGAATTTTAGAGAGGATTTTATAAAAAGTACTGCAAAGACTGATGGGATGAAAATCAGTCATAGACTAGGGATCAACAATCTTGGGAATTAAGGCTAATAAGGTGTGGTTTAGTTGTTTGAGAATCTTACCAGATTTGAAGAAATCACAAGCAACTAAGATGAGGTCCCCACCAACAATCTCCCAAAATATCTAAAATGTCGATGGAAAACCATCTGGGCCAAGCACTTTGTAATCCCACATACTGAAGGTAGCCAACTTGACCTCCTCAGGAGTGACAACACTAAGGATCCCAAGGTTATCATTCTGGGTAATGATGGTTGGGAGAGGGTTCAAGAGAAGAATGTCCAGAGTCGGATTAGGAGCCTCAACAGGAGCCAAATAAGCCCTCTGAAAATAATTAGCAACCAAGAGACCAATCTGGGTGGGCGTATTAATCACATCCTTGTGCTCATTAAGCAATTTAGTTATCTGATTCCTTTTCTTATGTTTGATGGCAGAGACATGAAAAAAGGAGGTATTCTTGTCACCTTCTTTCAGCCATTGGACCTTGGATTTTTGTTTCCATAAAATTTCCTCTTTCCTTAGAATTTTCCCCCACTCCCTTCGACTCTCTTTTTCTTGGTTGCAAGTAGGTAGATTGCCATCCCCCTCCTCCATTTTCTTTTGTATAATTTTCAATTTATCCCCAATAACTCTTTTTTTTCTAGAAAACATCTCCAAAGACTCTTTTTTTCCAGCCTTTCACCATACATTTGATATGTTTAAGCTTAAAAAAGATCCTGAACATGGGTGAGCCATGAACGGGAATATTCCACCATTCAACATTTTTTTTCTTGAAGTCCAAGTGGGAATTCCACATTATCTCAAATCGAAAGGGGAACAATCCAATGATAGATAGGTCATTCGAGATCAATAACAAAGGATTGTGATCTAACACCATCCTGGGCAGAGCCTAAAGATTGGCACTGAGCAAGTCAGTCAAGTTATTAGAGCAAAGGAATCTATCTAATCTTACTTGAATTAAGTCCTCCCCAAGATGCCTGTTGGTCCAAGTAAAAGCTTGGCCCGATAAGTCAATGTCAATCAAGCCAGTAGAACTCAAGAAGTTAGCTAGATCAGTCATGCTTTCAAAATCATCCACCAGACCACCACTTTTCTCCAAAGGATATAAGGGGGAGTTGAAATCCCCAGCCACCAACCAATGAGAACCACTATTGTTTTTAACCCAACCAAAAAGAACACGCCACAAGGAATTTCTAGCATTTATCTAGTTGGGAGCATAGACATTGATAAGCGACCAAGAGCCACCCAGGTAGGAAAAGGAAACTCCCACACTACTCCTGCAGTAGAATAGTTCAGAGCCATTAAGCCTAGATGGGTTCCATAGCACAGCAAGACCACCTAACGCCCCATCAACATCACTATAGGAGTAAGTGGTCCCTGACCATTAAATTATTAGCAATATTATCAAAATTAGCTTTCTTCATCTTGGTTTCTTGTAAAAGTAACACATCAATCTTATGTTCTAAAACATAGTTCTTCAGAGCTAGCTGCTTGTGAGAGTTGTTTAGCCCTCGCACATTCCATGACATGACCTTCATTTTTGACCTTTCTTGGAGGACACTTCCAATGTCCTTTATTTATCATTGGCTATCTCGTTTGTAGTCTCTCTCAAACTAGCTTGTCTCTAACTGGGTCTACCAGGTTTGGAGTCACCTCCCACATCTGCCTTCTTCTTCCTCCCTCTTTTTTTGGGGGTTACCCAGTTATCTTCTTCTACATATTTCACCTGAACCAATTCCTCTGAACTAAAAGTTGTCCCTTCAATAACTCCAACACCCTCATCCTCCCAAATTTCACCCTCTTCACCCAAATTCTCACTAGTCCCAACAGAACCCTCCTCCAAAAGGGATCCTCCTACTAACTCATCTCCCCCAAGAGCTAGGCCAGAGGATAGAGCATTGACATCCAAAATCTTATTGACTGCCTCATTCATAGTCAAAGAAGGAATAGCAAGGCTCGAAGCCGGATCTACACTAGAAATCTCCATCCCAATGATCGATAGAGAAACAAGGTATAAAGTTACATTAAAATATGCATATATATATTATATATATATATACATTGACAATTAAAAGGTATTATATATATATACATTAACAATTAAAAGGTATTCTTATGAGCAAAAAAAGAAGGGTAATTGGATTTTACATACATACACAATACAATACAATGGATTTTAAAATATAGAGGTATTGAAAAACACACACATGTATATTTCAAATATGTCAATATTTATATGAACTGTAATATACAACTATATAAATAGTGATATTAAATATATGATTTGATGTGTGTGTGTGTGTGTGTGTGTGTGTGTGAGAGAGAGAGAGAGAGAGAGAGAGAGATCATGTCACTCATAAAGTCCCAAGTAAAGATATTACTGGATAAATATTTACATGACCAAGTGTTAATCCATGATTTGCACAAATTGTCTAATTTACTTAAAAAATTAAATTCATTGATTCATAATATATAAACATTTTTTCGATTGAAGATATTTATAAAACTCTTTTAATAAGCCCCCACATTGTCATTTTTTACAAAAAATATTATTATCCCTTTTTAAGTAGTTCAGATTTAGAAGAAAATATCTTTAATCCATATTTTAAAAACAAGTTTAGTTCAAACATAGATCTTATTCAAACTCAATCTTATCAAGATGGTCTACTAATCAAAATATCTTTACAAATGAATAAATTTGGAGAAAAATAAAAATTTGTTTCAACAAACAGTTTTAAAAACATAATGGAAGACAAAGCCATAGGTGATCTTTTGAATAAAGAACCACAATTTTTATTTTCAAAACGAAAGTTTTTAGTTTCTTTTAAGACCCTTGAAATAAATATTATTTTTGAGAAATGAGGTTTGTTTCAAACATATAGGTTATGGTTATGGTTTTTTACTTCCATAAGGTGGAAATATACTAAAAAATGTTTTTAGCTACTTTTCAAAAATACTAATAAATAGTAGTGATCAGTTGGTATCAATCTCATGCAATATTAGGCAAAATTGGAATCAAAATTTGAGTATTTTGTGGACACTTTCTCATCAATTTTGGACATTTCTAAATTGGGAGTTTAGAGAAAAATCTCTTGAAATTATTTTTTTATCCCATTGGGATGTTTCCAATTTATTGAAATCAATAAATTAAACAATAGTTAGGGAAAGAAGGGTAGGTGCAAGAAGTTGGGTCCACAAAATCTTTTAAGAGTGGACTTGTGTTTTTCTTGATTTTTAAAATTTGTCATAGTTGGACTAAAAATTTGAAACACTTACACATAGAATCTTTAAAAATTCCAGTACTATGAAATGTAGTATTTTGAGTCTAGCTTCCAAATATTTAATTTATTCTAATACCTAGATGATACAAATTAATTTTTAACAGGCATGTATAAAACCAATTTTTAAAAGTCGCCTTCTCAAGACCATAGCATGTACATATACAACCACCATAATTTGACTTAAATAAAAATATATAATCTCAGTTGTCCATGTTTGCAAGGAATTAAGCACACATTGAATAGTTTCTAAGTATGATCGCAAGCTTGGAAAGTAAAAGGTGCACGAGTTCGGCACATGGAAGCATCTAAAAGCTTTGCTCGCCATCCCACACTGTTGATCAGTTTCCTAGCAAACTCATGCGGGATTGTGAGCAAGTGACACATAGGCATTTTTAAAGCTCTAAAGGTGTGGTGGAGCCCGCAATGATAGCAAGGAAATTGTTCCACATGGAAAAAATTCATGGGATCGATGTTGAAGTCAGCATAAGTCAAACTTTCAAACTTGTATGACTCCATCTGAGCCATACATCAGTCCAACTCATCAGGAGATTAGCGACTATAATTCAAATTTGCTAATGGGGTAGATCGAGTCATTCTGGTTCGCGCAAGCGAGTACTAATGGAGGACGTGACATTCCATCAAATTGAATGGATTTATCGCCATAAAAGTAGAAGATAAAGAATAATTTGATATCACAAAAAAATTCTAAGGCATTTAGAGATCAACAACGTTTCTCAAGCCCCTTGCATCCAAAATTAGGGTTTCAGGGCATTTCAAACACCAGTAAGTAAACTTGTCCTCTCTACAATCATTTTTTGCAAATTTGTGTGCAATTGCTAGTTCTATGCTTTGAATTGCTTGCTAGGGAATCTTTTAAGGTTTGACATTCATCAATTAGCTTTCAATTGTTTTGAATTCACCTTATTTTCCTACATTAAACCTTGAACCCTAGGTGTATTTAGGTAAACCCTAGTTCACGTTGTATCTCATTTTGAAATGACACCCCCAAAGACCAAAGCTTCTCGTTCCACCCATAAGAAAGGCTTTCATGAGGACCTGTATAACTAATTGAAGAGCTTGGGCTCAACTATAGATAAATTTGTAAGAAAAAAAATTTCTAGGGCCCAAGAGAAGACAAGGGTATTATAGATAAATAGCATGCCATAAGGGATGCAAATTTACAATTAACCTCTGGATGGTAATTGTTTAATTATTGGTTTGGGAGGAGAAATGCCAGTGTTCCTACTTGCAAAAATTGGAGATTAGACGTGGGAAACTTGTCATCCCCAATGTGTATCGAGATATTGACCTACTGAAAGCCATTGCAACCAACTATGAACCCAATGCTAGGGTTGTTAGGTCAATTGCAAGAGTCAAGATGGTAAAGTTGAGCTGAGAAGGGTTTATTGAAGTTTTCAATCTCAGCCCTAATGAAAAGAAAAGATCAACATTGAAGCTTTGAGAAAGGAGTATGAAACCAACAGGAATACTTTTAGAGTGACAATCTTACCAAACTTCATGATAAAAGGGAAAGGATGGGTTAAAATGAGACTCACATCTATAGACGAAGAGCCCTTTCCTACTAATATTTTTGAATACTACTTTGTCAGGACCTTCCAAACATTGTGTCAAATTTTAGGGCTAGACCCTCCACAAAGAATGTCAATGGCTTACATGTATATGGCAGCCAATATTCAACATAGTATGGTAAACAAGTTGTATGAATTTGGCACATATTTTTCTGATGAAATTCACAAGGCATTGATAGCCTTAAAGAATTGTGAGACTGGAGTCAAGTGCTGGTGGTATTCACTGATATGTCACATGTTTTTGTTTAAAGGAAAGAAGGATTTTGGGCAAGATGTCCCATTAAATTTGAAAGATGAGAATAATAATTCCTTTCCAGTCTAGTGTTGGACTCATCATCTTGACAAACATGATCACAATTCCAATTTTGTTGTTTTCTCTAATCTTTTTGCTTCTAAGTTAATGAGTTATTTGGTGAGGGATCTCCCAAGAATCCCTAGGATCCCTAGGGAATTACATGATTTTCTGAGACCCAAGGAGAGAAGACTTGACTTGAAAATTGATCATAATTGGGGGGATGTTATTCCCCGTCCAAGTTGTACTATTTTGAGGGTTTATGGCATAAATTGTGCACTAGATGTGTTACCAAGAGTTGTGCCACTCAAAATAGGTTTCCTTGAGGTTATGTGGAAGTTGGGACTTGGTGAGGATAATTTTTTGACAAGACGAAAGAAGGGGACTTTCTTCCCCACATACACTATTTTTTTTATTTTGTGATGATTAGAGAAGGGTGGAGGAACATCCTCAAAATGATCACGCCCTTAAAAATGAAAAATTGCAGGGCTATAAATCATGATCCTTAGGGTTGTATTGTAGCCTTGAAAGCAGGGACCAAGTCAGGAAATTTGTACCATGTTTTTGACTACCCTAAGGATATTATAAGAAATGAGTTTGATTTGTAGAAAGCAGAGGAGAAAAAAGTGAAATGGCTAGCATTTGCTAAGTTAGAAAAGGAAAGACAAGAAAGGGATCCCAAGTTCAAAGAAACTTAGATGGATATTTAGGATCCAATGCCAAGAATTGAAACCATATTGTAGAACTTTGATAGGGTTGTGGGACAACTTAAGGAATAGATTGAAATTCAAGACAAAGGGAAGACCCCCATCACTGAAGTGCAATATAAGGGGAAAGTCCCCATGGTTGAGGAAAGGGCAACTTACCAACCTCCCAAAATAAAGTATGTCTTCTCAAGAAGAAGATAAAAGGAGGTTGTGAGAAAAGAGAAAATTGTTGCTACTCCTACGCAATTTGAGGAGTCAAGACCTTCCTCCCCTATGCCATATTTTCCACCATCTCCACCACCCCTATCTCCCACTCACCAAGTCATTTATTTGGATTCATCGCCTAGAGAGTCCTCTCTTAAGAGGGGGGAGATTGAATAAGCACCAGGACTTGTGGATTATGCTTTAGACTCTGATGATGATGTTATTGTGACTTTAGATGATATAATGCAGAACATGCCTTCACCTACAAGGGAGGTAGAGTTGTCAGTACCATAGGGAAGGTTCACAAAAGCATTGTTGAATGGATTGGACAATGCAGATGATGTTCAAGAAAAGGCTTGCATTGAATTCATGGTTAATGATGCATTTGTTAAATAGATGCATTCAATGAATATGTATGGAGAACTAGAAAAGATGAATATGAAAATTTGATGAGGGATGTGTAGACACTGAAAATTGGTATAGGCCTGCGAGTACCACTTTCGACATAATTTTCTAATGTCCATGGTCATGATTAAATAATGTTAATTATTTAATTATTTCCTAAACACATCTTTCTTCTATTAATTAAATAACTTTAATTATTTGATTAATTCATTATGACTCTTATTCAACTTTGATTAATTAAATAAATCATATTTATTTAATTATGTCGCTAATTAATTCTCTTTATGAATTAAATAATTTATTATTTAATTTACCCCTTTATCATATTTTCAACTATAATTAAATATTCATTTCGAATTGTTTAATTATTCAATCAACTTTTTCAGTCAATTAAATAAATTATTATTTATTTAACTAAATCATTTCAATTTTTGAATGTTGAATTAAATTAACATTTAATTCATAAAAATAGTTATTTTTGTCACATTCTTTTATCGTCCAGTTAACTAATTATTCACTCACCATCTGACTCGAGATCTATTTAAATCCATCAGTTATCTCCGGATTTGATATCTAATCGTCTCTACGAAAAGGACTTTCTGTCACAACCAGTCAATTAACTAGTTCTAACTCATATGTATGAACATATTTATTAATTAAATATCCTTATTTAATTAATTAATTCATGTGTGCATTTGAACAGATCATTCTCTAAGTTCTAATTTTATCCTTTTCATTCAAAGTCTAATTCTTCTATTTTCGAAGACTTTCAACTGAAGGTTAAATCATTTATTTAATCTTGAACTCCTATTCATTCTATTTTCGAATAGTCTTAACACCAGATTAAATTATTATTTAATTTAATCTTTATCCTGTAGAATTTCCCAACACGTTCTAACTGACACAAATCTCACATCGCATGGCATTCAACAATCTCGATCGTTGATCTCTCTTTCGAATCTGAGCCAATCGTTTGAAAACCAACTTTCTATAAATTGGTTGAGCTTTGCCAGTATTCCTCTCGAAATCAATACACTTTTTGGAAAAACTTAATCTTCGATATTTTTCTTAGACATACATCAAAGCTATTCTTGCATACATACTGAAAATCTGAGGGCAAGAATACTACACAACAAAATGGAGGACAATCAAGATAATTCGAGGAAATGGATTGATATTCGATGAGACTATTCTATGTTTTACATTATTTGGTTTTTAATGAACATTTGATTTGTTCTTTGTTGTTTGATTTAGATTTATGCATGTTTAGATTAGATTTAACCATCTTACTGTGCAACATCCATTTTATCTACGTTACATGATGAATTAGCAAATTCCCCTGAATTGTCTAGATCAGTCATATCTGATAGGGTGGTGAAAGAAATGAAGGCTAAACAAAAGGAAATTGCACCTACTAAAGGAAGGGAACTTGTAAGAAAGAGTGGCATACTCCTTTTTCTTGAGTGGGACCTAGCATTTGCTATTGTATTTGATACTATTAGGAGGCAAAGTTCACAGGTATATGCATCTGATGAGGAGGCCTCAACTGCATTAAAGGGGTTAGCTTTCAATACATAATGGAATGTATTGGTTATCTGGGCTTTGGCCCCAAATACAAATAAACCTAAAATTGCAGAGCCTGATGTGAATTTAAGGGGACTCATAATAAAAAGGGTCTCAGATACATCAACAGTGGAGTCAACAACTTTGTCTGTTAATGTTGCACACTTCACTAAAGCAACAATGGAATCATTACAAGAGCAGTGTGAGGCAGAAACAAAGAAATACAATGACATTCTTGATTTGTGAAGCTTCTAGTGTGATGTGGATAATTTTTTTGGTCTTTTCAACAGATAGTGTTTCGAAAAGTCTTCAACAATGCGAGAAGTAACGGTTTTTTTCCTTTTGTGCACTTGGAGTTTTGTCCATATATGCCAACTTAGCTTTCTTGGGCACACTTCAAGGAAAAAAGAAGAGAAGAGGCATCAAAGTACCTTTAAGGGACAAAGGTTGCAAATGTAAATATAACAGTTTTGTCTTAGGTATATTCCTTTATTTTGAAATATAATTGAAAATTATCAAATGAATATGTGACAAGTTTCAACTGGCATGCGGCTTGTTTTGCTCCAATGTTTTTATAAAAGGGAATTTAGAGCCAATTGCACGGGGTTGTTGATTGATCTCCTACATAATTTTTTGTAATGCAAGCACATAGAAATATAAGTCGAGTCTTGTTTTAGGATGTTGATTTTTATTTTATGCAATTTTAATGTTGTATAATAGTTCTAGCATCTAAGTATAAAATGACACAATTTTGAAGCCATTTCTCTCCTTATGTACTCTTTACATGAATTATCAATGAAAATGATTAAGAGTCTTTCAATTGATCTTCACTAACAACTTTAAATTTTTGACAACTTTCAAGAACATATCTTGATTGTTGCATGCCAACTTGAAAAGTGAGTAAAGTGTAAAATTTTCTATGGTCAAAATGGAATACCATCTAACTCTAAATGGAAGCAAGGAGCTTGTAGGCACATTAGGAACCCAAAATCTCAAACTTGAAAAAATGCTTTATCTATTGATCCATAGATTTAAGAGATTATCCTAACATAATAAGAAATAGGAAGACACCCAACATAATGAAAATTAAATGGACAAGAAACAACACACACCAAAAATTAAAGAAACATAACAAACTTTCCTATTTAACTTATATACATAGTCTTATACCCCACCTCCACTACTTCACAAAGTTCATGAGAACCCATTAACAAGTTTTAAAAGATAGATAATCATATGAAACGATGACTTGTACCTATAGATTATTTAAGAACCTTGCACTCATGATGAGAAGTTTGAAGCATCAACTGGATGGGAATGCAACTTGTTCATAGCGGAATGGGCACCGAAAGGAAAATTAATGGCAAAGGTATGTTGAAGCGAGGGTATTTAATGTCTTCATTTAGTAGCTTCAAATTATGGGGGAGAGGATTGAATATGGAATTTCAAAGGTTTTTTCTCAAGGTGGAGAAGCAAAACAAATCCACGAGATCTACAAAATGGATACCCCAATTAGATTAGCATGCCCGAGAAGGTAGATGGCATTTTTAGGCACAATATCAGAGCTCAGAATGAAGTCAGTGTTTCGGGTTAAAGGGAAACTGGCACTGGAAGCAATTAAATTAATCCTTGGCCCAGAATTCATGGTAACCGAGGAAAGGTACAGGCTGAACTCCGATATTGCTTCTCTTTTTGTTGCTGATCTTTTAGATTTGCAAACACCCAAAGGGGTGACTCTTCCATTGGCACGGCTCTTAATTAAACCAGATTTTCTGGAAGGAGTTGAAGATATAATTGCGGTGGCTCAGCTAGGTATAGGGATCCCTCATCCAAGAGACATTCAGTTTCTATTCATTCCTCGCGTGGAGGTAAGATGGTTCCCCTTTCTAATGGACATCTCTGGCGCAGATTTGATGCTACATAGTATTAGGGCTTCGAAGGGGGGCAGCTTCCTCAAGAAGATGCTGCTCCTGGAACCTGTGCAGAATATGGAACGGATTGTTGAGTCTTATGACTTTCTTCAAACCATAGTAGGTAGGTAATGTTGGGGGTTAACTGGCTCTGTTGCTCAATTTCTCTTTTTTGATAAGTAATTCCAAATGTTTCCACTTTAATCAATGTTTTGTGCCCTTCATCAAATGCTAGGAACTGCATGGCCAACTCAAGGGTTAAAGGGTAGATAATGTATATGAGCCCTGCGAGGCAATTTTTTAGTTTGGAGAATAGTGATTTACAGACGGTTCTGCAAGGCCATGGAATCCAAAATGCATGCTCTATATTTTGGGGGATGAAGAAATGGGTTTTGTTGTATCTAAACCAAATTTTTTGCTTCATTAAGGTATTTTGTTTAAAATGGTCTAAACCTTGTAAAAGTGGGGTCAAAACTCAGTTTTTGGGCAAATAAAGTATGGGCTTTTAGTTAGTGTGATGCCAGGAAGATATTGGCAAAATTTGGAAATTTTGAAAATTAGGGTTTTTGAATCCCGTTTTTAGGTCAAAACCTTAAAAAATAGGAACTTGTCAGAATTGGTTGAAATTAATTTTGATTGACTTATTTCACATCACGATCACAATGGTGAAATCGATTTCAGTTAAAAGTCAGTTTAAGTCTGGTGGGTAGTTTTCATATTTTCAGGAGAAAAGTTAGGACCTCCAAAGTCGTCAGTGGGAGTTGGTCAGTATCAGGTGTCGAAATCTAAGCCTAAAACTCAAAGTAGAATGCTTTACAATGAAAGATGTTGAAAAATATGCTTTTTGACAGAGGGGATTTTCAGATTGACAAAACGTGTTAAAATATTATAAGTTTGGAAATTTTTCACAGTGTAACGTAGGAGACATTTGCGCAATCAACGTGCAAATCAACTTTACAATGTTCGTACATATGAGAATGATGAATTATAGTCATACACACACCTCAACAGTCGTAGTTCTTTGACATGGTCAACTTCAGCAATTAATACAGTGTTCATAAAGCATGAAATGGATGAAAATCATGAAGTTCAGAGCCAATCTGCGTCCCTGTAGCCCAAGGGCGCCCTTCCATTTGAAGGTCAAAATGTAGTTGCTTTGGGTTGCTAATACACTTATTCTCTTTTGTTTTCAGTCAGCTTTCCGACTAGCTATGGAGCAAGTTCATCTGAAATGCGAAACTCTGGCAGACGAAGGTGGAAGCAGAGGTTACGACGAGTGTACATATCATGGAGACAATTTAGAAATGCAAATGAGCGCCCCTGTAGCCCAGGGGCGCCCTTCTTTTTGAAGGTCAAGATTTGAATGCATGTGCTTGTTGTTGGTTTCAATCTCTGCAAGATCAATCTAGCTTTCCAACGAGCTATCAAGCGGAGACATACTTAGTGCAGAACTTCGGTTATCAATGTCAGAAGTAGAAACTGCAAACAGGATACATGTCAACAAAGACTGCCAAATCATGGTTTGAGCGCCCATGTAGCTCAGGGGCGCCCTTAAATATGACTACCTAGATGAATGAAATTACAGTGGAGGTCTTCCTGAGATCTTTTCCAGCTTAGTCCAATTTTGCAACGCAGCAGTTCGCAAGATGATCTGATATTTTGAGAGACCGTGACAGAGGTTCTACCGAACACGTAAAACAGAGGATGGTGAAACGTAGCTACACACAACTATATATCTATAGGCTAGGGGTGCCCAACCTTTAGGCCTGTTAGATGGGGTTATTTGCTTTCGCAGTCTTCACAAGACTTGTGTGCAATTACTCTAGCCATTCAACGAGTTCAACCGTTAGCCTTCGGGATTTGGCAAGCGCTTGTACGTGCGAGGTCAAGATGGTGTTGCTGAAAAGTGAGAATGGCCGAAAATGACTAAAAATGGTTAAGTATGGTGGATATCAATCTCCTTGAAAAAGGCGCCCTTCTCTTTGAGGCCTTAAAAGCAGTTTTCTGGCTTCGTCGTCTCCAGAGACATCTCTTGTAAGTTGACTCAATTGTGCAGAGAGACAGTTAGCGCACAAATCAGAGCATTCCAGCTCCCGATATCAAGGGTCAAAGAATGGTGTTCAAATGAAAGTCTCACTTTTGTCAAAATGGTATTTGTGCTATCACAGAATAGGGGCGCCCATCCTTTTGAGGTTCCTGATACAATTTTTAGATACCTTACATACAGTCATTGGATGCAGAGTACTTCCAGTCATGCAATGAATCTATTATTCAGTCAGCAGGGTTCATCATTCACCGTCAGCGGCAGTTTGAAGCATCAAAAGGCAATACGGAGAAATGACTTAAGTTTGGAATCAGTGCATTAATTTAATCAAAGGCACCTAATTTTCCAAGGTGTCAGATGTTGATTTTAGCAGTTGTGGTTCCCAGCAGACATTTCATCCTTGTCATGCAGGCTTCGCAGTGGATATCTCAGATCAGTCGCAGGATCATTCGGTCACCCAGAAATCAGAGTTGAACATAGTCAGATGTAACTTTGCAGTCAGCTATAAAATAGGAGATTCTCAAAAATCTCAGAACTCTGGCAAATGGACGCCTAGAAAATCAAAATTCGACTTTTTGGAATTAGTGAAGTTTACTGAGCACATCCAAATGCTATTTTTAGCAAAATGACTAAAATAATATTTTTGCATGCAGGGCATTAAAAAGTGACAAATTTCTTCAAAGAGCTAAATATGGCGCCTCTTTTTAAATTTTCATGTTTTAAAATTAAAATGTTATTTTTAGTCTGAGACTCAAAGTCAATGGCAGTTCAGTTGGTGAGGGGCCAATTGAATTATTTCACAGTTATGGTTTCAGCATGCATGCATGATGGTACAACTTCATCTATTTAATCAAGTGTGGCGCCTTTTCTCATTCACAGCTTATAGAATTCAAACTTCTTCAAGAGATAGGCGAATTTTCATCAAACAAGCGAGTTCGAAGGCGATAGAAACATTCTTTTGCAGGTACAGATTCAAATTCAAGACAGAGTGGCGATTTTGAAAGAAGAAGACAAAAATAATAAAAAAAACATATTTTTCTCTTCTAGATTTCTTCGATTTTCTCGTCTAGATTCTCTCACATGTTCGAAGAACAAACAAAATTTGGCAAAACAAAGTATTTGGATTGATTCAGAAGAACTTTCTCAGCAAAACCCTTGTGTCAGATTTTTTTAGAAAAATTTGTTCCAGAACATTCGTTCTCAAAGCTTTAATTTTCTCAATCGAAATTCATTTGCATGTCTGAATAAAAGTTAAATTTTTACATTTCTAACATTTTGGGTTGTCTTAGAATCGTTTTCTAGACAAAACCCATATCTCGTATTTTTCCGTAAAAATTCTCATCCAACAAGCTATTTTTAGCCTCAGCAGACTATTTTTAGCTTTCCAGGAAAATTGTCGGAATATAGCCGTGTTCACAGTCAACAGGCGAGTTTTTCAGAATGCAGTTCACACAGCTCAATTTCAAGACCAAGTCAATTTTGACTCATGACTTCATTGAAACAGTTGATTCAAATCTACATAAGGTGCTTCCAGAAGCAGTTTTGGATCCACTCAAGATTAGAGATTCGATAATCAAGAACATTCAGCAGTTTGGTTTACTCGAGGCCGCTTCCATACCTATCTCAGTTCATTATGTGGAGTTTGTAATATCTTGCATTAAGCATTACAATTCTGCTGCATAGGAGATACTATCAGTAGATGGGTGTGTCATATGCAGTCTCAAACCCCTTGACATCGAGCGAAGTCTAGGTATTCCTCAACATCTAGATGGGTTGGTCATTTCCATGAATCAAAGTGAGCAAACATTCAGTGTTGAATTGGATAAGTGTCAAAGCGTGAAAAACGTGAGAAGCGTCAAGTTGTAGAAGAAATAGTGGCCATCACTTCAATTACAAAGCTGCCAGGGTTATCAGTTAGTGAAGTGTCAATTTAAGTATGCAAATATTTCCAGGTTTGCTTGAGTTGCTAACAAGTAGTGAATTGACAGTTGAGACATGTGACGACCTCTAGATGGTGATACAGTCACTAACCTCGTGGAGGGGTTACTTGCTCGAGATTAGGGTCAGTGAACTTCAGTTCAAGGCATCTCACCTTTTCCAAGATAGACATTAGACACAGGAGTTAAACTCGATGCCTCTTTCCGAGTTAACTCATTGTTACACATTACATGCCATGTCTTATTTGGAAACATCTTTGTATAGTTGGAGTTATTAGTTAGTTTTCATTTCAATAAGGACGTGCATGTTGCACATGTCCATTTTGTTGAGTCTTGTTTCAGTTAACTGATGGTATCTTTCCAGTTAACGGTGTAGGTTCATTCAATTAGGTTTAGAGAATAAGATCTTGCATGTACTGCAAGACTGTAGTTGACTCAAGGTGATTTTAGGGTTGCCTACACCTTGATGTCTATAAATAAGAGCATTCAACTCATTTGTAATGAGTTTTTCCTGGTGATAGAGAATTGTTGCGCTGTCGACAACATGCCTATTCTCAAGATTGGTTCACCCTTGTAAATTCGAACTTTTGCTTGATAGCATACATGTTGTGCCTACCTTGCCTGTAGTATTGCTATTATTGTATCTGTTCAAAGAACTTTTATAAGAGATTAATATATGTTGTGCCCACCTTGCTTGTAATATTGTCTTTGTTGGATCTATTCATGAGCGTTTGTTTTGATAATGAATTGTTATGCCACTCGAGTTCCATGCAATTATTATGATGAATGCTTGCCTTAGTTAGATATAGTGGCTAGTTCGATTGTAGATTGTATGCGTGTCTCACCTATACAATTTGTTGTCCTAGTTGGCTATCTTTTGTGTTTTGTTATCAATAAGCCTATTCCAATTGAGCAAATAGTTGTGCCCACCTTGCCTTTATGTTGAGAATTCGTAGTTAAAGCTTATTGTATGATGTGTGTGATAATAAGCTTATTCAGCCAAGCGAATAGTTATGCCCACCTTGCCTTCATGTTGCGAATCTGTACTCAGCTTATCGTATAAAAACCATTCTCGCTCCATTTCCTCACACTCTGTTTTTTTGAGGAAACTGGATAGATTTAAAGAAGTTAGCTTAGTTGTAGTTAGACGATCTACGAAACCAAAAAATCCTTAGCTGCAACGTTCTATGTTTTCTTAACCTTGTGCCTCTACCAACTGAGAACAAAAAGATAGGATTTAGTTTACTTTTCTATTCCATGCATTCCAGCACAACGAGGGAGCTTCCCCTCCTAATTTGAAGAGCACTCATTACGTAGTGTGCATAGTTGTATGTACAAACTTACACTCCAGAGGTGTTAGTTCTTACGCCAACAGGTTCATTTTCAATGTAGGACGAGAACAATCAATAGATGGTGTGATTTTTCCACAGTCCATGAAGTAAATTAGAGCAAATATTTGGATTCAACTATGTATGTTTTTAGATCAGTGATCTATTGAGAAAAACCAATGTAACATAATATAGAACTCTTACAAATAAAAAAAATGCACTAACAATTTTTTTATGTGAATTTTTTTCGAGTGTACTAGTATTGAGAAAAGGTACAAGGAAACAAGAAACAAAAGCATAAGATGATTTTTCAAGGTATGAATAAATACACTTTAAATCCACAAATTTCACCATTGCACACAATTGATAGAGTTGTTGCATGTGAGAGAAACAACACATTTTTGTTGGTGTAACGCTTCATTTATTTATTGCAGCCCAATCCTCATTTGGGCATAACATTTCTGCCATCTCTGACCACCTCTTTTTTGCCTCCTGATATTCCCTGTACGTTGGGGATAAATATAGTTATGAGTCTTCTAGAATTATCTTGCATGTAACTGATGTTTTAGAACTCCCTTCGTGGGTGTTATGTGTGAGGTCGACCATATTGGGTTGAGTGGTTGGTATTGGTGAGATGTTATTGTAATTTTCTTTGGCTCTCTGAAGCGAGTTGTTGGTTGTATTGTATTATTGAAACAAAGTTTAATAAAAGATAAATCCCCTACTGCTTGAGAGTGGATGTAGCCATTTTTAATGGTGAAACACTGTAAATCTCTTGTGTAATTTGTGTATTTATTTTTGTGTGTTCTGTTTTAATTTTTGCAACTCTTTTTGTCTGTGTTTTTTAAATCTACAATTGGTATCAGAGCTTGGTGTTGAGCTCGGTGTAGATTTTGGTTTTTGGAAATTGGTGAAGATTTTTTGGAGCCATGGATGAAGCAGACAAATGGAAGATTGAAAATTTTGTAGGTCAAAACTTTGGTCTATGGAAGGTGTCGATGAAATCATTACTCATTAAGCAGGATTTCTCAAACGCGCTGCTAGGGAAATCCAAAGGGAAAGGTTCTCTATCAAACGAAGATTGAGAGAAATTGGACAAGAAAGCAAGGGCAACAATTTTTCTTTCGTTGTCAAGTAATGTTCTTTTTAATGTCTCAGTTGAGAAGACAACACAAGAGCTCTGGGAAAAACTCTCTTCAATGTACAAGATGGCATTGACTTTGAATAAGGTATTCATCATGAAAAAGTTGTATAATTTGAAAATGCAAGAAGGGGGAATTATGTCGAATCATTTAAATGAATTCAATACATTAGTCACCCAATTAATTTTTGTGGGTATTAACTTAGATGATGAGATCAAGGCTATTTTATTATTGTGTTCTTTACCGAACAGTTGGGAAGGTGTGGTGATGGCAGTGAGCATTTCGGTGGCTGCCAAAAGCAAGTTAAAATTTGATGATGTTGCAGCCACTCTTCTCAGTGAAGACATGAAGAGGAAAAGTCAAGAGCCTTCATCCAGTGATGCATTAACTGTTGTAAGTATTAACAATAGAAGAAGGGCTCAGGATAAAGGCATAAATAATGACAGAGGAAGATCGAAGTCCAGAGGCAGAAATGGAGAATGTTGGTTTTGTGGCTAGCTAGGTCACATAAAAAAGAACTGTTGGGACTACAAAAAGGCACAAGAAAAGGTGATCCATAACAAAGCAAACACAACATACCAAGAAGATGTAGGTGTTCTTATTTTAATTGAAGAATAAATTTCAACTTATGTTTGGGTGTTTGATTCAAGTTCATCATTTCATATCACTCTGTGCGAGTATTTCAAAAATCTGTGAATCAATGACTTCGATAAGGTTTTTTTGGGTAACAATGAATCTTGTGATGTTGTTGGAAAAGGGGATATTTCATTACAACTAAAAAATGGATATAGTTGGTTGTTACGTGATGTTAGATATGTTCCCCAACTCAAACAAAATGTAATTTTGGCTGAACAACTGGGTTCTCAAGGTTGTGAGATTAGTTTTGAATCAAATAGATGCAAGGTTAAAAGGGGGGCCTTGGTAATTGCAAGGAGTAGCAAATTAGGCACCCTGTATGTCATAGAGAGTCATGTTGAAGTGAGAGTTGTTCATCCTACTTCAAATTTGTCATTGTGGACTACCAAGCAAAGGTCTCTGGATCAATTAGATGCTGAAATTGATTTTGTTATTAATAATTTTCTTAGTATGTTTGATAGTGACAGTTTTGGAAATCAGTTAGATGATGATGAGCAAGTTGATGCCATAGAACTTGGGGCAAATGAAACTAATGGTGACAAGAGTGAAAATTTTGAAGGTGATCAAAGATGAGACTGTTTGTAATGGTGATCAAAGAGAAAGTTTGGAATCAGTTTGTAATGGTGCTAGTAGCGAAACTTGTGCATCTGGAAATATGCCAATCACTATGGAAGATGGAGTAGTTAAATCTACGAAAACTACTGTCAAAGTTGGCGATGAATTTGGTGGAATTGCTCGAATTGTTGTGTTCTTGTTTCTAAATTTGTATTTTTTAATTTGTATTTGCCTTTTAGCAACAAAGAGCTCTGATATTCAGGCATTAGATGTTGGAAAAATCACCGCTGTTGGCACAGGGTGCATGACTGCAAAATTGGAAGCAAAGCATTATAAGGCTGAATTAGAAAATGCTAATACTGGAATGTATGAAGGGGTGAATGAGTGGTTTGTTGCAAGGGAGAAGTTTGAGTTTTGTAGGACTTCTCTTGGAATTGTCACGTTCTAACAATAAGCCTGGAGTGGGGGATATCTCGGTGCAACTCTTGCAGCTCAAATTGGACTGCAAGTGGGAGATTGTTGGTGTAACGTTTCATTTATTTATTGCAGCCCAAATCCCATTTGGGCATAACATTTCTGCCATCTCTGACCACCACTCTTTTTCCTCATGATATTCCCTGTACATTGGGGATAAATATAGTTATGATTCTTCTAGAATTATCTTGCATGTAATTGTTGTTCTAGAACTCCCTTCGTGGGTGTTATGTGTGAGCTCAACCATACTAGGTTGAGTGGTTGGTATTGGTGAGATATTATTTTAATTTTCTTTGGCTCTCTTAAGCGAGTTGTTGGTTGTATTGTATTACTGAAATAGAGTTTAATAAAAGATAAATCCCCTGTTGCTTGAGAGTGGATTTAGCCATTTTTAATGGTGAACCATTGCAAATATCTTGTGTCCTTTGTGTATTTACTTCTGTGTGTTCTGTTTTAATTTCTGCAACTCTTTTTGTTTGTGTTTTTTAATACATTTTACAAGTTGGATGACATATTCATAAAGAACATAAACTTGTGTATGAGTTATGTTTAATATTTTATGGAAATTTTAAGGGTGGGAATAAGTAGAGTTTTCATCACCTACACTAGGGGCCTTGATTTTATTGATATCAAATTCCTTAGTTCTATGGGATTGTAGACTGGATGGTAAAGTGGGTAAATACTTGAATAAATGTAAGGGAACTCCATATCTCCATAAAAATGCTTGAAAAATCTATGATTTTGATTTTCACTCTTCAAACTTAAAATAAAGGATCTCTCGAATAATCTAACTCATTAACTTTTTAATGCTTCCAAATGATTTATTTTGACTCAAAATCACTTGTGATAATGAGCAATAATAACTTTCAACTCATTTAAACTTGAATAAGAAGAAAGTTTCTTTAATAACTTCAAATTTTTTACAACTTTCAAGAACATAACTTGATTGTTGTATGCCAACTTGAAAAGTGAGTAAAGTGTAAAATTTTCCATGGTAAAAATGGAATAACATCTAACTCTAATTGGAGGCAAGGAGCTTGTAGACACATTAGGAACCCAAAATCTCAAACTTGAGAAAATACTTTATCCATTGATCCATAGATTCAAGAGATTATCCTAACATGATAAGAAATAGGAAGATACTTCAACATAATGAAAATTAAATGGACAGGAAACAACACACACCAAAAATTAAAGAAACATAACAAAATTTCCTATTTAACTTATATGCATAGTCTCGATACCCCCACCTCCACTACTTCACAAGGTTCATGAGAACCCATCTACAAGTTTAAAAAAATAGGTAATTATATGGAAAATGAGTTGTACCTATGGATTATTTGAGAACCAATTTGACATCTTGCACTCATGATGAGAGGTTTGAAGTTTTTGAAATAGGTGGGGCTTAAAGAATGATACATTATACCATGTTACCTACTTTTGGCTACATAATTTAAAAACCAATTGAATCATTTTGATTTTACCATGTATACCATCAATCATATATCCCTACATTACATTTGGTATCTTAATTTCCAATGCTTGAATATATTTTTCACCAATTGATTTTGAGAAGAGTAAATCTCAAGTTTGATATACTTTGCATAAGCCATGAGATAAGAAATATTCTACTAGTTTGGGCTATGATTTGACTTTATGAACATCAATTTCAATGATCATAGGATCATCTCTCATGAAATAAGAAGATTGATTCCTCAACACTACAATAAATTCATAAAATTATTCTAATGTTTGTGAAATATAGGGATATTATGATAAATATATTTCCTTGGGTTCATTAACAAAGAGGTTTTCTTCCATAATTGGAAAAGGAGAAATAATAACACCATATCCTCAAATGCATTCATCATCCAATGCTTTGAGACACAAAATTGGGATAAAAACTTAATATTGTGGAAGACCTTGAATGATTCTATTTTGTTGGTTGTTACTTATTTAATAATATTCAATGCTTCTAACTCCTTAAATTTTCTCCACATGGTTTCAACATGTACTTACTAATAGTTGAACTCAAGTTTTGAATTCTCATTGATTACCATTTACAACTATAACACATATTTCAATCAAAGTGCTACAATTTTCTCATCTCTACATGGCATGAATATTTTAATATGAAGACAAACATAGGGTAATTTAATTTTCATTTCTCATGAACCCAAGTATCATTTGAAACCTCTTCACCATTATCCTCATTGTTCATCCTTTTCAAAAACCTTGAATACTTCATATTTAGGCTACATGTATGTTGGAAGAAGAATTAAATCTTTGGTCTATCTTCATTTATTTTGGATATCCAAGGGTGTCGAGAGGTGCAAGTGACTTTAAACTTATCTTCAAATTTTATTTCTACCACACATTCATTGTGTTTTCTTCAACAAACTCAAAAGTAAAAGTTTCTACTTTAGGAGGAGAAATGAATGTGAGTGAAAAACCATTCTTATTTTCTCTCTTGCAAGTTATGTGGTTGAAGGATTGTCCAGATGCTACAATTGCTAGAGTGGAATATGTTGTCATATTGTTTGATGAGTTATAGTAATAATCATTATCTATATGGGGAGCTACAAGAATTTTATTCTCCTCATTGCTAAGAAATATTTTAAATTCATCATCGTTATCCTCACATTGTAAATGGTATACTTCAATAATTTTGTATCATAAGAATTGATCAATAGATCAACCAAGTCAATCATTAACAAAACATATTTTTCCTAAGACCATAAAATTGAAGAAATCGTCCACATTAAGTAGTTCGTTTACTTTTTCTTGTTGAAGTTGTTTTGTACATAACCAAGATTATGATGATGATAACTTTGAGTTTGCATGAAGATCTCTTTATAGGATCATTTCTTGAAACATTTGAAATATGTCTCTCAACTTGGTTCTCCTTCAATATCTTGGACAAAATTAGATAATTTTTTTTAACCACTTCTTGTTGTGTGACTTCCATATTACACAACTTATTTTTCTTTAAGAGCAATCTAGCTTTGAGATGCAGTGTAGCAAGAAAAATATAGACTAAATTATTTTGTTTTGGTTGATTAGTGTGAGGATTCTACTTCAAAATATTATTAAATTGCTCAACAAATTCTCTTATTTCTTATTCTTCTCACTTCTAAATTTTGAAAAAATGAGATAATAATGTATATACATTAACAACTAATTTAAATCTTTCAAATAATTTATTCTTTAGGTTGTTCTAATTTGTAATGCATCAATCTTTCAAATGTCAAAAATTGACATGTACTAGGATGTCATAATTTGACATGTACTAGGATGTCATGAACACCTCTAGAAGCGTTTTGTCAAATAATTCATGGTTATTATCTATAGATAGATAATTGTTTGAAGCATTTGTTAGATGATTTCTATGTGATTGCCTCTACCTTAGGTGAAAGCACCGATTATCTCAAATTTTACCCTCCATCTTTCATATTTCATGATTTGATCTTGTTAGCACCCCATCTATGAACCCTTTCACATCAAAATTATCTTCAATGTTTCATTTTGGTTTTGCATCCTAAAATCCATTACACAAATTTAGATGATGCATTACTCACATATGTAGTTCTTGTTATTATATCAAGATTTATTGATATTTGGTTGGGTGCTTTGTTAATGCTTCTTTAGAAGAAAAACATAATATGAAATCAAATTAACCTTAGATCTCTAGCACACTTTTCAAGATAATAGATTCCTCGTAATCATTTTGATTATATCTATGGTGCAAAGTATGGGAAGAAAAAGAGGTCCCTTATGAAATTTCACACATTCCTTTTAAGAACTCCATAATATTGTTTAAAACTTCATTCCCACCTTATTAATTATGTGGCATAAGTCATAGGATTGTCATAATGGTCAAGTATTTTTTCTTCCTAAAGTCTCTCAAGCAGTCATTTCTAATAAAGTTCCTTCGTACAAGATCTTTCTAAGTTCACTATGGACATTCAAATTAGACTTTCTAAGATCCTCTAAAAACAAACTATGGAACACTCCTAAAATATATTTATACTTTTCTAAATTTTTACATCTCTTATTTTCTTTATACTTTCTATTTTTCAACATTCCAAATAATTTATCTAATCAATCTCAAGAGAGCTTTATCAAAAACAATTATAAATATATAATTTTCAAAATTATAAAATTAATCAAGATAACAAATTGACAAGAGTTAACCTTGTTAGCATAAAAAATTAGATGACAATAATTTAAAAGTGGTTTTCAAAGTCTAAAGATCTCCAAAACAAAGCATTCATCCATGGTAAAAAGTGCATGAAAACAAAACAAAAAAATGCCCACATAGATTTAGACAACTTTACTAAAAAACAACAGCAGCAACTCACTAACAATAAAATCAACCCTACAACTGAATTAATTGATTTTTGTACATAACAAGTAATGTACTTAGACAACATTACCAAGAAATAATGCTTACGATGTCTTATAATCATGTGGGGTACATTTTGATAAAAAAGCAAACAACCAGACCACATAATGTGGAATTAATTAAACTATTAAGGAAGTTGTCATTAAAGCATGTAGCATCAACAAGTGCTTTATCTTTTTCTTTAAAAAAATCATAAGAAAGATAATTATTTATAAAGGAAATCATTTTACATCAATTTAACCAATTGGAGATTATCAACCATGGACTGGAGCAAATATTGTAAGCTTTATAAATGCTTTAGCCTTTAATTCCTCCTCAAACTTTGCTTCTAAGTAAAGATGGGTGAAGATATATTCCAAATGTGAGATTAAATATTTGAGTTTTTTTTGGGAAAATGGTGTGAGAACTTTAAAATTTATTATAAAGAAATAAAAGGGTCTTTTTTAAGTTGTAGTGATTGGTTTAAATATTATTTTTATAATTTATAAAATTTGAATGATTCTTTAATGTAGTTGGTAATTATAAATATGTGATCAAATTATTGCTTTTTAATTTTGTGATAGGAAGATTTTATGTATCATAATAGTAACAAGTTTCTTAATTAATTTATGGATGAAAAAGAAAAATGTGTCATTATAGAGTGAGAATCAATTTTTCATGGTGAGGTCCTTCCAAATGGTTGGAGAACCCATCAAATCAAGATGTGCTACCCCCTACCACTAACATAACTTTTATGCATAACAGTTTAACGGTTTTTTAATATTTTTATATAAGACTTCAATATTTTTTAATTAATCAAAATGTGATTTCATTCCATTATTTTTTTATTATAAATTGATGTTATATTATTTTTTACAAATTAATATTTATTCACCAAAAAATTATTTTATGTATCATCCAACTTTATTTTTCTATGTATTTTTAACTATAAAAACATAGTTAGCCTTCTCCGTTGTTTACTTTTGGTTTGAAAATGTATATTAAATTAAACAATAATAGTTACTTGATAGTTTGTTAGCTATCACACTTAGAGAAGAAAAAGATGAAGCTTTGTCTTATACTAATGTCCCCCTTAAATACCTATGAATAAAGGAAAACTTTATTTTGTTGTTTGAGATGTAATTTTTGTCATTCAAGGAAATTAATGTAATTGTAGTTCTCACTTTTCAAATTTCTTTTATTTTTTCCAATCAAAATCTTTTTTGTTTAAGAAATAAAAGTTGTCGCGGGGCTTTCATAATTTATAAATATATTTTATCATTAATATATATATAATGGTTGAGTTGTTATAGTAGAGAGAAATACTTTTTCAAAGTTATATAAGGAGTCAAATTTGGTTTAATTGTATTTCTAAAGATTTGAGCTTTAGTGGATGGTATAATCAAAGAACATACCAACACTCTCATAAATTGATCCACAACCCTTCAATAAGACTATAAATTTTATTCAATTATTTTTCATAATTATATAAATAGATATCTTGTAACAAATATCTAGTTAATTAAAATTTTAAACCATATTATACGATCAAAAACTAAAATATTAAAATTGATAATTAAATTGTCATTTTTAAATCCTAATTCATATATTTTCTCTAAATCATCTCATTTTAGTAAAGTTATGTGTTAGTTATGATATGATGTGATCATCTATATTATATTCCAATAAATTAGAATGTTACATCAAGTGACTCATTTTTATTGAATAAATAATTATCAAACTTCAACTTGACCATTATAATTAATACAAAAAATCAAATAATAGTTTAATATAAGTTAAGATTATAAAAGTAGATGCAAATAAGAGAGTTAGAATAAATTATCTTAGTTTGTTGATTCGGTGTGATCAATAAAGGGTATTTTGGGTTTGTACTATATTTAATGGTTGATTTAGTATTTGATATTAGAATTGTATTATTATTGTGTAAAACAAACCTATTTAGTGATTATGTTCAAGCATAAGGACATGCATGGATTAGTTGTAACACACTTTATCTTCACATAAAACTATTATTTGTTAGTTTTTTCTTTTGTATATGTTCACATGTGTATATGCACGTTTTTAAATGAGTGGTGCTAAAAATCACCTTGCAAGAAATATTGTGTTTTGTGGAAATATCATGTTTATACAAAAGACTTATAAATTCCTTGTTGACTTATCATCCCCTTTATGGATGTGCAATAGTTGAAGACACGCTAAACAAGCATGCAAGTGCATAATGATGATGTAGTATGGTATTTTCCAATTTTATGTTGATGCAAGCTTTATGATTCTTTGATATGAACTTTCAATGTGAGATTTTGATCATGTTTTTATGATAACTAATGACATGGGATTATCCAAAAATATAAGATCCTAGATACTCAATTTAAAATAATTTGGTGTGAAAGTTGATGAATAATTATCAATTTCTAAGAGTATCATCCTTGGAGAAAGAAATCTATAATTTGAAATGGTGATTTGTTTTATCAATTTCTAAGAATATCATCCTTGGGAGAAAGAAATCTAGAATTTGAAATGGTGATATGGATCTCAACTTTGTTTGATCTATGGGAAAGATTTGCACTAGTGATTGAGTTTAACGTAGAGAAAAGGTTACATGAAGAATTGATCTAGACAATTAGAATTCAAGAATGGTTGATTGGATGAAAGACTCAAGGTGAGGGCCAACTTATGTTGCTACCAAAAGTACATGTAAAATAAAGGAGTAAAGAGAAATATAAGCACTTTTATCCTTATATTTTCCCTCCAAATTGGTGTTATGTGAACTACACAAATCATGCATGTCAAAAAAAAAATTGCAAACAAGTTAAAGATATTCGATAAGGGTGATACATCACAATTCTCTTGTGTATCACCAAATTTCTATACATAACTCATTAGTAGAACCTAAAAAATAATGTTATTTTCACATGGAAATATAATCATATGCATTTGTAGTCTTGCTTAAAATTAAATTGATAATATGTAAGCAAAAAATATGGGATAATGATGTATCAACCAATCATGGAGATAGAATCTATGTGACTAACATGATGGATACAAGAATAAAGCCATGAAAAACTATGTTGAAGTCTAAGATGGGGTCATGGGGATGCTATTGTGTTGGCCTTCATGAAACCATGTTAAAAATTATGAACAAATTTGTGATGTATATGATTCTTATGGAGTTGGAATCAATGTGACCTCCACAATGTACACAAGAAAAATTTCATATAAAAAATTGAGAATGGGATTATAATACATAAGGTTTTCATAGAGTTAGAACTTGTGTGTCCCCTATAATCTATGCACACATAAAATCGTCTAAAATTAGAAATTTTAATGTTGATTATATGCACCACCTCAAATTGAGCTAAGAATGATTTTTTATATCAAATAATAACTATTTTATTAATTATAATGGTTTTCAACCTTTGATAGAAAATACACTTAATAAAAATCTATCATATATTAATAATTATTGAAATGCTAAATATTAGGAAAATATATACCAAGTTGATCAAATTATTTCTTACATAACCCCATGAGATAAAAGCATACATATGAGCTTAAAAAATAACCATAATGTAAAGATCAAATACATGCCACAAGATATACCCTAGGAAAACCCTCAAGAGGGAAAAACCAAGCCTCCAAAAGCATCATCCATACTCAATATATTATTCAATAATAAAAACATTACAACACACTTACAAACCCTCCATGAATACTTTTGAAACATCAAGCTCCTCCAATCCATCATCCATGTGTCCAAGCATGTATCCACACAACTACTAATCCAAGCTAAGCATGCTCTTATGAAGCTCCCAAGTAAATAACCAATGTACAAAATATCAAGAGAAATAACTAGATCACTATCATATCTCTAAATACATGTCTACAAAATTAGGAAAATATCACAACATCATGATCTATCATCTCCCCAAAAGAAGATAATATACTCTAATGAACATGTCATACCATTCTCTCAACCAAGGATCTCCTTTAAAAAACCAACAAGTCATAAAATAACACCTTAACCAAAGACTCCAAGAGTCCTCTGTGGCTAACCAATATGTCAACATCTTTAATCACATGAAGATAACCATCTCCTATCAATGAAACTAAACACTTCAAGGAAGTGTCACTACAACAAACAAGATCCTCCATGACATTGATAACCACTACAACAAATCATCCATCACTAAGTGATGAATACATAAACACTGCTAAAGATCCCAATGAACTATCATACCAATCTCTATATGGTATCATGTTAACCATATCCTAAATGAAGATCACCCATGGTCCACATACACTCAATTGCAATACTAGCAACTCTAGAGAATAAATTAAAACTAAGATCTCCAAGCCAAGAAGATAAACCCCCAACAAAAAATCACTATCAAAATATCCCATTTATGTAACCAAGTTATCCATGACATCATGATAAATAATGTGACACAAGTCCCAATAACTAATTATCTAGGCACTCTACTCAACAATCCTCTCATCTTAATGCAACGTACTAATACACAAATGAGAACAAAAAAGGTTAAATATTTGAATTTACAACACCACTAAAAGGACTTGTAGACATAGATAATCCACATATGATTCATCACACTACAACCAAATGGGTTTCAAACCACAAAGCCACATAAATTGTAGATCCTCAATCAATGTAATGTGCAAACTCACCATCACATCAATAACTTACAAATTGAGATAAAAAAAGAAGATAACTTTATATCTCAAGGCTAAAACACCATACCGAATGCATTTCATTTACCAAAAAATCCACAATCAAGTACCATAGTCAAGGGACCAAACAAGAATCTAGGAGATAAGAACAACCTCTTAAAATTGAACAACACCACCACCTATCAACTACATACATGATCATGTGTTAATTTTCAAGTGCACATCAACATCCATGACACCATAATCATCACCATCACTATACCTATACTCAACTCTAATTGAATTGAGACTTTAAATCTCATATTTTTTGTCAACCACATCTTGAAACAAGAAGAAACCTTGTGTGCCTATCACCATCAAAATCTAAAATCTAAAAATACCTATAAACATATATCAAGAAGCATAAAATCTAATGACCAAGTATGTACCATTATATAGATCCCATAAAAACATGCTCTTTGTCAAGTTTTCACATTCCAATCCATTTGAATGCTCACATAATCAAACCCTAAATCTTAGGCTCCTATGAGTTCTCAAAAAAGTACAAACCTCTCTCTACTCATCCAAGTGAAAACCACTAAATCTAATATGTAGTACACTAAAAATTCTCTCCATCACTGATTCAAAATCTAAAATTTGATTTTGTATATGAAATTTTTGACCTTTTAATTATTTCATATAAATGCCAGCTTCATGGAAACAAATTTAAAACAAAAAACAAAAAAATATGACAACCAAAACTATAACACTATGCATTTCTATTAACAACTATTAGAAGTAAAAAAATTGATATTGTGGGTGAAATTTATGTCCCTTAAAATAAAAATACTCAAATAGACTCTATGGGTGAAAGCGGTGAGTTGGAAATGTGCAGGCATTAGCTAGTTAGTGGATTTCAAAAGTATTAAAAAATTAAGTTTAAAGTTTTTAAATTTTTTATAAGACTACATGGGGCTAGTTGAAGGTCCCACTTAATCAATGGCTAGAGATTAAGGTCTAAGCCCTACTAGCTCAATGACTTTCAACCACTGCCAACCACTAATGGCGGCTAACACCCCCATGTGGCTAGTCCGATATTGGTTTCTAGTGGCTAGTACACCTATTGTCATAGTGGTGTAGTGGATCTACAAATCCCCCAATCAATTTTATTTATTTAAAAATTTGTAACAATGATCGTATGACTGGAAGGGGAGGGGATTTTTTTCTTTAGAATATGATGGCAAAAATGGATAAATTTTATGTCAATATTTGTCTCTCAAGCCTCCTAAATATAATGGCAAGGCTCATTTTGTTCCAAGGGGTCATCTGTGAAAATTCTCCCACAAAACCCTCATGGTGAACACCCAAAAACAATTTTTTCTAACTTTTTCAAATCCTATATTTTTAATAAAAAATCACAAATATGTAAACCATTATACCCCAAATCTTAAAATCTCAGTCTGCACAACATATCTCATACCTTGAAATATCTAAAATCTCTCTAGAATGATCATGGATTCAACGTTACATCAAATCTGCTCATACAAGGTTTAAACCAAACCAAGGAGATCTTGTCTCATAGCCACAACCGTGAATCTGATACCACTTTTTACAAAAAAAATATGTACCAGGTTGATCAAGCCATTTCGTACATAAAGTCACAAGAGAAAATAATGCATACAAACTTACAAAATAAGAATAATGCAAAGATCAAACTTGTACCACAATATAACACAAGATATACTTTGGGAGAACCCTCAAGAGGGAAAAACCCAACCTCTACAAGCATACACACTTAATATATTATTTACTAATAAAAAATTATAATACACTTATAGAGTCTCCATGAATACTTTTAAAACATTCAGCTCCTCCAAAGCATCCTTCATGTGTCTATACATGTATCAACACATCTCATGTCTATATGCGCTCAACAAAACAGCTCAATAAAAATGATAGCCCACTCAAATTATGCATCCTCAACCACTAAACATTTGCTTGCTTTTATAGAATTAAGATCACATAAAATAACCAACTAGTAAGGTAAAAACATCAGCCTTAAAATTATGAGTATACAAAACCATTTATCCCATATTTACTTTTTGGTACTAAGCTTCCCAATATTAAATATTTTTCTCATGTGCAACCCACAGATAAAATATCTAACCAATTTTACATACAACTTTACAAGTGGACCCAAATAAATATTTAATGTTGCTAAACACATCACTAGATATCCACCACAAATAAATAATACTTTTCTTTTGCAAGGTGCACAACACCCTATTCCTAACATTAAAAACATTAAATCATAACATACCCTCTCATTATATAATTATATCAACTAAAACTAATTTAAAATATTTATAGAATACAATTTGTAATGAATGTGTAGGTAAATAAATCACGTCCTAATTTTATCTAGGTCTAATTAAAGCATCAAGCAATAAATGACAAGTGAACCAAAACTATTACGAGTTAATCTCTCCAATCTAGAACACCATCATTAGATAATTCCTTCATTTCCTCCTATTTTCTGGTCATTTTAAGTTGTTTCCAAATTTTTGTCTATCCAAAAACCGAACCAACCACCACTCTTCACATAAGCCCATCTATGACATTCATTAGCGTGATAATGGCCTTCTCCATGTCCTCCACCTGCACCTGCATAAAAGTTATTTTTCTTTTCAAAACATCAATGTTAGTATCTTCAGTAAAAGTTTCAACATGGGCATTATCTTCTTCCTCCTGAGTATCCATCCCAACGGTCCCATTAGCCTCCTCTCCTCCCATATCCTCCTCTTCCTTGTTATCCTTCTCTTCCTCCCCCTCATTTTCAAATTCATCACTCTCCATACCCTCATTGTCCTCTTCCATCCCAAGTTCGAATTCCTCAATTGTTAACAACTCTTCCTCCACAACAATGGATTTTCCTTTAACTTTTTCCTTTTTTTTAGTGGAAACCGTCTTCACTAATCTTTTCAATATTATGTCACCTCTTAAAGTGCCTTCAATCTCCTCTTCATTCTCCTCCTTCTAAATCCTCAAGCATGGTAATAATATTGCCCTGCTTCAAATTCTTGTTCAACTTTTTTGTTTTTGGAGATTCTAGTAAGAGAGGAGAGTGTTTTCTCTTTTTCGGTGTTTCTTTTAGCAACTCCAACTCGAAAGAGTTCTCATCCAACATAGGCCTTGGCTTAGAGGTAGGTTTTTTGTTATGTGGATTTGAGATTTTTGCAACAGCCTAGGGGTTGCCTTCCACAGGCACAGTCCTAGGAGAGGGGAGCATAGGGTTATTTCCAGGGGTAGGGTTTTCATTCTCCTTAGAATTAGCATTATTCATTTCAACAATCCTGGGAGGATTTTAATTTCTCATGATTAAAGGGTTATCGTGCAAGTTATGTCAGTACATATTTGTAAAGGGCCATAATAAGCCCTTGGTGCAAGGTAGGTGAGGCACCTTTCTCAATATTTTTTTGTATAGAGGAAAGCAAATAAAATGACAAATTAATTCTATCATTGTGCCTAATGTGATTCAAGATAGGGAAGTGGTAGGCGTGTACAATTGTATACCTACCCTCTAAAGTGAAATAGTGCATGACAAACATACTAACTATGGAAAAAGGCAGAGGGAGATCTAGGCATGCATAGCCATTATGGAATCTCGTTAAATCCTCATCTTTATGAAATAATTTATCAATAAAGCTTTGATAATCCCCACCACTTTTCTTCACAACCTTTATTCCTTCATCTGTCAGACCAATGGCCTCTGCTATCAACTGGGTCGTCACTTCGAACTTAACAGCTCCAATGGACACATGACCACCCTTCCAAGAATTAACAAACTTGGATGTCAACTTCTCATTGTAGCCACACATGGCTTCAAAGAAGGCAACCATACCAACATTTCTTAATATCCTCCACAAATCAGCTTTCTTCTTGAGGTCATTACAGTTGGGTGATTTTGTGCACTTCCTCGAACCTCCCATTTTAGTAGAATGCAAATTATTCTCACCCTTCCTCTTTTTAACACTCTTCTTCATACCACTCCTAGGCTCTTCGACGCTCATGTAGAAAGAAATGTTGCCCCTTAACTTGTAGATAGAGTTTTTATTTCTCATAGGGAATAAAAATTAGCTTATGTATTGGTGATTAATCTACCAAATGATATTAACAATACTCACAAGCCCAAGGACAATCAAAAAATGATTATCCACCACCTTATGAAATCTTGCTAGAAAGGAGATAGCAAGCCCTTCCTTGAGAAAGAAGTTTCAGGAGATATTTGACACGTGGATAAAATTTGAAAATACTAAAGCATCATCTTTACAAGTAATATTTTGATATGGGAGGTACTGAAAAATGATCTTATCATTAATAGCTTCCTCATTTATACCATCCTCATAACTTTCCATCATTTTAATTATGCAACCCCAACAATAATTAACATTAGAGTCTTTCCTATCACCTTCCATTATAATGTGGTCTTGTTTCCTAACAAGTCCTACCAGATGATTACATATTATATGCAATTTCATATTTTTCTTTTAACAAAATATCTTTTATCCACCCTAGAAGCATCCCAAACTCCCAGCATGTCCAGTTATGACACCTAAGGGCTTCATTTGCAGCCATACCGCAATACAATTTCCTTCTCTATAAATATGTAGAACCTTACAATTTGTGAATGTTTTCATGAGTTGTTTGCAATTATCAATAATGTCCCTTATTTCCCAAGGAACAATACTATCACCTTTCAGGATATCAACTATGAGTTTGGAATCTCCTTCTAAAATAACCTTTTGACATCCTAGTTCTTTCAATTGCTTTATACCTCCCCAAACTACCATTACCTCTACCATATTGTTTGAACATATCCCAAGGTTTTTACCATAAGCCACTATGAAATTTCCTTGATGGTTTCTAATAATTCCTCCAACTCCAGCTAAACCTGGATTTCCTTTAGAATAACCATCGAAGTTACACTTCACCCAATCAGTTTCAGGAGGAGACCAAATAGTGTTCCTTCTAGTGATGTATTTGGACCAACTGACTTTAGTGAGGTCCTGTATGAGGCCCCAAACTTTCTTAATTCTATTCTCCTTATAAGAGGGAATAACCTTTGAGAGGGTGTACACCCTTGCTTCCACATTTTCCTGAATTCGGTTCTTGATAGCCATGCACAATTCTTTGTTTTTTTTGCTATGTCACAAAAAATCCTATTGGTTCTCTCCTTCCATAACCCCCAAGTTATGAAGGGTGGAACTTGACTCCATAGATCCTTAATAATATTGTGAGAATAAGGAAAAAATGACCAATTATCAATAAACATATTCATTAAGGGAGGAGAAACCCATTCTATCATGAGAAAGGGGAGAAAAAAATACCAAATGTCTCTAGAATATGAACAATGGAAGAACAGGTGCATAATGGTCTCCTCCTCCTCTTTACAAAGAAAGTATAGGTTAAATAATTGGAACCCTCTTCTGATTAAGTTTTCAATAGTGAGGATTTTCCCATGGGCAGCCACTAATGTAGTCAAGGTAGGAGGATCCAATTAAGGACTATCCAGCCTTGCAGCTTGCAGCCTATACTACTACCTCCATGATCACAACAGGCTCCACACTTTCTCTGCTCAGATACCAATTGATGCAGTCAAGGTAGGAGGATCCAATTAAGGATAGTCCAACCTTGCAACCTAACTACAAACTCCATGATCTCAACAGATATGCAACAAAAATTAACAACAAATCATAGAAAGATAAAAGACATTCATGAACACCAGACATAGATATATCCTTCAAAAACCATCAAAGGGAAAAACCCAACCTTCAAAGCTCATTACTCATTATATTAAATCTCAAAACACATTATAGATGCCACTCGAGCTTTACAGATGCTAGGTTGCAGCCCAGGAATTACAAATCACTCAATAATGACAATCTTCACAACGATCTACCATCAAGTCCATTTCTTGCTCCACACTCCCTCTCTGCTCAAGGAATCTACCGGATCATAATACTTCTTCTTTGTGCTTCATACTTCACACTATCGAACACCTTATTGATTCATCCCTTCTATGTGTCATAACAAATCCTCTCTCTTCTATTTATATCATTTGTGCATCGTTTAACCCTTCACAAGGTCGGCCCAAGTACAACGGCTAATAAGATAACGTGCAAGCCAAAACAGATCAGCCATAAACAATAAACAAATTACCATGCGCTCCAACCAAATTCGGCCACAATAAAGAAAGGACCCAAATCAGCATCCTTGAACACGCAACACCTTCAAATTTCAATCCTTGAAGATCCACAACACGTTACAACACCATGTCAGCCAAGAACATGGAAACTTTGAACTCTCAAAATAAATTCACCAATTACAAGCACCACAATCGATGTGGACCATCAACACACATTTAGGAAACATCCATGATCATCAAGGATCACCTCAGAAATGTTCGCAACATCTCAAGCCATCAGAATCACATCACTTTCCTTCAGGAAAATCAACTAGAACAACTGAACAATTGTCTAAACACAGACATCCATAACTCGATCAAATCTTCATGCGCACCTCTGAAATTTCTAGTGGATAAACTAGACATACTCTACAACAAACCCTTTAATCCATGATTTCTCATCCTCAATGTACAGATCTAGCCAACATACGGAGCTTCATTGCATCACTGGAAAACCTGCCACTTCACTGTCAACTGCCTCAATTTTTGAATATTTCCAGATGCTCCTACATCAGAATCTCAAGGTTATTTGAAAAGTGAGCCTCTTCACTTTGATCTAAATTGTATCAAATCCAATGCTATCTCTTTCATTGGTTCGGTGATCTACTTGCAGGCCTTGCACTACCTCACTGGTCGACGATCTGAGAAAGCCCACCCTACAAGTTGCCTCAAGAGCATTGTTTGCTTCAATCAAAATTTATTAGGTACTTGCATCTGCCTCACGGTCAGAGATCTATTCAAGTCCACCTTGCAAAATTGCCACAATCTCTACTAAGCAATGTTGTCTCTTCAAAGGGTTCAACGATCTACTTGCAAGCCTTGCATTGCCTCACTGGTCAGCAATCTGAGCAAGCCCACCCTGCAAGTTGCCTCAGATTCTTCATCATGTCAAGGTTTGGCGGTCTACTTACAGGCCTTGCACTGCCTCAATGGTCGGCGGTCTAAGCAAGCCTACCCTACAAGTTTCCTCAATATCATTGTCTTCTTCTATTCCTTCATGCACATTTACTTGGCTCTAGTTCATAAAATTTCTCCTTAAAATCAATGCTTCACCTTCTTCCAGTTCTACTATCCAATCTTATTCCTCCAAGGGTTCCCCTTCCTCTGGATAATTTAATTATGTATCAATAGGCTCTTCTTGATCTACACAAACTACCTCTTTATCCTTTACTACTTTTCGTTCATTAGCTTCTCTAATATCAGGTTCTTGATGACATCCAATGCTTGATTCTTTCTTCTTCCAAATCTGAAAAACAGGTTCCTTCTCTAACAAATCTTCTTTCACTCCTCTGGTACCCTTCATTGTGATAAGAATTATGACTCTTGTCACCACTCCCCCTGTAGTTTGAAATACTATCCTTGTTTTGATATGCATAAGGTCTTCTTTCTCTGCATCTAGACCCTTCCTTCCTTCCAACATATGAATTCTTCCATCTGTACAATCTTCTAAGCATATAGGTAACATGCTTCCACTTTGCTCCATCAATCCATCCATAATTCATCTACTTACAATTTTTCATAGGCTTTCCCCTTCTCATTTTATCCCAACACATCTCCTCAGAATGATTTCTTAATCCACATAACTTACAAGGATATAGATCCCAACACAATTCCTTTTCATGTCCATGCCTACTAAAATGTGAACAATACATACATTTTCTTCCCTGATTTGATTTGCTTGAACTTGTATTAACTTCCATACCTCTGTCATATCCAAGGCCTTCACTCTTTGCTCTCGTTACTGGTTCAATAGGTTATGTAATTCCTTGCTATTGTTTTCCCAATCCTTTTCCTCGGTATCCCATTCTCTACATGATTTTGAAACCAATACCATCTCCAACAATTACAAGTTTACTCTCACTTTCATCTTCTGCAACATCACACAAATCACTAGTATCACAAGAAACATCACAAGACTTAGGCTTAGATTTCAGGTTCTCATTCTCCTTCTCCAACTGACTAACATGTTTCTTCAAGTCTGATATTTCCTCCTTCTGCAAACTATTCTCCTTGTTCAGCTCTTTCAAACTTTCCTCCAAATATTTGGTATTCTTATCCAACTTCTTAAACAACTTGAATCCTTCTGCAAATTCCTTTTCAATATCTTCAAACTTATCCAGCTCTGCTTCCAGTTCTTCATTTCTCCTTCTTTCAAATTCCAATTCTTGTTCAAGAGCATCACACTTGTCTTTTCCTAGCTCTTTCATCTTCTCCATCAATTTTGCATTACACTTCCTGAGTTCACACAATTCTTCCTCCAAGGTATCCCTTTCACATATTAGGTTCTCTTTTTCCTTCTTTGTTCTTTTCCCAATCTTCCCCATCTTGCAACAAATTCACAACCAAATCTGATAAAATCTACAACCAGCTCTGAGATAGATTTGCAACCATCCAATAGATTCTTAACCAACTCTTTAAATTCACAACCAACTCTTTAGATTGCAACCAGATCTTCAACCAACTCTGATAAATTCTTCAACCAACCAACAGGTTCGGAACCAGCTCTGATACCAATTGATGCAATCAAGGTAGGAGGATCCAATTAAGGACTATCCATCCTTGCAGCCTATATTACTACCTCCATGATCACAACAGGCTCAACACTTCCTCTGCTCAAATAGAAATTGATGTAGTCAAGGTAGGAGGATCCAATTAAAGACTATTCAACCTTGCAGCCTATACTACTACCTCCATGATCACAATAGGCTCCACACTTCCTCTTTGATAAGGGAATCTACCAAATCAGAATACTTCTTCTATGTGCTTCATACTTCGCACTATCAAACACCTTATTGATTCCTCCCTTCTATGTGTCATAACAAATCCTCTCTCTTCTATTTATATCATCCACACATCGTTTAACCCTTCACAAGGTCGGCCCAAGTACAATGGCTAATAAGATAGCGTGCAGACCCAAATAGGTCAACCAAAAACAATAAACAAATTACCATGCACACCAACCAAAGCTGGCCACAATAAAGCAAGGACCCAAATTAGCATCCTCGAACACGCAACACCTTATAATTTTAATCCCCGAAGATCCACAACACGTTACAACACCCTGTCGGCCAAAAACATGGAAACTTTGAACTTTCAAAAGAAATTCACCAATCATGAGCACCACGATCGATGTGGACCATCAACACACGTTTAGGAAACATCCACGATCATCAAGGATCACCTCAAAAATGTCTGCAACATCTCAAGCCATCAGAATCACATAACTTTCCTTCAGGAATATCAACTAGAACAACTGAACAATTGTTTGAACATAGACATCCATAACTCGACCAAATCTTCATGCGCACCTTTGAAACTTCTGGTGGATAAACTATACATACTCCAAAATAAACCCTTTAATCTGCGACTTCTCATCCTCAACATACAAATCTAGCCAACATACAAAGCTTCATTGCATCACTGGAAAACCTGCCACTTCACTGTCAACTGCCTCAATTTTTGAATACTTCTGGATGATCCTCCATCAGCCACCCACCAAAATTAATTTACTTTTGGTATCAATTTTTTTATCCAAACCTAGTTCCAATGAGAATCAAAGTTGGCTGAGATAGATTTTCCCACCTCTTTGTAAGTTGTTTTTACCCAGAAACAACCTAACGAAATCTTGGTCCAGATTCATTCATCCTTCCTATCATTAGATAAAAAAATAGCCTTGCCAATTCTTTGGTATAATCTTTACACTACAACATCATAGTTTTGTTGTCGCCCTCCCCTAAGGATAATTCCCATTAGAATATTTTTAAAGTTAAGCCATTGAGGCTCCATCCCATGCCAATTGATATAACCAGCAACCTATTTTCCACAAGTTCTTGTCAATATTTGTTTTAACTAATGTAGGTGGTCTATGGATGAAAGAGAGGGACCATTACTCCAACCATCCTCCTAGAAATCAGTGTCTATGCCATTATCAATTATTTTCTTCACTACCAATTTTAGCACACTTCTTATTTTGAGAAGATTGTTCTAAAAAATAAAACCATTAGATAGGTCAAAATAACTTAAGAAACATCCCTGATCTTTGTTTCTTAGATATTTATCCTTAAGAATCATGACCCAATTTTTAGCTCCTTCCAACAAACACCATCCCATTTTAGCAACAAGAGCTTTGTTAAACAATTTGAGTCTTCTTATGCCAAGGCCTCCCACACTTTTTGGAACACACTTTTTCCCATCCCACTAGCGCCATTATGTTTCTTTCCTCGGATCCTGACCACAAAATCCTTTCTTGGATCTATTTTATCTTGTCAGCAATATAGGTAGGGATATTAAACATGGATAGGTAGTAAATCGAGATGTTTTGTAAGAAGGCTTTTAGCAATTGTAGCTTCCCCACTTGATTTAAGAGTTTACCCTTCCATCTAGCTAGCTTTTTTTGAATTATTTCAATAATGTAATTGTAGTGATTACCATTTGGTATTTTGGAAATAAGAGGTAGACCTAAGTAAGTAGCAGGGAGAGTAGCTTCTTGACAACCTAGGGTACAAACTACTTTGTCTTTCACAATCTGTTTTAAATTGAAGAAGTATATCTAGCTCTTGTTGTAGTTGATATGTTGACTTGAAGCCCTAACATAGATAGTCAAAATGGATTTCCAATGATCATCTTCCATAATCAAAGCTTCTCCAAAAATAATAGTGTCATCAACAGACTGTCAATGAGAAGCAAGAGGGAGAATGGAAGCAACTTTAAAGCCATTCAACAAATTCTTGTCCAAAATTTTTTAAACATTTCTTCGAAGAACTTTAGCCATAATAATGAAGAAAGGCCAAAAAACTCTATCATAAGCTTTAGAAATGTCCAATTTCAAAGCCATCCCTAATTTCTTCTAAGCTCCATTGAATGGAGAACCTCATGGGTAGATATAGCAACATCCAAAATGTATCTTCCTTGAAAAACTCCTTTTTGATTTCCATCTATCATTTTTTTCAAAACCACTTTCAATCTATTCACAATGATCTTAGAGAAAATTTTATAAACATTATTACAAAGACTTATAGGTTTGAAATAATGCATGGAGGAAACATCATCTTTTTTCAGAATGAGAGCAATAAAAGTAGCATTTAGTTGGTTCAGAAGTCTACCCGAACGGAATAAGTCCCTTGGAAGAATTAGAAGGTCTTTATTAACAATATCCCAAAAATATTGAAACAAGGCCAGAGGGAACCCATTGGGCCTAGGGACCTTGTAGGCTCCAAAGGAGAAAACAAAAAAATTCACTTCCTTGAGGAAACAACTTTTTTCAGGTCTTTTAAATCTTGATCAGTAATCACCTTAGGAATCACTTGGAGGATGTCATAGAATTCCAATGGAGCAACATCAAGTTCCTGCTGGAAAGTGGAAAAAAAAAGGTAACAACTTCATCAAAAATTTCTTCTTTGTGTGCACCATAGTGCCATATTCCTTGACAAGTCATCTTATCTTGTTTCTACTTCTATGTTTCATAGTATATTGATGAAATAACTTAGTGTTCTTGTCCCCTTCAGATAGCCATTGGATTTGAGATTTTTGTTTCTAGAAAATCTCCTCCTATTTGTTAACCTTAAACCATTGGGCCCTAAGGTCCAATTCCTTGTTGAAAGTATCCTCATCAACAACTCCTTTCTCTATCAAGTTTTGCACCTCCTTTATGTAGTCACCTAAATATTTCATAGTGTAGAAGATGCTTCCAAAGGAGAGCTTATTCCAGCCCTTCACTCTTTCTTTAATCCTTTTCAATTTATTGGCAAGACAAAACATAGCGGTACCAACAATTGACTCATTCCACCATCCTTCCACAAGGGTTTTAAAATCTAGGTGGAGAGTCCATATTATTTCATATCTAAAGGGGAATGGTCCTTTAACAACAATATCTTTTCTACTGAGAAGGATAACATTGTGATCCAACCCAGTTCTAGGAAGTGCAGTTAGAGTGAAGTTTTGGGAAATATTCCAATTAGCATAAACAAGGAACCAATTAATTTAGATTGAATCAACTAGCCACCCAATCACCTAGTATACCAAGTGTATAGGGTGCCAAGTAAGGGAATATCAAAGAGCCCAACAAAATTAGGGAATCTTGTCAAATCCATCATACTATCAAAGAAATCCTTAAGGTCACCCAACATTTTTGAGGGAAACAATAGAGAGTTGAATTCCTTTCCAAGCATCCAAAATTCCTCCATGCCACTTCTTATGCTGTCAGTCAAAAATTCCCAAAGAACCATTCTATCCAAGCGAGAGGTTGGGCCATAAATATTTATCCACTTTTCAAAAGTTATAAGATCTTCAAAGGAAACAATCAAGCAATTCTTACTAGAGAAACCCATAGTACCCTTGAATCTAGAGGGGTTCCACAAAGTGGAAATACCCCCTGAAGCACCTTCAACATCACTAAGGCATAATTGGTAGTAGGCAAAATTTTTTAACAACCTTTATATTTTCTTCTTCATTTTAATTTCTTGAAGAAAAAGGATATCAGCTTTATTGTCAACCAAACAAGTCTTAACCAATTGTTTTTTATAGGGATTGTTGAGGCCCTGTATATTCCATGAGATTATCTTCATGATCAAGAGTAAGCATCAAAATGACATCAACTTGATGTTGTTTACAGGAGGGAACAACTCCCTCTTACTTTTTTTAGACTTAGGCCCCAAAAGAGTGTCCAAAGTCTTTTGCCTTCCCAAAGCAACATCTCAGATAGTGTCTTTATTTTTGGTTTCCTTCTAAGATGGTCTACCAACCTTATTCCCACCCCCGACATCAGGTTTCTTCTTCTTTTTGCACTTACTAATAGTTTGAGTCCAATCATCTTCATCTTCATCGTCTGCAAGGGAGGATGAGAAGCCCAATAAAGCCATTGACTCCTTCACATTCTTTCTTAGTTTTTGATTTAGAAGGGGAGTATCATCCACTATTTATTTATTTGGAGAAGACATCATAGAATCCTTTCCCTGGCCTTTATAAGAAACAATCTCACCTTCCTCAACAAATTTAGATTTGTCTTCAATATGAGGGTTTAGACTCCCTTCCAAGTTGATTCTTGATTTAGACTCTTCAAGAGTGTCTTCAATATGTTTGGTATTGGCCTGCTTCTCTCTTCCCTCTTCCAGTTTTCCTTTCTCTTTTTGAGGCATCTCAACAACATTTTGTTTTAGACTATCTAGAGAAAAAACTTTAAGCTTGTCCCAATAAAGATCTCCTTTGACAGTTTAGTTTCATCCTTAAGAAGCATGTGAACTTGACCACCAAAGGGGGTTGTCTGTACTTTCTTTTCACCAATATCTTCTTTAGGTAATATCTCTGACATAAAATCCTTTGTTACAACCTTTCTACTTGGTATTGGTTCCTCCTTAGGGGTAGAGGTCCGAGGTATCTAAGAAACAATCATTAGCCAAACATTGGATTAGAAAGAAGGAGTATTCAGAGAGCCCACCTCCCCACTTTTCATGTTTTGAAACCTTCTACTGCAAGTTTAGTGACCCTCCTGATGACATATCTATTTTAGTTGTTTTGAGATGTTGATAGTCGTTAGATGTTTTTGAGACTATGTTATTTTAATGTATTATATCTTGGATTACATGATCAGTTGATGATACACTTTACGTTATGTTGGTTTGTTTACTGTTATAAGATGACATAAGAGGTTTTGTAATGTTTATGATGGTACTATGATGTGAATGATTTTAGATGCTATTTCTTACGTCAATTCGATGAAGGAGATGGTTTAGTAGTACTCATCCGTGAGTGCACTGCTACGTTGTGATTCTTCTTCATGGTGTATTTCCTATTATATATGTTGTTTCAGTTGACCATGCAGTGTGATGCAGCTTTCAGGTATAGGCATCGACTCCACCTGCTTCATCAGGTTTGAGTGTGCCATGGCCCAATGGAATCGTTGAAGGGAGATAGATTTGTCCTTTGTCCTGAACCATCGTTCTGGAAAGAATGAGTATCATTTTGTTACCCTTATGTTCTGTTGTCATTCGTTCATCGTATTATTCGTGGGTCGTCACATGTTGTCTTGTTTTATAATGTTTGTTTAGATTATTTAATGATTAAATTAATGGTAATGTTGTTTAATGATTAATTGTAATGTTTTAAGTTTAAAAGCTTATTTTAGAATATTGTGGAATTATATGTGAAATATTAAAATATATTGATTGTGAAAGATTAATTAGTTTTAATTGGTTTGTTTGTGCAATTTGGATGTTTTCGAAAACTAAAATAGTCAATTGTGATTTATGTTGCAAAATATCCTGTTTTGAACATGATCTTAGAAAAAGTTGAACTTGTTGATTAAATTGCATGCGAATTATGTGACCTAAAATGAATGATATAACATAGGAATAGAGATTAATTTTAAAAAAGAGGAATTTTTGTTGTTTCATGGGAAAGTTGTTCTCTATATTGTTTTTCTGGGGTTTTCTTGGGAAGCTGAAAATCGGTATCTGGAAGCTATGGTTGTACTGTGAAAGTTTTGTGGATTGAACTTTGACATTTTCGCTTCGTTGTTATTCGACTCCGGAAAGCGCTTCAGGTTTTCTTCTTCTAAATTTCAAGCTTGTTTTAATCAAATCTTGCCAAAAATCTTACTGTAAACCTTGTTTGAGACGTTTGTGAAGATTTGTCTAGAATCCTGCACAACAAGGAAAACAAAAACCGTAAATTATTAGATCATTTGTGTTAAAATGCAAAATACAAGAATAAATCTCTCTACCGTAATATTGAGGTGTTGAACCCTCTGAACAAAAAGAAAGCATCCTTGACTTCATACTGCTGGCCCTATTTGTTAATAGTTTTTTCTTAATTTATCTTACAACTCTTTCTCCTTTACTGATTACCGTAGATTTCAAGTTTTGATGGTTTTGTGACTCTGAACATTTCTTTTTAGATACTCATAGCTAATCATCTTGCTGGCCTGCATACGACCATCATCAACTGCTTCCTCCATATTGCACGTTTATGAGTGAAACTATCTTTAGTCAGTGCTATTCTATAAAGAGATCTTTTCCTTTAATTTTGAACTTGTGTCATGCGAGGGTGCTTGTGCTCTTCATTCATTTATGTTGGGTGGTTTTAGGAACATCAACTATCTCCATTCGTGGTATACATATTGGTTTCCTTTGGAATGACTGATCTGGATTATTGCATGCGAGTTGATTTGTCAAGAATGAGGTCATAGGTTGGCGCTCTTCTACTAATCACTGGACACACTGACTTCTTCATCTTACGCTCTAGTTCGCTATGTAACTGAGTCACGCAATCATTCTCTCTAATTGTTGCTTGAACGTTCTTTTCCTTAGAATTGTATTTTGTCTTTCCCTGAACTGTGTGTATTTTCCGCCTTGTAGAGTTTTGATCTACTAAGTAATGAGTTATTATCCGCGGGCTTCTGGCTAAGACTAATCTCTGGTATTGTTGTTGGGCATATAGCCACTTCTGGGTGAGTGTTATTCTTTCTTAGCCATGTGCACAATCTTTAAGTATTATTGTCGTCTTGAGGAGTGCGTGGATCTTCTTCATGTATTTGGTTTGTTCTTAGACTTTCGCTAAGAGAATCCTCATGCCTTGCAGCAAAAGAAGTTAGTTTTGATGCATTTTTTGTTGGCCGATTCTTTTCAGATTCACTGGCTTTTATATTTTGTTTGCATTGGTGTTTGTTCGAACTTCTTCTTTGATACTGTGCACTTGTGCTGAGGGATATTTAGTGCTAAGCTCTTTGATTTTCTTTATCCTCTTTGAATTCGATGGAATTGAATTGAGTCATTTTCTACTCTTATCCTCAATTTTACCACCATCCTCATGTCTTTCTCCCTACCACAAATCTCAATCTGTCTGATTTAGTTGACTGTGAATTACGAACAGGTATTATTCAGTGTATTGCATGTCATTGCATGCGTTATCACCATCATCTATCACTTTGTATTGAGTTGGCCGTTATCTTCAGTTGTTTCGGTCATCTCGCACAAGCCTCTTAATCAATAAGAGCGGCTGACAGCTTTGTGTTGTTTGCTTGTTTTCTATTATGAATTGACTGATAACTAGTTGTTTGTTGCTCTCCGTGTCATTAGAGTACCTGATAGTAATATTAATATTCTTCCTTATTTAAGTCGAATGCGGTTAGAACTTTGTCTTATGTCACCTTTGTAGTAAAATTTAATGATCACAAAGTGTAAGTTTAGATCAGTGGCTCTAACGGGAACTTCACTTGTCTGATATCACTTTACCTTCTCTTAAATCGGTCGACCATCTTCATATGTATGAATCTTCAACTTCTTTGTCTTCTAACCCACACATTTGAATGCATGTAATGAACGGTCTAACTACACTCTATCCTTGTAGATCAACCATCCACGCGTCATGCATATGCTTTCTTCTTTGCTTGACTATTTAGTTCTGTCATTGCATGTGACGGTATAGGGTAGTCATATGTTATTCGCTGGTTTAAAATGATGCATCGTCCTCTTCTATTTGATTAGTATGTGTCTTTGAAATCCATTGGGTGTGAGCTTGCATGCATGCTTTGAATGTTAAGTTTGGGAACTGCTACTTCTTTGTGCTCAGAGGTATGATGTGTTCTTTGGTTCGCATTTTAAATAGATTTAATTATCTTTTAAACTTCATTTATTAAGTGCCTACTTAGAATTTCACTTATGCATGTTTATAATTATCTTTTAAATAATGACATAAGGGTTGGATTATTAAGTATTATATTCTCTCTTTAATTTATGAAATGGTTTATCATTATTTTCAAGTATAAATGCATTGATTTGTGAAATGGGTTATTATTTAAATTATAAATGCATCGTCTATGAAGTGATCTAATAATCTAAATAATAATGCAATGTTAGGATTACATTGATGAATTGTCTTAATTATTGCTATGAAAGTATGTTTTGATTAATAAAGTTTTGGATTCTTAATATCATCATATGAATAAATGTGAATTAAAATACCATCTTTACGGAAGAGTCTATTATCCTCTCGTTCAATGAGCTTTAAGCGTTTATGTAGATAGGTATGAATGGAGAATCTTGATTGGATCTTGTGAACTACGTTCAAATGATATTTCTTGTTTGGAGTCTATTCTTGAGTCTTGTGTTAGAATATGGTGTTTAGTTTATCATTCCCTAGAGGCTTTTAATGTGTAATTTTTTTTTGGAATTGTCATTTTGTTGTTATGAAACATGGTTTGTTTTTTTATAGAAGTTCTTTGACTTGTTTTCAAAGTTGAAACATGAACCATGCACGTTATATCTTTTGGGATATTACTTTGGATATATTGAATTCCTTGGCATGGATTGGAGGTTGTTCATAAAATACTTGCCATGCATGTTTATAATGATGTTGAGTTAAATTAATGTCATGGTATGATTCTAATGACTTTGGGTCTTTGTGCAAAGTAGTTTTCTTTCGCATGCATTTTGGATTTATTGTTTTGTCATTTTGAGAAGTTGTACGTGGGAGGAATGGATTCTGTTAGGTGTCGGACCTGAAAGTGGTTGTGTGGGTAACCTATCAGAAGTTGTTGGATTAAGTGAAAACTTTTATTAATTTTCTGGGAGTATGTCAGTTGTGTAGTCAATGTGATGTCATGTGTGTCGAGCCTATTTTGTGTGATGTTCTCCTTGTTGTCTGTTTGACTTGAGGACCTGTTTTATTTCCTAGCACGGGGGGTGGGCTTTCGATTTCCACACAGTTGGGAGGAACGTGCTACATCTTCCATTGGGTCCCCTGCAAGTGATTTTGTTTGAGACGGGTTTGTTCGTAGTAGGCTCCTGATTGAACATCATTCACAGAGTTGGATTGTTGTATGAGCTCGTGGACTTGGTCATCAGCTATCCTTGATCTTATTATGTTTTTAACATTCTCATGAAGTTTCATGAGGTTTCTTGGAATTATTACCTATGATGTATCGAGATTTGTCATAATCTCGTTTATTGTAAACGAACTTGTAATATAACTATTGATGTAATGAATATGTATATGACTATTCTCTTGTCTTGATATATATTTAGTTCTTGCTATGTTGTGACGTTTCTTTATTTTATGTAGCGTTGTTGTGGAACCCTAGAGTGTTATGCTAGGTTGCTATCACATATTGTTATTAAATGTTAAAAAAAAATATATATTCGGAGGTTTAGTGTTACTGACGTAACATATCCTAGGTTCCACGGCGGGGCGTTACAATTTGGTATCAAGGCGACAGGTTCATACACCGGGTACTCCGGGTATATTTGAGTTCACTATGTTGTCCTTGTGAATCTGTTATTGGAATTGTTAAGTGATCAGGTGTTCATGGATTTTACTTTAGCATGATGTACTCTATTGAAAGAGTAGCGTGAAAGAAACCTAATATAAGGTTATGGATGGAAGTTATGATACGTAGCCCATGGGTCATGGATTTTGATGTTCCTATGGAATTATGTAAAGAATTGTACCCCTATAAATGTAATAAACCAGTAACTGTATCTTGTTTGAGTGTTGTGAAAACCCGTACTTGCTTTGTGTGTCCATGTGATTGTGATACTTGGTACCCATCCATGGGGAAAATTTACACTTTGGTGTGGGATTTACCATACCAAATTGTGTGTTTGCATGTTTATTACCCGATTGAGGGCCAAACCATGTGTGGTTGAAACTTATATGTATGAGTAACTAAAAGATAGTTTTGTAGATTCTTTTTCTTTTGGTTCTCTAGACCCTCAATCCATGAAGGGATAGTAGCAGCCACAAAGTTCCTTGGGTGGAGTGTGTAGTGTACGCATATTACGGCGCAAAGTGTCTCAACTCAACCAATCCCAAGGAAATGTACCCACTACTTTCCCTTATGATGGATCAAGATACTTGATCAATAAGTGTTAACCTAATCCCCACATATTTGAGTATTGCAACATAGGTATGTTAGTTATGCCTGGACATCTGTAGAGGTGTTGAACTGGCATAGCGAGTAAACCTCGTCTGTATGAGAGGTGAAGCTCGATAGCCCCATAGTGATATTGTCGTATTGCATTATATATTTAGTGTATCTGCACATGTTGCGACATGATGTGATAGATACGATGTCATACCACACTGATGTTCCGACATAGTGTTGGTGATTATGCTTTGATATACTATATTTGCACATATTTTGATATGATGCAGTACGATACCAAACCTCACTCATGTTCCGACATAGTGATGGTGATGATGCTATGTTACACGATGCCACGTGCCTAGACACGTGAAGGCGCATTATGAGATTGTCTTTGTTAGCCTACTTATGCGATGAGTGTTATGGGGCCTCAAACACCTGTAGAGGGATCCTCATGGTTGCTTGGACCATGTTGGTTGAGTAGCATATGAGTAAATCCTAGCCATGTATACCTCTGGCTATAGCGAGTTCCTGCGTGTGTCTTCTCCACGAGGTATCACGATGTGGAGTGTGTTATGCGCATGCCTACCTCCGTAGACCCACAAACACACTGCCACGTGGCATACGACCAGTGTGTGCCTTCTCCAACTGGCATATGACCAGGTAGAGTGATGGCGTTTTGACAAGTCATGGATACACTTTGGGTCATGTGGATGGCGTGCTCATTCCGCACCACATCAGGGCTATTATCATTCTAGCCAGATGTTGTTTCCTCTTTCCTCATTTGGTGGCTAGTAACTAGTCACACAGTGTTGTATAGTGCAATGTTGAAGATTGTGAACTTTCTTTTGGTTATTGATGATTTTTCAATTGATTGTAAAGGTCGTCGTCTTGTTTATAGTTGATTGTGAAGGTTTAGCCACAACTTGTGATCTTATTTACTAATAACCCTAGTGGTTATATATTTGATTTAGTGTTGAAATTGTGTGCATTTATTGCCTTATTGCCTTATTGAACTTTAATTTGCTATTCTTTATGAACTTGGTGGCTAAGCTACTTATCTTTGTTATTTTCAATGTCGGCTATGTGTCGTATTGTGATTCCTCTCCAAGGACGTATGAGGCAGAATTGGTGAGTGTGTACAAGGAAGTAGACACAGGAAATGTAGAGGATGGGGGTATGTGAGGTTGTTATGCAGCTAGAACCCACTACTCACCTATGTGTGATGACTATCTCTTGGAGGCTAATTACCTTATGCAACAAGGGATAGGTTATTGTGGTCTTGAGATGTTGATAGATGTTAGATGTTTTTGAGACTTTGTTATTTTGATGTATTATATCTTGGATTACATGATCAGTTGATGATAAACTTTACGTTATGTTGTTCTGTTTACTATTATAAGATGACATAAGATGTTTTGTAATGTTTATGATGGTACTATGATGTGAATGATTTTAGATGCTATTTCTTACGTCAATTCGGAGAAGGAGACGGTTTAGCAGTACTCATCAGTGAGTGCCCTGCTACGCTGTGATTCTTCTTCACAGTGTATTTCCTGTAATATATGTTGTTTCATTTGACTGTGCAGTGTGATGTAGCTTTCAGGTATAGGCATCGACTCCACCTGCTTCGTCAGGTTTGAGCGTGCCATGGCCCAATGGAATCGTTGAAGGGAGATAGATTTGTCCTTTGTCCTGAACCATCGTTCTGGAAAGAATGAGTATCATTTTGTTACCCTTATGTTTTGTTGTCGTTCATTCATCGTATTATTCGTGGTTTGTCACATGTTGTCTTGTTTTATAATGTTTGTTTAGATTATTTAATGATTAAATTAATGGTAATGTTGTTTAATGATTAATTGTAATGTTTAAGTTTAAAAGCTTATTTTAGAATATTGTGGAATTATATGTGAAATATTAAAATATATTGATTGTGAAAGATTAATTAGTTTTAATTGGTTTGTTTGTGCAATTTGAATGTTTTCAAAAACTAAAACAGTCAATTGTGATTTATGTTGCAAAATATCCTGTTTTGAACATGATGTTAGAAAAAAAGTTGAACTTGTTGATTAAATTGCATGTGAATTATCAATTAAAGTGATGGATTTGCATTGTGACCTAAAATGAATGATATAACATAGGAATAGAGATTAATTTAAAAAAAGAGGAATTGTTTTTGTTTCACGGGAAAGTTGTTCTCTGTATTGTTTTTCTGGGGTTTTCTTGGGAAGCTGAAAATCGGTTTCTAGAAGCTATGGTTGTACTATGAAAGTTTTGTGGATTGAACTTTGATGTTTTCACTTCACTATTGTTCGGCTCCGGAAAGCGCTTTAGGTTTTCTTCTTCTAAATTTCAAGCTTGTTTTAATCGAATCTTGCCAAAATTCTTACTATAAACCTTGTCTGAGACATTTGTGAAGATTTGTCTATAATCCTACACAACAAGGAAAATGAAAACCGTAAATTATTAGATCATTTGTGTTAAAATGCAAAATACAAGAATAAATCTCTCTACCGTAAGATTGAGGTGTTGAATCCTCTAAACAAAAAGAAAGCATCCTTGACTTCATACTGCTGGCCCTATTTGTTAATAGTTTTTCTTTATTTATCTTACGACTCTTTCTTCTTTACCAATTACCGTAGATTTCAATTTTTTATGGTATTGTGACTCTGAACATTCCTTTTTAGATATTCATAGCTAATCATCTTGATGGCCTGCATACGACCATCATCAACTGCTTCCTCCATATTGCATGTTTTTGAGTGAAACTATCTTTAGTCAGTGTTATTCTATAAAGAGATCTTTTCCTTTAATTTTGAACTTGTGTCATGCGAGGGTGCCTGTGCTCTTCATTCATTTATGCTAGGTGGTTTTAGGAACATCAGCTATCTCCATTTGCGGTATGCATATTGGTTGCCTTTGGAATGACTGATTTGGATTATTGCATGCGAGTTGATTTGTCAAGAAGGAGGTCATAGGTTGGCGCTCTTCTACTAATCACCGGACACACCGACTTCTTCATCTTACGCTCTAGTTCACTATGTAACTGAGTCGCGCAATCATTCTCTTTAATTGTTGTTTGAACGTGCTTTTCCTTAGAATTATATTATGTCTTTCCCTGAACCATGTGTATTTTCTGCCTTGTAAAGCTTTGATCTACTAAGTAATGATTTATTATCTGAGGGCTTATGGCTAAGACTAATCTCTGGTATTGTTGTTGGGCATATAGCCACTTCTGGGTGAGTGTTATTCTTTCTTAGCCATGTGCACAATCTTTAAATATTATCGTCGTCTTGAGGAGTGCATGGATCTTCTTCATGTATTTGGTTTGTTCTTAGACTTTCACTAAGAGAATCCTCATGCCTTGCAACAAAAGAAGTTAGTTTTGATGCATTTTCTATTGGCCGATTCTTTTCAGATTCACTGGCTTTTACATTTTGTTTGCATTGGTGTTTGATTGAACTTCTTATTTGATACTGCATACTTGTGTTGAGGGATCTTTAAAGCTAAGCTCTCTGATTTTCTTTATCCTCTCTGAATTCGGTGGGATTGAATTGAGTCATTTTCTACTCTTATCCTCAATTTTACCACCATCCTCATGTCTTTCTCCCTACCGCAAATCTCAATCCCATTAACACATATTCTGGCGAAAACCAATCTAGACTTTTCTTGAGTAACTTTGTCCATAGTCAGTAGGTTCCTAAAAGAGTAAGCAATCCCCTTGAAGATACATATATTCTAGAATTCTAAGGGTAGCCCTGAAAGGTGCACCTAGGTTGGGGCTACCGCACCTAGATTAATAGATGGGTCAAACCCCAGTTTCCACTTACAAAGTAATAAAAAATTTCTTAAACCTAGTGTCAAAGGCCCAAGGTCCCCTCGTGAGAACCTTAATCATATCTTCATGCACAACAAAAATAAAAAGGAAAAGACCTTTGGTCATTGCACTAATAGTAACACTTCCTTTTAAATTCTAGACAGATTCAACCCATTGCCTTACCTGGTCAATATTCAGACAATACACCATGAATTTTCCAACCAATGGAACCTCAAGACCATCAACCACCTCTATAATGAGCTCTTCAGGAACTTCAACTTTCAGACCATCTACTAAATAGGAGACAAATTTCGTATTCAATCTAGCCATAGTTGGCACACCCCCACCGACCAACTTGTCAATGAATGAAACTGGGTCCTCCTCAGAGAAAAAGGACTTCAAGCCATAAGAGGGTGACAAAGGGGACTTTCTAGATGTACAAGAAGGAAGTCCCCACAAAAGAAGGTCCAAAAAAATCAAGAGTTTTACCAGGTTTGGGAACAACATTTTTGGAAGCAACAAAACCAGGAGCTATACCAGAATTGGGAACATTTCTGGATGGGGAGTCCTATTGGCCCCCCTGCTTGACTGGCCCATCAATCAATCAGTCAAACCTTGGAAACCTATAAAAATTTAAAATTGTAGAGAGCACGAACTTGTAGAGCCCAATTCTAGAGCATGAACCCCCTTTAGTGACGTTTCATATGTGAAGACATGCAAGTGCCTAAGATGAGAATGCGATGTAAGATATTGTAATTTATATTGATGCAAGCTTTACAATTCTTTGATATGAACTTTTAATATGATATTTTTGAAATTCTTGTTGATGATAACTAATGGCCTAGGATTATCCTTATATACAAGATCCTAGACACTCGATTAAAAATGTTTTGGCATGTAAACTAATAGACAATGATCAATTTCTAAATGTGTAATTCTTGAGAGAAAAAAATTAAAAATTTGAAATGGTGGTATAGGATCTCAACGTGGATTAGTCCATGGGAAATATTTATGCTCCTAATTTATTTAAGGGTGGAGAAAAGGTTATGGGAAGAATTGGTCAAAACAATGTTAGCATATTGTTGTCATTGATGTCAAAAGGGGTTCAGGAGTGAGATGGAACTTGGCATTTATGTTAAAATTTTATCATTGATTTCTAAAGTGAGATGTGGTATGTTGTGGATCTGGTCCTTGAAGATGGAGTATAAGTTGCAAATGTTGCTCAGAATTTTGCATTTATGCCATGCAACTTTGTCATGGTATTGCAGTAAATTCTTCCAGACATCTGAAGTGAAATCAAAGGCCAAATTTGACATGGGTTTTCTGAGAGCATCTCAAAAATGTGCTCTGCAGGTCCAAGGGGTGAAGGATGAGCTCATAAAAGAATTATTTGTGCCCTTGAACAAAATTAGGGTTTATCAATTAAACCCTAGGTGTTTGTAGTCATGGCACCTTAAGAGTCTTTATATTTTGTCATTAACTACTTGTTAAAGGTTGTAGGTCATTTAAGTCATAAAATTATGCCTTTAAGTTCATTCGGTGACTAGCCCCTTCACTTAGTCATCTAGTTGGTATCACACTGTATTCTTTGAATAGATCGGGCAATGCATGCTAAGTTCCATATCTGATAGCTATCACTGAAGATCAATACATTGTAGAAAGATCTTAGAAGTTGGCATGATGATGAGTGATGTGCAATGGAGGTCAATCTATGACTGTGATCATGTTGATCTGATGGTGCCTGCCAGCCCATTGTGTTTGTGGTGGGTCTTGGTTAAGCCTCACAGGGAAGCGGAGAATGGTCATGATCAAACAGGCTTTGATCGGATGATGCACAATGATGGATGACAGAGCCTTGGTGGGTCTAGCGACATGTGTTGTCATATTTCCCTATCGCTTCACATCGTTGTTGTGAAGTGATGCGTTTGGAGATTTGAGCAATGGGTGATGTTGGTGGAAAGTGATGTCAGTAGGAACAAGTGTGAAAATGTTATTGCATCGTTGGGTGTTAGTGCATCGCTCTTATGCACCCTTGAGACATGAATTTTTTAGTGATGAGTGTTGACTATTGGTGGAGAATGACCTCAAAGGTGGACACATGGCATAAGCCCGCCATCCCACAAAGATTTTGTGGGCCCGTTTTTAGAGCTAGCAGGATAGCGGGGGACGATGTTGATCGAATGACAGTTGATCCAACGGTGATTGCTATGTCTCGGTACATCACGGGAATGAATGATGGAGGTAAAAAAAATCAGCAATACGTGATGGATTTGGTTCCTAAGGGAAATAAATCTACGGTGCATGATTGAAAGGCGTGAGATCAGACGATGATCGTTGAACATATTCACATCGCAAAAATGACACATGAAGTCATATGAACTACAACAATGCCCGATGAAAGAGATCAATGATGGAGATTTAAAGATTTTTTATCTGGCGATCATGATTTAAAGGTGTGATGATGAATGTAGGACATAGGATCATGGCACTAAGGTAGTAGATCGGTGGCTCAAATTTAAACATGAATCTGACAAACGGCGAAGTCTGTGTAAACAAGGTTTCGCTTGTGAACCAACATGGAGGTGAAAATTAAATGTTCTACCCACATCAACAACAGATGTAATGAGATTTGATGCATAGGGTGGCAATATAGATGGCCACAAAGGCAAGGATCGAGATCAAATTGGATGTTCAGAAAGATGCATTGAATGCATATTCGATCTTAGGGTTTGATAGAGAGGGATTGAAAGAAAATTCTCTGCTCTAGAATTTAATGTTATGCAGCTCAATGTTAGAGTATGGCCGTGTAGAAGATATCTTGAATCCTGACAAAAGATCAGTAGGTGATGTAGAATCTTGAGGCAATCATCATCAGCTAGAAACTACACAAAATATATGAAGATAATATTTCCTAAGTAATGTGCGTGTGTGAAAAAAGTAGAGAAGAGAGTGTACATTGTAGAAGGCATTCTGAGCTCTTGAGGTGGACAAAGAATACACTGAAAAGAAAAGAGAGTTGCAGAAGGGTATGATGGTGCATTGAGGTGGACCGAGAATGCACTAAAGAAGAAGGAGAAGAACAGAGTTGACCCAGTGGGGTGCAGAGCAGAGAAGTGAGTTAATAAGAAGAGCAATAGAGATTTGATCAATTATGAAGTAAGCTATAACATTGATTAGTGCTCTTTATGAACAAATTGTATTAATCATTTATGTTGTAAATCTGATAGGTTAGTGCCATCAAATAACTGAGTTGGTGCTCAGTTCATGGGATGGGTGCCTCATTAGGGTTGGTGCCCTTAAAATTGTAACAAAAGGTTTCCTTGCGAGGCTGGATTAGGACAGTAGCTCCTAGCAGCATTTTCTCACCGTGGTTTTTCCCATCTTGGGTTTTCCATGTATATTTGGTGTTATGTGTTGATCTTTATGTGCATGTGTTTGTCATATCTTTTATGTAGTGATGAAAATGGGTCCTTTGACATTTTCACACTTGTTTGGGTCCTCCTTGTGGATTTTGGATTAATGTTACCTTGATTTAGTGTTGTAATGTGGATAAAACATTCACATTAGGTCTTGGGCCCTTGTGAACTAGTGGATTTTAATGGTACCTTACAAAGGTGTTGTGAAGTGTTGTAACACACTTTCACACTTTTCTTAGGTTTTATAAATTAACTAAGCATAATGAACATAATCTTAATCATAATTAATCTTAATCTTGCCTTATTTGGAGTGTTGTAAAGTGTTGTAACACACTTTGACATTCCTCTAGGCTTGTCATTAATAATTGGGATTTCTTATGCTTTAAATGGCCCTATTTTGCATCCACAAGCCTCATTTATTGTATCTTTTCAAGGATAATCCTGACACCAATCATTGACTAATCATAATTCAGGTGTTCTTGGCTTGTGTGGCCTAGATTTAGTCCTTGGGTGAATGATTCCCACCTAGGTCTTTGTGGCCTCGATGCAAGTTTCACACATTTCTAAGAACTTTTCATTTTTGGTCCCATACATTATGTGTGATAGGACTCATTCACCACCTTGGAAGAATGAGTCTCATGTGACCAAAATTAAAATTTAAATCAAATTTCTAATGGTATTTTATTCTCCTAGATCTGATGTTGGATTTTAGTGTTGTAATTTTGGGAATTCTTGCATAATTGAGTATAAATACAAAGTTCTTTCTCTCATTTTCATACCTAGCATCCTAACAAGCAATCAAGTGACCAAGACTTTTGTGAGAGAATCCTTATAGAAAACTGAGTTCATAAGAGCATTTGAGCAAGAGCATTCAAGGCATTCAAGGGCAGATTATCAAGCATTCTAGAGCATTCTTCAAGTGCCATTCATCATGTCAAAGATAGCTTGCATCATGTTATTTTAGACCTAACAATTGTGATGTAGGGTTTGTGATTCAAGTGAACATTGCATTCAAGATCAAAATCATTCAAGCAAGAATCAAGAACCACATCCATTGGAGAAATTACTTGCATTTTTGTAGCACCTTATTGCTAGGGTTTGGTGAGTTGCAACATTGTCATTTGTTCATTCATCATTCTCACTTCATATTTTCTTTCATTTCAAGGTTTAATTACCAACAAGGGGTTTGACCAAGGAAAACCCCTATTCTCTAACCCCACAACATTTTTCCCTCTTCTTATGTGTGATTTGCAGGTCTAGGTTGTAGATTTGTCAAGAAGCAAAGTTGGAGAAAAGTTGTCAAAGTTGTCATTCAACCTTGGAGAAGCTTGGAGAAGACCTACATGTGGTATTTTGCATATTCGGATCCTAAAACAAGTCAAAAAGAGTAGAGAAGACTGAGAGACACAAAATCTAGTTTAGAAATTTCAAAAAAGAATAAGTGGACTGATTCGCCACTATTGGTGAATGACTCCCATTATACGGGCCTGATCAAGATTTTTACAGATCTGGATACCCTTTTGGCTAAAACATGTTCTAGTGTATTTTCCTAGAAACTAGATTGATTCACCCAGCTTGGCGAATGAGTCCCAATCAACTTCAAAAGTAGAATTTTTAGTGATCCAGACCTCCATTCTGCCCTCTTCAATCTTCCAGGTGCACACTTCCAATTTCATAGCTTTTTACTGCATTTTGTTCATCTTTCTAGGTCATTTTGCATATCACACTATGTTTTCCAACATTTTATTTTCCAAGTTTACACTTGGTGGTGAACCCCTCATTTGACATCCTTCATCCCTTAGAACAGTCCCTTTGTTAGATTTCAATCTCCTTTGCATTGAAATCCTAAGGGCTTGTTCTTGAGTGAGAAGACTAATAAAATTTCCTCTCTCCTTTTAGGTCCAAAACCTTAGAAGCGAAAGAGAGTGCCCCATTTTCTTCTTTTCATTTTCATGTTTTAATCTGCACATCTAGATTTAAGAGTTGTGTCTGCACTTAGGATAAGAAGGCTAAAATTTTATTATCTACTGATTCACACCCCCTCTCAGTAGATTTTTGTGTTCCAACAAACAATTGTGATCCTATAATGGTTGATTGGCTAGAATGTCAAGGTTAGTTTATCCTCAAAACGTGTTGAATCGAGGATTACAATTTTTTTTTTATGATGGTACCAAAAGTACATGTAAAATGAAGGAGTAAAGAGAAAGGCATGCAATTTTATCTCTTACATTTTTCCCCTGAATTGGTATTATGTAAACCACACAAATCATGCATGCAAATATAAAATATACAATAAATGAAAGTGGAAAATAGACCAAGGATATTAGATAAGGATGATGTCTCACAATTCCTTCATGTTCAAGTAAAGTGACGCCTCCAAAATTGCACACACAATTAATTATTAGAAAGTAAAGAAAAAAAATAGTTGCACATTAAAATATAATCATAAGAATTTTCATTCTTGCTCAAAACTAAATTGATCACATATAAAGGAAAAAACATGGGATCGTGATTTATTGAGAAATCATGTAGTTGTAATATGCACAGCCCCATGATGGATACAAGCATGAAACTATGAATAATTGTGTTTAAGTATAAAATAGGGTCATGGGGATATTATAGAGTTGATCTTCATTAAACCATATAAAAACTATGAATGAATTCACAATGTATGTTGTTGATGTAAAATTAGACCCAATATATCTCCCATGATCTACACAAGAACAAGGTCATGTAAAAATGGGAATGAGATCATGATATATAGGGTTATCATGGAGTTGGAACTAGTGTGCCCTCACAATCTATCCACACATAAATTCATATAAAATAGAAATTTTAATGTGGTTAATATGTCCCTCATATTGTGTGTACATCATTATAGATTCAATTTGAGTAAATAAAATTGGTTTCATGGCCACGTATGGAAAATGTGTTTGTGTCTAGGGCATAAATTAATGATAGGATCATGACTCTTAGAATGGGAGAAAAAATATTCCCTCAATTTAAATCCAAATATGAGGATAAGCCATGATAAGGTGTAAGATGGTCAAATTTCAAGTGTCATTGTGTAACAAAAATATATGTAATAATAGAAAATATAGAAGCATGTAAGTACTAGGACAAAAATTTCATGTATATTTTGATTATGTAAAAAATATATAATAAAGTCGGCGTGAGATATGATCATGAAAGTACCCATGGGGAAAGCTCTAGGAAAAATTTACAACATGTAGGATTAATAAAAAATATATCATGTAATAGCATGTGTGATGTAAATATGTGGAGATGTATCTGTGTGTTCAATAATAAATAAATAAATGCCTAGCTTGAATGATAATATTGATGGATTCCCTTAAGGGGGAAGTCGAGAGCTATGATAAATGTTATGATTTCTAGTTGTGTTCTTGAAGGATCAACATAATAAGGATGATTTATAATATCATTGTAAGAGAGGTATATTGTAAGGCCCCGACTTGTGTGCAACTAATGCAACCCTAAAATTTCTAAGTGTGTTCCATTAATTGCTAGTGAGTTAGATTGGAAATGATAAACAAAGTACTTATATGTTGTCACCATTGGAATTGCAGTAATAAACCTTAGGGTGAACTCTTACACTTTAATACACCGAAACGTGAATGTGTTTAAATAACAAAATGGAATTGATTATTGAATTGTGAATTGTTCCAAGTAAGGAATAGTTAACGCTTGTATTTTATGGCATGTTTTATACTTGAGAATTTCTATCTAATTTAAATAACTACACTTTAAATATCTAACTTCTCAAAATGTATCGTAGAGAATTATGATTATTTATTTGGTGGTATTTAATAGTGATTATCTAGTCCATCTAGAGTTAATGTGTTATGGTGAAGATGATTATAATTCAGGGGACACGTTACAATGAATTAGTTAATTAAACACAAATATAAGAGATGATATTATATTAGAATTTAATTTGATAAATCACTAATAATTTCCATGTTTCCTAAGGTGGATACTAATAGTGAGTATGACTAGATTTTGCAGCTTATAAGTGATGGATCGTGAAGGTTGGACGACTACAACCTTGTATTTATGGATGAAACATCAATCAAACTAAGGTAAGACCACATGTGTGTGGAGGAGGTGAGTACAACATATTCTATATCTATATTTGAGTAATTAATTAACAATAATGAATAATTGGGTAAGGAGGAATTGGGAAGAATACATATATATGTGATACTTTCAAATTGTGTTATTATTCTCCTTAAAGGTAGATTTAAATTTATGTACCGAATTTGAAATGCATAATTAGATGAGTTATCAATAAATGAAATCGGAGGGAGTAGACTAGCCAATATTGAAATTATTATTTTGATCTAAGCTTACTAATATGTTGGGTATAAATTGTGTGAGCTAAGGTGTAGGAATAGTAATCATGTCAAAGAAAAGGGAAGACCATATAGACCTAAGTTAAATACCTCCTAGTAAAGTTATTTATTGTGAACCCCTTTGACTTAAGAGGTAATTAGGGTTAGTGTTTAATATTATGAGTAATTTTATTTTAAGGGTTTAATGTGTTGGTTATGTGTGAGGCGTTTTGTGGGGTAATTAAGTGTTAATACCAAATGTTTAATGGTGTAAGTGGGGAATTAGGGTTGGGGCCCCTTAATTAAGTTGAATTTTAGATGCTTTCTTTTATGAGCTTTTAAAAGGTCTTAAAAATTCTTATTTTAACTATTTTCATCTTTTTTAGTGTCCTAAGATAAGTACCTATGGGTTGGGTGTCTATTTATGACCATATCTTGGGCCATATCCAACATATGACCCTTATTTATTTCCCATGTAGGGAACTGGTGGATTTGGAAGACTTTGGGGCAAGGGGAAGAGTGTCTTGACCTCCAAACTCATTTATAAGTTAGGACATTAGATATAGAGTGGTCAAATACTCCATCCTCCTCTTAATGAAGAGGAGGAATTTCTTGGATGGAGTGGAGTACACTCTTTCCCTTCCCATCTCCCCAAAATTCTCACACATGTGTGAGCACTAGTGGAGATATGTGCTTGAGGATTGAATGAGAGAGTGACAAGTGTCACTCCCTCATTCAAGAGGATTCAAGTTTGAATTCCTTTATATTATTCATGGGTTGAAGTGTTTTAGGATTCCTCCCTTCTTGATTTTCCATTCTTTTGGTTCTTTTTTTTCTTGTTTTTAAGTTTTAGAGGAGAGGCTTGTGAGAAGGCAAAGACAATAAGGAAATTTTTGCATATTGAAGTTTGAAGATTCAAGCTTAGTATCATGTTGGAAAAAAAGGAAACTAGTCCCTACAAGCTATGTAGAGAGATAAGTATTGTTTTCTTTATAATTATTGAGTTATTTTATTATGTGATGTTGCTTATGTTGAACACCTAGAATACTAAGAGGGGGGGTGAATCAATATTCTATATGGCCAATTAATCACAAACCATCCAATTAGCAAAGTATATCTAATTGTAGCAATAAATGAAAGCATGAAAGGAATCACAAGATCACATAACACATGAACACCAATGTTTTTACGTGGAAAATCTAAAAAGGGAAAAACCATGGTGAGGATTAGATCACAATATATTATAACCGGTTATAAGATATTACAGGGGCTCACTACCAGGACACTCTGTCCCTATAAGGCTCACAGCTAGAAATAGATAACAAAATAGAAATGGCTACACAACCAAAGTGTGAACTGATACAAATTTCACCTTCCTTGTGTTGAATTCAGTTCCTTTGAAGCTCTAAATACAAAACACTACTTTGCTTAGCAGTCACTCAACATTCACACTAATTTTTCCCTTATTTTGATCTCACACATCTAAGTTTGCATGTTCGCACAATGTTAGATCATCTCGCATATCATATTACATGCCATCTCTCTATACAACTCAAAAATGTCCTACATATATACCCAATTACATCTGCATACATCAATTGGATCAGCCTAATTAGATGTAGCCCTATTTTAATTCAAAACACGTTGTCAGCTTCATACTTGAATAAAAAAATTATTCACACTCAAATAAACCATGCAATACTCGAAATGGACCTAAAATAGGTCCTACTAACATATATAGTACATACTTATTCTTTACAAGACATAACATGTATTAGGTCGGCCAAGAATTAGACCTAATCACAAAAACAAGTCAATCTTTAAACCAACATCAATCATCCATATGTTCATATAAGCATGTTCCATATGGACTATATAGAGTAATGACACCTATGAGAAATTTCCCAAAAATTTCTAAGTCTAATTCTCAACATGGACGAATGCAGACTAAATTACACCTACCCAATCGCATTGTATAAGCCAAAAACTGAATGTTGAACTTCTGCCACTTGTAACTTTCAACCTGTTTACACAAAATACCTAAAATCTTGATCATAGATGCATCTAATAGTAAAGAATAACATATTTTAACCTCTTGATCCAATCTTGTTGCATGAGCAATTCCGGACCAAAATATCAGATTAAAATATATACATTGTGTTCACCGGATTAGGGAAAATTGTCAACAATTAACGTTGGCATCAATGAAAACACATTCAAAGGGTTCCTTCTACATTATTTCAACATCTTATTTATTTACTTGTGCTTGAGTGAGAAAGTAGAGTTTGAGAGTTCATTTCTTTGAGTAGAATGTATATGATGGATGTGGGTGATGGGTAAAATCTTTGTGTGTCTTTTGGTGTTGTGTAATCTGTTGGAAGATTTGCAACATGAGCATGAAGTATGGATGGTTGTGTTGGTTGTTCCTATGTTGTCATTGATGTCAACATGGTGATAACTATATGGGAAGTCTGCTTGGTTTACCAAAAGTTTTTCTCTACCGGTAATACTCTTTTGTGATGGATCAGTGTGTTGGTATTTGAGTCCAAAATTCACCGCAAGATCTGATATGACTCTAATCTCTTAACCATGTTTTCTTGACTCATTCAAACAACTATTTCCTGGATCTTGAGACGTCTTTTGTTGTGAGCAGAAAGTTATCTCTGACAGAGTTTAACTCTGTATCCTACTATTGTTCTATGTGTGGCATACTATGTGGGAGACTCTACATTCTACTAAGGTGAACATTCTTATGTTGTAGTTTTGTTGATAGTCTCTTTGTTGGTAGCATCATGGGAAATTAATGTGTTCCCAAATCTAGAAGGTGTTTTCTTTGAGGATTATTTATTGGTTTGGATAATTGTGTTTTAGTCTTGGCTGACTCAGTGAATGCAATATATTATGAAGACTAGTTATGTTTTATGGATGATAGCTGACTTGGTATAATGCACTACATGGATAAAATGTTTAAATCTTATATGGTGTCAACGAAGAATGGTTTGATTATTTTATGTTCGTCTAATTAGGCTGACCTAATTGATGAATAAGATATACTTGTATAAATATAAGATGAAAGATAGAAGAGAGATGAGGGTATGAGAACGAGAAGGAAAAGTGAATGCGAACAGAGGAGAAGATTAGAGCCTAAATGCTTTATCAGTTGGGATCAATACAATTTTGTTGAGCGACTGTTGTGTGAGGCAATACTTCTTATTTTGAGATTTAGTGGAATTGAACCTTGCATATTGAAGGTGTATCCTATCAGTTCAATCTTTGGGTAGTGAGTCGCTATCATTGTATCTTGGTGATTAAAGCCATCTTTTGTACTCAGGCAGTAAGCCTTTTTAAGGATAGCGAGTCTTGGTAGTGAGCCCGTAATATTTTGTATCTGAATATAATATATTGTGAGTTAACCCTCACTGTGATTTTTCCCATTTTGGGTTTTCCACATAAAAATATTGGTGTTCATGTGTATGGTTGCATTGACTTGCTTCTAATGTTCTCTCTTGTTGATTCAATCAGAATTGTGATAATGGTTAAATGGATTCTAGTATGGTTTTATGGAATATTGATTCACTCCCCTCTTAGTATTCTAGATGTTCAACAATTGGTATTAGAGCTTGGTTCCTCAGAACAAGCCTAACAGCTTGAGGAAGGTCCCATAATCTGAGTATGAGAATTTTTTTTCCTTCGGAAGTAGTCTCTGTCGAATAATCAAAATAAATGGAAGTTCTGAAGGATAGGTTGATGAAAGAAAATGAGTACATTGAAAAGATGCAAAGTAAAAGTATGGAAGCATGCAATTTGTTGACTGAAGGAGAAGAAATTATCTCTAGCCTACTGCAACAATTGGATGAGAAGAAAAGAACTGAAGAATGTTAGGAAATTGAAATTCAAAGGAAGATAGATGAATGCATAAAGTTAGAAGAAGAAGCATAAATCTTGAGATCTGATCTGGAAAAGGAAAGAAGTTTTGAAGACAAATTTAAGATAAGCTCGACGATGCTTGATGAATTGATTACCTCTCAAAAACTGGAAATGGATGAGTGGTTTAGGGTTTGAGGAAGGTCATAGTTCTAAAGCAAAGAAATCCACTAGTAAGAAGATGCGGTACAAAAATAGACAAATCAAGGAGCGAAGAAGCAATTCTAAAAACATTCCTATCAAATGACATGATGCTAAAAGGTATTTATCCTTCAATGGTGTTTGTTATTTTTGCAAGAAATTTGGTCATAAGGCAAAGGACTACAAAAGTAAAGTGAATGATTCTCTATCATTCCCCAAAAAAATTCTAAGAGCAAGAAGAATGGATATAAAGTTAGTTTGTTAGATAAAAGGTAAAATGGAAAGAAGAATGTTGTTTGTTGTAAGTGCAGCAATCTAGAACACCCTGGTAGTAACAACGGAAAAAATAAAAATATCCATCTGGCGAAGAAGAATGATCAAACCTTTGATCCAAAAGAAGCAAGAAAGGAAATGAAAAGGATTTGGAGAAAGGAATCATCAGTCTTATCTATGTTGACCTCTCGTGTAGATACTCCTGTCAATTTCTAAATAAAAGTAGTGGCTAAGGGGGAGCAATCATCAGAAAATATAATAAACCCCCTCATCGGTACTTGTGTCATATCATGACAGAAGTATAATTAATGTGGTAACAAGGTTAAGGTATTTTCTCAGTGGCATGTGTAAAGGATGAAGTCTACAAAATCTGAAAGAATGGAGGCATACACAATTTTTGAGGCAATCTACTTGCAAGTTGAAGCATTTATTACAAAATTATTCGGAATGAAAGGAATAAATTTAGATAATTTTAAAGGCTTATGTATTTTCAGAGAAGCGTGCAAAGGAAGTTTAAAAGGAAATTCAGAGTTTTAGAGTTTAAAGAAGATAATAGATGGATTCAAAGCGAGCTCTGGAAGCAGGATATATGTACATTTCTTGTTGGCATTTTCAGAGGTATTCCTGTTTGCACAATCTTTTACTTATATTGCTATAGATAATTCAAAGATTGTGAATTATGTGGATAAAGCTAGGTTGAAGAGATATTTGAGGAATGTGTCGGAAGAGTCTATTGGTGCATTCTCTTGCATCCCTCTAAGAGTGTTTCCTACATAAGATATCTATGTATTTGTTTATAGTAAGATTGAAGAGATGTCATCAGTTCAGTTGAACGTGCTTTGGGAAAGTGAATTGAAAGAGAGCCATGATGCCTACAGAGTATTAGTTGAGAAAAAATTGGATGTTTGGAGGAAAGTTCCCTTGTTTGAGTTTGAGAAGAAGTATATTCGAATAGTGTTGAGTAGAATTCATGATGAATATTTGTGGATAAATGAGGTGCATTTAATTTCTGGAGAATCTATTAGAGATGTAACTGGTTTGTGTTCCTCTAGACCAGTTCCCAAATTGAAGGCTATGGATGAGAAAGAAATAATTGAGGTTACAGGTGCGAGTTCTAAAGGGAAAGAGATTGATTTGAGGTCGATTGTTGATCTGGTAATAAGGTATGTTGCTATGGTCATCGGTCACAAAGTTTGTATCCCTAACAATGACCTTATAGTCTCTACTGTTGTGGTGCATATTGTTGTTGATATGGTAATAAGAGGTATGGCAGTGATCCCACAATACTGGTTTACAATTTTTGGCCAAACTAGACACTGAAATATTTTTTTCTAACTAAATCTTCACTTTCGGGCACCTATAGCGTCTAAACCGTGAGGAATTTGAAGATGATGCAAACTAGTGAGTTGTGACATTTTGTCTGTAGATTCTAAATATATATTTTTTTAAAAAAATTGGAATTAGATTGCACTTCTTTTTCCATCTCCTTCGAAAACTAGTTCTTTTCAATAAACATCATTTTTAAGGAGTGACACTCACCGTATACAACATAATTTTTTTTCCATGAAGGATAAAATTCTAATTATTTTGAATTTAGATTTGTAACTACGATATCTATTGCTTCCAATTGGTCTCATAGTGTTTTATTGAATATTTTTTCCTTAATCAAGTTTTGAAGTCAAACCAATTACAATTCAGACATAGGCGGACCGTATACAGCGTAACTTTTTTTGTATGTATCAAAATTCAAAATTTTTTTGTTGGATCAAGGACTTCAATATTTGGTGCACTCATATTTTTCAAATTTATTTTTTGAGAGTCTGCTATTTTTCCACATGTGAAGAACAAAGAGATTGATTTTTGGTGAAAAACCTATGTTTAATAAAACTAAAAAAAAAATACATAATAAAACCAAAACATATTAAAATTATATTCGTTGGATAGCTCGTTCTGAGAAATACCATCATCCAGTTGGGTCTGTGAAGTCTCATCCATTTTCATCCTCAACCCGAGCTTCAAAGGGAAAAATTTTGGAGTTTTTTTGGGCTAGAGGGTGAGAAGATGGGAGAAGGGGGGTTGGGGCGAACCGGGGGGGTTTGAGCGAACCCCCTTTCAAAAAAGGTTTTTCTTTGATTTTGTTGTGGGAATGGTGGGCTTGGGGTATTTAGTGGGTTCACTCGAACCTAGGTTCTAGTGAACCCTCTTTTGGTTTGCTCAAACTTGGGTTCTAACGAACCCTCTTTTGGTTCGCTCAAACCAATAAGTTCGTTCGAACCCCAAAAACCAAAATTTTTGGCATGGGGTAATTTTTTGCAACTTTTCCTTCCTCACTCGAATTGTAAACCACATTTGTGGGTTTACCCATGGAATATGACTTGTGTGAATTACTTCGTATACATCTTTTGAAGAATTTAAAGGAGATCAAGAAGAGTAAGAAGAATATATTCTAGTATGGCAATTTGGTTGTTTGTTTACTCTTTTAATTTTTGAGAGAATTATCGGTAATAGGAAGGATATAATGGTCAAATTCAGAGCCTATTGTCTATCCAATTAGGAACTTCATGATAAATCTTGGTAGTTCAGATGCACAAGAGATTTCCCTTGATGCATTCTTTGGAACATTTCAAATGAAGATGAACAAAAGGTTTAGGATTCTAGTAAGTGTTGTGGAAAGGTACTCCAAAAGCATAATTTTTCTTATGTCTACAGATTTATGTCACATGGAAGCAGTTGAATCAAGGTTAGTTTGGGTATCTGAATTGGATTATGAAGTGTCAGAGGTTGAAGTTGATAAATATGCTAAAATTCTTTTGGAAAGCCCTAAGGACCTCAATGTAGAAGGTACCTCTGGTAGCATGACCGAAAGAGGGAATAAAAGGAAGAGTGTTGTTAAGAAAGAAGGTGCAGAAGAAAGTAAGCTTGAACATGAGAATGAAAGAATAAATATTCAGAGAGCTTTGGAAGAATTGAAGAAGTTTATTCTCGATGCTAATTTTGATTCATCTATTTTTTGTTGTGGAGAATCTTCGTAGCATGATTAATTCTTTGAAGGTCTACATCTCCAGACTTGAAATGTCTGTTGGAATTAGTTCTGATGAAGGAAATTTGAAAGATATCAAAGGAAAATGTGTGAATTCACATGATCAAGTAATGAAGGAATTGGAGAGTGTACAAGGTTGTGAAAAAGAGGCACAAGAACTACTTTCTTTTTGCGTAGATTGGTCTGGCAGTACACTGGATATGAGAAATGAGATAAGGATGAGTGAGTCCCGGTTGAGTACTCAAGCAGATGCATATAGGTTAGCAAAAGTTAAAGATAATCAGAGGTGGTCCTACATTGTGCAGCTTTAGGATAAATTCTTCTCTCTACAGGATCAAAGGAGAGATGTCATCAAGAAATTTGTGGCACTCAGAGACATGATTAGACTCAGACATACTTTTGTTTCTAGTGCTCTTGGTTGTATTGGTGAATTATCAGAGATTTATCTTAGTCCCAATACTTTAATAGATGGTGTAGAGTCCTTAACTAAAATCGTGTTATTATACAAGACTCTTAGTGCAAAAGTTTCATTGGAATAAGGTAAAGTGTTGTGGAAGGCTATCCTGGAGAGTCTCAGAGGTTCTTCTTTAGGTTAATTCAAGGTTGTGTTCATATATTTTTGGTTACATTTTGATGCATATTTACATATATATCAGACCCCTTCCTTTGTCATTGATGTCAAAGGGGGAGAGATAAAGAGATAAAGAGATGGAGAAACAAAGGAAAAACATTTTTTGGAAGAACCGTTTTGATAGTGGGAGTAGTTAGAGTATTCAGTTGCGGCATACTGGAAAATGTTTTTGTCATGCATGTTGCCATCAATGCCAAAGGGGGATATTTTTGGAAGCTTTGCAACATGATCATGAAGTATGGATGGTTGTGTTGGTTTTTCCTATGTTTTCATTGATGTCAACATGGTGATAACTATGTGGGAAGTCTGCTTGGTTTACCAGAAGTTGTTCTCTACCGGTAATACTCTTTTGTGATGGATCAGTGTGTTTGTATTTGAGTCTGAAATCCACTGCAAGATCTAATATGACTCTGATATCTTAACCATGTTTTCTTGACTCATTTAGATAGTTATTTCTTGGATCTTGAGACGTCTTTTGTTGTGAGTAGAAAGTTATCTCTGATAGAGTTTAACTCTGTATCCTACTATTGTTTTGTGTGTGGCATACTGTGTGGGAGACTCCACATTCTACTAAGGTGAACATTCTTATGTTGTGGTTTTGTTGATAATCTCTTTGTTGGTAGTATGATGGGAAATTAATGTGTTCTCAGATTAAGAAGGTGTTTGCTTTGAGGATTATTTATTGGTTTGGAGAATTGTGTTCTAGTCTTGGTTGACTCAACGAATGAAATATATTATGAAGACTGCTTATTTTTTATGGATGATAGCCAACTTGGTATAATGCACTACATGGATAAAATGTTTAAATCTTATATGGTGCCAACGAAGAAGATTTTGATCATTTTGTGTTCATCTAGTTAGGCTGACCTAATTGATGAATAAGATATACTTGTATATATATAAGATGAAAGATAGAAGAGAGGTGAGGGTATGAGAGCAAGAAGGAGAAGTGAATGTGAACAAAGGAGAAGATCAAATCCTAAATTTTTTATCAGTTGGGATTAGCACAATTTTGTTGAGCGACTATTGTGTGAGGCAGTACTTCTTATTCTGAGCTTTAGTGGAACTGAACCCTGCACATTGAAGGATCAGTTCAATCTTTTGGTTGTGAGGCGCTATCATTGTATCTTGGCGGTTAGCCATCTTTTGTACTTAGGCAGTGAGCCTTTTTAAGGACAGTGAATCCTGGTAATGAGCCCCATAATATTTTGTATCCGGATATAATATATTATGAGTTAACCCTCACTGTGTTTTTTTTCCATTTTGGGTTTTCCACGTTAAAATACTAGTGTTCATGTGTATGGTTGCATTGACTTGTTTTTGTGTTCTCTCTTGCTGATTCAGTCAAAATTGTGATAATGGTTAAATGGATTTTAGTATGGTTTTATGGAATACTGATTCACCCTCCCTCTTAGTATTTTGGATGTTCAACATAATCATTAATGATAGTTTATTATGATTTGTCTTGCTCAAGGGAATGGATAGAGCCTTGAAATAGCTTGATGACACCATTTATGGTAGGGTGGAGAGCAAGTTGTGCCCAATGGTATGTTTCTTTGAAGTCTCATATTTATATTCATAAGGATGGAATAAAACAAGTTTCTTACATTGGTATGATGTTAGATTTAGCTCTTAAATTATTGTGGAAGGATTATTGGTGTCAATAACCCCTCGAAGATCCTATTTTGTAATGCATTAATGTACAGAAAAGTTGAGACCTAGATATTGTTGTTACTATAAGATTTTAAAAAAATGTGCTTTAATGTTTCAAGTTTAAGTAAGAAGCATGAAATTTATTGTGATGGCCAAAGATGGTTTAAATGCACCTTTGTGACTTTGTTGTAATTGAATAAACAAACGGTATATTAATTTAAGACACAATATAGGATTCAAATTTATTGAATAATTATTTTCAATACTTAAAAAATGACGCTTGTTTTCTTACCTACAAGATAGAGATGAAAGTAAAATTGTATGAAATATATGGGTTAATATTTTCACTAGTTTTGAAATCTATAATGGAGCTTAAGACAAAGATATATGCAATGAAAGCATATATTAAATCATAGTCTCATTTTCTTGAAAAATAAAATATAATGTAGATTACTAAACATAGACTACCCAACTATTAATTTTGGTTAAGGAAACATACGTTCATGTTGAATGATCATCCTTAAAGATATTTAAGGATACCTTCTTAGATTTATACAATCATATTTAAGATGTATCTAATTGAATACACAAAATAGAATTTACTAAACAAATTATTTCATAGATATGAGAATATATATATATATATTTGATAAAGCATATATATGAGATATATATAAATTTTATACAGTAAGAAAAAGAAATCATTCATTAAATATATATACTTTATTTAAGTATATGATACTTATATATATATGATATATATTAAATATGTATATATATATATTATTTTAATAAAATATTGATCGTATAATAAATAAATTAAATATAAAAAATAATTTATTAGAAGTATAAAATAAAATAATAATAATAATGGGGACAACGGACAAGGTTTACCCTTGCCGCCACACCCTGTTAAGGAGCCAAGCTCCCAAGGGGTCACGGTCCCCTGTGGTTCAAGGCCCATAGGGAGGTCTAGGAACCCTCTATGGGAGGAGGCCTCAACATGGGTTGTCGCCTACTCACGCATTGGGGGGGTAAGGCGGGCAACGAAAAACCCAATAAAATTATGTCATTTAAAAAATAAATAATGTATAACAATAGTAATATTGCTTCTGCAAATATCTTTTACAACTGATAAAAAAATGATAAGTAAATGAATCTACGACTTGTATAAATCAAGTTTTAAAATAGATTTATTCCAAACAAAAATACATATATATACAAACATTTAAGCATGTGTTGTTGTAGAACCTATTGCTTGTCTACCACGAATTCATAAATGGGTAAACTGTTTCTCCCCCTTACCTGAAAATGTCATTAATGCATATATAAGACCCACATGGTGAATGTACATACACAACAAAATAAATACCAGTTGAAGAAGTAGAAATATATAAACCTACATAAAATAAATCTTGCTAGAAAGAAAACATGGAATCAAGGACAAAAGAAAAAAAACAACAAATAGAGGGTTCACTACAGATTCATTACTCAGAAAAAAAAAAAAGGGAAATTAGATAAAATAACAAATGAAAATAAAATGGAGATTCAATCCTACTCTTCTTTTTTCTTTACTTACAGATAAAAAAAATATGGTAAATTCCTTAAATGTAAATCCTTAAAGCATTAGGGAAACTTCTAGAGTTACCCTAGATCCAAGGGTGAGGACATATCAAATCTCATCTAATGGATGAGATTTAGTCCTCACTAACTAAATTTTAAAGTGTTCTTTAATGTTTAAATTGGATTTTTTTTAAGTGCTCTTCAAGATTTAAATTGGATATTTTAATTTAAAGAGATAAAAATAATAATGTTCATAATGTAAAACAATGGGGTGAAATGTAACTTATATTTACCATTATTAAGATTTGTTTTCATTTTCATTTTTATCTTACTTAATGGAGATGTCACTACTAGTAATATTTATCTCAGTTTGATCCTATTTTTATATTGGAATGGGATTTCTTATATAGGATGTTTATAAGGGATAAAATAAATCAAAAAATTGACATCAAGAGATTTGACTTTGTAGTTGAAGAATATTAAATAAAAATTACTTCTTTTGATTTCATTTGAACTTAAGTTGTGAACTTGAAATTAATCAAGAAATTATAGTAGTTAATCAATTAAAAGCAAAAAATAAAATAAATGAAATGAGCATTTTAAATGATCAAATAATTATGGAATAAGTAAGTTATTAACGTAAACATCCAAGGAGGAATTTTAGTAAAACCTTTGGAAAATTAAAGGAAGCATTAGCAAGAGCAATTTTTTTTTTTCTGACTAATAATTCAAATGCTCAAAATTAACACCATGAGATATTCTAATTTATTAATGTGTGATAAATACCCAAATATTTGATATACGAACATGATAAGAGTTAAGTCAAATATTATGGTGATGAATATAGTTCTAATTAATCAACTATTTGATGCAAACCCTAGAGGAGTTGTTGTTTGATGGAAAGGGAAACTCTCCCTTTCAAATCTAATCACAAACACACATAAAACACTATGCAAGAAGGCAGAAAATTAACTTGAAACATATAAAATGGAAGAGAAATTTATAACATGTATTAACTTCAAAATCTAAAAATGAAATACATTAACATGGAGCTCACATGCTCCCTTACAACATGGGCTTCACACGTACAAAAATCTACAACTCAACATTTTGGCTTCATTCTGACAACATCTGGGTATGCAACCACAATTTCTCCAAAAGCCCCCTTCTCCAAATGAGCAAGCATCATTATATATAAATTGTGTGACAACAAACCACCATTGGTTTCCCAAAAAAACCTCCACAAACCACCAAGAAATCCAGCACCCAAATTGAGGAGAGATAAGAAAATAAAATATAAAATGATTCATTGCCTTCACCACATTCACATGGGTGCCTAACTTTTGGCCAATCACCTTGGTCAATTATGACACCTCCTTTGACTTGCGATGGCCTCGACGGCTCCAAATACGATCATGAAACAACATGCAAAGATTATGGCATAAACATGCAATTACATGCAAGGCATGCAATTGAACATGCAAGCACATGCACCCCAAGTGGTCCCCACCAAGAATGGGATGCCCAAGAGGGGTATTTTCCGAAATTTGCCTTAGAAAATATTCATAAATGCATAATTCCCACCAAAGTTACAATTACAATTTCATCCCAAGGGAAATTACAAAGTTGCAAATCAAAATATTTATTCTCCTAACCTATAATCCCTTATTAAAAATAAACCAATTAAAATAAAAAAAATTTGGTAACACAAGATTGTCATTTCACCTTGGATGCTCCTGCATCAGACACCCAAGGTAGAAGAAAAGTGACCCTGTCACTCCTCAAGAGGATAACCAAGACAATTAACCTCAACTTCTAATAACCAAGATGAGTCCTCAATAGGCCTCCTAATCCATTTAACCAAGTACTCCATATATTGATTATTTCTTGTACTCCTACTCACCCTGTTGTCTACTATTGACTCTATCTTTTCCTCCTTTGGAGTAGGTGTTGATATATGAATTGGTTCACCTGTTATACCTTCATCACTTTCAGCTTCATGAAACTTTGTTAGATAAGAAATATTTAATATAGGTGAAATATTAAGTTCACTAGGAAACTCTACTTCATATGCATTACCTGAATCATGCCTACTCACAATTTTGCAAGGCCCAAACTTCTTCATTTTTAGCTTGTTATAAGTACCAACTGGAAATATTTCTTTCCTCAAGTGTACCATTACCTCATCACCAACCTAAAACTCCTTATGTCTCCTCTTCAAATCAGCCTTGGACTTGTACTAAAAATTCATTTTATTGATGTGTTTTCTTACCCCTTCGTGTATGCTCTTTATGTGATCAACAAATTCGTCTACTTCCACACTTTTCTTATCAACATTATCAATCTTTTTTAGATCTGAAATAAATCTTGGGTTTTTTCCATAAAAAAATTGGAATAGTGACTTACCAGTACTTCTATTCACTGATTTGTTATATGTAAATTTTGCTTGAGGTAGAATCAAATCCCACTCCTTTGGCTTGTCTCCAACTAGGCACCTCAACAAATTACCCAAGCTCCTATTCACCACCTCTGTTTGGCCATTTGTTTGAGTATGGTAGGCTAAGAAAAACTTTAAATCAGTCCTTAGCTTCTTCCATAATGTCCTCTAAAAGTATCCCACAAAATTTGTATCTCTATCTGAAGCAATACTCTTCGGAAGACCATGTAGCCTCACTATCTCTTTGAAAAACAACTCTGCAACATGTACAACATCATTATTCTTTTTACATGGAATGAAATGAACCATTTTAAAAAACCTATCTACGACCACATATATTGAATCATATCACCTTTGAATCCTTGGCAAACCCCAAAAAAAGTCCATACTAATCTCTTCCCATGGCCTCTTAGGTACCAGTAAAGGTTGATATAAACCTGTGTTTTGACTAATTCCTTTAGCCACTTGACAAAATCTACAACCTTGCACATATTTTTTCATATCTTGCTGCAGCTGAGGCCAATAATATTTTTCTCCCACAAGTGCTATGGTTTTATCAAAATTGAAATGTCCTACAAGTCCTCCACTATGTTTTTCCTTAATCAAATTCATTTTGATTGAACTTCTTCTTGCAAGGTATGCACCCTTGGTCTCCTTGTGTTATGTAGAAAAATTCTCAGGTTTATGACATGGCTTAACTTCCTCCCATGGATTCATTAACTCTGGCGATTGTATCAGGCATTAACGAGTTGATCTTTTGATGCAACAACAACCATATGTGCAACACTTCTAGGAATACATAACTTATTACCTTTGAACAACATACCATCTTGGATCAAATAATCCAACCACTTGGTTCCATCAGAAGCAATAGGCTCTTTGCAAGCCTTCCAACCCTCTCCAAAACCTGTATCTTCTCCATCCAACTCCTTCAACTCATTGAATCCAACAACCTCAACCTGCATTTCAATCAACAAACCTTGCCTTCTACTCAAAGCATCTACAACCCCGTTAGACTTCCCACTTCTATGTTTCAAAACAAAAGTGTAACTTTGCAAGAATTCTACCAATTTCACATGCCTCTAATTTAACTTCCCTTGACTACTCAAATATTGAAGTGCTTGATGATCAGTTAACAAAACAAAATCCTTAGGTAAAAGATAGTGTATCCACTTTTTCAATGCTTGCACAATAGCATAAACTCCTGATCATACACTGAATATTTTTTTTGCATAATTTAACTTCTCACTAAAGTAAGCAATGGTTTTACCTTCTTGAATTAGGACAACTCAAATCACATTACAAATTGCATCACAATCAACTTGCAATACCTTTTTTGAATTTGAAAGTGCTAAAATAGGCTACTTCATCACTTTGTCCTTCAATAGATCAAAACTTATTGCTGCCCCTGTAGTCCATCATAAATATATTTTGTCCCCTCTCATGGTCTTAGTTAGTGGTGCACAAATACTACTGAAACATCTAATAAACTTCCTATAAAAATTTTCCAAACCATGAAATGATCTCATCTCTGTAGCACTTCTAGGTGTAAGCCATTCTAAGATAGCTCTCACCTTTTTTGGATCCATCTTGATTCCTTCTCCTAAAACAAAGAAATCCAAGTACACCAACTCCCTCTTTATAAAGCTACATTTATTCAAGTTAATGAGAAACTTCTCTTCTCTCAACTTTTCAAAATCAAATATGATATGCATCAAATGTTGTTCTAGTGTCTTACTAAATATCAATATGTCATCTAGATAAACAATAGCAAATCTGCCCAAAATCTCTTTCAATACCTCAAACATCAATCTCATAAATGTACTAGGAGCATTGGTTAGTCCAAAAGGCATGACCAACCATTCATACAAACCTTCTTTGGTCTTGAACGTTGTCTTTTTTACTCATCTCTTTCTCTAATTTGGATTTGATGATAACCACTCTTCAAGTCAATCTTGGTGAAGTATTCAGCCCCACTCAAACAATCCATGATATCATCCATTCTCGGTAATAGAAATCTGTATTTGATGGTGATCTTGTTTATAGCCCTTGAATCCATTCACAACCTCCATTCTCCCCCTTTCTTTGGTGCCAAAATAGTAGGCGCTACACATGGACTTAGGCTCTCCCTAATCAAGCCTTTCTATAATAATTCTTGAACTTTCTTGTTCAAATATTCACTCTCTGTTGGATACATTATATGGGCTGCTTTGTTAGGCAAACTTGCTTCTGGTATCAAATCAATTTGGTGACTTATCTTCCTCATAGGTGATAGCCCCTCAAGTGCATTATTTGAAATAATCTCTTGAAATTATTGCAACAAATCTGCAACTTCCTTTGGAACATTCCACCAATTCTTGGTTAGCTTTAGGAATCAAAGTAAAACAAACTTTCTCATTCTTCATACCATCTAAAATTTTCCTTTCATCCACTAAACAAACTCTTGCATGACCACAAACTTAAACCAAGTCTTCTATCAAAGGCTTCAATATATGTTTCACTCCATCCTTAGTTATTGTGTATGTATTAGCACAACCATCATGCATTGCCTTCTTATCATACTACCAAGGATTTCCTAACAAAATATGACATGCATCCATAGGAACTATATCACACAATATTTCATCAAAATAACCACCTATTTTAAATTGTCTTGTACCCATGTTATTTGGTACGGATTCGGGTGCTTCTTGCTCTCTAGCTTCAATTTTATCACCATTTCTTTGGATACCAAGTTATCTATGCTTCCACTATCTATGATGGCATTACAAGCCTTCCCTTCACATTTGCATCTTGTCTTGAATAATCTCTTTCTTTGAGCTGGTTTGTTTTCCTCATTCAACAACACTCTTCTTGTCATCAGGACTTCACCTCCTTCTACTTCTTTTGAATGTGATGAGCATGCATCCACCTCATTGATGTTTTCTACTCTATTCTAATTTTCTTCTCTTTTATTGGTCCTTTCTTGATTATGAGGGCAGTCATATGCTTTGTGTCCCTCTTCTCCACATCAAAAATAGATTTCATGAAAGCCATCTCTTTCGAATCCTCTACTTGATCTTCCTCTACCTCTTGGATTTTGATCTCTGGGAGGGTAATAATTTTTTGATCTCTAATTTTTGCTACTACCTTGGTCTTCAAACTTATGATTTTTTTTATCTTCATCATAATTTCTTCCTCCACCTCTTCCACCACGACCTCTTCCTCTTTGTTTTCTCTCAAAGTTTATGTTCAATCTTTCTTCAACTTTCAATGCAAATTTGTATGCATCCTCAATGGTGTACATTATCACTAATGCCAACTCTTCTTGTATGCTTGGCTTTGACCCATTGATTTAACATGATATTTTCTCCTTGTTTTCTTTAGAGTGTCTTGTTCTTATCAAAACTTTGTCAAATTCTTATCAAAACTTTGTCAAATTCTTTTGTGTATTCTTTCATAGTTCTTGTTCCTTGTCTCAAACTTTGCATCTTTTTGAGTATCTCCAACTCATAGTCTAATGGAATAAATTATCTTTTCTACCATTTTATCCCATCTAGAATTTTTTTATTTCTCTCTTATTCCTCTTTCAAGTTGAATTTCCTTCCACCAAATAGTAGCATGCCCTTTTAGTTTTTTTTTTTCAAACCTCACCCTATGAGGGTCTTCAATCTCTTCAAACTCAAAGAATCCCTCCATGTCATTAATTTAATCTATCAACTCTTATGGATTCAATCTTCCACTAAATTTTGAAACCTCCATCTTAGGATTCTTTCCAATTTTTGCAATAGTTCTCAAAAATTTGATTTCTCTAGGATCCATTTGATCATGTTCTTTCTCTTCAAATTCCTCTTTAGCTTCATCTTCATTATCATCTTCTCTACACACATCTCTTATGTGAATCTCTTCCTGCAAAACCTCAACATGCCTTCTTAGAGCTCTAAATTCATCTCTTGTAGGATCTCTTCCTCTTCCTATACCTCTACCTCTAACACGTTGGTCTTGTTGCAAAATACCTCTCTTCAACACTTTGTTTACAAACTCAAAATAACCTACTCTGATACCACCAATGGAAAGGGAGAATATCCCTTTCAAATCTAATCACAAACACACATAAAACACTATGAAAGAAGGCAAAAAAATAACTTGAAACACATAAAATGGAAGAGAAATCTGTAACATGTATTAACTTCAAAATCTGAAAAATGAAATACATAAACATGGAGCTCACATGCTCCCTTACAACATGGGATTCACACAAAAAAAAAATCTACAACTCAACATTTTGGCTTTATTCTGACAACATCTGGGAATGCAACCATAACTTCTCCAAAATCCCCCTTCTCCAAATGAGCAAGCATAATTATATAGAAATTGTGTGAGAAAAAACCACCATTGGCTTCCCAGAACAACCTCCACAAACCACCAATAAATCCAACACCCAACTTGAGGAGAGATAAGAAAATAAATATAAAATAATTTGTTGCCTTCACCACCTTCACATGGGTGCCTAACTTTTTTCCAATCACCTTGGTCAATTATGACACATTCTTTGACTCCCGATGGCTCGGACAGCTCCAAATACGGTCATGCAACAACATGAAAATATTGTGGCACAAACATTCAATCACATGCAACCCAAGTGGTCCGCACCAAGAATGGGATGCCCAAGAGGGGTACTTTCCCAATTTAGAAAATATTCATAAATGCATAATTCCCACCAAAATTACAATTACAATTTCATCCCAAGGGAAATTAAAAAGTTGCAAATCAAAATATTTATTCTCCTAACCTCTAAGCTCTTATTGAAAATAAACCAATTAATATAACAATATTTTTGGTAACACGAGATTTCCATTTCACCTTGGATGTCCCTGCATCATTGTTTTAATCATTTTAGGTAAGTGTGACAAATTCAAAACATAGGCTTGGAAAATAGAGTATCAATAAGATTTTGAAACATTAGCTATACTGAATTGTATGGTTTGTCATTACATGAATCATCCCAATTATTATCTTAAGTCATCCTAATAAAAGGAGATAATAGATTATTCGAGTTGGGTGAAATCAGGTTATGACATTAATTGGGTGTCGAATGTTTATGGTCAATCGATTTAACTCTAGATTGTAATCCACATCTTACAAGGAAGTTTGACGAATGGGCTGACCCCCTTGGAGTTAATCATATCTGATTTAGTCAAAGTACATTATGGAGTTAATATTTGAATCGGTAATAAATATAAGATAACAAGTTTTGGAACATATTAATTCTCTTAACATCTTGATAAATAGAACCCATGAGTATCTAGCTATTTTACATTCAAATTTAAATAACTAGATTGATACCTACCTTAAAGATTTTAATCCCCATGGGGGTACAAAAGATAATTGATCCTTATCAAACCTGATTGAACCTAAGATGTTAAATTAATAATTGTAGACCCCTGGTTATTGGAATCAAACTGATGCCTATGGTAATCTAGTCAACCTTGGGAGGGTGTAAGGGTTCGTGTTATGAGGAGGCCCTAAGTTTGTGACTATTTAATGAAACAATTAAAGTTAACTTCTACACTTAAGTTAAGAGGTGATTGCACAAGGAGTGCAACTCTTATCATGTTTAGTGTTACACCTCAAACACTTAGAGTGGTAATTAGCTTAATTAATGTATTAAAAAAATTGTCAGGTTTTCTTACAAAAATTTTGGGCATGACATATATAATATTTTTTGTGTAAAATATCACCCTGTAGAGAAATATGTGAATATATCATGCAAAATATAATCATTTGAAAATAACATTATAGGTATGGATGAAATATATTATCATTAAATATCATGCAATATTTGTGGTAGTAAGTAAAAGTAGTATGAAATTACAATGTAAGATATGAACATCAAAAAATGATGGCATGAAATTGCATAGAAATGGTAGTAGCAATGGTAAGTGTACTATCCTAGGTGAATAATGATGTCATAAAATACATTGTAAGACATCCCATCAAGGTGGAGTGATCCTACATCTTATATAAAAATTATACATAATGGTGGTTTAGATGTTTAATTTTAATAAGATCTTTAAGTTACTTTTTGTCCATAGTGGACAATTTGTAAGCACCCAATTCATAACTTTTAGTAATAATATAAGGCTCTAACCAATTTGATAGAAAACAATTATTTTCTCTTAAATTTCTATTTTTTATTCTCTTCGAGGAATAAGAACTCCAACCTTAAATTTGTGATAAATAATCCATCCATTTTAAGTATATTTGAGTTGTTACTAAATGTGAAAATTTTCTATCATTTGCATGTATTGCACTAAGTTATTTGAGCACTTGTGAGTGTTGCTCTCAATATTTATTTCATTAATAATTACTTGAAGGGAACTCTCAAACTGATGAATTAATAATTCAAGAGGTATGTTACCTCAACACTATATACTAATGAGTAAGGAGTGTAGCTTGTGGATGTAATTATAATATGATAATTCAAAAATACAAGGTTGAATTGAGAATTCTATACAATTTTATGCCTTCATAGTTTTACATGCATGGGATTTGTTCAATTATCGTATTCATTACTTTCACTTGGTTATTTATTTGTGGGTAGTATAAAGAATTTTTATTATATATATTTTTTTCTTAGCTTATTTCCTTCATGATTTTTGAAATTGTAATGACCCCACTACTAAGACATTCAAAAACCATGAATAATTCCTAAAAGTACACATTTTCCTAGGTAAATCAAACCAATTGCATTTTCACTAAAACATGTATTTTAGTCTTATTATTACACATTTTATAAAAGAATTAGATTCAATGTACTCAATTAACCCCTCTAATTTATAAGTTATATAACACCATTGAATTTAAAGGTACAAAGAAGAACATATAACCTAAATAATTGAGTCGTTTTAGTATTAAAAATAAGATAGATGTAACATTTCTAAAATAAAATGTATTAAATCAAGAAATATAGATATAATAATACCACCTTCTAGATTTTTTTATAACTGTTACTTATTCATCTATAGTTCATGCAAGTATTTACTCCTAATCCTTCTTGTTTAATATTGTTCAAAACGTAATTCATGTTATGATGGAAAACCATTATTCCTATATTTAATAACCTAAATCATATGAAAATTATTCTTTCATAGGTCGCCTACATATTTGTATCCATAGATCAACATTACATGTAATTCTTCCCTTTTAAATTTTTAGTATGTTTGGTATATTTGATAAATTCATTAATTTCATTTTCATAATTCTTTTTACCATTATATTCACCCAAATATAATTTTGAAACCTTAAATAGCTATTTATAAACTAAATGAGGCATGATATCAAAATAGATATTCTTTTGAAAATATAATCAAGGATTTGTTTAGGCAGTAGTATTTCTTATGTACCTATTGTCAATTATCCACATATTAAAAAATAATAATAATCATATTTTAAATAAAAAATATTAATATCTCTCAAATGATGGCTAGGTTTAAAGTGAAATATATTTTTCATAGCTACACTAAATCTCATAAAATCTCTCTTACGTTTTTTTATTATGAGAAATTTGAGTTTTCCCAAAAAATTAAGCCATAAACTAGTTAAAATCTTGATAATTTTATTTTAAAAATAAAAAACATCAATAGGTCATAAGACCACTTAAAATTTATGAGAATCTCATCACAATTGTACTACAATCCTTATAATTCTCAAAAATATCAATTTGTCTCCTAGTGTAGCAAAATAATTTTCACATGCTCATAAAACATGAATCACAAGGAATTTATAGAATCTAAAACATGTAATTTTTCTATTTCTTCTAAGTAAAACTCAACAATTATAAAATATTTAAAACACAAAGTTCAAATCCCTTAGTTTAATCAAAACCACAAGCTAGAATATGCTTTCCTAAAATAGTTTTTCAATTGTAATTTCTCAAAATTGATCATACAACATGAACAATAAAACTTTTGGAAGAAAACTATGTATAGATTTTTCTCCTAAACCTTTTGGATCACACTTTGTGATCCATCATCAAGATGAGGATTACATTGTTTCAATATAGTAGAGATGACTCCTAAAATAGAAAAATAGAATAAATCAACATATAAAATAAGCATCTTAAGGGAGGATCTAGATTCAATGACATAAGCACAAAAAGGTATACTCAACCATTGGATCTAGACCCTCCCTTAGGACCCTTATTATTTTTGTTGATATATTCTCCTTTTTTCCACATATAAATTATTGTGTTGTGGTATGAATGATATTTATGTTATTTTTATTTAGTTTCTATAAATATTGCAAATATCTAAAAAGTTTTTCATAATTCTCCTCTCAAGATTAGTGTAGGAAGTTGTTTAGCTACTTTAGCTTCCTTACAAATGTATCAACCTTATGTGTTTAGGTATATAAATACTATATTACAAGAACAAGAGTTCATTGATTGGGCATAGTTGTTCAATGATAACCTTCATGCTCAATTGACCATAGTCACTACTAATAGGAAGTTCATAATGACATCTTACATAGTTTATATGTTGGCAAGATAAGCATTTTTTCTAGGCTTGACTACTAGAGAGGTATTAAGAAAAGGAGATGGATAAATTTTTTATGGGAGAATTATCTATAGTTAGAGTATAAAGAAGCCAAAAAAATTATAAGAGAGTTAATGCTTCATTTATTTTCCATATAATTTTAAACTCTTTGGTAACCAAGAGGTTAGAATTTCTTTATAATCAAAAGCATATTATATTAGGTTGGGTACATTGGTTTTTCCAATTCCTAAAGTCAACATACATTAGAATAATAGGATTTATTGGAGTTTTGATGCAAGAGAATCCTTGGTTGTAAAGCAATCATGTATCAACCAAAAACATTTATTTTCTTGCATTTCAGTCTGTAGTAGTTTCAACATTTCATTCAGCATTTTACCACATTATCATTTCACAACTCACAAAGCAAGATACAACATCTACATGACATCATCTACATCATATCCAGATTTCAAATTATTTGCATTTGTTTGAAGATATATCTAGATATGATGTAGATGATATATTTGGATATGATGTAGATTTAATGGAGCATCATACAAGCATTTTGGGTCCAAGGGGATCTTCTTGGAGATTTGTAATCTGTTTCATTTCATAGAGAATTATGTTTTATGTTTTGAGGCTGACCTATATGCTTGATCATTCATTGGGGTTTGTAAACCATTGAGGCTGATGTGGACCATTGTTGGAGCTGGAGATTCATATTTAAGATCAATTATAATTCACTAAAAGTTAGTATTCAGTAGTGGATAGATAGTTTGCAAGTATTTTAGATCAGTAATTACAATAAGGCCTTTGGCCAGTTATAATGTTGAATGCCCTTGCAGCAAGCCTGTGGACCCTGGTTATTCACCCATGAGGCATATGTTGCATGTAAGATTAACAATTCAATAAAGATCTATGTTTGCAGAATATTTTCTTGTGTTATTTCCATGGTGTCGACTCTATGTTACACGGTTGGACAATTCTTTTTGGACCCTCCGTCTGTGACTACACCAAGTGGTATCAGTGCGATTTTATGAGTCCTAAAGGCATTCCTTGTGGTGAAAAGATTGTTGACTTAAGACAGAATGTATGTGTTTTCAACTGATCACCAACTATGAGGCAGTTGAAACCTTTGTAGCCAGATTGTCGAATCGAGGTAGTTGCATCGGGTCTAAGGAGAGAGATGTCGCCAAGGAGAACACCAACTATAGAAAATGCCATTAGAAGAATGGATGAGATGTTGGAAATGATGTAAGCAATGCGAGTTCGATTACACACTATTGAGGAAGATCAAAGGCGAGACCTATACCCTAGACATGAGGATGAAAGTGATGATGACCTAGATCATGCTGCAAATCAAATTGAAGAATCCCTAGATAAAGAAGAAGAAGAATCATATCCGATGAAGATGTTGAAAGCTATTTCAAAAATTGGTAAGCAACCTAGGATTGAAATTCAAAATTATGTGATAAATTTAAACCCTGAAGAATTGATTGATTGGATCAATGATATGGAAGAATACTTTGAATATGAAGAAATTGAAGATCCAGAAAGAGTGAGATTTGCAAAAAAAAGGTTGAAAGGTCATGTTGCTTTATGGTGGAAATAAGTTCAATTGGATAGGAATAGATGAGGAAAGGATAGAATGGTGACAAAGCTGAAGAATCAATTTCTAGTGAGATATATATCTAACTTTTTCTCCTATATACTAGACATATGTAACAATTAGTTATCCACATATTTTGGTGAGATGGAACACATACCATATAGATGTTCATGAAAATTTCCATTTATGGAGGCAACCTTCATCCTTGGATAAATAGTATTTTTGAAACTATTATTACCTATATTTTTAACTTGTAGTATATTGGTGTGATTTCACCATTTTTGCATTGATTGAGTAGATTCATTGGGATCACTCATATAGGTCAATGTGCCATTTATATCTTCAAATATCATATTATTACCTTGGTTAGCCATCTAATAATTGTTTAAGTAGTGTCATTGGGGTCACTTGTGTAGAATCGTGCTTTTTTATCATGATATTTGTACTATTTTTAGTGGAGATTCTTTGGTTTTATCACTATAATAACAATTGTTTGTGGTTGCTTCATGCTTCAATGGTGTTCTCTTATTTCTAATGTTTTTAAAACAAATTTTGGAGGCTTCTTAGTCCTTCACATGTTTTCTCTCCTATGAGGGGACATCTATTGTATCTTGGTGATGGAAGCAATTATTGAGGGTCATATCGAGTCCTCCACTTTTTCAGATTTTCTCTCTTTTGGGGAGATATTTTTTCCTACAAGGTTTTCTCCTTTGCTCCATTTATGAGAGATTTATTTTGTATTTGAATAACTCATATTACCTTATTTCTAGGACCAATCCTTGTATCTTTACATAATTTATCATCTTCTTAAAGTACACTCAATGGAGGGTGTTGGTGTGAATATGGTGTATTATCTAACTAGTTTCACTTTAGGAATTGTTCACGCCTAGTTACTTAAGTTTATTTAGGTCATTTACTTTTTGTCTCATGTCCATAAGATTAAAACACTTGTCATGATCTTAGTTTGTCTTAGGGTTTCATCTAGGATTTGATTATTTTTTATATAAAAATGACATTTTTTTTTATTGAATCCTATATTCATTTATTTTCCAGCAATATAGTAACTAAAATTCTATTGCATCTCTCTTGTGGAAGGTATTTAGTCTTGTTTGTTAAATTATTACTCTTATGAGTTATTCCATTTCTCTAACAAAAGATTCTTGTATTATAAGGGCACAATTCTATTTTTTAGAAGCATAAGATGTAAAAACTCAAGATTAATCAAAGATTCAAGAGATCATCCAACACTATCAACAAGAATTTTATGAATCGAAGGGTCTACCCTAATAAAAAATAATGATCGCGTCATTGAATTAATATTAGGAAGCATTGCTCATCCCAACAAAAGTTCTTATTTATTCTCAATTATTATTCTTAACAATAGGGATGTGCCATGGAGAATGTGCCCACATTACAAGAAGCTCAATGATATCACTTATAAAAATAAGTTTCATATTACTATTGTTAATGAATCGGTATATAAATTAAATAATGTAATCTGTTTTGCTAAGTTTGATTTACATTTAGCTTATCGTCTTCAACTAAAGGATGATGATATAAATAATAGTGCATTTAAAACACATGAAGGCCATTATAAATTCTTGTTTATATTATTTGGTGTCACTAGTGGCTAATTAAATTTTTAAAGCCCAATAAATTCAATGTTCCACTCATTTCTTCAAAATTTGGTTTTGGTATCCTTTGTTAGAAATAAGATCACAAAGAAATATATAATAAAATGAATGTAGAGATAAAATATAAAAAATAACATAAAACACAAAAACACATATATACATGGTTCACCTAATATGGGATACATCATTATAGAAACAACCATTCCTTCCTTTATCCCATCTAGCAAAATGAAGGGATACAACCTACAACACATTTGTTGTAACTTCTTCTTCTCTCATTAAAATACAATGTAATACTCAGTCACAATACAATGCCCTCATAAAAAATGGGTTATCTTTAGGGCAAGAAAACCAACATAACATATACCAATCATATCTATGACTTAATGGTGTACAATCCAAATTTATAATGAATAAATATATATAATGTAGCTTTTAGGGGTGTTTCCCTTGAACCCTCACCAAGGCGTGTGACCCCTAGACCTTGAAGGGGGGGTACCATGCCTCCTCCATGTATTATGAATATTAACAATAAGATCAAGATCCATGACCAACAATCTCCCACTTGGAGATTGATTACAACAAATCCACCACTATTGCTCTCACTAAACTAGCCTCCAAATTTGGACTTGGCATGTTTCTCATCTTCATGATCATCCTTGAAGGTGCATTGAAAACTAAGTAGAAAATTATTTTCTCTCAAATTACTAATTTTGTCAACATGTCTATAGGATTTTATCTAGTGTGTATCTTTTCTAGCTTCAACTATTCATCTTCCAAAACCATTCATATGAAATGGTACATGAACTATATATGTTTAGTCTTAAAATGAAGGGTTAAGTTGTTTGCAAGATGAATGACACTTTGACTATTTATATACAATTTACTATCCTCTTGCTTCTTTCCCAATTCCTCCATAAACCTTTATATCTCTTTAATAGCCTTTATAGCAACACCATTCTCTAGTTCTATTGTTGAAAGTGCAACAACCTTCTACAACCTTGAAATCCAATTACCGTTGTTCCAACTACAATAAAAACATACCCTGTAGTGCTCTTCCTGCTATCTATATTAGATGCTAGACTTGAATCAACATATCCCTGTAAAGTAGAGTTGGAACCTCTAAAACATAATGCTCGATTAATAGTACCTCTCAAATACCTAATAATCCACTTTACTGCATTCCATTGCCCTTTTCCTAGATTGTTCATATACCTACTCACAACTCCCACTACATCCACAATATTCAGCCTTGTGCAAACCATAGCATACATCAAGCTACCAACTATTGATGAGTATGAAACCTTGGACATGTAGTTTATCTCCTCCTTTGTCTTGGGAGAGATCTCCTTATTCAATTTGAAAGAGTTGGGCAAAGGTGTACTAAATGATCTGTCATCTTGTATTTGAAATATTTTCAAAACCTTCTCTATGTACTCACTTTGAGACAGTGCTAATTTATGATTTTTCACGTCTCTTGATATTCTCATACCAAAGATTTCCTTTGCAACAACTAAATCTTTCATCACAAATGAATTGGCTAATTTTATTTTGAGTATATTTATATCATGCATGTTAGACCTTGCAAGAAGCATGCCATCTACATACAATAACAAGATAATATAGCTCCCATTATCTAATCTCTTAGAACAAACTCAGTGGTCAGAATGAAATCTACTATGAACTTGTTTTGTCATAAACTTGTCAAATTTTGAATACCACTATTGTATATTGCTTTAGGCCATACAAACTCTTCTTCACCCTGCACACCAAATTTTCCTTCTCTTTGACCTCATACCCCTACAGTTGTTGCATATAAATCTCTTCCTGCAAATCCCCATGGATAAAAGTTGTCTTTACATCTAATTGTTCAAGATGCAGATCTTCTACTACCACTAGAATTAAAATAGTTCTAATTGAAGTCATTTTAATGATAGGAGAAATTATTTCACCAAAATCTATACCCTTTTTGTGTAAAAACCTTGACAAAAAGTCTCTCCTTATACCTCATTTTTCCCCCATCTTCCTTCATATTGTAAACCCATTTATTTTGCAATTCTCTTTTACCTTAAGACAACTCAGCCAAGTCCAAAGTCTAGTTCTATAAAGAAGAGTACATTTCCTCTTTCATTCCTCAATTCCAATTCTTTATGGTTTCTACCTACATTAATTCTTCATAACTTGTTGGTTCACCAAAATCAGTCAACAATACATAGTATAATGAAGGAGAGTATTTCTCAGGGGGTCTACTTAGCCTATTATATCTTCTTTCAAGAGTTAAATGAGTTACTTTTTTTGTTCTTGTTGTTGAAAATTTTAATTTTTTGGCACCTTTGGAACTACATGTTCTGGGATTTCATCAAGCACTGCATGTTTTGTGTTTTCCTTTTCCTATTTTTTTCCCTGCAATTGATCTTTGTACATAACCTTCTCATTGAATATCACATATCTACTCCTAATGATTTTGTGTTTTTCATAATCCCATAATCGATAGCCAAATCATCAACTCCATATCTAATAAAAGTATACTTCTTGTCCATTTTGCCTCAAGCTTTATTTATTTTATATATCAATATGGAAAAATGCTTCACAACCAAAAGTTTTCATAAATGAGTAGCTTACAACTAGTCCATGCCTCCTTTGGAATACCACCATCTACTGAACTTGAAGGCTCTTTATTTATTAATTAAACAACAATATCCATAACATCTACCCAAACTTGTAATGGTAATCCTACATGCAATCTCATAATCCTTGTGCGCTCCATGATTGTTCTATCCATCCTTTCTAATATTCCATTTTCTAGAGGTGTTATTGGATTCATCTTTTGTCTGCAAATCCCATGGGGTGTTGCCACAATAATGGGTTACACTTTCTAGGACATCCTATTTTTCCCTGAAATCACATATTATTAGAAAATATAATGACTTAAGCCTTGAAAGGTTCCATTTAAAGGATTTTAATTGAAGAGGGTTTGATCAAACCCCCTTGGATAGAACCCCGCTAGTTTTAAAACATACCTATAATGGAGTCTCCTCTACACCTATCAAAATGTTGATAGAAAACCACTTTGATTTACCTTTTGGGGGATCAAATAAATTCATTTAAAATTTAAGTTTTGTAAGTATGTAGTCCTTATTATAAGCTTCCTAAAAAGTATAATTTTAAATATATTTAATTTGATTATTATATATTTTTTTAATTTCTTGTGAATGTAGGTTTTTCAATGAACATCAAGGTCTTTGTTTCACACATATGAAAAAATAGGAAAATAGAGAAAAAAATTTCTAAAAATACATGTCCTCTAGGTATTGATGTCCTTATTCCAACAAAAAAAATTGAATTTCGATACATACAAAAAAACTTATGCTCCTAATACTACACCGATGTCTAAATTGTAATTGGTTTTACTTCAAAACTTATTAAAAAAAAAACAATAAAACATTATGAACCAAATGCATCCTCTAGATATTGTAGTTACAAATCTAAATTCGAAAAAAATATAAATTTATCCTTCATAGAAAAAAAATTATGTGGTTTTTATTGAGCACCCAAAATATTGAGAGGGGGGTGAATCAATATTCTATTAAACCATCCAATTAACAAAACATATCTAACTGCAACAATGAATGAAAACATGAAGAAACCATAAGATCACATGCCACATGAACACTAGGATTTTTACGTGGAAAACCCAAAAAGGGAAAAACCACGGTGAGGATTAGCTCACAATATATTATAACCGATTATAAGATATTACAGAGGCTCACTACCAGAAAACAGTGTCCAATAAGGCTCACAACCATAAAAAGATACAAAATAGAAATGACTACACAACCAGGATGTGAACTAATACAAAATGCACCTTCCTTGTGCTGAATTCAATTCCTTTGAAGCTTTGAATACAAAAAATTGCTTTGTTTTACAGTCACTCAATATTCATAATATATTTGCAATAATTCTGATCATGTACATAAAATTCACATATTCACATCTCAACACTTTTTCTCTCTCTTCTACTATCTCAAAAATTTCAAGTACATATATACCCAATACATCCACATACATCAATTAGGTCAGCCGAATTAGATGTAGCCCAAAATTAAATCAAAATTGCCTTGTTGGCTTCATGCTTAAATAAAAAACATTTTCGTGCTCAAACCAAATGTGCAACACTTAATTTAGGTCGACATGGACCTAAAATAGATCTCACTATCATCCACAATACATATTTAATCTCCACAACATATATCAAGCACTGAGTCAACCAAGAATTAGACCTAATCACAAAATATGCCAACTAATCAAACACCAATGATCCATCTGATCAGATAATCATGTGCCAAAAGGAAAATATGATGTAATGGCACCTATAAGCAATCTCCCAAAATTGTAAAGTCTGATCCCAATCATCGAAGGAACGCGAACCAGATTACTCATACCCATTTACTGTATATAAAGCCAAAACTGAATGTCGAACTACTGTCACTTATAAATTTCAAATTGTACACCCAAAACATCTAAAATCTTGAACATAGATGCACATAGTAGTCAAGAATAACATATTATCACCTCATAAGCAGATCTTATTACATGAGAAATTGTGGACCAAAATACCAAATTAAGATATCTTCATTTTGTTCATTAGATTAGAGTAGATATCAAAAATTAATGTTGGCATCAATGACAACACATTAAAAGGGTCCCTTCATTATTTCAATAGTTTTTAGTACACATCGCTCTTTAAAAATGGCGTTTACTGTTAAAAACTAGTTATTGAAGGAGATGGAAAAAGAAATACAATTTGATTCCAATTTTTTTTAAAAAAATATTTAGAATTTATAGACAAAATGCCACAAATCACTAGTTTGCATCATCTTCAAATTCATCGCAGTTTAGCAACTATAAGTGTTCGAAAGTGAAGATTTAGTTCAAAATGTTCATTTCAATGTCAAGTTTGGCCACAAAGTGTAACCCACTATTGTGGGATCACCCCATGGTATGAACATTAACTATCAAACTCCATGCGGCAATATTTGCCTCCATTATTTGATCTAAGACACTTCAACTTATTTCCTATCTCATTGTCAACCAAATATTCTATTTCTTAAAAGTATCAAACACATCAGATTTTCTTCAAATGAAATAAACCCATTTTTCTAGTTGCATCATCAATAAAAGTGACATAATAATAAGATCCACCAAGAGATGATAACTAATCCGGTCCCCATACATATGAATGCAAAAGCTCTAACTTTTCATTCTTATTTTCCTTCGCAACTCTAATAAATTTGACTCTTTTATTTTTCATAAACACAATCTTCACATAAATCCAAATCAACTCATTTCAAACCTAGCAACAAACTTCTTGACTAGGGAATCCTCATCCATTTCTCACTCATGTTCTCAAGCCTATGGTTCCATAATGTTGTATATGCTCTTGTAGAAACTAAGACAATGAAAAAAACAAAATTACTAGTACATAAATACAATGTACCTACCTTTTCTTCTTTTGCTATTATCAATGCTCCTTTAGCGACCTACACAAATTTTATGTAAATGTAATTGTATAACCTTCACTTCTTAGTTGTCCTATTGAAATTAGATTTATTCTCAAATTAGGAACATGCCTTACCTGTTTCAGCAACCATTGGTTTATATTTAGTAATTTTATATGTATCTTACCATTTCCAATAATTTTGTATGGTTCATCATCAACCAAATAAACTTATCCAAAATCACCTTGAACATAATCTAGGAAAAAATTCTTAAATGGGGTGCGACATGAAATAAAACCCATAGGTCTAACACCCAAGAATCAGTAATATTATCTAATGAAAGGATCAAAACATATTACAATACATCACCTACTACATTTTCTTCCTTAATAGTTTCTTGTTATCCATCTCCTTGTTTTCCTTTTTGAGACTAACATTCTTTCTTTAGGTGTCATTTCTTCCCACAATGCCAACATTTTGGCCTTCCTCTAGATTTAGATCTACCCTTCTTAGATTTCCAATGATTTATTGGGCTCTTTCCTCTCTCCCTTTGTCTTCAAAGCATTACTTGGGTTCTTTATAGTCAAAGCATTACTTGATGTCTCACCCGTGCTTTTTGTCGTATTTCCTTGCTAAGTATAGTACCAACAACATCATCATACTTTAAAGTGCTTGAACCAAAAACAAAATTGCTCACAACCATGGCCAAGCTATTCCAACTTTTTGAAAATGAGCACAAAATGGAGAGAGTCCTAACCTCATCATCAAAGGTTACATTTATAGAACTTAACTAACTAGTGACCATTCTATAAACTTATTTAAATGATCAATAGACCCACTTTTTGACATTTTCATATTATAAAAACGTTTCATAAGAAATAAATTATTAGAAGCTGAGGGTTTTTCATATAGTTTAGCCAATTCCTACATCAGATCCACCATTGTTGTTTCTTTTGATATGCTGAAAGCCACCAATGTTACCAAGCACAATCTTATTATTCCTAGTGCCTTTTTATCAAGAATCTCCTATTCTCGATCTATTGTATTTGAAAGCTTCTTTTCTTTTCCACCCAATGGTAAGAAAATATATTTTTGATATAGATAGTCTTCCATTTGCATCTTTCATAGTTGGTAGTTTTGGTCATTGAACTTCTCAACCCTAAACTTGCCTTCTTTTGTCATTGCTCTCACTTGAACCAAAGACCCTCCTTTTGGGTTAATTAGCCAAATGAATGTACGACTTCAATACCAGTTGTTAGGAATAGGATCACAAAGCAATATACAATAAAATAAATAGAGATAAAATATAAAAATAGCACAAAACGCATAGACACATATATGTGGTTCACCCAATATGGGCTGCGCCCATGGAGAAACAACCGGTCTTTCCTTTATTCCATCCAACAAAATGAAGGGATACAACCTACAACACATCCACTGCAACTTCCTCTTCTCTCTCTATCACAGTCTCCTCTCAATTTAATACAATGTAATACTCAATTGTAATACAATACCCTCATAAAAAATGGTTGCCTTCTATGGTAAGAAAAGTCAACATAACATCTATTGTAAAAATTGTGACCTAAGGGTGAACAATCCATATTTACAATGAATATATATATATATAATGTGGCTTTTGGGGGCACTGCCCTTGAACCCCCATCGGGGCACACGACCCCTGGATCACCCACTAGGGGGATGGGCTCCACGAACCTCACAAGGGGGTACCCCTGTACCCCTACACTATGAATATTAACCAATAAGATTAGGCTCCATAACCAACATTCTTTCATGACATCTTCATCTATAGTTAAATATGGAATAATGAAAAATTCATAGAAAAGATTCTAGAGTTTCTAACCGATGAGGGAAACACTTTTCTCAACAGGGTGGGAAAGTTATGATATTAATATTCTATACTTCTAAGCATTATAAGGATAAAAACTTGTGGCATGCTTATTCTTTAAGATAATTTCATTAGGATGAAGCAACATGCCTCTATATATTTATGCATATAAGCAAGGAAGAGAAAGACTCTCGAAAACTATCATAACTTATAATACTAAATTCATATATTATGTTTTGATTACTGAAGGTGATCCCATTGAAGTGGTATGCTATTTTACTAATTTTTGCATATATTTATAATTTAAATATCACAAAAATAAGGGGGGAACACAACTTGGAAGTATTATAAATATAATGAATCAATTTTTTATCATCATACTTTTTGAAACAAGGTGCTATAAATCCACTTGATGTAGGATAATTCAAAATGCCATTTGCTAAAGGAGTTTGTAATCTTGTTTCGATACAATATTTCTCGTTAAGGCTACACTTATAATCATTGACACACTTTTCTAGATTATCCATTCACTAATGAGGTAGTTCTCATAATATGAAATATGATTCTCAACACATCCCATTTCGATATGTACATGCATATCATTTGTAATGGTGGGAATGTGTTATCAGTTAGTGGCATACTATTCTCATGTTGTTCTTTATCCTTATGCATGTCTATGTCATGTGCTTGTTCAATAGAAGGCATGTAAGAAAATTCTCCAAAATAGCTCAAATATATATCCAAGGAAAACACGAGAGGTTCCACGTGTGGGTCTCTATAAAAAAGTTACATATCATCATGCTGCATGGATAAATACATAATATCCACAAAGGAAAGTCCACTAAAATATGTGTGAGGTAATCAATCATTATGAGATGACAAGTTATCTTCATCATAATAATATAAAAATGTATCACTATGCTCATAATTAAGCATATCATCAATATACCATGAGTCAAAAGATAGGAAGGAAAGACTAGCAACCTCATGTGATGATGAAAAATATGTATCATGTATAGGAATGACACTAGTGATAGGAGAAGTAAAATCATCATGAAGCTCATCACTGAGGTAATTATCATAAATAGGTAAATCCCAAATCGATGTGAATCACTAAGCATGGAAGAGGGTGCCTCAATATCATACGTAAGTGAGGGTGAAATGTATGTATCTACGACATTAGGCCCCTTAAGGAATAATGAGTTAAGGGAGGCACATGAAGGAGAATCCATAGATATAAAAGAAAAAACTATCATGCTTGCTAGGTAAATATTTCATTTGCCAAGAACAATAATTATATCAAAGTGTATATAGGAATGAAATAGTAGCTAGGTTGAACAATCACATGCCACAAAAGATGAATCATCATAAATAAATGTGATATAAAAGGTAAGCTCGAATAGGAAGGATGATAAAACATCCATGATAAAATAATTTAAATCAATTCTAGAGTCACAAATTAGAAATATTAGTGTTTTGTTATATTTAAACGTGAAACCCTAGTGAGATGGCCAATGGTCGACAAAATAGATGTAAAAAAAAAACCCTAGTAAAATCTATAGGTAGCAATGTGAAGGTGATGAAGCACAAACATGAACAAGAAGTTTAGATTGAAAAATAAGATCTAAAATGAAAAAAAAAGTATAGATTTCAAAACCTTGATAAGTAAGAAAAATCCCAAGGGAAAGCTAGGTTGTGTAAGATCAAATAGGTTCACAAAAATGTATAAGAAAATAAACTTTACTCAGTGTTAATCCAAACCAATCAATTAAATGCAATCAATTTAACACAAACAAAATTGTATTAATCAATGATAGATGGGAATGATAAATCAAATAATTGTACTTGGTATCTTGGAAAAGTAGATGCAAAGAAGGATAATATTACTTAACTTGATGGCTAAAGAATGTATGTTATTGATGAAGTTTTTGGAATCTAATTTATTTTTTCCCTAATAATGTGACCTCTCTAGTCAATGAAGTGCCTCAAATTTTGCATTGAATCTTTTCTCTAATTGGGACCAACTATGTAGGCTTGGGTTAGGTCCATGCCTATATATTTGATCGTTGCATCCAAATTTGACTTTGTGTGATGTATAATTTTGCTTTGTCACTTTGTTGTTTTGCCTCTACTTTGCTCTTTTATGATGTATGATGATTGGTGGTATTTAAAAGTACCTTGAAAGGATTGTTGTTGTGTCCCAAGGAGACATCTTCTCCTAGGTCAACCCTTAGAAATATGTATAAATGGTTGAGGATAACAAACAACCACCATAGAATGATGTATGTAGATTTGTTACTCCCTTTAGCGCATTGAAACCAAATATTTTATTATTGATTGTTTCTTTAATGCTCTAGGATGAGAGAGAACTTGTGGATGTTAGATGTTTAACATGAATGTTGATGGATGTCTTTACATATTAACACATTCATCATAGTTCAAAATTTGAATTTAAATTTTAGAAAGATAGGGGTCAAGTGCCGCAGCTCTAAAAAAGACCTTGGTTGGACAAATAGACAAAGCTATTGGACAATGGCTAGATTGAAATATACATACATATAGAAATAATAAATGGAAGCCTTATGTGAATAGAAAAATAAAGTGAAAGCTATATATAAAAGTAAACACTTAGAAAATTAACCCATTTAGAACAAGATTAAAGTGTTTATCCATACACGTACTCTAATTTCACCATTAAAATATTTTGAAGTCAATTTTGTGTGATTAAACTTGACTCAAAGTGCACATTTAAATCCAATAAATTATAAAAATACAAGTCAATAATATTTTATTCGAAAGTACGATCGAATCCCTGCAGGCTACCAATGAAAATCTCTATTGGAGCTTCACTCGAAAAGCTTTTGCATTTCAAGGCAACAGATATGGAGGTCCTTTTGTGGGAACTTAAAATGCTGACCTGTGAACATTTCCCAAGTGTTAAAGTTTGTGGCAAAACGAGATGTTATGGGAATCTTGAGATGGAAATAATGGAATACACATTTGAGAATAGGAGAGGACAGGGATCTGTGGGCCCATATCTCGTGGACGAAAACGTACGAGAAGTCAGCCCGCCAGCCTTGCAGAGCAAGCAAATTGCCATGTATTTGAATCCACCTCTAAAGTTCAAAAAAGAGAGAAAATAACTTTTCAAATTTTGTCTCAAACAGAGATACTACTCTGCAACAAGCTCACCTCCATTTTTACGTATCCTCTTCCTCCTCTGTCTGGGTTTTGCTTTTCTCAATGCGCAATGGAGACAGGTGTAAAGAATACCATAGACCAATGCCTCATTATCCATATTGTTGTTTCCATGGGTATTGGTGCTCAGAAATGGCAGCAGCTTCTATTTCTTCTCTGCCTCATTCCCTTAGCTTCTACAACAACAACCACAGGTATATTTGAATGCAATTTACATGGAAAAGATCTGGGTTTTGGAGGATTTGGTTTTGAAATGATGGTGGTGTCATATTCTTACAGAGAGGAGGAAGTTGGAGGGGCTTCCCAAGGTTAGAGCCGTGAACTTGGGTGGATGGCTTGTTGTTGAAGGATGGATAAAGCCTTCTCTTTTTGATGATATCAAGGATAATGATCTTCTTGTAAGCCCATCGCATTAGTGCTTCCATGTTTTACTGGACTGTTCTGATTGCAGTAGTTTCTTTTTTTCTCCTTCTTTAAGAGCTGACTATTGGGTTTCTTTTGAGGATAGGATGGTACAAAGGTTCAATTCAAATCACTGAAACTGAACAAGTACATTAGTGCAGAGTATGGAGGTGGGCAGAGTGTTGTGGTTGATAGGGATGACAACTCTACCTGGGAGACATTTAAGGTACGCATAGAGAACCATTTTTTCTGTTGTTTTTGTGCCTGCATTGATAATGCAATTATTTTTTGTAGGAATGCTTTGTACAAGAGAAAATGGACGCATTGTCACTATAGCAGTAATGGAAAGGTAGATGGAAATTAAATTTGCGTCTCTAACTTGTGAAAGTAGATCAAGGAAACTCTAAAGTACATAAACTTATGATAGATAATTGGCAATTCTTATAAATAACCCAACTAATGAAAATAAAAATGAAGAATCTAAAACACCAAGAAAAAAATGATCCATTATAACAAAACAAAGTAAAAGTGGGTTTTCCAAATGAGAAAAACCTAGACAATTCTGTGAAAGAAGGTCCATTTTTCAAAGGAACAGCCAAAGAGTTAGGAAAGGAGAGTTGATGGAGAGCATGAGTCTAGTCTTTATTATATTCTGGAGCAGAAGGAAGGCCAACATCCCTTTTGATCACCGCAAAGGGTTAATATAGAATCTTTTGATATTATCAGAAGAATGGCCTGGGTTAAGAAGGTTCAGCACAACAATCTTAAGTAAGATACTCTTCCAATGCCCCCCTCTTAACATTTACAACCAATGGTCCTCCAGAGGTTAGATATAGTTGATAATGTGGATCTGCCTTTGTAGTGTAGAGTGTGAACAGGGGAGGGTAGCTGATATCTCACACAACATCAAAACAAGCCCAGAGAACAGAGGTATTTGTTTGCACCACCTCGTAATGGTATGTTAAGTAATACGAATTGATTATAGGCCATTGTCTACAAAATGTGAAATGTGGTAGATACCAACAAGAGTTCAATGGAATGACGTCAAAAAGTCTGTGAAATGAGACATAAGAAGTAACACAGGCCAACTAAGCATAAAGTCTCTAGTGCTGCTTCTAGGATGATTTGAAATAAATGTGTATTAAATTAGTCATTGAATATGTCTTTATCGAAACTCTAATTTCAAAACAGTCTGCAGGAACAAAGTTGGTCTTTATGTGGCTTTTAGCTGTGTCCAAATTTCACAGACTACGTTTTGTTGAAGCAAGGAAATACTAAAATATGTTTACTAGATCCTAGAAGCTTCCTTACTTTAATTGGTTTCTTTGCATTCAGGGCTCTGGCTGGCATGCTAATAAGCTTATAAACATTAACTGTTTAACATAATCCCGAGGAATCCTTCTGATTCCTAATATATAGGGGAATCACTGTTTTAAAGTTGTCAATGTTCGATATCTAATATACTATTCTGGGCAAATATTGATTCATCCTATATGTGTATTCCAAGAGATTCCTCCGTGTTTCTCTGGAGATAAATTTTGTAAGAAGTACTATACCTGGACTTTAAGAGTTGTACTATGGGTGCAGTTGTGGAGAGTCTCCGATGGTAGATACCAATTTAAAGTATTTGGGGGTCAGTTTCTGACTGCTGAAAATGGAGGTGGCGGCAATGTATCAGCAACAGCAGATTCTCCTGGTGATTGGGAAACATTCTATATAATTAGGCACCATAAACATCGAAACCGGGTGCATATCAGGGTGTTCAATGGAACGTATATGCAGGTATGTGATACAATTGGTATTTGGGAACATATATCACCCAGATAAGGAGTTGCTCCTGAGAAATAAGTTTTCTTATGATCTATGGGCAGGCACAATCCAAGGAGCAGCTGACTGCAGATTATCAGGGAAAACTCAGATGGGATGACAATGCAGCAACATTCGAGATGAATATTGTCGCAAATGATTTGCATGGAGATTACCAACTTGCAAATGGATATGGTCCTAAGAAGGCAAAGTCTGTTTATGATGTAAATATCGGTTTCCTCTTGTTTTTTGTGTTGTCATTTACACAGGATGCCATAGTTGGAGATTTCTAAAGCCTTATTTTAAAAAGTTATATGCAGATTATCTAATGCAGAATCTCCTGCTTGGGACTGGAAAAATGCAGAATCACAGAAGCAGCTTCATCAAAGAGAAGGATTTTGGTTTCCTTTCAAAAAATGGGATAAACACTGTGAGAATTCCAGTTGGATGGTGGATTGCATATGACCCAAACCCTCCAGCCCCTTTCATAGGAGGATCTTTGCAAGCCCTTGATAATTCTTTTACTTGGGCACAGTAGGTTTGAATGCCATTGATTTGTTTTAAAAAAAATGTTGGATGCATTTTCCCAACTGTATAGTAACTAGAATAACCTTTACATATTTAAGAAAGATGACTACAAAAGTTGTCAAAATACCCCAGGGACATATACATGCAATAACCCACCTTTGTTTCGGTGGGGTGAAGGGGTTTGGTTAGAGGGAAGGAACAGACATGGTTAACTCTGATATGTTATTTTAGCTGCCAAATTGAAGCGGGCTATATATTTTTGTTGCAGGAAACATGATATGAGGGTTATTGTTGATCTTCATGCAGCACCAGGCTCACAAAATGGAATGGAGCACAGTGCTAGTAGAGATGGATCTGCTGACTGGGCTAACTCTTCACAACATATTTCTCAAAGTTTGCAAGTTATTGACTTCCTTGCATCCAGGTTTGAATGAAACCACTGATAAACTGTGCTTTCCAATTTTTAAAATACCAGAGGACAAAGGTTCTTCAGGGAATCGTTAATTCTCTAATAGAGCTAAACAATTTGAAAACAATTTTTCAGAATATTTATATTGGAACTCAAATTTTCCAATGCCTATAATTTATAACTATAGTTGGTGCAAGTAATCGCACTTAGCAGCAATTGGTAAATTGTACAAAAGAAAATTAAAGCCAGTGTTTTAGGAACTATGGATTATAAATAATTGGCTGAAGTAATTTTTTGCTGAAACTAATATCTGTTTGATGGTGAAAAGGAATTATTGTCGCAAATAATTAATGCATAAAATTTGTGTCTGTTTCTCAAGATGAGATCTATTTGTATAGAAGGTCTGTTTTTCTTTTACATTGCAGATGCATATATTTACTGTTACTCTAATCTGATTTCTAATGTGTTCAGCAACCATGTGTTTGATCATAAATCTAATGCTGTGATTGTCTTCTGACAGATATGGTAACAATTCTATGCTCCTAGGCATTGAATTGCTAAATGAACCACTTGTAACTACTGTTTCTGTTGATGTTCTTCTTAAGTATTACATGAATGGCTATGAAGCTGTGCGGAAGTATTCTTCCACAGCTTATGTAATCATGTGTCAGAGGATCGGAAAAGCTGATCCACATGAGCTATATCAATCAAATGATTTATATTCAAACATTGTAGTTGATGTTCATTACTACAACCTTTTTGACCCTTATTATGAAAACTTGACTGCCCAAGGCAATATTGATTTCATCTTAAAGAACAGGCAACCTGAGCTGCTAGCTTTAAACAGTGCAAATGGTCCTCTCATATTCGTTGGTAATGTGGCAGCATCTTCCTTGCTCCATCCATTTATTCCCATATAATATATATTGATCTTTATGCCCCAATTTTTTTTTGGCTCATTTTTATTTTTAACCAAACTTTCTTTGATACTATGATTTATAGGTGAATGGACAAATGAGTGGAAAGTAAAAGGAGCTTCGAGGGTAGAATATCAAAGGTTTGGTGATGCCCAATTGGAAGTTTATGAACAAGCTTCATTTGGTTGGTCATATTGGACTTTAAAAAACCAAGAGAAGCATTGGGATTTTGAGTGGAATGTTAAGCACAAGTATTTTAAATCTGGTAAGTCTAAATGCCTTTTTCTTCATGAAAGTTTCATGCATTATTTATCACATTATGCTTGCCTTTGGTCTGCTTTCTTTGAAATGTATAATCATCCATAGTGCTTTTTTAAGGACAAAATCTTTAGCTTTCAAGATGTATTTTTATTATAGCTGCCATTATTTTCATGAGTTTCCAAGGATCCAACTTTGTGAAAAGGAGTTTACTCATGTCTTGTGTTGAGAGAGATCTTGATGACAAGAACCTTTCGTATGCATTCTTTCTCTTTTTAGTCTTAGCAGTTTCCTTTATCTTTGACCTTTGTGCCATTTCTTTTATGTTCTCTAGCAGTTTGGAACTTTACTTGAAGTGAAATGGACTTATATTACATTGAAACATATAGAGGATAAAAAGAAATCAAACAAGCTCCACCATGCTCAAAAGAACATATGTTGAGATACTTGCTAAAAAAAAAAGGATGGTTTTACTTGGATGAATAATAAAGTGGACACCCCTAGCTATGTTTAGAAAGATACCACATTGAACCATTTATTGGTATAGGTTGGCCTCAAGTTACATATATAGGTTGGCCTCAAGTTACATAAATCAATGTTATTATTATCCCAATAATAACCATAAGATAGGGCCATATCAATGGTATATAAGATAGGCCAATACTAAGTTACACAAAATAGGTCCAACACAGGCCTTAGGGATACCACAAAATAGTAACTAATTGAGTCCTAAAAACATTACTTTAAACCATAGTTTAATAGCTCAAGTGGAATCAATATGTTAGGATTACACCAGTGTGCATTCATTTCACTAACATATTAATGTCGAAAAAGGACCAAGTTAGATCAATGGGACCAGGAAGTACATGCACAAATAATAATGCTAGGGTAGAAAGAATCCTTAGTTTTGGGAATTAACTAAACACAAATACAATAAGATGTAAATATGCAAACATAGTAGAAGGGAAGATGCATAATGAATCACAAAGCTGAAGAAGACCAATGTTAGACCTAGAGATGAAGGTTTGAAAAATAATAAACATGTAAATGTGCAAACATAACAAGAGGGAAAGACCCTCCAACGAAGTACAAGGCTGAAGAAAACCAATATTGGACTCAAAGAGAAAGGTTTGAAACCAACATTGTTATGCATCTATAACAAATCTTAGTCCAAAACAATCGACATCATTGTGCACTATCACTAAAGGACTAATACAAAGCTTGATAATGTCCATGTGATAATGTCTTGTCATGTCCCCTTTTCAAATTAGGTGTTGGGGGTTAGGGGTATGGCTCGTTGTTTGCCAAGGAACCATTGGGGGTCAGAGATTGAGGGTGTGGCCTGACACATACCTAGCCAGTAGAGACGGTAGGGAAATTTGCAAGGGTTGCGAGGCTGACTTGTTAGGGCCAATGCGTCCTAGGACCAAAAGGAACGATGGGAGATGGGGCCTACATGTCCCAAGACAAGAGGAACAATGAGGAAATTGTAGCGTGTGGAATGGCGGGAAAGTTTGCAATGTGATGTGTGGGGTTTAATTTTGGGCCTTGGCCCATTTTGGGTCTTGGTTGACCTGTTAACCTTTTGGGAGGTTAGCATATAAAATTAGGGAATTTTGCTATTATAATCATCTAGGTTATGTTATGTTATGGATTTTTGAGCACGTTTTGTTGAATCTTCTTTGGATGAAAACCCCATTGGTCGTTAAAATTAGAGGAGGAAATCCTTTTGGTTCTTGGGGAGCATTCTCACTTAGGGAGTTGAGTGCATTGGAGAATCAAGGAATTGGAAGGAAATCTAGAGTGAACATTGTTGTTTCAAATTTGCAATTGTGATTAGTGGATAAAACCCCATTGGTCGCTAGAATCAGAGGATGAAAACCCTTTGGTTCTTGGGGAGCATTCTCGCTTAGGGAGTTGAGTGCATTAGAGTATCAAGGAATTCTAAGGAAATCTAGAGTGAACATTGTTGTTTCAAATTTGTAATTGTTCTTGTTGTTATTGTATTGACGTAATGTTCCCTTTTGCTTAGCCAATTTGTGCACATTTAGGTAGTTTCCAAGTTTTTCAAAGGCTAATTTGTTAGTTAAGGAGAGCCCCAACATTCTTGGAGAAGCATTTGATTAGTCTTGCAGAGCAATTGTTCCTGGGTTTGAGTTCAATTGGTTAGTTGGAGCCCTCAAATGCTTTCAGAATCAATTTTTGACCTTTTGGGTGCTCTCCAAACTTCTTGGAGTAGGCTATTTTTAGAAAGTCACCAAGTTAATTTCAATCATCTTTCTACTGATTCTATTTCATCATGATGTCAGAATTGGATTCCGATGACTTTGCAATACTTTTTGTAACTTGAGTGAGTTATTAAGTTATTTAATTAATATTTCACTAATGTCGTCTAATGTTGAGAAATAATTAAAGGATAACTTAGTGTAATAGCTTGTTGGAAAGGTGATTAAATGTTTGCACATAATGAATTATTTTATTTAAAACAAAAGTGTTTTTTCAAAAAAAAAAAGAAAAAGCAAAAATTCGGAAAAAGTGCTTTTTCCAAAAAGTAGCGAAAAAGCAAAAAAAAAACATTTTATTTGAAAAATAGCGAATAAGAGAAAAAATATTTTTCGAAAAAGCAACGATAAAAACTATAAAAGGAGGTGTTGGAGGCTCATTTGGTGATGCTAAAGATTTAATATATTGTTATGTTGCTGGTTTGAACCTGCGAGTTCTTCCAAAAATCGTTTGAGGACGTAAACCCTCATTTGATTCCTAGTTTTGGATTTGAAAGATAATCCCTAGCTAGTGGAGTGGTTCTATTCAGGAATCGCATTGTGCTTCAATCGAGTTCCAGTTCCAGGGTTTCAAAAAGAAAATAATTCAAAGTATTTTGATTGCAGATTTTTGGATTTATGTTTTGGTGAATGTTTGCAAAGATTTTGGATGTTGTTACGAGGTGATCTTTGGTGGTTTGGAGGGAGTTTGATGTTTCATCATGGCTGTTTTGACATACAGCAGTTTTATATTAGACCCTATAACAATGTTTCTTGTCATAATAGACTTGACACTACACATGCAACAACCTATTCAGTTTTTCAGATCTGCAATGTCCTTTACTTGGGTTTTTGGCATTGTTGGATGAAGGGAATTGCATTGGGAACTACTTACAGCTGTCCATACAGTCATTTGATGAATTGGGTATGCATTCTTTATGATTTTTGGGTCATTATATTGCTGTTTGGGTAAATCTGAGTTAAATATCAGACCTTTATGTTGCTATTTCCATGCATTTTGGAGGCTGTTTGTAGCGTGGCCCTTTTACCTTTTTAGGGTTTTCCCACCAAAAAATCACTTAACACATTATTATTAAGTGACTTTATTAATTTATCATTAAAATATTCCCCAATGTCACTTTATAACCTTTTTAATATAATCAATTAATATTACCTTTATAATTTGTACTTTTTGCTAGGCAACATTAATTAAATAAATTAATTATTATTCATTAGGCGGGTTGGAAAATGGGGACATTACGGTCCTCCCTTCCCAGAGATTGCTTGCCCTTAAGCAATCTGCAATTGCAAACCAATCCAACTGCCACAACACTTGAAGCCAGAGCAAAATACCAAATGCATCTGTCCACCAACCACCTGGATCCCAAATGATCCTGCAGGAAGCTCCAACCATTAACATCTGTATGCAATTGAGGCCCAAGACATTGTCCAACTTTTTCAATGCCAGCTCCAAGTACTGTGGTGGTAAACCTCATGTATCATAATTGTCCATAGGTGGATGCCACCTAGGTCCCATGGACAAATTGGAAGTCCAATATTCCTGATGCCTATTGACTTCCGTTGTACCACTCTGATAACCTAAAAAATCCAATTGAACCGAGTCTCAAAATCTTGTTTTTGGAGGCAACCAACAAGAGGAAACAAAGGAGACTTGCCAAAACTGGATTCATCACCTGTAGTCGGAAATATATCATGCTAGAGTGGACTAGATAATCCCTTGTCCAACCCAGCTCTATGTGTCATCAAAGACATGGTCAAATCTCGCGTTTGTGGGCTAAAAGTACACTGATTAACACACCTCATTATGCAATCGAGGTGAAATTCACTTGTTTGAGTCAAAGGAATCCCAGAGTAGTCATGAGGGTTCCCTACTTCACTATCATCATCAAAAGATGACTCATGGCTCTGAACATGCTGGACAAAACTAGCAACAAGACCATCAACTCTCTCAGCAACCCTGATGGAAAGGTTTCTATCTGAAAGCAATTGCAAGTACCCTGATTTTATGTCTTCAAGGGCACGCTTGATAGTCTACAAATTTGATGCCTTAACTCCTTCCCTTGGTCCTTCCTACCTCACTTCAAAATTAATTATCCAAATGAGACATTCGCTGAACTTATCTGTCTTGTAAAGAGAAACAAGATTTGCTCAACTTCATCTTCACTGACCTGCAACTGTTTCTTCCATTCATGCCTCTCATTAGGCCAAACGTCATGATCAACTACATAGGAAGAATTTCTTGATTTGCTTTCAGGAGAAAGAAATATACCATCAAGAATGCTATGTTCCTCACTGGATGACGTTCTGCGATCCTCCTGACAAGTAGACAAAACAACACTATGATCCAACGTACAAATCTCAAAAGAAGCCATCTTCTCCTTGCAAGGCTGTCTAATAACAATCTCTACATTACCAATGTAGAGCCTTGTGCCTATTTCATTGGTGATGCTTGAACCTGTAGCCAAGATTGAAGTGTTCGCTTCACCAACAATTGATCCCACATCGAGTGGTCTCCTGTGGATGTGAAAGATGCCCAACACTAGTGCATAGAAACACATACCAACCCCTACCAAGTTGTTGGTATAAATCAAAACAACACCATGCAATCTGGAAATCATGTCTATGATGGAGTAAAAGGTATCTCCAATGTCATTTGATGATGAGGACTCATCATCAAACCAATCTCTGACACCATGGTGGTGACTCCAATCCCTCCTATCCATCCAAACAGTTGTTGTCGTCAATGTGTACCCTGAAAACTCTCTAACCAGCAAAGTAGGACAGCCATCAATAAACGAAGTAGGAGGTAGAAACCAATGGGTTAGGGCTGGAATACCCCTGCCCTCATGCATAACTCCACCAAATGACTCCAAGACATGAGTCACCCGATCTGAAATCAAGGAGGCCTCATGCACCTTATAGGAATTTGTAACAAAGAAGACTCCTTGTGCTTGACTAACACAATAGGCACCTCACTCACATCTTGAGTGTGAACGATGGAAGACTTCACACTACTCTCTTCATCATGTACTATGGCTGCCATAGACAACTGAGTCTTTGCTGTAAGTGATGAACTTTGAACCAAACTTAACTCCAAGCAAAGCTTATCAACATGGATCTCAGATTCTTGAAGGGCCATCTGAGTGCTCTTCAAGGAATCCATGGTCACTTGAAGCTCACGGGCGAGCTTATCAACTTCCTTCCCTTTCCCTCTCAAAGCATTTGAATATATTTCAACGAGGCTGAGAAGATGGTCACGATCTAAAAGAAGGTGTAGATAGTCTGATTTCATTGTCACTATACCCTCTTTGATTAATTGTATACTATTGTGAGAAGATTCTTCTTCAACTCCTTTTTGTCTTCTCTCCAATTGAATCTTCCAAAGATGATCTTCAAATAGTTTGTGAACTCTATCATAATGTGACAATGCTGCAATAATTTTATCTTCACCCACCTTCAATTGGTTCTCCAAATTGTGTGAACTATCGGTCTTATGAACAACTTCCTCTTCACATGAAGAAGCATCAAATTGGTTTTGAAGCACTTGTGTTACGCAACTGTCTTCTTCAACATTATCATTCATACATCCTTGCTGATTTGGAACTAGGGCAGCGCTAGTCCCACAAGTAGAATCATCATCAATACCCTCATTAGGTGTCATAACACATGAGGGCTCAATTTGTTCTTTGAACTCATCATCCAACTCAGCTGATACATTGGATGATGGCTTGCATTCTTCATGGAGAGAGAGGAACCTGCATACCAAAAGAGATTAGTTTTTCTTTAGTTAACTGTTCCTTGAATCTCTCAATTCTTTGCTCAACCAATCTTCTTGTGAAATCATATGCTGCGGTTGAAACATGTTGCTCCTTTCTCCAAATGACCAACAAATCAGATTGCAACTGCTTGCAAACGTCATCACCTTCATCTAGAATCAGGGACAAAATAGTTAGCATACTTGTTTTAACATTGTTTGAATGACGTTTCTTGATTTTGGTTATGAAGTAGTGGAACATTCGAAGAATCAATTTGTCACACCCAAGGTCCATCATAAAGAGGCATAACCTAAATTTCGCCATAATTTCCAGTATTTTAACTCTCTGACCAAAGGTAGGGCTTTTAACATCATATAACACCTGGAAAAAATCCACAAACAGTTAAAGTATTTCCCTCATGATGTCATCATCATAGGGTGTGTTAGGAGTAGCAATTCTTGCAACTTCACTAATACAAGTGACAACTGCAAATCTTACCCCTTCATCCTGATGTCTCATCAGCACCTGCTTAACCAATGAGTGCACCAATGAAGACATAGCTTTACACATCAGTTGGGAAGGTGATTGACCAACCTTGCATAGACTACATTCTGCTTCCTTCAACATGCTGAGAAGAACTATCTTTGACTCATGTAAGTGTTTTAGCTTCTTACCTATATATTAAATTTTCTTTTGAAGGACTTTGACAGCCTCCTGTTCTTTATTTCATTTCCACTCAAAACCAAGCTGATCTTGCATCATAGATTCGAGCAACGAATCCATGTGATCACTGGAAGTAGCCATGATACCGAAATTGTAATTCTGATCTGCACTTGATTAACTGAAATTGACCTTTCACTGTTCACCCTCAGGCTGGCAGGATGCACAACTTTGATACCACTGTAAAATGCCTTTCCAGGGGTGTATTGTTTTTGCGATATTCTCTCAGTTTGATAGATGAAACATTTTATCAAACTTAAGAATAAAAACATGAATATATTGATTGATTCACAATGTTCAATAGATGAATAAATCTGATAGACAGTTCTTAGACATTCTTTGTTTAAACATGATTGAGTATACAATGTAACTGCTCAGAAATTTATATCAGACTGGAATATGCTTAGAAAGAGACCAACACAAAGCAGATTATTACATCTATCACCTTCTGAAAGTTACAATGATATACACAGAGCAATATTTGCAATAGCAACAATACATATAGTGCTCAGATTTGCTATAGCAGTGGATATCTAAATGTCACAATAATTAGATTACTAATAGCAAAGCAATAAGACTAAATCACTATGAACTTGGAGGTGTGTGCAGATTTGGATTGTCCTTATCAGCTTGTAGAATGCTCAGAGTTCTCAAAGGTCACAAAATGCTCCAAAACTCTCGAGTGCCAGCTATACCAATAGTTTGCACTTCCCAAGATACCACGTGAAGGTTAAACCAGCCTTAGACACTGTAAAGTTTGCAATACTCAGGTCTGATATGGAGCGCACAGCTTCACAAATGAGTCACATCCTCTTCTGAGACTCAAACGCTTCCCTCTATAGTGTGTAATGCTCTGAATAGGTGCACCTAGCGTATTAAATGAATGTCTTGGAGATATTACAGGTACCCACGCCCTCTATTGAGGGCCACGACTTTGCCAAAGGTGTGTTCTTCTCACGTAGGAACTGAAACTCACACAAGTGTAGAAAGCAATGCTACAACCCATAAACCATCTCACCTCATGATGTCTTTGTGGAAACAAGGGCAACGACCAACAATAAGCAATAATAAAGAACCCTTGACGCCAACTCCTAACTCCAATCACAATGTATAGCTCTGAAGGGATATCGCACAGCCAAGAAGATGTTCATCAATCTCAAACCCTTGCAACTGATTATAAATCGAAACCTCCAATTTTGTAATTGATATGAGTAGAATCATTCCCCAGATAATTGATTATTCAATAGAAACTTAATACCCAACTGTGCCTGAAAGATAAATTGAAACCCTTCAGTTTCTATTAGATAATTTGTCTTTCCTGGCAAGACTCACAAATTATAAAAATCGATCAATCCAACTGTTGAAGTGAAGTTGCGAACCCTGTATGAATTCACCAACACTAGCTAGGGAGGAATCTTTCACCACTGAAACTGGAACTTGTAGGAATACACACCTAGGGTTTCAAACTCCGAAGAGCTCCACCAAAATACAAATCCCAAATAAAATAATAATCTAGAATATGTTGAGAGAATGAGCTCTCAAGTCTTTTTATAATACCTTTTTACCTTTTTTAGGGTTTTCCCATCACAAAATCACTTAACACATTATTATAAAGTGACTTTATTAATTTATCATTAAAATATTCCCCAAAGTCACTTTATAACCTTTTCAATATAATTAATTAATATTACCTTTATAATTTGCACTTTTTGCCAGGCAACATTAATTAATTAAATTAATTATTATTCATTAGGTGGGTTGGAAAATGGGGACATTACAGGTACGAAAAAGAAAAATTTAGGGGGGAGTAGGGTGTGGTTGTGTCACATTTGTAAGACGGATTTTGGAGGGAGCTATAGAAGGGTATGGTCTCATTTCTTGGGTGTTACAGGCTATGGAGTTAAGGCTTGTCCAAACATAAAGGAGGATGAGATGGTAGAGGCTCATAGATTGCACATGGAGGTGGAAATGAGGTCTAAAGGTGTGACAATGCCAATACATTTTTTAGGACAATCATTTATGCTTGTGCCAACCATGGTTGCTAGTGGTAGTAATGATATTGCTACAAGAGGAAAGAGGAAAATTAGTGGTAGTGATAAGCTAGGGACAGTTGCAAGTATGTTTAATGTGCAGGCATGGGATGCAGTAAAGTCTTCCATTGCCAAATTTTCTATGCCCATGCCATCCCACTTCATGTGCCTCATTCCTTTTACTTTAAACAAATGATCAAAGATGCAGCCTCTATTGGTGCCTCATTTGTCCCTCTTGGAGATCATAAACTTTGCACTACCCTCCTAGACAAAGAATATTCTAAGGTTGATTTGATAATGGAGGATATGAGACAAACTTGGGTCAGGGAGGGTTGTTCTATTGTGATGAATGAGTGGATTGATATTAAACATTGACCACTCATCAATATCATAGTCACATGCCCAATTGACTCTTATTTTCTTAGAGTCATGGATTGTTCAAGGAAGCATAAGGATGCAAACTTCCAGTTTAGCATTTTGAGAGAGGTCATACAGAAAGTTGGGACCTCAAATGTTGTATAGGTGGTCACAGATTCAACATGTGTGCAAATTGGTTGGTATGATGGCTAAGGGTGCTTACAAGCACATATTTTGGACCCCATGTTGTGTTCATGCATTAAATGATGCATTGAGAGACATAGGGAAAATAGATTGGGTGAAGCAAGTGATGGCAGAAGCTAAAGATATTCAAATGTTCATTTGCAACCACTACATCTCACTTGCTCTCTTTAGGACGTTTTAAAAGTAATTCCTAAAACCTGTGGAGGCAAGATATGCAAGTTACTTCGTTTTGTTAGAGAGGATGCTTGAGGTGCATGAGCCTCTACAATTGATGATGATGAATTCAGAGTGGAGTAGATGGTTTAATTCAAGCTCTACGAAGGAAAAGCCGTAAAACAAAGGATCCTTGATGACGATTGTTATGTCCCCCTCATGAGTTAGCCAAGTGGTCGAGTACTAGCCTATCCATTGAGGTCTTGTAGGCTAATTGGACGATTGAAGGAATCAGCGATTCTTGGAGTAGTAGAGTTCGACATCATCTCACGTCAGTTGGGGTGATATTCCCAAGGTGTTTTCGACAAGTCGGGTGCAAGAAGTGAAAGAAACAACTAAGTTATTATAAAATAATAGGTTCACTTAAGTATTTATTCAAATATTTAAAGTGACTTGTTTGGTGACTAAGTAGGAGCAAATTTTTAAAAAAGAGAAGATTATTTTAGTGCTCTTTTGGGGAAATTAACAGGAGACATAAGGAATGAATTAAATAATATTTTTTTCTCAAGACGTTGGAGTTTGGAAGTGAATAAAATATTAATATTGAGTTCATTTTTGGAGATACGGGAATTAATTTTGGGAATTGTGCAGAGAAGTACTTCAAGAACTTCCAGAGGATGAAAACCCTCAAGAAGAGTATCTTCCATGGTGGTGAAAGATTTTCCCTAGAGGATTTGTGAATTGTTTGGAGTTTGTAATTGGTGAGTTTTGCGAATTAATTTACAGTTTGATTTTCAGATTCTGATCAGTTAGAAGGAAATAATATAAAAATTAGAAAAAATGATGAATTCCATGTCTGGAGGATCATTACTACAAGCCATAGAATAACTAGAGTTGGTGGTAGTTGTCATTAAGACTGAATATCTCAATTAATTATAAAGTGTCTTCAAGCTAGGTGATACCCATGGGTGAGAGTTGAAAGGAGTTGTGGTGAATTGGTGGGCGTAAGCTCCACCTCCAGCTATCCAATGAGATTACAAGGGGACTCGAGGGGCATTGGCATGTTAAAGGCTCAACACTTATAGTATAAAACCTTTGCAAAGGGTGGTGTAAGCAGTTCATGGGGTTTTAAGCAAAGTGCATGGTCATTGGAAGGATGTGGCATTGCCAACCAAACTGCACAGTCAACAATTAAACCGTGAAGAATTCTTGAAAGGAGTGATATTACTAGATGATGCAGATCTGTTGAAGTCAGTAATAAATAGCTAGACACAAGTAGGGGAAGCCATGCAACAGTATTCTTGACTATCGGGTATGGTGAAATCAGTGCTATTAATGAAGAATGGTTATTGGTATCGGGTGAAATAAAATAACTCCATCAACAGGTCAGAAATAATAGAAGAGACTTGATGTGGCAGGAAAGGGGGTTAATTGCTGTTTTAAAACAAAAATTGAGAAGAAGATTTTAATTGTTGCTGCATATACCATTATTGTTTATCATCTTCATCTATAGTGTCTTGTACAATTGGAAGAAGTGTTTACTCGCTACGGGTACAATGATGTACAGAGTAAACGGAGATATAAAATAACATTGACAGCATATAATAATCACATGGCAATCGCACAAAACATAGATATACTTCTTTATTCAGTATTCGGCAATTACATCATAATGTCTCCAGAGTCCAGACAAAACATAGCATAGCATAGTAGAACCATCATGTTTCCCGACTACATGACTCAAGTACATATAGTATGCTGGCGGTGGTTGAGGCACCAACCGTTGCGTCCCTTCATTATAACTAATTGCTTCGTTCGGAACTTAATTCCCGAGACAACTAACCAACATGACCTGTACATAAGTACATGGATTATTAATATTAACTAATATCTTATTTACTTATGGCTCACACCCAACCAAGTACACTCTCGGCCGACTACCTCAACTCATGGCCGACTACAAGAAGCATTGTTTCCAAGTCAAGATTTATAATCCAAATTACTCAATATTCTGTTAATTATACAACTGATTAAAAATTCAGGACATTATGAAAGTATTTTTAAAAATGGGAAAGTTTACTTTTTTTGTTGTGCTGAGTTGAACAAACTGTTGATATTGGTTAAGTAATCTCGTTGTACAAGGTTGGTTAAAATTTTATTGTTAAAACACAATAGAAAGTTACAAGTTTACTTGGATGACAAGTGTTTGACCAAACACACTGTTAAATCCTTAAAAGAAAGTGATCTCAAAATTGTTTAAGGGACAAAGGGGCAGATTGCACAGTTTCAAGAGTAAATTAAATTGATAGGGGACTTTTTAGTGGTATCAATGCATAGTAGTTTTTCTGCAGCCTATTGGGTGAGTGATGCGTCCAAGCACTCATCATTATTATTTGAGGAGAAAAAGGTCTAATCCGGATCTTGAAAACCAACCAAAGATTGAACAGGAAGACGAATTGGATATGAAAGAAGGATAGAACCCACTAGTTTGGAAAACATGATGAATGATCTTGTCAGGGCACAACATCAAATGATGCAACTTATGACACAATTGTAGCAGCATATGGCAAAATCAAAACAACAAATTACTCAAATGTTTGCACAAATGATGGGAAACAATGTAATGTTGGAAACAATGCAACCAATGGGGCTGAAGGATCTACAGTTAATAACCGGGCTGCTCATACTAGGACATTTGGTGGCTCAGTTAATTCTAGACCCTCCATGCCAAACTTCATTCCAAGAGACAATCCTCCAGAGGTGAATAGTGAACCCATAGAACATGAAATGCATGTTCAAGCTATGAGGGATTGGAGGGCATTAGGTGCTGATTTCTAGGCTGAAATGTTATTTCAGGATTATTTGGAATTCAGGCAAAGACATAGACCCCATAAAGGTGAAGGTGCTAGGTCACAAAATAATGATTTGCAAAGAAAGGTGGGCAAGCTCTTAATTCCTTACTTCGATGGTTTTGGGAAAACTACAACAAGAGCTTGGGTCCAAAAGTTTGATACTTATTTTCAGCTCAATCCTATGGCTGAAGATGGAACAATAAAATATGCAACTTTACACTTCGATGGGAGTGCACACGAATGGTGATACCACAAAATGATAACTTTGGGTCATGATCAAATTGTGTCTTACGAGTTCACACAAAAAATAATTGACAGATTTGATAAAAAAGACCCTGAATTGCACTTCAAGGAATTAGCGCAATTGAGACAATGGGGTTCAGTGGACACATATATTGCAGATTTTCACCGATTATTAGTGATGGTGATAGATATTTCAGAGAGGAGGTTGATTTTGTTGTTCATTGACGAATTGTTTGATCCCTTGAGGGGTTGGATTAAGGTCCTTAGCCCACAAACATTATAGGAAGCCATTAAAAAGGCAAGGGGCATGGAGTCTTCCATTTTTCAAAGTAAATTTTAGTCAAGAGGTTTCCAACAAAAGAAAGACAAAGGATAGAAACCTTTTCATAGAGATTGAAATCATAATATTAAGGGGCCAACAAGACTAAATGAAGACCAACTTAATGACCTTCGTAGAAAGAAATTATGCTTCCAATGTAAAGAACCTTGGGACCCCACTTATAGGTGCTCAACAAAGGCTAAGGCTAAGCTAATTGAGTACTATTCAGAGGAGGAATTAGCTGCTGAAAGTTCAGAACAAATTGATTCAAATGATAAGAAGGCAAAAAGTTCTTCATAAGAGTCAAAAGATGAGCAAGCAAGTGGAGGCACACTCACCCAACTTTTGAGTTTCTAGAAGGTTGGTTCTTTTAGAGTGTTTACCTCACTGCGTATATATTAACGTACTACGCACACAAGAAGTAAACTCAACTATATGCAACACATAGAATAGAACAACATAATATGCTTGAATCATGAGATGCTTATATTCATTTCCAACAAATATACCATGTACAATCACAAAGTATTCTCGTACTATCAATCATGGAATCCTCATCCCCTTCCCGACTACACAACTGAGTATATATAACGTTCGGCGGTGGTTGAGTAACCAACCGTCGTGACGTTCCACAACAACCCGTTACAACTAACCAACATGACATGTACATAAGTACATGGATTATTAATATTAACTAATGTCTTATTTACTTATGACTCACAACCGATCAAGTACATTCTCGGCCGACTACATCGACTCACGGTCGACTACATCATCCCCCCCACAAAGACGACTGAAAACCAAGAATGCCTTCTTTGCCAACTGATTGTCACTCTCACCCAATACTCCATCTTTCTCCGCCAACTTCTCCTCAAGAGCTACAACTCTCGTCTGCTCGACAACCAGCTGCTCCTGTACTATGATGGCTGGTGGCATTGCAATTTGGCAATTCCAATAAATTTGATGGGGGTCTGGGGGCAACGCCGCCAGCGGGGTCAAGGGGCAATGCCCCTTGCGGGGGTTTGGGGGCAGCGCCCCCGCCGCCAGGACCAATTTAACACTTCTGAAACCACTCAAAACTGCATCGCGCACCTCATTTTCACGACTCTTCCACAGGTTCCGAATAGTGCTGATGAAGCTGAAAAATATAGATTTTGCATTGTTTTTCTTAGACTTTACTTTCTCGAGGTTGATGCTTGGTACGGCCTGCCTTTTACAAACTTTGATATTTGGTACGATCTTTTTGACATGTACGACCTCCTCCTCCATTGTGTGTACGACCTCCCTCCTTATGCGTACAACCTCTTCTTGTTTAAAGTGTACGACCTTCTGTTTCAATCGTACGACCTTTTGATCCACCCGTACCACCTTCCTTTGATGCAAGCGTACAACTTCCTCTCTGCTTGGGCGTACGGCCTCCTCAAAGCGTATGGCTTCCTCCTTGCCTGGTCGTATGGAGTGCTTCCTCTCTTTTGCTAGGTCGTACAAACTCCTCTATTCTGCTAGGTCGTACGGACTGCCTTCTGCCAAATCGTACGGCGTGGTTCTTCCTCCCCTTACTAGGCCGTGAAGTGTGGTTGTTAAGTCGTACAGACTCCTCTCTTCTACTAGGTCGTACGGACTGCCTCCTGCCAAGTCGTATGGTGTGGTTCTTCCTCCCCTTTCCAGGCCGTACAGTGTGTCTGTCTAGTCTTCTGCCAGATTGTACGACGTGCTCTCTTTTCTTCTTGCCAAGCCGTACGAGTTCTCCTGTTTCCTTGCTAGATTGTACGACGTAACCTCCTGAGCTTTTGCCTGGCTGCACGATGTGGCTTCCTATGCTTCTGCTCAGCCATACGATGCACCTTCTTGTGGTTCTCCTAGGCCGTACAATGGAACCTCTGCCAAGCCATACGATGGAACCTCCTGCCTTACTGCTAGGTCGTACGATGGAATCTCTTGCCTTATTGCTAAGTCGTACGATGGAATCACTTGCCTTACTGCCAGGTTGTACGATGTAATCTTTTGTTCTTTTGTCAGGTCGTACGATGCCTCCTGTCCTCTGGCCAGGCCATATGATGTGGCCTTCTCCTTGTACGTGCTTCCTTAACTCTTCACCAGGCCGTGTTTGGTCTTCTATTGCGTTGCCATATCGTACGCCTCTTGTTCTTGTTCCTCCCTCCAACCGTATGACGTACGGACCTACTGTCTGTCTGTCTCTTCCTCAGGCCGTACGATGTATGGATCGAGCTTCACCCTTCTCTGTCGAGCTTTCTCTTTTTTTGCCAAACTTTCCCTCTGCTTGTTATGCCGTACGGTCCTAGTGGCCCAACCTTTTGTCGTGAATTTCCTTACTTTGAATTTTCGCCGAACTTTTTCCTTAGCGATTTTTTAAATGGCCGTACTATGTAATTTTTAATTTTTCGCCAAACTTTTTCCTTGGCGATTTTTTTAAATAGCCGTACTATGCAATCTTTAATTTTTCGCCAAACTTTTTCCTTGGCGATTTTATTTTCTTGCCGAAGTGTATTTTCCTCGGCAATTTTCTTAAATGGTCGTGTCTTCTTGTTGGCTCGGACTTGGCGAAATTTTATTTTCTTTATTTTAACTGGCCATTTCATTTTTAATTTTTCAACACTTCGCACTTTAATATTTTTTCTTCACTCAACACTTTTCTTTTAATTTTCTCCTTTTGCATTCTTTCTCTCTCCTTCGTCTTTTTTCTCTCCTCCATCACTTTTTTCTTCTTTGTCTTTGTTTTCTCTCTCCTCCATCTCTTTTCTCTCTCCTCTGTCTTCTTTCTCATTGTCTTTATTTTCTCTCTCCTCTGTCTTCTTTCTCATTGTCTTTATTTTCTCTCTCCTCTGTCTCTTTTTTCTCTTCTTTTAAATTTTTTTTAATTCTACTTAATTTTTTTCATTTTTTAGTTCCGACACAATTTTTTCACCTCGTACTTGTTCGGACTTGTGGGCTGACGTATCGTTTGCTTTTGATACTCTTTCTTTGTACTCTCCGTACTCGGTCGAAAGTGTCTGGCTAGACGTGTCGTTCTCTTCTCCTTCCTGGAATTCTCCGATCTACAACATGTTACACTCTCGATGGGACACCTCATAATCCTCCATTTGCTAATGAAATAGGCCATTTAATGAACTTGTCTCGTCTTCTGACCAACTCTCGATTTCAGGTATGCCCTCATCGTTCGACTCCATTGCTTTCCTTCCTTCATCCGTGTCTGGCTCTCCTCCGTCGGATTTTGATTCAGAAGATGCCAGTTCTTCACTGATGGCTTGATTTTTTAAGTCGATCACGTACTTCCTCCCTTTATTTTCTATGGATAGTGTATTTCTTTTCCAATTATGATTCGCCTTGGCTGCCACTAGTCACCCTCGTCCAAGCAATGCATCGTACACCTTCCTCTGCAATGGAATGACTGCAAAGTTCAGCAGGAATGGTTGTGTTCCGATCACCACCTTTTGCACCATCAACATTCCTAACGGTTTGATACCATGTTGATCGGCACCAATGAGTTGGAATGTCGGTGGCCAGAGTGTAGGCTTTCCAAGGCTCTTCCATGTGTCTTCGGGCAGTACATTGACTCCCGATCCTCCATTGATGATAGTATTTGTCAAGATATTCCCTCCGATCTCCATTTGCACAATTGTTGGCATCTTCTCGACGTTCCCCGTGAGTAGTACGGGATCAATGGTTTGTTCACCATACGGTGGTGAATCTGGTACCAATTCTTGCCTTTGGTTCTCCGCTTGCAATTGCTTGACATCCCCGAGGACGTTTGTCATTGCCAGTCCCAACTGCGGCAACGTCTAGAGAAGGTCAGTTACTTTGATTGGTATGGTGGTTTGCAGTACCTGCCGTACAATGTTGGTTTCCACCTCCGATCGCCGAGAGGTCTCTGGCTTCTTCAGAGATATTTTGTTCTCCTTCGCCATCGCCAGTTCCACTTCAACTTTTGCTTCCTTCATCCTTTGTTTTTTCGTACGTGGATCTTGGTAGGTTGCCTTCTTTGTTTGCGCTTTGGTGATCTCCAGTACCTCTTGTTCTTCCACTTCCAGCATATGGATACCCTTCTGCTTGGGGCATTCACTATCTTCATGGTCGCTTGGTCCACACCACTTACACAATCTTCCTCCCGAACCTTGGCTGTTCTGGCAGTCCTTGGCGAAGTGACCCCATTCGTTGCACTTTCGACATTGGGTCATGGGCCATCCTTTACCGTCGTACTGTATTCTGTTCCTCGGACTCCTGTTGCTCCGGTAACCTCTAGGGGATGCATTGCTATTGTATTGGGGCCTCGGTGGTGTGTTCGGCGGTGTCGACGGTTCTCCTTGAGTGAAGAGTACTTGTGTACTTTTGGCTTTTAAATTGTATGGGCATTACTTGACGGAATGTCCCATCACTTGGCAGATATTGCAGAATAACTTCTTCGGACAGTTCGCCTTCGTGTGACCTTCCCCATTGCAGTCTGTACACCATAGTTCTCATGCTTCCCTCGTACTCTCTTTGTCTGCCTTCAATTCTTTCATCATTCGCATCATATCTTTCCTGAGTGCTTGTACGGTCTTGGATTCACTGTCGCTGTCGTCCGCACTCTCCTCGTCGTCCGTCTTCTTTTTCCCTTGGGAGGATGTTTTGTTTTCGCTTTCTATATCCATCGCCCGATTGTATGCTTCAGCGTATGACGATGGAGGCACGACTTTCATCTTCTTCCTCAGCGACGGAAGCAAGCCTTCAATGAACCATCGCTTCTTTAGCCCATCAGCCGGTTGAACCTCCAATTTTCCCAACAAGTCTTTCAGTTGCCGATTGTATGTGCGCACATTATCGTGTTTTCCTTGCTTCGTACTGTAGATTTCTGCTACAATCTCACTGTCATCCCTCAGGAGTTTGAATTCGTCCTGAAAGGCCTTCTTGAGTAATCTCCATGTAGCTTTCTGTGCTTGGTCCAACTCTGAGTACCAGTCGATGGCACTATCTCTGAGTGTCGTCGGAAAGCCTTTCAACCAATGATCTGGGTCATCTTCTCCACTTGCTATCCAGATTGTCTCGCATGTTTTGCAATGTCGAACTGGATCCTCTGACCCATTGCTCGTAAACTTCGACAACTTTTGCCATTTTGGAGTCACCATCCTTCCCCACTGTCCTCTTTGTATATTGGACCCGACTGGACCGGTTTCCCTGTTACGTTCTGGTGCGTCACTTGCACTCTCAGCCACGTACGAGTCACTTTCTCGTCCTCTACACCTTGAGTTTCCTGGGTCCCACTCCGGTGCTCCCTCTGCCAAGGATTCTTGGGCTCAAATCTCCCTGTCCTCAGCCTTTCGTCGTCGTCCGATATGGACAACTCCCGAATTCGTTGGATGCTATTCTCAAGTTCTCCATTCAATTCATCTTCATTTTCTCGATTTTTATATTTTTCTACGTACGGGGTGATGAAGGGTTCCTCATCCCTCCCTTCCACAAAACTCTGATGTGCTGTACTTAATCTTTGCCGCCGGTTTTCTTGCTTTTGTACTCTCAATGATCGCCGAATTCTTTCTTCCTCCGCTTCGTGCTCAAATGGTATTCGGTTCTTGTCCTTGTTTGGCCGTACGGGCATTACAGGTCTTTCATGCGATCATTGTTGATTGCCGGGGGTACGTCTCCGGCTAGTGTCTCGTTCCTCCTCTTCCTGTTTGGTTCATTCTTCGTACCATTGCAAGATTTGCTGCCATCAACATTCCTGTTCCTCCTCCGCCCGAAGGTCTTGTAGGATTATTGAATGGCGGGCCAATAATCTTGGCATGCAGTGGAGAAGGTGATCAACCTTGTCGTTCACTTCGAGTCGATCCCAAACAACTGCCTCAGGGATTTCTTGCTTGAGGGCTTCCCTTTGTATGTGCTCTCGTAGGGATATGTTCCAGAGATTTATCAAATCCTGTGTCAAGTTGTCATCTCTTTCTTCATTCGTTTCTACGAGTTCCTCCACCGGTCGGCCCATTACGCTGCCATAGTAACGAGTGCTTCCCTGGTCCGCTTAGGCAACAACGCCAAATGTTTACCTCACTGAGTATATATTAAGTACTATGCACACAGGAAGTAAACTGAACTATATGCAACACATAGAATAGAACAACATAATATGCTTGAATCATGAGATGCTTATATTCATTTCCAAAAAATATCACCATGTACATTCACAAAGTATTCCTGTACTATCAATCATGGAATCCTCATCCCCTTCCCGACTACACAACTGAGTATATATAATGTTCAGCGGTGGTTGAGTAACCAACCGTTGTGATGTTCCACAACAACCCGTTACAACTAACCAACATGACACGTACATAAGTACATGGATTATTAATATTAACTAATGTCTTATTTACTTATGACTCACAGCCGACCAAGTACACTCTCGGCCGACTACATCGACTCATGACCGACTACATAGAGTACGGGGTGTAATATGTGGAGTTTGGACAATGGATAGTCACTTTAATTGATATAGGTGCCACACACAATTTTATGGATGAGGGAGTGATAGCCAAAAGGGGAATAAAGACAATTTTTTGAGGGCTTCAAGGTGTGGTAGTGGATGGGTTCACTCCCACATGCACCAGGAAGGTCCCAAACTTGTGCATTCAGTTAGGTGAATATGAGATTAGAGATGATTCTTACATAGTGAGCATAGGGGACACTGATGTGGTATTGGGTATGCAATGGATGCGGTCTATTGGAGAGTTCAATATGAACTTACAGACCATGGACATGAAATTTGAGGCTAATGGTAAAAAGGTTCTACTTAGGGGCATGTCCAATGATGGACCACACATAGTTACTTTCAAAAGAATGGAAAGTCTTATTAGGCATGGCCAAGTAGAGTGGGCAGCATAATGGATTATTCAACCTACCATTACAGAGGAACAAAAGAGGAGTTATCACCCAAGTGTTTAGAGTTTGATGTCTAAGCATAGTGTGGGTTTTGGTAACATACCTCTTGGGAGGTCTCCTGAGTGAGGCATTGAGCATGTTATTTAGTTGGAGAAAGGAGCCAAACCTATGATAACTACCCCATATAGACACTCGAAGAGGCACAAAGATGAAAGAGAGAAGGCAATCGAGGAGTTGCTTGAAATGGGACACATAAGGCCTAGTAAGAGTCCTTTCGCATCTTCGGTGGTGTTAGTAAAAAAGATGGGTGGGACTATGTGTATGTGCATAGACTACAGGGCCTTAAATAAAGAAACAATAGAAAAGAGACATCCCATCCCAAGAATAGATGGATTAATAGATGAATTGTGTGGAGCTTGTTATTTCTCCAAGATCGATTTGAGATTGGGCTACCATCAGATCAGAGTCTGTGAGGAGGATGTGGAGAAAACGACTTTCAGGTGTCACCTACGAGTTTTTGGTTATGCCATTTGGCTTAACCAATGCTCCCGCCACTTTCTAGTCTTGTATGAGCAAGGTCTTCAATAAGCAGCTCCGCAAGTTTGTACTAATTTTTTTTGATGACATTTTGATATTTAGCAAGACATGAGAAGAACATATGAGGCATTTACACAAGGTGTTGAGTATACTCGAGAGGGAGTCCTTATAAGTTAAGGAATTGAAATGATAATTTGTTATGACAAAGCTTCTCTAGCTAGGACACAATCGATTCCAATGGAGTTAGGATGGATCTAGATAAGATCAAAGCTATTCTAGATTGGCCTTCGCCTAGGAATCTTTCACATCTTCAGGGTTTTTACAGAAGATTCGTAAAGGGGTTGTCACAGAAGGCAGCTCCACTCATTGACTTGACTAAGAAGGCGGATTTCGTTTGCACTAATGCAACACAACAATTTTTTGATCAGTTTAAGCAAATAATGAGTATATGCCTAGTTCTTGCTATTCTCAATTTTTCCAAGCCCTTTGAGTTTGAGTGCGATGCTTCTGGAGAGGGAATAGGTGCTGTTTTGATGCAAGATAAACATCCCATTGCCTTTGACAGCAGAAAATTGAGGGGTGTCGTGAGGAGTTATTCTATATATGATAAGGAGATGTTGGCCATTATGCATGCATTGGCCAAGTTTAGACCTTATCTTGTAGGAGGTAAGTTTTATTGTAAAAACTAACCACAACAGTCTAAAATATTTTTTGCATCAAAAAGATTTGAATGACTAGCAAAAAAAATGGGTGAGTAAGCTTCAAGCTTACGAATTTGATATTGTCGATGTTAAAGTAAAAGCAAATGTTGTGGCTGATGCCTTGTCTAGGAGACCATATATATGCTCATTAGTGGAGGTTACAACAGATTGGAAAGAATAGATTTCAACTGAGTATGCTAAGGATCCTTGGGATACTAGTGTTATTGAGGGTACTGCTCAAGATGACAGATACACTGTGGTGAATGAATCAATTATTTATAAAAACATAATCTATTCGGTAACTAATTCTGAATTTAAGGCAAAGGTAATAAGGTCCTTTCATGATATACCAATGACTGGTCACTTGGGTTTCTTTAAGACATATAAACAAATTTGGGAAAGGTTAACGTGGAAAGGACTTAAAAATGAAGTCCTCAAGTATGTTCGAAATGTCACATTTGTTAGCAAAATAAGGTTAAGCATACTTATCCTGCCGGTTTATTGCAGCCCCTTCCAATTTCCTACCAAAAATGGGAAAGCATCTCGATGGACTTAATAATAGATCTTCCTAAGGTGCAAAACAAAGATTGCATTTATGTAGTAGTTGACAGGCTAACAAAATTTGCCCTCTTCTTTGCTATCTCAGCAATTTTTTCAATGGTATAAGTGGCCGATTTATTTTTTAGGGAGATATTTAGGTTACATGGGATGCCCAAGAACATAGTTAGTGATAGGGACAACAAGTTCTTGACTCTATTTTGATAGGAATTTTTTAGATTGAGTGGGATTGAGCTCACTCCTAGTACCGGCTACCACTTGTAGATTGATGGTTAGATTGAAATTGTTAATAAGTGGGTGGAAGGGTATCTTAGAAATTACATCTCAGGACATTAGAAAGCATGGGTAAAATGGTTGCATTTAGGTGAATACTATTACAACTCCACTTACGACATGCCAATTAAGATGTCACCACTCATGGCCTTATATGGGTATAGCTTCATACCCATACTTTTTGGCAACAATAGCATACCCAAGGCCAAGGACTTGCTGCAAGAAAGTTAGGATATTATGAAGTCCTTGAAGGAAAACATGTAGCAGGCCTAGAATTAGCAAAAACAATACGCAGACCAGCATTGCATTGAGCGTGCCATTGAGGTAGGTGAAATGTTATATTTGCAATTGCAACTTTACAAGCAGTCCACTCTCAAAGATTGGATCAAAAAAACTTAAGCCATGATTTTATGGCCTGTTCAAGATCTCCAAGAGGATTGGAGAAGTGGCTTATGAGCTAGAGTTATCAACAAACAACAAAGTACATAATGTCTTCCATGTTTCACACTTCAAGAAAGCACTTGGGCATAATGTAATTCCTTCTTTTGAGTTGCCACCATTGGATGAGGAAGGAAAATTGATTCTTATTTTAGAAGCTATTATTGATTTTAGGGAGCATGATTTATGAATGAGTACTATCAAGGAATATTTAGTTAAGTGGAAGAATTTGCCGGTTGAGGATGCTACGTGGGAGAGCGAATAGATTCTTCAGCATCCAAATTTACAATTGCTTGGGGACAAGCAATTTTTGGGAGGTAGGATTGTAATGTTCCCCTCGTGAGTTAGCCAAGTGGTCGAGTATTAGCCTATCCATCCACGTCTTGTGGGCTAATCGGACGATTCAGGGAACCCACAGTTCTTGGAGTAGTAGAGTTTGACATCATCTCACGTCAATTGGGGTGATATTCCCAAGGTGTTTTCGACAAGTCAGGTGGAAGAAATAAAATAAACGCCTAAGTTATTATAAAATAATAAGTTCACTTAAGTATTTATTCAAATATTTAAAGTGACTTATTTGGTGATTAAGTAGGAGCAAATTTAGAAAAAAAGAGAGAAAAGATTATTTTAATGCTCTTTTGGGGAAATTAATGGGAGCCGTGGGTCTATTTTGGAGTAATTGTAATTGTGTGAGGGCGTGGGAAGTCTGAAATTTCATTGTTATTGCTAGCACAGTCTTAGACTAGCCTCTAGGCAAGTTTGGAGGTGGCATTGAGGATGGAAGACTCTTGGCTGGTGAACTTGGGCGATTGAATAGATTACAGATATATATGTTCATTGCAAATTGTATGAGGTTAGGAAAAATAATTAAGTTATCTCTGCAATCTGTTCTTATAGCAGCCACTGCATATTTTATATTTTTGCCTCTTTGTTGCAAATGGAATGTAAGACAAGTGTTTGTTATAATGTCTTTCAAGTATCATGAATGTTTATTGTAGATGAATGAATTGCAAAGAGCATGTTATATGATTTTATTACTTACCTAAACACTTCCAAAGAAAACACATTCAAAATCTTCAAATAGTGAACCCCATGTCAAGTGTTTGATGAAATGCCAAAGCAAAAAAATTCGAAGTTTTAAGAAAAAATCAGACTTGGGTCATTTCAGGTAAATGGGGAGAAAGCCATGAATAGTCTTTGTGAGGCTTATAATTCTGAAATGCAGTATCAAGATACCACTTCCTATCTTTCCACAAGGGTTTGCAAGATTTGACACCAATATTGTGAACAATATCAACTGGAATGGCTGTCATTACCGCATCAAAAGTTTCTCAGTCTTGATTGGAAAGGTGAAATTTGGTTGTGGCTTCATTCCAAGACAAAAGATTCTTGGTAACCTTAGAAAAAAGATTAGAAAGGGTTTTAATTCCCTTTTTGAAAAACCTCAAAGCATGGACCCAAGGAGTCTTTGCAAGAGGACGATTTTGGCATTGTAGAATAAGGGACCACTAAATATTTTGTTGATTGATGGAAAGACCATTAGAAAAAACAATGCCATTCCAAAGAAGACAAAGCTTCATAGCTTCCCAAGCCCGCCAAATACTTTTCATCACAAAGATTCCTTGAACTTGAACAAATTGTTTGATAACAAGAAGGGTGTGGAGAGCAATCCCCTTCCAAGCTGGTTCTCCCAACATGGTGACTAGAAGAAATATAGTGTCGCACCAGAATTTTCCAAGCCTTAGTACCCTCTAGAGCACGAATGATCCACTTTGTACACAAGGCAAAACCTTGACGTAGAGTTGAAACTAATTCTAGCCTTATTGAATAATGAGGGAGACAACAATACTCCCAAACCACTCTTTGAGGCATCCCAGAGGAAATCTTGAAGAAACCTTTGTGACTTCAAATATGAGGCTTTAGAAGGCATCCAGTTGAAGGAATTGTGAATGTGAATGGTTGCAAGAATCTTTGAGCAAATTTGAAACTTATCAACTAGAGATAAAGGTTTAGTAACCCAATAAGATAACTTCTTCTCAATTGTAGCAAGCACAACTTGCCACAAGATAGCTAGAGAAGTTGGAAAAGAAAAAGGGTTTCCAAAAATCTAAAGGTTTCACCATGTTCAATCTGTTAGTTTTAGACCAGAAATGCAAATAAGCAGAAATACAAAACACTGAACAATAGAACACAGCAAAATACCTTGGGAAAACCCTCCTTCTCGAGGGAGAAAAACCCAAGAAAATATATCTCTTATATATTGAAAGAATAAGAGCAGAAATCTGCTTACAACTCAGGCCCAACACAAGGCCGAATTTGATACAATGAATGGTGAAACCTCTCCTTGATACAAATGAATGTAATTCTTCTTGAAATCTGATCTGCTACTAAAGATGGCGATCTGTTGCTAAGTGCGAACTTCTTCTTGAAAATGCGAATTGAAATGAGAATGAATTGATGATCAAATGAGGTATCTTCACCTCCTTTATATACAATGAAGGTTGACCTCTTCTCTAGGTCGGCCCCCTATAAAAATAGAAAATATAAAATATTTATTTGTACATAAAGAGGCCGTCCTGCCTTGAGCATTATTTCATTTTATTTTATTTTATCTAGGAGAAAAATATCTCCCGCCACTATAACACTAACACTCCCTCTTAGCTAGGGAGGTATTTTCCAGATATCCTCGTCATGGAGTCTCTCAACATGACACCCACAATGGCTACACCCATTTGTGGAAAAACCAAATCTTAGTCTCAGAGACGTACAAGTGTTCATCACGGAGTCTCTCAACGTGATGTCGTCATGGAGTCTCTCAACATGACGTCCACCATGGCTACTCCCATGTGTGGAAAGAAACACATGTACAAGTGTCCATCACGGAGTCTCTCAATGTGATGTCTTCATGGAGTCTCAACATGACGTCCACCATAGCTACTCCCATGTGTGGAAAAACACAAGTACAAAGGGTTCATCATGGAATCTCTCAATGTGATGTCGTCATGGAGTCTCTCAACATGACGTCCACCATGGCTACTCCCATGTGTGGAAAGAACCACATCTCCGTCTCAGAGATGTACGAGGGCTTTCACCTCATATTTGTCCGTCTTAGAGAAATATGCATTATAGTAAAGCCAACTGATGCTGAGTCTCCCTCTCAGCAAGGGTGACATTCTCCACTACTCCAAGCTTGTCTCGAAAATATGCAAACTTCACTTGGGAAAGAGGCTTGGTGAGAATGTCAGCCGTCTGATCATCAGTGCAAATGTACTTGAGTTGAATTCCTTTCCTCAGCACCATGTCTCTGATGTAATGATACTTGATCTCCACATGCTTTGTCCTATCATGAAACATTGGATTTACTGAGAGCTTCACACAACTTTGATTATCACAATGAATCACAGTCGGCTCTAATGTTTGACCAAATAATCTTGCAAGGAGCTTTTGAAGCCACATTGCTTCTCGAGCTGCCACACATGCTGCAATATATTCAGCCTCTGTAGTGCTTAATGCCACAAAAGTCTGCTTCCTGCTACACCAAGAAATCATGGCAGACTCTAAACTAAAGCAACATCCAAAGGTGCTCTTCCTATTAGTTACACTCCTGGCCCAATCAGAATCAGTATAGCGTTGTAACTTCAGATCTTCACAGGAAGTATATCTCAAACCATATCCCACAGTGCCACGAAAGTATCTTAGAATATGCTTTGTTGCAACTAGATGTATTTGTCTTGGTTCACACATGAATTGGTTGAGAGCACTCACTGCATAACAAATGTATGGTCTAGTGTTGACTAGATACATCAATGATCCAATCAATTGTCTATACATGGTGGGATCTACCAAATTTGAATCAGCTGTTGAGTCACTCAACTTCTTCAAATTTGTCTCCATAGGTGTAGACATAGACTTGCAGTCCATCATCCCAAATCTCTTCAAGATGTCTATAGTGTATTTTCCTTGACTTAGAATAATCTCATCAGGTCTTTGCCACACCTCCAGTCCCAGGAAGTAATGCATAAGACCAAGATCCTTCATCTCAAACCTGGAGGCTAACTCTTTCTTACATTTGACAATGAGATACTCTTCTCCAGTGAGAAATAAATCATCAACATAAAGAACCAATATCAAAGCCTCACCATCAACTACCTTGAAGTAAAGATTGGAATCTACATCATTCTTGGAGAATCCCAAGCTCATCAAATATCTATCAATCCTTTCATACCATGCACGAGGTGCTTGCTTAAGGCCGTACAATGCCTTCTTCAATCTGCATACATGAGACTCCTTCCTATGAATGACAAAACCATTTGGCTGCTCAATGTACACTTCTTCAATCACACCATTAAGAAATGCAGTCTTTACGTCCATTTGATGTAACTTCTAGCCTTTAGTAGATGCAATAGCAATAATTGTCCGGATAGAAGTGTATCGAGCAACAGGAGCAAATGTCTCCTCATAATCTATTCCCTCCTTTTGAGAGAATCCTCTCACCACAAATCCCGCCTTGTGTTTCTCAATGCTGCCATCAGCTGCATGCTTGATTTTGTAGAGCCATTTGGAAGACACTACCGATTTCCCTTTAGGTCTCAGAACAATATCCCATACATCATTCTTAATGATAGACTGATATTCCTCTGTCATTGCATCTTTCCATACTTGCTGGTTGGATGCCTCCTTGAAACTGGAAGGCTCAAAATCAATGATGTGACTCATCAATGCCACATAGCCTGGAAGCTTTTGCGGTCTCCTGCTTTCTCTAAAGGTGCCTCAAGGAGCTGCATGCATTTTTGCCTCTTGCATAGTTTGTCAAGCCCATAGAGGCCTCTTCTGACTTACGACAATGTCTCTAGGCCCATCAGTTGGATCTATAGGATCAACTGGATCAATAGTCTCGGCTGATTCATTTGACTCCCTCTGAATGTTAGGAGTATGATCAGGAGATATGTTCACATCTTGAGAATCCTCTTGCTCTTCACTGTCTATCTCCATGTAAGACCCTTTAGATCTTTTGAAGGCTACTTCCTCTTCGAAGGAGACATCCCTGCTAATCTCAATCTATTTCTGCTCTGGAATATAGACTCTGTAGGCCTTTGAAGACTCATTGTATCCCACAAATATACCCTTCTTGCTTGAAGGTTCTAGCTTTGATCTTTTATCCTTGGGCACATGAATGTAAACATAACAACCAAAAATTCTTAAATGACTAACCTCAGGTTTCACACCTGTGAAGGCCTCTTCAAGAGTCATGTTTCCCGATATTTGATGAGGGCTTCTGTTCTGAACTTACACGTTGGTTCTGGAAGCTTCTGCCCATAGGAAGGTCTGTAAATCTTGATCATGAATCATAGCCTTGGCTGCCTCAACTATGGATCTATTCTTTCTTTCGACAACTCCATTTTGCTGAGGGTTATACGAAACACATAACTCCCTCTTGATCCCTGCCTCAATGCAGAAATTACGAAAACCTCCAGAAGTGTATTCTCCTCCATTGTTTGATCTCAAAACTTTAATCCTTTTCCCGGACATGTTTTCAACTTGAGCCTTGAATTCTTTGAATCTATCAAGTACTTCTTTAGACTCCTTAGATTTCAAGAAATAAATCCAAGTCTTTCGAGAATAGTCATAAATGAAAATCACATAATACCAAAATCCACTCAAAGATGCCATAGACTTTGGTCCACATAAATCAGAATGAACAAGATCTAAAATTCCCTTTGATCTACTGTCACTACTATGAAAGGGACTCTTGATATTCTTACCAAGTGCACATCCTTTGCAAATGCCATCGTGCTCCAGACTGAGCTTTGGTAGACTAGTAACCACCTTCTCCATAGATGGAAGAGCTTTGAAGTGTAAGTGAGCAAGTCTCCTGTGCCATAGCTCACTCGAATTGATAGAGTCGTGCAATAATCCCTGAATTGGACGAATAGAAAGTCTGTATAGGCTCTCCTGATGAACACCAATCGCAAGAGCTGATTTGATACTAGAGTTCTTAGGCCAAGCAAGAACTTTCCCTTTAGAAAAAGCAACCTGGTACCCTTTGTCCCTCTCAAATAAAGAGGGATGCCAAAATCTAGTTGAAGAGAGGTGGCCCTAGCTCCTTTTACAGAATAACAAGCATCGTCTCCGATTATCACTTGCAAGTTGGTTTCTCTTTCTACCAAGTCCATAAGATGCTCTAAGTATCCTTTAATGTGTCGTGAAGCACCACTATCTGTCAACCAAGTGTCACTGTTAGTTGGAACATTGCTTGAAAGAGCAGAGATGAATAGAAATCCCCCTGAGTCGTCTCTAGATTCCTTTTGAGGTGACACATCATCAACATCTGCAGTAGAAGCATGCTGCTTAGGTTTTGATATGCAATCTCAAGCATAGTGACCATACTTGTCACACTTGAAACATTGAATGTGAGAGAGATCCTTCTTCTTCTTTGGTTTAGAAACAAAATCTGATTTTCTGTCTCTATTCCTCTTGAAATTGCCTCTTTTCCCTTCTATTCCTTTTCTTCTGGAAGCATGAGCAACTAGGACACGATTTTATTCATTATGAGAGCTTCGCCCATTTCCTCTTGTTGCCAATATGGATTCTTCTTGAATGCAATCAGCTCAAAGACGATCAAACTTGGGCAACTTAGATCTCCCACTGATGCTTTGGATAAAGGGCTCCCAAGATTGAGGAAGACCATTCAAAGCCAACATAACAAGATCTCTATCTTCAACTATGTCTCCAATCATGCACAACCGATCTCTCAAATCAGAAATCTTCATGAAGAAGGAAATGACTGAATCTCCTTTAGCCATTTTTATATGATGGAGTTGTTGTCTCAATGCAAGGGCTCTGCTGGTATTGTTGATCTCATACAATCCTTGTAGAGCCTCAAACATTTCTTTGGCTGTCTTCATCTTGGAGATAATCGGAACTAGATGATCCTTCACGGAATTTATCATGATCTTCCTAGCCTTCGTGCCATTTTTCTTCCATTGAGTTTTCTCTGCATCATCGGATGGTTCGGGCACATCACTCTCCACGAAATCTAGAAGATCATTTTCTTCTAAGGCAATGAGAACTTGAAATATACCCCTTAATTTTTGCCTTTAATTTTCAGTCACAACAATGGAAATCATGCACCTGTTAAGAATTAGCTCTAAACCAAAACACAGCTGGAACAACTCTAACCAAGAATGCACCCTAAAATCATTTAAGGAGGAGGGGCGAGCATATGGTCAGAGGATCTTTAGGATCTAATAACTTGATAACAATTGAAAATAGAGAGCTAAACTCGACACCAAGAATGTGCACGCAAGATCCTTTTGCAAGGCGAGGTGCTAACATATGGTGGAGTGCTAGATATTAAATTGAAATACAACTTCTTTTGCAGATGCAGGCATCCACAAGCGGTGGGAATACTCCACTTATTTCGTGGGTGTGATTATTACAAACATTTAAAGGCGGCAAGCCAGCCAATTAACCTCACTTCCACTTAAACTGTGGGGGGTATACAATCCACACAACCACTTTATTACGTGGGGGGAACTACAAACAAAGTAAATTGCAACAAGTAAACAATTTGCTGTTAGTACTACTAAGCAACTTACAACAATTAATAAACAACTACAATGTATCAACCATGAATTCCCAAAATGAGCAATGGTTAGAGTATCACTTCCTCTAACATTTACAACTCGAATAGATGCATAAATGAAGTTCAAAACAACAATATTAATAAACTTAACTAATCTGATTAGAAACAGAAGGTACAAAAAATCAGACCAGCAAGCTATAGATTCACCAATTTGGACTGAACTCCTCCGGAATAGCTCCAAATGCTTCCCTACCACAGTCGATCAATAGCTGGAAGCTAGGCATCCAAACTCCAATGGAAATTCGAGCCAGAAATAGGAGATAACAGTAGGCACGAATCCCAATGCAATAACCAAATGGTACGACCCCTCAAGGAGGTCGACTTGCTCTTAAAATTCAGAAACTTGATATTAAATTCTGCAAATTTGCAGGAAGGGGCGCCCTCCACAGTAGCACAGCTTGGGCCAACACTCAGAACAAAATCAAAATCACAATTGAAGCTATGAACAGAAAATAGCTTCAGCCAGGCCAAATTAGCAACTTGCAAAAACAGGTTTTACATCAGCAACCTGTTCGATTCTATCAATTGAAGCTCCATCTGTATTTCAAGGTGAAATACAACTATGATGATCCACCTAGGAAGCCATAGTTTCAGGCCTGAAGGATGGATTGAATTCGCTAAGCTTCTCCTTAGCTAGGTTCTGGATTCAAACCAGTAGCATAACTTTACTATTCAATTTCCAAGATGAGATACAAAGAGAAAAGCGCCAATATATAAGCTTTCACAAAGAGAAGATGAAACATTTGAACTTCCAAGGAAACATTACTTTTCCCAAAAAGGGACGCCAATCTCCAAAAAGACTTGATTTAAAATATCAAATAAACTCTTTTATTCCACCCTTCAAGTCGTCCCACTTTAGATAATGAATAAACATTTAATAAAATATTAAATGTATCTTACTTTATGGCCCCAACTTAAAAACAACTTAAAGTCATTAAGCTAGGCATGGGGTACAACTCCAAAACACATTTTAACTAAGTATGAACTTAGTCCAAGGCACAAACCACCATCAAACTCGAAACTGAGATATTACCAAAATCTAGATAATGAACTGCACAACACTGCTGATGAAGATACTGCCAAAAATAGACTTACTAAATATAGCCACTGCTAAAAATAGTAAAAACACATCAAAACCACAGTAAACCAAGCTGAGCAGGAAACACTGGAAATCCTAATTTGCTTAATTAAATAGCCTACAGATTTTTGGAAATAGGCTAACAGTTCATAACAAGGTCATCACTGAAAATGGGACATTACACTCCGCCCTTCCCAGAATTGCTTGTCCCCAAGCAATTGCAAATCAGGATGCTGCAAAAATCTGCTCATTTTCCCATGTAGCATCCTCTATAGGCAAATTTTTCCACTTAACCAAATACTCTTTGATTGACTTTTTCCTCAAAAAGCATTCTCTAAGTTCAATAATTGCCTTAGGAATCAAAACAAGTCGTCCTTCCTCATCCAACGGAGGCAATTCTGTTGATGCAACACATTTATGACCTAGAGCTTTCTTGAGTCTGGAAACATGAAACACATTGTGCACCTTGCTGCTCGACGGTAATTCTAACTCATAAGCCACTTCTCCCACTCTTCTGATGACCTTGAAAGGCCCATAAAAACGTGGCTTAAGTTTTTCAGCCCCACCCTTCTTGTGAGTAGACTGTCTGTAAGGTTGGAGTCTCAAATATACCAAATCACTAACCTCAAAAGATCGCTCAGTACGTTGCTGGTTAGCATATAATTTTTGTTGATTCTGAGTATGTTGGATATTGTCCCTCAATGACTTGAGAATGTCTTGACTTTGTTGCGACTTATCCTTTGCCTGAGGAGTTGTACAATCGCCAAAAACAAGATCTACAAAGCTTGGAGCTTCATACTCATACAAAGCCATGAAAGGAGACATTCTGATAGACATATGATATGATGAATTGTAACAATATTCACCCAAGTGGAGCCATCTCACCCATGCTTTTTGCTGTCCTGAAACATAGTTTCTGAGATAACCCTCTAACCACTTATTGACAGTTTCAGTTTGTTCATCAATTTGAGGGTGATAACTAGTGCTCAGAGTAAGCACTGTTCCACACAATTTAAACAACTCTTGCCAAAAGGTGCTCAAAAATTTACTATCTCTATCACTCACGATATTCTTTAGAATCCCATGCAATCGGAACACCTCATGGAAGAACAAATCAACAACTTGTGCTACTGTAAATGAACTAGTAATGGCCAAGAAATGAACGAACTTGGTCAATCTATCAACCATAACAAAGATACAATCTGTTCCTTGCACCTTTGGCAACCCTGTAATAAAATCCATAGAAATACTCTCCCATTTCTGATTCGGAATTGGTAAGGTCTGCAAGTAGCCAGCAGGAAAAACATGCTCATTTTTATTTGCTTGACATATATGACATTTTCTTACATAATTCAAAACTTCATTTTTTAGCCCTTTCCATGAAAATCTTTCACGAAACTGTTTGTAAGTCTTGAAGTAACCCTGATGACCAGCAAGAGGTATTGTTGACATGTGTTTTATGACAACACCAACACAGAATAAAATGTCCAACGGTCACTCTATTCTCTCTTGATCAAAGCATTTTGCATGCTAAGATTGCGTGAAAGTTCATGCGTTCAACTCCAAGGTTCCTTTTATTGCGAATAGACTCAGTTGGTTGATGTGAATATGCTGGGTATTCCAAGGGGACTTACGTAATTGTTCGATTTCGTCAAGCAGATGAAAGATTTGACTGTGATGCTCTGATATCTGAACTGACCAGGAAATGCTGAATTTAAAGGGATAAGGGATAAGAATTCTATAATCTATTTCTAAGGGGTGGAATGCGAGGACAGACTTTGACAATCTTCAAACCAAACTTTGTTTTGTCTCCCCTTCGGACAACTTTGACAAAGTTGGTGCAATCTTCAAAGGATGGATAAGATATTCAAATTGTAGCCCAATGTGCGCATTCCGTCACAACGATGCAAGTGAACACACGAGTCACAACCGAAGTTAAGTACTGATGTTCCAGTTGACCACGCAGGGTAGACTTACCATCGGCAAGCCCGTTAGTGGTATGGATAAAGGAAGATTTGTCCAGATCAAACGCCACACTCCACAATTAACAACTATTTGCATAAAACAAAGTCTACTTTACTCTACTCTACTTGAATTGGAAAGACGAAAAAGTCTCGTCAACTGCTCACAACGAAAGAAAGAGTCACCAATCAATGAGAATCCTTATATTATGAGAGTCTTACACAACAACCTTTTACAAAAACCTTCAAAGGGAAAGTTTTTCTTTCCTTTTCAACTAAGCTAACTCCTAGCTCTACTCACTATCTGCCTTATCTAGCTCAATTCTATCTAACTTTCTATATATTACAAATAAGGGGGGATACCCCTTTTATATCAAGCACAGTCCAGTGGACGGCTTAGATTCAAATACAATGGAAGGCCCAGATTGAGCCATCTAAGCCTTGATTAGGGTTCTAGACCTAAAAACCGCCACTGAGAGGAGTGGGGCAATGAATGCGCTGAAGATTCTTCACTCCTCATCAGGAACCACTATCTTCAATCAATGCACATCATCCCCTTCCAGAAGATCATCATCCAGAAGGGCGTTTTCTTTCTCCTTTTCGCTGACTGCAAACTTGATGAACCTAGCCAATACTGCCTCAACTTCTTGATCCGAAATGGGAGGAATGTGATCCAACTGGAACTCCAACACCGTAATCGCTTGCCCATGTCAGGCACAAGATTTCTTCCAGGCAACAAGGGCATCCTGGGTGTTCTGAATAATACTAGAGAACGTAGAAGTGTTCTCGAAATCATCTTGTGTGAAGGTCTTCACCTCAGAAAAGAATGGTGTTAATCTATTCTTCAAACCATCTGCAGTCACCTCTTCAGAAATCAGCCTCCTGACAAAGATTGCCTCCAACGTATTGAGGACTCCATCCAAAATATTTGTCATGGCCTTTCTGACCCTGACAGAATCCATCTGTGATGCATCGTAGAACCCTCGGCCTGTGATCATTGAAGAGTACCATCCGGCGAAGTCATATCTATCCCCCTCCTGAATCACACCTCCCTCAACCAATATCTGTAGAGGTATGCTCATCAAAGCCCCTAAACGGAGAACAACTCTCGTCTGATAGATACGAGCCTCACCCTAAGCATGGTTAACTGCATCCATCCTTGCTATAATATCGGAGGCTTGCCGATAGGCATGTGCAAGGTCCTCCATAAACTTTTTTGTTTCAGCACGAACGTTGGCAACCCATTTGTCTACCCGTTGTGTCATTCTTTTCAAATCCTCTAAGCCACTGATTGACTCTCTGGGAATTCAGCTGGTAGCTCAATCGCTGATTCTCTTGCCCACAAGGACGGGACAAGTGTTGCACATAACCAATCAGTGTCTTGTGCTCTACCTTCAATTTCTTATACTTGCCCTCAACATAGGACAATCTATCCTTGAGTGCTCGATATGAATTATCGTACTCCTCAACCACTTGTGCTTCAGTAGGGCGGCCAAGTTCCATAGTTGTAATCACATAGTTTTTTGGAATGGCCTCATCCCGATCACACTCCACCCTAGGCATTGCCACATGCAAAGTTCGAGAGCCATCCTCATCTGTTGAGATCTTAGAGAACTTCCTGGCCTTCTTCTTTGTTGGAGGTGCACTGATCCTTTGTAACAACTCCTCCATCTCAGCTGCAGGATCAGTGTCATCTACAGGCTCACGTCTCATTCTGTCCCTCAGCCATTCTGGCACCTCTTGCCGCATATCTGATATAACAAAAGGCTGCTCAACCTCGGCCTCTATCTCATGAACCTCTTCCCTACCTTCGTTCTGACGAGGCTCATCATCATCGATTGGCTCAGTATCTCCTGAGCTATGGGCATCTTGATCTGAAGTAGCATCGTCCTCGAGAGCTGCCTCAATCTCCTGCTGAAACTGAGTATCAGTGGCCGTCCCCTCATCTGTTTCCTGCTAATTATCTTCTCGAGGCATGTTGATGCTTTGGCCAACTGATTCTCTACGAGGTGGCTGACTTGCCACTTGCACTGCCTGCTCTGCATGCAATCTTTCTCTCTGATCCGCAAATAGTGACACTTCCTGCAAACTCGGAGAATGTGCCCGTGATGGTGTATGTGCAGATTCCTCAACTTTCAAAGGCTCAGGTCGAACTGGCTCTTTTCCTCTTGGCTCTGGAGTTTGATCAACTTGCCTTCTCTGTCTAGCTGTTGGCGATTTGTGATCTCCCATCAAATTGTATGTGAGGGGAATTGATCTTCCCTTAAGTCGGCTGACATGCCTCTCTACCCAATTTCATGTGAATGTTAAGACTGGAATACAAAGTGTATCCAAGTCGGTAATCTTCGGTTCTGATCGATCCGGGAGTGGTAGAAGTGTATCCCTCACTGTTTCGTAATCAACCTGTACAACATTTATATCTTCTTCGATTTGATCTGGCACTGGGACAATCTCACATTCCCTGATCATCACCAACGGTATCCAAGAGAACATTCTCCTCCTAATCTCGATCTCATCCATTGCACTTGCCCAAAAGTCTTCAATCTGTGCCTTGTGTTTGAACTCTTCGGACAATATCCATCTGATGTTCCTGTGAGGATCATAGTGCTGTCTACTGGTGTGGTAGGAAAGGTGGAAGAATTGGAGCTCGTTTTCTGCCTCCCTTGTTGCCTGTAATGATGGGCAGATTTCGTCAGAATTCCCCATGGTAATTGGGAATCCGAGTCCACCTTTATTCTTCTTCTTTTGAATCTTATCATAGGCAATAAGTTGCCTAGATATCTCCAGCATCACTATTTTGTTTGTGGGATAACGGGGCAATCTATAAGGATAAGAGGAAAATCCTTGCAGCCTTATGTAGGTAAACTTCGGAAATTGGATAAACCAACACCCAAACTTCTCAATCAGCTCCTGTGCCTCTCTAGATATTCTGTGGTGAGTCCTTTGCTGCAAGGTCCTCGTTATGTGCATGGTGAAGGCGTCATTGACCCTCTTGTAGTTGGTGGTGCTTGTCAAATGCAACTGCGGACAAGCCTCATGTATTTTGAATTGATGGGAGCCACACCCGATTGGTTCCTTATAGGAAATTCCCCTGTACTTCCTCATTCGAGCCAGCATGTAGACAATGTAGGAGCTCATGTGAAACGTTTTTGTTCTCGTCAAACCACGGAGCTGCTCATGTATGTTGTCACTGATCATCAGTGCCCAGTCCACGTAATCTTTTCCTTCCAGCACCAAGTTGACATAATAAAACATCCAAGGTTAAAATATGAACACTTGGGGGCATCCTCCAACTCTGCTCAGCATCATTATCAAATCACAAAACTCTTGCCTCAAATCCTCAGAGGTTATCTGTTTGGGCAATTTTGTACTAGTTGGCTTGGGTTTGTTCATCCACCTGGTATTTATCAAATCAGCACACTGGTCAAACGTGGATAAGTACATCTTTTCAGCCTTTTCCCTTGTTTTATAAATCATCTTCTCATGGACTGGTATTCCGAATGCTTCTCCGATTGCTTCTGGTGTCAGGTTAGCCAATATCTTGCCATCTGGCGAAATGACAGTGCTCTGCTCTGTGTTGTAGAAGTTGGCGCATTCCATGATTAGCTCTGGACATCGGATAGCTTGCGGAAAACTAGTAGTTGCATATAGTCCGCTCCTAACAATATTGTGTGAAGTGACAGCTGGGTGATGGCCTTCAGTCCCCATTATTCTTCTTCTGAACGCCTTCAAGTTGAATGAGCCCAAGTTTGTGTTAGCCAGCTTGCTTATTTTTGAAGAGAATTTTGATTCTGGCAAGAAGGACTTGCTCAACTTCTTAATCACTGCTTGTCTCGATGTGTCTGCCCTTATAGATTCAACGTAGTTTCCTTTGCCTGCAGCTCTTCTGCTTGATTCGGCCATTCTGCAAAGAACAAAAGTCATTAGAAAACAAGATTTTATAACAATAAAATACCACTTTTGAGGGTGCCAGCAGATTTTCAAATAAAAAGGCTGCAACACTTTGCCACTTTCAGCTACAAACCTCAACTGCGCCTATCTACTTCAAGGTTTTAGAAGTTTTTCTACTTGCAGCAACACAATGTCAGATGCTTGGAAATGTTTGCTTGCAGCAACTCGCCCTCAACAAATTTGAAACTTCTTCTCTTAAGTTCGTACTTTCTTCCTAACTTTGCACTTTCACCAACTTATTTGTTCCTCTTAAATTCGTATTTTCACAACAGCTTTGCAAATTCGTACTTCAACATTCAGTAGTTTTAGATCTTTGCTTGCAATTTCGTACCTCTCAGCAACTTGAGAAATTTCTTCACAAATGCATACTTCAGCCCTAGAGAGTGCTTTTGCATTCAACAACTTGTGAGAGATATGAGAAAGACTTAGAATATTATAGCCAGGTTGAATTTCATTTCCCCCCCCCCCCCTTGGCCAGTTGCAACACTTGTCATCCGGAGCATCGGAATCTTGGACTTCTGGAAAATCAAAATTTCATCACTCCTGCACAGGCCTGCTTCATCATATTTGCCTCTTTAAAATATTAAATCAATCACCTCTTTGAACAATTTTAATTTATCTAGCTAAGTCATTTTTCTTTGTTCCGACAAAATTACTTCATTTGTCCAGTTCGATCTTCAAGCAAAACATATTTCGTGAAGAGATATTCTACATTTGCCTTAGAGAAATTTCTTGAATTTGCCTTAGGAAATTATCAAAACAAGCACCGGGCAAAATTCTCGGTTAAAATGACATGAGCGAGGCGTGGAGTAAGTTTGAATCATCTCCGAATTGCAAACGTTCAATACCCAGAAGAAAACTCCCTTCAAAACTTGTCGTTTCCATGTGTATCCGGATGAAGGGGTACATTTAATTTTTACTATTTTAAAATAATAAAATGGCTAAGGTTTATTCATCTTCACTCTAGATTTCTTCCACACCTGCAGTCTTCAATTTTCTCTGCCTTGGCACCTTCTGTGATTTTCCTAAAAAATCCTTCCTGGCTCTGGGCGCACTTCACACTTGTTCTTGAAAATCTCCAACTTCATCTCTGTCTTAGGTGTATTTCTCATCCTTAGAAAATAATTAAAATTTTAAATCACCCAAGTGGGGCACATTTGAGGTTGTGTGCTTCTACTTTGTCCATTTTATCTCCACGCCTTAGCAATTTTTTTGCCTTAGGGAAAAATTCCTCGAAAAAAATTCATTTTAAATTACCCATGAAGGGCGCATTTCATCTCATGCGTCAATCTTTACCTTTATCCCTTAGGCACTTTCACGCCTAGAAGCTTACACCTTATCTCATTTACCTCACAAGCAAGGGCGCATTTCATGTATACCACTTCCATTCCTAGGCGCATTTGAGGGGTGGTGAAGGAACTTCCACGCCTTTGTGACTTCTCACCTCCCTTGGGCGCGTTTTGCATGGTGAGCTTCCATTTGAAGGCACATTTCATGTGCCAAGAGGGAAACTCTCTTTACCTTAGCGCATTTTCTGTTTACCTTTCAACGTTTTACCTCATGTGGCCACCTTGGGCGCATTTGCCATGGGTAGGAGTAACTTGTGGGCACATTTGTCATGGGTAGGAGGAATTTCCCACGCCCTTGTGACCTTTCATCTCCCTTGGGCGCATTTGGCCTAGTCATCTTCCAAGTGAGGGCGCATATGGGGTAGCATGAAGGAATTTCCATGCCTTAGCGTTTTTTGCTATGCCTTCACCCTTAGTGGGCGCATTTGACCCATGCTCAAGGAAATTTTGGGCGCATTTTGGCTATGCTGTTTCCATTTCAACCCTTGAGAGCGCATTTTTCCTAGTGTGAAGGAAATTTCACACTTAGAGAATTTTCTTATCAATTTCTTCATGTCTTGGGCGCATTTCTCATATGAAGGAAGAATTTTCAAGTACTTAGAGATCTTCAACCCCTTCACCCCTTATGGGCGTACTTCATGTGTCTTCATGCCAGTTACTACTTATAAATTTCCAACGCCTTAGCCACATCTTGGCTTTCTATTTTTTAGCAAACTCGGAGTAATTAGGGTTTCCTTGCATTTCGTCTGTTTTGAGTTGGAGTAGGCGTGGTTGTGCTTCCACTGACTTTGCCACCTTGTTTATATCCTCTATCCACACTGGTATGCTATTTTTAGCAAACCCTAAAATTGATCAATCTTTGTATCTCTGCTTGACCTGAAATTTGCTTGACCTGATTTTGATGACCTAAGTGTCTTGTTCACACTCGTCTTTGGCACAGTACGTGCTATTTATAGCCATGAGGTGACTTACTAAAAATAGTAAGTATTCAGATTATGCTCAAATTTTGCCAGTATGCAGCCTGGAAGATGCTGATCATGGTGGCATGCTTCGTTTTGACACCTTTGCATTTCATTCCATCTATTTTTAGACATAGTAGTGGAAACCCTAATCTAACTTGCATGCGCTTCAGACTGCTTCCGCTTCCCTCGATTTTTGCTGCCTATCATTTTGCTTGCTGAACTGAAGTGTTGGGTAGCTGCTGGGGTGAAACTGCTATATATAGTAAATGTCCGGAAAGTGGTTAGTCTAATGTCAGATGAGTTTGCATGTCACAGTGCCCATGGGATCTCAAAAAACCCAGAAAAACCCAGAAAACTGGTCAACATGCGAGCACTGGCTAAAAATAGTAAGTCCCTGAAAACTGATCCATTTCTCTTGCATGTCATACCACTGCAAAGCTCTCGTAAAACCCATGAGGAATATCCAGACATGCATTGAAAAACTTTACATGCAAACCCTAAAAATAGCCTCTGAAGGCTGTACCGTTGAAAGTCACCATCTCGGTTTGCATGTTACACCATTGCGAAGGTCTTGAAAAACCCAGATCAATCCTCCAATCAGGTATTGGAAAATCATATGTTTAAACCCTGAAAATAGCCTCTGAAGGCTGAACTGCTAAAAATAGCCAGTTGTCTGAATCTGTTCAAATTTCATGTGTAGGTACTTTGAAGCTGCCTAGCTGTGCTGAAGTAGTTAGAACCCTGAAATCCTGAGGAAAAGACCTCATATTAGGTACTTACTAAAAATAGTAAGTTGTCAGATTTCAGTAAGATTTCAGTGGGATCCTGCCTTGAGCCTCCTGACTGTACTGCTGCACTCAGATTTTACCTTGATAACTCCATTTGACCTCAAACAAGCCTGAAGGATAGAAACCCTAATTTCGCAGACTTGGCAATCATTTCAACCTAGGTCAAATGACGGGACACCCCCGGAAGGACAAAAGATCAGAGACAGAGAGAACCAAAGCCAAAAGACTAGAATGGAGCAAAAAATTAGGGGGTCCCCATCTTGGAGGGGGTGATGTGTGAAAAGGTCACAACAGGTATGTCATGGAATGAATGTAGAATCTTCTTTTTTAACTTAGAATCTGATGCCAAAAAGATTCTATATTTATAGTAGATTAGCCCTTCAACCAACTTATATCTATCATCCCGAAAAGTGCCTTCAACAATGCTGGTTGCAAAAGAATTCTTAGCATAATCAGCTAAAATCTGCTCCTTCCATTCTACAGAAATCTCAGATAAGGAGCACAAATGGGGCTTCCTAGATAATGCATCAACAACTATGTTATTTTTCCCTTTGACATATTCAATGTCAAAGTCGTAGGCTTGTAGCTTTCTCACCCATTTTTGTTGCTTCTCATTCAAATCCTTTTGATGCAAGAAGTGTCTAAGACTGTTATGATCAGTCTTAACAATGAATTTACTCCCAACCAAGTACTGCCTAAACTTGGCTAATGCATGCATGATTGCATGCATTTCTTTGTCATAAATTGAATAAGTCTTTTCAACTCCTCTTAATTTTCTGCTCTCAAAGACAATGGGATGCTTGTCTTGCATGAGAACAACTCCAATTCCTTCTCTCAAAGCGTCACATTGTAACTCAAAAGTTTTGGAGAAGTTCGGTAAGGCCAAAACTGGACACGAGCTCATTATCTGTTTGAACTTATCAAAAACCACTTGAGCATTTTGAGACCATGCAAAAGCCCCCTTCTTAGTGAGGTCGGTCAAGGGAGCAGCCATGTGAGAGTATCCTTTGACAAACTGTCGGTAGAAACCACAGAGTCCTAAGAATCCCTTCAGATGTGTCAAATTCTTAAGTGGAGGCCAATCCAAGACTGCCTTGATTTTTTTTGGATCAACTCTAACTCCCTTAGAGCTGATTATATGGCCAAGGTAGAGTAGTTTTGTCATTCCAAATTCACACTTTGATTCCTTGGCATATAGGCATTCCGATTCAAGGATACTAAGCACCTCATCTAAGTGTTCGAGATGCTCCTCCCAATACTTGCTGTAGATGAGAATATCATTGAAGAAGATCAACACAAATTTCCTCATCTGCTTCTGAAATTTTTTGTTCATGCAAGACTGAAAGGTTGCTGGAGCATTAGTCAAACCAAATGGCATGACTAGAAATTCATAATGCCCAAAATGACATCGAAAAGCAGTTTTCTCAATGTCAGCTTCTCTCATCCTGATTTGATGGTACCCAGATCTGAGATCAATTTTAGAAAAATACATTGCACCATGGAGCTTGTCAAGAAGCTCATCAATTCTAGGAATAGGATACCGGTTCTTGATAGTTTTCTGATTTAGAGCATGGTAATCAACACACATGCGCATGGTACCATCTGTCTTTTTTACAAGAACCACAGCTGAAGCAAAAGGGCTTTTGCTTGGACAGATATGGCCCATCTCCAAAAGCTCTTTGATGGATTTTTCATTCTCATCCTTCCGCTTTTTGGGATACCGGTAGGGAGTAGTAATAACCGGTTTAGCCCCATCTTCAAGCTCAATTATATGTTCAGCCCCCCTTTCAAGTGGTCTTCCAGGAGGTATATTGCCAAAAAATTTACTCCTCTTTGTGATTAAAGACTGAACATCTGGGTGGTAGTGTCTTTTGTCCTCTACTGGACTAGAGGGTAGAATTAAGCATTCAGCTGCCCATTCAACATGATCATGCCGAATCAATTTCTCCATTCTTTTGAAAGACACAATTCGAGGACCTCCATTGGACAATCCCCTTAAAACCACCATTTTTCCCTCCGCTTGGAATTTCAATTCCATTATTTGCAAGTTCAAAGTGATCTCACCAAGAGATCGCAGCCATTGAATCCCAAGCACAACATCCGTTTCTCCAATTCCTACAACGTAGAAATCGTCTTTGACTTCATAAGTTCCCAATTGCATGGATAGGTTAGAGATCTTTCGATTGCAAGAAATTGTGAATCCATCCGGTACCATGACTTTGAATCCTTCAAATTCTTCAGTCTTGAGCCCTCTTCTTGCAACTAGCCCTTCATCAATGAAGTTATGTGTTGCTCTAGTATCAATGAGAGCAACCATTCTCTGCCCACTAAGCATACCACGAACCCTAAAAGATTCATTCTTCTGGAAACTAGTTAATTGAGCAAAGGTATCTCCACTTCCTTGCCCTTTTTCAGGTTCTTCAGGAACTTTTTCCTCATCACTATACTCATATTCATATTGCTGTTTTGGAAAATCAGATTCTGATTCATAATCAGAATAAGCTCCCATGTGATGTGAAAAACCTTTACCATAGCATCTAAGCCCTCTAGACCATGGTTCACGACATGTATAACAAACCCCCTCTTTTCTTAACTTCTCACGCAGCTCTTCATCCATTTTAGGTGGAAACTTTTTGAATGGAGTAGGGAATTGTTTCTTTTCCTTCTTATGAACAAATGGTTTTGAAGGAAACTTAGGCCTTGGAGCAGCCAATTCCATGTTTCTAGCTTTCCTTATTGCTTCCTCAAGACTTGGTGGATCGAATGCTTTAACCCACCCTTTCAATGGCTTCATAAGACCTTCAGAGAACAATACAACAAGCCTTCTCTCAGTGATGTTGGGCACCATCACAGAAAGTCTTTGAAAATCAATAATAAAAGAATCCAAGGAACCCTGCTGTTTCAACTGAGCAAGCTCACAGAACTTGATTTCTGGATCCTTGGTATCAAACCTTTCGATCAGCTTGTTGGTAAATTCTTCATATGTATGAATGAGGTTATGGCCAAGAGTGACCAAACCGTGGTACCACCACTCGTGTACTGCTCCATCCAAATGCAATGTTGCAAATTTGATGGCGTCTTCTTCTGGCATAGGCCTGAGTGATAGATAATTGTCCAACTTCTGGACCCATGAACGAGCTGTGCACTTGTCACTTCCATCATAATGAACCAAGGTGACTTTGGCAAGTGCTTCTTGGTAGTCCAACTTGGGACCCAAAGGAGCTCGAAAATCCTTTTTCCCACCTCTTCCTTTCTTCTGATTCATATATTGGTCAAAAGTTAAATTTTCTCTGATTTCAGAGGGAAGAGAGACATATTCCATGTAACTTTGTCTTACTTCATCTGCCATGGGGACCTTGGGCTCGACAGAAGCTTCCACCCTAGGAGTGAAGGAAGGAAGGAGAGGTCTAGGGGCTGATTCCCTTGAATTGGCAACATGTTGCCTAACTGTTCTACCTCTTGGTTCTGAATTAGAATGTAACAACCCCATCCTTGGGTAATTAAATTTTTTCCAACATTTCACTTAGAACATATAAAAGTAACAAGTAACAAAGACATTACAATAAATTTCTTCCTTTCTTTATTGATAAATACTTGCAAGTTACAATATATATTTCCACATGAATTCCATTTTCATTGCAAATATAAATCAAAGTACAAAAGTAAAACAATTACATACATAGCTCGTAAGCTTTTGCACAAATAGTAGTAAGACGATCCAAGTTCCCTTCCTTTCAAATCTTGGTGTATCCGTTGCCTGCTATGGAGGAGAAACATCACTCAGGCGCTTTTCCGCCAACCACGGACTAATAATGCGGTCCCCCACACATCTATCATTTGATAGATGGCCCTCCCTTTGAACGAAGAGATTGGTAGAGTATCCGGCTGCAACAACCCAACTGAGCATAGTGTTGTGTCCTATACATCTAGAACTTGCTATTTCACAATCCCGAACTAGCATGAAGGATCACAATGAACTGACAGTGTAGTCTCAACTATCTCATATCTAAGTGGATGTCATACATTTCACTACTTTGGCCAAAGTATTCTCATTCAGTACTTCGAATGAAGGTCATCTATCATATACACTAGTCAGAGCCGATTTGACTTAAGGCTATCTTACACTACGCATAGGTATCGTTCTTTACTTTTAGATAATCTTTTATCCCAGACTAACCTACAACATTCTTCTAAGAAATTTACACAAGATAGGTATATCTTGTTTCAGATTACCTACCTTTAGACATTCTACTTTAAATAGTTACATAAGGGAGGTATATCTTGTTTCAGACAACCTAACTTCAAATAGTTACATAAGGGAGGTATATCCTGTTTCAGACAACCTACCTTCAAACAATCTACTTAGAAACGAAACAATCTACAAGGGTCTTATACCATTCCTCCTAATCAGGAAATCTTTATCCTAGGAGTACTTTTAGCTTACCTCAGTTATCCCTATAACTTAAGCTGAAAAAGACCTTTCTATACCACTATCTTCATTTCATTCCTAGTATATGATAACTAGATAACCCTTATTCTCCATATATGGAGATAATACACACAATGTGGTTACATAAATATGCCCTTTTACTCTTTCACTAGAAGTCAATGCAATCATTAACACATTTACAATGTGGTTACAAAAATATGCCCTTTTACTCTTTCTTTAGAAGTAAATGCATTCATTAACATATTATCTATATGATTCTATTCAAGCACTTGCCTCTTGCCATTCAATTTCTAATAAAAGCCAAACAATCCTTTATCTAGTTTATTTTCTAGATTCAACACAAGTTTAAGAAAAAGAAAATACAATAAGAAATTCTCATGCCTGTATAAGCTTCTTTCCAGCTGGAAGTAATCAATTCCTCAGACTGCCAATGTATACAGCTGTGTTTGATCACCAAGTTGAAGGTGTATGCTTCCAACTAAATTCCTCTCTCCCTTTCTCAAAGGTGCTCTCTTTATAGAATATCCTACTCAGTTACTATTATCTTTGTTTTTCTCTAAGGCTCAGAATGACTGAACAATGGTGACTGGTAATGCTGGTTACTGTCAAAATGGTTACTACAGCAAATGCATACATGTATTTATGCAGCAATGAATTTCACAAGGTTGGAATAGAATGGCAATGGTGAATTGTGGCTCTCAAAAGCAAATTCGGAATTAGCAAAGGTAAGTTGTGAATTGGTAAAAATGACAAGGAGAAGAGCTCAATTTATAGGATTCGAATTCTCATGCCATGCTACATTTTTGGCATGAGAATCGACACCTTACATATTTGAAAATGTCAATCCTGCTGTGGCAGCAGTTTAGTTACTTACTCAGCAATTTCAAAGTGAGTCGACCTTTATCCAGGGAGAATATTTCAACTGTCACATGGTGAAATGCAGCTGAGAGACACCTATAGGCGTCCTCAGCCATGGCGTCCAAAAATGGCGGTTTAACATTCGTAGCAAGAACACGTCTTGGCAAAATGCGCCCCACTTGGCCTAAACTTCAGGCCTTCCCATGCATTCATAGATTGGTGTCTTTGCAGGCCGCGACCTGGTCTCCTGGGTGCGCGTGTTTGCAGCCGCGTGAGATTTTCCTTCTCTTCAAAGTTTCGACCTTTTTCCAATAAACATTTGAACTTTGGCATATTTTCCTTTCTTTTCCATGGTGAAAGAATTCGTAATACTTAGCTTTATTCAATGTTTATAAAATGTTCGATAAACCTCACATGATTTCCAATGTTAAGTCATATATTTTCTCATGGTATATTTCATACGATTTTTACCAAATGGCTAAGAGAAACAATTCATTTATTTCCTCATGGTAAATTAATATATTATTTACCAAGTGACTATAGAAGTCTAAGTCTTTTATTTCCCAAGATCTTATTTATTTAAAATATAAATAAATTCTTATATATATTATGTATTATATTATATATAATTTATTATAGTTTTATTTACCAAAATAAATATATTTACATATATATATATATATTTAAATGTTTAATATTTAAATATACCTATATATATCTATATATTTATTCCGGTAAGACTATAATAACATATATATTTATATAATATTAAATATATGTATATATATTTATCTATATATTTACACTTAAACATACATATACACACTTGCATATAATCATTCAAATATGTGTATTGCGAGCTAGTCAGCATACTTTCAATACACCTATCTGTGCAAACATGTATATATATGTTTAACTGTAAATTCAAGGCATCATAATAATGTTATAACAAAACATCATAGATAGTGTGTATATGTTTATAGATGTGTTAGTCATGTGTATGTATCTGTATGTATGCCATGTCGACACATGCGTATGGCATAGTAATTGCCCATCATATGTCTGTATCGCTATGTCATACATATCGATACGTACATATGAGCGGTACATGTATACACATATACATCCTGCCTATGTTCACATATCAATTCACATTTCGCATTCAAGGTCACAGAACAGTAAGTCAGATTAACAAGTAACACCTCTCACAAAGCACAAAGAAGTAATCCAAAACTCCTAAGCCTTAGAATGACTTATCAAGACAACTCTATCTAACTTAGTTCCTCTAACCCTTAGTGAAGTGTGTGTATGTTCAACTGATTTACTTTACCGGTTATCCGACCAAGCCCCTCTTCCGAGTGATGTTTCCCCTCCGCCTGGAGGAATGGTTCCTGTTCCTGCACCCATAGACATACAATCTTGGCAGTAACTTGTTCACAACATTAATAGTATATAAAACATCTTGAGTTAGAATATTCATTACTCAATAACTATGCATGCAACATTCTTCAAGGATAACATTGATAGAAGTAGCATAAAATGAGACATTCATTAAATGGAACACATTCATTTTGATAACAAAAACATGTTTTATTTATCTCAATGATTCAAACATTACAATCAATTGCCCTATGCAATAGTAGCTATACAATCGGGGTGTAACATAGAACCAGTAGAATCGGATCCAAGCTTTGGCTGGGGTGTGATTACTTGCTGATCCATTTTTGCAAGTAGTCTTGACATCATGTCCAACATTGCATCAAACTTCTTTTCAACTCTAGAATCACTATCATCTTTAGTCTCATTGGCTGGTCCCTTACCCTTGTCAGCCATACTGTCAACTAATGTTTCTTGGTTTCTCAAAACCTCTGAAAAAATGTCAATCTCAGGAAGCTGAAATTGAACTCTGTTTCCACTGGTGTAGCAACGGAATTCTCTGTCACTCATCTGTCACTGAAGTATTGAACACACAGGGTGGCAGGAAAACAGGCTCTGATACCAGTGAAATATACCCCTTAATTTTTGCCTTTAATTTTCAGTCACAACAATGCAAATCATGCACCCGTTAAGAATTAGCTCTAAACTAAAACACAGCTAAAACAACTCTAACCAAGAATGCGCCCTAAAACCATTTAAAGAGGAGGGGCGAGCATATGGTCAGAGGATACCTAAGATCTAATAACTTGATAACAACTGAAAATAGAGAGCTAAACTCGACACCAAGAATGTGCACGCAAGATCCTTTGGCAAGGTGAGGTGCTAACATATGGTGGAGTGCTAGATATTAAACTGAAATACAACTTCTTCTACAGATGCAGGCATCCACAAGCGGTGGGAATACTCCACTTATTTTGTGGGTGTGATTATTACAAACATTTAAAGGCGGCAAGCCAGCCAATTAACCTCACTTCCACTTAAACTGTGGGGGGTATACAATCCACACAACCACTTTATTACGTGGGGAGAACTACAAACAAAGTAAATTGCAGCAAGTAAACAATTTGCTGTTAGTACTACTAAACAGTTTACAACAATTAATAAACAGCTGCAATGTATCAACCATGAATTCCCAAAATGAGCAATGGTTAGAGTATCACTTCCTCTAACATTTACAAATCGAATAGATGCATAAATGAAGTTCAAAACAACAATATTAATAAACTTAACTAATTTGATCAGAAACAGAAGGTACAAAAAATCAGACCAGCAAGCTATAGATTCACCAATTTGGACGGAACTCCTCTGAAACAGCTCCGAATGCTTCCCTACCACAGTCGATCAATAGTTGGAAGCTAGGCGTCCAAACTCCAATGGAAATTCGAGACAGAAACAGGAGATAACATCAGGCACGAATCCCAATGCAATAACCAAATGGTACGGCCCCTCAAGGAGGTCGACTTGCTCTTAAAATTCAGAAACTTGATATTAAATTCTGCAAATTTGCAGGAAGGGTCGCCCTCCACAATAGCACAGCTTGGGCTAACACTCAGAACAAAATCAAAATAACAGTTGAAGCTATAAACAAAAAATAGCTTCAGCTAGGCCAAATCAACAACTTGCAAAAACAGGTTTTACATCAGCGACCTGTTCGATTCTATCAATTGAAGCTTCATCTGTATTTCAAGGTGAAATACAACCATGATGATCCACCTAGGAAGGCATAGTTTCAGGCCCGAAGGATGGATTGAATTCGCTAAGCTTCCCCTTAGCTAGGTTCTGGATTCAAACCAGTAGCATAACTTTACTATTCAATTTCCAAGATGAGATACAAAGAGAAAAGTGCCAATATATAAGCTTTCACAAAGAGAAGATGAAACATTTGAACTTCCAAGGAAACTTTTCCTTTTCCCAAAAAGGGACACCAATCTCCAAAAAGGCTTCATTTAAAATATCAAATAAACTCTTTTATTCCACCCTTCAAGTCGTCCCACTTTAGATAATGAATAAACATTTAATAAAATATTAAATGTATCTTACTTTATGGCCCCAACTTAAAAACAACTTAAAGTCATTAAGCTAGGCGTGGGGTACAACTCCAAAACACATTTTAACTAAGTATGAACTTAGTCCAAGGCACAAACCACCATCAAACTGGAAACTGAGATATTACCAAAATCTAGATAATGAACTGCACAACACTGCTAATGAAGATACTGCCAAAAATAGAGTTACTAAAAATAGCCACTGCTAAAAATAGTAAAAACACGTCAAAACCATAGTAAACCAAGCTGAGCAGGAAATACTGGAAATCCTAATTTGCTTAACTGAATAGCCTATAGATTTTTGGAAATAGGCTAACAGTTCATAACAAGGTCATCATTGAAAATGGGACATTATAGAACTCTGAATTTCCAAGAGTTGAAATTTGATGCTCCATCAAGCCTATCTTCGACCTTGACTCCATTCACCATCTTCGATACTTTGATAGACTGCCCTAGATAAGGAGATGACTTGATTGCTTAAACAAATCTTATCCGATCTTGCTTAAATTCGGTTTGATACCATGTTAGTTTTAGACCAGAAATGCAAATAAGCAGAAATACAAAACACGGAACAATAGAACACAACAAAATACCCTGGGAAAACCCTCCTTCTCGAGAGAGAAAAACCCAGCAAAATATATCTCTTACAAAAATCTGCTTACAACTCAGGCCCAACACAAAGCCAAATTCGATACAATGAATGGTGGAATCTCTCCTTGATACAAATGAATGTAATTCTTCTTGAAATCTGATCTGCTGCTAAAGATGGTGATCTGCTGCTAAGTGCGAACTTCTTCTTGAAAATGCGAATTGAAATGAGAATGAATTGATGATCAAATGAGGTATCTTCACCTCCTTTATATACAATGATGGTCGACCTCTTCTCTAGGTCGGCCCCCTATAAAAAATAGAAAATAGAAAATATTTATTTATACATCAAGAGGCCAACCTACCTTGAGCATTATTTCATTTTATCTAGGAGAAAAATATCTCCCGCCACTATAACACTAACACAATTCACTTCCACCCATAATAATTGAGCCAAAGAGGCTTGGGTAAGAAGGATTGTCTGTAACATTGAGTCTTTTGTCATTGAAAGGTTGATCTCGAGGCTTTGCAAAAAAATCCAAATAGTGAAGAGTCTATTTAATATTATTTTCATCTTCCAAGAGAGTGAAAAAATAGTCATTAGCAAAATGGTCATTGACAAGTTGAGTTGAAGAGTTGAGTAAAGAAATACCTTTAACCAGCCCTTGAGAGATCGAATGAGTTAGATGGCACCCAAAAATTTCGGCAACTTTAACATGCAGTGCTGGAGCTGAAGGGTATTCTTGACGAATTGACCTGAAGAGGCCAAAACCTTTAAATTGATGACTGTTAATAGTGAGACAAGTTGAAGCATTTGCAAATAACATGCAAATTGAATAAACTGAGATCCAAATCCCAATGCTTGAAGCATTGCTAGAATAAAGGACCTCTCAATTCGGTCATAGGCTTTAGCGAAATCAATTTTGATGAACATGACCTGTTGATGAGATCATCAAGCCCATTCCATACCTTCCCATACCACAATGATATTAAAATAAATCTAGATTTGATAAAACCAATTTGCGTTGGATGCACAATTTGGGGAATGAGATGGCATAACTTTGGTTGATGAGCTTTGGCAACGATTTTATAGGAGACAGTGAGCAACGTGATCGGTCTCCAATTACAAATATTTTTTTAGATTGCTAGACTTAGACATGCATTTTATATTTCCTTTATTAATAACCTTTACTAAGGAACTATAATGGTAGGCTTTAAGATAACATTATTGGAAATGTTGTCATTGATGTCAAAAGAAGACAATGTGTCATTAATGTCAAAGGTGCATACACACATGGTCAATGTTATCCCTAAGGACAAGCCTGAGATTGTTGATGCGATTGATGTCTAAGGATTTGTCATGAAGATTGTTGGATTAGTTGTTCAAGATGTATGGACGAGAATGTCAAAGAAGTATGGAAGATTGTTGATAAGATTACGAGCATTAATGTCAAGAAAGTTGTTATTAGTGTCACAGTGGAATTCCTTGATACAAGAAGAAGAAACCGTTATAGGCTAAAGGTCATAAATCGCTGTATTAAAAGGATTCAAAAAATTATAAGGCAGAATTAAAGTTAAGAAGAATGGATTAAAATAATATTATTCAGCCAACCTCCTTCCATATGAAGCTTTATATATACATACGACAGAAATGTCTTATTCCAAATAGAGATTATGAAGTAATACTATTTGATGAAGGTATACGATTAAAGAAAATCATAAGTAGAGATTAAAAAGAAATAAGGTATGAGCACTCCACATAAGACAAATATGTCTTATTTAAAAGATCATGAAGTGAAGAGATTAAGAAAAAGACAAAATAGAATATAAGACAAAAGTCTTATAAAAGAGAAATAGTGCGATCTGTTTTATTAAAGACAAAATAGTTATTAAAAGGGCACCATTCATTATCATGTAATTAGTGAATGAGACAAAAGTAAATAAGGCAAAATCATATGAGACTAATTGCTAGAGGACGAAGCATTCATAAAGGCAGTGATTGAAGGCAAGTTTGTAATAGGAAATAATTTATGTAAAAGTCAAAGATTAATTAAATGTAAAAGTAAAGGCAGCGATAACTACTAAAGGCAGAAACTAAATTATGAAAGGCTGCGATTAACTTAAAGGGACAACAGTTTAAGGAAGAGACATAACTGTTTGAAAAGGCATCATCTTTCCTAAGAGATGTCTCTTTTCATAAGAGAAATAAAGATATAAAAAATAGAAGGTGTGGCAAGGAAAAAAGCAATTAAAAAAATGATTTATTATTTCTGATTAAAAAGAGCAGATCTAAAGGCAGAAAAAGAGCAGAAAAATGAAGTCTAATTCTGATGTGTAAAATAATGCCATGATTATGATTGCAAAGAAGTTTGAGCAGGCTTATCAGGTGACTTGAAAGAGCGTTTGTAGCAGATCTTCAATCAAGTATGTAGACAGATTTATAGCAGAATTAAAAGGATCTATATTAGATTTGTAAAGGAATTCAAAGGCAGATTTGTAAAGGAGAAGTACATGATAGTGATCAGATTTATGAAAAGAAGAAATATATGATAGTGATCAAATTTGTAAAATGATAGTGCATGAAAGTAATTTGAGAGAAGAATATTGTAATTTGAAAGATAGTGATAGAATAAAATCTATGTTACCCCAAGAAGACTTGTATGATAGAATAAAATCTATGTTACCCCAAGTTTCCGAGGCGGGGACGATAGGAGATTGAGGGACACGTATCTGGGACGAGGATGGGAGGGAGGCCATTTTTAGGGGACGACAAGGGATGGCTATTAAAAAATAGGGAAACTTTAAAAACTATAGAAAATTTCAAATCATATGATAAGGAAATCATCATATACATCATAGAACCTTAACACATAATATTAGAGTTCAATTGATGTTTTCATTTCACAGAAAGTGACAAGCAAATGAAGTTTAAAAAAAAATTAATTGCATTCATTGATTATATGCATATATATTATATAAAAATTACATCCAGTTGCCCAAAGGCTGCAAATTTCAACTACAAAATGACAAAAATATAGAAATATGCAGCTGTCCCTAATCGGTATCCCAACATCAAAATTGGAGTGTGAGTCACTAACACTATGAGAGGTTGTCTCATCTTGATCCAAAGGAACACCAAGCAATGCATCATGTACCTCGTCCTCATCAACCTATTTAGTATCTTCGGGATCAACATCCCAACATACAATTGGAGTTTGACGATACTCAAGTGTTTGTTGATCTTGAAGCTGCAAGGCACTACGCACAACCACTAGCTTCTCTGATCGCTTAGAGGTAAGCCTATTCCTCTTGACTAACTGGATGAAGTTATATGTAGACCAATTCCTCTTTGTAGTAGAGGAACTAACAACTTGTGAAAGGAGATGAGTGGCAAGCATCCTCAATTATGGTGCATCCTTGCCATGCTATGTCCACCATCCAATGGGATCAATTTGAGCTAATGTAGCTCTATCCATCCTCACCTCTAGTCTATTGAATGTTGGGCCACGAAGATTGACAAAGGCTAGCCATTATGCTCTAAGTTTGTTGGACTCCTCCTTGGTATACATTTTCCCAAGGGCTTTTATGAAGCCATCTTTCACCTCTTCATCATCACATGGAGGCACTCTCCTAGGTCTTGTTGCATACTATTTGGGATTTAGAGCATAGGCAGTCATATGAAGTGGGGTGTTCATAGTGTCCCACCGCCGCATCAAAATGGGCCTAATGTGCTCATCATAAAGTCCCAAATTAGGGTCCCTACTATGGATTGCTTGTTTCATTTGTCCAAGCATGCTGTCAAATGTCCCATAAATCTCTCCAAGGCTAGGAGTCTGTATCAACATATCTTATGACTTGCACAACAGGTGAGATAATGGAGCAAATATATCGACAAAGGTTCAAGAATGAACATAATTTAATAAATTTACAAGTTAGAAACTTAGGAACAACAAAAATAATAAAATTAGAAATTGAATGATAAAATCAACAATTTATTAATTAAATATCAATAATAAAATGAAAACCATAAATTTAATACTAAATCAGTGATGTATTAGTTAATAATAAAATAAGAAATTTAATACTAAAAATTAACAACTCATCAAAAAATAAAAAACAACAATCTCTTACCTCATTGTGGATCACCAATCATTGTTGAGGATTTTTCGTTTGACTCTTTTTCCTTAAGCTATTTTTTCCTGTACCCATCTAGCCCACTCTAAATTAGCCACCATCAATTGTAGAGGCTCCTCCACCTCAATCATCCTCTCCAAGAAAATAAAGTAGCTAGCATATCTGGTATCCACGAACTTGAGGAATTCCTTCCTCAAAAAGGTCCTAAACAAAGCAAGTGATGTGTGATGATTGAAAATAAACATTTGAATGCCTCTAGCTTTTGACACCACTTCCTTGACCCAATCTATTTTCCGAATGTCTTTCAATGTGTTGTTCAATGCATGAAAACAACATGGGTTCCAAAAAATGTGCTTGTAAGCACCTTCCACCATTAAGACGGACTGAATCAGTTACTACTTGTATGACATTAGAGGGTCCAACCTTTTCAATGTCATCCGTCAAAATCTGAATTGGAAGCTTGCATCCTTCCTCTTTCTTGAACAATCAATAGCTTTAAGACAATGAGAAAATAAGAGCCCGTTGAACATTTGACAATAACATTGATGAGTGATTGATGTCTAATATCAGTCCACCCATCCAGAATGATAGAGCAGCCATCCCTTATCGAAACTTGTTTTAACTCCTCCATCATTATACTCACTTTGGAATACTCCTTATCAAGGAGGGAGGTGTGTAGCTTATGATCTCCAGGGGGAACATATGAAGGATTGGCAACAAGTGCATCTTTGAACATTTGTTTGAAAAATGGAGAGCGTGCCTTGAAATGGTATGGCATTAGCATAGAAAAATTTGGCAATAGAATTATCAAATACATCTCATAATTGCATGTTAAACATGTCAGCAACACTAGTGGACTTTTTCTTTCCTCTTTGACTCTCATACACAACACTCCTACATTCAACAACTGTAGCACTATACAATGCCCCACTAGGCTGCAAAGACTCCATTGGCATTCTTGCTTTTTTGGCTTCACCTTCCATGTGCAACCTAGTCACCGTGGCCTTCTCAGCTAGTGTTACGGTTATGCATATTTTTACCCCTTGAAAAGTTATGCCTAAAAGATGGGAGTAAACTCTTGTGTAGCTGCTCCTATTGTCCTCCTTGCAAATGACACAACCATACTCTACTCCACCTTGAATTTTTTTTAGTGTCTATGGCTGTTGCAAATTGTAAAAGAGTTTTTTTTGGGTTAAATGGGTCCTCTGCATACTTTTTCAAGAGGTTAGAAGGGTATTGGAATCGATTTTATGAACTGTCCTTGAAACACTCACATTCCTTGAAGAACTTCCATGGCATGTTTGTTCAATTTCAATTTCTTGACCCTCACTACCCTCATTGCTGCTAGTGCTCATTTTCTTTTGGTTGAAATGTAAATGAAAGCTGCAAGTGCAAACATAGAACACAAACACTCAAAAACCCTTCTAAGTATTTGAAATTTTAACAAAAGCAAAAAGAAAAATGGAAAAGAATTTGTTAAAAAAAAATAAAAAAATAATGAATTTACCTCAAATGATGGAGTCTTGGTCTTCCTTTTCCCTTTGCTCACTTCTCTTTCCTTCTCTCACTTGGTTTCTCACAATTGTGTTCTTCTTCCTTCAGCTCTTCACAATTTGCAAAATGAAACAAATGAGTTAGTTTTTCTGTTTTGACTGTTATAATGCTGTTTTTAGGTTTAGGTTTTAAGCAAAGGGGTATGGGAGCCCACCCTTTATTTTTATTACTTTTGTGTTTAAAAAAAAGAATGGGAAATTTGTTGGGCCGTAGGGGAGGACTAGCCATCCCTTGGCATTTCTATTTTTTCGGCATATTGAATTGTTTCCTTTTTTTTTTGTAGATCTTGGGGACGACACAGGGACACTTTGGAGGTGTCCCTGCATCGCCAAAACATTTCTAGCTGAGAAAGAGATGCTCATATAAGAGCAAGAGGTAGGTATATATAGGTACACTAACAAGAGGGGGGAAATGTACAACAAATATCAATAGAGGAGATAGTACTCACACGTGTAGTACAATTCCACCAAACAAGGAAAGTACAACCTGCCCAAGAGTTACTTACCTTAGTAATTTTGTCTTATTCTAGGTTCATATAATGCAATCAAGTAATAAACTAAATGCAAAAATAGAATAATGCACCAATACTAACAAAAGATGCTCGATTGCATGGTGATACTCATCTTATGTGGGTCCTCTTACATGATATAAATTTGATTGTATCTGGACTTCAAAGAGTCTATCCATTAGGGGCAAGATGTTTCCCTTGGTTGTGTTGTTAACTACCTTTGCAAATTGGGACTATGTGGGAGTCCCAAGAGCATATTTTAGAATCATAAATATGGCCCAAACTGTCCACACCTACTTTTACTAGAAGAGACAACTATTGTTGGTATCATCACTAAATCTACAAGCACCATCTCAATAACCAACCCACCAAGAAATGCCAATTAGAAGATTCACATTTCCAACCTACTTTAGACTTGGGGACATCTTACAAGGGGGCCGACCCTCTTGCAACATCTAACATTAATTTTTAACAAGAAATTGTAACCAACATGTTGATAGTGAATGAAGATGCAAGATTAAAACCTAGAGAAATGAATTCAAGAGATTACAACATGTGCTCATGTTTGAAGAAGAGCTCTAGACTTGAGACACATTTGTTTTTCATATAATTGTAAATAAAAATAAGGAACTTTGTATTGCGAGGGCTTCACTGCTTTAACTTACCAGTGCATTTTTCTTGCTTATATTAGCAATATAGAATAACAAGTATTTCCGATTTATATGTTAAGTGAACATAAATGCAATTGCTATTAGAAGAGGAAAGGGTTAAGAAAGCATTCCTGATTTGAAGTTTGGCAAAGGTAGATTGCTGGAGGAATTGCAGAAATTGGAGGAATGACTATGAGATGTTGAGAAATGATTTCTAGGAACTAAAATGTTTCAAACAGTTCCAAGCTAATATTCAAACTCATGGCCTTGAATGTTGCTCTCATGATTGTATGGCCGTGCTAGTGACCTTTGTTAGAAAGCAACTTTGGAAATTGTTTGACCTTGTATCTCACGTTCCCAAGCTCTAAGCTACTTCTGACCTTTGACAAATGTTAGTGATCCCATGCCATATAAATCTGAAATTCTTTGAAGTTGTTTTCTTGATTTTTGTGGTCCTTGTTGTGCTTGCAGACTTCAAAATCACATTATTTGTAGAGAGACATTGTTGACAAAAGTGTTGGAGGGCACAAAAAATGGCAATGTATGTTATGGAGATTGCTTCGTTGAATCCATTGGAATGGTATATTTCAGCCTGAGTAAATGGAAAGATGGAAGTGTATGAATCCTTACGGTGTTGATTGTGATTTGATGGTGGGTGCTCAAGAAAGTGTAGAGGGAAATCCCCAAAGGGATTGCTAGTGTGCGTGTTGTGATTTTTGTGAATGGGGGAAGGTTGGAAATGGACTGAACAAAGTGTAATGGTAATGGAAGAAGAGGAATTTGTAGGGGTTTGACAAGGTTTCGGCTATGGAGGAATAATATGATAGAGGTTATGGTGTAACATTATCAAGAATTTGTAGGAGAGTGCAAGAGATGATTCAAAGAGAGTGAAAGTATATAATAGGAAGCCAAAGATTGCCAAAGAGAGTGAGAGGGTAGTTAAGAGAATTGAAATGGAAGCCTTAATGCCTTTTCAAAAAGATCAATTGGCAAACAAGTTGTTTTAAAAATGTGGTAAGGCCATAAATTCAATTTTTTGTGGTAGACACTAGCACACTAGCATGGGTCTACTAGTGACAAGAGTGAAAATATGCAAAAGGCAGCTTGGCAAAGAGAGAGAGGATAGTCAAGAGACTTCAAATTAAGGCCTTAATGCATTTTTATGAAGATCAAATGGAAAATTAGCTATTTCAAAAACGTAGTAGAGCCATAAAGAAAGACTTTTGGTGGTGGAAACTAGCGTGGGTGTGTAAGTGTTAGGTCATTGGCCCACTTTTGCCCCTATCGATACGGACATAAGTCTTCGACATGTTGGGGACGTGTAGAAAATACTAAGGGATTAGAGTTTGGTATGCATGGCACCTTGATGAAGGGTTTTAGACTTCAAAATGGGCTTGATGAGCCCTAAAACAAGTCTGTAATGTCCCTCTCCTGATTTGCCCTAGAATTTGCCATTTGATCACAAGTTGCAGCAAATTAGGGTTAAGTTTTATCTTACCAAATAGATATTATTTTAATAATGCAATCTTGGGTTTGAAACCTACAAACACCATATGAACAATATATGCAAATATATATATGCTTATGAGAGTTAGACAATTACATCACATTCATAGAGTATCTACAATGCAAACATACTAAGATTTTGGGAGAAGGGACATGATGGGTCTGCCCAAACTTGCCATCTTGTGGAATTGAGCGGGGATTGTAAGTGGTTTAATTGGCTCTTTGGGTAAATGCCCTCTGGTCCTGGGAGCCATTACAGACAACTCTAGGATGGCTACTTACTAGCCTTGCTTATCTACTCCACCCCAGGCCCTTCCCACAAGTGGATTTCAGACAGTCAAATACATTTCTAATTCTAGCATAGGAAATTATACATCAATTACTCTTATTATCTTATAAGTCATAGGCATACATGTGTAAACAATAGTTGGCAGAAAATACACCTGACTGTTTATATATATAGGAATATCTGATAACAACAATCTCTTCTGATGTATGGGCTGATCTGTTCCTTTTGTTTGTATGTTTTCTCTTCTCTAATCGATATGTTCTTAATATTCAGAGGTATTAGTGTAAATCAAGCGCATAAGAATATATCATTCCTATTCATATTAAAGAAACATAACAACTTATAAGGCTCAACAATTGCTGCAAGCATCATTATTGCTCAATCGTATAGTATATATAGATAAAATGCCTATGTATTCTAATGCATACTAATCCTTGATCCTAGTGCAATTAAGATCTGGGCAGACCTATAAGCTGATTTGAAGCAGACATTTAAGACGTATTTATAGCAGATCTGGGCAGACCTTTTGAGGTGATTTTATTGGAGATTTATGGCAGAATTTGGAAAGGAGTAATAGCAGATCTAAGAGGAGATTATAGGATACCTTGTTGTGCTAGAGGTTGGTGTCTCTTGCTGGGTTGGTGCCCGGTTGTGGAGATTGGTGTTTCTAGTAGGTTGGTGCCTGCAAATCTTGTAAGTGGGGATTGGTGTCTCAAGTGGCTTGGTGCCTACGGAGATTGTAAGAATTTTTTTATATAATCAATATTTTTCGTGGTTTTCTCCCGTAAGGGTTTCCACGTAAATCATATTTTCTTCTTGTGTTGTATAATTGTTAGATCTTGTGTGATCGATATTGCTATGGTTGTTAAGTTTTGGAAAAGTAATTGATTGTCTTATACTTATTCTGCCCCCCCTCCCCTCCTATCCTCTCAGAATAAGCGTGTGCTCATCATTGATTCCTAGCCTAAGTATCCAATCCTAAGTCAAAAATTATATCTTGGCTTAGAAAGTCGAGGCATAGAAAATGAAGTAAAAAAAAATGACATTGGCATCCAAAAGGTAGGAAAACACATTTCCAGCATGAGACCTTTTGTCTTGCAAAATATAAATAATTTACATGGCTTAAATTTCAAATTTCACAAATTCACTTTCACATCCACCATTAATGAAAGCTTGGAATTTCAAGCTTTGTATAGACTTTGCATAGTTAGGTAAAACAATTTGACCCTTGGTTGACCATGTTGTTAGAAATCTGAAAACAAATGTATACCCCAAAAAGGTTTTAAGAGAGATTCTAACTTATAAAAGCTGTAAATGCAAAACAAAAGCAAAGCAACAATTCAAAGAGATGCAAATGTCAAAATGATAGAATTGCATTAAGTGTCTCCAAAAGAATCTACAACAAAAGAGTGTAAAAATATACAATTAGAGACTTGCATATATAGGCAAGGATGAGGAGATGAGAAGGTAAGAGTGAAACTTTGACTATCCCTCCAAAGGTGCAACACATGTATGCTACTATGACAAGTGTGTGAGCATGTGTAAAGTGTGCAAGTTATAGGTGTTTCAAAAGGTGAGTACATGTGACCATATGAAGTGAGACAAAAAGAAAAAGGTCCCTAAGTGGAGACTTAACGAGTGTGAATCTCAACCTAGAAAGGGTGAAGTGCTAACTAGATATGAAATAACCCTATATATGTGTAGAGGAGGAGGTTTTCTACCCTCAAGACGAAGAGGTCTCAAGGAGAAAATGACCCTCAACTACCTTAAAGATCAAAGCTCAGGTGACGAGATAAAATGATAAAGTCTATTTATTTATGTTTTATGCAAAATTGAAGGCTAAGAGTTCCAGAAACCGAAAGAGTAGGTCACAAAGGTTTTCTGGACAAGCTGACAAACTCTCGGCCATGGATGACAGCATGGCATGTGGAGGTCCTCGCAGCGCGTTGGCGTCTTGTGCCTACCAACAGTTCTATTTACTAGGAACTTTAAAAATGCAAGGAAATAATATAAAATGATAGAAACTAAAATAAAGTAATCTAAATGAAAAGTAAATGATAAAATGGGAGAAGAGAAAGAAAGTACTCACAATGAACCAAGCAATGAAGCCTCCAATGAAGGAACATTAAAAAGTTCTTATCTAAACACTCTTGAATCGTAATTCCTTTCTCACCATACAACCACTTGCAATTTATTTTGTCATTTTATGGTCTTTTGCCTCAAGGTGTCATACATCTCCAAGGCAATGTCATATGATCATATAAAGTTGTTGGTTACTTTGCTTTTCTCTTCACTGTTTGGTTTGTTTAACACAACTTCAACTAGTTAGTTTTTTCGTGCATAGTGCTCAATATATAAATGATTTAGTTGAACATTTGTTGTGGGCTTCTATTGATGTATGGCCTACTCCTCATCTTTGTTGTATGACCTTTGTTGGGTTATCATGCTAACACAAGAGTTGCATATTTTGTTGCATCTCTACTATAAATGATTCTTTCTCAGACTTTAGATTAGGTAAAAGTAGGGAGTTACTCCACCAAGTTGGTGAATTCGGAGAAAGCACATCTTGAGCCTTTGGAAGCACTACATAGGATTTTCTTGATATGAAGACTTTTGAAGTGCTTGTAGGACTATTGGGATTTAGTGATCAAGTTGAAGAAGTATTTTCAGAGTCCATTTTGCAGTTAGATTGGGCTCCTTGTTTGTTTGGTTATTCCTAGTAGTTCGTTACATTGTACGGCCATTGGTGAATGCATTCTCCATACAGTAGCATTCATTCTAGATATGTTGGTTCTACTAATTCTTTGTGTGTACTTACATTTCCTGATCATTGAAGTTTCCTTTGTGAAATTTCCTTTCTACTTCTAGTTGAAAGTTTGAAACAATCATTCTAGATCTTTGTCTCATTTCGTTGTGGAACATTCACTAATTGTGGAATGATCAAGCTGTGATCAGGTTGTTCTAGTTGCACAAGGGAAGCATCAACCAAAAGATCCTCCTTCCTCTACAATGCTATCACAAGTTTGGAAAAAATTACTTTATGTTACTTGATTACTTGTTTTTCATTGTTGTCTACAAGCCGAATTTTCTTTTTGAGGGGGGGAGTGTTTATTGCTCTATCTGATAAAATGAATACATGAATTAAAGATGACAATGCATACCGGATATAGGAGTAAAACATATCTTTATTCGCACATGAAATTATTATAGAAGACCAAAGATGGTCAGCCAAGGATCAAAGTCGATCTAACTAGATCATAGCACTTTCCTTGACGATGCACAATCTATTTAAAGGACCCGACGGTTGCCAAGAGGAACCCAATCATTAATCAACTGACGCTTTTAACTATCCAAAGTCAACAAACAATTAATACATAGTCAGATAACCAATATTATCAAAATATAATAATAAACATTGTATATTGACTACATGGAGGTGATGTAGTTAGCATAACATGGCTTTGTTGGGTTTTGTATCCGACTATATATTATTAACTTATTGTCTTTGGGTAGTTAGTTGTAAGTTGTTGATGACCGTGGTTTGTTTGGCAATTGTTAGGTGCTTTATATAAGCTTTGTGCAATCAAGGAAGGTACTCTAATTCTTGGTTGATCATCTTTGGTCTACTTTCGTAGTAACTTCATGTGAATAAAGATATATTTCTATTACTCTATTTGGTATGGAGTGCTATTTCTGTTTATTGTTTGAAGTACACGTTTTATTAGATCAAAGAATAAACAATCTAAACTTTAATGTACAAATTTGATCTTTGCTAAACTTTGATACTTTCTTTTTAGTTTGCCTAGATCCCTACAATTTGTTTTGATTGATTTGTGGTGTAAGGAACAACTTTTGAGGAGTTTGTTAACTAGGGTGTATTCTCACTTGGTCAAATTTGTAGGAAATTGATTTAATAGCTTTTGGAAAAGATTGAAAACAAGAAAAAGCTATGTAGAGAATTCCTTAGATGTTGATGCAAGAAAATAATGTAGTAATTAATGCTCTAGTTATGTGAATGAATATTCAAATGCATGTTGGATCTCTGGGTGCTCGATACCTTGTGAAAATGAACTAGGGCTATCCCTTAAATACAACTCCAAAGGTGGCAAATGAAATGTTTCACACTTAAAGTTGACACACAATGGCTAGTTTGAAGGTTAAGTTAAGTTCCAATTTGAATTTGAAATTTCAAAGTTTTGGTTTAGTTTTTGCAAATCCTAAATTGACTTGGGGTCAATTATGCAAATTGAGGATATTAACTTTAGTGAGAAAATAATAAACTAAAGATTAGAACTTGTCCTTGGGAATGAGTGCAAATGTGATTAGGTAAGGTTTGGGTTATGCACCATCTCTTATAAAAATTCATGGCACTTGTACAATTGTCATTGCATAAGGAATAATTGGGTCGAAGTGAGTCCAAAATGAAGGGGAAAAGTGCAAGGTATGCAATTTTTAACACTACAATCATTAGCATAAGTAATACATGCCTATGTGTACAATGTGTAGTCTAACATTATATCTAGCAGTATAGTCCATGTCACATTATATTATATCTAATATTTGACAAACTTTTATAATCATCTTTTGAATGAAATCTGATCCACAACGGATCAAACCTGCACCTCTAGAAAATATGCTTAACAACATAATTCTAACGACTAGACATATACAAATAACACACATCCTTATTTGGAAAAGTGAACTCGTGAAACTGTAGACTAAACAAATCTTGTTTGCTTAGTTTAGAACTCAAGAACTTCTGTGTTATCATATGTTCATTTTCTTGTTTGCTTTTTGTACCATGGCATTATTTTTACTTGAGAGTTTGCCACTTAGTTGACTAGTTAGATGTATAACACCCAAAACATTCTATCTCAAGAGAAACAAAAGCTACCTAAGATGGCAAATGCGTGTGTATCTTCTCTTTAAAGGTCTTCAATCATATTGTAGTATGCATGATGATGTTTAGTGTTAATACTGCTTTTTCTCTTTCCTTTTGAGAGAGTTTTACTTTTACAATTAGGAGCCTCGCAGCTTCTCATATTATTCCACCTGATTATCATATTTAGTTTATCCTTCAAGACCCTGATTCCTCCAAAACATGTTCTTGTTTGCTGACACAATGATTTACATTCCAACAAGGTTACTGATAAAGAAAATCTTTTCTTTAATGCCATATGTCGTATTGACATTAACATTTTCACTAAAACTTTTACAAACAAAATGTGAGTGAATTTCAGAGTCCTATACTACACCCAATCTGAATCAAATGTTTTTCAAACCTGTAAAATAATCAACAAATAAAAGGTTTCTCATTTTCCTTTTATTGTTTTTGATATAGATAAAAATGGGTTTTGAAAGGGCCTGGATCCTTTTACAAAGACACAGCATTGATAAGGCAAGCAAATCAAGTACCATGAGATATGGGACTAGCAAAACAAGCTAAACAACAGGAACAAACAAAAAGGAGAGAAACAACAATAACATAGCAGAAGAAAAACCTATTTGTTATCAGCCAATTTTTGAAATCCACTGGCAGCTTGCCATTCTTTGGTGAAAAGATTGACTTGATCAATCAAAGAAACCTCTAGGGGGATTTCTTCAATAGTAATGGTTTTGTCTCTCTGAGCTGTAATCTTGGCCTTGATTCTCCTAGTTGGGCTGTCTTGTATATTCTCCCTTTGTCATTTTTAAGCTCATTTTGCAGAACATAAAGACTAGTAGCTGAGTTATTTGTGGTTTGCTTGCTGAAATTGACAATCTGGGACAGGTTCTTATTCAATTCCTCTTGATTCTTTTGTAGAGTGTGGAACTTCAACTCCAGGTTCTTTCAACTTTGGAAAGTGGTAGGGGGTTTTTCACTTCCTACCATATGTCTTAATTCACTTGGGTTTTAAGTTGTTATTTGGCCTGGTTGAACACCTTCATGTCCATCTCCTACATTCTCAGTTTGGTGTTATGGAGCTGGGCAAGGAACCATTTCATTACATTATTTTGAAGATTGAGACTTTCCAGTAATTTGTCCACATGAGCTTTAAGATTTTTGCAGTTAGAACAATCCACTTCTTCCTGAACAATAGGGTGGCATGGGGGAGCCCTAGAGTCTTCCAGTATGTTCCCTTATTTAGATGGGTTTTTGGATTGGGGGCTAAGACAATCCCTCTTGGGCTTGCATCTTGGATGCTTGGTCACAATGAGCTTGGCAGGTGTGGCTAGGGCTGGAAGGGAGCTAGCAGAGGGACTTCCTTCAAAATAGCTTTCCCCTTATCAACTGGTAGGGGCTTGTGAACAAGGGGCGTGGGAGCAATAGAGATTGGAGTTGAATGCATCTTAGCAGGGGACACAAGGATTTTAACCATAGGGTTAGGGTTGGGTTTGTCTAGGACCACAACCTTGGGGTGCTGGGGGGTGGGGGAGAGAATCCATGGCACCACCATGAAGAACATGGGAAGAGGGTGAGCCAACTTTCTTCTTCTCTTAGGGCTGAACTAGGGCAGGGTTGACAATCCTAGGATGAATGAAGGGGTGAGTGTTTTTTCTTGCTCATGTCTATAGATGTAATATATGAATCCTTGGTGCACGCGCAGTTGGGAATTGCCCAAAATCACATTTAAAATAGAATAAGGGGAAGCTCATTTTCTTGGTATGCCTTAGGTGGATCAGCTAGGGAAATGATATAAAGAGTTGCTTGACAATATGAAGATTCGATGTTATTGCCTAATTTGTAAATTGGCAATAATAAGATTCTATCTGCTTAAGAAATCACAAATGCTTACCTATGCCAAACATGCATTTGGTTGGCTCTTTGAATATGGCTAACAGGATATCCTTCTTGATATATCTCTATTCCTTAAAGATTGGTATTTAAATTGCTTTTGAGTGTTTCATGTTCTAAATATGAAATTTCCAAATTGGTTTAAGATTTTAGTTTCATCAAGTGGCAGTTGCCTGTCATTTCAGTTGAAATGCATATCTGACAATTTGAATCTTGGGTCTTATTTTATTTTGGTTTGTTTTTCAATCTTAGTAGTATGAGTGTCTTGAAACTTGAGACTACTGTAGGATTCTCATATTCAAGTCTAAGTCAGTTGCGGAAAGTCTGTAGCCATGACTCAGAGTCTGACAGCCTAGATTCACAGACTCAGTCTAGTCTAATAGCCAATACTTGTGAGTCTCAACAGACTTTCAATTCCTGACAGTCAGACATGGCAGATTTTGCCAAAAGAAATTGGGAAGGAATTCAAGCTTTAAAAAAACCATTAAAAACATTTTCTTTTGTACAATACATATTGTTAGATTGCCAAGTTCTGGTTGAGTTTTATCAGAGAATCTAAGTCTGAGTCAAACACTCAATATACAGCTCTGCTGATATTTTGTCAAGTGCAAGTCTCAACATAATGGTATATATAACATAATCCTTGGTAAGTCTTATTGCTTGATGTATCTCCTTGTATGTGCTAAGGACCTGAATGTATTACATTATCATACAGCGCAACCTTGCATTTTGAGTGACCCTTAGTGTTGCATTTCCTTCTATATGACAAATCTTTGAAGCACAAGCCTATACAATATAATAATCTAATAAAGATGATTAGAATTTTTATTATTCCCATTGGCATAAGAAATGTTAATGCACATATGGCTGCTGCTTTTAGCAAGTCCTTGTTTAATATGAATTCTCTTATATTGATATCCAAAAAGGTAAAAATGGGGTGGCAGTCAGTCTTGAATTCATGTGCTTTAGTTTCTGGATTCAGGCTTTGTATAAGCTATTTGTTTTGGTTGATTTCTAGATCCTCAGGATATGTACCAGTAAACAGAGGCCAGCTGATTCTGGTGATTTGGGATTAAATCTAATTGCATGTAGAATCAGCCCAACTCTGCACACTGTAAAAGTCCATTAGTCTACCTCTGCATATGGACTAATCCCGGTCATTGTTTCCATTCTTATGGATGAAAGAACTTTCCCTCAATTCTTTGTATCTCTTAACACTAACTACCTGTCACCTGTCCATGGAAGATGTCTGGTTATGATGATGAATCTCCAAACTAGTTTTTAGGCAGAATTGAAGACTTAATTAACTTGATTGTTATGATAAGAGTTTACTTGATTGCATTACCTAGATGCAATCAATGCCAAGTGGATCAATCATTCTCATTAGAGATGGGTTACTGTGAATACTCATGAAATATGGGTCAATGAGTTTGACTCAGAAACTATGTAGTTGAATCCTGATAAAACAACACAATGATACGAATTTGTTCTTATTAAAGGCATTTGGAACTTATTAAGTAATTTTCTCATTTGAGGTTCTAGCATTTGTGCCCCCTAATAGGAGCTGTTTTCCATTTTCTTTGTACTGTGAGAGTGCTATTTCCATATTATTTAAGGGGCTGCTTTTACCTGGCAAATTCACTTATATGTTGGTTGCCAATTAGTTAGATGGTGCATATATAGAATACAGTGGCTATAGTTTTGAGGGGAAGAGAATCACTAGAATTACACAGGAAACTCGTGTGTTCACTAAAAAACATTGCTGTCCAGCAGTAAAAATTTCCCAGTTTTTTTCACGGATAGGCATCATATGAAGGATATTAGAGATCTTCTAAACATGTTTTGGGATTCTTATTGTTGATTAAATCTATAAATTGTGATTCTGATTCAGAAGGTCTTCACTTTTCTTCGTTTATTGCTATGTTTTCAGAGCTGTTTTAGTCCATTTGCCGCCTCATTTCTATGACTCCACATATCCAGGAAGAGTCCTTGGTTTTACATGCTTGGCAATTTCCAAATTTACAGTGCATTTATAGAGTTTTTTAAGCTATAGACATAGGTACAAGACGGAAAAGGTAGCCTCAGCTTAAACTATGAACTTTTATGCATTAAGAAAGGTTTTTAGTCATTATGTTTGTTTTTAAAATTTGTACTGTACGAAACATGATATGGATGTACTTAATTTAGTAATCACTGAGAAATTGCTGATTTTTGGTATCGATCAAATTCCGTTGCGTGCAGGCGATACTCAGGCATCATCATGCAAGAACATTTCTTGGAAAATACATACATATTTTTTACTCTTTGCGTGTCTTCATCTATGGATAGCCAGGGTAATCTGAGAATGCCACGCAAAAAGAGTCAAGAGAGTTTTTGAGTGGCATTCAATTAGAACATTTCTCTCTTCATATGATGAACTTTAACATTCAACCGGGATAGTGCCTTTATTCAAATCATGCTATTCTTTTACAACCTAAGAGTCATCTAGAATGACTGGGAAAAACATACATTCCTAGAGACCAACGGCCTTAATTTAATTCTGCGTGATTTTGAAAGGACAAATGTGCAGGAGTTTCCTTAGGACGGTTATCAAGATTCAAATAATCAAAGGATCATCTGAGACACGGATCAGAAGCCACTGCTTTGGGCTCCCAGAGAAATGGTAATCTTCCCACAAGCAACGAGGAAATTAATGACAAACTTTATTTAAATCAAGCAATTGATGTCACATTTAGACACGATAAACATATTATTTTTTTAAAGTGGAGATGTAAAATATTTAATTTTACAAATTTTAAAAATGATTTTTTTTAATATAATTGACTAAAAAGTAATAAGTGTTATTGAAGATAAATTATCATTTTGTGAGAATATTTTTTAGTATACATTATTTTTATAAGTTAAGTTATAAATAGATAATTAAGTAATAAATGTTAACTATTATTTTGTCTCTAGTTTGATTGGCTAAAACATCATGTTGTAGGTAAGAGGTCACGAAGTCTAGTCTCCCCCCATTCTCGTGGTATAGGAGGATGCGTCATGCCAATGTCGTTGTTCACTTGAAATAACTAGTTTATATATGTATGTAATTAATATTAATGTATTTTAAATGATTATGTAATTTTTATTAATATTTAGAAAATATATCTAAATTGTATCTAATATTTAGCTTCCATTTCCTCCTATTAAAAAATCCTTTATTAAATGTTTTATAATATATTTAAATAATACTATTTAATATATCTAAAATATATAATTAATATTTATAATAATATTATTGATACACAAATTAGAAATGAAACAAACATATTATATTTATTATTTAATTTTGAATTTTTAAAATTTAAAATTTATATTTATATGTTTTAATTTTTTATAATCAACAAATCAAATTACAAAGCTTTTGAAAAAAAATTTACTCATCAATATTTTACGATACTTATTTTAATAAACAAATTCAACTTCAACTATGTTATTCATAATTGCGTTTAAGTTGGGTCAAAATCAACACTAACAGTTATAACATTTTAAAGATACATTCAAACTTGCAATAATTTGTTGATCTCAAACTATTATACAATTGAATCATCGATCAACTACACAACAAATACTTGTATACAATCATATAAAAATAGATACTTGCCATTGTGTGGTTACAATACATATGACTTGTAAGAATTATTATTTCAAACTATTATCCCACTTGTCCTAATTGATATTTTGCAAATAATTTACCAATTAAATAATAAATGCAATTACTACAATACTAGATAGGCAAGTACTTTCCATTACATGACACTTATTAATTCTTGTCATGGAACTATAGCCAAGGCCAATTATAACTAGTGATTAATATTTTTCATTTTAACCAATCAAAATTGATTATTTTATTTGCATAAATTATATTTTCATTTTTCTAAAGTAAAATGCATAATTTTTAACTTTTTGAATTTTCAAAATTATTTTTCTTGATTATCATTGGCTAAAAAAATTTAGCATGAGTACCCATTATGAACATAATTTTTTTGTTTCACAATTTTATTGACATTTTTTTAGCAATTTTTTTGCCACTTCTCATTAATGTTGTGCAATGATTATAAGAAAGTTGAAGTAAGAAATTATTAAAAAGACAATTTTGAAAGAGTTAAAAATAATAATTAAAAAATCTATATAAATAAAAGTTAAAACATATACAGATATAATAAAAAAATATTATATTTTAATATAACTAAATTTATTTGCTCCACAATTTATTTATTGTTAACAATAAATATTATTCTTTAAAACTTGAAGATATATATATTGTTTTTTGTTGGAAATGAATAAAATTTTAGAAGTTATAATAAATATTATTTTATATATTATGTTATATTATAATTTTATTTAATATACTATAATATATTATAGTGTATAATATAATAAGTTACAACATAATATTATTATATTTTAATTCTTAATCATTTAATATATTATATTTTAATAATTAAGTATAGTTATTAATATTAGAATCTATGTTTGATTTTACTTATATTTTACTTAGTATTCTTATTTATTACTTTGTCTCATTTTTTTCTCTAGAATTTATATATATATTATGGATTTTAATTTTAAAATTGAAACTTTTATCAAATCATATAAAAACATTTAAGTACTTAAATTTATCAATTAAACTCTTTTTTACCAAATTACTATTAATAATTCAATTCAAGAAAGTACCCATTAATCCACTAACTTTCTAATAACTCTAAAGGTAAACAATTAATATTTATTGAATTTCATCAACAAAAGACTTTTAATAACTTTTTTTATCCATTTCTCATTTCATTTAAATATTCCACTTTAAAACAAGAAAAACAGATTAAATAAAATAAATTTAATTTAAATTAAACTCCAAATTTCCCATTTATCCTAATTTCTTAAATTAAATTGACTAACTTTTAAACATGAATAAAAACAAAAATAAACATTACAACAATTCACAATATTGAATTATTAAAAAGTAAAGTTATGCAAAAGCCAAAAGACACAATTGTTTCTATTTTTTAATGATTTTTTTAAATTTATAGTTGTGAGAAGAATTGAAATAAAAATAAACCTCTCCAAATAGAAATATTTTTAAGGTTTATTTATGTATTAGGAATTTGATTCATTTTCCCCAATAAAAGTATAATTTTTTTATATTATTTAATTTACTCATTTTTATAAATAGATCTATGAGGTTATACAACAATAATAAGTATAATTAAAGTATTATAAATATTGAACAATTTTTTTAAAAACATTACAATATAACAATAATGACATTTATAAATTTCATAATAACAATAATTACTTTCTTCCTAAACCACATTCAACGAGTAAACAATTATACAATTTCACAATAAGAATTTTGTAGACCCTTTTATTTTCCAAGACGAGGGTTTCATAACCCATTAAAATCTTTATCCACACATGTTGCCAAAATTTCAAATCTACACAATTTTATAAATCAACTTCACATGCATGACCAAAAGATATTTTCCCACCTCCCATCATAGGGTTTGCTCTCAAGCAAACCCCCAAGCTAAGAGGTCTTCATAGAAATCAAGTTTCATGACATAATAAAAAGGATCTATATACAAGAATACAACAATATCCAAAATATTGAAACACCACATATGAATCATACCCAAATTCATAGAAAATGGAGTCTAAAGGGACACTCTAACCCCTTGGGGAAGATAAAAAAATCAATATCTCATCTCCATCAATAACAAGAAATTCACTCTATCATATATTACATATCAACCTCTCCAAAAATCAAAACAATGTCACCCAAAAATCACCCAAAATATTTTCATACCATAAACCTAATAGATCCTACACATATAGCCAATCCAATATCACATAAACTCATAGGAACTTAATACCATTTTTTCTTCTGAAGAAATTGCATAGTTTCTTGAATTAAGGGTCCACATCTTTCTTAACCAAAACACAAAAAAAAACCAAAAAATCACACAAAAAATAGTCAATATTAAACACTAATAACAACAATAACATTTTCATTTACATAATCTACAAGAGACTATGGACCATACCTCTCAAATATTCAAAAGGATGGTGATAGCTCTTTATTAAAAAATCTCCAAGATATCGTCTCTCATTCTCTCCCAAGCTCCCAAAATTCTCCCCCAAAAAATAATCTTCTTTCACAATGCAAGAAGAAATTTTGAATTTTCTCAAAAACCAACTCAAGAGATTTGATGAATGTATGAACCTAGGTAAAAGAGATTTGATGACTTAAAGTCAAGCTTGCTTCATATCCAAGTTAAACCTTGTAAAATTTCTTCATATGAACTTTCAGAGGGACAAAACTTATCCAAATCTCCAAAAATAGGTCCCAACATGAACTGGTTTCATATTCATTCAACCTAGAGACTTTTTCACTTAAATAACAAAGAAAATACACTAAATAACATTTAAAAAAATCCTTCTAAGTTCATGTCTAATATTTGACACATAAGAAGATCCACACCCAATATCCTAACATAACAACCTTGCATAATTATTAAATATCCATCAATTGCTATCTTGCTAGATTGATCAGACCATTAATACTCTCATTTTTCCTACAAATCAAAGAACAAAATGTCTTGCTAGCATTTGGTAGGAATAGTTTTGTTTTTACTTGTTCAATTAGTTATTAGTAAGTTATTTTTGAATGAATATAAGTCAGAATTTTGTTTTTTTAAAAGAAAAATTAATTTCTTTAAAGTCAACTTTATAATTTTTAGAAATTATTTCTTATGGAATAAACATGAATATTTTTTAATTATTTTTTCATAAATCCACAATAAGTAGTCATACATAAAATAATTTTTATTTTATCATGCCATCATTTAAATTTTATATTATAATTATTTTAAAATGAAATAATATATTTTTTAATTTCTTATAAAGATAATCTAATATTATCAATTAAGCTGCTAACATGCGAAATCATATGGAGTTAAGCTGAATCCCCTAGAATGAATGGTATTGAGACACATGAGAGTAAGGTAAAATCAATCATATTTTGGCAAGTATAGGATTACAGAGCGTGAGAGATAGTAAATACCATCTATACTGATGCAAAGGCTAACTTGTGCGAAGATAGACATGTCTTGTTTTGGCATAAAACCTAAGGACTATGTGACGAGGTAAATTTCTTGCAATTTAAATTTTAATAGTAATTTCATATTTTAAGAATTTCTTGCAATCTAATATTAAAATTATATTAGTATTCTTCTCATATTTTTAAAATTATCTCTTTATTATCATTTTATAATATTTTTTAAATTTTTATAATAATTTATTAGAAATATATTTAATTATTATTGATTAAAGTTTATTCTTGTAATGACTTTATATTAGAAGAACAATACTAATATTATTATTTAATAATTATAAAGAAACCATAGTTTACAAATAAAATATACCCACTTAAATAATATAATTATTAAAAATAAAAAATATGCACACTTAAATAAAATAATTATTAAAAATAAATAATAATTATTAATTGATTGATTTTTAAATTTTATATTATAATTTTTTCTATTTATTTCTAAATCATATAGATTTTTTTAAATTTCTTATTAACATAATATAATATTATCTATTTTATTACATCAAAGTTGTTTCTTATATGAAGTGAAGACCTACTTTTGAAAATCGATGGTTGAAAATTGTAGAGAAGGATGCAAGACTGTTGAAATGATCTCAACCATCAAATTTTCTAAAATATTAAAAAATATAATATATAATTAAAGAAAAACAACTACATTCTTATCTTTTAGCTTTAAATTAAAAAGATAGGATTTTTTTTTTCTTAGATTTTAGATAAATAATAATAAATATATTATTTTCAAATAATAATATTAAAAAGTGCTTGCCTTTATTGTAATTACAGTTTTCTAGATTACTTGTCTTTATTGTAATTACAATTTTTTAGATTTGAAAAAAAAAATGTAAGTTTTATTAATGTGAATAGAAATAAATGTAAGTTTTGTTAATTATAGTGTTATTGTTAATTAGTTATTTGGATGACCTAACCTGAACCCTAAATCACACCCTAACTCTAATAATAACCCTAACCCTAACCCTAACCCTAACCCTAACAATAAATTGTAAACCATTATCCTAATCCTAGACCTATCTCTACCCCTGGTCATAAAACTATCCATAACTATAAACGTAATATTAATCACTAACTTTTAGATAAATTGTATATTTAATAAATATTTTGATTATATGGGAAAAATAGGTTTTGAAAAGACCCAAAACCATTTACAACTTTAGGCACAAAATGCTGCTCAAAAGATACAACACCAGACTACCAACAACATCCAAACACCCAACCACAAAAGATACAAACAACTGCTCCAAAGATAAACAAAGAAGACCAACAACCAAACAGTCTCAAGTCACAGTGGGAAAAGCAGAGCTAAACCACATGTGCATCCTTTCGACCACCACAAACAAATTTAACAAGGGATTAAGAGGAATGATTATGCTTAGGGAGACCTCGCTTCTTTCTTTGCACAACCATCCAAGAAAGATCATCCTCCGAAGGAATAGAGCAAGGGGAAGTCAGAGGACAAGCCACTAAAGGAAAAAAAGGAAAAGAACCAAGAGTATCACTCCCACAATCAACATCATCAACAGGAGTAGCAGAAAAACTAGCAATCCCATTAACAACAACAATCTCATTAGTAGCAACAACAACAACCCCACCAGCCACAACAACAACTGTGGGAAAACCAACTGCATTAGTAGCAACTACAAACGAACTAGCATCAATAAGAGAATCACCAATACCAACAACATGAACTATAGGAGACTTAGGAGCAACAACAACAACAGTAGAAGGTTGCTGAGAACTATCAACAAAAGAAGCCACGACATTAGGGACCAAGTCATCATCCCCAACATCATCACAAGAATCACCCATAGTAAGATGCTCACAAAGAGCATCTTTCCACCAAGTAGCATGGCTCCGACGAGATTTCTAACCTGTAGAAAAACATTTCCTACAATGGAAAGGAAGACCCTCATAATCAAGAACCTGAGACCATGGCCTAGTCCCCACCATCAAAATAACCTCCCAAGGTAAAGCTTTTGAGGTATCAACGTCCACAAGAATGCAGGTGAAAGTAGGATGATCATAGACAAGAGAAGACGAATCAGCCATAACAAACCTACCAATTGCATTCCCAATAGACTCAAAGCAAGGAGTCCAAAACTGAAGGGGAAGTTTAGAAAGTCTAACCCAGGTAGGAACGACACTAATAGGTTTAGAAAGATGGTTAAAAGAAGGGAACCAAGGCCGAAGAGAAAGCGAGTGCTTTCCCCACAACCAAACACCCCCTTCCAACACCCGAGCCCTATCCTTCTCAGATTGAAAAGCAGCCACAAAGAAACCCCTAGCTGAAAGATAGAGTTCAATCCTATCCTCAACAATATTCCTCCAAGACTCCAAAACCCACTTGTGCAGATTTGGGAGAGAAGGCCATAAACTATTAAATCTACAAATAAGAGCAGACCTAGAGAAATAATCTTCTTTGTCCAACACCTCTTGCCCACAAAAAATAGTAGGGGCAGAAGAAGAGCACCATAAGGGTTTACCCTTGAAAGAGGGAAGAGAAGAAGAAGGATTAATACCACTAGAACCAACCACCTTAGCAAAGGACTGAGAAGCAACAAATCATCCAAGCACAGGTCGAGAACCATCAGGTAGCGATGACCCATCAACACATGGCGAACCATTAGCAGACACCCACGAGCCAACAACACTTGACCCAACAGAAGCATACAACACACCAGTAGCTGACGCCACACCAGAAGCCAACGACACACTAGAAAATGACACACCAGAAGCCAATGATGAACCATCTACCAACAACGAACCAAAAACTGAACCAGAAACCAACGGCGAACTAGAAACCAACGACGCACCAGAAGCCAACGACACACCATCCGCAAGGAGCAAGAGGGTTTCAATAGTGAGTGGGATAGCCGTTCCAGCAGAGAGCAAGAGAGCCATTTCAAATGTTATCAACCAAAAATAAAATTTAATAAATGTTTTATTGTAACTAATTATTATATATCACTGATAAATGTTTTATTACTAATTATTATTATATTACTAATTATTTTATAAATAAAATAAATATAATATATATTAAAAATAATTAAAAATTAGATATTATATATTGGTAATGTTCCTTTTCTTATATTAAAAAAAATTATATATATAAATATATTAATGATAGTAGACAGAAGTGCAACTAAAGCTCTTCATTGAAAATAATAATTGTTAAATATTAACGAACCAATAATTATTTAGTAAAGAACTGTAGAGTGACATTAAAATTTGGACTAAGATTTGGAATAAAGATATTAGATGAATAAAATTTTGAAGCATTATATCTATTAATCATATTTAAGTGATTTTTATTTGTAATAGATTTTAATTTTTGAATAGTTCTAGCCATAATTTTACCTTATTATTAATTCTAATCTTAATCCTAATTATAATGCTCTTACAATTATAATAATTAATAAAAATAGGATTAAAATTAGAATTTAATTAATAATTATAATAATTAAGTTATTTTAATTTAATTTTTATTTGTATTTATTTATGTTTTGAAGGTAATAAAATTTGAAAAAAAAGGTGGCAATGTCAAATAGTTAAGATTTAATTTAAATTTTTATTTTAATTGTGTAAAATCAAATCCCTAAGAAGATTATTTTTATATGTTAATTTATGGATGTGCTTTAATTTAATTTTTATTTTATTATTTTAAAGTGTGAATCGAATCTCTATAAAATAGCTAATTGATTTTTGTGAGATTTTCTTTAATAAAAAAAATAACAATTGCATACATTAAAAAAATCAATTTTAAAAAAATGTAAAAATAAGTAACATTTATTTATTTTAGAAAAATGTTAAAAAAATAGTTTACCTTGCTTTCCTTACAAATTCATCAATAACATCCCAAAATTCTTGGCTAATTATGTTCAAGAGAAATAATTTGAACCATCTCAGAGCAACATCCTTTAGGGTTGCAAGAAACAGTTTGAGCCTATGTGCATCTGTAGTGGAATCATAGCTTTTGCACAACACATCAAACTCAAATAAGAATGTATTTGGGCCCTTTGTGATCAACCCATAGAAGACACGTAATGCTAAAGGAGGTATGTTCTTCAGTGTAGTTGCTCTCTCTTGGTTGGCAATGGGGAACTCAAAGGTTACATGCTCTGGTGGGTCTTCCATTGCAACATCACCCATGGTGATGATTTGTGTGTGGGAAGTCTCCTCTATTTCTGATGTGGATATTGGTGTTAGGGAATATTCTTTTTTAGAAATCTCCTCACTTTGTTCACTATGATCACCAATATCCTCTAAAGTTTCGTGTGTTGAAGGGAGAAATCTTCCCAAAGTGTCTTGCCGCCTCCGCATACAATAGTTGTGACTCTTTGGATCAATGGCTCCTACACATTGTTAGTAAAGCATTTTTTGTATTGATAACTTAAAACCTTATTACCCTAATGTTGAAGACAAAATTCTAACTATGAAAGCTTTGAAATAACACAGGAGAATCTTGAATGTAGCACCATCCCCGACAACAACACCAAAAACGTAAGGCCTAACTAATGTCTAGTCAACTTGATGTTAGACATACAATTCAAAGGAAGGGTTCCCAGTTGAACAACCCACTAAACCCTTGCTAAGGCTTCATTTAATTATCAATCAGGGCTTCATAAGCTTTTGATGATGGTGGCACTTTATGTGCATTCATAGACTACATAGCCTATATCATCAAGTATAGGTGGTTTACATGTGTAGGAGAACAACAAAGATTGTAAAAGGGAAATAAAGCATAAATTACAAAACAAGGGAAATAACTTAGTCTGATATTGATGTGGCAGGTAATTTCAACTTAACACTGTAACTGATAACTGCTAACCTGAACGTGACAAATTTATTACCACTGCTAGCTCTTACTCCTAACTACTTGACTTACTCCGGAGGACGACTCAAAGACTCAATACAAAAGGTGAATCATAAAACAAGATATCATTCACATGCGTGTAATGAAAAATCTATTAAAATGAATGAATAATATGGACGTTTATTCTAACAACAAAAAATACAGGTGGGTGAATAGTACCTTGAGTGGCCCTTTCTCAAGTTTTTCCCATAGGATAAACAAAATGTGCACTATTTGAATCAACTAAACATAACAATAAAATGGAACATCTTCATTGTATAAAATTGAAGTCTCACAATATGACAAGAATCTTCATAGATCTTTCATTCATGAATGCATATCCATTACAACTGATAACAAAAAACTAACAAAGCAAGATTGTTTGTTGGAAAACAATATTGGAAATATTAAAAACACATGTATCTCTAACTAGATCAGCTCCTCAACCATCGATCCAACTACATAGGTTCAAGAGGAGGTTTATTTGCTTAAGGACTAAAAATTGAAATTAAATGAAAGTGTCCACTCTCCTTCAGAATAGAGAGAGAGAAAGTCTTTGCAATAAAAACTATAATTGAAACAAATGGAAGAAGACAACTAGGTTTGCAACTTTGCTTTAACGGCATGGAAAAGACATACTCTGCACAAACAGTCATGGTCGTTTCCTTGTTCATCACAAACTCCTTTATCTTTACATCATCTTATTGAATGCTCTGATGAATCCAAATCAATCACTCCAATGATCACCTTCATCATTTTCTACAACTTTCATGTACCTAGTCATTCTGGAATCTCCCCTGCTTATCAACCTAAAATCCTTTGGCTGCGGGTTGAGTCTTCTAGTTGTTGTGGGTTACTATTCTGGCTGCAAGGAGTTAGTTCTCATCCAAAGCATACATACTATTAACAATCATGAATTAAACACAAATTTAAACTAAAATTCACACATTCATACATTCACTCATACAAATATCAACATATCATAATCATATTCCCACTCATCAAAGTCTGGTTTAGATTGCATAAAGGATATAAAAGGTATATAAGTTCAGGAATGTATATGAAATAAACAACTTACAGTGTTTGAAAGATAGGGAATAAACAAGAGAAAACTAGCTATTGATCAGGCTCATCATGTTTCTTCTTCTCTTTCAATAGTTCCTTTATCTTTGTCTTTCTGAGGAGGCTTGGGAGCATCTTCCTTGCATGTTCTCTCTTGTATCTATTCCCTTTCGGGGGTTCATCATCTCCACCACATTGCCCTTCCAATGGTACTTGCTATGAAGTAGAAGATGATGTCTCTAAGGTTATTGGAGGTTGACTACTCTCCTCCTGTAGCTAAGTGTTTTGTGACCTTGCTAGGGAGCTTGCTTTTTTGTATTCTTTCTAGCAACCAAATCTTGTGTTCTCCTTAAGACAACTACAATTTTAGCTTCAATGGTCTCAATTTATTTAATACTCCAATCCATAGGAACAAGTGATTGAACAAAGACATGCTTGATAAAAATGGGATCCACCAAATTAGACTCATCATCTTCAATACCTTGGATGTCCCAATTTAGGTTGAATGTCTTTGTCTTCCTCAAAGAAAACCACATCCAACTTCTTCTCACCTCGTATTCATCAAAACAGTCAACCCAATAATCCTCTAGGTCATGGATATCATGAAATTCGAGACCCAGTTGCAAATTATTTTTCACGAAGTCTTTACTATCAAAGGAAATTTTGCATCATAAAACTGCAAAGTGTATTTAACTAAGTCCCTCTCAATGTTAAGTGTGTCAAACATAGAATTGCAAGAGAAATAGCCAAGTTTAATTAGTAAATTTAATCCAACCTTCTTCCTATCCTGACACCTTTTATTCACCTTTGTAACCTACCTACAAACTTCTATTAGGACAAACTTGTCTTCTGCATACTTAGGAAGCTTTAGTGAAGCACCATCAAACCGTCCAATCCTAATACATGAAAACCTTTGGAATTGTATAAAGTGGATCCCATAGGTGTAGATTAGTTGCACAACTTTAGGAGTAAGCCTTAAGCCAATGTCCCCTTGTATCTCCCAAGTCATCCTCATGGTGAAGGTATCATTAATTCTCCTGTGATGATGGTAACTTTTTCCCAGTTGTAGTTTATCATAATAATCAAAGATTGGAACTTCATGACATGGAGCTAAACTTGGTCTCAAGCTAGGCCATGGTCGGGTGTTAGCGATGGCATAAATCAAATATGAAGACATGTAGAAGGATTTATTAATTGGTAAATGGATGCTCACATGGTGTATCTGATCACTAATTAGTTATGCCCAATCTAAGAATTGATTTCCTCTAGTTACAATTTGAACGAAGAAATACATCCATTCTTCGAATTTGTGAGCCCTCTCATTCCCCCTTAGCCTAATTACATGAAAAATATCGTATGAAGTGGTTCCTGTGTAGATTCTTGGGTAGTTGAGATCTACCCTTCTTAGGTGTGAGAAACCACTCCTTGTCAATTACATTCCTATACATGCCATTCTTCTTTGAAAAGGTAACTTGTGAAGAGGTGAAATCAAAAACTGAGTGTTGCTCTCTCTTTGGAATTTTCAAACAATAAGTGAAGGTAGCTCTTTGAATTGTCACCACTAACCAATTATCACTAGTCATTACTTCCTATGTTTCCAAATCATAATGATTAATACATTCCACTATCAAATATGGGCATTGAATTGCCACTGGAACACAATAGCTTGTAACAATCTGCTCCCAATTAACCTCCACGTAATGGGTAGAGGGTTATCCTTCCCAATTATGTCCCAAAACTCATGTAAACTCACATGCCCTAACTTTTTATCACCTATTTTTGACATTGTGTTGATTAAGCCAGAAAATTATTCATAACCTTGATATTTATACTTCATTGTGACTGAAACCTTAGGATGTGCACACAATTTGTAGAGAGAAAACTTATGCCAATATAATTCTCCACTTCAGGGTATAATTTCTAGCAAATTAAAACTCAATCAGGTAAAAACAAAACCTTTGAGTGCATTTAGAGTTCCAGGAATCACCAGCTGCATGAATTCACCTTTCTGCTCCACTTCGATTCTTTCTCCAACCACTATTCAAATACTCCTCTCTAATAGCTCAAATTATTTGAAAATCCTTCGTAATTAATGCTTGAGTGGATGAGTAATTAATATATCACTTTGTAGAAGTTTGGCGCATGTAAACTTTCACATCTTTCCTATCGCTTCAACTAATTTTTAAATATTTGAAAAGAAATGGCTAAGAGGGGCCTTTTCGGTGAAATAGGCAATTTTGACAACCTTGTCAAGAATCGACAGAGGTTTCCTAACCGCTATTAATTCTCGAAGCACTATAATGAAATCTTTTTCACGCCATTCCTTGGAACAAAAATCTTCAAAATCAATTTGCCTTCAGGAGAAAAAGTAGTTTTGATAACCCCTTCAAAAGCTGATAGAGGTTTTGAATCTTCCACAAGATTTTGCAATGATTTCAATTTCACCTTTATAGTTGTGGCAAGTACTTAGGGCTCCAACAGAGTTCTTAAAACTCTATGAAAGATCGAACCTGCGAGGAAGAATTAGAATTAACTTTTGAAGTATCGGGTGGGGATGAGGTTTTGACAACCTAGGAGGAGTTCGACAAGGTTTTGGAAACTATGGAAAAAGATCAATGAATTCATTATTTAGGAAAAAAATTTAAATGAATAGGCACAATTTTAAGGTGTGACAGAAATAGGGGTAACAATCTCTTATCATTTTCCCTCCAACATTAATTAAAATTAAACTTAACTTATTTTTGATCCTCTATAATTAAATAATTAAAAAATATATATAATTAGCTAACACTCGTCTTTTAAATAAATTAAATATTTTCTTCTAAAATAAATAAATTAATATTTATTTATTTCTCCAAGCTATCATTTGAATTAAATAGATCTTATTTATTTAATTCTTTCTTTCTTTAAAATTCAAAATTTGGGTCTTACCCTATCTTGAAATTTCCTAGTGATCAAATGTCAAGTGAAACATATAAATAATAAACTTTCATTTCATTCATACCCCCCTAGATCTCTTGTTATCAAAATCACCATAGCATTTTTATCATTCAAACACTCAAGCATTATCAAGCATTATCATTGTCGTTTATCAACCATAGGTATCATTTATGTTTGAGCATTTATCTTTATCATTGCATCATATCATTATTGTTCTTTCATAGTTTGTTACTTTGAAAAGCAACTAACAATAGAGTAAACCAAGATTTTAGCTACGACAATTTTGCTTGTTATCTAAATTCTATATTCCAAGCCAAGCTCTCGAACTCCATTGCGTGATTGTAAGAGTGAGTTTTGCATTGTTGTTATTTGTGATTCACATTTTCATCATCCACATTAGGTACTTTTGATAACAAATTTGAGATAAATGATCATTGTTGGATTCACATGCACCTCAAATTGTAGGCAAAATGTAATGACAAAATTTGCATACCCATGTCAATTCCCATTTAATTTTGAGCCTTTTGAAACAATGGATTAATACAATTACATATAGACAAATTATACAATCTTGTGTGAAGTTGGGTTCTTTATCCTTCATCTATTCCCATACATTTATCCACACTTTATGTATTTTCATGCACTTTCCCATAATGTCCACATTTATTGTACCCTCCATGATCAACCATTCATTCCATGTAGAAATCTTACTATTCTATTATCTTGGGTCATTCTGAGGGTTGCAAGATTGATTCTATGTTTGCAAACATAACCATTAGGTTTCAAAAATTCAAATTCAAATTTTGGTTGATTCTAGCTCTTTTTAGTGCTAGTTGTCGTGAGCCAACTAAACAAATGTTTGTGTGCTTTATTGTTATGTATCTATATTCAAAGTCATTCAATTGCATTCATTTCATATTGTTCCCCTGTTTGTGGATTTGACTATAAAAAATTAAAATTTTGGTCAATTCTCCTCTTTCATTAGTCATAGTAAGCCAACTAAACACACATTTGCATGCTTTATTCCTATGTATCTATATTTAATTACATTCAATTGTAATCATTTCACATCCTCTTTCATCTTTAAGACTTCAAAAAAAATTTACAATAAAAATCTTAATCAATATATATATATATATATATATATATATATATATATATATATATATATATATATATATCATCTAAAGAGCATTTACCTGTATGCAACTTCTTGTCTTTGATCACTAAAATGGTTGTAAAGCTAATCCTTTGTAGACATTAACATAAAAGAACTTGCAACCTATCAATTTGACTAACCATCTAAAAGTATTTGTTGTGCATTTTCATGCACTCTAACTTCAAACTTTTTATGCACTTATCTAAGGGGAGTGAAATAAATGGCCGGTTTTTCATATGCTTTAGAGTGCATTATTGGTATCTTTTTGCATCATTGGCTGAACACATAACAATATGGCAGCTGTGGGCCCCAACTGGAAGTTATAAAAGGCTTTTATTAATGTCTTTGTCAAAATTATAAAATCTCTATAGGGGAAACGTACCAGTAGTCGTCAGGGCTAACTTCACGCATTCGTGCAGAGTGTAAAATAGGTCCGATTTCAAAAAAAAAATTTGGGTTTCTTCATAAGCGAGTTAGGACCTTAAAAAGAAAAATTTGGCTTCTGGGTATTTAAAATGCGTCTTGTAGAACCTGTAAAACGAAAAGTGTTCAAAAAGGGTCTTTTAAAACCTTCGCCCCATACATCTTTACCACTTTGCCAGTACCCATTCATTAGACAAACAATAAAAACCCACAAAAATTTAAAGTTTTTTCAATAGTTAAAAAGGTGTTTTCAATAGTTTTCAATGTGTTCTAATTTTTTTTGTCAACTACACATTCAGTAGTGAACATATATTGGTGTAATTTGTAAATTTTTACTGGCATAATTAAAACAATGTAATGACTCTAATATAAACGGTTATTGGGGGGTCAGGTGAGCATGGAGTGAACGGGTATTGGATCGTGGGCGGTAATTGGAGGTTTTCCCCTATATTGCTCAAGCCAAAACAACCATAAGTCAAACTATGCACAACATAATAATTTCTACATTTTTTATTAACACCGGGAGATTTGGACATCATCATAATCAAACACGATTGTGAGACGAAATCTGGAGTTGTGCATTTTTTTAATAGTGGAATAAGTTATTTGAGATATATTATATTTTGACAGTTGCCCATCTTGACATAGAGGAGAAAGAAAATATGAGGCTGAGTCAGCAAACATGATGATTAGGCCTCTGGATTCAACCTGGTGTGTCATTTTTTAATTATTAATAATAATCTGTTTGTAAATTTTGTTGACTAGTAATTTATATGAGTGGTGGGTTTATAAGAGATGGTTATGATTAATTCTGATTTTATTGATGACGATTTAATTTTTGGCTTTTAAATTACATAATTATGAAATTAATAAAATCTGTAAGTATTTAATTTACTTTATAATATTTAATTAGATATTAATTAATGATTGCATTAAAAATATGGTTAGATTATAATATTTAATTAGATATTAATTAATTAATGATTGCATTTAAAATATGGTTAGAGAGATTTAATTTAATAATAAAAAGTGTTAAGTTAGATGTTAATTTTTTATATGGTATATGAGTTAGATATTAGTGTTAATGTCGTTATTGTATTTCAAATATAAATTTTGTCAATGTGACTATCTTGTTTATTGGACAATGTATATTTTTGATAAAACTAAAGGTTTTATTTTTTTTTAAAAGACAAGTTTCAACTTTACAATAAGAGACATGTAACAAAAGACAAACATGTGGGTAGGAAGGTACCAATCTTTTAAAAATAACTATCTAAAACAAGGAGTCTACAAATAGAAAATAAGACAATTAACGTAAAAGCAAGCATGCACATACAAAACAATACATCTATGAAAAAGCTATGCATGCATGACAAATGAATTGCATACATGTAGGAAGTATGCATATGTGAGAAAGGAAGAGAATTTTTAGTAACTCTTATTGACTCTATTAAACAAGATGTCTTTAGATAAATGAACCACAATAAATAAATTTTCTAGTATGTTTGTCCATGATCAACCATTCATTCCATGTAGAGATCTTACTAATCTATCATTTTGGGCCATTCTCAATTGTGCATAATTGATTCTTTGTTTGCATACCTAACTATTAGGTTTCAAAAATACAAATTCAAATCTTGATTGATTCTAACTTGTTTTGGTGCTAGTTATTGTGAGCTGACTAAAAACATGTTTGTATTATTTATTGTTATGTATTTGTATTAAAAGAGATTCATTTCACATCATTCCGTGTTTGTGGATTTGACTGTAAAATTTCTAAATTTAAATTCAAATTTTGATCAACTATTGCCTCTTTCATTAGCCACTATAAACCAACTAAACAAACATTTATATAATTTATTGGTATGTATTTATATTTAGAAACATTCAATTGTAATCATTTCACATCCTCTTTCATCTTTGAGATTTCAAAAAACATTCACTATAATTTTTTTTAAAAATTGATGCACTAAAACAAATCAAAATTTATATATTCATCTAAAAAAACATTTACCTATACAAAACTTCTTGTCTCAAATTTAACTTAGAAAATCCAAATTGACCCAAAAAAAAAAATATTTTATACAAAATCCAAGATGAGATATAGACAAAAAAGATCTGCTTTCACTTTTAAAACGTCCAAATTATAAAATCTTTATCAAAATTATATATCATCAAACCTAAATTAAATGTCATTAACCTTCTTTAGATTTATGTTTACAACTTAACAATTAATTCTATAATTATCATACCCATAAAAATATATCTGATCTAGATTAATAAATATCTATTTATATATACATTGATTTAATTAATCTACATCAACTTTAGGAAACAGTTATTTTTCCTTTACAATATAGTAATATTTCTATGAATACTTGGACTGTACTACCAAACAAATAATAGAATGAATATATAATGAGATCTGATTTATATCTCATCAATGTTGTTTCAAACACAATAACTTATATACCATTATAATCAAACAACATAATAATTTCTATATTTTTTTATTAACGTCAAGAAACTGGGACATCATAATCAAACAAGATTGTTAGACGAAATCTGGGGCTGTGCAACTTTTATAATATTTGACTAAGTTATTTGAGATATATTATATTTGACAGTTACCCATCTTGACATAGACGAGAAAGAAAATATGAGGCTGAGTCAGCAAAGATGATGATTAGGCCTTTGAATAAACAAGCTTCAACTTCTCCAACTTTCTAGAAGATTATCTTAAAGTCTGCATGGCAACCCATTTTTTGGGGTTTATGTGATGGTCAAGGTCCATTTTTGACATTTATGTTTGCTGTATCATACTTTTATTATTAATGATAATATCTTTGTAAACTTTGTTGACTACTAATTTATATGAGTTGTGGGTTTATAGGTGATGGTCATTAATTAACAATAGATTATGTTTGATTTTAAAATATAAAATTTGTTGATGATTTATTTTTTGGTTATAATTATGAAGACATTTTTAATTTTATATAATTATGAATTTTTGAATGATTATAAGCATGGTTTTTTATATTAGATGAATTGGGAAATTATTTTTATAGATTTTAGTATTTAATTAGTTAATTTACATTATAATGTTTAATTAGATATTAATTAATGACTGGTTAAAAAATCTGGTTAGAGAGATTTGATTTAATAGTAGAAATAGTTAATTTATATGTCTATTTTTTATATGGTACAAGAGGTAGAGATTTATTTTAATATTGTTTTTCTATTTGAAATTTGGATTTTGTCAATGTGACTAACTTCCTTCATTGGACAATGTATTTTATTGATAAAGTTAAAGGTTTTATTTTCAAAAAGAAGGAACAAATCTCAACATTACAATAATAGACACGTGACAAAAACCAAACATGTGGATAGGAAGGCACCCGCCTTCTAAACTAACTATCTAAAACAAGGGGCGTACAAGTAGAAAATAAGACAATTAACATAAAAGCAAGCATGCATGAGAAAGGAAGGGATTTCCTAATAACTCTTGTTGACTCTATTAAACAAGTGTCTTTAGAGAATTGAACGACATTAAATGAATTTTCTAGTCTATTTATCCTCATCAAGAATACTCAAGAAAAAAAACGTCTACCTTTAGCAAAATCATTTCCAACATGCATATAGGAGTGAAAGTGATCTTAGAGGCTTAGATTGTTAATGTGTTTGTTGCTTTATTATACTTTATCCTCACATGTTTGAAGTGATACATTCAAATCAACTAATAAGCGTCTTGTATTCCTCTCAATTTTCTATTGGTTGAAATTTCCATTTTACAGACTATTGATAATATTAAATTCACCTTCAATAATTAATCTATAAACCCAAACTTGAATTCCCAAGTTGAGACCCAAATTGAGAACTTTTACTTTTTTCTATATTATTTGAGTTCAACCAAGTAAAGTGATCTCCCATGTCAATTGAATTACCATTGCGATTCCTAATAAGGGTTCCTTCCCTATGCAACCTGAAATAATTCTTTGAGACTCCATCAAAGTTTAATTTGACTCAATCAACTAGTGGATGATACCGATGGTTTATGTCTCATTCTTTTTCCAAGCCTTAGTAAGATAAATTCTATCCTTTTTCTTGATATCTATCTAGTTTCTCAAAATAAATACCTCATTAGGGTTAACCTCTTTGGATTTTGAGATATGTATCATAGTAATACTAGGGGAGAACATTGAAAATTCTATGGTTCCTCTCCAACCACATCTTTGAAGCAATAAAACTTTAAGCCACATCCCATAACTCTTGAATAATTTAAACAGATCTTAGACACTTTCAATCCTCCAAAATATCATTGAAAGAACTTTGCAACATCTAGTTAATATTGAATATGTTTAGAAACCTATTCCAAATACCTTTCAAAAAATCACAATGAAGAAGATGAGAACGATCTCCATCTTGGGTTAAACAAAGAGTGTACCTATTGGTACGAAAATACCTCTCCTTTGGAGTTGATTCCAAGTGAAAATCCAAGAGTGATATATAAGTTAGTCATAGGAGGAAAATTGCTTTGCTCCAAGCTCTAGAATGCCAAAATTTATCCCAATAGAATGGTGAAGGAAAGAAGGAAGAAGCAAACTATATCCTTCTTTAATAGAGTAGATACACGTCCCTTCTTAATTCCAACCAAAGAGATCTTCATCCCTACTCCAAATAGACTTTTGAGATTTTGGAAAAGAATTTTTAGATGAAATTTAGCTTTCATAGGAATTGTAGGAGACTAATGAATAACTTTTCATATTTTAGAAAATCAAAACTATTCCCTATTTTCCTTCTAATAGTCCTTCACCTTAGTGCCCTAATATTCCTTAAATATGACCACTAAAATATGTAAAATAAATAATGTATAGGGGTTTATCAAAAATAAATTTATCTCCCTAAGAGGAGGCACCTCTATAATTTTGAATAATCCAAAAAATGAATCAATTAATCAAAATTTTAACTCCCTTCTTTCCTTCCCAAATCATTTGAGGCATCTGGGAGATCATCCCTTTGAAGAAAATAAAGTATTTTGTTAACATATAAATACTTTTCTAAAGAAATTTGACCTAGGACACATCCCTACAAGTAATGTATCAACTTATCAAGTAGATCTTGATTGGAGAAGCTAGAATCTTTGAGGCCAAGACCCCATCTATTTTTGCTTTTATATAATACACTCTAAGCGACAAGGGGATATTTGAATTGATCACTAGTTCCCTCTAAAGAAGTTTTGCATAGTAGTAGTGTCTTTATATATGATTCTTTTGGGGCAAGCACAATGGATAATCTATTATGAGGATTGGTGATATTAACATTACAATTCTATTATGAGTATTGAGAGAAATGGGTCCGTGCGTGTTTCCTCCGAGCGGGAAACCATTTCAAACTAGGCAATGGCTCCCTGTTGCTGCAGCATTTGATCCTACGGGCTGCGGGCTGGGTTTTGGTCTGGGGGCTGTGATCGGTGTTGGTGCTGTTGGGTGTGTGGCTGGGCGTCGACTCCCTGGTGCTGCAGACTCTCCTCCTGCGGGCTGCGGTCTGGAGATTGGGCTGGGGGTTGTTGATGGTGGTGGTGTTCTTGTGGACGGTGGTGGTGTTCCTGCTACGACTGTCGTCCCTTCTTCTTTCCCTGCTGGTGGTCCCCTGCCTTCGGGCCGCCTACGAAAATTGTTTTCTGAGGTTGTTTCCAAGGTGGATGTCCGTTCTGTTCCTACTCTGGCCAAGGTGAAACCTCTGCCCTGTGCCCGTGCCTCCCCCGTGGTGGTTTGCGGACCTGAAATTGCTGAAAATGAGGAATACTATTTGAAACTGGGTGTGGTTTATAGGTTAAATGGATTTTGGCCATCACTGTCGGATCTCCATGCTTGGATTTCTTCCTCTTGGAAGCCCGTTGTTTCTGGGCAGATTGAGCTTTACCCTTGTGCTAGGGGTTTCTTCCTTGCTACTTTTTCCTTGACTGCGGAGTGTGATTGCGTGCTGGATCTTGGGTGGATGTGGGGGGTTCATTCGCTGTCCATCCGACCTTGGTCTCACTCTTTCAATCTGCTCACTGAGCCGTTAAATACCAGACCTGTTTGGGTCCAATTACCGAATCTCCCTCTCCAGTTTTGGGAGGAGTCTTGTTATGAAGCTATTGGAAACTCCATTGGACAGTTCCTGATGGTGGACTCGACTACTCGTGACTTAGGGCATCCTACGGTGGCTCGGGTGTTAGTAGACTTGGACATCTCCAAACCTCTCCATGGGGATGTGATCTTAATGGTGGAGGACAGACCTTGGACGCAGCTGCTGGACTATGAGGGCCTCCCCTTTCGTTGCAGGAGGTGCTTCTCCACTGGTCATTTGGCCTCCGTTTTCCCCTTTGCTCGCCGCAAGAGTGCTGCTACTTGGTGGAAGAATGCTTCCATAGACCACCTCACTGTTGGTTCTCCCCCTTCAGTTAGTTCCTCTGAGGAGGTCGATCTTCCTGAGCCTTCCATGGACCCCCTCCCGGCTACCCTTGCTGTAGATCTCTCTGCTATCATTCATGCGGAATCTGCTCTTCCTGTTTTGACCAAGCATGCTCCTTTGCCGGTTCCTACCTCTGGGCTCCGCTGTCAGATACCTTATTGTGTAATGGCTCCTCTCTCAGGCTGTCTGCTGTGGATCTGCTCCACTCGCCTTGCTCGTTGGTTCTCAATTTCGAGCCTCCCTCGTCGGTAGTGTTGCGGAAGAAAAAGCATCTCCCCAAACCTGTTGCTTCTTCTCAGCCTCAAGTTAGGGGAGTAAGTTTAGATCCCTCAAGTTCGGGGGTTGTCTAAATTTTGGTTGGTCTTCAGCTGACCGTCTGCTGGTACTTCAGCTGTCTGTCAGTTGTTTCTGTTTGTTCCTATAGTTCAATTTTTGTTTTGAACTATGTTGTCCTTCGGCCCCTTGGGATCTTTGTGAAGGGTTCAGCACCTTGTGAATGCTGCTTAATTTTTCAAAAACATTACAATTCTAGGACTATGCATCTAAATTTGAATATTTTAATAGTTGGTTATTATTTAATGCACGACTCCAAGAATCATGGAAATGGAACTTGGATGTCCCACATGAGAAGGAGTAATTTTTTTAATTAAATATTATTTCAAAGCACCTTGAATATTCTTTGTGAGGTGGCATTGTGTGGAAAGGTTTAATTTAACCTATGACAATATTTTTGGACACTTGACATGAAGTGGAAAGAAATATAACACTTTATGGTGTTCTAAGAAGCATCTATGACATTATAAGAGGGGTAAGAAAACATCTTTGATTATGCATAAGAAGGTAGTACATATAGTGTCCATGCACTTCCTAGAAAAAACACACTTGTGATAGTTTCCAAATGAGTGTGGTCCTCCATACATAGAAACACTCAATCCACATAAAAAATATTAAGTTTGAGAAATAGGAACAAAACACATTTAAGAACTACTAAAATATAGAACAAGAATACAAAAAGTAACCAAAATAACTTTTTTTTGAAATAAAAGGAAATGGTATACAAGTAGGGTTAAGATAAAATAATAAAAAAAGAGATATTAAGAGAGAATAAATGCAAAACCTTTATGTGATAGGACCACCAAAAAAACTATATCTAAAATAGGGGTAAAGGGTGTGACTTCTTGGGAGCTCACCAATTTGGTAAAGCCTATATAAATTAAAAATGGTCCAAAATTATTACATAATTTAGATTTAAATGTCATCTTAAATAGACAAATAAAATTATACTATAACATAGTGATTTACGTGGGGAAAACCCTTTTGAGAGAAAAATCCCACACTATAAAACTTGCATGTAATGTATTATTAAACTTGCAATGAAAGTGTTTAGAGGAGTATTCACTAAAAATAAACTTAGAAGAATTTGGAAAAAAATTAGTAGCACCTATGTATCGATAAATTCACTTATAAACTCACTTCCTCAAGTACCAATTTGTAAACCAATGAAAAATATGGGAAATCATAAATTGCTTCAAAAACTATTTTATAAAACCCCCAAAAATTGGTGCCCAACTTGGGCAAAATTTCCAATGCCACCCACAAATATTTTATGTCACCTACTAAAAATAACAAGTTAATAATGTAGTAGTAACTCCTAGTTTGATCCACTCAACTTGGGAATCCAACTTATAGTCTCAAGAAACGCACCATATGACAAATTATAAATCCTATCATTATTGGTCAAGATTCCAAAGTAACTAACCTTATTTCAGCTCTTATGTGTCATAAGATGCTGTCATGACTTGTAATAAAATCTCACAAAAGAGGGTCACTCTAGACATCTCATATCCACCTTATAACAACTTACAACTAATAAGAAAATGTATATACACTTGTCATCATATAATTTACACAAACTCAAATGCCCCATATGAGGTGGCAAACAAATTTTAAATAAAATACAATGAAATTATAATGTGCAATCATGGGAAAATTACTAATAATAAAATCATTAAATTAGGTACTCACAAAAGTTGAGACACCTTAATACCCAAAAATTAGTCATAGACACACATTGTTAGATGTAATGATGATATTAATTTTGATGCACTATTAACAACTACCATAGATGACGTGGGGTGATCTTAGAGTACTTGAGATGGTAGGTTGGGGTTGGGCATGTGCCCATTTATCCAAAATATTTAATTAAAATGGATGTAGGGCCATAGGGTGGAGAGGATGATGGTGCAAAGGGGGATGAAGGCATATAGAATGAGCTTGAGGGGGGAGGAGGCAATGAGAGGAGGTTACATCAAAGGGGAAATCTAGGTAGTGGGATCAAATTAAGGCTAGGGTACCAACCATAGGATCAATAGGAGATTCCCCTTAGAGGTTTTAGTAGGGTGAGTCGAGTAGAGGGAATACACCACAAAGGGGAAAAACATGGACAAACATGAGAAACTAGTCCCCACACCAATAACACCCATAGACCCTAGATGACAAGCTAGAGGCATAAGCATGGATTTTATATATGAGAAAATGTTTATTAATACTTGATTAGAATCATATGCTTTTTATTTGTGGTCTTTAGTATGATATGATGTTTTTAATTAACGTAAAACAGGTTTTGAAGGGTTCCTTAAACCCTGTACAAAAGAGAAGGCAACACAAAAGATAAAGTAGTAACGTTGCCCCAAGAACCAACAGGCTGATTAAACCACAATTAGCCAGCCATTAGCAAAAAATAGACAAAAGGTGAACACAAAACAACAACTAGAGAAGCTCTTTTAACCTCCCTTTTTCTTCCACATCCTTGGTTATCACCTTGTCATGCATCTCCACGATTTTTTGAGGGATAAATCCCAACATTAATAATGTTGCATAACACTCAATTTGACAAGGTTTGAGTCCTAGGGTAGTGACCTAGGACCCATTCACCACCTTGGGCGAATAGGTCCCCACTATGTCCTAAAACCCCCTTTTACATATTAATTCATCTCCCCAAAACATGGTCCTAGAAAACTGTGCTAGGACCCATTTTCCCAAGGTGGTGAATGGGTCCTCCTTACTTAGGATATCCCTTTTTGGGTTTATTTGTGGCGAGATTTTAATGATTTTAAATCCTAGATCTAATGTCAGCTTGTGTTATTTGAATTTTGGGATTAAATCTTAAGTTTAGTCTAAATATAAGGTTAATTTACATAGTTTCATAACTAGAAGATCTAAGTATTCAAGCATTCAAGCACTATAGAAAACATGATCAAGGGAGAAATTCAAGAGCATTTAAAAGGCATTCAAGGGCAGATTATCAAGGTTTTATTTAAGCATTCAAGATCATATCATCATGTGCAAAGGCATAGTGCATCAAGTATGTTGTTGAGCTAGTATGTTGTGATGTAGCATTCAAGATCCAAGTTAAGTATTGTTTCATATCCAATTCAAGATCAAGATCTATATTCTTCATGGCTACTTCATGTTAGATTGTAGATTTACATTCCAAGACATCATCCAAGGTATCATTGTTTCATGTTTCATGTTTCATTATTTCATCATAAGGTTTAATTACCTAAACGGGGTTTGACCAAAGAAAACCCTTATTCCCTAACAATCAACAAGTTTTTCTTCTCATTTGATGTGCGATTGCAAGTTTTAGGTTGAAGATCAAGTGGAGAACAAGTGGAGAAAAGTTGTCAAAGTTGCAAAGTTGTCATCTATCTTGCAAGATTATGGAAAGTTGACTACAAAATTAATTTCAGACTTTTGGGAGTTGGTCACCTGGGAATTGGAAGTACAAACATTGAAGAATAAAACCCAGAAATCAGTTTTCAAAAACCCTTGTAGGGACCCATTCGCCACTTTGGGCGAATGAGTCCTCAGTGACCCCCAAAACAACACTTTTTCGGCAAGGTACACATTGTTTGAGCCTCTTAAAACCCTCCTTATTGTTGTTATAATAGTTAGGATTAATTTTTTATTGTTATTTATGCATTTTACCCCTCATAATTGAATAAAACATCCCTAGAAGAAAACTTAGTGGTTTATCATCTTGTTCATTCATTTTGATAAACCCTACCATATTTTTCTACGTTTCAGTAATTATCTTTAGTACTTAGTTTCATTGCTAAGGGGTTTGTGGGTACATTTCCTAATGATTTTGAGATACATGATCATTGTTGGATTAACATGCACCTCAACTTGTAGGCAAAATGGAATGACAAAATTTGCATATCCATGTCAATTCCCATTTAATTTTGAGCCCATTTTGAAACAATGGGTTAATACAACTACATATCGAAAAAATTGTGCAATCTTGTGCGAAGTTGGGTTCTTTAGCCTTCACCTATTCCCATGCATTTATCCACATTTTATTTATTTTCATGCGCTTTCCCATAATGTCCACATTTATTACACCCTCCATGATCAACCATTCATTCCATGTAGAAATCTTACTATTCTACTATCCTGGGCCATTCTTAGGGGTGCAATATTGGTTCTATGTTTATAAACTTAACCATTAGGTTTCAAAAATTCAAATTCAAATTTTGGTTGATTCTAACAACCTTTCTAGTGCTAGTTGTTGTTAGCCAACTAAACACATGTTTGTGTGATTTATTGTTATATATCTATATTCAAAGGCATTCATTTCATATGGTCCCCATGTTCATGGATTTGACTGTAAAAAAAATAAATTTAAATTCAAATGTTGGTCAATTCATGCTTCTTTCATTAGCCATTGCAAGCCAACTAAACACACATTTGCATAATTTATTGCTATGTATCTAAATTTAAAGACATTCGATTGTGATCATTTCACATCCTCTCTTATCTTTGAAATTTTAAAAAAAAATTACTATAAAAATCCTTTGAATTGATACACAACATATTAAAATCAAAATTTATATATATCATCTAAAAAGCTTTTACATGACTTCGATCACTGGGATGACTGTAAAACCAATCCTTTTTAGAACTTGCCACCTATCAATTTCACAACCATCTAAAAGTATTTGTTGTGCATTTCCATGCACTCTAATTTTAAACTTATTATGCACTATCTAAGGGGAGTGACATGAATGGCCGTTATATGTGTGGGAGCATGCTTGTTTGTTTTTGAGCCTCTCAAAAGTCAAGCATCTGCTTTGTCCATAGTTGAAACACATACAAATCTCTATAACAATATGGCAGCTGTGGGCCTCAACTGGAAGTTATAAAAGCCTTTTGTTAATACCTTTGTCAAAACTACAAAATTTCTCTATATTGCACAAGCCAAAACAACCATAAGTCAAACTATGCACACCATTCCAAATCAGAGAGAAGAGATGGCATACCATTTACAACAGGTAGTAGCCTCAATCAAGCTCAGCACATTTATCAGCCATAAAAAATCAATGCAGGACTTAAAAGCAAGGCAGCATGGGATATAAGAATGAAAGCATCAGCATCCCTTCAAATTCATATCAGATCAAATAATAGCTATCAAAGCATGCCACACATACCAAAAATGGTGCTCTGCAAGCTCAAACAGAGATTCATGATATGATAAAAGAATCTGTTAACTTCTTAGCCCGAGCTCATGTGATTGAGAGGCATGAACGTTTAACAGTGTCTTCAAATCAGCTCACCGTTTATGAATTCAACGCTGCAAGAGTTTTCACAGACACAAAGAACCCTTAGATCCTCCATATCAGAGTACCATTGTTTGAGATATGCCAGTATACTATTGGGAGAATTGATGCGTTATTGGGCAGTTGTAATTAATATATTTTTCTTTGGAAAAAAAAATGTTAAAAGTGCAATTGGTAAAAGATAAATAAGGATTCTATTTTTGAAAGAATGAGTAATGTTAATGGACTTTTGATCTATTGGTGAAGTCGAATAGTTCTCAACGAATCCATTAAGGATAAAGTCTTGTTGAGTACAAGGTCTCAACATCACAAGTGATGAATTTGGTGGAATGGATAACCCTCAATCATTGACTCGATTTTAGTCTAAAGACTCCTGCTCTTATTTTGAATAGTTAATTTTTTTTTGTAAATGATTAAGAATGAGTAATGATTTTTAAAATACATCGAAACAAATGATGAATGATTAATTATTAAAATCTGATAATATTTTTTGAAGAAAGAAGTAAAACGAAATTTGATTAAAGCTTATATATTATAAAAGTAATATTTGTCTTAGGAGGTTTATTAGAACACAAAATGATAGAAGTTTTATTATTAATTGCTGCTCTAATATCATATCAAAAGGAGTTTAGAAGAGAATTCGATTGAGAAAATAATGAAAGGCGACTATTATGTAAGGAGCAGGAAATCAAGGAGATCTTGGCAAGCGGGAGCATATTTTTAATTTTTTTTTAATTTTTTTTATAGTTGTGATATCATGGAAGAGAGTTGTTTTTAGGAGTCTTTAACGTGCATTTATTGAGATATACCACTTTTGTTTTATATTTGACAATTGCCCATCTTGACATAGAGGAGAAAGGAAATATGATGAATACACAACACATGGGAATCTATTTTTGACATTTTATGTGATTGTCAAGATTTTTTTTGACATTTATGTTTGGTGCGTCATATTTTTATTATTAATAATTATATGTTTGTAAATTTTGTTGACTAGTTATTTATATGAGTGGTGGGTTTATAAGTGATGGTTATTGATGACGATTTAATTTTTGATATATTTATAAAGTGCTTTTAAGTTACATAATTATGAATTTTCTTATGATTATAAGTATGGGGAATTAATAAAATCTATAATTATTTAATTTATTTTATAACATTTAATTATATATTAATTAATGATTGCATTAAAAATATGATTAGAGAGATTTAATTTAATAATAAAAAGTGTTAAATTAGATGTTAATTTTTGATATGGTATATAAGTTAGATATTAGTGTTAATGTCTTTCTTGTATTTCAAATATAAATTTTGTCAATATGACTATCTTGTTTTATTGGACAATGTGTATTTTTGATAAAGTTAAAGGTTTTATTTTCAAAAAAAGAAGCAAGTCTCAAATTTACAATAAGAGACATGTGACAAAAGACAAACATGTGGATAGGAAGGTACCAATCTTTTAAAATAACTATCTAAAACAAGGAGCCTATTAGTAGAAAATGAGACAATTAATATAAAAGAAAGTATGCACATACAAAGCAATACATCCGTGAAAAAGCTATGCATGCATGACAAAAGAATTGCATACATGTAAGAACTATACATACATGAGAAGCAAAGAGAATTTTTAGTAACTCTTATTGATTCTATTAAACAAGTTGTCTTTAGAGAAATGAACCACATTAAATAAATTTTCTAGTATGATTGTACATGATCAACCATTCATTCCACATAGAGATCTTATTATTCTATCATCTTGGGCCATTCTCAATGGTGCAAAATTGATTCTTTATTTGCAGACCTAATCAATAGGTTTCAAAAATTCAAATTCAAATATCGGTTGATTCTAACTTGTTTCAATGCTAGTTATTGTGAGCTGACTAAAAACATGTTTGTGTGATTTATTGTTATGTATTTGTATTGAAAGATGTTCATTTCAAATCGTTCCTGTGTTTGTGGATTTGACCGTAAAATTTCTAAATTTAAATTCAAATTTTGATCAACTTTTGTCTCTTTCATTAGCTACTATAAGCCAACTAAACACACATTTATATAATTTATTGCTATATATCTATATTTAAAAACATTCAATTGTAATTATTTCACATCCTCAAAAATCTTTTAAAATAATACACTAAAATGAATCAAAATTTATATATTCATCTAAAAAACCATTTAGATAAATAAAACTTGTTGTCTTCCATCACTAACAAATCCTTTTTTATTTGTTGTGCATTCTCATGCACTCTAATTTTAAAATATATTAGAGAAGCAATGGCGCAAGTCATTGAAATCAGTATCAGCAGTCATAAAGGATACAAAGAATAGAGCACAAGCCAAAACAAGCATAATTCAAACCATGCCCATCATTCCAACTCATGAGCGAGAAGAGATGGCGTATAATTTACAAGTAGTAGTAGCCTTAATCAAGCTCAGCACATTGTAAGGAAAATTTATGAGCATGGTGTGCAGTCAAAAATTCAAAGCAAGGCAGCATGGGATATAAGAATGAAAACATCAGCATCCCTTCAAAGCTCATGGCGTAGCCCACAATCATAGCAGACAAATAATAGCTATCAAAGCATGGCACAAGCTCATATATTATAAAAGTAATATTTTATAATATTTGTCTTGGGAGGTTTATTAGAATACAATATAATTAAGTAAAATTTATTATTATTGAGTGTTGCTCTAATATAATCTCAAGAGGAGTTTAGGAGAGGATTTGAGTGAGAAAATAATGGAAGATGATTATCATGTAAAGAGCAGGAAATCAAGATCTTGAGAAGCAGATAAAGCATGAAGCATATTTTTAAGGTTTTTATAGTTGTGGCATCATCAAGGAAATTTGTTTGTTTTTAACATGCATTCATTGAGAAGTCTCAAAGATATAGTAGTATTGGAAAAAGATAAGCAAGTATTCATCATGCATGTATAAGTTGTTCAATTAAATAAAGAGAGAATTTATTGGCAAAACCTCACCAATTTGTGCATTCAGACATCAAACAAAATATTTTTTCATTATAATGATTGATAAACAACTTTGTACTTGTGAATTTGGCTTCATTCTCAGTGTACATCATGACTTCACCTTGCTCACTCCTAGAACCCTAGCTTTGAATTCAAATGTCATCTTCATACCGCTCCTTATAGCCTTTGGTATTTGTGGGGTCTCTTTTGGTGGAGATTGCATTGGTGTTGTCCCTAGCACCTACATTCCTTTTGGAGCTATGCTTGCTACTATAGCCATAGCTGTCTCATGTTTGTTGGTCCATGATGTGGTTCTTGGCATATATTTTATTAAACTACTTGCTATGATGATCTATGTAATGTCCCCTTTTTGAAATTCGATTTTAATAATAAAAAATAAAATAGAAAATATAATATAATTATGAAATAAAAAATTAAAGTTAAATTTTATCAAAAGTCAAGGGACATGTGAAGAATCATGACTCTTAATGAAAATGATATATAAAAGACACCAAACAAGGAGAAGTAACCACCATATGAATGAAATATATCTTTTAGTATATGATTATTACTCCTTTGGAGCATGAAATTGTAGCTCAATATGACCTAAGGACATAACCCCTTAAGGTCTAGAATTAGAGGATGGAATCCCTCTAAATTTCATTTTTAAATTAGATTCAGCTATGGGACAATCTCACCCAGAGATTGCACAAAATTCTTGTTTTAGACAATTTTTTTGTCAATAACTAGTGTACAATTTTTGAGACCTTTAAAAGACATTCAAAATAGTTATAATTTGCTACATATTTAAAATCAACTTATTAGCCACTATTGAAGATACATCTAAATTCTCCGAGAATAATTCTAAATATAACATCTAATAAAGAATCAAACATATTAACTAATTTTTTTGAATCAATTTCATCCAAAAGCAATAAATATTAATTATTTATTTATAATTGAGTTGAAATAATCATAGTTGTGTGTTTGGGGTTTGATATATAAAAAATAATTCAAATGAGACATTACAATCTACCTTGACGTCAATGGTGATATGATGACACCTAGGTTTATGAAGTTTGGGTTGGGTTGGGATTCCCTTTTATTTGTGGCCATGACCAAGTTGGGATCTCATCTGGTCTTGGTGGGAATTTTGATCTTACACATGGTAAGAAACCTCTTATTTTCAATCCTTCTATATCCTCATTTGTGGACATGATGGTGTATCAATTGATGATGCATTTTTTTTACCAATATTTGTTTAATTTATTGATTCAATTACTTATGTCCCTTTGTTATTAACTTGCATAAGTGGGCATGTTGGAATCTTGAATGCCTCTCACGAAGAATATAATCAAGCTCTATCCTTGTGCTAGGGGTTCTTTTATTGTGAATTTTTAATTTTTTGAGGACAAGGAGGTAGTGTTGGATGGTAGGATGTGGATGTGGGGGCACCATTCCCTTTTACTCAAGCTTTGGTTCCCTTCATTAAATCCTCTTATTGAACCCATCAATATCATGCTATTTTAGGTTAAAATACCTAATCACCCTCTTCATTTTTGGGGCATCTCCTACCTTGAAGATATTGGTAGTGCAATTGGTTATTTTCTAAGGATTGATTTAGCTTGTTCAAACTTTGGCCACACTACATATGCTTATTTTTTGGTTGACATAAAAAATTTCAAGGCTTTTCTTAGTGATATTGTTCTTATGATGGAAAGTTGGCCTTGGAATCAACAACTTGATCATATGAGGTTCTTCTCTTCTGATGTAGATGACGTGTCACCATTGGACACCTTGCTTCTAATTGACCCCCTCTTGTTGCAAGATGGTGGGTTCAAATATCTGGTGTTGAAATGCCCTTGTTGAGTACTTGGTTGTCACTGATTTACTACAATATAAGGATTTTAGATCTCTTTAGGCTTCCCCACCCATGGTGGCCCCTATTCATGTGGTGGATCCCTTTTATGGTTGATGTTGATTAATCCTTTTCTTTGTTTCCTACTAGAAATTTTTCTCTTGGATCAATTTTGGTTACTCCCTTTGAGCCTAAAACTATTAGGGTGTGTGATTGTGGAACTCTTGCTACCAAGTTTTTCATTTAGATTTTATACAAAATATAGCTCTTCTTCGGTTAGATTCTCTCCCTCTTTATGTGAGGTGGATTGATTCAAGGCGATGGTAGATGATTTACCTTTCCCTTTCTACTTAATATGAGGATTTGGATAACAGTTCATCTTGGACAATTATCCAAAGAGGGAAGAAAGATCTTTTAAACATGTCTTTATTCCTAATACTTGTTTAATGGGTATGAACTATTAGGCAAGAACCTTAGGGGTTGTGTAAGCTACAAATCCTTTGGTCATTTTGTGGGGTAGCTTGGTTGTAGTTATATGTATTGTTGTTTGAATTTTGTGTCAACTATTGTCTTGCCTTTGTAAAAGGTTTTCAAGCCCTTGCAAAATTGATTTTTACCCTTGTAGACACCCTAAATGTTCCCTAGGTCTATTCATCATCACTAAACCTATCACCTTATCTGAATTAACCTAGGACATATCCATTTCACCTAAATTCGTTATTTAATTTATCGCCTTTTCTATCTTCTCACAAATAAGTAAATAAACAATTACACATTTCCACCTATTATCCACCTCACCAATGTGGCTAAAATAATTAAATAATATTATTATTTAATAGATCTATATTCCCTCACCACTTTCTAAGAATAATGGGAACGTAGGAACACTTGTCCTTGTGCTCCCATTATTCTCTCAAACACATTCCAAGAATAGTGGGCACCTAAGAATACTTGTCCTTATGTTCCTATTATTCTCTCAACACATCCCAAAGTTATAGCCTTTTCAGGTGCACATGCCCCTAATTTCCCTCATCCTCACAACAACTTACTAAATTTGGTAAGTTAATCCTAACCATTCACATTCTAACTACCTTCATCTCCACCTTCTCTCCTAGATCCTAGGAAATTCCTCTCAACCATTCTCCACCCTTGATCTTACAACCAAATCTTACACATTCATTTCCATTCCCAAAATCTATAAATTCAGGCATCCTCTCATCCAAATAAATCCATTATCATTTATGCTAAGAATATGTTGTCAAATTGGTCATCTTCAAGCAAGGAGCATCCACATCCCAATAATTAAAAAATGGAGGCTTGGGTAACATTTGAATTAAATTTTTGATGTTATTATCTTGTTTTGATTTCATTGTTGAGCTCTATCTAGAGGATTGTGATAGTTTAGGTAGGAGTCTCTAGCATTGCCTTTTTTTCCACTTGTATTTTCAAATTAGTACTTACAACCCTTAATAAAATATTGTGCATTTGGCCTCTTATATGTTAGTTTATCTTTATGAATTAAATAAAATATTCTATTTAATGTGCCTTTTGTATTTTGTTTGTAGATTCTTCTTTTATTTTCTATTTTTCATTTGCAACCTTGATTCCAATGTCTAAGAACACATGATCTTTTGCAATTTAATGACTATGCAAACTCCACCTTTCATTATTGTGTTTATGTTTATTTGTTTCACAAACTATAGAATCTTGTGCATCTGATTAATGTAGGTAGAAATTTTTTATTTGGTGTATCACCTTATTAAATAAGGTCTTCATTTCTAGTTGTCCTTCTCTCTTTTTCTTCCAAGTGTGAAGTGAGCTTGTTGAAAACATCATGAAGAGTCATCTACTAAAATTTAGATGTCATTTTGTAAATTGCGTCCCATGTTTACAAACTTCTCCTAATGTTCAAATTATTTAATTATTTGATAAACAACTTTGTGATTGTGCATTTAGCCTCTTACATTTGTTGTTAGTTTATCTTTATGAATTAAATAAAATGTTATATTCATTGTGCCTTCTTTGTTTTGTTTGTAGATTCTTGTCTAATTTTCTATTTTGCATTTGCAACCTTGATTTGTATATCTGAAATCAATTAATCTTCTACAAGTTAACGATTGTGCAAAATTTTCCTTTCATTATTACATTTGTGTTTATTTGTTTCACAACTATGCGATTTTATGCATTTATCTTATTTAGACATAAAAGTTTTATTTGGTGTATCACTTTATTAAATTAGGTTTTCATTTTCAAATTTTCTTCTCTTTTTCCTCCAAGTGTGAAATGAACTCGTTCAAAACCTCACAAAGAGTCAGCTTCTAAAATCCTAGACGTCATTTTGCAAACCATATCTCACATTTGCAAACTTCCCATGTTGACACATGTTTGCATGGGAGTGCAAATTTGATGATCAATGGTATTCATTAATGTTGTCATTCTTCATAATAGAGCAAATATCAAGGAATTCGGTGAATCAAAGATTTGAAAGCACACAACCAACAAGATCATATTCTCATGATAGATAGCAAAAGCACAAATTGACTCATAATAAGATAAATATCTTATACAAAATCCAAGATGAGATATAGACAAAGAAGATCTGCTTTCACTTTTAAAACATCCAAATTCTAGAATCTTTATCAAAATTATATATCTTCAAACCTAAAATTAAACATCATAAACCTTCTTTACATTTACCTTTACAACTTAATTCTTAATTCTATAATTGTCATACCTATAACTATATATATGATCTAAATTAATAAATACATATTTTTATATACATTTATCTAATTAATCTACAAAATATTGTTTTTTCTTTACAATATAGTAATATTTCTATAAACATTGAACTATTGAACTGTACTACCAAACAAATAATAGAATGAATATATTGTGAGATTTGCAATAAAATTTATATCTCATCATTGTTGTTTCAAACACAATAACTTATATACCATCATAATCAAACAACATAATAATTTCTATATTTTTTTATTAACGTCAAGAAACTGGGACATCATAATCAAACAAGATTGTGAGACGAAATCTGGGGTTGTGCAAATTTTATAATATTTGAATACACAACCTTCAACCTCTAACTTTCCAGAAGATTATCTTAAAGTCTACATGGCAACCCATTTTTGGCAGTCTATGTGATGGTCAAGGTCCATTTTTGACGTTTATGTTTGGTGTATCATACTTTTATTATTAATGATAATATCTTTATAAACTTTGTTGACTAGCAATTTATATGAGTTGTGGGTTTATAGGTGATGGTCATTAATTAACAATAGATTATGTTTGATTTTAAAATATAAAATTTGTTGATGATTTATTTTTTGGTTATAATTATGAAAGCATTTTTAATTTTATATAATTATGAATCTTTAAATGATTATAAGTATGGTTTTTTCTATTAGATGAATTGGGGAATTAATTCTATAGATTTTAGTATGTAATTAGTTAATTTACACTATAATGTTTAATTAGATGTTAATTAATGATTGGTTTAGAAATATGGTTAGAGAGATTTGATTTAATAGTAGAAAGAATTAATTTATATGTCAATTTTTGATATGGTACAAGAGGTAGAGATTCATTTTACTATTGTTTTATTTGAAATATGGGTTTTTAATGTGACTACCTTCCTTCATTATTGTTCTAAAAGAAGGAAAAAGTCTCAACATTGCAAAAATAGACACGTGACAAAAATCAAACATGTGGATAGGAAGGTACCTGTCTTTGAAATAACTATCTAAAACAAGGGGCCTATAAGTAGAAAATAAGGAAATTAGCATAAAATCAAGCATGCACCTACAAAGCAACACACACATGAAAAAGCTATGCATGCATGAAAAAGGAAGGGATTTTCTAGTAACTCTTATTGACTCTATTAAACAAGTGTCTTTAGAGAAATTAACTACATTAAATGAATTTTCTAGTCTATTTATCCTCATCAAGAATAATCAAGAAAAAAAAAACATCTACCTTTAGCAAAATCATTTCCAACATGCATATAGGAGTGAAAGTGATCTTAGAGGCTTAGATTGTCAATGTGTTTGTTGCTTTATTATGCTTTGTACTAACATGTTTGAAGTGATACATTCAAATCAACTAATAAGTGCTTTGTATTCCTCTCAATTTTCTATTGGTTGAAATTTCCATTTTGTAGACTATTGATAATATTAAATTCACCTTCAATAATTAATCTATAAACCCAAACTTGAATTCCCAAGTTGAGACCCAAAGTGAGAACTTTTACTTTTTTCTATATTATTTGAGTTCAACCAAGTAAAGTGAGCTCCCATGTCAATTAAATTACCATTGTGATTCCTAATAAGGGTTCCTTCCCTACACAACATTAAATAATTCTTTGAGACTCCATCAAAATTTAATTTGACTCAATCAACTATTGGAGGATATTGATGGTTTATGTCTCATTCTTTTTCCAAGCCTTAGGAAGATAAATTCTATCCTTTTTCTTGATATCTATCCAGTTTCTCAAAATAAACACCTCATTAGGATTAACTTCTTTGAATTTTGAGATATTTATCATAGTAATACTAGGGGAGAACATTGAAAATTATATTGTTCCTCTCCAATAAAATCTTTGAAGCAATACAACTTTAAGCCACATCCCATAACTCTTGAATAATTTAAAGAGATCTTAGACACTTTCAATCTTCCAAAATATCATTGAAAGAACTTTGCAACATCTAGTTAATATTGAATATATTTAGAAACCTATTCCAAATACCTTTCAAAAAATCACAATGAAGAAGATGAGAACAATCTCCATCTTGGGTAAAACAAAGAGTGTGCCTATTGGTACCAAAATACCTCTCCTTTGGAGTTGATTCCAAGTGAAAATCCAAGAGTGATAGGTTATTCATAGTAAGAAAATAGCTTTGATCCAATCTCTAGAATGTCAAATCTCATCCCAATAGAATGGTGAAGGCCGAAAGAAAGAAGAGCGAAACTATATCCTTATTTAATAGAGTAGATACTTGTCCCTTCTTGATTCCAACCAAAGAGATATTCATCCCTACTCCAAATAGGCTTTTGAGATTTTGGAAAAGAATTTTTAGATGAATTTTAGCTTTCATAGGAATTGTAGGAGACTAATGAATAACTTTTCATATTTTAGAAAATAAAAACTATTCCCTATGGCCATGAGTGGGTTGTCCCATGAGTTTGACAACAAACTCAACAACGTTTGAAATCTTTCATCCTCATCTATTTTCAAGCCCACAGAGTTTAGTTGAGCCACCAACATGTTAAATGATTCCAAGTGTTCTACTATCCTTCTACCTTCTTCCATCCTCAAGGAATATATATTCTTCCTTCATAATATTTTATTCACTAAGGATTTGGCTTGATATATCTCTCCAAGTTTCTTCCATAAAAAATTGCAATGGATTTTTCATGGACATTAATAAGAATAGAATTTTCAAGGCACAACATGATAGAATCTTATAATTTTGGTGCACTGCATCATATTGAGATGCTTGAGAAGAGTCTATAGGTCTCTAAACATTTACATCAACAACATCCCACAAATCATGACCAATCAAAATATCTTCCATTTTTTATTTCCACATCTCAAATTTCATGATTTAAATATTTTCTAATTGAATCCTCCCTGATGTAATCAAAATATTTATTTCCTAAAATAAAGATCACAAATTTCTCCTTCTATATGACTTCCCACTCAAATAATTATTAGCTCCAAAAAATATCTACCTAAAAACTAGAAAAAGGCGATTAGGATCTTATACAACTTGTAAGGTGACAAGGTATGAAAAAACAACTTCCTATGATAATTTTGAAGGGAGTGATGTATGGAAAATTAAAAATGGTCCAAAATTATTACATACTTTAGATTTAAATGTGATCTTAAATGGACAAATAAAATTATACTATAACATAGTGATTTACGTGGGGAAAACCCTTTTGAGAGAGAAATCCCACACTGTAAAACTTGCATGTAATGTATTATTACACTTACAATGAAAGTGTTTAGAGGAGTATTCACTAACAATAAACTTAGAAGAATTTGGAAAAAAATTAATAGCACCTATGTATCGACAAATTCACTTATAAACACACTTCCTCAAGTACCAATTTGTAAACCAATGAAAAATATGGGAAATCATAAATTGCTTCAAAAACTATTTTATAAAACCCCCAAAAATTGGTGCACAACTTGGGAAACATTTCCAATGCCACCCACAAAGATTTCATGTCACCTACTAAAAATAGCAAGTTAATAATGTAGTAGTAACTCCTAGTTTGATCTACTCAACTTGGGAATCCAACTTATAGTCTCAAGAAAGGCACCATATGACAAATTATAAATCCTATCATTAGTGGTCAAGATTCCAAAGGAACTCGCCTTATTTTAGCTCTTATGTGTCATAAGATGCTATCATAACTTGTAATATAATCTCACAAAAGAGGGTCACTCTAGACATCTCATATCCACCTTATAACAACTTACAACTAATAAGCAAATGTATATACACCTGTCATTATATGATTTACACAAATTCGAATACCCCATATGAGGCGGTGAACAAATTTTAAATAAAATACAATGAAATTATAATGTGCAATCATGGGAAAATTATTAATAGTAAAATCATTAAATTAGGTACTCACAAAATTTGAGACACCTTAATACTCAAAAATTAGTCATAGACATACATTGTTAGATACAATGATGATATTAATTTTGATGCACTATTAGCAACTACCATAGATGATGTGGGGTGATCTTAGAGTACTTGACATGGTAGGTTGGGGTTGGGAATGTGCCCATTTATCCAAAATATTTAATAAAAATGGAAGTAGGGCCATAGGGTGGAGAGGATGATGGTACAAAGGGGGATGAAGGCATAAAAAATGAGCTTTAGGGGGGGAGGAGGCAATGAGAGGAGGTTATATAGGAGGGGAAATCTAAGTAGTGGGATCAAATTAAGTCCATGGTACAACCATAGGATCAATAGGAGAGTCCCCTTAGAGGTTTTAGTAGGGTGAGTTGAGTAGAGGGAATACACCACAAAGGGGAAAAAATATGGTGTGTTGCCAAAAAGTGTATACCTGGGCACTTTTTCACTCATTTTGACCTTGATTACCTTGATTTAGCCTTGCAAGCTTGCAATTCATCAATAACATAATGGTGTTTTACTAAGGTGTTGTGAAGTATTGTAAGGCATTTCCTCACTTTTCTAAGACCCTTTCAACATAATTCACCTAAATAATGCGTTCTTACACCTTCCTAAGCCTTAAGACAGAGTGTTGTAAAGTGTTGTGTTACATTTTCACAGTTATCTAGGCTTATCATCCCTAAATTAACCCTTTTTCTATGCTAATTTTCCCTTTTAATGCATCATTAGTCCCAACCTAAGTGTGTTTCCGGAGGGAAATCTGATTAAATTTATTAAACATAAATTAATTCCCGACCACCACCAAAATTTTCCCAAGTGGACTAGGTCACCACTTTGGGCGACCTAGTCCCTTTAGGCATAAAATACAAATTTTAAATGAAAACTGACAGGAATCTTGCCTCCTAAACCCTAGGGTTGGCCTATTAGGTTGCATTTCAGGAAAATTAGGGTTTCACATGTACAAATAAGGGTTTGCACCTTCATTTTGTCTCTCTTAGACTCTCTCCTAGCTCATTTTTACTCTCTTGCTCTCAATCTTCAAGCACTCAAGGAACCAAGACTTCACAAGCAAGCATATAAGCATCTAGGGTTTTCAGGTCATCTCCATAGGAGTTGCTCATGCATGTTGCAAACCATCAACAAAATTTTTGGTAAGCATTTCTATTGTGTCATCTTTCAATCTTACATTCCTTTGCTTTCATCTCATTTGGGTTTAATCACCTACAAATGGGTTTGACTTAGGCAAACCCCTATTCCCTAACCCCAACAATTTCTGGTCTTTGCATGTGTTTGCAGGTCTTTTGATGTAGATTAGGTGAAGTAAAAAGTGTTGCAAGAAGTACCAACATTCTCCTCAAGTCAAATCCAAGCCTCAAACCCTAGGAAGGACAAAAAGGACAACCTACAGGTCACTTTCGAGGGTTCTTGTCATGAATTACTACAGAAAAGGGAAACATCAACTAGGACCAACAAAATCAAAGCCTGATTCCTTAGAAAGCTACAAGAGGACTAGGTCACCCCTATTGGTGACCTTGTCCCTTTGCTAGGCCCAGAAAAGGGTTTCTGTATTTTTGGGCACCCATTTCCCCAAAACCTATTTTGGCAAAATTTCTAGGTTGGAGGACTAGGTCGCCCCAATTGGTGTAAGTGCCCTTTTGCTTAGTTTAGGCATTTTCCAGGAGATCTTGAGAGCATTTAGCTGCAACATCACTTTCCCAAGTACACACCTTCTGTCCTTCTCTGTTATTTTCCAGAAAACATACATTTGGGTCATTTTAGAGTAACTTTGTATTAGTTTAATTTTATTTCATTTACATTTCTATACATTTAGATTAGCTTCATTTTACTTTCACTTTTAGCCACACATCACACACACTTAGCATAAACCAATCATCAAATCCCTCCCCCCTTTTGAATGAACCTGCTCATTACACATATCAACATAGAGGAAAGAGTGTAATTCCTAACCAAGTGCCCTTAGGGTAAAAAACCCTAGGAGCCTAATAAGGGAATCCTCTTTCCCTTGTTAGACCATATGTGTTTTTGGCGGTTCATTTTGGTGAACTCGACCATAGACCATTAGCTAGCTTTCTGATTTTTGCATTTCATCTTAGAGATAGCTTGCATTGCATTGAAATCTTGCATTGTTTGCATCCTAGGGTTAGTAAAAAAAAGTACATTTAGTGAAAATTCATGGTAAATCTGCACATTGCATTACATTTTTAATAAGAAAACACAAAAAAAATTGCATTTTCAATTTCTGTTTGCACATAAATATCAGAAAAACCATAAAAATTAGCCAAAACTTCAGGAATTTTACAAAAATAGCACTAATAGGACTAAGTCACCATCTTGGGCGACCTAGTCCTTTGTCATTGTTTTTTGTCAAATTCTCAAAAATTTGCCAATCGTTTTTGTCTTTCAGCTTTCTAGTTTTGCCTTTCTGTGTTTGGTTCCAAAATCCTAGTTACCAGCCCTTTTGTCACCTTTTCTTACGTCGCCTTATGGAATTGTGTATGAGCATTTAGTGTGCCCTTGTCGATATAGTTGTGAGACAAAGTTCACAGATCAATGCATCTACCAACAACACCCTCATTGTAGATCTTGGCATCCCTCCAACTTCAACTCCTGGTGTTGAAAATGGTGCATTAGGCTTAGAAACTATCCTTAGTAATTCCTTGCACCTAGATGATACAACTAGCGATAACCATAACCTCCCACATGATAAGATCTTCCATATCCATGTTGATCTTGCTGATTATCAACAAAAAGTTAGCTTTGAACCCATCTCAGGGACTGCCATTCCTGCCATTGAGCTCCTACACCGTTTAATTGACTGTGATAATGGCTTAAGTGTCATGAAGAAGATTGCAAAAATCTATGAGGAACATGCACCTAAGACATCTCCTTCACCCACTCCTATGTCTGGCCATGGAGGACCTTCCACTTCTCCTCCCTCAACCGTTGCTTCTATTCTGACCTATACACCTCCTAGTGTGACAAGCACTATGCAATAGGTTAGTAATGCGGTTTCTCCCCTCACCATCACCACTAGCATCCCTACTTATCTTGTGGCATCCCACCCCCTCACCTCTTCCATTTTCCCTACCCTCACTATTCCTACCACTTCTCCTTCCACCACTCTCACCCCTTCACCTCTCTCACTTCCACCTCATAGCACTTACAGTGACCCTCTCATTACACAAATATTTCACACTGTCACTAACATGCAACAACAAATATCTTCCATTAACCAAAGCCAATATGGCTCCCCCTCTCATTACGTTTGTAGTAACCCATTGTCCCTTGACATCCTTTGCACTCCTTTTCCACAAGGAATAGAGATCCCTAGGTTCGAGAAGTATGGCAGGAAGGGTGACCCTTCTAACCATGTTAATGCCTACACTGCCCTCTATAGCGACTTTTCTCTCGAAGACATGTTGCTCGCTAAATTATTTCCAAGAAATCTTAAAGATGCAGCCTTATATTGGTTCTCTTCCCTGCATAATAATTCCATTAATTCGTTCAATGAGATAGTCGATGCATTCATTAATCACATTCAAGTTCACATGGCTCCAAAGAAAACTTTAGCCAACCTCATGAGATGTAAACAAGCTAATACCGAGAAGATCACCGATTTTATTTCTCTCTACCAAGCCCTTTATTCCTTGATTAATGTCCAGATCCTAGATACCCATCTGCAAAAGATGTTTACTGAAAACCTTGTGACATCCCTTCAAGATAAAATCACTTTCATGAAGTTCCCCTCCTTTATGCACCTATGCCAAGCACTCGGTGACTACCATCACTCTACTAGTAGTTGTGACTCACAGTCCACTCCTAGTTGTGATGAGAAGTCCGATAAATCTTCCCAATCCAATCCCCAACCTTTTTGTAAACTGAACAAGTGATTTCTCCAATTCAACCCTTCATCTTCAAACCCCCCACCCGTTAATAACCAAGTGGTCGATGTTAAGTATGTAGTACCCTTTAATTACAAAGATCCTAAGCGTACTTTCACACCCTTGCCCAACACCCTTCATAACACCATGACCCAACTACTTCAACAACATATGATTTCTTTACCTCTCATCCATACACCTGATCCTAACAAACCATTATCCCCTTCTTATAATTTCACTTCTTATTGTTATTTTCATCACCAAAATGGACATGATACTGAGCAATGTAAGCATCTAAAGCACCTCGTGCAAGACCTCATTGATTAAGGACGTCTATCCGTTGCACACGTTAATGTTAAAAGCAATACATTTGTGGCACCCCCTAATCAAAACTTGCAAATCTTTACCAACCCCATGCCCAATCATAATGTGTCGTTTGTCAAACCAAGTGAAACTTCCCCACCCAATGTTATGAATGTGGATTCACAAGATTTACATTTTTCTTATCTTTCACCGATAACCCATGTCACACCTGTTAATGAAATGGTAGGCACAATAGACATTATCCATCGAAAGGGCCCAACCAAAGGACCTCTTGAGATCTCCTTCTCCGCACAAGATATACTACAAAACCTTCCTGATGGCCCTCTCTACATAGTTGGTCACATCTATGATAAGCCCACCAATGGAATAGTCATAGATCCAACATGTGGTGAGAATGTCATCATTGAAGAGTTTCTGGTATTGAAAAATCTTGATCAAGATGTCTATAATCGACCTATTGCATGGGTCAAAACACACAATGTCTTTGCATGCTCGACAATTGGATCAGTTTCCCTCCATTGCAAATAGGTCCCAAAACATTGGATGTTACCTTTTCCATTATTCCTCAGTCAGACCAATTTTGCTTATGACTTGGCCTTCCATGGCTTCCTTCTATGAATGTGGTCGCATCCATCATTCACAAGTGTGTGAATTTTTCTATTGATAATGACATATTTACCGTCCATCATAGTGGTTTTAACTCGTTATCCTCTAAGGGTAACTTTTCCCTAGATGTATTTTGGCCTGAACCTATGGAGCCCATCACCCCTAGATGGGGCTTCTTCTTCATTGCCTATCAAAAGTTCAAAGCCAAGAAGATCTCTGAAGTTTCTTTACACAACATCCCTCCTTCTACCTCAGACTCACCCATCCTTGACGAAGCCATGTTGCCACCCGAATCTGATATGCCTAGCCAACGTTCTCTCGAAACCTCCTCCACATCATCCAAGAGGCCTAGGGATGATGATAGTAACTCCGTCCTCCCACCTCGCACTAAAAAAGTCTAGAAAACCAAAGAGAAGATGGATGAACCACCCATTTTTCCTCCTATTCCTCCTCCCCGAGATTATACACAACCTATGGTGGATTGTCCCACACCTTCTCCCACACACCTTGACCGAAAAACTAAAAGGAATAAAGAGGCAAGAAAGCATAGACGTCGCCATCGTGCTCTCGTCCGCCAATCTCATGAGGAAGAACAAGTTGAAGAGCCCAACCCACCTATGCCTAAGGTCACACCTGTTAATCCTCCTCCTCCACCCCCACAACTAGATCCTATACCTCCTGTATCACCTCTTTTACAAGCCACCACTGATATTGTCATACACCCCACCATTTTCATCAACTTAGATGATGATGATGATGATGATGATGATGACAATGCTCGCATCGATGAAGAGGTTCACCACACCTTGAATTCATTATTCTCCTCTTCCATGAGCATCCATGAGAATTCTCCTAGGACAAGCGCCGATCTTGACGCTAGTTTGGTGATTGTTGGCGTTCCTCTCGCTAGTTGCCCTCCTGAAATTTATACTGAGCAAGATTGGGAGGCGGATGATTTGCTCACAAAGTGACGCACATGCGCCTTACTAGTCTTTTTTTTCCCTTTTCCTTTTGCATTTATGTTTCATGTATTCCCTGTTTTGTTTGATATTTTCTCTATCTTTGTGAAATTCTTCTATATGTCTCTCCCTTCTTCTCTATGTCGTGCATGCCTTTTTCACTCTTGTCTTTTCACTTTTCTCTTTTTCCTTTCATTTGGGGATGATGCAAGGCATTGAGACTGCAATGTCTCCTTCATGTTGACCCAAATGACCCTCTTTTCTTTTTGTTTCCTTTTTGCCTTTCATTTGGGGATGATGCAAGGCATTGAGACTGTAATGTCTCCTTCATGTTGACCCAAATGACCCTCTTTTTATTTTTGTGTCCTTTTTGCCTTTCATTTGGGGATGATGCAAGGCATTGAGACTACAATGTCTCCTTGATGTTAAACCAAATGACTTTCTTTTCTTTTATCTTTTGCCTTTCATTTGGGGATGATGCAAGGCATTGAGACCGCAATGTCTCCTTCATGTTGACCCAAATGAATTTCTTCTCTTTTATATTTTTCCTTTCATTTGAGGATGATGCAAGGCATTGAGACTGCAATGTCTCCTTCATGTTGACTCAAAACCCAAGGCTCTTTTTCTTTTTTATTTTTCTTTCTATGGTCCTTTTTGGGGATGATGCAAAGCGTCGAGACATCCTATGTCTCCTCCATGTTGACCCAAATTGACTCTTCTTTTTTATTTTGCTTTCACTCTATCTATGTCCTTCTTCTAGTTCTATGTTTTTGGGGAGATGATGATAGTTCCACACTCTCTAAAACAAACATTTCCGCAACAAATATACTAACCCCAAATCCATAGATCCCTTATGTGTTTGGTGTTTTTCATTTTGGGGGCATATTCGTCCTCTTTTGCTTTCTTCTTTTTCGCATGACGTATCCTTTCTTAGATACTCATTGCTTGACATTGGGTTCTCCAAGTAGGCTCTCATGTCCCTTTTTCATTTTGCCTTTCTTCACTTTAAAGAAAATTCTCACAAAGTGGTGTGTGGCAATCCATTTAAAGTGGGGGCATACATTGGCACTATTTTATTTTCTACATTTGTATTTTCTTTTTCTTTGTCCATGCTTACTAGTTCAGCCTTGTTACTTCACATGATGTGTTTCTCACTTTGTGGATGACATTTGGTATGATTTCCTTCATAGGTGTGACTTATCTCAGCATATTATATTCCTCTTAGTGGCTTGATGCAATGCATTGCATCCCCTAAGTTGTGAATCTTCTATCCTTTGACCAGTCCTCTTTTGGAGACATTACATGCAATGTTACCCTAAGTTAAAGACCTCATATGAACTAAACAAGACTCCTTCAAACACTTTCATTTTTTATTTGTTTGCACTTCACTTTTTTCATTTTTCATTTTGTACCTTTCTCATGCATACATGGCCACCTTGAATAACACAACTTGCATGACTGTAGTGCTAGCTTGCACTTGTTCATGGGTTCTAAGCATCTAGGGATTTTTTTGTCTCAGGAACTGCACCCTTGTCTTTTGTGGTACCTTATCAAAGTTATCGAGAGGTATAAATTTGGTATGGTTGAGTGGGAAGCCCAACTAGCGGCACAACTTTCCCCATAGCCACCTTTTTGTGTGTGAGTGCATACCAACTGTGTGTATGTACCTCACCACCTTTCGACATTCTCACCCAGTGAACAACTAAAAATATCGTCAGCCCGGAGTGAGTACATCCTTTTCTTTCAGGCAAACAACCTAAATCTGATCCACAACTAGATGGACAAACAATCGAAGCTTGATCTGACCTTTTTCATATAATTCCTTGTGTGATCTTCTATACTTATGCTTAGTTCACCATGGGATCTTGATCCTGGGGGCTTGATCATATTCATCTCACCTTACTAGCATGAGTGCATTAGATCTCGCTCGACACACATGATTCGGCTACTTTAGTGTGATTTTGAAGAACAAACATACTCTCACTAAAGTGGGGGCTAAATGTGTCACCAAAAAGTGTATACCTTGGCACTTTTTTTCTCATTTTGGCCTTTTCCACCAGATTTTGACCTTGATTACCTTGATTAAGCCTTGTAAGCTTGCAATTCATCAATAACATAACAGTGTTTTACTAAGGTGTTGTGAAGTGTTGTAAGACATTTCCTCACTTTTCTAAGACCCTTTCAACATAATTCACCTAAATAATACATTCTTACACCTTCGTAAGCCTTAAGACAGAGTGTTGTAAAGTGTTGTGTTGCATTTTCACACTTATCTAGGATTATGATCCCTAAATTAACCCTTTTTCTATGATAATTTTCCCTTTTAATGCATCATTAGTCCCGACCTAAGTCTGTTTCTAGAGGAAAATTCTGATTGACTTTATTAAACATAAATTAATTCTTGACCACCACCAAAATTTTCCTAGGTGGACTAGGTCGCCACTTTGGGCGACCTAGTCCCTTTAGGCATAAAAATCAAAATTTAAATGAAAAATGACAAGAATCTTGCCTCCTAAACCATAGGGTTGGCCTATTAGGCTGCATTTTGGGAAAATTAGGGTTTCACATGTACAAGTAAGGGTTTTGACCTTCATTTTTTCTCTCTTAGACTCTCTCTTAGCTCATTTTTACTCTCTATCTCTCAATCTTCAAGCACTCAAGCAACCAAGACTTCACAAGCAAGAATACAAGCATTATGGTTTTTAGGTCATCTCCATTGGAGCTACTCATGCATGTTGCAGACCATCAACAAAGGTTGGGTAAGCATTTCTATTGTGTCATCTTTCAATCTTACATTCCTTTGCTTTCATCTCATTTGGGTTTAATCACCTACAAAGGGGTTTGACTTAAGCAAACCCTTATTCCCTAACCCCAACAATTTTTGGTCTTTGCATGTGTTTTCAGGTCTTTTGATGCAGATTAGGTGAAGTAAAAAGTGTTGCAAGAAGTACCAACATTCTCCTCAAGTCAAATCCAAGACTCAAACCCTAGGAAGGACAAAAAGGACAACCTATAGGTCACTTCCGGGGGTTCCTGTCACAGATTGTTGCAGAAAAGGGAAACATCAATTGGGACCCACAAAATCAAAGCCCGATTCCTTGAAAAGCTACAACAGGAATAGGTCGCCCCTATTGGCGACCTTGTCCTTGTGCTAGGATCGGAAAAGGGTTTCTATATTTTTGGGCACCCATTTCCTCGAAACCTATTTTGGAAAAATTTCTGGGTTGGAGGACTAGGTCACCCCTGTTGGCGTAAGTGTCCTTTTTCTTAGTTCATGCATTTTCCAAGAGATCCTAAGAGCATTCAGCTGCAAGATCACTTTCCCAGGTACACACCTTTTGTCCTTCTCTATTATTTTCTAGAACACATACATTTAGGTCATTTTAGAGTAACTTCGCATTAGTTTAATTTTATTTCATTTACATTTGTATACATTTAGATTAGCTTCATTTTACTTTCAGTTTTAGCCACACATCACACACACTTAGCACAAAACAATCATCAAATCCCTCCCCCCTTTTGAATGAACTTGCTCATTACACATATCAACATAGAGGAAAGAGTGTAATTCCTAACCAAGTGCCCTTAGGGTGAAAAACCCTAGGAGCCTAGTAAGGGAATCCTCTTTCCCTTGTTAGACCATATGTGGTTTTGGCGGTTCACATGGCCAAAAATGAGAAACTAGTTCCCACACCCATAACACCTATAGACCCTAGATGACAAGCTAGAGGCATAAGCATAGATTTCATATATGAGAAAATGTTTATTAATACTTGATTAGTTTCATATGTTTTTTATTTATAGTTTTTATTATGATATGATTTTTTTCATTAACGTAAAACAGGTTTTGAAGGGTTCCTGAAACCCTGTACAAAAGAGAAGGCAACACAAAAGATAAAGCAGTAATGCTGCCCCAAGAACCAACAAGCTGATTAAACTACTATTAGCCAACCATCAGCAAAAAATAGATAAAAGGTGAACACAAAACAAATAGACAATCTCTTTTAACATCCTTTCCACTTCCACATCCTTGGTTATCACCTTATCATGCATCTCCATGATTTATTTGACATCCTACACAAGAACCACATTGCATTTCTTTGTTTTGTTGCAAGTACGAACACTCGGTCCAGTCCCCAAATTAGTAGCCTGGTTCCCCATCTTAGAGTCCTCACCCATAGCCTACTTTGAAGGGTCAGGGAAGAGGGACTTGTTAGTCCATTCTTTTGATTTCTCATTTAGTAGCACCAATCCTTCAACCATGGTCTCAAGCGAATCCTTACTGAGGTTACTCAAGGAATTTAGATCCTTACATATTTGCAAGAAATTCCTTTCCAAGCAGAAAGCCTTGGATCATGGTCTTTTTTCATTTTAGAAAAATCCTCCACCACTTGGCTAAGAGTAGATTCCAATGACCTAACCATGCTAAAAATAGAATCATGCTCCCTAAAACTTCTTAGAGTGGAGATGTTACAATAGGCAATAGTATCACACTTACCATGAAGATCTTGGACCTCTTGAATGAGCCACATGAATAGGTTGAAGAAGATATTTAACCCTTCCTTCACCAAACATGATGCCTAATTAAAATCCAATGAGCCCCTATACAGACCCCTCCCCTGATGAGAGCTCATCAAAGGATCCTCTTCTTGGAAACCAACAGGCAGGACAAACTGTTCTTTTCCTTTGCCTTCAAAAAATGACATTACAGGGGATGCTTCCAAGTCAATAATTTTTTTTGGATTCACCTCCCCTTTAGCTAGGACCCTTCTATCCCCTCCATAGTCCAAAATTTTATCATCAAGAGATTTTTTTCCACCCCACACACCTTAGTAATCCTGACACCCTCCTACGAATTCTCCTCCATAGCATGGGAAGAAACAATAATCACCGACCCCCATTCAAGAATCTTCCTACCATTGCCTTTCCCCTCCAAATGTGGCTCTTCACAATCACCCAAGATTTTACACTTCCCATGCGAGGAAGAGGGTTCAAAAATCTTCACAGAGCTTTTCCTAACCCTAGCTGAAGGATTATCATAGTCCAAATATGTTTGATAGCCATCAGACCAGGCCAGGGAGTTATTCCCAGACTCTGTCTTGCCATCACCTTCATCCTCCTCCAACTGAAACTTCCCTACCATCTTAGCCTTCTTCTTGGCCTTGGAGGATCTACTAGGAATAGGGGTTGCAATTACATATCTTGCTTTGATGTGCTCCACAATTAAAAGCATCAACCCCACATGTAAAAAAGGATTGTTGGGATTATTTGTGTAATCCATAATCCCATTCTCTAGAGATGAAAGAAGATAAAATGGGAAGGAGACCAACTTACCATGGAAAAAATGGTTTAGCAACATAAAATGGTACCCATAAATAGCCGAATATCTCCTATCCAAGGTAAAGTACTTTATAAGAGCCATAGCTACATCTCCCCAAATTGGTTTAATTGAGGTTTGATCATAGCCACCACACTGGAGCTTAACAATTCTTTCCTTGTCTTTATCCCTCAAGAATTTCAATCTTGCCACCCCAAACATAGTTTTTTTTCTAAAAAATTATCCCCTAAGTCAACAACCCTGAAACTTCAGTTATGAACTCCTCATTCACATTGATATCGATTCCAAACATACTAAGAACCCGATGGTGAAAAGCCTCCACAAAATCCCACGAGGTCTTGGGATCAGACCCATGTAATATTCATGAAAGGAGTGACCCTAATTTTTTGCAAAGTCTTCCAAACTTCACCATTAGCTTTGGTTTCAACACATGAAAAGGGTTGTGTTCTTCACTTGTCTCCTCCCATTTCCAAAATTGCCAAGTAATTCTCAGAAATGAAACCCCACAAAACACAAATGCAGATTATCAAAAATGCCAAGGAGGAAATAGCACCCAGAAAGCATGCGATCCTGAATTTTGAGGTATAGATAAAAATTAAGGCCATATCCCTCCCAAGATTACAACTCATCCTCCCACAATTTCTAATAAGAGTGATGACAATAAAATTTATATTAGCATCAAAGGGTAATCATTAATCCACCATCCCTTATAATTACCGAAAGTTTCAGCTCCCTTCAAAGACTTAGGGACTATCATTATTAAGCAAAGTAATAAGATCAATAGGAAGATGGTCATTAATATCCCACAACCTAACCAATGACACACCAAGGTTTTACAAAAGGTCTACAACACCATTAGCTTCATGAAACACATGGGAAATTGTTGGGAAATCTACCTCAACTTTCTAGCTTGAATTATCTTGAAGACTTGGCGTTTTCTCTTCAGTCCTGCCCTTTACCACTTTACCGTGAGGAATAGTTATTAGAGGCATGGTAGCACAGTTTAATGCTTTACCGTGAGCTTCTGTTGTTCGGTTTGTGGTTGGGTGGTGTTACCGCCATACCGTGGTAGTCTCCTCACTATCTGGTGGTTGCACGGTGAAGGATCGATGGTCTAGCGTAGTGGTTACCTCCCTACCGTGGGGGTTACTCGAAGAAGGTGCGGTGAAACCGTGGCGATTGGCGTAGTCGGTTACCTCCTTACCACGGAGGTCTGTGGGTCATGGCGCGGCTGCACAGTGTACTTGGTGGTCGGCTTGGGTGTTTACTACCATACCTCTGGAGGCTTTACTCTGCCTCGCGGTTGGGCGGTAGCACCGCCATACTGTGGCGAGACGTCGACTAGCGGTTGCATGGTGGCTCACCGCTACACTGCGGAGGTCTTTCAGCTTGATCACAGTAGTGTGGTGGAGATGGTGAGCGATGATAGAAGCTTACCGCTATACTATAGAGGCTTATTCTTTAAGCCACAGTGGCACGGTTGACGGCGAAAGTTTGGCAAGCAGGTTGTCACCACTGTACCGCAGGTCTCTTCCTACTAGGGCACGGTAGTGCAATGTATACCACCTTACCATGAGTGTATGATGGATGGCAAGCGGTGACACGGTAGAAGGAGCTCGAGTTCTGTTAACTGTTTGGGCGACGGTCAAAGCGGTGGACGAATAATGTGACGACACGTGGCATGATGATATTCGTTGATTTACATCGCTGTTGTAAATCAACGTCGATTGGCCGAAAGTCTTTTTTTTGCTTATGATATATTTGCATTAAATGAATGATCTGATTCGGGAGGTTGATGGAGTGAATTCTTTGTATCCCGATTTAATGTTGGGCGGCTCGATGTGTGCAACATTGCGGTGCACGTTATCAGAGAATGATGGAAGGCTTGTCGATGGGGTAATTAAATACGCCTTGATGGTTGTTGGTTGAAAAAAGATAGAGAGGTTGATCGATGAAGTGTCAAGATGACCATATCTTGCAGTGAGAGTGTTCGAGCAGTATGCTAAGGCATTGAAATTGTGAACACTTAGGGACACTGAACTGAGAAGATGTGAACCTGAGTGACCGTGAGGCTGTGCTGGCCGAAAGGCTGGCTGAATGAGTGGGCTGGTAAAATGAAATGAATTTGCACTGTATGTCATGTGAGGACATTGTAACAGTGTGAGGATTTTGTATAATGGTGTTGCCTGTATTCTCCAGATGGACAAGATGTAAAATTTTGAAGAGCATAGCTCTGAGATTGTATTGTAACTATTTTGTTGCTGAGTAATACAATTGAGCTAAGTGTTTTGGAGGGTGGGGTTTTTTACCCGAAAGGATTTTCCCCACGTAAATATGTGTGTCCATAAGTTTGTCTTTCATTTTGCTTGATTTTGTAATATGAATCTATGCATGTGTTGAATCTATTATTTGTATGCATGTACTTTTCTAAGAAGGATTAATAGGCGAATCCACTATGCCTGTTTCCGCTTTATGGCATAGTAATTTGTGTCTTTGATGTGATTTGAAAATTAAATTCACTAAGGCACTATTGTTCTTAGATGTTTCATTCTAAGTTGACACATCTCCCATCCCCAACAGAAATGTAGACTTCTTCAAAGTTATTTAAAAAAGAATGATCATCATCGATTAGTCTTTCTATGGACCAAGAAGGATAAGTGAGCTTCTGAAAGTAGTTGATAATATTCAACGAGTCCCCTTCCAACCAATATTTCGGCACCCCCTTCTCCCTTGCCAATTTTAAACCATGATAGGTTGTAGCAGCTTCAACATAGTGGTTTGTATGGATCCCCAAAGGGAGTGCCACCACCGAAACTAACCTACCATTATGATTTCTTAACACCCCCCCACAGCCAGCAGGTCCTAGATTACCTTTAGTAGAACCATCAAAATTAACTTTATACCACCCAGGAGGAGGAGGATACCATATCACCCCTTCTTGAGTAGACTTGGCTTTATTCAAAAGTTGGGCAATATCAAAGTTAAGCTTCCACTAAGATGCCACCCATAAATCATAATCTAACATAGCCACACAACCAGGAAAGTTAGAATTAGCCACAACCATCATGAAGTTCTCCTTAGTGGTTGCAAAGATCTTAAAAAATAAGGTAATCAAGGGAAGTGCAACATTCCAAAAAATTATTTATTCCTCTCCTTCCATAAACCCCATACGACGTGAGGAAGGATAAGGGACCATAGAAAACACAAAGAGGGATTGGAAGAAGGATCCTACCACTATCTCTAAATCTCCATAATCGAAGAAGGGAAGACCCACTCCATCTTCTAGGGATTAATCATAAGCCTCCACACCTCCTGAACATAACTACACCCAATAAACAAATGGTAGGAGTCCTTTGCATCCTCACAAAGATAACGTCTATTAGGCATGGAGAAACCTCTTTTCCAAAGATTATTAATAGTCAATATTTTATCTTGAACTAACAACCAAAAAAAAATATTGATCTTTGGAATCAAATTTGATGACTAAACAAGAGCCCAAGGGGGGTGAGAGCCCACAAAATTGTTCAGATATTCAAAAGCAGATGCCACTGTGAATTGACCATGTGGAAGCAACCACCAAACCACCTTATCCCTCTGAGGAACAAGAGGGATATGAATCTGAGATAAAAAAAACATAAAGAGTATCCAAATCCCTAAACTCCTCATGAATTCTTTTCCATGTACCATCTATAATGTAATCAACAACAAATACACCAAATTCCCAAACACAAAGATCCCTAAAAGGAGCCACCAAGACAACATCTCGAAGAGGACCATGACCTATCCACCAATCATCCTAGAAGAGAATGTCTCTACCATTACCAATCGACCAAAGAAGACCAACCGAGACAATACTTATGACATTAACCAAGGAATTCCAAAAGATGGAGCCCGAAGGAGGAAATAAATCATCCCTCAAAAAAACCTTGAACTTATCAACACCTAAAAGGTATTTAGAAGCAAGAATACCTGTCCAATCCTTTCCACTAGCCATAAGAAACCATAAATATTTAGCCACGAGGGTGGAATTAAAAGCCTTTAATTTTCTCAATCCTAATCCTCCTTGGGCTTTATATCAACACACCTCCTCCCACGAGATAAGGCTCATATATTTCTTCTCCTCCACACCAGACCATAAGAACCATTTCTAAATGCTTTCAATATTTTCCCAAATTTTTTGTGGAATCTAGAAAAGGCTTAAAGCATACACTGGGAGGTTCGGAAAAATAGATTTGATCAAGACCAACTTGCCTGCTTGACTAAGGAGGGCTCCTTTCCATCCCAAAAACTTAGTGTTAAAGTTTTCAATCAATCCATTCTAAAATGATTCAGGAACCACATTAGCACAAAGTGGCAGACCCAAATAAGTGGAAGGAAGATTCTTAATAACAACACTGAAGAATACTAGCAATTCTCTGCTTTCTTCTATTTGGAGTATTCCGAAAAAATAACGTAATTTTAGGGAGACTCACCAATTGACCGGAGGAAACTTCATGACTATGTAGAACCATTTTAATGGCTTTAGCTTCCGCAACCAAAGACTCTCCAAGAATAAGCATGTCATCCACAAACTGTTGATGTGAACAAGGAGGAGAAGAGGAGGTCGGATGAAGCCCCTTAATAAGACCAAAAGGAACCTGCTTTTGAAGAGTTCTCCTAAGAGCCTCAACCAAAATGATAAAAAGGAAGGGAAAAATGGGGTCACCCTGTCTCACACCTCGTGAGCTCCTTAAAAAACAAAGGGGGATTCATTCACCAACATAGAGAAGGACGCCGTCGAAATAAGGCTCATAATCAACTTCAAGAATTTATCTAAGAAGCCAAAAGAAGATAAGACTTTCACAAGAAAATACTAGTTCACATGGTCATAAGCCTTTGCTAAATCCAATTTCAGAAAAAAAACAAGCCTTCTTATTAACCATCAGCGAATGGATATTTTTATGAACCGTGATGATAGGATCAAGGATTTGTCTACTAGAAACAAAGCCACATTGTTGCTGAGAGATAATCAAGGGAAGAACCCGCTACAACCTCAAAGCCAAGACCTTCAAGAATATTTCGTAAATAGAATTGCAAAGGCGAATAGGATGAAACTCATTAAAGGTAGAAGCACCTAGAATCTTCAGGACAAGAACAATGAAGGTGGAATTTAGCTCCTTCAAAAAATTTTGACTATCGAAGAATTCCTTGGTAGCATCAACCACATCTCTAGAAACAATCATCTAGAACTCTTGAAAGATAAAAATGAGGAAGTCATCCAAACCAATGGATTTATTTGCAACAAAAGAAAAAACAACCTTCTTAACCTCCTCCACAGAAGGGATACTACACAACATGTTATTTAAATCCTCCGCTAAAGTTCTAGGGATAACCTCCAACAGTTGGTCTTGAACAGCCAAGTCTGGGTGAAAATTTTCAAATAGGAGATCAACAAAGTAAGGCGAATTAGCTTGCCGGATCTCCCCATAATTCTCAATTACCATAACATTGTGATGCATACAATCAGTCTGATTAGACGCATGATGCTTTAGAGTAGTGATATGAAAGAACTTCATGTTCCTGTCACCATAATTGAACCAAATTGCATGGGATCTCTGCGTCTAAAATTCTTCCTCCTTAGCAACAATATTATGCAAATGAGATAAGAGCAAGATCTCCTCATTAGCCACATTAGCATTATACCCCGAAGCTTGAATATTTTGTTGTAGTAAGTCCAATTCCTCCTTAATGTGAGACATCGGATGGAAAATATGCCCAAAGGATGACTTATTCCAAATCCTCACAATAGTCTTCACCAAATCTAGCTTCTTAGAAATTCTATACATTGTCGAACCATCAACCTGGATATCCCACCATGTAAATAGTTTATCTTTAAAATCTAGATAAGAAACCCACAATTTTTCAACCCGAAAAGGGAATGATCACCTTCTACGAACCAAGTCAGTTGACAAGGAAATGGGGAAGTGATCCAAACCCAATCTAGTGAGGGTAGAGAGGAAACAAGAATAAGAAATCAAACAATTAGGAGAGAGGAAGGTCCTATCCAACTTAACCTGAATAAGAGCATCACCAACTCATCGATTTGACTAGGTATAGGAGGCCTCTTGAAGGTTAGCATCAAAGAAAGCATTGCCATTGATAAAAGACATCAAATCAAATCTTCTATCATCATCCACCTGGGATCCGCCATATTTTCTAAAATACTCAAAGGAGTATTGAAGTCACCATAACTAGCCAATGATTAACAAGATAACAAGATTTGAAGTAAGTTAAATTCCCTCAAACCGCTTACGAGCACTCTTCAAATTAGGGGCATAAATATTAGAAAAAATCCAAGAAAAAATATCCTTTATATGAGGAAACGAGGTAGAAATATGGTTAGATTCACCAAATACAACCCTCCCATTCACCATCTTCACATTCCAAAAGGTAGCCACACCCCTTCAGGCTCCCTCCGCATCAAAACCATGGATCCACACTCTTTAAACAACATGTTCTTTAATATGTCCAGCCTATCCATTGACATTTTAGTTTCTTGAATCAAATATAATATCCGATCTATGATCCCTTACTAATTTAGCAAGGAGATCCTACTTATGAGGGTTATTCAACCCTTAGATATTCCAAGACAAAACCTTCATAGGGGATTTTGAGATGTGCTCTTCAAGCACATCTCAAATAGGGTTTTCTAGGAGCCATCAGTAATTTCAGATTTGCTTTCTTTCTCCCTATGCTGTTGTAGAGAAGGTCTTCCCCTGCCCCTCTGCTTTGATCCACAGTCATCTTTCTAGTGATTCCCAGTCACAACACCTGAGGGGAAGCATGTTTCTTCCGATTTCTAGACTTAACAAGAAAAAAAGGAGGCTCCTTCACAGGAGAAGAGCTACCCAGGTCATCCCCAATGACAAAATAAGTGAGTACTACATTTTGTTGAACAGGAGAAACAAAGACATCAAAAGGACAAGAAGAATCTACCAACTCTAGAATCTTCAGTCCCATACTGTCACCATCCAAAGCTTCCCCTCCAATCCTTGGCTCCACAACACTATAAGCCAATCCAAGGATGTTATCCTCCACTTGAGTGTTTAGCTCCCCTTCTTCCAAAATATCCTCATTCACCAAAAGGACGTGACCCTCAACATGAAGATTCAGGTCCCCAGCCTCTAGAATTGCCTCTTTCACAGGGAAAATTTTTGGTACCTAAACAAGAGAAGCAACACTCATCCCTGACTCCTCCTCAACCTTACTCAAACCACCTTCCTCCACATTCTAGAACACATCCGGCTTCAATGAAACATCAATCCTTCCACCATCATCCCTCGACCCCTCCTTCATCTTCTCCTTTTCCTTCCACTCCTTCAAGGGTTGAGAAGGAGTTGGCCTAGAAGGCCTCAACGGACATTTCCTCGCCCAATGCCCAAATTTCTTACAGTGAAAAAAAGCAAAGGGAATAGACTTGTATGCAATCACTTGGTTCTAAACACCCAACCTTGAGTTTATTAAAATTTTCTTAGGTAAATCAACAGATTGATCAACAATTACAAAAAAAAAAGCATACACCAACCTTTTCTGAGACACATTCATTTGGTCAATAGAAAGAAGCTTCCCAAAAGTATTTGCAATACTAGGAACACCTGCTCATCCCATAACTCCAACGAAAGAGCTGAAAGATGAACCCAAATAGGGCCCAAGGTAAATGAGCATGAGCTTGGGTTAAAGCCTACCTCCCACTTCTTGAGAACCAACAAATATTTTCCAATCATCCAAGGGCCACCAGTCAAAACACAAACCACATCCACATCACAAGTGAAGGAAAATGAGAAGAAGCCTCTAACCATCACAACCACCTTCACCTGAACCTTCAGTCTCCAACGTTTAAAGACAAGATTACAAACCAGTTCAATGTTTGGATGAGGACCCATAAATTTCCCCACCAAGGATACATCCATCAATTCCAAATGCTTCTCAATGATACAATCAGGAATAGAAATCGAGTACTCACCAATAGTTGGATTCATCGAGAAATTAAATGGAGGAGAAGAACTCTTACCTTTAGGCTTAGCACCAAAAATATTAGACCATTTGGGTCCATCAAACATGACCCCCACTCACTTTTTTCTTTCCGTGACAGAAACATCCTTAGGAATCTTCGGACAAGGAGAAGAGGACAAGCCCACATTAAGAGGACTCGGAGAGGCCCCCACACAAGGCACATAATAAACACCAGCCATAGAATTGAAGAGTCTAGTATGCTAGAGACTAAAGAGGACCCACCATCATTACCAACAGCCCTGCTAAAGGCTGAAAAATCTGCACCACCAACATTCTCATCATCACTCCTACCGCCATTACCACTAGGAAGGGAGCCAAAATGTCTCGCCTTCAAAGGATTTAGAAAAAATGCAGAACCGCCCGAAGAAAGCTCCATTATATATTGATAGTCGGTATTGTTGGTTGTATTCCTTTGTTGAAATTATAAATGATTTGTTGGTGGTATGACAATATTATGACCATTTTAGTGGGGAAAAAGGATCCTCAGAATATTGTATAGCTCACTAAGATCAATCCTTTTCTGACTAACATTAGAAGTCAGATTGACAAGGGTATGAGATTGGTTAACAACCATAGAGGAGAGACAATATGCCTTGGATTTGGTTCTTTATTTTCTTGGAAATTGATTGAAATTAATGTGGAGTATTTTGTTTAATTTGACTATAAGACCTAATTAAAAAATGCAAAATTAATAGGGTGAGTGCAAAGCTCTAGGGAAGTCGAATTGTCTTCTGCCACTTTTTCTTCTTGGAGCTTTGCATTCACAACAATGTGCTTAGATTGGTATTCTTTTCCATTCTTGGTCCTTTGGTATTCCTCTTCTTCTAGTTAAATTAGTTTTATCTTTGGCTTTTTTTTGTGTTTCTGTTGGCCTCTGATGTTATATGTATTGATTATATTTATTTTTTATTTTTGCAACTATAGTCTTAGTGTGATTCCAAATTATATTGGATGGTTGTAAAAAAGATAGTTTCATAAGTCTAGTTGAAGTATGGTGTACATGATACCTATCAACCACAAGTTACAAGAAGGTGGAATGCAAGGATAGTTGAGCACATATCCCAATTGAGAGATGCATACCAAGATCAATAGAATAATTTTGATAGAGGTACCATTTAAATTTCATATCACTCACTATGAATATAGAAATATCATGAGTAGCATGAAACAAAGCACATATGAAAGTGGAAAACCTACAAGATAAGGAAGATAAAATTAGAGTCATCTAGACAACATTATAATTCCACCATATCCCACACAGGATAACCTCAAGTGTAGGCCATAATGGCTAAGATTACAAGATCAAAAGAGAGTGGTCAGATACTAGGTTCTAGCCATAGGTTATAGGGGTGAGATTTGATTCATATGAGGTTGAAGCACATTATAGAATTATATAGAGTAAGGGACCTCCATATGATATCCATAGAGATAGTAACCACCATAGGCTTTAATACCATCACCAAACTCCCAAGGATTGAGATATGTTAGCCGAGGGGTTAGAGACACTACTAGATGTCAATGCATATATGTGCACTGCATTTTGTTATATTGGTGGACACTTTTTTGTATTTAGAGATATTTGTACAAATATTTTAAGGTATTTATACATATACATATACATATTTTTTGTCAAGTTATGGCATGTGTTATGCGATTTTTTATATGGATGACTATCATTTATGGATTTATTTAGTTTTAGATTATATGGATATGTGGCTTATGATTAAATGAGCATGTTTTAAAGTTATAATGTTAAAATTTTAATTGTTTTGTGAATGAATGTTTATATGCATAATTATAATGGATGAAGATAATATAATGTACATGATATTTATAATAAATAATTAAACAATCACAAACAATTTGATAATCAATTAATTTGATAAAATAGAATAAATTTCTATTCACATTAGAATAATATGAATACACTTTAATAAGTAGCAAGCCTTTAAGTAAAAAGAATAGAAATCTCAAATGTATGAAAATAAAAAAGGAACCAAAACAACTAAAATAATGTATGGGTAATGACATAGATGTGTGATATTATGAGTGGACAAATACCACACATAGGTCACATATAATGATATAGGAGACCTATGCATTTATCATAAATATATAATAAGTAAATGCATAGGGATAAGTGGAAGTGAAATAGAACAACTCTCATAGATATAAGTGATGAAGATGAATAGACTAAGGCTATTTTAGAGTAAATTGTGCATCCAATACAGTTAGACCATAAGCACTTGAACCATTAATAAAATAAATGATACATGGTCCCAACCAATTAGGACTAAATTTTCCTTTGGTACTTAGATGCACATTTTTATTACATTGTTTTTAAATGAGAATGGGATAAGCTACTTGAAAAGAATGAGTAATAAACAATTGATTATAATATCTATTGGAAATGTACCCTAAAATACAAAATAATGTCTTGTGCCCTCTTTGTTATCTTGGCTCTACTTTTCCCATCATTGATATTCAATTAGAGAATCCCTTTAATGGGTCCCCTTGATTAATTTATGCTTAGAGTAATTATTTTACTTCCCTCATTTCCTTTTCACGTGCTTAAATATCAAAAATGTTAAAAATATCTAACTATAAGGGTTTTTGAGTCAATTTCTAGCCTTGGAAAAGGTTTCAGGTTTTCTCCTACTAACATATATTTTCTTAAACCCTTGGTTGCATGTGCCTTTGAAACCCCTGACTCCCACTAGCCTTATATGTATTTAGATATGGACCTTTAGGGATTCAATAAATTTTATATGACTTAGACAAGAAGCCTAGTGTTTGTCTCCTAAGATCCTCTTGTGCATATCCTAGATTGGACCTGCCAAGCCTCGACATCCATTATCCTTTTACAAACTATAGGATTTATTTGTACCTTTAAGAGGACTTGATCACCCTAAGTCTCGATCTTTGTTATATGAAGTGTTTGTAAGAACTTTCCTACCTTCAAACTATCAAGGTTTTCTTTTCCCTCCATATAATGGTATCAGGTATGTTAAAAACCTGGTCCTCAAATTCCCTTTTGAAGCTAATTATGATATTTCAAACTTTTTCAATCCCCACTCCAAATTGCATGAGGCATCTCAAATACCCAAATCTGACTAGTGTGGTTGAATTTGTAGGTCACTTTATCTCCACGATAGAATATTAGTGATTTTCTTGAAGCAAAAATCCCTCTCAATATAAGATCTTAACCAAGATTTTAAAATTTCCTCTAATTGGTAAAATTACATTCAATATCTCACTCTACACTTCCTCATTTTATTGATCACTTATCTCCCATAGATATTCAAGGTTCTCCATACCAACATACCCCTTAGAAAATAATCTACTAGTATCTTGATCCTCATTGTGTCATTATTCTATCTTCCTAGGTCCATAGATATAAATGCTTATTATTCCCCTTGTATCCTTGCATCTCAAACCCTATTTCCCTAGTCCCCTATTTCAATTTTTTACTCATTGGAATGAAAATATCTATAACCTCACCATTTGAATGTGAATCCCCATTTACCTCCATGCATAACCAAAGATACCATTAATGCCCATAATTATTTGTCATGGGTGTGTACAATTACCCAAATCCTACCAAAATAGCATGAGACTCCTCAACTTAGGTTCATATCCATATATGAATCCAAATAAGGATGATAAATATGGGTATGGACACTTAAATACCATAAAAGAAAACCTTAGTTATTACAAGTTTATGAATAGATACATGGCTACTTCTATGCATGTAGGAAGAGTGTTTTAAATGCCCCAATTCACCTACATTCAGATGCCATGATTTGACCTCCCTGCAACCCTTTGAAACCACACTAAGAAAACAAGAGCTCATTGTACTAGAATTCTATGCATATAAAAAAAAGTAGATATAATTAGGGTTATTCGTTGAGTTGATTTCTTGGCCACATTATGTCCCAAGTTATTCTAGGAGATCAAGTGATGTGTGTTCATCTTTGTAAGTGACGAGGAATAATTATAAATCAAGGGAAGGGGTAGTCTAGTAATGTTTTTTCTTGTAATTGAATGTCTCCATGATGATTTGTTATGTTTCAAGAGGGGCTTTGAACCTAGTTACTTTCTCTCACTTGCCACATAAGTTTTCATGATTGTAATCATAATAGATTAATGAATAAAAAATATTCTAATGCATCATTAACTATTTTGTGATGGTGTTTTTTTACATAAGGGGTGTTATTGATATAGAATTGATGACTATGTACATTTTTATTTGATGAAATAATATTTTTATTGAGTTTTTTTGGGTTATTGTGTTCCCATCCATTTTATTTATCAATATTTTTTTCATTTTATTCTAAGTTTTGACATTTCTATTAAAGTAAGGATTCAAATGAAAGAAAGTAAGAACATTGAAATTTAACAACAAGAGGGAAGGAGAACCATTTGCATCTCAATAAAAAGAGTGGTTGAGGTACTTGGACTGCTCAAAAAGGAATGATATAAGGGCATATGTTACAAAAAAAATTCATTCTCAATATTTCAATAAATTTATCATGACAATATTCATGGAGAATAGGAATGGGCATAAAACTTAAGTTTTGTACATAGAAAAGTTTTTTCCTCCTTTGATTGTATATCCTTGATCATATAGATTGTTTGAATTATAAACATTGGTGAGTGGATGAAAGATCATGATTTATGGGCATTTTCCATTCTTGAATTATTATTTACCAATCAAAGATATGGCTTGCATGTGCTCCAAATATTACTCCCTAAGCTATTTCTCTCTTCAACACTTGCAAGGTTTATTTGCTTAGCTGAAAGATTCCCACATCATTTTAAATGTGCAATTTATGAATGGAAATTTTTTTATATCATTTTCATCTTTGTTCCTATATTTTGTGATGTCATTTTTTGGGGACCTAACTATAGCTCTTTGACTCTATCACATATCACTTAATCCTATTTGTGGTCCTCTACTCTATTCACAACCCTCAATAATTTAGATTGTAGTCTCCACTATGGTTAAATTTATTTAGGTTTGGTGTGGTAATAGTTTTGGAGCTCTCTTTTCTTCACATCACTAGGAAGTCCAAATAGAAAGGCTTGCCTGGACAATACAATTCACAATAGTTATAGAGATCTATTTTCTTCACACTACCAAGAAATCTAAACATAAATTTTTAGGAATAAATAAGGACATTATCATTATCATTAATTTCTCTTTATTATCCATTCATCGTTATTGTAAGATGTAAATTCTAGGAAGAAAAAATTCTAATATATTTCTAAGCAAGTATAATTGATAGGGTGAACATTTTTCACATGTTGTCTAAGTTTCATGTTCCTCTCTATTCTCGTGTGCTTTAACATCCCTTTCACATACTAACAAGTATATTAAAATGACATGCTTCTTCCATGTACCAATGCGTATATTATAAGGGTGAGAATATCAAGAGTTTTGGTATATCATTTTGATAATAAATAAAAAATGAAACCTTTTGGAGTGATAAGGAACCAATACATCTCCCTTTGATAACAAAAGTCATTAGGTGTTGTGGATTATATTATCCTCAAGCATTATCAATAGAAATCAACTTGGAAATGCTTGTAATATTTATAATCACTTCCACATTATATACACCAATGACATGTTTTTGCAATGTGTGAAATTATCATCTTAAATCATAAGTTGGAGATATTTTTGCAATGTGTGAAATTATCATATTTCTAACAAGATTCAACTACATAGTTTTTTATTGAAACTCATTGAGCTATATTTCATGAGTAGTGGTTTACACAAAGCCATATCTCATGACAATGAATATCAACATCAATATAAGTATCTATTTATTTAGTTTTATAATTAATACAAGATTTTATTACAAGTAATCAATAGTTTGCAAGATCAATTCAAAGATTAGACACCCAATTATTGAGAAACAAAGAAGAAAGATATCAACAATGGTGTTCCTTCTTCAATTAGTTCAACTTAGAATGTTGGTAAAGACAAAGAGACCTCAAGAAGAAAATTGTTAAGCCCCCTCTTATGCCATAAAATAATGTTGTGTTTAAAAGTTTTTTCAAAAACCATAATGGATACAATACTTATTATTCCTCATATTATTGACTCTCCACCTATTGTTCGAGTATGGAAGACAATAAAACCTAACAAACATAATATTTGTCTAGGGTATAGAGATATTGTGAATTTTTATATACCAAAATATTCTAAACCTATAAATTTTATGTTTGAAGGTATTCTAAATAATAGACAAGTTGAATCTTCTCGTGTTGGTCAACAATGTGAAATTGACAAGTTGTGAGATCGGTCAAATTCAACTTGCACTAAAATCATCAAGTCTAAACATGTTATCATTGTGGATGTCAAGGACATACCTCTAGTGATTTTTTGATCTACATCCCTAACTATCATGTTCTCAACACATAGATTTTGTATAAAACAATATTTTTTCAAATATCTACCTATAAAAATCAATGATGCATATGGATTTTTAATGGACATAGCATTCCAAATAACAAGATAAGGATTTTCTATTGTCAAAATATTATAGGATATTCCAATCCACCATTAATATTATATTCATCTACTCCTAATATAATTTTTTCTACCCATCAAATTGATAATGAGCTCAAAATTATAAATATTATTGAGAATTGGTGTAAAATCTTGTTGATTTTTTCTAATCATGATGTAGATGTTTCTATCAATAGATTTTATGATGAGTTTAACATGTTTTATATATTCATACTTGTTGATGCAGTCAAGATTGGGGGGTCTTATCAAACTACCCAATCTTGTAGCCTTAACATGTCATCCAATCCACATTAACATATAAATGGAAAAATAATATGAAACATATCTTTATTTCAACCTTAATACACACTCATACATGAAAATTCCTTAAAATTAATTACATATATGAAAGATTCAACATTACATAAAATTCAGAAAAAAAAATTACAAGCTTTTCTAGACACATCTTGTTTATGAATCTTCAAATCCTCGTGTATTCAAACCTTCTTGGTTTCACTCAACTTGTGAAACCTGATTTATGAAGATATCATGGCTACCTTTAACACCTACGATACACCTGCAAAATCCATTTTCTCTTCTTCTATTCCTCTTCTCTTCACAACCTGATTTTTTGCACTCTTTCTTGTACAATTCTCATGAGCAACCTGCAAGTTCTTTCTCCAAACTTGCTGCTATTTATTGCTTCCTTTTTACAACATCAAAGGATGTATTTTATAAATTATTTTAATCTTTCAAATTACCAAAAAGTGGCACCCAAATCTGATCTTTCATCTCCCTCGACTTGACCTTTGAAATTCCTTCACAAATGAAAAAAGGCATAGTTTTGCTTCCAAAATGTTACTTAACCATATAAAACATATTTCTGATGTAAATACCTTTGTAAAATGAATGAAATACCAAACAAAGTCATGCTCCATTGATAATTGAAGAGTCATTCATTACTTTTTCAAAAATTCACAATCTTTCCCTCCATTTTAAGCACCCAATAAGACAAGAATGGAATGTCAAAGGTCACTTGCCTTATGAAACTTTTATAGGAATCCAAATTGATAGAACGAATATTAATTATAATTTTCAATTTCCATTTAATATCCAAATGGACCCCTTAAACCCTTCAAGCCTTGATATTATATAATATAATAATTTCAAAATCACATTAAACACACCGTTTACCTCTAATTTTTGAAATGAAGTACAAGTATTGGTAAACAAAGATTTTTTACTTCAAGCACTCCACAAGATTCTCTTGAAGCTCCAAACCAAACCAAAATTCAAAATTAAACATGAAAAGAAAATGCTCATTTTTTTGGTTGATGTTGATTGCCAATTTGCCCGGATTCTCCTGCATCAGACACGTTGGGTAGGAAGATTTTGAGCATAGGATCACAATGGTGGAGTTGAGTAGTCGAACTAATCTTCTAGGTTGATTGAAACCTATAGAGAACTCCATCGCTGTCCAAAGTGACCAGGTTATGTCTTCTTCCTCTTTTTCCAACACTTCTCTAGAACACACACCATCTCCCTCCAACCACACTACATTCACTTCATTCTCCCCCTCATGGACTCATGTCCACCATAGCCCGAACTCTTTGCCAAATACTCTCCACTCTCCTCTCCTTCTTTGTGGGATTCATCCCACCATAAACTGAACACCTCCACCAATTTTCAGCTGCAACATCTTCTACAATTTCTACAAACAAACATGCAACATCTACACACAACTCTACAACTACAACTTTATCCTCTACAATAACATCCGCTTCTACTCTCACTATGGAAGAATAATCACAAATAAAATTTAAAAAATTCATATATTACCTCTTTTTCATTCACTGGAACATTCATATTCTTTCCTCCATCAACAAGCTTACCAAACTACTCTTTTTCTACCACCAAAATCTACAACATTAAGTCATCCTTTTCTTCGCCATTTACAATATCTTCACATTCCATCGCTGAAATCACATCCTTTATAGCTGCATCTTCATTCTCTTCTACCATCATCGCTGCTACACTTGAATCCTCTTGTTCATTATTTTCTTCTTCCTTTTCCATGCCTTCCTCATGGCATGTCTTTTTTACAACATCTTCATTCTTGATATCCTCTCCATGTTGCATAGCTTCCAACTTGTCCAATCTCATAGTTATATCCGTCATCATCTTCAAAATTTTCCTCTCTTGATATTGTCTCCATCCCTCCCATATCACAAGATTCTTCCTCAATAATATCCCCATCTCATCCTCTGTAATCTTTCACAACTCTCACACTTCTTTTCATGGTTCCTTAGCTCTGATACTAATTGATGTAGTCAAGATTGGGGGGTTTTATCAAACTACCCAGTCTTGCAACCTTAACATGTCATCCAATACATATTAACATATAAATGGAAAAATAATCTGAAACATATCTTTATTTCAACCTTCATACACACTCATACATGAAAATTCCTTAAAATTAATTACATATACGAAAGATTCAACATTACATAAAATTCATAAATTTTTTTACAAGTTTTTCTAGACACATCTTGTTTATGAATCTTCAAATCCTCATGTATTCAAACCTTCTTGGCCTCACTCAACTTGTGAAACCTAATTTATTCAACTCTCATGGCTGCCTTGAACACCTACAATACACCTGCAAAATACCTTTTTCTCTTCTTCTATTCCTCTTCTCTTCACAGCCCAATTTTCTACACTCTTTCGTGTGCAACTCTCATGAGCAACTTGCAAGTTCTTTCTCCAACCTTACTGCTATTGATTGATTCCTTTTTACACCATAAAGGATGCATTTTATACATTCTTACACTCTCTCAAATTACCAAAAGTGGTACCCAAATCTGATCTTTCATCTCCCTCAACTTGACCTTTGAAATTCCTTCACAAATGAAAAAAAAGACATAGTTTTGCTTCCAAAATGTTTTGTAAATGTTACTTAACCATATTAAATGTATTGCTGATGTAAATTCCTTTGGAAAATGAATGAAATACCAAACCAAGTCGTGCTCCATTGGTAATTGAAGAGTCATTCATTATTTTTCCAAAAATTCACAATCTTTCCCTCCTTCTTAAGCACCCAATAAGACAAGAATGGAATGTCAAAGGTCACTTGCCTTATGAAAATTTTATAGGAATCCAAATTGATAGAATGAATATTAATTATAATTTTCAATTTCCATTTAATATCCAAATGGACCCCTTAAACCCTTCAAGCCTTGATATTATATAATACAATAATTTCAAAATCACAACACACTATTTACCTTTGATTTTTGAAATGAAGTATAGGTACTGGTAAATGAAGATTTTGTCCTTCAATAACTCCACAAGATGCTCTTGAAGCTCCAAACCACACCAAAATTCAAAATTAAACATGAAAAAAATACTCATTTTTTTGGTTGATGTTGATTGCCAATTCGCCTGAATGCTCCTGCATTACTTGTACTATTGGGTGACAACCTACTAGGAGAATTATAGAGTTGCACTCAATTCCCATAGAGGATAATTTTTCACTCAATTTCTATGGTGTTGATGGGATTAGTGAATTTTTATAGCTACAATTTCTCATTTTGATTGCCAATATATTGATAATGATCATACTAATACTACTATATGTGTAGCTCTATACATTTTTTTTGAGGGTATGGATATTGGGTCTTGTTGATTATACTTTTGCACTTGAGTTGTAAGTTGAAAAACCAAAAAGGCAGCTTAATGGATACTTGTGATCAGAACCTAAGAGGGCATCATTTGTTTTTACATCAGTATACATAGGTCCATATGTTTTTTTGTATTTCTATGGATATTTACAACAACTCTTTACTCTCATCTTATACAGGAAAACATCAAGATTTAAATTTTAAGTTTTTTGAGCATGGCACTTGGAGACTTCTCACATTGTTCATTTATGATTTGGCATTGCAACATATTGAAAATTACAACATATTATTTCTTATTACTACAACATATCAACAAGTAATGTTGAAGATCCATTCCCTAAACACTTGATCTTACACACTTCATTTTTATTTTTGATGGTTGTGCATAGAGAGACTATAATATGCCTTCATTTTCAATGTAATTCTCTACCATAGGAATATTTTTTCATGTGTCGACATGTTTTCATTCTAGAACATTGTGGACACCAAGTGGCTCACATTTTTATCTTGACAAAAAGTTAGGGCATTAAGTGCATACTTCAACATGCTTTTAGGTTATGCATGGGTGTATTCAACTTGGATTATCCAATTTTTAGATCACACCAAGTAGTCTGGCACATTTTTGGACTACTCAAGGCACAATCATCCTTGGTTATCTAGTTTGTACTTAGCAAAGTGGTAGAGATAGAAGTTGAACAACCTTCTTTTGTAAATTTTATCACTTATAAGTAATGTTGAATTTTCAATCAACATAGATAATATTGGTGAAGGTTTTCATAGAAAATAGGTGTGATATGAATTATTAAAATGGGATATAACATTGTGTATACCTAACTTGACTTGAGAAAACAAACTTGAGTATTTACCAAGTCAATATCTCGGTTCTTGAAAGTTCTAAAATTACAAAAGTGAACAAGCTATCATTCAACAAAATTTGTGTAGAATACTTAAGCTTTGTATTAAACAAATTAGGTTTCATAAACAAGTTTCCCAATGCACAATGCAAATAGTGGTTTTTCCACTACCCCTGCTTAAGGGGGGATGTAACACATCCTAGGTTTAGTATACTAATACTTTATATTTTGTATTTTTTAGATACACTAAAATCCAAGCAATCATATAGAAGATGAATTGTATAGCCATTTTCATATTGATAAATATGTACATTTTGACTAAAGGAAATAATCTTTTCATAGAATAGACTAATTCTTGTCCATTTCATTTGGTAACATTTTCTAAATTTCATTCTTGGGCCTAACAGTATGGAGCAACTTGAATCTACCAAATTTTGTAGACCCATACTTACCTTGGAAGAAATTGAAGATGAATTTCCTTGATTGAAAGAAGGAAAAAGTGACCTTTAAGAAGAAATAAAAAATTTCACTTGACTCTCATTCTATGTGCACCCATTCCAAAACCTCCTCTTTTGAAAGTCATTTTCCCTTGCATGTCCCTATTATTTTCCAAGAAACAAAGAGAATTATTTTTTATTTACTTCATTTGCTTCCACTAATTTTAGAAATATTTCTAGCTATACTTGCTACATTATATTGATGGATTTCTTGCCCCATCTTATAGCAAAAAGCTAGGATCATTTTTCTAATACCTAGATACCTCTTTTCCTTTCACAATGGTTCTCCCCTTTCCTAAACAAAAACAAAATTGAAATCCTATATTATTAGACTCATCCAAGATTAGCATTATCTTACTCCTTTGCTACCATTTGGAAGAAAGAGGTCTCATGTGATGTTTCCTCCATGGTGGTTCATGTTGAACCTATTGCCCTTACATTTAAAGTTGTGCCAAAAAAAATTCATTAATATTTCACCTCACGTCTTCCTCTAGGCTTATCATATGTGCATTCTTAAGTTCATCTATCATATGGTATGTAATATTGACTATTGTGGACATATCACATTTCTAGTTGATTTTTAATAAATTAAATGGAATTTTGAGGGGAAAAAAAATAATGTAGATTCTAAAAATTCAAAAAGCTTAATATAAGTTTGAATTGATAATTAGTTTTGTTGGGTTTTCAAGCATGAACTTTGAAAGAATTTTTTTATGGATATGATGACTTTTTATATAAATATAAAAATCTTTGCCCTTAAATAATTGATTATAACATTTTGAGGAAGTGTGTATCTATATAAAAAATCTTCTTCAATTAAATTACCACAACTAAATAAATACACTCAAAATCATTTTAAATGACATACATTTTTAAAAAAAAATGCTTCTATTTTAATCAAAAAATATGTGTAGACATTTACCTTTGTTAGTGGACTCTAGGACTTAACTAAGATATTTAAAAAATTACAGGTACACTCTAGGACTTGACTTGGACATTTAAAAATTTGCATGTACTTATGTAAATTATAATGTATGTTTTTATCATTGAAATTTTTGCAAAAGATCCTAAAGGAGAAATAAATATAATGAGAGAATTTGTATCAATTTTTAAAAATATTTATAAGAAGAAATTCACTTCCTAAAGGAATTGCCTACTAATTTAAACAAATCAATCAATGCATTGTTGATAAAGAATTATAAAATAATTGTAGAAGCAATTTCAAATCTTGTATATTCATGTTAAGCTACTATGTTTGTAGTTGCTACTGCAACCTTCCTAATTGTTGATGGTGTCTTCAGTTGAAGTTGTTCTAGTTCTATAGTTGTAATGAAATTTGTGTCCTTGCTATGGTGATTGATTATGTACTTGATGTTGTTGTTCACCATGCTTCCAAAGCATCTTGCAATAGTTATGGTATCTTATTATTGTAATTATTGCATCTATAGTTTTTCTTGCTATGATTATCATCTCCTATTGTTGTATTTATTGTAACTATATTATTATATTGTATTATTTTAATTATTGCTATTGTATTTTTCTTTGAGCTTTAATTCCACAACCTTCCTGACTACTTTTTCTTTTAATATTATTTTTTCAATTAAAAAAGTATACTTCCTTTGTTTGTGTTTTAAATATTAATCAGCCTTTACTAAGAAAATAACATTCTAAAAGGATTCTTGTCAATGGGAAAGCATTTGGATGGCGATTAGATTCCTTTTCAATGACACTTATAAGCAATGTCATTTAGTCAAGCATTATTTTTCAAATTTGAGTTTGATACTAAGGGTTGTAGTTTATTTGGTTAAGAAAAATTGATCAAGGTGACAATATGCTCTTTTATTATACCATCCACTAAGGTTCAAATCCTCAAAAGTGCAATTGTAAGGGAGTGCCCCAAGCAACTTTGACAAAACAGACACCTCTCACTCCTTGACTCTCAACCAAAGATATATTTGCTTAGGTTTGTACTCCCCTATCAAACAACAAAAATGATCTAGTTTTAACATATAACCCTTAAAGAAAGTTTTTTCTTTAGATAGAAATGTAGTTGATAAGTAAATGGTATATTGTATAAGGCGCCAAATTATGATATTGCTATAAAGATTCAACTATGTAGTTTTGTCCCCTATTCATGAGGTTGGACGGGTTAATTCATTCACAATAAAAAGAGATCATATTTGAAACCCTCCGGATGAAGAGTGGATCAAAATAAATTTCAATGGAGCAGCAAAGGAGAACCCAAATGTGTCAAAGATAAGATGCATTGTGAGATACTAAAAAAAATATATCATGATGGTAGAGAAGAAGAAACTGAAAGGAGGATACGAATAACGAGGCTGAGTTTCAAGCAACCTGGCTGCCTTTGAAAACATGTCGAAATCTAACAGGAAAATTCATTTAGAATGAACTTGCTTATACCTATAAATGCCACAAGGAGGAAGAATACCCCCAATTAGAAGCTTAATAAATTCATTAAACCAGTCTCATGCCTCTTCGAGGAATTCAAAGATCTCAAAATTTCGCATGTACAAAGAGGGAAATAGTCTAACGGATTGCCTAGCAAAGTGGGCGATTGAAAGGAATGTGGAAGCATGGGGATTAAGGGTGGAGGACATCTGGCTCGAGTTGGAGTGTGGAGAAGGATGAAGGGAGAGAGGTCTTAAATGGGTTGGATTGCACACGATCGAGACGATTTATAATTAAGCATTGGCTATGGAGGTGGTCTGCACGACTGTGAATTACTTAATACTTGAGCTCTATTAATCAGGTGATCAGGAGTAGACATGGGCGTTCACAAATATTGACCTACCACCTTTAGTCTGAAAGCTCAAGGGCGTCAGATGGCATTTATGGGAAGGATTGCAGATGAGTGACTTAAAAAATAGCTTTAGGTGTTAATTGGTGATGGTTCTGTAATCAATGAAGATGATTCTAGGTGAGGAAAATGTTGAATTAGCGTATATCAGAGTGGTGTCTGTATTCATGGTATACATGGTATGGTTGTTCGAGTTAGTCAAATTCGTTAATCTATATTTCAGGAGTAGTGGCTCATATAAATCCATCTTTCATGATAGCAAATGGTTCACTTAAAATTCAGTGCATCTCGGTGATTCTCATAGAGATGAAGCATTAAGGCTTTTTGGGTGGTCACTCATTCCGGTACCATTCCAACTCAAGCATGAAATAATATTGGGCTTGATCTTGGGGGAAACTCCATAGTATGTGCGCTTGAGTTGGATTGGTACTAGAATGGGTGACCAACGGGGAAGTCCTAATGCTTCAGTCTTCTGAACATCACCTAGATGCAATGAATTCTAAGTGGATCATTCGCTTTCATAAAAGATAGGTTTATGTGAACTACTGCCCATAAAAAATGAAAACATAAATTTTGTTTTTACATAAATAACAATATCGCAAATATAATTTCCAATAATTTTTAAAATAAAAAGCATAATAAAAAAACTCTAGATTTGAAGAGTAGAGCAGAAAATAATGGTGAATATTAATGCCCAGCCTATAGATATGGTCTTACATTTGTTTCTATTGGACAATTAATGTGTCATACTTACAGATGCTCTAAATGCCCATTATTATATACCATGTGAACCACTGTAAGAGGTGTGATGTCTTACTGCCATGATTACACCTCAACCTCTGGAACTTTCCAGAAGATGGTCTTAAAGTCTGCATGGGAAGCCATTTTTGAATAAATTCATGACTTAATTTTTTTATTTATTTAGTTTTCTTTAAAAAAATTGAAGAAATTATATTTTGGTTTTTAAAATAAGCATATAGGTACAAAAGGACTTAAAAGCAAATGAATTAAGATAAAGTTAATCCAATTTTGTCCTTGCTAGCTGGTGAAAAATTATTGAGGATAAAACATTGAAAATAAATAAAATGGAACTTTTTAATTCTTAGTTTAAAATAATTAAGTAAATAATAACATTTATTCTAAGAGTGGGAAGAAAAGTTGGAAATGAATAATTGAATTGAAATAAATATTTTGGAAAATTAAATTTTGTATTGTAATTTTAGCGTATAATTTTTTTTAGTGGTTTTCATGTTTTTAATTAGTTTTAATCATAATATTCAAATATTTTAATATTTGAAATGTTGTAGTTTCTTGATCACGCATATTAGATTTGTAAATTTTGATATCCAATAATTTATGAGTGGTAGGTTCACAAGTGATGGTCTATAATAAATAGTAGATCATGCTTACTTCTAAATAATGATTTTGTTGATAATGATCTAATTCTTGATTGTATTCATGAAGGTGTTTTTAGTTTGCATAATTATAATTTATCAATTGAATTTAAATATAATCTTAATTAAGATTTTGCATGTTCTTCTTTTGAGTTAATTCTATAAGTTTTAGTATACACTTGTTTAATTTACTTTGCATTGTTTAATTAGATGATAATTAATGATTGAATTAAATAATTATTTATAATATATTTAATAATAGTAGATATTAAGTTGGATGTTAATTTTGATATGGTATAAGAGATAGAGATTAATATTAATAGTGTTCTTTTAAATGAAATGTGGATTTTGTTAATATGATTATTTTCATTAGAATAAATTTTATTATGATTGTACAAGTACAACTTAAATTGATTTTTGTGATATTTATTAAATGATTAGATTAGTGACGTTTCAATTATTTATATGATGCTTATGAATTCCTTAACATGTTTTTGAGGTCCCCTTGATTGTCACATATGAGTAGATACACAATGTATTGTAAATTAAAATGATTGATTAAATGATGGTGCTAACTTGATTTTGATGTGGATTGTGGATAAGCAAATTTAATAAGGTTTGAATTGTTGATTGAAATAACTCACAAATAATAGGTGCAATTTAAAAATTAATAATGAATAGTGTTTATGATGTGAACTAAGTATTATTGATTAAATCTGAGTAGTTGTAATCATATGTTGATACTAACTCTAAATTCACATGTTACCAATTACATGAGAATGTTTCTATAATAAATTCAAAGTTACTATAAATAAAAAAATCTAAATGTGAAAAGAAATAATAATCCAGATACTACTATGGATTTTAAAGTGATATTTAAAATATAAAAATCGTGATGTAATATGAATAGCAAGCTTTACATGAAAGTGATAGAGACTAATACTATAAATTTTATGGTTGACAATGAAGTGATTTAATCATGATAACCTTTATGGACTCAATTTCTACTTATGATGGTGATGTGTGATTATCAATTGAGATGCATTTCCAATATATGTGAATTAATAATATTTATTAACTAGTGAATAATGTAATAATATTATGACTTGGTGCACATATCAAGTGTCTAGGTTGATATAATTTGACCAATGGAGAACATGAGAATCATTAAAAACCATATTACAATATTGCTTGATATTATGAAGTAAATAGATTCTAACCATGTTATCTTGGTGAACCAAATGTCTTAGACTAGTATGGACCAATGCACCTTTTTGTGAATTATCTTATCCCCTAGTTTATATACTTTACGCTTATCTTATTATTTATTATAAAAAATAATTTGGATAAATTAATGAATTTTATTTATTCTAAAAGTGAATACTTGGGTTTTTGCTTTGATATATTCTTGAAGAGTTGTAAAAAAAATTTAAGTATTTTATGTCATTTTAATCTACTTAGGTTGGTACCTTTGGGTGGGATACTTTTGAAACTTGAATTGGAGCGGGATTGATGAGTTTGAGTTCTCATTCAACCCTCTAGAAAGAACATGTATTTCATAAGTATGGTGAGGTTAGGTGTGGGTTATCTAGACAACTATTTCCTCTTCCAAGTGGTTGTCTTGAAATATGTTCTCATGTGGATGCACATTAGAGGCCCACTGTCTTGAAATATGTTCTCATGTGGATGCACATTAGAGGCATCGGTTTATATTTAATTCATATAGGAGTGTAGGTGCTTATGTGAGTAGGATGCAATATGTTTATTTCCTATTGGATGAGGAGTGACATGATTCTCCTTTATTGATAAGCTAATCAATCCTCTTTCAAGATGACATATTCTTGGACCTAAAGTAAATTGATTTCTCTTGGAGTGTGACCAGAAATTTTAGGACTCAACATAGCCCATGACATGTGACTAGGAGTTAAAAACACTTTTCTAGAATCTTCAATACTTTTATTATGAACTTGGGCATCCAACTTCATTTGAGGGTGAAAATAACACTTTAAAAGATAAAATAACAACTCCTCACGTCTAAAAATCCCACTAACTTGTTACACATCAAATACATTTTTTAATATTACACCTCTTAAAATTTTATAGATGCTTCTTACACCTCTTACACCACCATATTTATAGTCATAGATTCCCCTCTGATATCGTCATAATATGCCAAATTAAGCTTCCCTCTCAATGCCACCTTGCAAAGAATATTTCAAGTGCATAGAAAATGTTTTTTAATAACAAAAAATGTTCCACCTCAAGTGGTACATCCAATTTCCCCTTCCATGATTCTTGAAGTCACATGAAATAATGACCAACTATTAAAATTAGTGTAAATGGTACTAGGATTAGAATATTAATAACACCAATCCTAATAAATTATAATTGTACCAATATGATTATAGCCCTTTCTCCTAGAAACTTAATTCTAGATGCTTTACTTCCATTCTATTATTTGATGTGTCTAATGTTCAACATCAAGAATACTGAGAGGGGGGGGTGAATCAGTATTCCATAAAACCATAATAAAATCCATCTAACCATTATCACAATTCTAACTGAATGAGAAAAAGAGAACATAGAAACAAATCAATACAACCATACACATGAATACCAGGTCTTTTACATGGAAAACCCAAAAAGGGAAAAACCAACAATATATTATATCCAGATACAATATATTACAAGGCTCACTGCCAGGATTCAGTACTATCCTTAAAAAGGCTCACTGTTTGAGTATAAAAGATGGCTAACCGCAAAGATACAAAGATTGTGGCTCATTGCCAAAAGATTGAACTAATAGAATACACCTTCAATGTATAGGGTACAGTTCCAATTAAGATCAAAATATTAAGTACTACCTCACACAACAGTCACTCAACTAATCTCCACTTATCCTCAATTGATAAAGCATTTAGGCTCAAATGTTCTTTCACCTTTCTTCCACACTCGCACACCCACTTCTCACTTGCTCACCCAATTCTTACTCTCTCTCTTCTACTCTTCAAAACATCTTATATATATACAAGTATATCTTATTCATCAATTAGGTCGACCTAATTAGATGAAAACAAAATAATCAAAACTCTCTTTCTCAGCACTATATACAATTTAAATATTTTATCCATGTACTGCATCATACCAAGTCGGCTAACATCTATAAAACATGTACCTAGCCTCCATAATGTATTGCATAAGTTAGGTCGGCCAAGACTAGAACATAATTCATAGAATCTCCAAACCAACAAACAATCCTCAAAGAAAACACCTTCCAAATCTAAGAACACATCAATTTCTCATCATACTACCATCATAGAGACTACCAACAAAACTGCATCATAAGAATGTTCACCTTAAGAAAATGTGGAGTCTCCCACACAGATATACCAAGCAAAGAACAACAATAAGATACAAAGTTGAAATTTTTCAGAGATAACTTTCTGCTCACAACCCAAAACATCTCAAGATCCAGGATATAGCTATCTAAATGAGTCGTGAAAACATGGTTAAGATATTAGAGTCATATATGTTCTTGCGGTGAATTCTGAACTCAAATACCAACACATTGATCCATCACAAAAGAGCACTACCAATAGAGAACAACTTCTGATAAACCAAGTAGACTTCCCATATAGTTATCACCATGTTGACATCAATGACAACATAGGAACAACTAGCACAAACCATCCACACTTCATGCTCATGTTGCAAGGTTCCATAAGCCCAACAATCTCCCCCTTTGGCATTGATGACAACATGCATGTCAAAAACATTTTTCAATATACTGCAACTAAATACCCCTTATCAAAACTGTTCTTCACAAAAAAAATGACCTCTGTCAGTCTCTCTCTCCCCCTTTGACATCAATGGAAAAGGATGGGGTTTGGTATGTATGCATATATGCATCAAAATGTAACCAGAAAGATATGAACACAAAATTGAATTAACTTGAAGAGGAAGAACCTTTGAGTCTCTTTAGGATGACCTTCCATAACGCTTTTCCTTCTTCCCATGAACCTTTTGCACTTATAAGAGTCTTGTGTAATAGCTCGATTTTAGTTAAGGAATCTATACCATCTGCTAAAGCATTGGAGCTAAGATTAATTTCTGGTAATTCACCAATACTGTCAAGAGCACTAGAAATAGAAATGTGACTAAGTTTAATCATGTCTCTGAGTGCCACAAATTTTTTAATGACTTATGTTCTTTGATCCTGTAGAGAAAAGAATTTATCATGAAGTTGCACAATGTAGGACCACCTCTGATTATCTCTATCTTCTATCAATCTATATGTATCTTCCTGAGTGCTCATTTGGGTCTCACCTTTCCTTATCTCATTTCTTATGCTCAATGTACTACCAGACCAATTTAGGAAAAAAGAAAGTAGTTTATGTGCCTCTTCTTCACAAACTTGTACACTCTCCAATTCCTTCATCGCTCGACTGCATTCATTTGCACATTTTTCCTTGATATCTTCTGAATTTCCTTCATCAGACCTGATTCCAACATCCACTTAAAGTCCTGAGATGTAGACCTTCAAAGAATCAATCATGCATCTGAGATTCTCCACAACAAAAATAGATGAATCAAAATTAGCACCAAGAATAACCTTCTACAATTCTTCCAAATCTCTTTGAATTTTTATTCTTTCATGCTCATGTTGAGCTCTCTCAAATTCACTTCCTTCTGTAATTTCTTGTTTAACAACACTCTTCTTTTTCTTCCTTATTTTGATTGCGCTACCGAAGATACCTTCTACATTGATATTCTTAGGGATTTCCAAAATAATTTTTTCATAATAATCAATTTTAGCCTTTGACACTTCATAATCTAACTCAAATATCCATACCAAACTTGATTCAACTGCTTCCATGTGACAGAAACCTATAAACACAAGAAAATTGATGCTTTCAGAGTACCTTTCAACAACACTTACTGAAATCCTAGACCTTTTGCTCATCCTCATCTGAAATGTTCCAAAGAATGTAGCAAGGGCAGTCTCTTGTGCATCTGAATTACCAAGATTTATCATGAAGTTCCAGATTTGATGGGCAATAGGCTTTGTATTTGAAAATTCTATCCTTCCTATTACTAGTATTTCTCTCAAAAAGTAAAAGAGTAAACATACAACCAAATTGCCATACTAAAAATTATTCTTCTTACTCTTCTTAATTTCCTTTAAATTATTCAAAAGATGTATATGAAGTAATTCACACAAGTCATAATCCATACCTCTTTTAACCATATCAACAACAATATGTATAGCTACAGTAGAAACTATGAGGTCATTGCTAGGTAAACAAACTTTGTGACCAATGACCATAGCAACATATCTGATAACCGAATCCACAATTGATCTCAAATCAATCTCTTTCCCTTCAAGATTCACACCAGTAACCTCAATTATCTCTTGCTCATTCATAGCCTTCCATTTAGGAACTGGTCTAGAGGAACACAAACCGGTTACATCTCTGATTGCTTCTCTGGTAATCAAATGTGCTTCATTAATCCACAAAGATTCATCATGAATTCTGCTCAGAACTATTCGAATATACTTCCTCGCAAATTCAAACAAAGGGACTTTCCTCCAAACATCCAACTTCTTCTCAACTAACACTTTGTAGGAATCATGGTTATTTTCCAATTCATTCATCCATAGAATTCTCAACGAGACTGACGACATTTCTTGTATCTTACTATAAATAAATGCATAGATATCCTCTGTGGGAAACAATCTCAGAGGGATGCGAGAGAATGCACCAACAAACTCTTCCAACATATTCTTCAAATATCTTCTCAAATTAACTTGCACTCTATCCGCACTATTCACAACATTTGAATTATCCATAGCAATAAAAATGAAAGACTATGCAAACAAGAATAGCTCTATAAATTTCAACAATAAATGTATAGATATCCTACTTCCAGAGCTCACTTCAAATCCACTTGATCTCTTCTTCAAACCTTGAAACTCTGAATTGCTTTCTAAACTTTCTTTGCATGCTTCTCCGAAAATACATATGCCTCTTGAATTATCTAAATTTATTTCTTTCAAATTCTAAATGATTTTGCAATAAATGCTTCAACTTGCAGGTAAATTACCTTGAAAATTGTGTACGCCTTCATTCTTCACACATGCGATTGAAAAATTCCTTAATTTCGTTACCACATTAAATATGATTTTGCCATGATGTGGCATAAGTATCGATGAGGTTTTTTTTAATTTTCTAATAATCGCTCCCTCTTAGCCACTGCTTGACTCAAAAATTGATGGGAATATCTACACCGAAGGTCGGTACAAGTAAAACCAATGATTCTTATTCAACTTGCTTTAATTCTCCTTCCTTTCTCCAAATCCTTTTCATCTCTTTTCTTGCTTCTTTTGGATCAATGATTTGATCATGCTTCTTCATCGGATAATTATTTCTTTTTCTTTTGCAGTTATTAACAGGATGTTCTGGATTGCTACACTTACAACAAATAGCATTCTTTCTTCCATTCTTTCTTTTATTCAACTTATTTTCACACATACTAGCTTTATATCCAACCTTCTTGCACTTAAAACATTTGCCAATGAATGATAATCATTCATTTTACTTTTACAGTCCTTTGCCTTATGACCAAACTTCTTGTAGGAATAACAAACACCATTGAAAGATAAGTATCTTTTAGCATTAGGTTGTTTGACGGGAGTTCTTTTGGAGTTGTATCTTAGATCCTTGATTCGTCCATCTTTGCATTGAGTCTTCTTACTAGTAGATTGCTTCACTTTAGAACTTTGACCTTCTTCAAACCCTAAGCCACTTTTATCCATTGCCGATCTCTGAGAAGTAATCAACTCATCAATAATTATCGAGCTTACCCTAAATTTGTCTTCAAAACTTCTTACCTTTTCTAGATCAAATCTTAGGATTCTTGCTTCTTCCTCAAGCTTTGTGCATTCATCCATCTTCCTTTGAATTTCAATTTCCTGACATTCTTTAGTTCTTTTCTTTTCATCCAATTGTTGCAGCAGGCTGGAGACAATTTCATTTGCCTTAACCAATAGATCACATGCTTCAACACTTTTACTTTACAGTTTTTCAATATACTCATTCGCTTCCATCAACTTGTCCTTCAAATCTTCTATTTCTTCTGAATATCCAACAGAGATCACTTTTTGAGGAAAAAATTCTTATACTCAAATTCCAATACCTTCCTCAAGCTGTTAGGCTTCTTCCGAGGAACCAAGCTCTGATACCAATTGTTGAACATCCAGAATACTGAGAGGGGGGGTGAATCAGTATTCCATAAAACCATAATAAAATCCATCTAACCATTATCACAATATTGACTAAATCAACAAAAGAGAACGTAGAAACAAATCAATGCAACCATACACATGAACACTAGGATTTTTACGTGGAAAACCCAAAAAGGAAAAACCACGATGAGGGTTAACTCACAATATATTATATTCATATAGAAGATATTATAGGGCTCACTGTCCTAAAAAAGGCTCACTTCTTGAGTACAAAATATGGCTAACAACTAAGATACAAATATTGTGGCTCACTACCAAAAGATTGAACTGATAGAATACACCTTCAATGTGCAGGGTTCAGTTCCAATGAAGCTCAGAATATGAAGTACTGCCTCACACAACAACCACTCAACTAATCTCCATTGATCCTCAACTGATAAGGTGTTTAGGCTTGAATCTTCTTTCACCTTTCTTCCACACTCACACACCCACTTCTCACTTGCTCACCCACTTCTTACTCTCTCTCTTCTACTCTTCAAAACATCTTATATATATACAAGTATATCTTATTCATCAATTAGGTCGACCTAATTAGATGAAAACAAAATAATCAAAACTCTCTTTCTTAGCACTATATACAATTTAAATATTTTATCCATGTACTGCATCATACCAAGTCGGCTAACATCTATAAAACATGTACCTAGCCTCCATAATGTATTGCATAAGTTAGGTCGGCCAAGACTAGAACATAATTCATAGAATCTCCAAACCAACAAACAATCCTCAAAGCAAACACCTTCTAGATCTCAGAACACATCAATTTCTCATCATACTACCATCATAGATACTACCAACAAAACTACAACATAAGAATGTTCACCTTAAGAAAATGTGGAGTCTCCCACACAGATATACCAAGCAAAGAACAACAGTAAGATACAAAGTTGAACTTTGTCAAAGATAACTTTCTGCTCACAACCCAAAACATCTCAAGATCTAGGATATAGATGTCTAAATGAGTCATGAAAACATGGTTAAGAGATTAGAGTCATATATGTTCTTGTGGTTAATTTCAGACTCAAATACCAACACACTGATCCATCACAAAAGAGCATTAATGGCAGAGAATAGCTTTTGGTAAACCAAGTAGACTTCCCATATATTTATCAACGTGTTGACATCAATGAAAACATAGGAACAACTAGCACAAACCATCCACACTTCATGCTCATGTTGCAAGGCTCCATAATCCCAACATCTAATGCTTGCATAATCTATTTGTGATAAATATATATATATTATTTGATGTGTCTAATGCTTGCATAATCTATTTATGATAAAAAAAAATAGGTGCAGTCTACGTGAATTTAGTCAATCTCAAGCTCACACTGTATGATACCAATAAAATGAAGTTATTATAAAAAGCAATGAGTGTGTTGTATGATAAACCAAATCTTGTTTAGTTGTGTGTATAGGTTGTCTTAATATTATCTATTTCTTGATTCCTTGTGATGAAAATAAAATATCGTTATCCCCCTACTAAGTGTGGTTGTGAAAGAAAACTATAAAGGAATAGAAATGTAATATCCCAATTTTAATTAATTTATGCTTGTAGACCAAAAGTCCATTTCCTATTTTTATAAGCTAAACGTGATGGAACCCAACATCATAGGTCTCAATATTCTAAGTGTGGAGGTTAAATTATTGTTTAAATTTCTAAGGAATGTGCTTATGTTGGAGTTTCAAAGTTTCCCTTCTTGGTATACCTTTTCACCCAACTCTATATTGTTTCCCTTATTCCTATTGAGATATTAGACTTCCCCATATACACATTCCTTTTTCATCTAAGTCTTCCTATTTCCTTAATCATCACCAAGATTTCAAAGTTCTCATTCTCGAAATCCTTTTCCTTCAACCTCTACTTTTCCTTTAAGGCCTTAATAATAATAATAAAAAGAAAACCCTTCCATGCAAAGAGTTTAGAAACTCTAAATTTTAACTATGAAGCTTTGCCAATTTAATGTTAAAAAGATTTATGGGATTTTTTCATGAAAATAGTTGGATAAGATAGACATCAATATCTTGACAAGCTCATCAAAATCACCCAAGGGGTTACCCATATTTTTAAGGAGTTTGAATCTTGATAGATATCATAATCAAGAAACATACTATCATCTTCACGAATTATATGCAACCAATTGAACCACAACGCTTCAATGAGATCCATAAATCTTATTAAAGGACCGTTAAAAAACCCAATTAAAAAAAAGGTTATAGGATTTACTTAAAAATGGAATATGGGCTCCTCACAATAATTGATTCTAAGATGTAGTTGGATAGCAACAATTCACCCATAAGTGAAAGGAAATCTTTTGTGAAAGTTGGTTTATATAAGCTTTCGAGGGACAGCCATCTCTTATTTATTTATTTGTCACACATGCGTTAAAGTCAAAGTTAGGTCATTACTCGTGTTCTGAGACTAGACCAAATCCAGGTGTCCGCCTAACATGCGAGAGAAGTCAGCCGTTCGAGTCACCAGGCGGCCATTCTTCCTTCCACTTGGTAAAATATATCTGCTAGACAACGTAGAGATTCCAAACACAATTCCAGAAACTCGAGTGCCCTGCAAGTCGTCTAATTTCAAAATAAAATTTATTTATTTATTTAACTAGTGTTGTCATTAGTAAGCGAGGATAATTGCGTTAACGGGACGAACCAGTCCTTGTCGTGCCACGTGGACGTCAATAAGATAGCCAATATTCCCATTTTTATCGTTTGGCCTGCAAACAGCAAGCAAAGTTTGATTCAATCACGTTGTTAATAAATTTGAACAAGGCCCAGGTCAGTCTCCGCTAGCCCGCTGGCCTAAACGGTATTTTATCGAAGGAGACCGGCTAGAGGCGGTAAATCATCTAGAAGGTACGAGACATACGTGGACGTTTCGTTCCAGTATTGCACAAGGAAGTCAAACGCATGCGGGGCCTTTAGTTGATAATCAACCCTAGTGTTGCCGATTATATTATTAGTTTTCTACCTGTTGAATCTCAACAACCGTATAACTAGGCCAGAGAATTTCATTGATTTACTAGCTGCAAACATTGGTAATGGAAATCCAATGCGATTGTTTCCTGTAGGCAGAATTCGAGAAATTGGGCGTAACAGCAATGGAGAGTAGAGGAATTACAGTGGGAAATATAGTTGCAGAGGGGAGGTTTTTCTTTACCAGGCGTCTGGATGAAAACGGCACCAATGACTTCAGTGGGCCGTACAACTTCAACACGCGCTTCAACCCCTCCATGGCGATTATAATCGTGGTGCTGCTCGGCGCGTTCTTTTTCATGGGGTTTTTCTCGATCTACATCCGTCGCTGCGCAGGGGAGGGCGGAAGCGGGGGGTCCAGACGGGCGGGGGGAGTGCGGCTGGGCGGAGGGGGAATAAATGCCGAGGGTTTACAGAGGGAGGCGACCCGTGGTCTGGACAAGGCCATCATTGAGAGCTTTCCGGTTTTTAGCTACAGTCTGGTAAAGGGGTTAAAAGCCCAAGCCAAAGGCTCCGAGTGCGCTGTCTGCCTCAGCGACTTCGAAGACGATGAAATGCTCCGCCTGCTTCCGAAATGCAGCCACGCATTTCATCCAGAGTGCATTGATATGTGGCTCTGCTCGCACACCACGTGTCCGGTCTGCAGGGTGGATCTTCTGCCAGCAGACGACTCCTCCAACCCCTCGGGACCAGAGTTCGAAACCGTGCAGCCGCAGGGGGAGCCCGAGGCCGAAGTCGCAATAGTTGTGGAACCGGCGACCGTTGTGACGCCACCGGAGGCTGGCGACGGGTTGGCGATCGAGGTGCCGAGCGACGGGGAAAAGGTCCGGCGATCGCATTCGACGGGGCACTCTTTGGTACGGGTCCGCAAGGAGCTGGAGCAACCGACGGAGTGGTACATCGCCACGCCCCGCGGATTAACCCCTGGTTTGTACCGTAGCTGCAGTTTCGTGGCCATGCATCACTCGCGCTCGCAGGGGGCTTCGTCAAGCTCAAAGGTGGACGCCGCCGCTTGCCTTAAAGGCGGCGGTTCTGTGCGCGATGCAGGGAGTAGTATGCAGGACCCGTGGACGAGGTCTGAGCGTTGGGGCGGAATCGCCAGTATGAATCCGGCCGCGATCTTGAGGTCTTTTTCTGAGCGGCCGGCGTCTCGGGTGCCCCGGCCGCCCGCGGTTCCTCAGCAGGATCGCAGGGCTTATTTGAAGAAGACGTTCAATTGGCTTACCGGGAGGGATAAAGACCGTGCTGATGGATCGGTTTCGTCCCGCCGTGGAGATCAGAGCGGCTCTAGCCGTGGTTATGCCTAAGGGTCTTTGAATCCGGGGGTTTTGTGATACAATTTGTTTAGAGAAAGTTGCATTTTATTAGGGTAACTACTGTGAGAGAAGCGATTTAGAAAGCAGAGAAATTTTGCAGCACAAATTGCTGTGGATTTAGCTATGCTTTCGTATGAGTCTGCGTTTGTTTTGTTTTTAATTGCTTTATACGGTAGTGTGCAGAGGTTGTACAAGCTGTACAGACAATAATTTGTATGAACAGATAACTGAATATATTTATAGCATTTTTATTGTTTTAGCTTTGAAATTCGATTGGTATTCAGGCCATTTTTCATATCGTCTTTCTTTCCAGAACTATTTTGGGGCTTTGTTTTTATTCGCCCTGTTATTGATTTTCAAATAACCATTAAAGCTACCTGTTGCTTTGTTCTTCTGCAATCTTGAATTTCTTGAATTTTTTTCTAAAAATGTTACAATTCGTTATTTGTAGATCGATATTTTCGCTGAAAGCGGACGACTGTGGTTGGCTGGTTGGGAATTGCATCGCAGGAAGCGTTCAAGCTCAGAGCTTAATGATTATATTGATGGTGGATTCTGAAATGTTAGATTGAATAATATATACACTTAAAGTTATCATGATTATATATTTTTTTTAAAATTTGTCACTTTACTTTAGTTATACATAATTTGAATTATGTAATTTGTATATATATATAAGTATTATATGTCTTTTGAAAAAAAAAGTGTCTATATTATCGAATATATGTTTGAAAAATTACATACAAAATTAAAAACAAAAGATATCATACATCTATTTCATGAAATTATGAATATCTCATGTCAACCATATTCTTGGAAAGAATTAAATTACTAGTCTATATTATTAAATATGGATCATGGAATATGATTGAGTTAAAATCAAAAGCTATCATACCTCTAGTATTAAATTACTATAGTCTATATTATTAAATATGGATCATGGAATATGATTGAGTTAAAATCAAAAGCTATCATACATCTATTTTATTAATTGTGAAAAATTCATGTCAATTATATTTTTTTTAAGTCATCAAATTTCCATAGTCTATATTATCGAATATGGATCACGCAATACGATTGAAAACTTTACATATAGAGTTAAAATAAAAAACTATCATACATATACTTCATGAATTGTGAAAAACTCATGTAAAGTGTTTTCTTTTAAAGACATTAAATTTCCACAATCTATATTATTGAATATAGCTCATAGAGTATGATTTGGAATTGAATATAGATCATGGAGTATAATTTGGAATGTAGATGAAAAAATGTTTCTACGTTTAAATCTAGAATCTTTCAAGGAATTCAACTATATTCTTGTTAACTTTGTTAGTTCTTTCAACTAAAAAGTGGAACAAATGGTCAATTTTTCATTCCCTTTTTATTTTTTTAGTGTACAAATTATTATTATTCTTGTAGGTGCACACAACATGCAACACTTATCAAATAAAAAAAACAATTTAAGAATTTGATTAATATGTTTTGTTCTCTTTTATTTATTTTTGATTCAATAATGACAAACAAGCAACACTATATGACATGTAAAGTAATGAAATGGAGAAATTTGTATAACCATATTACTTTTATGTTTATTTTTAAAAAATGACTTAATAGACAAATAATATAAGAAGAATTGTGTCACATCCAATAATCCTCACACATCCTCAAAGCAATCAAGCAACCAATGATGGTGAAACAATGAAACACTTTAGCTTGGAGCATTCAAATGAGTAACAAATAGAGATACATCATTCTAGGGAACTTGCTTCTTGTTTTTCAATCCTTTATCCATATTTTTGGGGTTTGGCCTAGATGAACATATAGCAAAAGGAATAAAGTAGACAAATACCAATGATGTGAATCATAGAGTAGAGGTATGCACTAAGTAGTATCAAATCCATGCACATATGATAGATCCATATATGTAAACATGAACCTAACTTGTGGACTTGACTCGAGATAGAACACATGTCAAGAACAAAGTTTGCTATGATACACATTAAGAGAGACATCTTTATAGGCCAAAAATAGTTAAATCTAGAATCTACATCAAAGAACATTTATTCTTTGATCATATAGCTATCTTGGGGGATTCATTTCTAAAACAATCTCTTATCACATGCATAGATATTACAATTTTTTAAATAGTCAAAATGTGACCAATATATTGCTTTAATATTAATGAGAAAATGAATAATTTAATTAATGTGATGTGTTGATAAACAATGAACCAAAATTAGAATAGTCTTATAATAACCAACCTTGGTTACTACCACTTTTTCTTTTGAATTTCATTACACCTTCAATATCCTCTTAGGCGACCAAACAACTTCTTTCATATTAGAAGAGTTGGTTTCATAACCTTACTCAAACATTGCAAACATTGCAAGGGTAATATCTCTACCCCACAATGTAACAAGAAAAATCCTTACACCAAGATCTAGACCTCAAGGGTTCATTTGAAATGGCCTTACCTACATATTTCTTTCTAGGAATCAAAGACACTATAGTTTGCATATTAAAAATAGAAAGAATTCATCCACACAGTTGGGATGAGATCTTCAACTTCAAACATTAATTAAGCTTATGCTTCTAATTTAATCCACATACAAGTATGATAGCCAATGCATTCTTATAATGTCCGCTCTTGTGGTTTTCTTGTGTGCTTTTTGATTCATATGATATATGTTGTATTGAGTGTTTCATCAATGTATTATACGATTCATGTGTTGTGAGCCATTGCATCAAACTTTTTGATGAGGTATGTTGTGTCATCAATGTGTTTTAATGGTGTATTCTAGATGCTTTTTTGGAGATGCTTGTATGACCATCGAGGTGTTTTTGATGAGGTTTTATTTTGGCAGTAATTTTTTTACTATGCATTATGGGGTGCATATGTTGTGCTCATGTATGTTAAATAATTTCAATGTTTTAACATTACGCATATGGTTAGTTATGCATCATCTTGTTCTTGGATCATGCTAGCTATAAATGATTTATATAGTAGATGTGATGATTTGTTATAATGTCAAGATTTATACCATATTGGTTGGATTATGTTATTTTGGTTATTATTATGTGGAGCAAGTAAACCTAATATTTGAATTGAGTTTGAATGAAATTTATAAATAATAGACCAATGGTTGGTACAAGGGTTTGACATGGATTTTTTTTAGCCATCTTACCCTACTTATTCCTTGTAAACCCCTATGTTAACCTAGATTTGAATAAGTGACTTCCATAATTTGTATGCTATGAAAACTCATAAAATGTGGTTGAGCCTTTGTGTGTGCTTAACTTATTTTTTGCATTACATTTAAATTTACTTCAAAATGCATGGTTACCATGGTTGCATAATATTTAATGCTTGTATGGAAATAGGTCTATTGTATTATTTTATTTTGATTAAAAAAGTTAAATGTATATAATTACTCTTTTGAAATAAGGTATTTGACTTAGTAAAATAATTGCTAGTTACAACATATTTTAATTTAATTGATTTAATTTGCTAACTATTGGAAATAGTATAAACTAGAATCAAATTAACATATAGTCTATTTAATCATTTAAAATTATTATTGAAATGTGGTGTTGGCAAAGTGTAATTGAAAAAAGAAAATAAAAAATAGAAAATAGAAAATAAATGAAAAAGGAAACATAGAAAATTTTCATCCATTTCATATATTTTTGGTATTTTCTTGCCCAAACCCTCTCTTCCCCTTCCTTGAAAAAATAATTTTGACATCTCTTATCCCCACTTCATATGGTTTTCTTCAATTCTCAAGTGATAATTTTTTGTACCATTCAATCATCTTGTTATTGGTAACACAATGCCACTCCCTACACCTCCATCCACTATTCTCATTATTTACTAGCTATCCCATCAACTTAATATTGTAAACACGATGCTATTTGGATTTTTCTTACAATTCCATCATTTGACATCTCTTAGCCCGTCCATTTCTTGCTATGGCATCTATTATTCCCACACCACATGGATTTCTTCAATTCTCAAGTGATAGATTTTCTTACCATTCCATCATCTTATTATTGGTAACACAATTCCACCCCCTTCACCTCCATCTACTCCTCTCATCATTTTGCATATCTTAGCCCATCCAATTCTTCCTATGCCATCTATTATCCTGAAACCAAATGGATTTCTTCAATTCTCAAGTGATAATTGTTCTTACCATTCCATCATCTTATTATTGGTAACACAATGTCACCCCCTTCACCTCCATACATTTATCTCATCATTTGGAATCCATCCCATCAATTTATTATTATTAACAAAATGCCTATATGGATTTTTCTTACAATTCCATCATATGGCATCTCGTATCCCATCTACTTCTTGTTATGGCATCTCTTTGTTCGCAAGTGATAAATTTTCTTATCATTCCAACATCTTATTATTGGTCACACAATGCCACCCCCCTGCACCCCTATCCACTCTCATCATTTAGAAGTTATACCAACAACTTATTATTGTTAACACAATGTTATATGGATTTTTCTTACAATTCCATCATTTGACATCTTTTATCCCATCTACTTCCTTGCTATGGCATCTCTTATCCCACACATGGATTGGTTCAATTCTCAAGTGATAAATTCTATATCTTTACATCATCTTATTATTTGTAACACAACACCACCCCCTCACCCCTATCCATTCCTCTCGCTATTTGGAAACCATCCCATCGACTTATTATTGTTAACACAATGCTATATTGATTTTGCTTATAATTCCATAATTTGACATCTCTTATCCCATCCACTTCCTTTCTATGGCATCTCTTATCCCACATCACATGGATTGCTTGAATTCTCAAGTGATAAATGTTCTACCATTCCATCATCTTATTATTGGATACACAATCCCACTCCCCTCACATTCCCTATCCACTCTTCTCACCCTTTGGCAGCCATCCCATCAAATAATTATTGTTAACAAATTGTTATATGGATTTTTCTTACAATTCCATCATTTGGAATCTCTTATTCCATCCTCTTCCTTGCTATGGCATCTCTTGTCCCCACATCACATGGATTGATTCAATTCTCAAGTGGCAAATTTTATATCATTCTATCATCTTACAATATGTAACACAATTCCACCCCCTCACCACTATCCACTCCTCTCATTATTTGGCAAGCACCCTAACAAATTATCATCGTTAACACAATGTTATATGGATTTTTCTTACAATTCCATCATTTGGCATCTCTTATTACATCCACTTTCTTTCTATGGAATCTCTTATACCCACATCACAAGGAATGTTTCAATTCTCAAGTGATAAATTCTCTACCATTGATTTAACACAATTCCATCCCTCTCACTCCTATCCTCCTCTCACACCATTTGGTAGCCATTCCATCAACTTATTATTGTTCACACATGGTTGTATGGATTTTGCTTACAATTCCATCATTTTGCATCACTTATCCCATCCACTTCATTCTATGGAATCTCTTATCCACACATTAAAAGAATTGTTTCAATCCCAAAGTGATAAAATTTCTATCATTGTTTCAACACAATTCCACCCCCCTCACCCTCATCGATTCCTCTAATCAGTTGGAAGTCATCCCACCAACATTTTATTGTTAACACAATGTTATGGATTTTGATTACAAGTACATTATTTGACATCTATTATCACATCCACTTCTTGCTATGGAATCTCTTATCTCCACATCACATGGATTGCTTCAATCCTCCTGTGATAAATTTTCTACCATTTCTTCAACACAATTCACTCCCCCTCACCCCCATCCACTCCTCTCATCATTTGGAGTCATCCCATCAACTTATTGTTTTTAACACAATTTTATATGGATTTTTCTTACAATTCCATCATTTGGCATCTCTTATCCCATCCACTTCTTGTTATGACATCTCTTATCCCCACATCATATGAATTGCTTCAATCCTCAAGTGATAAAAATTCTACCAATTATTCAACACAATGCCACCACACCTCACCCCCATCCACTCCTCTCATCATTAAGAATCTATCCCATCAACTTATTATTGTTATTATTATTATTATTCTTATAATTCCATCATTTGGAATCTCTTATCCTATCCACATCTTGCTATGGAATCTCTTATCCCCACATCACATGGATTGCTTCAATTCTCAAATGATAAATTTTCTACCATTATTTCAACACAACTCCATCGCCCTCACCCCCATCCACTCTTTCCATTTGAAAGATATTCCCAAACAACTTATTATTGTTAACACAATGCTATATAGATTTTTCTTACAATTTCATCATTTGGAATCTCTGATCCCATCCAATTTTTGCAATGGGATCTCTTCATTCTCAAGTGATACATTTTATACCATTCCATCATCTTATTATTAGTAATACAATGTAATTCCCTGCCCCCCACCACCATCCACTCCTCTCATCATTTGATATGCATCACATCAACTTATTATTGTTAACACAATAATATGGGTTTCACATACAATTCCATCATTTGGCATCTCTTATCCCATCCACTTCTTGCTATGGCATCTCTTATCCCCACTTCACATGGATTTCTTCAATTATCAAGTGATAAATTTTCTTACTATTCAATCATCTTATTATTGGTAACACAATGCCACTCCCTACACCTCCATCCACTCTTCTCATTATTTACTAGCTATCACATCAACTTAATATTGTAAATGCAATTCTATTTGGATTTTGCATACAATTCCATCATTTGGCATCTCTTAGCCCATCCATTTCTTGCTATTGCATTTATTACCCCCACACCACATGGATTTCTTCAATTTTCAAGTGATCAATTCTATTACCATCCCATCATATTATTATTGGTAACACAATGCCACCCCTTCACCTCCGTCCACTCCTCTCATTATTTTGCATATCTTAGCCCATTCACTTCTTGTTATAGCATCTATTATCCTGACACCACATGGAATGCTTCAATTCTCAAGTGATCAATTTTCTTACCATTCCATCATATTATTATTGGTAACAGAATGTTACCCCCTTCACCTTCATTCATTCCTCCCAACATTTGGAAGCCATCCCATCAAATTATTATTATTAACACAATGCCTATATGGATTTTTCTTACAATTTCATCATTTGGCATCTCTTATCCCATCTACTTCTTGCTATGGCATCTCTTAATTCTCAAGTGATAAATTTTCTTACCATTCCAACATCTTATTATTGGTCACACAATGCCACCCCCTACACCCTTGTCTGCTCTCATCATTTGGAAACCATCCCAATAACTTATTCTTGTTAACACAATGTTATATGGATTTTTCTTACAATTATGTCATTTGGCATCTCTTATCCCACTCACATGGATTGGTTCAATTCTCAAGTGATAAATTTTCTACCATTCCATCATCTTATTATTTGTAACATAATACCACCCCACTCAACCCTCTCCATTCCTATCACTATTTGGCAACCATACCATCAACTTATTATTGTTAAAATAATGCTATATGGAATTTTCTGATAATTCCATCATTTGGCATCTCTTATCCCATACACTTCCTTGTTATGGCATCTCTTATCCCATACACTTCCTTGTTATGGCATCTCTTATCCCACATCAAATGGATTGCTTCAATTCTCAAGAGATAAATTTTCTACCATTCCATCATCTTATTATTGGTAACACAATGCCACCCCCTCACCCCTATCCACTCTTCTCACCCTTTGGAATCCATCCCATCAAACTCTTATTGTTAAAAAAATGTTATATGGATTTTTCTTACAATTCCATCATTTGGAATCTCTTATCCCATCCAATTCTTCGTATGGCATCTTTTATCCCCACATCACATGGACTACTTCAATTCTCAAGTTATAAATTTTCCACCATTCCATCATCTTATTATTGGTAACACAATACCATCCCCTCACCCCTATCCACTCCTCTCACACCTTTTAGCAATCATCCCAATAACTTATTATTGTTCACACAATGTTATATGGATTTTTCTTACAATTCCATCATTTGGAATCTCTTATTCCATCCACTTCCTTACTATGGAATTATTTTCCTCACATCACATGGATTTCTTCAATTCTCAAGTGAAAAATTTTCTACTATTGCTTCAACACAATGCCACATGTCTCACCCCCATCCACTCATCTCACAATTTGGAAGCCATCCTATCAACTTATTATTGGTAACAAAATTTTGTATGGATTTTTCTTACAATTTCATCACTTGGAATCTCTAATTCCATCCACTTCTTGCAATGTCATCTCTTATCCCCAAATCACATGGATTGCTTCAATCCTCAAGTTGTAAATTTTCTACCATTGCTACAACACAATTTTATTTGGATTTTGCTTACAATTCCACCATTTGGCATCTCTTATCCCATCCAACTCTTGCTATGGAATATCTTATCTTCATATCACATGGACCATCCCATCAACTTATTATTGTTAGCACAATGCCAACTCCCAATCAACTCCTCTCACCATTTGGAAGATATCCCCCATCAACTTATTATTTTTTTGGTTAAAGGAGAAAAATAGGTTTTGAATGGACCCAAAAGCATTGACAAGCATGTTTTGATGGGGACCCAAAACCCACACAAAAATACCAAGCTGCAAAAGCATAGAACAAAGACAACCAGCAGCAACCCAGAAGCAGGTTATAAAATAAATAGCATGAATACACAAATCTGCACCGAATAGAGAAGGTTTTAACGGGATCCTCAAACCCAAAAAAACCAATTACAAGGGAACTTGCATCCAAGAACCACCTAAAATGGCTAGGTAACCATTAGCCTATAATATCCAGACTACAACACTACACTTATTAGCACCAACCAGCAGCACACTTCCTGAAACGTCCAGGTAACCATTAGCCTGAATTAGCGAGACTGCAACACAACACTTCTCAGCACAAACCAACAAAAACCAAACTCCCCACCTCAATAGGAGAGTTAGGAAACAAATTAAAACACTAAAGAGCCATAGCAACCACACAACACTAGTCAATCAAAAACACCAACCCGACCTCCACCTCAATAGGAAGGGGCTCCCCTCTATAGGAGAGGATGAAATGACTCCATAAACCACAGAAAATAGAACTTCCCACTAGATCCACAACACACCTCTCCACCTCAAAAGAAGGGGGCTCCACCTCCAAAGGAGTAGTCTCCACCTCCAAAGAAGACCATAGTGAAAAAACCAAAGGGGAGCAGCTACACCCATAGTAAATAATACCATAGCATCCTTTGGAAAGTTATTAAACTAGAGCAAAGAAGAAAAAGTAGAGCCCACCTCAACCAACAGCCACGAAGGAAGATACATCTGAGCCAAAAGCCAAAACATTTGAAGGAGAAAAATAGTCAAAATAAGAACACCTCCATCCTAAAAAATGAACTTTAGGACCTAAAAGGGGGAGAGTATAGAGCTCAACAAAAGAGACTAGCAATCCAAGAGAAACCCACTCAGCTGAACCATGGTATCAGCCACATCCACCAACCACAATTGTCATCCAAGAAACAAATCCAGTGAAAAATGAGGTGGGTTGAGTAACACTCCACCAAGGCCACCCCAAGAACCCAACACCAAAAGAAACACTCCCCACAGGAGCTAAAAAGAGAAACATCATTGCTATGAAGCAAAACCTAGAGAAGAGCAACCACACTACCCAACAAAACAACAAGCACTAAAAAATATCCAAAGGTACTAGAAAGAAGTAGGGCAAGGCGAGGAAAGCCCCCCAACAGAGAGAGTGGGTACTATGAAGAGCAACTTCCAACCCTACATGCCATTCAAGGTCTACAAACATTCCAAAAACTAACCACAAAACACTCCACCAGAGGCAAACCAAAGACCTCCACTAGAGAACACAAAGAACAAGGGCAGGCAAAAGGAAGCACCAGAACAAAAGAAAGCAAAGTGATCCTAAAAAGGTAAGAGGAAACCTTGCATGGAAGAAACAGAGTGAAGGCCAAACCAAAAAGCACAACCACAACTCTAACACGTCGGTTAGAGTACAAAGTAACCCATAACCCTGAGCCACATCTTGTAAAGAACTAAATCCTCACAAGACACATTCACTCCCAACACACCACAACAAGAAATGTAGAGGGGGAAGAAACTGTGACCCCACCTATACACCAAAGACAACAACCATCACCAAAGAGAACCAAACCGCAAACAACCTCCACGTAGGCCCCAACCAACAACAACGAAAATAGCCTCAACCCAGCCACCAACACCCAAACCATAGGCAACAGTAGCCCAACCCCCATCACACAAATCTCAACTAGTTGTAGCCCAGCTACCAATGCCTAAACCTTAACATCATCTTCATTGTTAGGATCTGAGCCATCCTCACCATCTGCATCAAAGGATTTCAAACTCCCAGAATGGCTCTTATTCCCGCCTCCTATTCTTGGCATTGTTGTCACTATCAACTTATTATTGGTAACACAATGCTATATTATGGTTTTTCCTTACAATTCCATCATTTGGCATCTCTTATCCCCACATCACATGGATTGCTTCAATTCTTAAGTGATAAGTTTTCTACAATTACTTGAATAGAATGCACCCCATCACCGCCATCCACTCCTTTCACCATTTGGAAGCCATCTTGAATCAACTTATCATTGTTAACACAATTCTATATGGATTTTATTTACAATTCCATCTTTTGGAATCTCTTAGCCCATCCACTTCTTGCTATGGGATATCTTCATTCTCAACTGATAAATTATCTTATTATTCCATCATCTTATTATTAGTAACACATTGCCACCCCTCACCACTATCCACTCCTCTCATCATTTGACAACCATCCCATCAACTTATTGTTGTTAATACAGTGCTATGGGTTTTTTCTTACAATTCCATCATTTAGTATCTCTTATAACCACTTCACATGAATTGCTTCAATTCTCAAGTGATAAATTTTCTTACCATTCAATCATCTTATCATTGGTAACACAATGCCACCCCCGACACCTCATTCACTCCTCTCATCATTTGGTAGCTATCCCATTAACCTAATATTGTTAACTTAATGTTGTATGTATTTTGCTTACAATTCTATCATTTGACATCTCTTAGCCCATCCACTTCTTGCTATGGCATCTTTTATCCCCACACCACATGGATTTCTTCAATTCTTAAGTGAAATTTTCTTACCATTCAATCATCTTATTATTGGGAACACAATGCCACACACTGCACCTTCATCCACTCCTCTTGTCATTTGGTAGCTATCCCATCAACTTAATATTGTTAACTTAATGCTATATGGATTTTTCTTACAATTCCATCATTGGCATCTCTTAGCTCATCCACTTCTTTCTATGGCATCTATTATCCCTACACCACATGGATTGCTTCAATTCTCAAGTGATATTTTTTTTACATCTTATAATTGGTAATACAAGGTCACACCCCCTTCACCTCTATCCACTTGTCTCATCATTTGGCATCTCTCAGCCCATTCACTTCTTGCTATGGCATCTATTATCCCCACACCACATGGATTGCTTCAATTTTCAAGTGATAAATTTTCTTACCATTCCATCATCACATTGTTGGTAACACAATGTGACCCCCTTCACCTCCATCCACTCCTCTCATCATTTGGAAGCCATCCCATCAACTTATTATAGTTAACACAATGCCTATATGGATTTTGCTTACAATTCCATCCTTTCGCATCTCTTGTCCCATCTACTTGTTATGGCATCTCATAATTCTCAAGTGATAAATTTTCTTACCATTCCATCATCTTATTATTGGTAACATAATGCCATCCCTACACCCCTATCCACTCTTATTATTTGACAGACATCCCTACAACTTATTATTGTTAACACAATGCTATATGGATTTTTCTTTCAATTCCATCATTTGACATCTCCTATCCCATCCACTTCCTTGCTATGACATCTCTTATCCCACTTCACATGGATTGCTTCAATTGTCAAGTGATAATTTTTCTACCATTTCTTTATCTTATTATTGGTAACACAATGCCACCCACCCCACCCCTAAACCATTCCTCTCCGATTTGGCAACCATACCGTCAACTTATTATTGTTAACACATTGCTACATGGATTTTTCTTATAATTTCATCATTTGGCATCTCTTATCCCATCCACTTCTTCCTATGACATATTATCCCCACATCACATGGGTTGCTTGAATTCTGAAGTGATAAATTTTCTACCATTCCATCAACTCATTAATGGTAACACAATGCCACCCTCTCACCCATATCCACTCCTCTCACACTATTTGGCATCCATCCCATCAACTTAATATTGTTAACACAATATTATATGGATTTTTCTTATAATTCCATCATTTGGCATCTCTTATCCCATCCATTTCTTCCTATGAAATCTATTATCCACACATCATATGGCTTCAATTTTGAAGTAATAAATTTTCTACCATTCCATCAACTTATTATTGGTAACACGATGCCAGCCCCCTCACCCATATCCACTCCTCTCACACCATTTGACAACCATCCCATTAACTTATTATTGTTCACACAATGCTATATGGATTTTTCTTACAATTCCATCATTTGGAATATCTTATCCCATCCACTTCCTTGCTATGGCATCTCTTATCCCACATCACATTGACTACATGAATTCTGAAGTGATAAATTTTCTACTATTCCATCAACTTGTTATTGATTGTTATTGATAACACAATGCCACCCCCATCACCCCTATCCACTCCCCTTGCACCATCGGTAGTCATCCCATCAACTTATTATTGTTAACACAATGCTATATGGATTTTAATTATAATTCCATCACTTGGCATTCCTTATCCCGTCCACCTATTCCTTTGGCATCTATTATTGACACATCACATGAACTGCTTCAATTTTAAAGTGATAAATGTTGTACCATTCCATCAACTTATTATCGGTAACACAATGTCATCCCCCTCACCCCTATCCACTCCTCTCACACCATTTGGCAACCATCCCATCAACTTATTATTGTTCACACAATGCTATGTGGATTTTGATTACAATTTCATCACTTGGCATCTCTTATATCATCCACTTCTTTACTATGGCATCTCTTATCCCACATCACATGGACTACTTGAATTTTGAAGTGATAAATTTTCTACCATTCCATCAACTTATTATCGGTAACACAATGCCACCCCTATCAACTCTTCTCACACCATTTGGCATCCATTCCCATCAACTTATTATTATTAACACAATGCTATATGGAATTTTCTTATAATCCCATCATTTGGCATCTCTTATCCCATCCACTTATTCTTGTGACATCTATTATCCACACATCACTTGGACTACTTCAATTTTGAAGTAATAAAATTTCTACCATTCCATCAACTTATTATTGGAAACACAATGTCACCCCCCTCACCCCTATCCACTCCTCCAACACCATTTGGAAGAAATGCCATCAACTTATTATTGTTCACACAATGCTACATGGATTTTTCTTACAACTCCATCATTTGGCATCTCTTATCCCATCCAATTCCTTGCTATGGTGTCTCTTATCCCACATCACATGGACTACTTAAATTCTGAAGTGATAAATTTTCTACCATTCCATCAACTTATTATCGGTAACACAATGCCACCCCCAATCACCCCTATCAACTCCTCTCACACCATTTGGAAACCATCTCATCAACTTATTATTGTTAACACAATACTATATGGATTTTTCTTATAATTCCATCATTTGGAATATCTTATCCCATCCCCTTCTTCCTACGGCATCTATTATCCACACATCACATGGACTACTTCAATTTTGAAGTGATAAATGTTTTGTCATTCCATCAACTTATTATTGGTAACACAATGCCACCCCCATCACCTCTATACACTCCTCTCACACCATTTAACAACCATCCAATCAACTTATTATTATTAACATTTGGCATATCTTATCCCCTCACCCCTATTCACTCCTCTCATACCATTTGACAACCATCCAATCAACTTATTATTGTTCACATAGTGCTATATGGATTTTTCTTACAATTCTGTCATTTGGCATCTCTTATCACATCCACTTCCTTGCTATGGCATCTCTTATCCCACATCACATGGATTGCTTCAATTCTCAAGTGATGAATTTTCTACCATTCCATTAACTTATTAATGGTAACACAATGCCACCCCCATCACCTATATCCACTCCTCTCACACCATTTGGTAGTCATCCCATCAACTTGTTATTGTCAATATTTGGCATCTCTTATCCCCTCACCCCAAACCACTCCTCTCACAAAATTTGGAAAGCATCCCATCAACTTATTATTGTTGACACAATGCTATATGGATTTTGATTGCAATTCCATCATTTGGCCTCTATTATCCCATCCACTTCCTTGCTATGGCATCTCTTATCCCACATCACATGGATTGCCTCAATTCTCAAGTGATAAATTTTCTACCATTCCATCAACTTATTATTGGTAACACAACGCCACCCGCATCACCCCTATCCATTCCTCTCACACCATTTGGCAACCATCCCATAAACTTATTATTGTTCGCACAGTGCTATATGGATTTTACTTACAATTCCATCATTTGGCATCTCTTATCCCATCCACTTCCTTGCTATGGAATCTCTTATCCTACATCACATGGATTGCTTCAATTCTCAAGTGAGAAATTTTCTACCATTCCATCATCTTTATTATTGGTAACACAATGCCACCCCCCTCACCCCTATCCACTCCTCTCACCATTTTGACAGCCATCCCATCCTTATTATTGTTCACATAATGCTATATGGATTTTGCTTACAATTCCATCATTTTGCATCTCTTGTCCCATCCACTTCCTTACTATGGCATCTCTTACCCACATCACATGAATTGCTTCAATTTATGACATATTTTTACCCACATCACATGGATTTCTTCAATTCTCAAGTGATAAAATTTCTACCATTTCATCATCTTTATTATTGGTAACACAATGCGACCCCCCTCACCCTTATCCACTCCTCTCACCATTTTGCAGCCATCCCATCAACTTATTATTCTTAAAACAATGCTATATATGGATTTTGCTTACAATTCCATCATTTGGCATCTCTTATCCCATCCACTTCCTTGCTATGGCATCTCTTCCCCACATCACATGGATTGCTTCGATTCTCAAGTGATATATTTTCTACCATTCCGTCATTTTGGTTATTGTGGTAACACTATGCCACCCCCTCGCCCCTATCCACTCCTCTCACCATTTGGCAGCCATCCCATCAACTTATTATTGTTGACATAATGCTATATGGATTTTGCTTACAATTCCATCATTTGGCATCTCTTATCACATCCACTTCCTTGCTATGGCATCTCTAACCCACATCACATGGATTGCTTCAATTCTCAAGTGATAAATTTTTTGCAATGCCACCCCCTCGCCCCTATCCACTCCTCTCATCGTTTGGCAACCGTCCCATCAACTTATTATTGTTCACATAATGCTATATGGATTTTTCTTAAGTTTCCATCATTTGGCATCTCTTATCCTATCCACTTCCTTGTTATGGCATCTGTTATCCCAACATCACATGGATTACTTCAATTCTTAGTGATAATAAGTAACACAATGCCACCCTCTTGCCCCTATCCACTCCTCTCACCATTTGGCATCCATCCCATCAACTTATTATTGTTCACACAATGCTATATGGATTTTTCTTACAATTCCATCATTTGGCATCTTTTATCCCATCTACTTCCTTGCTATGACATCTTTTATCTCCACATCGCATGGATTACTTTAATTCTTAGTGATAAATTTTCTACCATTCCATCATATCTTTATTATTGGTAACACAATGCCACCCCCTTTCCCCTATCCACTCCTCTCACCATTTGACAACCATCCCATCAACTTATTATTGTTCACTTAATGGTATATGGATTTTTCTTACAATTTTCCATCATTTGGCATCCATCTCATTCCATCATACTTTATTATTGGTAACACAATGCCACGCCCTTGCCCCTATCCACTCCTCTCACCATTTGACAGCCATCCCATCAACTTATTATTGTTCACTTGATGGTATATGGATTTTTCTTACAATTTTCCATCATTTGGCATCCATCTCATTAACTTATTATTGCTCACTTAATGGTATATGGATTTTTCTTACAATTTTCCATCATTTGGCATCTTTTATCCCACATTACATGGATTACTTCAATTCTTAGTGATAAATTTTCTACCATTCCTTCATCTTTATTATTGTTCACATAACGTTATATGGAATTTTCTTACAATTCCATCATTTGGCATCTCTTATCCCATCCACTTCCTTGCTATGGCATCTCTTACCCACATCAATTGAATTGCTTCAATTCTCAAGTGATAAATTTTCTCCCATTCCATCAACACAATGCCATCGCCCTCGCCCCTGTCCACTCATCTCACCATTTGTCAACCATCCCATCAATTTGGCATCTCTTACCCACATCAATTGAATTGCTTCAATTCTCAAGTAATAAATTTCTACCATTCCATCATCGTAACACAATGGCCACTCCCCCTCACCCCTGTCCACTCATCTCATCATTTGGCATCTCTCACCCCTATCCACTTCAATTCTCAAGTGATAAATTTTCTTCCATTCCATCATCTTTATTATTGGTAACACAATGCTGCCCCCCTCACCCCTATCCACTCTCACCATTTGGCAGCCATTCATCAACTTATTGTTAAAACAATGCTATATATATGGATTTTGTTTACAATTCCATCATTTGGCACCTCTTCTTATGCCCACATCACATGGACCATCCCAACAACTTATTATTGTTAACACAATGCCATCCCCCTCACCCCATCCACTTCTTGCTATGGCATCTCTCATCCTCTTATCCCCACATCACATGAACCATCCCATCAACTTATTATTGTTAACACAATGCCTAACACATTGCCACCCCCCCTCACCCCATCCACTTCTTGCTATGGCATCTCTCATCCTCTTATCCCCACATCACATGGACCATCCCAACAACTTATTATTGTTAACACATTGCCACCCCCCCTCACCCCATCCACTTCTTGCTATGGCATCTCTCATCCTCTTATCCCCACATCACATGGACCATCCCAACAACTTATTATTGTTAACACAATGCCACCCCCCCCTCACCCCATCCACTCCTCTCATCATTTGGAAGCCATCCCATCAACTTATTATTGTTAACACCTCTTATCCCCACATCACATGGACCATCCCATCAACTTATCATTGTTAACACAATGCCACCGCCCTCACCCCATCCACTCCTCTCATCAACTTATTACTGTTAGCAACCACCCATCCTCTCATCCTCTTATCCCCACAATATGGATTACTTAGAATTCCATCATTTGGTATTGTTATGGAATGGATTGGTTCAATTTCCACCAATCTGTTTCTAACTAGCATCACAAATTAAAGGTTCAAAATCTTGACAGAGTTAAATCCAGAAACATTGTAAGCTGTACTATGAGTATGAACTGTGGAAATATCATGACTGTTTATATGGACCTCTTATCCCCACATCACATGGACCATCCCCTCAACTATCATTCTTAACACAATGCCCAACACAATGCCACCCACCTCACCCCATCCACTCCTCTCATCAACTTATTACTGTTAGCACAATGCAACCACCCATCCTCTCATCCTCTTATCCCCACAATACGGATTACTTAGAATTCCATCATTTGGTATTGTTATGGAATGGATTGGTTCAATTTCCACCAATCTGTTTCAAACTAGCATCACAAATTAAAGGTTCAAAATCTTGACACAGTTAAATCCAGAAACATTGTAAACTGTACTATGAGTATGAACTGTGGAAATATCACGACTGTTTACACATCATTCCAACTTCTCATCAAATCTTACTGTCTTGAAAGATGTCACACAGCACAACTTCAGTAAAAGAACGTGTCTTTTAAGTAATATTAATGTATGGTGTATGGCAATTCATAATACAGGAAAGGGAGAGGCAGAAGGTATTGAAGATTCCATGAGTATGAACTGTGGAAATATCATGACTGTTTACACATCATTCCAACTTCTCATCAAATCTTACTGTCTTGAAAGATGTCACACAGCATAACTTCAGTAAAAGAACATGTCGTTTAAGTAATGTTAATGTATGACAATTCATAATACAGGAAAGGGAGAGGCAGAAGGTATTGAAGATTCCAGTATATCTTCGAACAATTCATAAATTGTAAGCTGTGCTACGAGTATGAACTGTGGAAATATCATGACTGTTACACATCATTCCAACTTCTCATCAAATCTTACTGTCTTGAAAGATGTCACACAGCACAACTTCAGTAAAAGAACATGTCTTTTAAGTAATGTTGGCGTATGACAATTCATAATACAGGAAAGGGAGAGGCAGAAGGTATTGAAGATTCCAGTACATCTTATGAGAATTCATAAATTGTAAGCTGTACTATGAGTATGAACTGTGGAAATATCATGCCTGTTACACATCATTCCAACTTCTCATCAAATCTTACTGTCTTGAAAGATGTCACACAGCACAACTTCAGTAAAAGAACATGACTGTTACACATTATTCCAACTTCTATGAGTATGACAATTCATAATACAGGAAAGGGAGAGGCAGAAGGTATTGAAGATTCCAGTACATCTACAATTACATTACTACATCTCAACTCTAAAGCTATTTACAGTAGAAGCAACAAAGAACGAATGAGGGAAAAATGTATCTTAGGTTATTTATTGGTTAAAGAGATCATATACATGTTCAGTGTTTCTTCAAAAATCATCAAATCTTACTACTGTTTTGAAAGAAATCACACAGTGCGACTTCAGCAAAAGAACATGTCTTTTAAGTGATGTTAATTTATGACAATTCATAATAACTCAGGACCCTTCATGCCAACTCTGAAGCAGAAAGTATAGAAGATTCCAGTACATCTTCAATTACTATAGTGTTTCTCTACTCTGAAGCTATTTACAATGGTGGCAACAAAGAATAACGAATGAGAAAAAAATGTATCTTAGGTTATTGTTGGTTAACAGAGATCATATAACCATCTTCAGTATTTCTTCAAAAATAAGTCATCTCGAGTTAAACTTCAGTATTTCTTCAAAAATCTAAGCAGGTAGCTTGGCAGGACTTAAAAGGGCCACAGAGTCGAACTGAGGTGCGGAGTACTTCTTGTGAACCACTTTCAGTTTGTTATCTGCTGAATTCTGTTGAAATGTAACCATCAGTCTTGCACATTCCCTGTGCAAAGCAAAAAGCATCCTTTAGCCAAATTTGGACGATCCCAATTATACAGAATTTCCATGTTGTAACAAATCTATTAATTGCAACTTGAAATCGAATTATTTTCTATCTTCCTTAAACAAATGGAAAGAAGCAGTGAAGTCGCTCACATGAGGTCTGCTTCAGAATAACCTGTATGGCGCTTAAGTAGATCATTCCAGATTGGATCCTTTTTTAAAGTGCACCGAGCAGTGTAGACAGCCCCAGCAGAAAGCAATGATGGGGTGAACTTGATGGTCACATATTGGAGCAAACTCAGTTCAATTAGAAAGAATACCAGATTTTCCATCTGAGCAGTAAAACAAAGATGATTATTAGAATGGGCACAGAATGTCGTCTAATATAACAGAACAAATTTGGAATCTTGTTTTAAAAAGATATACTAGGCCTCGCCTCTTTGTCAGAATCTGCTGCTTTCAGAAACCGAACAATGAATACATATGGAGTTGGGACTGTGAGATGGAATTTAAGTTTGTTGAGCATGGTCTTTTCCATACTGACAATTTGTAGTTTTGTATAAGCCCGGTCTGAAATGCAGACAAAGTCATTGATCTGCAAATCAACAAGACAAAGAAAGGTAAGCATCACTAGTCCATTTAATTCAATACATGATAAAATAAAGGCATTCTCTCGAAGCCAGACAATACCTCTGGAGCCCAAATTTCCTCATACTTAGAAGCTAAAAGCATAGCAGTAACACCAACTAACTGCAAATTCCTCCTTGAAACAGGCTCAATGGAAAGGTATCTATCAACCAGGTTTGTGGTGAGATACAACGTCTCTGGCATCAACTCAAACTTATAATGTACCTGCAAATCCAGAAACCAACCATTTAAAAAAAGCTTGAAACATGACACTAATATATAATAAGTTACAATACACAAGATGCTCGTCCCAACAGAAGCTCTTACCTCAATCAGCCAGTCAATCAGAATTGCTCTCATCTTGTCGTTAATTTCCAATTGAGAAGGCATGTAATCCGGCACACAGCTCATTCCCTGCACAGTGTTAAAAGATGGATCTATAATTATCCATCCATAATCAATTCAAGCATTTACTTTTTGGTTTGAAAGAAGAGATCAGACAAAATACCTCAATTTTACGATAGAACTTGTAGATATCCTCCACATATTCAACAACCGCCAACTGATTATCAAGATCTCCTATATCTATACTAGGCAAGAGGTCCTCTGCCTCAGCCATTTCAGCATCAAACCCACCACAAAAAGCCTGAAAGACACTTCACTGGTAAGAATCTTCAATCCTATGGAATTACCCAGGCAAATAAAGATAAAATGTAGTATACGAAATAAAATATGTGTTCTTACTTCACTTCTGGCTGAAAGAGTCGCAGTTAGTGTTTGGGGTTTCACTTTTCTGGTTGCAGCTTGGCCACTGCGGTTGCGAATTCCTTTTACCCTGGGTACTGGTTCAATAATAGTAACTTCCTCCTCATCTGTATCATCCTTGACTTCTACAATTGCTGGGGGAATTTCTTTAGGCTTGCTGTTCCTCTTTTGTTTGTTTACAGCCCCTGCTTGCTGCAAAATAATGGGAAGGAAATGTAAAAACCGATGCACAGAGCCGATACCACACTATGATAGACAAAGCTAGCAGTTGCAGATAACCTTATCCATGCCAGGCATCCCGTTGCTTTCAGTAACCTTTTCATTGGCAAGTAATTGAGCTCCAAAACTCCTGAGAATACCAAAAATTATAATCACAAAATGCTTGTGAATAATCAAAGAAAGGAGGTCGTTTTGTAAAGCTATATATGTGAACAAACCTTGTTACTGGCCGAGTCACGTGAAGAACAGGTTTCCTGTGAAACAGAAAATACCAACATATCTTGAATTTAGAAAAAAGAGTTCATTCCAATCCAATTCTTATGATGACCACCAATACAGAAAAGACAAAGACGCACCCATTGATTCCTTCCTTGGTGACATTGCATCTGCCATTGATTTCTCCCACAATATTACCAATATCTCCCAGAGCCCTCCTATTATTAGGGACTCCTGCATCTAAACTTGCTTTTTGTTATAATTTTGAAAAACTATTACAAAAATAGACAAGATAGTGTTTTAAGTAACAATTCATGGTAATAGAAACTAAAAGATCCAGGTACCTCTTCCTTGTACTTGTTTAGAAGCCATCTTGCTCAACCACGCTTGCTGCAAAATATCAGAAAATATTTATCTTGTAAGCACTATCACCATTTTCTCATGTGTTGGAAAAAACTGTTATACGGGCTATTTGCCTTGCTGACTTTTAAATAAATTGTTTTGCTCACCAGTAAGCTATGCTTCCAGTAACCCAATATGGGAAAGCTCTAAAGCCTGGTCAATATTATTGATTATATTGCGGTGCCCCAGAGCCGCAGAAGCGGACAGCAGCTCTGGCATAAACTGCAAAAATTTCAAAACCGTTTTTTAGGTGAAAAAGCAATTTACTCTCAGCAAGCGGATCCCTCTGACAAATATTGACATAAACACAGTAAAATAATCCTTCCAAATAACAACTTAATACCATTGTAAATACCAACTTTTCATGAAACATTTGATGACCTTAGAAAATATAGTAATCTAAAACACTGTTACCCAAGGGATTTAGGAATCTGAACGATTTAAAGCTTTGAAAAGCTGAATATATAATAGCTGAAATTTAATATACAATTCAGGATCCGATCTAGAAAATCAACACATGCTCAGATGTCGAGATTGATTATAGGCTTAGGATTTCATGCATGGAAAAAAACACCACTGAAAAACAGAAACCACTAATTCTTTGACCTCTCTCAGGGATTGAATCATTAAGAGGTTTTATGTCCTTTTAAGAACGTGATTTCCAGTCAAAAAGCGAAAAACTGCAAAAACATAATTTCTAGATATGGCCCAAAACATAATGTCACATATAAATCAAAATCTAACTGCCCACATAATAGAACCCTGAGACATTACCTAAAATTATGAACCCTGAGAACCCTAATTATCTCTCAGGGTCTTAGACATTCATATTTTACTGTGGTGCTTTCAAGTACATAATTTGAATTTTGTGGTTTCCAGAAAATAAAAACCATTTTGACCTAATCTAGAACCCAGTGCCTACAATACTACTGACGAATGAAGATAAAAAGAACTACAAAGCCAGAAAATCTCAGAAGTAACCTAAACCAAACCATAAACAATCAGAGCATCTTAAAAACGCCGTTGTCATATCTCAGGATCCCAGTCAAGGATTAACTCCATTCATGTAGAGGATTTTAGGTCTCTGCTCAAGGGAGGTAAAAAACCCTCATATTCAAATGCCTAGTATCTGTAAACTGTAGAAGCAGCCAATAACAGAACAGAAGTAATCCTAGCATCCCAAAATCCTTGAAACCTTCTCACTATGTCTCAGGGCTCTAGGCATCAGTCAGTGAAGAAAAGTTGCTCGCTCACAATGCCCAGAAGTGGCCACAAACAGAACGCCCTGGACAAATTTAAACCTACTATTTAGACACACCATTGCACCCAAGAATCATGTAAAAACGCTTCTCGATCTTCAGATACGAAAATGCTTTAATGCAAAGATGATTTCAGGGCATTGAAAAACTCAAAACCCTCATACCCAAATCCTCAACGGCTATGTAGTATAACAAAGATATCCTCCAGGGAACATTAATTTTTGCACTTCAACTCAGACAATAAAAAATAAAACCCTTCTATTCAAAATCCTTGCAATAATCTTCCTAACGATCAGATTCAAATGGTTTCATTGTTCAAACCGTGTACCATGATACATGTATTTCCTGCAACTTAGAAATGATTTTCAAGCACATCAAATCAGTTCAACAAAAGGAAAACAGTCAAAATAAAAAGAAAAAGAAAAAGCTTAACGTGTTCGAATCCATGGGGTTTCAGGTTTTTCAAATACATCATCTGATTAATAGTATCCAGGGCTTTCCAAGTATGTCATCGAGGCCCAAAGATACAAAATCTACACGTTCAAATCCTTGAATATTATAACTGAAACATGGAAATTACCTTAAAATCGGGTTCTGATTGACCTCAGACTAGACGAAGAGAAACCCTACAGGCCAAAAAATGAGTGGGTGCCTGAGCAAAAGACAGAGATGAAAAGCAATCTGGCTTTGGGTGCTCCGTTGATTGATCAATGTGCAATAAAAAAGCTTGGATCTATGTATTCATATGGTGCAATGGCAGAGATTAATGAGTAGGAGCAACCGATGAAATTCAATGGGGACGAACCCATTTTGAATTCCAAAACACAACGGTCAAATCTTTCGCCTTCCCATCTTCTTCTAATCCAACGGCTCTCCGCTCTGCTTTCTTAACGGCTCTCTACCACGCTGGATATGCCACGTCAACTTCGTGTGTTTATCTTGCCACGGAGCACCGTGGCAACTAATGCATAATCTTTAAAAAAAAAAAAGTTTGTTTTTAATCTCTTTTCCAAGGAGTTAAGGCTTTCGTGGATTAATATTTTATGGGTTTGTGGAATCTTTTTATATTTTTTATTTTCAACGGTAACAATGAGCATTGCCGCGTAATACGGGCCCTACAAACACCTTGTGTGGGTTGCGTTTATGACTATGGTTAGCTTGTAGGGTAGAGGTAGGTTTTCTGAGGGTCACTAACTTTAGGGTTTTTTTATCTTTAGTGTAAGAGAGGGAAACCCCTTGCTGGGTTAGATGTTGTTTAGCCTAGAGGGTTTAGGTAAAACATTGTTGAAAAGAGGTTAAAGGGAATTTTCTTTTCATTAGCAAAATATAAAGACTTTTATGTATGTATTAATTGGGTTTGATGTTAAAATATATGATTTTCTATCTCAAATTTGTATATATGGATAACAAATTTAATGAAGTAAATTTGAGAAATTTTGGATTAAAATATAATAAGATGAACAAGAAAAGTGTTTTACTTTTATTGATATTTAAGAAAAAAATTGAATTATTGACATGTTAGTGGTGAATTTGGTAGTCATTTGAAAATTGTTGCTTGCTCTTAACATGCACCATTTTAGGACCTTTCTTCAATTATTTAATTAGTTAGTTTGTAAGGGAGAGGGATTGATGGTGGTGAGAACTATGTTGTGCGAGGGGTTGATGTCAACAAGGTCCACATTGACCTTCTTTTTTTTTTTGCAAACCCAAGACAGTCCCTACTTGGCACCCTGTTAAAAATCCAACCGAGAAAAATTGTGCGCATTTTTCAAGGTTTTCGACCGCTTTTGAAAATCCACATTTTTTTAGCTCAAAAGTGGTGTTGTCTAATGGTGGACACTTGCTCCTTGTTTCGTGGTTTCCCACGACACCAGTATTGGCAAACTTAACTCCCATTTACTACGCATTAACTACCCAACATTCCTTCGTCATCCATCTTTTTTGTTAGAGTAAAAGGTTGTTTCTACTTAATTATTTAATTAAGTCGCCTTTTATTCCTCTTAAGATAAACTTAGTTTGCATTTAATAATTATTTTAATTATTCAATGCATTCCTTTAGGGTTTCTCGATCTCCTTTTATAAGGATTGATCTCATTGTATATTATTATTCTATTATGCATATTTTTTCTTAAGGATTTTTAGAGCACCTCCTTTGTGCTACAATATTTCCTCTTGATGTGATAGGTTATTTGTTTGCAGGTGTTCATTGGGTTTTGTGGGTTGTTCTTTATCAACTCCAACATGGTATCAAAGCTTCAGATTTGTCGCTTCTTGTTCGTTGTTTGAGGAATCTTGTCCTAAAAGTGACATTTTTGTGCATTTTGAGTCAATTTGGACCTCACCATTACGTTTGGAATGCTCGATTCAATCAAGATTGACCTTTGTTTCATCAAATTTGGCTTCACGACGTCAGATTTGCGAGGGTTTGAGTTTTTTGAGAGGTTCCTGATCTAGAGCGTACCTGCAATTTTGGAGTGTTTTGAGCCAAAAAGGACCTCACCATCGCGTTCATAGCGCTCCAAAACCCCAAAATTGACTATCAAATCGTCGAAATCGGATACAGTTACTTTGGGAGGCAATTTTTTTTCATTTCTAGGTTGTACGACCTAGCACAACAAGCAATCTGAGGAACAAAAATTAAAAATACAGTGGTAATGGTTGCCGTTGTCAGTTAAACGCTAGCGGTTAATGCTAGTGGCTAGCCTAACTGCTAGGCTTTACCCTCAAACCTTTTGGAGCAATTTTGGTATTTTGGCCATAACTTTTGCATACGAACTCAAATTTTCAAAAACGAATAGGTATTGGAAAAATGGTTTCGAACTCTATCCAATGACGTAGGTTTGATTTTCTGGTTTTACTATTTTGATGCCTTTTTCAGTCAAAGTCTGAAGATAGTTTTTGCACTCTAGGGGCATAACTTTTGCATCCGGACTCCGTTTTGTGCAAACGAATAGGCGTTGGAAAGGTGTTTCAATGCTCTTTCCAAATATGTAGTTGGTTTGATCATAAAATTTGCCAAGTATATTTTATTCAGATTTGTGTTTTTTTACACTTTGCTTGATTACTTGGACGTTCTGGCACCTACATGGGATTTGTTTGCATTGGATGAGTTATGTTGATCTGATTTATCATTGTTGAGAGTTTCAGTATCTGATTTTTTTATTTGAGTATCATGGGTTTTTCTACTCACCCTTATGTGATCAAGCTAGATAAGGACAACTATGAGTCTTGGCGTCATGGCATCCTGACACATCTCAGGTGGCTTGGTATTTTGCCTCATTTGTATGGACTCATACCTACACCAGATACATCAAGGAGTTTATCAACATGGGTTATTATTCGAGATCATATTATAGGGGTTATTGGTTGTAGTATTGATTTTGACACTTTGTGTGCTTTATCTGGCATTTTTTGTTCTCGCATACCTTGGCAACATCTTTGGGAGATTTTTGGAGACTGTAATATCCCTCAATTCTTAGAGGATACCAGTGCAGATTGTCTCATCCCTCTTGCAGATGTAGATTTCATACCCTATGATAATCGTACTCTAAAGGAAATTGAGTATATCACAAGTCTTGCATGTGTTGATGGTTCAAAGACTTGTATTCATGTTCCCACTCTTCAGATTGAGACTTCATCAAAATCTCCTATTGTTCTTGTTTCAGTGCAGCAAGGCATCATTCATCTTCCAGACATAGCTACTTTGGACGCTTATGTTGTAGACATAGCTTTCTTGTTTGTGGAGTCCTATATTGCATATTTGGAGGATTATTTTGAGGACATTCATCTCCTCTTTGTTGACAGCCACATCATCATTGTTGGCCCATCATGCTCATCTTCTTTGGAGCATGTGCTTCATCAATCTTCATAGGTTTCAGGATTGGCATTTTCTCTTTCCGACTTGAGGACGCATGAGCAGTTTTTAGAGACACCTACCATTTGGATTTGGATTCCAGATTCACCCATGTTTTTGGATTGGCTTCACATTTCATCAATTGGCCTATTTCTTCCTAAGGGGAGAAATGTTGTTTGTAGGTAGTGGATCATATTTTGTCTTCACATGTTTTCCAGTGATACAGGAGCTATTTCTTTGTGGGGGGGATTCATATCCTCTTTTTCTCTCTCCTATAGGGGGAACATATTTTGTACTTGTGTGATAGAAGCAGTTCTTGGGCGGTCATGTTGAGTCCTTCTATCTCTCTTCTTCTTTCACTCTTGTATTTCTATCTCTTTTTGGAGAGGAGTTTTTCCCACTTGTTTTCTCCTTTTCTCCACTTTATAGAGATTTGATTGTGATTGGGCACCTCATCAGGCCGAGTTGTCGAGACCCAAGTTTTATTTCTAGCTTGTAGTTGCTTTTCTTTCATGCACTTTGTTTGTAGCTACTCCCTAAGTTCATCATAAGGGGGGGTGTTAGTGTAAAAGGTTGTTTTACTTAATTATTTAATTAAGTCACCTTTTATTCCTCCTAAGATAAACTTAGTTTGCATTTTGCATGCATTTAATAATTATTCTAATTATTAAATGCATTCCTTTAGGGATTTTCGATCTCCTTTTATAAGGATTGATCTCATTGTATATTATTATTCTATTATGCATATTTTTGCTTAAGGATTTTTAGAGCACCTCCTTTGTGCTACAATATTTCCTCTTGATGTGACAATTTATTTGCTTGCAGGTGTTCATTGGGTTTTGTGGGTTGTTCTTTATCAACTCCAACATTTTTCTCATTCACTTCGAGATGCATTTTATTTGGTAGGTTTTTCTTTTGCTTCATGGCTATGCCACTCATTTTTGACGTATGCACTTTAAGTTGTTCATTGCAGGACTAGTGGTGGTTCGCTTCAAGTCCAGTGGTGGTGAGGCTATGGACAAGTGGTGGTGATGCATATTTCACAGTTTATGTGTTTTTCAACACCTCCATTGGCAAAAGGATAACTATTTAACTTTTGTCATCACAGGTGAGGTTGTGTTCCAACCTCACAATGACAATATATATCCATTACATGATTTTTTTTTGAATTTTGTTGCATATTTTTTCTATAAGTAGCTTGTGACTAGCCGACCAAAAGAAATATGCATAGTTATACTGACAATGTTTGATTTTATGATATGCTCAACTCTTCAAGGTTTCTTGCAGCTATATTATGGTCGGTTGTGTGTGTGCATAAATATATACATACATACATATATATGTGTGTGTATAATACACACAGCTGTCAAGAAATATATATTGCAATAATAGTGCACCTGTATTATGGTTGACTATGTGTATATGTACATATATATGTGGGTGAAGCCACAATAGTGGTTTACAATTTTATGAAGGAAAACTCACAAAAAATGAGCCCATGGCAAAAAAAATGGTTTTAGGGGTTCAAATGAACCTACAGGTTCGAGCGAACCCATAATGGGTTCGCCCGATCCTACTTAAATGTTTGCCCCCCATTTCTCGTCCAAATAACCAAAGGAAATGAAAATTAAAAGGTGGTCGAGCGAATCCCCCTTATCCCTCATTCTCCCCCTCAGACACAAAAAACATCTAAATTTTTGCACTTTGAAGCTCGGGTTGAAGATGAAAATGGTGAAGACTTTACAAACCCAACTAGAATCAGGTATTCCTCGAAATGAGTTATACAATGAATATCATTTTGATATGTTTTGGTTTTATTATGTATTTGTTTTTTTAGTTTTATTAAATATAGGTTTTTCACCAAAAATGAAGTTCTTTGTTTTGCACATGTGGAAAAATAGCAAATTATCAAAAAAAAATTGAAAAATATGAGTGCACCAAATATTGAAGTCCTTGATCCAACAAAAAAAAAAAAGAATTTCAATATATACAAAAAAAGTTACATGTTATATGGATGGTCGCGCTATGTCTGAATTGTAATTGGTTTGACTTTGAGACTTGATTAAAGAAAAAATATTGAATAAAAAACTATCTAACCAAGTGGAAGCACTAAATATCAAAGTTACAAATCTAATTTCGAAAGAATTAGAATTTTATCCTTCATGGAAAAAAAGTTATGCATTATACGGTGTGCTTCACTTTTTTAAAATGTTGTTTTATGAAGAAAAAAACCATTTTTCATGGGAGATGGAAAAAAAAATGCAATCTGATTCTAAAAAAATTGAAAAAAATATTTTTAGAATTTGCAAACAAAATGTAACGAGACTCTACTTTTCATCATCTTCAAATTCCTCACGGTTTAGCTGCTATAGTTGCCTGAATGTGAAGATACAATTAAAAATAATAAGTTTAGTGTCCAATTTGACCAAAAATTATAAACCACTATTGTGGGATCACCCATATATATGTACATATATAATGTATATATGTGTATATGTTATGGCTGACTATGTGTATATGTACACATATATATGTGTGTGTGTGTGTGTAGTAATGTATATACACATATATATTATATATACATATATACACATATATAGTAATATATGTATATACACATACATATATATGTATATATACACATACACACAGTCAACCATAATATATTATTGTCTTTTCATTTCTATACCTCTGCAATTTAGATAAGTATATTGATAGTATTTGAGGTTATGATAATCTTCACTATTAAAGGTTTCTTGCAACTATATTATGGTTGACTGTGTGTATATATATACATACATACATACATACATACATACATACATATATATATATGTGTGTGTGTGTGTGTGTGTGTGTATTTCACACAATCAGTCAAATAATACGAAAAGCATATTGCAATATGTATAAATAATGTATGCAACTCTTCCTGTTAAGGGTATCATGCACCTATCGTTTGGTCGACTGTGTGTATATATATACATACTATTTAGAGGTTTCATAAGGTGGACTCTTAGGGGTTTCATGCACCTATGGTTTGGTCGACTGTGTCCTCCGCTACCATGAACCCCTCGTACAACATTACCTGCTCCCCCATTGTCCTCTCTTCCCTTTCCATACTACTTTCACCTCTGCCGGTATGGTCAAATTTTTGTTATCAATTTACATGCATTTATAAGATTTTCATCCTAATTTCGTAATCATTTTAGTTATCTAAATTTACATAACATATTAATATTACAAATAAATAGGTGTGTACGTATGCATGGCATACATACATACATATTTATTTGTACATACACATGTATGTATGTATGTCATGCATACCAGGGAAAACTTTAACAAACCCCCCCCTCGACGCAGGTGTAAAATCCTGACGAATCCGGTATACTTCCCGATGAAATATATTAATTTTATTGGCGATTTTTTCGTTTTACGGGGAAAAAAAATAATCCCATTGGCGAATCTTTTATAATCCTTGGAAGTTCCTGGAAACTCTTGGCGAATTGCAATTTTTTTTAATCAAATAAAATATTTTTCATTGGTGATTAAAACCGTTTTTCAAACCATAATTTTTTTTCCATTGGCGACTACAACCTCTTTTCAAAGCAAAAAATATATTTTCATTGGCAAATTAAAAAGAATCTCAAAATAGTAAAAAAATCTAGTGGCAAAATAAACCGATATGCCAACGAAAAAATCATAGTGGTCGTTCGATGGACGACTGTAGTTGCATTTCGGAAGTAAATCTCTGAAGCACTAGACTTGCGATTTGAAACCTCAGGAATAACACTATAACCGTTAGATGCGGACATGTGGCGAGATCAAGGCTCATTGCTCATCACTCATTCGATCTTTTCAATGCCTCGACATTGTACATTTCATTTAATTAAAATTCTAATTCTTTTTGAAGAAAGTGTGGTTGTCGTATTGCTAGTGCAGGCAATGGCGATGATTAATGCCATATGAGATATGAACATCTGAAGCAATTTCTTGAACAACTCATAACTTTAATGAAACAAGATTTGTAATGATTTCATATCGTTTGAACTTTGAGTGATTTTGACAACTTGTCAGCTTGAGGTACAGTTCAAGTTGGCATGTAGCCAGACGTCAATCAAATTAAACATTTTAATTATACAAGTTGGCAGTAGCATTGGTGGCCCATAAATAGGGATAGTGATTCGATGAATAGTAGATAGTGCCATAACGGTTTTTATTTTCTAGGGTTAATAAGGACTCATGAAGAAGATGATGCAGTATTGGGGATATTGTAAATTCTCCTACCTATAGTTATGTAGTTACAGAGTAATCAGTAAAAGTCGAATTTCCTTCAAGTTCAGAATGGGTGGAATTGGAAAGAAGTTGATTTCCAGTCAACCTGACTTCTCAGACGGGTTTTGAACCAGGATGAGGAGCTCTGATGGAGGTAAGTGTTATATCGGTGCATGGAAACTGCGTGCAAAAGATGGGAGCAGCTTTGCTTCTCCTCTTGTATTCTAACAACTCCCATTTCCCCAGCATGGCTCTGGTTCTCAAAGGGGATAAGTACATTTTGTATCTTCATGACTCCCATTTCCCCAAGACTGATTAGAACCCCCTTTCCCCAGCATGGTTGGAAAAACCACTAACAGAAGCTTGGAAACCTAAATTTATTTTCAGAGCCACATTTGTAACGTAATGTTGTCACCAACAGAAGTTTGGAATCATGCATTTATTTTTAGAGTTACATTTGTAGTAAGTTTTCAGCAGCAGAAGCTTGGAAATTGGAATCAATTTGTAATCCATTGTAACGAGCAACAACTTGGAATAAATTATTAAATTTTTTCTATGTAAAGTACTAAAGTGACACACTGACATATGTTATTTATACAAAACAAGAGCTACAGTGCTACTCGTCTGTAAAAAGATATGTAATAATGCGACATTGAAATTCAATTGCAATAAAATAAATGGTTGTGTTGTGTTATTCTTGATTCCTTGAATCTTTGTTATTCATTTACGCTTAAGAGTAAAGAGTTGTTTTCTAAGTTCAAAACTTTTGTGTTTTTTAATAATTTAATATATTCAAATCATTTATTTTTCTTTTGAGAAATTAAGTAATATACTTTATGCAATATGCACTTGATAATTCATGGTTATATCAGGCCATCAGGGAAATTCAATCATTCGTTCCACCAATGTTTATGTGTTACAACGATGTGCTTACTTTTCTTGACTCTATTGGTATATCGAGGAGCGCAGCTTATGAGTTGTGAGTCTTTGCCTTCGGGCCATCGACAGGGCTGTGATGGGGGTTCCACTGATAACGCATTGTTAGGTTGATGCCTTTGGTATTGACTTTGAAACACATGTGTCATGTTAATTTTTTTAAGTTAATATCATAAATTACTCAAGTTTCAACCGTTGGATGAACATTTGATGTATGGTTGTAGTTACATTCCGTAATGAAATGAACAAAGTGATGGGCTTCCCAACTTAAACCTCTGGAATCACCCTATAACTGTTAGATTTAGAAAGATCAATGATTAAGATTAAGAATTTGCAACTTTTAGACCTAAGACATGTCATTCACTTTAATGTTCCAATTTTGAGGAACAAAGCATTTAAAGAAATTTATATTGCTAAGTGTCAATTGTTAAGTGATTAATGTTTATTTTTAAACTTTAAAGTTAATATCATAAATTACTCAAGTTTCAACCGTTGGATGAACATTTGATATATGGTTGTAGTTGCATTTCATAATGAAATGCACAAAGAGATGGGCTTCCCAACTTAAACCTCTAGAATCACCCTATAACTGTTAGATTTAGAAAGATCAACGGTTAAGATTAAGAATTTACAACTTGTAGACCTAAGACGTGTCATTCACTTTAATGTTCCAATTTCAAGAAACAATCAAAAAAAAAAATTAAAGCACTTTGTACTGCTAAGTGTCATTGTCAACTATCAAGTGATTAATGTTTATTTTTAAAGTTAATATCATAAATTACTCCAAGTTTCAACCGTTGGATGAACATTTGATGTATAGTTGTAGTTGCATTCTGTAATGATATGCACATAACAATGGGCTTCCCAACTTAAACCTCTGGAATCACCCTATAACCGTTAGATTTAGAAAGATCAATAGTTAAGAATTTGCAACTTGTAGACCTCAGATGTGTCATTCACTTTAATGTTCCAATTTTTAGAAACAAAGCATTTAAAGCACTTTGTACTGCTAAGTGTCAATTGTCAAGTGATTAATGTTTATTTTTAAACTTTAAAGTTAATATCATAAATTACTCAAGTTTCAACCATTGGATGAACATTTGATGTATGGTTGTAGTTGCATTCCGAAATTAAATGCACAGAGTGATGGACTTCCCAACTTAAACCTCTGGAATCACCCTATAACTGTTAGATTTAGAAAGATCAACGGTTAAGAATTTTCAACTTGTAGTCTTGTAGACCTAACTCCTAAGACGTGTCATTCACTTTAACGTTCCAGTTACAAGAAAAAAAAACATTTAAAACACTTTGCACTTTGAAATTGTACAGTGATTTTTAAAGTCTTCAATTTTCAGATTGCTCATTGCAGTGCACCACCCTATTTTGGATTCCACAGTTTCACTTCCAACAACGCCATTCCAGTTTTCAAGAGTTGAGACTCACAATCTGGGTAAGTGAAAGAATTCTTGTGGCTACGTTTCATCGTTTGACATTTCTTAAAATCTTATTTTATCAAAGTTTGAAGTTTGGGTTTAGACTTTAGAGACTCAAGAATACATTAAAATTAAGGAGGACTAATAGGTATTACTTATTAGGGAATTCAAATTTCACAACTTCACATTTGTATAAGCATGTCTACCACCAGTACCACTAGAGCAATGTCCGATAAAAAAATAGATTATGCAGAATTGCTTAAAATCCCAGGTTTCACTGATGGGTACCATGATATTTATGATCCTGAAATCTATGGTAGGCGTACCTCAAAACTTAGATTTTCATCTCAGAATAAGGCTACAAAGCAAATGCAAGTTGATAGTATCAGTGCACCATGGGTAACTGGATTAGGGCGCATGATATTACATGAAGTTTTCCCTTGCCCAAAATTTATCATGCTCTGTGCTGAAAATTATGATGATAATAAAAGAGCAATTGTTAATAAAGATAACCAAGAATAATTGTTATCCATTAATGCAGAAGAACTTGGAAAAGTGTTGGGGTTTACAACCGAAGAATTTGGAAATCACCACATTGACCTAGAAAAGCTTGCTAGTGATTATGAAGCAATGGAAGAAAGGCTAAAAAATGATTTCTTAAATAAAATAGTTAAGGATAGAAACAAATTGAAAGGTGATCATAAGCCTCCTTATAATTTGGATATTTTTAAACCATGGGTTCAGGATACTATTTCCATGCTATCATTTTACCTCGATTTGGATAGCAATTTGGAAGTGGGTGCAAGCCTCCTTGAAATGGTATATAATATCCATTATGCTCATGAACATGTCAAATATAATTATACTTAGCACATTGTAGAATCCATGCATAAACAATTTTTAATGATTAAAGCAGGTTCCACGAATAAATTTAGGTTCACAACCTACTTGTGCTATCTTTTTCTATTCAAATTTAGAGGAATGTTTCAGACAAACAAGCTTCAGATTCACCCTTATAGTAATGCAGAGGAAAATAAAATGGCTCTAGTATATGAATGGACCACTGAGATAAGGATGCATGATTCTCAAAGGAACTACAGTCATTTTGTAGACTTCTTTTTGGCTCCATTGCATCAAGTAATTATAAATACTCCAATGCCCAGATTGCCTATGTCATGTAGAAATTGCATGCAACTAGGAAAAAAAATACAATTGGCTAATTGGTACTTAATGGAAGAATATATTGTGCTAAGATTTTATGGATCAGGAGTACAGTCATACAAACTTCCAATACATGCGACAGAAAGGGTTTTTGCATTGGAATATGTAAGGCAGGTGCAAAGTGTTGATGAACTACACTCTCTCAGTCAGCAAAATAAGACCTTATTTCCTTCTTTACCTTTTTCATGTGGAGGGTTCACATTCGAGAGAAAAGTATTTAGTGTGGCACATAATCTTTTAAAAAAAATTGAATTTGATGATATATGTCACTAGCAGTATGATCCATGTGACATAATTAAATCAATGATTGTGGCCAATAGGAATGTTGCAAATAGAATTCAACATCAAAGTAAACCCTTGCTTGAAAACTTGAGAAACAAGGATTCTTGGGATGAGGTCAAAATAGCAATAGAGAAAAGTGTTGCTGAGAATGGTATTTCTTTTGAACACTTGTTAGTAGAAATTATGGCATTGCACCAAAAGACAATTAGGACAAACAACAATTTTTATGAAAAAAGTGATAAACCATCTAGTAGAGTAAAAATTCTAGGTTCTCTAGAGAAGGAATTTATAGATAAAAATTGGTCACGATAAAAAATTACTACCTTGTGGTCTATGAGGAAGGACGTAAGTGATCCAAGAGCTCTTGTAGAGTATGGAGCTAATGAAGAAGATAAAAAATTTAGCAAATTGTGGAATACAGAGCATCCTGATCAACGTGGAAGCAAAGGAAGTGATGAATCTAATGATGATATTCATAGGGAAGAAGAAGAACAAAGCCATGCCAATTACAAACCTGGTTTAAGTGAGGCTGCAAAAGAAGAATATGCTTCAACATATACTTCAGGAGCAGCCATACTTGAAAAAATTGGTTATGAAGGTGGTCCTTTGGGGTCCAAAGGACAAGGCCCTTGGACAATAACAGGTGTTGAGCATACAAAAACAAGTGATAAATCTGGCCTTGGGCATGGAGGTGAAAAAGTAGACCAAGGGCATACAAGTCAAACTCAATTTGTTAGAGCTTATAATCCTCATCCTTATGGTTAGATACAATCACAACTAGGACATGCCCTTGGTGGACAGCTTAGTGCAACTGGGAGTGCCATTGGTGGTGATGGTATGGGTAGTAGTACTAGTAGTGGTCAACATTTGCTCCAATGACAAATTACACACAATACTAAGAGGAAAACAATAAAAGATACCACAAAAACACCAGGTGATCAAGGCAATCAAAAGAGGAAAAGGATTTTGACAAGTCCAAGTCACACTATCAGTGGATCCACTAGTACCACAAAGGAGTTAATTCCAGACACTCCCCCAATTCCAGTTAGTGTGGGTGCGACATCATTAGCAATTGCAAGTACTCCTATTCCTTCGCCATTCAAGCATTACATTATTCCTGCCTCCCCAGGTTATGATTTCATTGAAGAGTTTAAAAAGAAATCATACTTGAATAAAAAAGAAAAGAAGCAATTGATGGAGAGTGCGTCTATTGTAATTTCAGATCCTGCAACAACCATGGTATTACCCACATTTGACACAAATAAAGAAATCATGGAGTACACATTTGTTGTTCCCACAATTCAAAACAAACCAACAAATCAGATGGATCGATCTAAATACTAGGTAACCAATTTTCAATTGGATTTTTCTGGCCTGAAAAATACTAACAAAATTAATGTATCAAAGAAGAACAATGAATTGGTGTAAACATCATTGTTAAAGCAATATAGAGAGAAGAAAAGGTTGCAAACCCAAATAGAAAAGTTGCACGTAGACCTAGCAAGTGAGAAAGCAAAGAGGAAAGCAACAGATAACAAGAGAAATGAATTAGAAAAAAGAATAATAAAATCTGCCTCTACATCAACAAGAAAAGAGGATAAATCAAATGAGAGAGAAGTGAATGACCTGAAGCGAAGGCTAGATGAGAGCAACAAGAAATATGATGAGGAAAAATCCACTTCAAAAAAATTAAGACTAAGCATTGTGAATGGAAATGCACAGTGGGAACAGAAATTGGAGAAATAAAGAAAAACAAATGATAGATTGGAGACAGAGCTGACGGAAGCAAAAGAAGAAATTAAGTCTTCTCAAAATAAGTTATCTGCATTTTGTAGAGATACAGTGAGGCATATGAAACAAAATATATGGGATGAAATAATGTAGAGGTTTGATCATTTGTGTGACATGTTTGAACTGATTGATTCTATCAGACAACATTATAAGAAGCTCAACAAATATTTAGTGGACAATAAAAAGGTGTTGGAATTAGAGAAATCTGCAGATCAAGTTCTACAAATAATCTACAAAGCTAATGACAATGATCTAAAATCAAAAGGGATTACTAATCAGATTGAAACCTCAATGAAGTTGTCATCTATCATTGAAAAGTGTTCAAGAATGTGTGGAAAAAAGCAATATTTGCATTTGGTTGCAGACAAGATGAAGGTGGTGGATGAAAAGGTATGGAACTTCATAGAGCTTGGCTTTCTAAAGGCTTTTGACACAAATGAGCGATTCATTGGAAAGGATGGTTTCAAAAAGAAGATGGAAGGTGCAAGGAAGATTGATTTGGACCAGTTTCCTTAGAACCTAGATGTGAACTATTTGGATTCCATCAGAACACTGATAACCTTGAATACAAAATTGACTGAAGAATTCAAGACAGGTTCCATTTCCAATTACAATCATGAAATGTTAACAAAACTTCAATTCAAACAACATCAGTTAGAGAAAATGGAAATTCCACCACCTGAAGAGTGGAAGTTGCTAGAAAAGTTGATACAATAACTTGATTTATTATTTTCAATCTTTGATAATGAGTTTCGAAGTTCCAACTCAGCTTTGTGTAGACTTGTCTTTGGGCATTGGCAAGATTTTGCATTGTCAATGCCAATATGTACTCCTTTATGTGAAATTCAATTAAAAAGCTCAAATTCAGACTTTAGTAATGTGATGATGTTCAATTATCTAGATTTTATATTATTTATTTTATCATTTGAACTAGTGATGAACTATTAGCTCATTATATTTACTTCTTGGTAGAGCTTCCATTTCCAAGTTATGGATGTTGAACTGTTAGCTCATTATATTTACTTCTTTGTAGAGCTTCTAAGTTATGGATGTTGACTGTTAGCTTATGTTATATTTTGACTAAAAATCTTGATCAATATCCACCAACTTACACCTCACCCACATCCCACATACTGCAAAAATACACTACATTTGATTTTATGATTAGCACAAATTGCAGAGATTTGTGTGATAAGATCCATTTTGTGGCCCACATTACTACTTATCACTATATAATAAGGGAAATCATACCAGTCTCCCCAATTATGATTCACTTTATTTCTTTGGTAATTTTCCTTTGGTCTTAGAAATCTTTATACTTCTGGGGATAGGTTATAATTGCACGGATACCCTAGCAACTTCATCAATGGTTTTACAAAATATTCTTCAAAATAAAGGTAATGAGACCTACCAAATCGGTTGTCCCACAATGAAGTCCACATTTTTATAGGTTTAAAATATCCATTTTCATCTGTATCTTTTATCCTTAATTCTTCACTCCATACCCCTCTAGCTTGTCCCTTGTACAATAGAAAATGCATAAGCAAAGAATAATGTTCAAAATTAATATTATCACTATTATTTTTAATCTTTTCAAGCCCTCGATGTAGGGTGTTGGCCAAGTAGCTAGCATAATCAAATGGCATGACATCCTTGCTTTGTATGTTTGCAACTAAGACCATTGGGGCAATCGACATGAGAGGTAGAACCTCTACTACCAAAACCTGACCAGCTGAATAATAGGTGTATTGGAAATACTCTTCGAACAAATATTCATGGACAGGAGGGTTTCCACTACTAGAGAACCTCCTGAGTTGGCCTCCATCCTTAGGCCTATGCAAAGGTAATTTCCATCTATTATAGTTGTTATTCATTTGTCGATACTCTGTCAAGAGATCTTTGATCGTGAATGATAAATTCAGTGAACACTCTAACTGAAATACATTAGAAATGAGATCCCTAGAAATAAAAAGCATGTCACCCCCGCCATGTGACTAAATAGTTATTTTCTTGGGGTCATATCTGGTAGCAAGAGCTTTAATTAGCTTTGTGTTCACAAACACATTGGGCACCACAAGTCTTCCCAAGTTCAACCTCCATGGATTGCAGATTGGTTGAAACCTAAATTATTTTTTGTAATGGTACATGAAGAGGTTGTACCCTCGTTACGGTGTCCAAATATCCCTTAAGCCCTTTTGTTTGTCCCATAATCAATCCATGGAAGGATTCATTTGAGCACTCCTCTTGGGTCTCAGCCCCGACCCAGGACATTGATCTATTAGGTCTTCATTTAGGAATCTCTTAGGCTTTTCAGTTTTATGTTTTTTAGGTTTGGGTTTGTTTGTACTCTCTTCCATTATTTAAATCTTAAGCTTTTGAGTAAAATAGCTTCTCAGTTGGGTCTGAAAGTGAAGTACTTCATGAGTCTCATCGAGTCGCCTCCACAGTCCACCAGTCTTTGTTGCGTCAGAACTCCAAGTTTTTTCCTTTCTGCTTCTGCGCTAAGCGAAATCTTCCAGGATTTTGTAACAACTATGCGATCAACTTGTGATATAATCCACTTCAATTCTGGTTCATAAATGCACCGCAGCACGGTTGCACGATGCCCTGGGATGTCACATCAGTCTTTCACCGATAGCCACCATCTCCATCAATGGACACCTATCCTTTGTTTTATCGGTGGGATGCCCCGATGCACCATAGTTCCCCCAATATACTTTATGCATTCGATAATTCATGGTTACTTTTGTTGACAACTTGAATCTATCAGTATATTGGGAGAGCACCTTAGGAGTTATAAGTCAGTCTAATACTGATAGAGTATTGTTACACCGATACTAGGTTGTGAGCTATTTTTATCGGTCCATCGGTGGGATTGTGATGGGGGTTCTATCGATGAAGCATTGTTAGGCCGATGGTATTGAATTTTGTTAGCAATGGGGGAAGGACTACGTGACTACATCACTACAGAATTTCAAATTTTTTTAATATTTAAGGATGCAATGTGAATGTAGGCTATAATATGGATCTTGTCACACAAATTTCTATAATTTGCATTGTTCATAAAATCAAAGTGTGGTATATTTTTGTGATTATTGATAAAATAAGATAATTCATGCCCATGGTCATAAATTATAATTCATGGTTAAATTTGTTGATGACTTTATCGGTATATCAGGAGAGAACCTTAGGAGTCAACCCAATAGAGTATTGTTACACCGGTAGTAGGTTGTGAGATATTTTTATCGGGCCATCAGCGGGATTGTGATGGGGGTTCCAGCGATGAAGCATTGTTAGGCCAATGGTATTGAATTTTGTAAGGAATGAGGGAAGGACCACATCACTACGGAATTTTTAATTTGTTTAATATTTATGTATGCAATGTGAATGTAGGCTATAATATGGATCTTGTCACACAAATTTCTATAATTTGCATTGTTCATAAAATCAAAGTGTGGTATATTTTTGTGATTATTGATAAAATAAGATAATTCATGGTTAAATTTGTTGATGACTATATCGGTATATCAGGAGAGCACCTTAGGAATCAACCCGATAGAGTATTGTTACACCGATAGTAGGTTGTGAGCTATTTTTATCGGGCCATCAGCGGGATTGTGATGGGGGTTCTGGCAATGAAGCATTGTTAGGCCGATGGTATTGAATTTTGTCAGGAATGAGGAAGGACTACGTCACTACAGAATTTTTATTTTGTTTAATATTTATGGATGCAATGTGAATGTAGGCTATAATATGGATCTTGTCACACAAATTTCTACAATTTTCATTGTTCATAAAATCAAAGTGTGGTATATTTTTTTTATTATTGATAAAATAAGATAATTCATGCCCATGGTCATAAATTATAATTCATTGTTACTTTTGTTGACAACTCTATTGGTATATCGGGAGAGCACCTTAGGAGTCAGCCCGATAGAGTATTTTTACACCGATACAATGTTGTGAGCTATTTTCATTGGGCCATCAGTGGGACTGTGCTGGGGGTTCCGTCGATAAAGCATTGTTAGGTCGATGGTATTGAATTTTATATAATTTATAAAATATCATCAACTACAGTTTGACTTTGGCATATGTATTATGATTCATGAAGTGCAATATAATATAAAATATCATGGAGACTTGGAGTGCAATATAAAATTAAATATCCTGAACTTGAAGTGCAATGAATCACAATTTATTTGAATACAATATAAAAAATCATCAACTACAATTTGGAATATGATTCACGCAATGCTTGAGTGCAATATAAAATAAGATATCATGAAGTGCAATGATTCACAATTTCAATGTTCATTGAATACAATATACAATATCATCAGACATCAACTACAGTTTGGACTTTGGAACAATGGAAACTGATTCATGAAGTGCAGTAAAAATACCTAAAACCTGCTAATTATCTTCCATTTCCCAAATGGAGTCAGGGTTCTCAAACTGATACCCATCTTCAGATAAAGTAAAAGAGTCATCTTGATTCTGAGACTGCTCTGCACTTTCTTCGGCCTTGTCTCAAATTCAACATTCATTGTTTGATTTGTGTCAATTTCAATAAAATTGTCATATGTCCCAGGCCTAGTCCCACTACCACTACCACTAGTACTACCACCAGTACCGGCAGCTCTTGGAATTGGAGAGCCTGTGTTGCACAACCTGGTCCCTCTTCTTTCACATGTGGACCTCCAAATTGTGAGTGGCCTTTCAAAAGGAAATTTTTTGACATTATACGCAGTTCCTTTCATCCTCGAGCAATTTTCCAAATTCTTGTCCAATTTGTTTCTTAACTTTGATTTCAAAAACCCCAATGTATTGAAAACTCTCTCATCCTCCATTGACCCCAATATCATTGTTTGACATAAATCAATAAGTTTGAAATATTCCGACATCGAACCATGCAATATTTCACTCTGACCTAAGCTTGTCCAAACATTTTTTATTGATCCCGGTTCAAAGGCCTTCTCTTGCCCATGGACTTATACTAGTCCTTCATAGTTGTTGCAAAACTCCCACATTGATTTCTAATCTTATTTTCATTTAAAATTCCTTCTATTGTCTTCTCATTGTATGTTACCCTTTTCAAAAACTATAATATAAAGATTTTTACTTGATCATGAAAATATTTTGGGTTATCTCGGTTTACCCAAAATTGAGGATACACAATACCCATGGCTTCAATTATTTCATGTCAAGGGAATCTTTCACGAATCTCTAAGGAAAGAGATTTTGCAATTTCCTTCAAATTATCACTAACAGATTTAACAATGTTGTTAAAATTTTCCTCGTTAACAGGTACTTATTTTCTAGAGCACCTGACTGTCTTACAATGGTACATTGATATCTCATATCCACGTACACAAATACATAAGTGCCCACTTGCATTAAACTATAAATAATTATTTGGATTATTCAAATCAATAATTTTTTGCCACATCAAATAATTTGTGCCTTCTTGTGTTAGATCTAGATATAGATGATTGAGGGCCAACCATGTAAGTTTACGTAGATTGACATATTCATAAATATACATAGTTCTATCTTGGGATTTCTTCACAAGATTGTTCATCTCATCTAGCATGGGGAGAAGACTAGCTAAAGTCAAGAGTGTCTCTATATCACTTAACCTATGTAAGAGGTTAGGAGCTTTGTCTACTCTGTTGTGATGCTCATACATCACTCCAATCAAGGATTGATATTCTGAAAGAACTCGTTGCGTTGGTCCATGTAGGGAGATCCATCTGGTATCGACATCGTTGAGAAGCTTGTTTATGGGTGTCATTCCCTCAAAAAAATGTTGAAATTCAAGGAAATGTTTGGGACTTTGGCAGAAGTATGCATGGATCTCGCGAACTAGTTTGCAACTTTTGATACTATAGGAATCTTGCTTACAATTTTGAATGAAAAATTCATTTTATGGGCCATGTAGTGAATTCCAAGCATGTATGGTGCACAAGTAATTTGTAACTTTGTGCAAAGACCACTCATTTGACCTTGCATCACTGCAGCTCCATCAACTCCTACACACACCAACTTTTTGGCAATTGTCAACTCATCCATACCTGCAATTTCGTTCAAAGATTTCTTGACTAGTTCAAATAGATTTTACGATGTTGAATTGTCCTTCATTTTACAAACAAAAATAAGATGAGCTTGGCGAACATGTTGTTCTACAATATACAAATGCATACAAACCCAAGAAGTATTGTCTACCGCAATAACTTCATCTAAAGATAATGCAATGAAATTTGACTCTTTTAATTTCTCCTTTAAATCTTGCTTTTCCACTGCAGCAAGATAGTTCGCCCATTCCCATCTAGCATTTACTAAGCAATGTGAGAAGGGAAATTGGTGAACACTCAAATAAGATAATAAATCAAAATATTTGGGTAGTCTGACATAGGACGCCCCCTGGACAAAATATGAAAAAAAACACTCATCTGAATAGTTTTTGACAGATTTGTTGCTGCCATGGCTTTTCCAAAATGAGCCTCAAGTGTACCTTCACATTTTTTAATCTTCGACATTTTATGGTTATGCTCTCCATAATATGCGGCATACTTAACATGAAGACATTCTTCCTTTGATTTCCATCGTACGACTGATTGTTCCTTTTCGTCTATGATTTGTTTTTCGTAAACTTTGTCGATATATTTTTCTATAGTGTCAAGCTTTAGCTGCATTGTCTTGTCTCTTCCACATTTCCAACTACAAATCTTACATTTGAACTCTGTTGTCCTTTCAATATCGTTTTCGTTTGATACCCCCATTGCTTCAAGGAATGGATACTTCGACAACCAAACAATTTGAAAATTACTTGTCATTTCCCACTTGCACCCCAATTTTGCTTTACCTTTTCTTTTCTTGCTACCAACATCATCCTCATCCAAGTCAATTATCTCATTTTGGCTATCTAGGGTATCCCTTGGAACATCTTCTACGGTATTTTCATCCTCATTTGATACATTTTGATTTAACACAATGAAAATCTCACCTTGACCTTCCTGTGGTGGCGAGGTATTGTCATTGCCATCTTCAATTATATTTGGTGGAAGAGTCGATGGTGTAGCTCCACCTTGATCTAATGGATTAGAATATTTTCCAATTCCAAAGTAAGACTGTATGGTACCTCCACGTTTTGGGCGGTTTGATGGTCTCCCAGTCTCTTCATTACCCTCAGGAGTCTTACCCTTGTAGTTGTTGCTCGACATATTGATATCTCACTTCGAATAAAAGCTGGAAAAAAATTTATTCTTGTTTAAGAAGGACAGACCGGCAGAGAATATAGATCCCATTCCCTACTCAAAATCATGTGTAAGACTGAAGCAAGAATGGAAAACATATAAAGAAATCTTATTATTATAACTAATAACTAATAACAGTATGAAGAAATGATCACTCACCTTTGAGTCTACGTTTTTTGGGTTTCACTTACTTCTGAATCGAGAAGTAGAACTGAAAAAAATGTGTAAGAACAAATAACGGTTTCAATTGTATTTAAATATCAATCCATATTTGGCAAATTCTGCGGGATTTTTAAATGGTATGTTAAAAATTTGGCAAATATCACATGCTTATACAACGATACCTTGTAATTTTCAAGGCGAAATAGGTCCTCATAAGCAACTATTTATAAATTTTAATTGGCGAATGGGTCTTCACAAACAACTATTTGTAAATTTTAATTGGTGAAATGGGTCCTCATATAATGTTGTTTTAATAGTATTGGCGAATATGTTGGTGTTTTATGACATGCTCCTTGGGATTCCAAGCGAAAATATTGATTGGTCCATTGGAAATGCGTTGTCTGTTATGGCGAATTTATTGACTAAACATGCCTCGTAAAAAAAAACCACTGGTGAATGGACATGCATTGGACCGATAGTTTGTGAAATCCGAGCGATTTGAACACCTTGCTGGATACCTAGAATTCGCCAATTTCAATTTGCCTGATTCCTAGAATTCGCCAATTGGTGACGATTCACCACTAAAGTTATCCTTGATGCATACATACAGACATACCTGCATGGCATACATATATACATATGAATTGTCATATATATGTATGTATGGCAATGCATATGTGTGTATGTGTGGAATACATACATGTACATACATATGTCATGCAGCATAAATAATATGCAGTGTTCAATTGTATACAGTGTTCAATGTATGCTTATTTTTCATACATATCTTGATTTCCTTAAGTAACATTTGTATGCATACATATCATTACACCTATCATACTTACTTTATAGCTACTTTAAGAATGTGTAATTAGCTACCACTTTCACAGACACACACACACATAGTCAACAGGTAAAAGCACAAATTTGTTTCACACTTTCAGCCAGCTTATCAACATAACTGAATTTAAGTATTTTTAACTTAAAATCAATTCTAGTCAAACATATAATCTAGTAAGATTCATTCTAGCTAAGTTAGATACATCCACAACTTTTTCAACTAAAATTGTTGGCTTAAAATATATGGAGTACCACTTTGAGTCCAATTTACTGAAAAAAGAAAATTATTTGAAAAACTTGAAGTTTCAATAACTCTTGTTAATATAAATAACATTTTTTTTTAAATAAAAAAATACCATTTTGTAGATCCATAAGTGTAGTTTTCAAAAATATATTTATTTTAATAGTTTAATTATTATTTATATTTTATTTTTTATTTATACTAAAAGTAGGTTATCAACACAAAATATTAGGTTGATTACAATGTCAAGGAAAAGTACTAAAATCTATTAAAAACAATTGAAAAAAATATAATGCATTAAATAAAAGAATCTATTTCAAGATGGTATATTTTATTCCATTTTAAATAAATATTTAATATGAAAGTTGGCGTCTGTTGGAAATAGTTGTTTTTTGATTCACACATATTTTAATATTTATTTAAAAATATATATTTATCAAAATTGGAAAAAATGTATCCATGCACTAAAATTTCAAGTTATAAATACACACAAAAAATTTGAAAGAAAAAAAATAAAATTTACTATAAAAAGTTTGACATCTCATGCAACTTCATTTTTCAACATTTTATCAGCAACTAAATTATAGTGTTAATTTATTAAAAAATAGTTTAAAATAATTTTTTATTTTTAAAAAAAAAACAAACATAAAATATTCTAAAAAATATATATTTTACTAGTTTACATCATTTAAAAATTCAAAACATATATGCCACTTTTTAGTGATTCGAGTTTAAAATTTAGATCAGCATTAGTCGTTTCCTTTATAAAGTGTGACACAGCTTTGTGCTTTTAGCCCAACCAAAAGATAAGTGCATGAAACCCTCAACAGTGGAGTGTATAATTTCCTTTAATACTATCAATAGAAATATGGAAATTATAGACTTAGATATATATATGGAAAAATATAGAAATTGATATTTCATATAGCCTTGTTCATTTACATTCAAACGAATTGGATGTATGCTTTAATTGTTCTTCCATTACTTTTACAAGTATAAAAAAATTGTTTCAATTTATATCATAATGCTAGTTGAAGTTATATATAAATATCATAATGTTGTATCAGAAAAGGGCTTTAAATATTAGTATCATTTTATTGTTTCAAGTTATATATAACCCCTAAACTGATTATATATTTATAGTAATTAGTTAACATGATCACCTAAGGGTTATAAGAGTTAGAATTGGGCATATGATAGTATAACATGCATTGCTCATTATGTATAATTGGGGATAGGAGTGCAGACAATCGAAGCCCCACTTAATAACAATCTAAGACCCAATTTGTTTGCAAAAAATTGTATTAATATGACAAGATAGGTACATGTATAATAATGTTGTTTCAATTTGTATCATAATGTTGTTTGAAATTATATAGAAATATCATAATGCTACTTAAATTTACATATATTGTAAAATTATTATTTATGTGAATGTACGTACATATGTATGTATGTATATATACATGTGTATCTATGTATATAAATGTGTATGTGCATACATACATATACATAATTAGTTAACATGATTACCTAAAGGTTGTAAGAGTTGGAATTGGGGATATGATAGTATAGCATGCATTACTTGCTTCATTGCACACATACCCTTGTTCATTTACAATCAACTGAATTAGATGTATGATTAGTTTATTCTTCAATTACGCTCACTCTTATATATATGAATATGTTGTTTCAATTTGTATCATTATTTTCTTTGTATGAGTTAGAATTGGAGATATGATAGTATAACATGCATTTAGGGGACTTGGTATTTTGAAGGTATTTCAAGTTAGCCTATGTTGCACTTCACAATTCAAAGGGAATTGTTGACAACTGCAACATAGGTTACCATTAGAAAGGAATTTTTAAAATCAAGTCTCCCTAAAGAATTGTTGAATACAAATATACATAACAATAAGGAGACATGGTTTTCAAAATTCTCTCAATGTTCAACTATGTTGTAGTCTACCATTCAAAGTGAATTAAATGACTACTGCAACACATTTTAACTATCAAAGACTTTGAAAAAATGTGTCTCTTTCTTGCATTCATTTGAATTAGATGTATGGTTTGTTTGTTCTTCAATTGCACTCACATATTTGAATATGTTGTTTCAATTTGTATCATACTATTGTTTGAAGTTATATAAAAATATTATAATGTTGCTACAATTTACATATACATTGTAAACTGATTATATACATGTATGTATATACATACACATTTTTACATTGGGGATATGATAGTATAACATGCATTGCTCGTTTCATTACACACATACCCTTGTTCATTTACATATATAACTTGTAACAAAAATATGATACAAATATTTGTAATCTTGTCTGATAGAGTTATGTGATATATATATATATATATATATATATATATATATATATATATATATATATATATATATATATATATATATATATATATATATATATATATGTATGTATATATAATCCTATATACTGCAGAGATAGATATGTTTATTATAGCCTTCTTAAGTTACCTAATATTGTTCCCTCTCCCTTACAGCTAAATGTGATAATGGTTGACCCCTACTATTATAATCATTTCTGAAACAACATTATAAAATTTATATATAATTTGAAACAATAGTATGGTACAAATATTTGCAACCCTTACTAATATAGCATTATGATTGATATGTGTGCAGAGATAGATAGATACATGTGTTTCATATAGTCTTTTGTGTATGTATGTGGGTAAGTGCAAGAATTTGGGTCCACGAAGAGGGGAAGTTTTGGCCAAAAAAAAATCTCGTAGAAAACACATATGCGTATACATTATGCATTGGATACCCGATCCTAAAAAATGTGTATGTGCTAAAAAACGTGTACATGTTATAACACGTACAAGTCATTTATTTAAAAAAGAACGCATATGCGTTTTGTAACGCGTACGCATTTTTAAAAATGCATATGCGTTATTAACATTTTGAATCTCCAACCCACATGTACCCTTGGTTTTAGGTTTGGGAAAGGCTTGGCAATCCGACCCTTAACCTTTGACCTGCAACTAAAAAACTAAGGGAGATTGAAGAAGAATGTCCAACTTTGGCAATATGGTTGATGGACATTTTTTCTGAATCAATCTATAAAATTAAAAACTATTAAAGAACACGATTTCTAGTTTCCAAATATATAATTTTTATTAAGATTGGATTATATTTGTTATTTTTTAATTAATTTCTAAGAAAACTAGTCCTTAAACTTAAAATATCAGGTTTTTTTTATTTTTTAATAACTTGTTTTGGTTAAGTTTCTTGTAAAAAAAATATATGGCATCAATCTTCAGACAATTCTCTACACAATAAAAAAAAAAATCAAAAAATGTTTAGTTTAGGTCCAATTATGTTGTCTGTACACGTTGATTTTTTTAAAAAGCAATTAAGGCCAATAAAAATTCAATAAAAAAAAATATATTCAAAAAAAATTATAAAAAAAATTCTTCATAAATCTTCATATTGTTATATTTATTTCCCCAAAATGAATTAGAAAAATAATTTTATTTGAGTCAAAAAGTGGTGTTTGTACACGTGCATGGTATGGTAAAAAAACAGGGATTTTTAAAAAGTGGTTTTTATACATCCCTATCAAAATTTAATTTCTATCATTTGGGTATTTGAATAAATTATATATTTGGAAACTAGATTCAAAATTCTAAATTTCATAGTACTAATTTTTTTAAGATTCATTGTGTAAGTGCCTCAAATTTTTAGTCCAAGTGTGACAAATTCTGAAAAACAACAAAAACTCTCACTTTTTGAGCTTTTTGTGGACCTAACTTCTTGCATCAGCCCATATATGTATATGTATATGTGTGTGTATACGTATATACATATATATGTGTGTATATATTAAAAAGATAGATAGATATGTTTTTTATAGCCTTCTTCATTTACATTCAACTTAATTAAATGTATGGTTTGTTGGTTCTTCAATTATAGTGAATCTAACAATCAATGACTGTAACATGTAAGAATATTTTTTTTGTATTCATATCATACTATTGTTTCAAAACTTTAAAAAAATCCCAACAAAACTGTTAAAAAACTTCAAAACAATCATAACAAAAAATTTTGTACTTAACACAATCAAGAAAAGAAAAGTGAAAAGGATAAATTTGATGAAAGGAAGCTATTTTTCGATTTGTTGTTTGTGGCCTCTAAATGATTAGGACTCCAACTTTGAACTGGTTGGCTAATGCTTGGGGTAGGTGAGGGTGGACAATATTAGAGGCAATGAATTGACACAAATTCTATGAATATCCTATGACAAACAAGCAAGGTATTCAAAGGTTTGTTGAGACACCTTTCCCTTGCTACCTATTTTCTAGATTTCTCCAATTATTTTTCTTTTATTGCAGCTTCCCTTTCAATCCTTTGTTGCTCTTTTTTCTACTCATCCTTCTTTTGTAGTTTTCTTTCAACCTGAACTACTACTTGTTGGTGTTCTCTTTCAATTCTCAATTACTCCTTCAACTCTTTTGTTGTAATTCTTTCAATCTTGTGTTGTTCAATATCTTATCTCTTCCTATCTTTCAATTGTTGAATTTCCTTCTTCCTCTCCTCTTGCTCATTTAGCGAATTCATGTAGTTGTCAGTGGTGAGGAGATAGGATCCTCTTATAAGTTTAATCCCACAATTAGTTAGTTGATTGGACTTATTCTTCACTACATGAATAGGTAGCTTCAAAAATTAGGAGAGGTTTGAACTTGTTTCGCCTCACAATTTCTCCATTGAATCTTCATCATTTGTAACTTGCACCTAACTAGTTGTTTCCTCCACTTCGTCGCCTCCTCCTAATTGATCAACTTCACTTTTTCTCCAATCAGGGAAAACTTTAGTGGCGAATCTTCGCCAAATGGCCGAGTCAAAATTGGTGAATTAATCACACCCAACAAGGTGTCCAAATCGCCTAGATTTTATGAATTATCAATCCAATGCATGTGCATTCACCAATGATATTTTTATGAAGCGTATTTAAGCAACAAATTTGCCATAACAAACTACGCGTTTGAAATGGAACAATTAATATTTTTGTCGGGAATCTTGGAAGCATGTAATAAAGAACCTACATATTCGCCAATACTATTAAAACAACATTATATCAAGACCCATTTTGCCAATTAAAATTTACAAATAGTTTCTTGTGAAGACCCATTTCACCAATTAACATTTATAAACAATTGCTTATGAGGACCTATTTCACCAATAACATTAAAAAATAATTACATTTGAGGACACATTTCATCTTGAAAATTACAACGCATCATTGTATAAGCACATGGGATTCACCAAATTTTTAATACACCATTTAAAAATCCTACAGAATTCGTCAAATATGGATGATATAAATACATCGAAACTTCCATTTCTTCTTACACATTTTGTTCAGTTCTGAGGTTCTCGATTTGGAAGTCAGCGAAAGCCGAAAACATAGACTTAAAGGTGAGTGATAATTTATTCACAGTGTTATTATTTATAAGATTTATTTATCTCTTTTTCATTCTTGCTTCAATCTTAAAGATGATATTGAGTAGGGAATGGGATCTATATTCTTTGTCCTTCTTAAACAAGAAGACATTTTTTTCCAACTTTTATTTGAAGTGAGAGATCAATATGTTGAGTAGCAAGGGTAAGACTCCTTAGGGTGGTGAAGGGACTGGGAGGCCATCAAAACTCCCAAAATGTAGAGGTACCATACAATCTTACTTTGGAATTGGCAATGATTCTAATCCATCAAATCAAGATGGAGCTACATCATCAACTCTTCCGCCAAATATTAATGAAGAAGGCATTCACAATACCTCACCGCCACTGGAAGGTCAAGGTGAGATTGTCATTGAGTTAAATTTATCAAATGAGGATGGCAATATCGCAAAAGATGTTCCAAGGGATACCCTGGTTAGCCATAATGAGATAATTGACTTGGATCAGGATGATGTTGGTAGCAAGAAAAGGAAAATAAAAAAATGGGGAGCAAATAGAAAATGACAAGGAGTTTTCAACTTGGTTGGTTGTCAAAGTACCCATTCATTGTACCAGTGGGTAAAGAAAATGATGTTGATAGTGCAACAAAATGCATGTGTACGATTTATAGTTGGAAATGTAGAAGAGACAAGAAGTTGCAGCTAAAGCTTGACACTATAGAAAAGAATATCGATAAAGTTTATGACAAATGAATCATAGATGGAAAGGAACAATCAATTGTATAATGTAAATCAAAGGAAGAATGTCTTCATGTTAAGTATGCCATGGAATATTAAGATCATAAGCAAAGAATGTTGAAGCTTATTACATGTCAAGGTACACTTGAGGCTCAATTTGGATAAGCAATGGAAGGAGCAAATCTATCAAAAACTATTCAAATGAGTGTTATTTTTCGTATTTTGTCTAGAGGGCGTCCTATGACAGACTACCCAAAATATTGTAATTTATTATCTTTTTTGGGTGTTCCTCACTTTCCTTTCTCACATTGGTTAGTAAACGTTGGATGGGAATGGGCAAACTATTTTGCTGCAGTGGAAAAGGAAGATTTAAAGGAGAAAGTAAAAGAGTCAAGCTTCATTGCATTATCTTTAGATGAAGTTACTATGGTAGACAATACTTCTTGGGTCTATATGCATTTGTATACTATAGAACAACATGTTCGCCAAGCTCATTTTCTCTGTGTTCATAAAATGAAGGACAACTCAACATCGCAAAATCTATTTGAACTAGTCAAGAAATCTTTGAAGGAAATTGCAGGTATGGATGAGTTGACAATTGTCAAAAAGTTGGTGTGCGTAGGAGTTGATGGAGCTGCAGTGATGCAAGGTCAAAGGAGCGGTGTTTGCACAAAGTTACAAACTACTTGTGCACCATACATGCTTGACATTTATTGCATGGACCACATAATGAATTTAGCATTCAAAATTATAAGCAAGGTTTCCTGTAGTATCAAAAGTTAGAAATCTAGTATGTGAGATCTATGTATACTTCTGCCAAAGTCCCAAACATTTCACAGAATTTCAAAATTTTGTTGAGGGAATAACACCAGGAAACAAGATTCTCAAGAATGTCAATACCATATGGATCTCCCTACATGGATCAACGCAACAAGTTCTTTCATAATATCAATCCCTGATTGGAATAATGTACGAGCATCACAACACAGTAGATAAAGCTCCTAACCTCTTACATAGGTTAAGCAATATAGAGACACTCTTGAATTTAGTTAGTCTTCTCCCCATGCTCGATGAAATGAACAATCTTGTGAATAAATCCCAAGATAGAACTATGTATATTTATGAATTTTCCAAACTACGTAAACATACATGTTTGGCCCTCGACCATTTATATCTAGATCTAACACAAGAAAGCCCAAATTATTTCATGCATAAAATTACTGATTTGAATAATCTTGATAATTATTTACAGTTTAATGTTAGCGGGCACTTATGTATTTGTGTACGTGGATATGAGATACCAATGTATCATTGTAAGACAGTCAGATGCTCTAGCAGAGAATTAGTTGTTAACGAGAAATATTTTAACGGTATTGTTAAATCCATTAGGATAATTTGAAGAAAATTGCAAAATCTCTTTTCTCAAATATTCATGAAAAAAATTCCATCGACATGAAATACTTAAAGCCATGGGTATTGTGTATCCTCAATTTTGGGTAAATCGAGATAACCCAAAATATTTTCATGATAAAGTAAAAATCTTGATCAAACAATTTTTGAAAAAGTGTAACATACAATGAGCAAACAATAGAAGCAATTTTAAATGAAAATAATCTTAGACAACAATGTAAGAATTTTTCAAAAGCTATGAGGGACCAATATGATTCCATGGGCATGGAGAAGGCCTTTGAACTGAGATCAACAACAAAGGTTTGAAAAAACTTAGGTCAAAGTGAAATATTGTGTGGTACAATATCAGAATATTTCAAACTTGTTGATTTATGTCAAACAATGATATTGGGGTTGGTGGAGGATGAGAGAGATTTCAGTTCATTGATGTTTTTGAAATCAAAGTTAAGAAACAAACTAGACAAGAATCTGGAAAATTGCTTGAGGATGAAAGGAACTGTGTATAATGTCAAAAAAAATCTTTTTGAAAGGGCACTCACAATCTGAAGGTCCACATGTGAAAGAAGAGGGACCGGGTTGTATAACACTCCAATTCCAAAAATTGGTACTAGTGGCACTAGCAATGGTAGTGGGACAAATGGCAGTGACATAATGAATGTTGAATTTGAGACGCGGGTCGAAGAAAATGAAGAGAAAACTCTGAATCAAGATGACTCTTTAACTTTATCTTAAGATGAACATTAGTTTCAAGACCCTGACTGCATTTGGGAAATGGAAGTGAATTAAAAAAAATTATGTATCTATACTGCACTTCATGAATCAGTTTCCATTGTTCCAAACTGTAGTTGACGATATTTTATATTGTATTCCATGAAATTGTGAATAATTGCACTTCATGATATTTTATTTTATATTGCACTTCATGAATCATATTCCAAATTGTAGTTGATTGTATTTTATATTATATTCCATGAAATTATGATATTTTATATTTTATATTGTATTCCATGGTATTGAATTTGATATGTGATTCTACATCATTTTTAAAGAACAACACTTATCACACTAATCACACTACTTATTAATTCTTATTTCATTTCCATTCACATAATCTTTGATAAATAACTGAAAGGAATATTAATCCATTCCTTGAACAAAAGCTAACAGTTCAACATCTATAACTTATAATTAATTGTTGATTATTTTGAGTCAAATAATAGTGAATACAATACTACAAAGCAAGATAGGTCAATATTATATTCAAAATTAAATATATTACAGTGTCTTTTCCTTTTACCTACATTCTAATAATCTAATTCGAAGTTGACCAGGTTTTACCCATTCTCAGTCTCTTAAGTCATATATTATGCCTTTGTGTCCATTTACTCACCAGTCCCTTGAGCCTAGTGTTCTCGGTTGCTACTCGTAGAGTCCTTATAAATCTTGCCTTGTCTTATGCGGGTCGTAAAGTTATTTAATTCTTGTTCTTTCCCTAAATTTGGGTTTTAATATTCGCTCAATATCGTTCATGTTATAAACCTAGGCAAGCAACCCATTTAAAGTCATGTAATAAGTGCACGTGCTTATTAAAATCCTTTGTTATTCTTGGCGGGTCCCATTGACTGCTTTCTATTGGTTCCCCTCCATCCCGTGGGATTAAATTAATTAAATTAAGGAGTCAGCGATATAGCAGGCAAGCGACACCTGGACACCTTTTGGTGGGTCCTACTACTGCTCGAAGGCATCGATGACTAAAGGTGTTCAAATCAATGGTTACTATGGTTTCTGACAAATGAATCTCAATTGTTCCATGTCTCCTCGCTATCGTAATATGCACACGCTTTAAACCCATAGGGGAAGCAGGGAGGTTGACACGTAGACAGTTTCAACACTTGTGGAGATGGTGAAGCCCGCATAGTGACATGGAGATAAATCCACATGGCGTTTTTAAGTTGGTCAATGGTGATAGCCATTTGTAGTCATATTTTCAAACTTATTTGATCGAATTTGAGCCATCTGTTGGGCCATTTCACTACGAGATCGATGGTTAAAACTCAAAGTTCAAGATTGAGGGAAAATGAGTCATATTAGTCATTTTGGTTAATGCGAGCAAACCATAATGGTAGATATGACGCAGAGCTACCAAATTTCCAATTGGTATCTTTTAAAGCCATAAAAGTTGTTTTAAATTATAATTACAAATGGTTAAATCATTTAATGCATCTAATAAGTTCTCAATAAAATTTTCAAGCTCATTTGATGACAAGAATTAGGGTTTTCCAAGCATCTGCAAAACCAGTAAGTAAAATTGCTATCCTGCTTATCGCTTCTCAATTGTTTAAAAATTTGTTGTAAGTTCTCGTTCTATCATTCTTCCATTAGGGCTTTTGGTTTCATTGCATTTCTTTTAAGGTTTGACATTCAATTTGAATGATTAGCTTGTTTAGTCTTGTTATTTCCTTGGATCAACATATACCCAAGTTGTAAGCTTGCAATTTGTTGAGTAGTAAACCCTATTTTTCACAAACTCTGTTACTATGGCACCTAAAGTCAAAGCATCCACGTCAAAATACCAATATTTTGAGTCAAAGATCACTAAAAGACCTTTGTCACATGACTTAGATGAATAATTGGTATCTTCAACCTCTGAGAAATCAAAGGGACAATGTATGTACTTTGGCCCTGGAACTAAATTTGGCATCACTGATTATTATTGTACAATTAAATATGTTTCGCTACTGAACTCCGTCTCTGAATAGAGTCTTTTCCAAGGATGGTTTGGAAATAGGAATATTGGTATCCCTTTTTGCAACCCCTGGAGGTTGGACATGGGTAAGCTAGTTGTACCCAACATGTTCATAGATGTTGATCTTCTTAAAGCAATTGTTGTGAACTATGACCCTCTGGTTAGGCTTGTTAGAGCTCATGATGGAAAAAATATGGTATGGTTTAATAAGGAAGAAGTTGCATATATGTTCAAGTTGAACACTTGGAGCAGTGACATGGTTAAGATTGATGAGAAGATGTTGAGGTAGGAATACACAAGGGTAAAGCACAACTTCAGGGTGTCTTTTCTAATATCCGTAGGGAAGGGAATCAACAAAATAAATATTACTTTGGGACCCTCTGATGTTGATTCCCTCCTTATTAAGTATTTCCAACCATATTTTCAGAAGACCTTTTACTCCCTCTACCAAATACTAGTGTTTGATCTTGGCTCTAGCATGAAAATGACTCGTATGTACATGGTTACGAGTATCCAACATCTTAACATAAATACCTTATAATATTTTTCCACCTATATAGCAGAGGAAGTTCATAAAGGATTGGTGGCCTTGAAGGGTGGGAAAATTGGTGTCAAATTTTGGTGGTTTTTAGTCTTTATGCATATGTTTCTTTTCAAAGGTACAGACTATTTTGGTCAAGAGATGGAACTTAAAAGGGTTGTAGATGGTATTGAGATGTTAGTGCAGTCATGGACCCCTATATTGGATAGGAATGAATAAAATACTGACTATGTGACTACTACAAATATTTTTGCCACCAAATTAAGATGGGCTCTAATGGTGTATGTGCCTAGGATCCCCAAGGAATTACATGATTTTTTGAGGCCAACTGAAAGGAGGCCTAATTTGAATATTGCTCACAACTGGGGAGATGTAATTTCTTATAACAATTGTACAGTTCTATGGGTATTTGGCACATAATTGACACCCCACATACTCCCCAGGGAAGTGCCTCTAAGTATTGGGTTTTTGGAGGTGATGTGACAACTAGGGAATGTAGATGATTTCTTCCTGGATGAGAAGCGAAAGGGAACTTTCTTCCCTACATACACTGTGTTTGTTGATTTTGTCATGATTACATATGGATAGTGAAATGTTATGGAGCACTATCTCAATCATTACAATATGAAGATCTGGGCATATAGGACATATGACCCTAAGGAATTCATAGTTTGGTTAATGAAGAGAAATAGGGGAGGTCGATATGTTCCCACCCATAGTATGCCTAGTGACCTCATTAGAAATATTTTTGATCCTGATGTCCAAATTGATAGAATGAAGAAGTGGAGTATTTTTGAAATTGGAAAGAGAAATTAAGGTTAAGAAGTATGATTTTAAAGCTTTGTCAGATATTAGTGACCCAATTTTAAAGATTGAAGTTGTGATACAAAATTTTGACAAAGTAGAGGCAAGATTAAAGGAGATAAAAAGTTGTGAAAGATAAGGGGAAGGCCCCTATGATGGAGGGAGATTCATTGTGAAACCTTCCAAGAAGGTGTACATATATTCATGGAGGAAATGCACAATAAGGAAGTAGAAAACAGTTGCTACTCTTGCACAATCTGGGGAGTCAAAAGTGCATTCATTACAACAACAACTACCTCCAATTTTATTGTCACCATAGCATTCTTATGCCCCTGAAATAATTGAATTGGATTCTTCAATTAGATAATCATCCTCTCCAAGGGACCCATTCCCATCAATAAAGAAGCAAAAGGTTGAAACTTCTGGTCTGGTTGACTATCCTGCAAAGGATTCGGCTGATGAAATTGCTATAACTGATGAGGAAATAATGCAAGGGATGTCATCTCCTCAAGGGGAAATAATATCATAGACTATGAGCCTTAGGTTGATCAAAGCTGACCTGAGTGGAATGAATAACTCTAAGCATGTTAGATTACAAGCCTGTGAAAGCTTTATGGAAGATGATCAATTTGTCAAGACACAAGCTTTCAAGGAATATGTATGGGGAGAAATGAAGGATGATTATGCACCATTAGATCAAACAAGGAGAAGTGAGAGCCCCGAGAAGCCCCAAGAGGTTATTGAAGTCGAGGTTCGAGATGAAACGAGGTTCAAGTATTCAAACATTTTTGCAGAATAGGGCAGGGCATTGGTGGAAAAGAGTGGAGTTTTATTACTCCCAGAATGGGACCTGGTATCAACAATTTATTTTGACATTGTGAGAAGACAAGATGCCCCAATTTTTAACAGTGAAGAAGAAGTCACATTGGCTTTACAGGGGTCATCTTTTAGTTAGTAGTGGGACAATCTTGCCATTTGGGCTTTAGCCCCAACCACTAAAAAGCATGATGTTGCAGAACGTGCCCCAGGTGTAAGAGGAGGCTGAATCATAAAAGAGTTTCAGATACAACTGCCTTGGAGGAAGCAACCATGAATGTTAATGTGTCACAATTCACCAAAGACACAGTTGAGTCATTAACAAAGGAAAGGGATAGATTTAAAACCAAATATAATGAGGTGGTTGTTGAGTACAAATCAAGCCAGCAAAAGATTGATCAAATGCAAACTCAAATGGATCTGTGGAAACAACAAATCCAAGCATTGCAGCCTAGTATGCCACATGCTACAATCTTGCCTCCTCCTTCCCCAAATTTTTCACCTCCTCAAAATCATGAGGAGATTACCCCCATTGAATTTGAAGATGTAAAAATGGTGCAATCAACTCCTAAATCATCAAATGCCCCTCAATTTAAGGAAGTTACCAAGGAGGAGTTGATGGAAAAGCTCAAGACTTATAAAGATAGGATGGATGGTTTTGTTCATTTGAATAATATGAAGATTGTGACAACATTGCTTGAGCACTTGAATAAGGGGGTAGAGAAAAGATTAATTAATATTCATTCCAATTATGCTTTGATGTTTGATGCCACTAAGAACCTTGATAGAGATAAATAAATTTGTATTCCTTAAATGGATAAATGGATTCCAAGGGCTCGAATGTTGAGGGATATGGCTATTGAATCCTCTCATGATGCAAATAAGCCTCCAAAGATACTTCCAACCCTAAGATTTCTAAAAAATGCAATTGGTTCTCAAGGGTTGATTGTCAATGAGTCTTTAGAGGTGAAGATTAGAAGAATTGGTTAAGAAGTTCGATGATTGGAATTTTGGTCTTCTTCCAGACATTCTAAATCAGAAGGGTGAAGTTAAGTCCTTGCAAGAGTGGAAAGACTAGGCAGCTCAATCAATAACTTCCTAGGCCAAAAAAATATGTGGTAAAATGGATTTGGTTATGTTGTGGAACAGTATGGATAGGCTCATGCATACAATGGCTTTCCTTGAATATTTTGATGAGGAAAATTAGGTAGCAGTCAGGTATAACCCATACAAATAAAAGGTAGACTGTATCATGGGATTTGACTAGCTTACATAGGAGGAGTTTGCATTATGGAAGTCCAACTATATTGACATATTAGACATATAAATTGTTGTAAGTGGGAGTGGATGACATCAATTTTGGTTGGTGGTCTACAATAACAAAGTTCAGCAGGGAAGTGCAATACATGGCCTAGAACGAGTACAAATTAGGCCTTGGATATATCAACGTTTAAATATTGCACTTTCTCAGTTTCAAATGTGGTGACAAGGATTGAAGATATGGAATTACTTTGGTTTATTCTCTCTTTCACTTTATGATTTTCTTCTACAAGTTTTTAAAGCACGTGGACTAGAGTGTTTGCTCATGGAAAATATTAACTTGCACCAACTAAAGGAGCCTTTGGAAGGCAGGAGAATCTTCACCAGTAAATGGAAATGGTTTTTGTCTCATATAAAATTCTCCCTCGCATTTGAAAATACAAATGTAACTACCTTTGGAGACATTTTGAAATTGAAATTCAAATGTATGCCAAATGTAAATGTAACTAAATATGTAATTTGGTTCGTAGCTTGTTTGTTCCTTTGTTCTTATAAAAGGGAACTCAAGGCCAATTGCACGGGTCTTTGATTAAAAGAGCTTTTGAGTCATGTAAGAGAATTTTTTAATTCAAGAAAAAAAAAATAGAGTTAGTGTTGAGTCTTAGATATGAATTCAAGTTTGTGATAGCCATAGGCATAATGGTTTTACAGTAGTGATGGAATTTGAATGAGAAAATGCTTATTTTGGAATAGATTCTCTCCTATATTTTATCATATGAATTATTAAGAAAATGATCAAGGAACCTTCTATTGGTCTTCAATCGTTTTGGTTGAATGTATGATTATGTCTCTACTTTAAAGTTTAATTCAAAGAATTAACTAAAATGCTCTAATGGAATCATACGTTTGTATGGCTAAATTAACATATTTTTAATAATTTCATATTTCAATTGTGTTAAAATTTAAACATGTACTCAATGATTCTTCACTCAACTCAATGTTTAATAACATATTAACAATATTATTAGTATCATATACAACAATGAACATCAACAATCGTTTAATGTGTATTTAGTAGTTGAAACCACTACCAGTCTTTTTCTTCAAATGATAAAAGAAATAATACAGATAATTGAGCATCAACACATTACTGAATTTGAGCTTTTTTATTGATTTTCACATGAAGAAATACATAGAGGCATTGGCAATGCAAAATCTTGCTCAAAGACAACTCTGCACAGAGTTGAGTTGGAACTTGAAAACTCATATTATCAAAAATCAAATCACTATATCACGTTTTCTAGCAACTTCCATTGTTTAGGTGGTGGGATTGTCAGTTTTTTCTAACTGATGTTGTTTGACTTCAAGATTTGTTAACATTTCATGATTGAAATTAGAACTTGTCTTGAATTATTCAATCAATTTTGCATTCAAGGTTATCAGTGGTTTGATGGAATCCAAATAGTTCACCACATCTAGGTTCTAAGGAAACTCGTCCAAATCAATCTTCCTTGCACCCTACATCTTCTTTTTGAAATCATCCTTTCCAATGAATCGCTCATTTGTGTCAAAAGCCTCTAGAAAACCAAGCTCTATGAATTTCCTTACCTTTTCACCCACCTTCTTCATCTTGTCTGCAACCAAATGCAAATATTCCTTTGTTTCACGCATTCTCAAACACTTTTCAATGATAGATGACAACTGCATTGAGGTAGCAATCCGATTATTAATCCCTTTTGATTTCAAATCATTGTCACTGGCTTTGTATAAATTTGTTGAACTTGATTTTCAGATTTCTCTAATGCCAACACATTTTTGTTGTCCACTAAATATTATTTGAGCTTCTTATAATGTAGTCCGATAGCATCAATCAATTGAAACATGTCACACAAATGATCAATTATCTGCATTATTTCATCCCAGACCTTTTTTTCCAAATGCCTTATTGTTTCTCTACAAAATATAGATAACTTATTTTCACAAGAATTAATTTCATTTTTTGCTTCAATCAGCTCTACCTCCAATCTTTCATTTATTTTTCTCTTTCTCCATTTTTTGTTCCCACTGTGCATTTCCATTCACAATGCTTTGTCTTAATTTTTCTAAAGTGGATTTTTCCTCATCATATTTCTTGTTTCTCTCATCTAGCCTTTTCTTTAGTTCATTCACTTCTCGCATTTTGTTTATCTTCTTTGCTTGTTGATATAGAGGCATATTTTTTTATTCTTTTTTCTAATTCATTGCTCTTGTTATCTGTTACTTTCCTCCTTGCTTTCTCATTTGCTAGGTCTGCCTGTAAATTTTCTATTTGAGTCTACAACCTTTTTTTTCTCTCTATCTTGCTTCAGCATTGATGTGTACACCAATTCATTGTTCTTCTTTGATACATTAATTTTGTCAGTATTTTTGAGTCTAGAAAAATCCAATTGAAAATTGCTCACATGGAATTCAGATCGATCCATCTGATTTGTTGGTTTGTTTTGAACTATGGGAACAAAAATTGTGTACTCCATGATTTCTTTATTTGTGTCAAATGTCGATAATACCATGGTTGTTGCAGGCTCTGAAGTTACAACAGACGCACTCTCCATCAATTGCTTCTTTTCTTTTTTATACACGTCTAATTTCTTTTTAAACTCTTCAATGTAATCAAAACCTGGGGACACATGAACAATGGAATCCTTGAATAGCGAAGGATTAGGAGTAGTTGCAGTTGCTAATGGTGTCGCAACCACACTAACTGGCAATGGGAAGTGCTTGGTGATGAGCCTAGTTTTTGGTCTGATTATGGGTAGAATCTATAGTTTATTTGTTGAAGTTACCATGGACTTTGATATTAAATGCTGATACTTTTATATAGTTTCTCTCAAACCATGATACATTGGGTTTAATTCCATGAGACATTGGGTTTAATTCCATCTCTGCCAGTTTTAATAATATTAACCTATTATGTGGACCATTTATATTAATCTTGCATGTGGTTAATGAATGTTATTTAAGGTGGTTATAGATATGAAATTATTATGTGTACTGACATTTCCATGCAGACATATTTGAGGATGCTAAGTTGAGAAACGCAACCGTCAGCTAGTCATGCAGAGGAATCGTGTGAAGGTCAACTGAGGACAAAGGTGGGAGATTCCCATGTCAGGCGCATTTAACTGCCTTGTGTTGATCCTTAATGACAATGAGCAATGTGGGTGTTACTGCAGTGGTCGAGTCTATGTTTGGACATGCATGTCTATCGGATTCCCCTACATGTGTAACCGCCCTTACACTCTTTTCTTTGTTTTCCCTAAATGGAATCCTCTCAATTAGTGGGAGTTCACTGCCCTATTTAGTTGGTATAAATAAGGTTCGGATCCTCCTTCTTTAGGGGTTATTCACCAAGTTATTTTATGATCTAATAATATTACGAGACATACTCTTTTGTATTTACACTTTTCAATGAATAAAATGATATTCTGAGTTGAGTATCTGAGTTTGCATTAGTTTTAGAGGATACTCATCCAAGGGGGGCCACTTGGTGAGTAATTTTTTCCTTTAGTTTAGTTAGATTAGTATTAGCTTTTGTTTAGTACTTAGCTAAGAATCTGGCATTGGTTGTTCTTGCAGCCACTAGAATTCCATTATGTGGTTGTTCCTGCAGATAGAGTAGTTTCATGTTGTTGCTCAGATTTTCATTCATGTCATGCATATTCAGTTTAAGTTTAATTGTTAAGTAATGTTCAACATTTACTTTGTTTCTTTCCATGCAATTTATTTTCAGTATTAAGTCTTTCTTAGTTGTAGAACGAAGATGACTACTTTGAGTTCCTAGTGCATATACTATGGTGACCCATTTCAAGTTCACATCCCTAGGTTGACAATTTAAATGCATCTTCATGATGGTTAAAATGGTTATTCAGGTTAGATGTCCAATATTTGAATCACGGTTGTAAAGGCTTAGTTATTAAAATCATTGTAGGAGGCCGACATTTTTGACGTCGTTGTCGGGGATGGTATCAAACTAGGGAGTCCTTTGGAATAATTGATAGTTTTTTTTTGTTGTAGTGTTTCTGAAATTTGCTATTAGTGTTAGAAGTTATGATCCACTATTTTTCCCCACCCATTCTTTCTGTGAGTTGGTTGATACTGAGTTGATACCGCATGCATAGAAGAAGAAGAGATGTTTATGGGAGATTCCTTCCTAATAATCCAGATCCATTTCAGCTAGTAGAGCTTCCAAATCTGTCCAGAAATGAAGAAGAAGAAGAACCACACCCCTTTGCTGATATATTCCCTAACTTGACCAATTCTGAAGTTTCCCTTGAAGATCAAAATTCAGTTGAAGAACCCTCTATTATGTAACTTCATCAAGCAAGCATGGATAATGTAAATGGAAACAGGCCTAATATGCAGAACCAACCAGCTTTTCCTTTTCCCATTGCTCAACTGAATGAAGTAGATAACCTCAAAACTATCCCTGCTTCAGTCCTTCCTAAGTTCTATGGAACTGAAATAAAATATCCTGATACATTATTGTTTGAGTTTGATATACTCTACAAAAGTTATGACTATACCACTGATGCTCACAGACTTAAGCTATTTCCTACCACTTTGAAAGAAGTTGCATTGATATGGTTTATGATCCTTGGCAGAAACACTGTGGCAACTTCGCAGGACATGAAGACAAAGTTCCTTGAGAAATATAAGGAGTATTGCAGGGGTAGTGATATGAGAAGAGGTGACATTTTCATAATGCAAAAAAAGCAAGATGAGAGCCTAGAGGATTTCATTTCAAGGTTTTTTTATGTTTTTGCAAAAATCTCCACACCATACACTCAATGAAGACTCACAAAATTTTCTTTTCTTGAGAGGAATTAGTGAAAGTTGCATTGATGCCTTGGACCTGATGGTAGGAGGAGATATCACTCAAGTCCCTTGGGAGGATATCCAGAAGATATGCCAAAACTATACTACGACAACTTCAAAGAAAGGGAGAGCTTACCAATCCTCTATAGGTAAGTCATCCACCAGTGGAGTTTCAAGGATGGAGTTTACTAATTCGTTGGCAGATTTCAAGCAGGATATCATCAACAATATAGCTACTCATTTGGATGCACTTCAAGCCAAAATTAAACATGAGGAAGCAGAGGCAATGTTGACAGAATATTGTCCTCATTGCAAATAGAAGAAGAAGGATTGTAGATGCAAGGTGATAGCTAACATTGACAACAAGAAGATTCCACCTGAGTTCAAACCAATTCAGACTAAGGAAGACCAAGTCTACTTTGTTGCATAGAAAAGGCCATGGGCTTCAAGACAAGGTATGCCACTAGATCCACTATCTTTTTTTGGCCCATATTTTAATTATTATTCATCTGGTAATCAGTGGCATCCCCCATATCCATCCAACTATGGAAGATATCCACCGCAATCTTAGGGTAACTCCCCAAATGCTTGGTCCAATTATCAAAATTCTTCACCTCAGTAGTAGCAACCTCAGGGGAATTGGTAGCAGTTTCAAGGACCTTAGTAGCCACCCCAAGGAAATTGGCAATAAACATTACAATGGAGAGGTGTCTAGCAATGGCCAAACCAGACAACCAGCTACATACAGCCACCTTCTCAACCCCAACAACCTGTTATAATGCCTCCTCCTGCTAATCCAAGTTCAAATAATAAACCACTCAGTTACCAACCCAACCCACACCTAACCCAAATAATAAACCACAGCATTAGCCTGTATACTCTGTTGATCCAAATCAATTTCTTGCATATGTTGTGAGTTTAAGTGGCATACGTCTTCGTTCAGGAACTATTTTTCAAATCGTTTCACCCCCATTATCACTGAGCTTCCTGTGTAAGAGCAAGAAGAATCTTTGAATGATCTCATTCAACCTTGCGCACCTAAAAATATTGAGCCAGTTCCATCCAAGCAAACAGCACAAGAACCACCATTCCCTAAAGTTACCAAAAAAAAAGAAGACGAGGAAACCACTTTTTTATATTCTACACCAGTTGAAGCATGTATGTGTCTAGATACCCCTGTTCCAAGCCATAAAAGATGTTCCTATATATGGCAAGGCAATTAAAGAACATGCCTCAAGAAATCGGGCAGGAAAAAGGACCCAACTACAGTTAATGTAGTGGGACAACTGGATGACATCATGCTTGGAAAAGTAACTATCCCCAAGTACAATGATCTAGGTAGTCTTGTGGTTGAAGTTATTATAAATGGGATAAACATAAAGAATGTTTTAATTGACTTGGGTGCAACAATAAATGTGATGACTAAAGACATCCTACAACAACTAAATATTGCAAGCATGAGATCCACTTTTATTGTCCTGTAGCTTGTTGATAGTTCCACCATTAAGCCTGATGGTATAGTAGAGGACCTTGTGGTGATTCTAGACTCTTGGGAGTATCCAGTCGACTTCATGATTCTTTCTCCTAAAGCTACACTAGGCGGGTATCCCATTATCCTTGGAAGGCCTTGGTTAGCAACCGCAAATGCTTATAATGGATGTCAGTCAGGTGGCATGACCATTTCTAGTGGCAGGAACACCAAAAAGCTTGTTTTTTATCCTCCTGCTCATCCATCCCAGGATGAGGATAATTTTGTGTGGCCACATCTAGGTGAAGAGGCCCAAGAAGTTAACTCTGTGGCGTAGCTCATGATGTTAGGTAGAAATCCTTTCCTACAACTTCAAGATAAAGATAAAGTGTTATCTAATATAATTCAGAACCATTGTGAGGTGGAGGAGATATCACCCTCTCATGCATCTATTTTTGTTGATCTCGTGAAAACACTTCTATCAACTTTGCCTGATCTTCTTGTAGCCACTATTTTTGCTGACAGACTTCCTGTAGCCACTCGTCCTACAACCACTTTTTTAGTAGAAAAAATTCCTACAGAAATAGGTATGTTTCACACAATGCTTCCACATGAACTTAAGGTACCATGTATTAATGAAACAACTATGATAGAGTTAATTACACAAGTACAAGTGTCTGAAGGAACATATCTGAATATCAATAGTAAATTGAGTGAGGGACAATAGCTCACATTGGTAAATTTGTTGAGGCCCACCAAAATGCATTTGCATGGGATTATCATTATATGAAGAGGTTGGATCCTAAGCTCTACACTCATAGGATATATAGAAAAGATGATTGTATGCTTGTAAGATAGCCACAAAGAATAATCAACCCTGCATTGAGATAAATTGTCAAAATAGAGTTGCAAAAGTTACTAGATGCACGATTTATCTACCCTATTTTAGACAACCGGTGGGTATCTCCATTGGTGATTGTGCCCAAGAAGGGAGGAAAATGGAAAGTTTGTGTTGGTTACAAGGAGCTCAATGCTGCTACTAAGAAGGACCATTTTCCCTTTCCTTTTTTAGATCAATTCCTGGACTCTCTTGTACGAAAGCAATACTTTTCTTTTCTTGATGGATTCAGTGGTTACAATCAAATTCAAATTGCGCCAGAAGACCAGGAGAAGACAAAATTCACATTTCCATGGGGTACAAATGCATATTCAGTGCTTCCCTTTGGGTTATGCAACGCACCTACGAATTTCCAGAGAGCAATCATCAACATATTTTCAGGCATCTCCCTTGACTGCTTGGAAATCTATATGGATGATTTTACCACCTATGGTGTTGATTTTGATGAAGCATTGGAAAATTTGAAGAAAGTACTTCAGAGATGTGAAGACCAAAATCTATCTTTAAATAGTGAGAAGTGCTTCATGATGATGCAGGAAGGTGTAGTTCTCGGATACTACATTTCCCACCATAGAATTCAAGTAGATCCTACAAAAATTGAGGTAATTGCTAATCTGCCTACAACTGCAAAATAAAAGAATGTTATGATTTTCTTGGGACATGCAAGATATTATAGGTGTTTCATCAAATATTTTAGCAAAATAGCAACACCATTGTATAGTCTCTTGACTAAATATGTTGAGTTCCAATAGATAGAAGGTTGTAACAAAGCATTTTTCGACTTAAAGGCAGCTCGGACTCATGCTCCTGTACTTTAGGGACCTAATTGGTAAATTATTTTTCACATCCATACAGATGCATTAGATTATGCCATAGGAGTATTCCTAGGACAAAAAGAAGGAGCCATTGAAAATGTCATTTATTTTATCAGGAAAAACTTGCAGGGGGTTGAAATCAATTATACGGTAACAAAAAAAGAAATGTTGGCAGTGATCTACACCCTGAACAAATTCAGGCACTACATAATAGGCTACCAGATTTTTGTGCAACTAATCATGCAGCCATTAGATATCTCATGAATAAACCCCTAATCTCAGGAAGGTTAGCTAGATGGTTGTTGTTGATGCAGGAGTTTGACATAACTATTGTGGAAAAACCAGGGAAGGCCAACGTTGTTGTAGATTTTCTTTCAAGGCTAACCACATCAGAAGACAGTCAAGCCATAGATGACTCCTTTCCTAATGAGAATTTATTCTCCATTAGTGTGCAGACACCCTGGTATGTTGACATAGAAAATTACCTTGTAACAGGGAGAGTTCCTCACTTCGCTCCAAAAGAGAGAAGAGTGTTGATTGAAAAAATATTTTCATTTTTCATGGATAGTTGGATGCCTATTTTATACTATACCAGATCATGTTATGAGAAGATGTGTGAGGAAAGATGAGACCTATGACATTTTGAATGCATGCCATGATGAACACTGTGGAGGACATTTTGTAGCCAAGAGGATAGCAATGAAAATTTTGAACACAAGATACTATTGGCCTACACTCCACAAAGATGCAGGAAGATATACAAAGAAATGTGATAGATGCCAAAGAATGGGCAGGCCAACCAAATCAGATGAGATGCCATTCTATCCCCAAGTAGTAGTCACTCCCTTTGACAAATGGGGATTGGATTTTGTGGGACCCATTGATCCCCCATCAAATGGTAAATCTTATATTTTGGTATGCACTGATTATGTAACTAAGTGGGTAGAAGTCAAGGCCATGAAGCATGAAAGAGATAACAAGGTTGCAGAATTTATTTATAAAGAAATTTTCACATGATATGGAGTCCCCAAAGAAATAGTGATTGATCAAGGAGCTCAGTTTACCTCAACACTTGTTACAACACTAATTAATGAATATAACATAAGGCACAAAAAATATACTCTTTATCACCCTTAGGGCAATGGACAAGTTGAGGTGACAAGCAGAGAGATTGAAGCCATCCTAACCAAAATAGTGGCTATTCACAGAAAGGATTGGGAAAATAGATTATCAAAATTAGTTTGGGCTTACAGAACCACCTAGAAAATAACTACAGGATTCACCCCATTTGAGTTGATGTATGGGAAGACAGCCATGATGCCTATTGAATTCGAGCAATATAAGACTAAAAACTGCAGTAGAGTTGGGGATGGAAATTTTTTAGGCACAAAAAGAAAGGATCATGCGGTTGAATGCTTTAGATGAGATGAGGAAAACAGCGTTGCACCATACTGAGGTTGTGCAAAGTCAAAGATTCAAATGGCATGACAAACTTATCAAAGAGAAGAAATTTCAGCCAGGTGACTGGGCATTGCTTTATGACTCACGATATCAAGACAATGCAAGAAAATTGCAAATGGGGTGGCTAGGACCATATGAAGTCTTTCTCAATGGATTTGTTTAGCTCACCACCATTGACCTTGTTAGATTCAAATTACTAGTCAATGGGCATCATCTCAGATTGTATCACAAGTCAACTCCCAAAGAAGAGTTCTTGCAGCAATTCATCCAACATGCAGCACCCGAGCCTCCTGCAGTCGAAGGCAGTGGACCTAGTGTCCCTCCTTCTGGCTAATTAAGGTACATACTTGTCATAATAAAGACTTCTACTTTTGTACAATTCCATTTCTTCACCCATTCGCCCATCCGTCCATTCGTACCACCTCTCTCTCTCTTCCATCACTTCATTCCACCTCACACCATTCCACTTCCTCATCATTAATTGCTCAATTATTTATTAAAAATTCGAACGGTACTTTCTCCAAGATCGTTGCAATGAATCATCTACACAATTATGTTTGTAAAAATTTAGGTATGTGTCTATTAATTGCATTCTTAATTATCTTTTAGAGCATTTCATTTAATCATTGTACGTTAGTATAGATGTTCAAATAATTTTTATAACCCCCCTATCAAATCACTACTGCCACCTTGCATGTGTGGACACGTGTCCAAATTTAGGTTGGGGTGAGGGGTAAGAAGGATGCAAATTTATTGCCACATGTCAGTCCATGATTGTCTACGTCAACAAATCTTGTTGAGTTGATTTAAAATTTAAAATAAAAGATGACTCGCATATGTGATGTGACACTAAATTGTCGCCGCCATTTCCTTTCATCATAACTCACTTTTATTACCATTTTTTTCCATTATTGACCCCATCATAATCTTGAAATGCAAATGGTAAAAGGTAAAAACAGAGTGAAGGAGGATTCAGTCGACGATTCAACTAGCAAGTGAGCAGAAAGGAATTTGTTTTCAAATGAGAATTACATAAGGGAATTTTGCAGAGTGACAGATTGATTACAAACAATGGGAGGCAGACTCATTCAAAATGAGCCCTTAGTTCATGATACTTTATTGCAGGGTGCACAGTGTCTGGCAGAATTTAGAAATTTTGGCTGGTTGGACTATTTCCTAAAGCTGGATGGATTTGACGAAGGAATTGCACTAGATTTCACCCATACATTTTTATATGGAAAAGCCACAGTAAAAGGGTTGGAGGTCGTGGAAACTAAGGAATGAATTGCAGAATTTTTAGGGTAACCAGCTGACGGTGATCCTTACCCTATTTATAGAGATGCTAGGTTAGCTAGGGCCATATTCACAATACATGGTGACCCTCCAATAACTATAGACAAACAAGGTGCCAATAGACTCTATCTACCTGAGCCATGGAAGCAGGCAATCGTCTACATTATCAGGTACATCACTTGTGATGGTCAACTATCAAACTTTCATTCGATGCATTTCAAACTGTTGAGTCACATGAGGCACAGGAGGAGGATGAATGTGCCCAATGCCTTATACAATCTTCTCTCCATCATCGATTGAAACTCAAAAAGGTGGGGACAACTTTGTTTCCCACCATTGTCTGATTAAATTGTTGGTTGTAAAATCTCTGCATGATGCAACACCTAAAATGACCTAGGAGGAATTCTTAAAAGTTGATCAATTTAGACCTGAGCAGCTACAATCTAGGGTTTTACCTCAAACACATAGGTCTGGTAGGAAATTAAGCATAGCTAAAGACACCCCTAGTGCTTCAACCTCTAGTACTGACCGTAGTGAGAATCCTCCTACTGAAGAAAGGACCATAGATGTTAGTTCCTCTGAAACATAGCACTCTGAAAAAGAAAATTGTTCATCAAATTTTGATGATGATGATGTTCCACTTAAAACTATAATAAGAACTAGGGCACAGAAGGAGGCAGAAGCAAGTAAAAGAAAATCCAAAATACGGCCTATGAAAAAAGAGGTGCCAAGTCCTAAGAAGAGAAAGGTTAACACTATTCATCCTGCAGCCAAAGGAAAATGTGAGAGCCCTCTCAAGAAATCAAAACCAACTGTTGGTATGTCTTTGCAAAAAAACCCTAAGCGTGGTGGGACATTGTGTGAGAGCATAGAAGCTCCAATGGAGAAGGAAAATGTGGAAGAAGAAAATATATTTGATGAGGAAGCAAAAATGACCCTGGCAAATTTTGTTGCCCTTGTAGAGGAAGTTGGAATTCAAGAACATCAAGAAAACTAGGAGTTCCTATAGGAAGACCAAAACCAAGAGTTCTGGCGGCAAAACCAAGAAGTAGATCAGGAGTTCTTGCAGAAACTACAAGAACAAGAACAAGATGCCCTGCAGCAAGAAGAGGGAAGAGAAATTGTACCTTTGCAGCCTAAACCAGTTGGACAGCCTGAATCTATGCAAATAATTCTATATGGGGAGTAGCCATCGAAAAAAATCCTAGTAGGAATCCATAACCCTCCCAATTTTTCAATGCATATAGAAATTTTGAATTTGTGGAAAGAGATACAAAGAAGGGAAGAGGAATGGAAAAATGAAAAAAAAAAGATTGAAAAAGGAAATTCAAGAGGGATGAAATTATTGAAGAAAAGAATGAAGAGATTGTCTTTTTGAAGGAAAGGGTGAGAAACATTGCAACCCTGTTGCCACATATTTTAGAATTTAGAACCCCTCCAAGGGTTTATGTTTTGCACCTGAAAGAGAAATATCTCTCTTTTAAGTTGTCAAGAATTATCTCAACTTTGAACCCCTCTATTGAAACCCACTTAATTTTTCAATACTTATAGGATTGCCTCCCCTGAAATGAAAAATTTATTATGTGAATTTTATTTAGAAAATTTTGATGTAACTCAAGACCAAGACCGGAACCTGCTGCTATATGTGGGGGGCATCCAATTGACAGAATTCATGTCTTGGGTACAAAATGAGATTAGTTGGGGTGAACAATATAATTATTATAAGGGGAAGGAATCCAATATTCCCTTGGCCATTAGAGCTGAGTCAAGGAACCCCAAGGATATTTACACAAACTGGAACAGAATTATTTTTAGGCCTAGCTATGGTAACAGGATTATGCCTTGGATTGAGGCAGTTTACAGTGAATATGAGGTAAAAATGGTAGCAAAAGATGACACCATGAGAGGATATCTATCACAGAGATGGAACACTTTAACTGATGAGCTAAAATAGACTTGACCTCATTCCATCCACAACTATGTTGCAGCAATAAAAAGGATTGAAAAGTACATTCAGCTTGGGAGAACAAAGGGACGAGAATGGCTTCCCTTGACTTTTCAACCACCTATCCTCATGTGGCATGTACCAAACTTCAGGTTCTACTACTATGACATTATTGAAGAACAACAAAGATGGAGAAGACTTGACAAGTTGGGAGGTTTCTATTGGAACCCTAGCTCGCCCACAGTAGATACTGATATTGGACAGTTATCAGTTGTAGATTTTAGAGCCTTGACCAAGTAGAAACATAACTCTTCCCCTGTTGGAGGAACAACAAAACATTAGGTTGGGGGGAGTGATGAGCCTAGTTTTTGGTCTGATTATGGATAAAATCTATAGTTTGTTTGTTGAAGTTACCATGGACTTTGATATTAATTATTGATACTTTTATATAGTTTCTCTCAAACCATAAGACATTGGGTTTAATTCCATTTTTGCCAGTTTTAATGATATTAACCTATTATGTGGACTATTTATATTAATCTTGGATGTGGTTAATGAATGTTCTTTAAGGTGGTTATAGATATGAAATTATTATATGTATTGGCATTGCCATGCAGACATATTTGAGGATGCTAAGTTGAGAAACAGAGTCGCCACATGGTCATGCAAAGGAATCGTGTGAAGGTCAATTGGAGGACAACGGCAGGAGATTCCCATGTTAGCCACATGTAACCGCATTGTGTTGATCCTTAATGACATTAAGAAATACTAGCATTACTGCAATGGTCGAGTTCGCGTTTGGACATGCATGTCTGGTCGGATTCCCCTACATGCGTAACCGCCCTTCTACTCTTTTCTCTGCTTTCCCTAAATGGCGTCCTCTTAGTTAGTGGGAGTTGACTGGCCTATTTAGTTGGTACAAATAAGGTTTGGATCCTCCTTCTTTAGGGGTTAGTCATCAAGTTATTGTACGATCTGATACTATTACCAGGCATACTCTTTTGTATTTTCACTTTCCAATGAATAAAATGAGATTCTGAGTTGAGTATCTAAGTTTGCATTAGTTTTAGAGGATACTCATCCAAGGGGGCCCACTTGGTGATTAATTTGTTCATTTAGTTTAGTTATATTAGTATTAGATTTTGTTTAGTACTTAGTTAATAATCTAGTACTGGTTGTTCCTATAGCCACTAGAATTCCTTTTTGTGACTATTCCTATAGCCAAAGCAGACAAAGTAGTTTCTTGTTGTTGCTCAAATTTTCATTCTTGTCATGCATATTCAGTTTAAGTTTAATTGTTGAGTAATGTTCAGCATTTACTTTGTTTCTTTCCATGCAATTTACTTTTAGTATTAATTCTTTCTTAGTTGTAGAACAAAGATGACTACTTTGAGTTCCTAGTGCACATACTATGCTGACCCATTTCAAGTTCGCATCCCTAGGTTGACAATTTAAATGCACCTTCATGATGGTTAAAATGGCTATTTAGGTTAGATGTCCAATCTCTAAATCACGATTGTAAAGTCTTAGTTATTAAAATCATTGTAGGAGGCCGACACCTAGAAATAACTCCTTTGTGGTGGATCCATTAGTAGTGTGACTTGGACCTATCAAAATCCTTTGCTTCTTTTGTATGCTTTGATCACCTATTGTGTGTGTGGTATCTTGTATTTTTGTCCTCTTGTGTGTAATTTTTGTTGTAGCACATGTTGACCACTACTAGTACTGCTACCCATACCATCGCCACCAGTGGTAGTGCCAGTTGCACTAATCTCTCCACCATGGGCATGTCCTAATTGTGATTGTATTTGACCATGAGGATGAGGATTTGAAGCTCTAACAAATTGAATTGTTTCAAATCTACTTGTATGCCCTTGGTCTACTTTATTAGCTCAGAGTCCAGATTTAACAAGTGGTTTTCTATGCTCTACATCTATTACTATAGGAATTCCTTGTCCTTGGGACCCCAAACCACCACCTTCATAACCCATTTTTTCAGCTATGGTTGCTCTTGAAGTATATGCTTCTTTTGTGGCCTCACTTAAACCAACTTTGGCATGGATTTGTTCTTCCCTATAATCATTAGATTCATCATTTTTTTCTTTATCTTCATGTTCATCGGGATGCTCTATATATTCCACATTTTGCTAAACTTGTGATCTTCTTCGTTATCTCCATACTCTGCAAGAGCTCTTGGATCGCCTAGCTCCTTCCTCATACACCAAAAGGCAGTAATTTTTTATCGTGATCAACTTTTATCTATAACTTCCTTATCTACAGAATTTGGCATTTTTACTCTACTAGATGGTTTGTCACTTTTTTATAAAAATTATTGTACATCTTGATTGTCTTTCGATGCAATGCCATAATTTCTATTAACAATTGTTTGAAAGAAATACCTTTCTCAGCAGCACTTTTCTCCATTGATATTTTGACCTCATCCCAAGAATCCTTGTTTCTCAAGTTTTCAAGCAAGGGTTTGCTTTGATGTTGAATTCTACTTGCAGCATTCTTATTGGCCACAATCATTGATTTAATGGTGTCACATGGATTATACTGCCATTAACAGTGATGGGGAGACCTATCCCTCAAGAGCACTCTTGCTCTTCCCAAGACCTATTCTCTGGTCTTCCTAGGGTATTCCTCTCTACCCTACTCAGGGTTCACTCCTAAACCCCTCTCACCATGTAAGACTCCACCAATTTCAAATTCTTCACCATCACTCCCATTCCACCACTAAGCTTCCATGGGCTCAATTCTGCTACAACATTCCCAAACCTTTCTTGGGACTTGGAATAGGTCTTCCAATTATTCCTAGGGTGATCTTGCTCCATTCCAATCCTTCTTGCAGGATTCTTTCTTCATTTTTCCATCGCATTCAACAAACTTAGCTTTTAGGCCTTATAGCCTTTTTGCCCCAATTAGGCCTCCTAGAACCCATTTACTTGACTTTTCACACCAACAGTCTTAACAACCCCCAAATGTTTTTTTGGATTCTTTCTATTGACCATCAAGGCTCCAAGATTTACCAGGTCTTAGGTCCTACAAGTGTTCGTACATATGACTGTCCTCAAACCCCCTATTTTCAAGGGTTTCTAGGGTTTTTGGATCCTTTTCCTTCTTTGAGGGTTTCAACAACCTCCTCAGCTCTCCTCCTGGCACACACATGTCTGAGATACATGTGCCTACACTCCCATACTCCTGATTGGCACAAACCAATCAGTTTAGCAACTCTCCTTGCTGTTGTCCTCTCCAAGCTACTAGCCAGAATGCACTTGCACTCACCTAGTGCTTGATGATTTCATCATCTTCCCTACAAACCAAGACTCCAAACACCATATTTACACTGTACATATAGTCCCCTACTTGATTCCAAGTGGCCATGGTATCTTGTCCACGGGAATTCAAGTGGGGATCATTATTTACAAAACTGGCATGAACCGGCAGTGAGACCAAGAACACCAAAAACTCACAAAACTATTAACCAGTCGAATTAAATGACTAAAATAATGCTACTCAAAGCAAGAACAGATCCCAAATGAAAGACTCAAAGCATCAGATAAGTCCTTTCAATCCATTCATGACTAGATGAAGGCTCAAGCATAGAAATTCAATCAAATTTGCTCTTTTCCAACTCACAACACTTCTTTCCAAATCTCAAATTGTACAATAGCTTTCCCACATGTTCAATTAGGGTTTTACTAGCCTTATATATCTTATGCCCACATGTTAGGACCCTTAGGTCAGGCTTAGAACATCATTAATGCTATTTTCCAACTTTTAGGACAAATTGCCAAGATAACCTTGTCAAGATTTGCCTAATCTCCTCATGAAGACTTTTCCAAACTTCAAGGCGCTAAACTAACCTAGCTTGCCACTACACAACATCAATTCAACCTTGGGAATTTATCAATTAGTCCTTATTACCTTGGTGGTTGGCTAGAACCACCTACAAGCCAAAATTGCAAGATCTCTCCAAAAGACCTTTAGGTGCTTCTACACCAGATAGACAACATCAGAATTCAAAAAATTCAAAAGATCATGTGCCACCTTAAATGCTTTTCTCTTGAATGTGAACCCTCCACATGAAAAAAGTAAAGAAGGAAATAAGATCTTCTTCCTCTGATTGACAAAGTGTAGTTCATTAGTACTCTTCATCTGCCTTAAATATTCCAATGCAAAAACCCTGTTTGCCACATGTATTGGAAGTTTCTATGGCTCTTCTCTCGATCCATAAAATCTTAGCATAGTATATTCTTCCATTAAGTACCAATCAGCCAATTGTATTTTTTTCCTAGTTGAATGCAATTTCTACATGACATAGGCAATCTAGGCATTGGAGTATTTGTAATTGCTTGATGCAATGGATCCAAAAAGTAGTCTAAAAAATGATTGTAGTTCCTTTGAGAATCATGCATCCTTATCTCAATGGTAAAAATCATATACTGGAGCCATTTGATTTTTCTAAGCATTACTATAGGGTTGAATCTGAAGCTTGTTGGTTTGAAACATTCCTCTAAATTTGAGTAGAAAAAAAGAGCACAAGTAGGTTGTGAACCTAAATATCTTGGTGGGACCTCCTTTAATCATTAAAAATTGTTTATGCATGGATTCTAGAATGTGCTCAATATAGTTATATTTGACATGTGGTCCATAATGGATATTATATAACATTTCAAGGAGGCTTGCACCCACTTCCAAATTGCTATCCAATCTGACGCAAAATGCTAGCATAGAAATAGTGTCCTAAACCCATGGTTTAAAAATATCAAAATCATAAGGAGGCTTATGATCACTTTTCAATTTTTTTCTAACTTCTTTGGTATCCAAAACTATTTTACTTATGAAAGCATTTTTCTCTCTTTCATCCACTACTTCATAATCACTAGCAAGCTTTTCTAGGTCAATGTGGACGTTTCCAAATTCTTCAATTGTAAACCCCAACATTTTTCCAAGTTCTTCTACATTAATGGATAACAATTCTTCTTTGCTATCTTTACTACCAATCGATCTTTTGTTATCATCATAATTTTGGGCATAGACCATGATAAATTATGGGCAAGGGAAAACCTCATGTAATATCATGCGCCCTAATCTAGTTACCCACGGTGCACTGATACTATTAACTTGCATTTTATTTGCATCCTTATTCTGAGATGAAAATCTAAGTTTTGAGGTATGCCTACCATAGATTTTAGGATCATAAATATCATGGTAATCATCAATGATACCTGGGGTTTTAAGCAATTTTGCATAATGTATTTTTTATCCGACATTGCTCTAGTGGTATTGGCGGTAGACATGCTTATACAATGTGAAATTGTGAAAACCCTATTATTCCTCCTTATTTTTTCTTAATTCTTAAGTCTCTCAACCCTAAACCCAAACTTCAAAGTTTGACAAAATAAGATTTTAATAAACGTCAAACAATGAAATGTAGCCACAAGAATTCTCACTTACCTGGATTTTGATTCTTGAAAAGATTAATGTTAATAGTTGTGGAAAGTGGAATGGCTTTGTTGGAAGTGGAACTGTGGAACTCATAACAGGGTGGTGCACTACAATGAGAAATCTAAGACTGAAATCTCCTCGTGTGTTGACCCTCACTTAAAAATAAAATCACTTAGCAATAGAAAGTGATTTTTTTCGAACATTAAAGTGAATGAAACTTCAATGTGTTGCTTTTGTACTACACAATTATTACATGGCCTACAGCATTTAGAAATGCACAATTAGTACATGGTTGAAAGCATTTAAAACAAGCCATTTAGTCCTATATTGACAGCAAATTCTAAATTGTTGATCTTTTTAAATCTAATGGTTATAGGGTGATTATGGAGGTTTAATTTTTCAAGACTAGTGTTATGTACATTTCATTCTAGAATGCAACTACAAGCATCCATCAAATGTTCATTGAATGGTTGAAACTTGAGTAATTTATGATATAAACAATACATGTGTTTTAAAGGTGTTGGTAACTTAACGGTACAAAGGACTTAATAAAATGAATATTGATTCTGGGAACCGAGGGAGAAGGTCAATGACAAGTTAGAAATCAATAAAATTTCGGTAAATCCAAACAAGAGTGACAACTTTTAGTGTTTATAATTTTTTTGTCAATTTGATGGAAACTTTTTTTTTTAATTTGTATTGCTTTATGTTTTACTTTTAAATATGCATGCAATTATTTCATAAATAGATAATGCTTAATTTCTTAAAGGAAAAAAAATTAATTTGAATAGATTCATAGACACTGAACTTAGAAAATAGTTCTTTACTATAAATGAATAACAAAGAATAACACAACATAACCATTTATTTTATTACAACTAAATTACAATGTCACATTATTACATATCTTTTTAAAGATGAGTAGAGCATGCAAGAGCCAAGCTCTTTTTTTGTATAAATAACATATGTTACTTTACATAATATAAATACAAATGTAAGTGCCAAGCTTCTGTTGGACCGCTAGTAACAACGTAATACAAATGTCGCTCTGAAAATAAATGCATGGTGATGGGACTTGTCGGGTCAACCATGGGCTCTAAAAATAAATGCATGGTACTTTCAACCATGGGCAGTGGCACTAAAAATAAATGCATGAGACTTGCCTGGGCAATCATGTGCTCTCAAAATAAATGCATGGGGCTTTCCTAGAGAATCATGTTGGGGAAAAGGGAGTTGTGAAGATAGATGTACTTATCCCCTTTGAGAACCAGAGTCATGCAGAAGATGAGGGGTAGTAAAATTACTCCCATCTTTTGCACGCAACCTCCATGCACTAGGATAGCACTTATCTCCATCAGAGCTCCTCATCTTGGTTCAAAACTTGCCTCAGAAGTTAGGTTAACTAGATCAACTTCTTTCCAATCCCACCCATTATGAACTTGAAGTAAATTGGTCTTTTACTTTGTAACTACATAACTAGAGGTAGGATAATTTAGAGTATCCCCAATAATACCACATCATCTTCTTCCTGAATCTGTATTAACCCTACAAAATGAATACCCTTATGACAAGTCAGAGCATTGCACTCAATAGTAAAGCCTTTAGCCTTCAACGAATGATTTCAATTATGCTCATTATCCCTATTTATGGACCACCAATGCCGCTACCAGCCTAATCCCTATTTACTTGTGACTCGTGTCATGTGTAAGGTTGGTTATAATGATAATCGTGATTCACGCAAACCAAAAAACCAACTTAATCGATTTGTGTAACTTAAGCCTTACATGTACAATTAAAATGTTTAATTTGATTGATGTCTGGCTACATGCAAATTGTGCCTCAAGCTGACAAGCTATCAAAATCGCCAGTGCCACTCAAACGATATGAAATCATTACAAATCTTGTTTCACTAGATCACTGGATTAATGACATCATCATCTACAATTCTACAATACATCATGCAATTTTCAATATAAAGTTATCCAATCAATCACTTCAGATGTTCATATGGCATTAATCTATGTCGTCGCCTGCAGTACTACTCCAGCTGCATAGGGGATGTCACAACCTACAAGTGCAATTTGCTTCATCGAGTGGGGCTCTAGTGGGTTTATGAGATGCCTAAGATGAGGTTTCATTTGACGATGTTGACCAATTTGATGGAGAGGTGGGACAAGGATTGCATGTCCTTTCATGTATAGGGGAGATGACGATCACCTTGATGGATGTCTACTGGATCCTATATCTCCCCATGCGAGGGGAGAGAATCTCTTTGGATGAGCCACAAACATCCCAAGATGTCTAAGATAGCTAATTACATTTTATTAGTTGGGTTGTCCCTACATACACCACAAGGCACATATATTTGAGGTAAGCAGATTAGGGGTGAGTTGTTGTGCCCTTCGTTCAACGCATCATGATCGCGATAGTGGCACTTTGAGTCACCACTAACGGACGAGGCTCCCACCTGCATGCATGCATCATTTGCTACGTAAGAGACATGGAGGAGAGGAGATTCATATTCGCTTGGGGTCAAAGTATGTTGTCCCATCTATACCACGACCTTGGGTGATACACCCACTATGAGTATCATAACTTGACAACCTACACACTTCTATAGGTGTGCGCCTTTGATCATATCACCTGTACTTGGTCAACAGGTTTTCCTTGGTGGATTACACGTGATCTACCTCGAGCTCATGCATACCCACTGGTGTGACAGGGGAGATTTGGGGACTTACTATTTTGGAAACATATCATGGACCAACTAGGTGTCAAGGATGTCATGCGGTAAACCTATTGGGGGATGGAGAGATGGCCCACTAATAGGACCCAATTACCACACATACAACAAGTTTGATTCCTAGCTAGTTGCCATGATCATATCATTATACCATACTATTGGTGACAAGTCATACGCCAGTTCTAGCAAGTGTAGAAAGTTTCACATGCGGTACCCACATACATCAGATCATTTAGGATCCCAACTAGACCCAAGGACCTACCTCATCCTTCCCGGGAGTTCACCCATCCCAGTACTACTCCATCTCAAGCATGCTTAATCATAGAGTTTCCCCCAAGGTTAAGCCTAGTTAGCTTGTAACCCCATTTGCAAAACCTTCAGCAAATGTTGTGCCTTATGAACCATTCATTATAGAGCGAGCCCCTTTAGCTCATCAATTGATAAGTAGGAGGTATTTTCCACAACATGTCAAAATGTGATATTGCTATCAGGATTCAATTGTGTAGTTTTACAAGTCAAACTCATTGACCCATGTTTAGCTAAGTGGGCTTAACCTTGGGGAAAATTGTGATTAAATGCGCTTGAGCTAGAGTAGTACTGGGATGGGTGACCTCCCGAGAAGGCCCAATGCTTCACCTCTGTGAGCATCACCTAGATGCAATGAGTGCTAAGTGGACCATTTATTATCATGAGAGATGGGTTCTTGTGAACCACTACTCATGAAACATGGGTCAATGAGTTTGACTTGTAAACTACACGGTTGAATCCTGAGAGCAATATCACAATTTGACACGCTGTGGGAAATACCCCTACTTACCATCTATGGTTTGTCATTCAGCTATTTCTTTTTCAACGTTATTTTATTCATTTGCAATCATGCCTTGAGTACTTTCTAGTTAAAAGTACTTAAAATCTCAAATTACTTTATACCCCTCTCAAATGCAGAGGAGAATCGTTTACCTCATAAAAATTTATCCATTTGTTGGTGTAATTTGTCATTGTTCATGGGGTGAGTTAATTTATTTTTTGTAATGACAAAACTATTAGCCAATAGATACTATACCACACTAATCATCATCCATATCCTGCAACAATGGATATACAAGTAGTATTAAACTGTCAGGCATCCTAGATTCTACCTTGTAAACTAGCTCTTGAATGGGTTGCATCTAATGCCATGTTTGAAAATGACTATCAACCCAAAGAGCATATTTGAGCTTGTCATCCCATCTTTTTTTATTCTGATCTAGTGTCATCTTTATGATTTTCATCAAGCTCTTGTTACTGGACTTAGCTTGCCCATTACTCTATGGGCGGTAGGAGGAAGAGTGTACTAGGTCTATACCAAACTTAGAACACATATCTCGCATATCTTGGGACATGAAGTGCATGGAATTGTCAACAAGGATCCTTGTTGGAACTCTAAACCTAGTTATAATGTTCCTGATTTAAAAATTAATTATCACCTTGGAGTTTGCATAGGTGTTGGAATAACCTCAACACGCTTGGTAAAATAGTTTATTGCCATAAGGATCCACTTGTATCCATTGTTGAACTTCTCATGTATCTCTCTAATAAAATCAATCCCCCACTATTGGAAATATGCTTCAATTGTTGAAGGAAAAAAAGGCAATGTACCAAAAAAATTCATCTTGCTCGAAAATCTCTAACAAGCTTCACACTTTCTTATCATTTTTGTAGCATCCTTGAATATTGTTGGCCACCAAAAACCTACCCTCAAAATTTTGCGTGATGTGGTCTTGGACTTGAAATATCCACAACATACACCATAGTGACATTCTTCCATTACTTCATCAGCTTGCTTGATATCCAGGCACCAAAGTAAAGCTCACTTTTTATTCCTCCACATCAACTCACCCTAGACTAGCACATACCTTTGCGGTCACAACTTGAGGGTCCTTCTTTGGTTATCATTCATGAAAGGTGAAAATTCATATTTACCAGAGAAAATAAAACAACCCTGTAGTATGGATCATTACATAAAACACATGTAGTAGCAGCATTAGTATTTACGTCACTTATCTTTGTTGCCTCCAAGTTGGAATTAGCCATCAACTTGGCTAGGCCCTGGCCTCTAACAAGCTTGGTAGTTTGAATCACCATGTCATATCCTTGGATCTTATTTATCCAATGACCTATTTTACCTAAGGCTTCTTGTTGTATGAAGATATCCTTCACAATTGAGTGTGGCACATATGCTACAATTTTAGCACCCACAAGGTATGGCCTAAATTTCTTCATAGCTTCTTGAACTTACCAAGATGGGGTCATCTGAGATTACGTACTTCATATCCTTGAAGGCTTCAACTAGTTATGCACTACACTCAAATGATTATCCTTTCTTGAGAATTTTTTGTATAGCTTTGGTCTTCTCAACAAAATTAGGAACAAATATCCTAACAAATTTTATATGCCAAAAAAATGATTGAATTCCTTTGATAGATTTTGGTTAAGGGATAAGGCTAATAGCCTTGACTATTTCAAGGTGTATCCTTACCCAATCTTTTGACACAATGTGTCCTAGAAGCTTACCCTTCTCAACACCAAAATGACACTTCCTAGAATTCAAAGAAATCTTGTGCTCCAAACATCTTTTTAAAATTAATTTGAGATTTACAATGCTCACCTCTTTCCTTTGAAAATGTAATTAGGTCATCCTAGTAAACCGCCACGATCCAATCAATATGACTAGCAAAAACTACATCCATTGCTCTCTAAAAAGTTGATCATGCATTCTTCAAACCAAACAGCATCCTCACGTACACATATGTGCCCCTTGGAGTATTGAATTTCCTTTTATTCTATTTTGACTCTTTCACAACCACTTGGTTGTAGCCTAAAAATCCATGCATAGTGGATAGTTTAGATCTTGTTAGCAAAAGAGCTATGGAGAGTGGATATATATGATTTCAATGTATATTTTTTAGATAGACTTTGGAATGTGGAGAATGGACCATAAAGGAATGCATTAGCATTAGTTTTGAGAAGTTAAGATTAAGTATACAATTGCATGAAAGTAACTGAGAGAAAAGTTTGGGTGTCATCAATTTGTGAATTCAATCTTAAGGGAGGATCTTAGAAATAAGGTTGCCTCCAACCCTCTTCAAATATCACCCAAGCAATAGGTCTACATTCTTAATTTTTGGCATATTTCCTACAAAATATGTTATGTATATACGTAATTTGCATTTTAATATTTTCGAATTGTCTAGAATATCTTTATTTTTCTATAGAAGTTATAAAATTCTTTCTTAGATGTGTCTCGAAGAAATATTTTAGATTGCCTTTCGAATGCTTTCGAAGAGAAGTCGACTAGCTCTTCCAATAGCTAGATCCAAACCTAAGGGCCTTTCATTGACATGAAGTAGTAACCCAAGAGTATTGAAATGAGGTTATATCAGCCCTCGCTATTGGCTAACTGCATGAATAATGTTTGGACATGAAACAAAACCAGATGGCATTGGAAATATGTAATCATTATTGTATATATGCAATTAGTCACTACTATGTATACAACAAGAAGAAGATTAATGAAAAACTATAGTAGCAACGTTTAGCAATTATTGTTTGTGTTGATTCTATCTATAGTCATCTTTTCTATCCAAAACAAGGTTTAGTGTTAATCCAATAGGATTTAATATTTAGCTAAGAATAGAGTATGGTTAAAAAACAAAGCACACATAAATTTCATCATCCTTAGGTACAAGTGATTCTATTTCACCATTTTGTGGATTCTAGTTCAAAAACCATTTACAAGGTCAACTAAAACCCATTCATTTGCATGGAAATCAATCAATCTCTTTCTCCCTTTGTCCTTCTCCCCCTCTCTCTCTCTCTCTCTCTCCCTCTCCCCCACTCCCTCTCTCTTAGTTGTCTTATTCCCACCTAACTAGATAACTCTCCCTCTCTCTCTCTCCCTCTCTCTCCCTCTCCTTCGCTCTCTCCCTCTCAAGTACCTCTCTCTATCTCTCTCCCACTCCCTCTCTCTCATTTGTCTTATTCCCACCCTAACTAGATAACTCTCTCTCCCTCTCAATTCTCTCTCTCCATCTCAAATATCTCTCTCCCACTCACTCTCTCCTCTCTCCCTTCCTCTCCTCCTCCCTCTATCTCTCTCTCTCTCTCTCTCTCCCTCAAGTCTCCCTTCCTCCCTCCCTCTCTCTCTCTCTAGTCTCTCCCACTCTCTCCTCTCTCTCCCTCTCTCATTCTCTCTCAGGTCTCTCCCACTCCCTCCTTCTCTCTCTCCATCTCTCATTCTCTCTCAAGGCTCTCCCACTCCCTCTCTTTCTTTTCTCATGTCTCTCTCTCTTACACTCCCCATCTCCCTCTTAGGTCTCTATCTCTCTCTCCCACTCTCTCCCCCTCTCCTTCCCTCTCTCCATCTCAAGTCACTCTCCCTCTCTCTCTCACTCTCTCTCTCTCTCTCTAGGTCCCTCGCTCCCTCTCTCTCTCTCTTTCCATCCTCCTCTCTCTCCTCCTTTGAACTCTCTCTCTCTCTCTCTCACACACTCTATCTCTCTCTCTCTCTCTCTCTCTCTCTCTCTCTCTCTCGTATCTCTCCCTGTACCTCTCTCTCTCTCTCTCTATCAAGTACCTCTATGTACTAAATAGCAAGCCACACCCATCATTTGGTAGAGTATAGAGACCAAAATAGATGTCCAACAACTCACCAGATACAGAAATTATTGGTTGAGACAATAAATTTGCATTAAAACGGCCCCAAAGCTACAAAAATCTCAGCTGATGACCATAAGAACAATAAGTTTGTCCTTGAAATTCCGGTCAAGTCACAACTCAGTGTGTAACACTACAAAAACTATTGGTTCCCCTTTCAAGTTTTAAGGTCACTTAACATGAGTAACATCATTAATGTAGGCCTACTGACTTTTTTCAAAGTAAAGATATTGTCTTTGGGGAACTGCTGAACCTATAAATATATTAGTTAAATTAATGTGAAATTTCTAAATCCTAATCATTTCAACAAAAATGTTTTACAAATCTAGAGTTTTTTCCTCTTTCCTAGTATGGACAATATTCAGTACATATATATGAGCCACTCAAGCATTCGTTTATCCTATAACAACAATTTGAAATTTGTAATGCATGATGGAGGGCTCCGCAGTCCTGCTAATGTAAAAATTTATATATTCTCTGCAATTAGACAATGGAATACTCGGAACAATGACACCATCTAAGAAAATGAACAATTACCCAATCTTCAATACAAGAAATGGTGTCAATATTGGTACAATGTCTGTAACTAAGATACATGAAATTGAGAACTCCATGATAATCTAAATTGTAAATATCCACTATGCTTATAAACAAATCTTTGCTCTTAGGAAATTTGAATGCACTCACAGCATAAAACTCTCATAATTTACAACTTTTCCTCCAGGTTAAGGGCATGAAACATGTAAAAGAACAAGGCATTTATGTTTTCATAACATTATTGGCCACAGGTGAAAATAATTTCCAAAAGCATCTCACTCAACATGTTCTTGAGCATTCAAATTCTAGACCAATACAAGTATTTCTATTTAGCGGTACCAAGGAGTTATGTTCACGTATTGTGACTTCTATTTGTGAAGAATCTATTCTCACATCACCATATCCTATAACATTTTCATTGCAGTTAATTTCCACATCATTATGATCACTGGTCACTATCAAGCAACCATAAAGGCCCTCCCTGGGTGGCTGATTTAGCACAGATGACCTGCAGGCAAGCAATGTATTTTTTGTAACAGCACAATTGGCTGTTTTTAACATTAACCGGTGCTTTCTACCAAGAAGTTCTTCAACACGCTTGATATTGCCACCAGCTAGAGCTTTACGGACGAGAGTAGAAGATACCTGCCCTTTCTCTCTGGTATCTGTTCCCATATTTCCTTGCTCTGAAATTGATCCATCAAACTTATCCATGACAGGGTCAACAATGTATGCTTTGAGGCCATATTCTCCACACAACTGGACTAAATCCGATGCATCCCCTGAAGCTTTGTACCCAAATCTGTAATTTGCACCTGCAAATAACCAGGTTCAATCATTTTGAAAACATAATCCTCTCAAAATTAGTCATCAATCTATGTATGTCCTTGTGTAGCATGGACTACAGTGAGATTTTTGGAACTTCCTCCAAAGAGCCTGAACAGAAAACTATGATCCAAATGTAAGCATAGAAAATAATGACTTGCCAATAGCATAAACGTGAGGTAAAGCTTACCTGCTACAACTCCTGTCACTCCTAATTCCTTTGAGAGCCTCTCCACAAACTGACGGGGGCTCAAAGAACGAACTTTAGTAAATTGGACATGGTATTCATGCGGTACCATTCCACCACAAAAAGGTGCCCACAGTGAAAGTGCTCGCTTTCGATCACATTTAGCAACCACGGGCAGCCTGCATTTATAAGAAACAATAAATATAGTTCTAAGTCAGAAATTCAACTAGAAATCTGAAATAAACAAAGTAAAAAAAGATAGCACTCAGTTTTGCTCAGAACAAATACAAAATGAGGAAATGTAGAACCATGGTTGAGAGAAAACATGAAGATTCTTTGTAGAGGTGATTTTTGCAGAGTCCATGAAAATGTTTAGTATGCTTTTGGAAAACTATGTGAGCTGGAGTTTGAACTTCTCTTGGCATCCTTTGTTAGCCTCCCTTTATAATAGTTATTTCCACCCTTCTTCAATCCCGCCTTTTCCCACTGGCTTCTCAGCTCCATTGATTTCTTCTTTCCTCTTTTGTCTTTTACTCCCTCGTCATCATCCTTTTCTACCCTCCCCCCACATTTTTTTCATCTGTCATCCACTTCATTCCTCTTCCTCGCATTGCTCATCATGGTTATGGATCACTGAATGTGATCCAAAAAGTTATGCAAAATGGCTCACAGTTTATTCTAAAAGCATACTAAACAATTCTCTTGCTATTCAAGGTCATAATTGTTATATTGTATATCTATGACAAGTATGACAAGCCTGGTCAGTAGAAAAGTAGAAGATAATTTGAAGAACTTGATAGAAATTTCTCATTTGAATGCATTTCTTGAGTATCAAAATAAAAATTGCATACCCACTCATCAACAGATACGCATATTATATAACATTATTCAATTGATATGAATTCATGACTGCAATTTATTGACTTAAGATGGAGCTGTCCTGGAGGAGAAATAGTGGTTTTGGTCCCCCATGGATGAGTTTCAGGAAGAATCTATGGTATGCCACGTGAAGAAATGGTAGGACTTTTACTCCCCACTCTCATAGGTTATTTAGGAGGGCATCTTTACCATTGTCAGGCAGAAAGGTATTTCCACGGGCTTCTTTTTTCAAACAAAGGTCTGAGTGGGAAGCACTGGCTTCCAACAGTCTTTGTGGAACAAGGTGCTCTCAGGGCCACAAATGCTATTCCATTAGGCAAGGAAAGGTATTGGGCCCTCCTTCATCTCCTATGGTTTCTCGTATGGTAGTAGCGAATTCTACTCCTGTGGTTCCTGTTTTCTCATCTTTGCAGAACAAGATGTTCTCGGGGGCAAATGCTATTCCATTAGACAAGGAAAGGTCTTGGGCCCTCCTTCATCTCCTTCAATGATTTCTAAAAAATGCTAGTAGTGGATTCCACTCCTATGATTCCTGTTTCCTCATCCTCTTTAGATAAGATTTAAAGGCTAAAAGATACTATGCTAATAGGGTTCTATAAAGAATAATGTTTGTATATGCCATATATCCATGAATGGACCAAGGCTACATGGAACACTACTCTGAGAATTTTCTTCCTCCCCAAAGGTTTTTTATGGCGCAGTTCCCCTTTCAGATCAATTGCAAAGATGCCCTAGCCACAGCGCCATCCAAGATTTAAGGATGGAATCTTTCTCTTCAAAGTTCCACCCCTGATTTCTCAAGGTCTTCCTTTCCCTTAGCCCCTTCAAAGTCTAGATAAGCCTTTATAGTCCCCCACGAGAGTTTTAGAGCCTGGACTGTCTTGAAGTGATTAGATGCAATCTAGGAGAGCTGATAGAAATAGATCAACACACATTAGAGGAAACACATACTATTTATACCTATTTTAAGATAGCACGTGATTGGATCTGCCGCTTCCAAAACAAGTATTGCTCTCTATGTCTGTAGGTTCTTTTGCTCAAGAAACAGACTATGAAGTAATCCCTTTCCAATGCTTCATCTACCATAAAGTAGGTCATGAAGCAAAAGTCAAAAAGAGCTCCATTCTACCCTAAAGTCTTCTGCAGAGTCCCCTTGACTAAAGAAATGCTGGAAGGTGAAACAAGTATTGGAACTGAGAAAATCCTCTTTTACACACACAACAATGATTGGTTCATTTTAGATGAGATCAATTAGGTTTTGTTTACTTTAAGGCACATAAGCAATCTTCTCTTGCTCGGGAGCCTCATTTTCAGTGGGTGGAAGATCTAAGTCATTTTCCTAAAATAGTTGCCCCTTCTTCCTAGCATCTCGGCTCTCCTGCCTCAAAATGAGGCTCTTTTGCTTTAGAGGAGCTGAATGAGCTAAAGCATTATCTAGAGAGCCCAAAAAGGAAAGAATCAATGGATGCCCTTTGTGGTATTTCAAGTGTAAAACTCTCGGCTATACCTATTACAGACAAGAGAAAAAAACGGTAGAAAAAGTAAAAACAGAACTTGAAAGTTTAACTGGTAGATCACCAGAGGAAGGGGTTGAAGGCTTCTAGACAACTCTAGATGGTTTCTTCAAAGGTTCTAACAGTACAATGAGGGGTCAGGGCCCTCCAAAGGGTTAATGAATGGTTTTTCATGGAGTGTCAGTGGCTTCAACACCCATAGCAAGCAAAATTTAGTTAAATAAAAACTCTCTTTAAGCAAAATGGATTGTGTCCATCTTCAAGAAACCAACCCTTTAAATAACAATTTTCCAGGCTTTTAATCTCCTCGAAAACTTGGCAAGGTATAATGATGTCTACAGATGGCGCTTCTAGGGGTCTTTGCATCCTTTGGAATCCAACTTTCATGCATTTTCTCCTTTTTAGGTAAATCACCAATTGGATTTGCTCCTCCTTCATATCCTACAAGTACAATATATCAAGTATCTTTACTCAACATCTATGGCCCCAATAGCCCTATCAAGAAGAGGAGGCTGTGGGATTATCTCTCAAAGCAGATGATGCTGCATCCAGATAAAAAAGTGAAAATCCTCTGAAGAGACTTCAATCTCTTTCAGTACCTTCTGCTAAAAGGGGTGGTATCAAGAAGTCAGCTCGAACTGAATTATACTTTAAGGAGTTCTTGGCTAGAAATAAGCTTTTGGATCTTATCCCTAAAGAGGGCTCTTTTCCTTGGAACGATAGATGTAAAGGTTTCTAATACATTTGTGAGAGATTGGATGGATTTTTAGTCTCCCCTTCTTGGCTGCAAGAATGCTGGCTCTCAGAGACCTTTATTCTCCCTGTGGCAGGATCAGATCATTATCCTCTCAATATAAAAATTTCCCCAGATTCTCCTCTCCACTGACTATTCGATTTCAAACTAATGTGATTGTAGAATCCAGCTATTCTTCAGAGGGTGGCTGGTTGATAAGTTAACAGACTCTATGAGAAGGCACTCTCATGTTTCAATTTTCAGAAAAGTTGAGATATGTCAAATATTGTTTCCTTATTTAGAATAAAGAAGTATTTGGAAATATCTTTGAGGAGAAAATAGCTAAAGTTGCTTCTTTAGAACAGGTAACAAATTCTATCCAAGCTTCAGGCTTAACTGGTGCACTTCTCAAAGAAGAATCGAGATTTTTTAGCTCTTCAGGATCAATGCCCTCTGAAAGAAGATATCTTTTGGCATAACAGTCTCGAGATGGCTGGATTCAGGAAGAGGATAGAAACACCAAATATTTTCATTATGTTCCAATTGCAAGGCACCACATGAATAGAATCTTGGTAGTAGTAGATGCTCAGGGCTCTAAGTTAGGTGCTTTGGAAGATATAGCTAAAGAAGCAGTTGCCCCCTCAAATCTTTTTAAATCAGAGATGCAAGTGGGTAATGTAGAAGATCAACTCTTGGCAAAGATTCCCTCTTAGCTCATAAAGGAAGAGAATGATTTGCTCCTCAAACCTTTTTCAAGTGATGAAGTTTGGACACCAGTCTTGGCCTCAAAGGTGATAGGATCTCTGGTCCTGATGGCCTTCATGCACCATTCTTTCAATTATTTTGGGATAGTTTGGACTTTGGAAGGAGATTTAAAGGCAGCTGTTACTGACTCTTTAAAATCTGGAAGAGTTTTGAAAAACTTCAAAAGTACCTTTATTGCTCCAGTACCAAAAAAAAGTTAATCTAGTCTCCTTAGATTTTCAGCCTGTTGTCTTTTGCAATACTTTTCTAATAAAATTATTTGTAAGGTGATTGCAGAGCATTTAAAACCTCTCCTTGCTAAGCTCATTTCAGAAGCTCAAGGAAGCTTTGTGAGAGGCAGGCAACGTTTGGATGGTGTTCTTATCACCCATGAAATTCTCCAATGCTCCATTATGTCTCCACGAGCAAAGAGAAACATCCAAGAGCAGAGAGCAACAAATGATCATCAGATTGAGTAATGCAAAAGACTATGATAGAGTTTCTTGGCCTTTCAGCTCACCGGGTCAGTTGTGTTCTACAGGTAGATTCAGGTGCCTAGTTTTCCATTCTTGTCAATATAAGTCCAGCAAATTTCTTTCAGCATTGTCAGGGTATTAGACAAGGTGACAGTGACCTTTTGGCCTCGTTCTTGTTAATCATTATGACTGAATGTCTCAGGGGCTTTATCCTTCATTACAGATCTCCGGGCAGGCTTTCTGGTAATTGGGTATCTCCTTAATCTGTGCCTGTAACACAGGCAATTTGTAGATGATAATATACTCTTTGGCTCTGCTAAAATGGCAAAAGAAAATGTGTGGTAGGAAATTCTCACTAGCTATGTGGCAGCATCAGGTCAGTAAATTAGTGTTTGGAAGTCTAAAATCTTCACGTCAGTAAATCAATGTTGAGAAGTCTAAAATCTCTCTCTTCAATGTAGGTTAAACTGTTAAAGGCTTCAGCAGATTTTAGTTACTTCCTTGGGTTCCAAACTAGCCTCTCTTCAAATACTTGGGTATCCCCCTCTTCTCTGGATGTAGTAGCACTAAACTTTGGGAGGAAGTAGTTCAAAAAATTCAGAATCATTTGGTGGCATGAGTGGAGGTTGGCTCGATCTAACAATTCATATTCTGAAGACAAAAGCAGTTCTTCAAGCTATTTCCATATATTTGCTGTCAATTCTACCTATTCCCAAAGGTACCCCTCCCAAAATCTCAGAGAGGGACAGGGGTCAAGGACTTGGTGTTACATAATATTACCTTAGGAGCAAAAAGCTTGCATGGAGATTTCTGGAAGTCCCAACTACCTTCTAGAGCTCTACTCTCAAGGACAAATATTTGAGGGACAGCAATATACTTAGCTTCTTTGGGAGGGATATTCTTCCTAGTGGTCCTTCAAGAATCAATATGGAATGAATGTGGTGAATCTGTGTGACATCATTGGTTGTTGTCTCCCTTGGGATTTGGGGGATGGAAATCGGGGAGATTTTCGGTGTGATTCCTGGCTTGGAAAACCTCCCCTGTGTAAGCCTCTCAATCTTGATGAGGCAAGGCAAGTTTTGTCAGTTGTATGGGGAACTAAGGTTAGCAATTACTAGCAGAAATCTATTATCCATGGCTGCCTCCTGCAGTCTTCGAAAAAATTTGTTGATGTTCATTTTTTAGTTTAACGGAAGAGGAATCTCTCATCTTTTCTCCATTCTATTACCATTCCATGTCTTCACAGACAGGACATAATACTGTGGAATGAAGCTCCTACTGGCTCTTAGCCTACATCCGTTGACTGCTCCCTTTTTCAAAATAAACACTTCATGCTCATCAAAGTTTGGCCTAGGCATTTGCAATGCTTTTTATGCAGCCAGTTTTCTTAAACTAGGTACTAACCTATGATAATCTCATGAAGAGGGTTTCATGGCCCTCCTTCTTGTGTGCTTTTGAATGAACTCCTTGTCCTCCCATATGGCATCTTCAATTGGTAAATTCTTCCATTGGATGAGATACTGAGTGAGTGTACTGCTCCTTAGCTTCCTTGTGTGTTTTTGAAGAATAAATTCTGGTTCCAATATGATTATTCCTTCTCCATCGAGCTCCGGTAATATTGTCTAAGTAGGGATATTATTCCCAATTACCTTCTTCAAACAAGAAACATGAAAAACTGGATGTATCTTAATTGTTGATGGCAATTCAAGCTTGTAGGAGACACTACCTATCTTCTGCATGATTTGATATGGGCCATAATGTTTTGGAGACAACATGTTAATTCTTTGACTGTTGCTTCAATGGCATTTGCTTGTAAGGATGCAATCTCAAGAAAACCCAATCCCCAACTTTAAAACTTCTTTCACTACAGTGCTGGTCTGCCTGCTGCTTCATTCAATTTTGTGCCATGGATAGATTCTCTTTAAGTCCTGAAAGTACTTATTGTTGATGAAGCATGTGGTCCTCTGCAGCATGAACTCTTGGTGACACCTTCAATGATGATGTAACTCTTGGTGACACCTTCAATGATGATGTGATGGAAGGAGGATGATATCCATGCAATGACATAAATGGAGACATTTTTGATGAACTGCGGAAGGAAGTGTTATACCACCATTTTGCTAGTGGTAGCCAATCTACCCATTGAGACTATTTATCTAAAGTGAAACAACATAGATATCCTTCCAAACACTTATTAACAACCTCTGTTTGCCCATCAGATTGAGGATGATATGAAGAACTATGAGCCAATTGAGTACCCAAACATTTGAATAAATCTGTCCAAAAATTACTAGTAAAGATAGGATCACAGTCACTGACAATAACCTTAGGTATACCATGTAGCTTTTGAATATTCTCTAAAAATGTTTTTGCCATTGTACTTGTTGTAAAAGGATGTGATAATGCAATAAAATGTGCATATTTAGTGAGGCAATCCACTACTGCCATGATGGCATTCTTACCATTAGATCTTGGAAGCCTTGTGATTAAGTCCATGGAGACCTCTTCCCAACGCTGGCTATGAATAACAAAGGGTTGCAAGAGACTAGGTGTCTTAATTGTCCGCCCTTTATTTCTTTGACAAACTAAACATTCTGCCACAAATTTTTGAACATCCCCTTTTAGCCCTTCCCAAAAGAAGTCTTTCTAGACCTCATGATATGTCTTCAAAAATCCTAAATGACCACCCACTAGAGACTCATGCAGCTCTGTGAGAATATTTTGTTTGAGAGAGGAATTCTTGCAAAGATACAATCGCTCTTTATACCACAAAGTATCTCCCTCCTAGCAAAACTTATCCAAACCACTAGGATCACTTTGTAATTGTTGAATGAGATTACTTGTAGCAACATCATTTTTCCGCTCTACATCGGCCTCAACTACCCAATCTTCTTGTAATATTGAAAGGGCACACAATAAAGCTTCATCCTTCCTCAATAGAGCATCTGCCACAACATTTTCCGTCCCTTTCTTATATAAAATCTCAAAATCATATCCCAACATCTTAATAACCCATTTTTGTTGTTCTTCAAAAGATAATCTTTGTTCCAAAAAATATTTTAGGCTATTATGATTTGTCTTAACCTTGAAGTGTCTACCTATTAGATAAGGCCTCCATTGTTTTACTGCATGAAGAATAGCTAGCATTTCCTTCTCATAAATAGGTTTGAGTTGATTCTTACCCTTTAATTGATGACTCTCAAAAGCAATGGGCCAATCCTCTTGCATGAGAACTATGCCTATACCATTTTTTGAGGCATCACATTCCACAATAAAATCCTTTTTGAAATTAGGAGTGGCAAGCACTACAGTTGTACACATAGCCTCCTTTTAACATTTCAAATGCTAAATTAGCTGATTCATTCCAATGAAATGAATCCTTCTTCAATAAAGTTGTGAGGGGTGCTACTATAGTACTATAATATACTTCTTCACAAATCTTCTATAGTATCCAATCAATCCCAAGAAACCCCTCAATTTCTTAATGGTTTTAGGAATAGGCCATTCCATGATAGCCTCAGTTTTGTTAGGATCCACCTTTACTCCTTCATGTGAAACTATGTGTCCCAAGCACTCCACCTCGTTGAGACCAAAAGCGCGCTTGGATGGCTTAGCATAGGGTTTATGATTTTCGAGAACTTGTAACACTTGATCAACATGTTGCGAGTGTTCTTCCCATGTCTTTCTATAAATCAATATATCATCAAAGAACACTAAAACAAACTTCCTCAAGAATTTTGTAAAGATGGAATTCATCAAACTTTGAAATGCCATAATGACCCTCATAAGTCCTAAATGTTGTCTTACAAATATCTCCTTCCTTAATTTGAATTTGGTGATAACCTAATCTAAGATCTAACTTTGTAAAATACATAGCTCCATTCAATTAGTCTAACAAATCATCAATGACTGGAATAGGAAATTTATCTTTGATGGTGTACATGTTGAGCACTCTATAGTTCGAGCACATACGCCAAGTTTCATCCTTCTTCCGCACCATCACCACAGGTGAGGAGTAAGCACTTTGGCTATGCCTAATAATTCTTGCCTCTAACATCTCCTCGGCAATCTTTTCTATCTCACTTTTATGTATATGTGGGTACCTATAAGGCCTGATGTTGGGTGGTTGGCTTGTATGGCATGATCATGACCCCTCTTAGGAGGAAGTCCTTTAGGCATATCTTATAAAACCACTAAGTGACGCTCAATTATTGCTTGTAAATCTGGATGGGTGGAAGCATTAGATTGAGATACTTCTAATAAACATAACTGGGCCACAAATCCATCAACTCCTTTCTTAAGAAACTTCTGCATTTGATGAGAGCTTACCATTTGTGGGGACTTTTCCTTCAACCCTCTTAGCTCTATTGTCTTTCCTTTTGATAGGAATCTCATGAATAATTCTTGGAAGTTCATCTTAATAGTTCCCAAAGTAGTAAGCCATTGTACTCCCAAAACAATATTTGTTGCACCCATGGAGATAGCATACATTGGGCTATCAAGGTGATAATGTCCCATGGATAATTTAATGCTATGGCAATTTCCAAAATAGCTAATAGTACCACCATCTATAATCAAGACCTAAAACTTTGGAGCTGGATATATAAAACAATTTAGACGAGTAGCCAACTTTTTGTTGATGAAATTATGAGTACTACCTGAGTGATCTACACGATTACTTTTTGCTTCTTTAAGAAACCCACTACCTTGAGAGTTTGTGGGACGCTAAAACAAGAGAGTACATGACAAGAAATGACCGATTGGGGATCATGTGATTTATGATCTAACTCCCTATCACCCTCTAATATTGGTTCCTCCTCTTCTTCCTCACTCGGACTTTCAATATAGAACAACTTCTTTTCACTGCATCTATGCCCTCAACAATATTTGTTGTCACAATTGAAACATAACCCTTTTGCTCTCTTCTCCTCAATTTGTTGTGGAGTCAACCTAGTAAGTTGTGAAAGTGAATGTGGAGGAGATCTCCTTTCGCTAACATTTGCATTCCCTCATCAACTACTAGCCAAAAACTTCACCTCAACTTGTCTTGCCATTAATATTGCTTCTGATAAGGATTGTGGTTGAAACAACCATACTTCATATTTTATGTGATCTTTTAAATCACCTAGAAATTGTTCCTTCAAATTTTCTTCTATCACATTTGCCACTCTTAGACAAAGGGTTTGAAATTGCTGAATATAATCCTTGACCATGCATGTTTGCTTTAATTTAGTGAGTTGGCAAATAGCTATCCATAAAGTTATCTCCATAATGGGTAGCAAGTTCCTCTTAAAAAATTGACCATGGACCACACAACCCTTCTTTCTCTTCTCATCACATAACCAACGATACCAAATAAATTGATCTGATTCTAGGTATAATGATGCCATAGCCACCTTTTGCTGGCAAGGAACATGATGAATATCAAAGAACTGCTCCATTTTGAATAGCCAATTGGTCTTATCCTTGCCATCAAACTTTCTCATATCCAACTTGGGTATGAATTGCCTTGGCATATGATTATTCAAGGAAGGATCCTTCTTGAAATTAGAGTCGGGGCCAAGGAATTCATGTCCAACAAAAGCAGTATCTTCCACTTAACTAGGTGAATCTTCACCCTTACACTTCATACCCTGAATAAGTAATTTCAATTCCCTCATTTCTTCAGTCATCTTCTCTAATGATGAAATATCACCCTTGACTTTGTTTATTTCATCCTTAGGGTCAAAATACTCAATTTCTAACAAATCATTCTCTGAAGATTTCCCCGATGTGGTAGCATTCTTTTTGCCTCTTGTTGCAAGCCCCGTCATGATGGTAGAAAATAGATTTTGCAATTATTCACACAAATAAGTTCAAAATAATCTGAAAATTTCACTATAACTTACCAAGGCCTAGGCAGCACTTTAATAGAAAAATCTCCCAAAAATTAGGTGATTTGTAGCCTTGAGAGTGAATTTGTTGGAAACCCTAATTTCCAATAGATCACTTATTTCTACTTCAAATTCTCTGCCATTTGGACTGTAGGCTCCACTATTAGTTCTTCAAACACCCACCAAAATCAAGAACCAATTCAGCAAGATTTGGGAGACAAACAATTTCCAAATAAATTAGGTAGAAACCCTAATTCTGCAATAAATCTCTCAATTCTGCTCCAACTCCTCTAAAATCTGGACTGTAGATTTTTTAATATGTCCTTCAAAAACCCTTTAAAAATAATACAAAAATTTGCTAAAATTTGGGAGATATGGGTTTCACAAAATGACCTCCAAAATTGAAAAAATTGCCTTGTTGTAACGGTGCCAAGATCATGCTCTGATACCACTTGTAATGAAATAACTTGCACAATAGAAGAATATGATAGAAAATATGCTGCAAATACTTGATAATAACTGAGAATAACAAGCTACAATTCACAATATGATGATGAAATAAGACTCACAACCTCCTATATATACCTATTTATACTTAGGATATCACCCAGGCTAACATAGATAACCCTATATAAGCCCTAGGCTGACCTAATTAACTAAATAACAATATAATAATGAATATGACTTAAATAGGAGTTAAGATAGCCACAAGCCGACTATACATAACCCGATATACTATAATATTAAGGGCGTAGCAATTTTCTTTATTGCAAGTTATGAGTTATATAAATATTTTATTTATTGGCAATTATGAGTATTACAGTTTTTAGAATTTTCATATATATATTGAACCCATACCTGTCCCTGTACTAGAACTGGCAACTTTGTATAATGTATTGTCTCTTTGGCACTCTTGAATTTTAAATCTACTAACTTTCTTCCATATGCATAGGGATAGTAGTAGATACCCTTATTATTATTTACTTACAATTATATTGTTGATCTTAGTTCTAGATGCATATAGGCTAAGCACATACACACTCTATTTTTCTTTTGTCTCCCCATGGAGGTTTAAAGATCAAAATAGGGCTTGACCACTTTGACAAGCCCCTATTCAATTCCCCCCTTTTCCCCTGTCCCAAACGCAGGTTGATTGGTGATTCATCTTTCCAAATTCGATTAATAATTCTTCGGTTGTATTCTAATTCTCTTTGAACTTTCAAATATTTATTTTGATTATAATATTCTGTATATTCTAGTATGATCTCCTTGTTATATCTATTTTGCAAGCATGGTGGATAGATCTGTGAAAATACAGACATAATTGTGGCTGCAATTTCTTCCTAAAGTGCATTTTCATCGAAAGTGTTGTATTTCTGCACTTTCTTCTATTCTGCATCTTCTTCTGTCCTGTTCCAGATTCCTCACATTATATTCAGTATTGTTAATGTATTTTTTTAATGTAATGAAATTCAAATATCCTCATCCAAATTTTCATTCGTATGAAAGCCAATTCTTGTGTCTGATTAAATTAATCTAAGTTTATGCACTTTTGTTAGTTTAATTAGCACAACATATAAGGTAATTTAATCCATCTTTAATAATATGTGTAGCATAAAAACTCCATTACAGGTAATAGACAGATTATAAAAACTCCTGAAGTGCACCTTAAATGTAGTACAAAAATGTTGATACCATGCACCATAGAATTTTTTCCATTAAATAAAAATTTATAAAGCATGCCTATTAGGAAGTCCATAATCTCATGGTATCTCGTCAATTCAATAACTAAAAAGCTTGGAAGTCTATTCTCCCTTCGACACAATCTTGATCCAGCAAACATTTCTTACTTTGCAATTTTGTCTAATGGATACAACAGTTATTTTATGCATTTCAATTGCCTTCTGACAGGGTTAATCCAAGGATGCATATAGGCCTCTTTCCCATAAATCCCCATTTCCAAAACACAAAGATCGCTAGGAAACATCCCATGGCCATCCCCAAAGTTGCTCAAAATTGGGGATGTGTGCTCAAAACATGTGACGAAGGTGTCAAATGTCATGGGGGCATCTCTCAATCAGACTCATTTTTCAAGTAAAAAGATAGTCAAAAACAAAAAAAGATCTAAGTTACCAGTTCACCCAGTCTGAAGCCAGCGTTCGGTTTAGTCGGGTTCAAATTTGCCAAACGGGTTTGGTTCGTGACAAATTCGCCTTTGGTTCGGATTTCTAACTGTGGGTCCGGCCAGGGTTCGAAACCCTAACTGTGGGTTCGGTCAGGATCAGTTTTTTTCAAACCCGAGTAGAATTTACGCCCAGCCGGACTTTTTCAACTTGATTTTGCAATTTTTAATTGATTTTTTGACTTTTAAAGACTAATATATTCTCTCTAACCCTAATATTTGCCTCTAACACATGAAATAAGTAAAAAGATACTCATTTACCAATTTGTGAACGAAAAACAAGGTTTTTTGCCTCCATTGCTGAACTTTCTCTCTTGCTTGCACAAGCTTGAATAGACTTGAAGATTGATCATAGATTGTTCGAAGTTGGTTGTTGTGCTATTCCTAAGCACTTGCAAGTGTCCGTTCGTTGCCAAGAAGATCGTAGAGCAAGATTTCTTCAAAAGAGGTAGGTTTTTTTAAGTTTTTTGATTAATTTTTTTACATTTTTTTTTAACAAATGAACTTTTTTGTTTTGTTTTTTAGTTTTTGTTTTGTTTTCATTCCTCTAAATGTCTATAACACATGTTCAATTTTTTCATTTTTTTGAAATTAATTAAGTCTTTTAGTTTCAACGAATCAATACCAAAATTTCAATATGTTGTGCCTTACGTATTTCGTATTACAATGGCAACTGGTACCTCCTCAGGCTCAACCCAATCTCATTTCAAAACAAACCCAAACTCTCCCCTTTAAAAATATGTAGAAATGGTGGAGGATACATTTGGATTTGTAGTTATTGCCATGTTCAATATTCGAGTTCATATGGTCGAGTGAAAGGGCCCTTGTGCGGGATCCCTGAAACAAGCATCAAAAATTGTCCAGGTGAAAACAACGAAGGCATTCCAAAAGATGTAGTGTTGGGATATATTGTTGAACAAGGAAAGCAAACCAGAAAGCAAGCAATATTAAAGCAAATCATCCTTTGAAGAAAGGATCTTGATTGATGAAGCTCCCTACACCGTCTTCTTGTTTTCCACCTACAGATAGCCATCCATTTATGTCCATCCCTCAAGAGCAAACCATGCCCTTTTCAAATAAAAGATCTAAGGGACCGTTAGAAGCTTCATTTTAGAATGAGGCGAGAGAGACTGTTGATGAAGACATAGCAAGATGTGTCTATGCCAATGGATTGGCATTCAACGTTGTTCATTCACCATATTGGCAAAAAATGGTGAAATCTATTAATGAAGCTCCAAAAGGGTATAAGGGCCTAGGTTTTGAGAAGGTGCGTTGCACCTTATTGGAGAAAGAGGTGAAACATGTAGCAGACTCTTTGAAGCCCATAAGGGATTCGTGGATTGAAACAAGGGTGACCATCGTTTCTGATGGATGGAAAGATGCAAAAAATTGCCCATTGATCAATGTTATTGTCGTGTCCCCTAAAGGGGCAATGTTTTTGAGAGCAGTGGATTATGAAGGACAGGTGAAGGATGGTCCATTTATTGCTAACATCCTTTGTCAAGCTATTGAAGAAGTGGGTCATCAAAATGTTGTGCAAGTTGTAACCGACAATGCAAAAAATTGTAGGGCTGTTGGGTTATTGATTGAGGAGAAGTATTCACACATTTTTTGGACAAATTGTGCTGTCCACTCCTTCGATCTAATGTTACAAAAAATAGGAACCAAAATTGAGTGGATCAAACAGGTGCATGCCGAGACCGAAGACATCCAAATGTTTGTCACAAACAACCACATGACAAAAGGCATCTTTAGACAATTCTCAAAATTGGAGTTGTTGAAGGTAAGCTAATTCTCAATATTTTTAATTTTCTTTTAATTTTAAATTTTGATTTTGTAAATTTAAATTATATTTTTATTTTGACACAGGTTGTTGAGACCCGTTTTGCCTCTAACACAATGGTGTTGAGACAACTTATGAAGGTTTGTGAGGCACTCTATAATATGGTCATCAACCCCAAATGGTCTATATGGAGGCAATCTAGCACTGAAAGGGAAAATAGGGTTAAGCAAAGGATCCTAGATGATGGTTGGTGGGATTGTCTTGAGTATCTCGCCAGTTTCACTGAGCCCATATTGAGCATGATATGTTACACTGACATGGATAGACCTTGTTTGGGCAAAGTATATGATGGTATCAACTCAATGATTGAGAAGATGAAAACCATCATCAATGCAAAAAAGGAAGATCCTAAAGAAAAGTTCTTCAAAGAGCTACATGAAATCATTGTTGATAGATGGAACAAAATGACCACTCTGTTGCATCTCCTCGATTTTGCATTGAGTCCCAAATATTATAGTATTGAAATACTTTTTGCTTCATCAAGAGTTACTCCATATAGAGATGGTGAAGTGGCTCAAGGGTACAAGGCAGCACTTCGTAGACTCTTTATTGATCATGACCAACATGATCGAATGAGGGCTGAGTTCATGAGTTTTGCATTCTTCAGTGGTGTTGGTCTTGATGCTCTTCAAGACAAGTTCAAGGTGGATGCTCATAGTTGGTGGTACTTCCATGGCCAAGAATACATGTACCTACAACCTCTTGCAATAAAATTTTTATCCCAAGTTTGTTTTATAGTCAGACTCTTTTATCTTTTAATTTTTTAAATTTAAGTTTTATATTTTGTAATTTTAAATTTTAATTTATATTTATATTTTGTTTAGTTAAATTTTGTAACTCTTAACTGTTTAATTTGGTCTTAATAGGTTGCTAGTTCATCTTCTTTTAAGAGGAATTGGAGCACATACTCCTTCATCCACTCAATAAAACGCAATAGGCTACATTCAAAAAGGCAGAGGACTTGGTGTATGTGCATTCAAACTTGCGCCTCCTTACACACAAGCAAAGTTCCTACAAAGAAGGAGACACAAGGAGGTGGGATATTGAGTCAAAGCAACTTGACTTGGATGCTTCCACAAGTCACTTAGCTGCACTTAATATTGATGATAGCTGTGAGCCTGAAGCAGCTACTGAGCGTGAGAGTGGTAGTGTCAGTACTAGTGGGAGTGCTTGTGCGAGTGCCACTGATGTTGTTTGTGGTTCTTGTTAGTGTAGGTTTTTTTAATATTATTTTTCCTACACATTATTAAGCATACCTTAGGTTATAGGAGATGTGGTTCATGTGAGGACACGTGGCATAATCCATCGATTACATGTGTTGCTCCCACTCACACTTGGGTGGTTGAGTTTCACACCCTCTTTTGGCCTTATATGCCACCTCACAAAACCACTCATCTGTCTCTTTTTGAGTAGGTTATGCCACCTATTTGGCATTTTCCAAGTAGGCATAACTCCCACCTAATTTGGTTATTTGGGAGTTATTACCCCTCTTGGAATTATTTGCCCATATTCTACTATATATTCTGCACTCTCCTAACTAGTTCAGGTCTAGCTCCTATCTAGTCTAGATGAGTTCATATTAACTCAATCAATTCAAGGGAGAGTTGAGGCATATTGTATCATTTAGTGTGTGATATAACATCATTTTGTTATTGCACTATATTCTTGCATTCTATCTCTTGTTGCTCTCGTGTGGAAGGTTTATCTTGGTTTTGTAGGTGATCCTGGGTGCTCGAGTTCATCAATAACTCTTACATGGTATCAGAGCGTCAGATCTGCAAGCCCCTTCTCAAATTTGAGAGATTTGTGAGTTTTTTAATCAGTATTGCAGGTTGCAGCATGCCTTTTCTTGTCTTAAGTAGTTGATTCTACCTTTTCATGTCATTTTTTTGGTTGTTGGGGTCGTTTTATGTTTCTAAAGGCGTTTGTTTTACACTAGATCCACATTTTTTGTATACTTTGAAGAAAATCCGTCATCTGGGTTTTGTTCGTAGAAGAAAAAAACCATCTGGGTCGTTGCTATTTTCTGCATACAGGTTACATATTTTGCAGAAACTAAATCGGAACATTTCAGTAGACCCCCTCTTCAATTGCATTTTTGATTTTGCAGTCAAGCTTTGGAGGGCCATAATTCAGTCATACGAGCTCTTTTTTCAGAGAATTTTTTTTTATTTGGGGTAGAATTTCGCAGGCTTTGCAGTGGTGTGATCCATTTTTTCTCAAGTAATCCGGATGCTTCAGAAAATCAGTTTTAACAGTAGATCTGAAGGACAGTTCTCATTTTTGAAACTTCAAACGGCTATAACTTTCAGATATGACCTCGGATCGAGGTGATTATTTTTTTGAAAGTTGATATTTTTTTTAGCACTATACTTTGGTGCTATTTTGAAGTTCTAATTTGAGATTTAATTATACTTTCAGTATTTGAGTCCATTTTGGACACTTGAAAAACTCTGGAAAACAACTCCAGCATTGTAAATGCACTAATTTATAAAGTGCCAAATAATTTTTTGTTGGGGGGGATTCTTCTTTGAGTGAAAAAGGGGGGTGTCTATGTGTGTTCTTCTTGCATTTTTTCTCTCACATTGCTACAACAATCTAAAATGGATAAATTGGTTCCTCTACTCACACCATACAATTACTTTGAGTGGAAAAATGAAATGGAAATTCACTTAAGGAAGTTAAAATTGTATAGAATAACAATGGGTATTGATAAGGAACCTACAGAAGATGAAGATAAGCCTAAATGGTTCAATAAGTGTGATGAAGCTTTTGGCACCTTATGCATGGCTGTATCTCCTGATCTACGCTTTCACATTATGTCTGCAAAATCACCAAATGAAGTGTGGAATACTTTGAATACTCTCTTTGGTAAACAAGATGATTTGAGAGCACATTCATTGGAGAACGAGCTCATAGGATTGAGCCCATGCAATTTTGATACCATTCAGGATTTCTTTACTAAATTGAATGCCATAAGATTGCAGTTAGAGCAGTGTGGAGTTAAAAAGGATGACTCACAATTGATTTTGAGTATTCTTTCAAAACTTGGTCCTGATTATGCAATGTTTGTTTCTACATTTCATGCAATGAAAAGAGCCTTAGGAAACGGATTTACTATGGCTTCTCTAAGTGAGTTTGCAACTGATCTCACAAAGGAGCAAGATAAATTGATTCAAATGGGCATTATTAAATCTTCCAAATCTCAAGCCTTGACTGCAAAACAAGGCACTAATAAGCAAAACAAGAAACAACAGAACCAAGGTGATAGAAAGAAAGATTCAGATAAATATTCATCTACTTCTAAAGTAGACTCTAAATTCTCTTCAAAAGAGGATTCATCTAAGAAGGAGAAGCTCACTTGTGCATATTGCAAGAAATCTAGGCATGATGAACATCAATGTTACTTAAAACAAATTGATGAGTTGAAGAATCTTTTAGCAAAGAACAACATCAATTTTCCTTCTCGAATGGTTGATTCAGCTTCTTCTTCTAATTCCAAAAATTTAGAATTTGATAAGGAAAAGGGCCATACTACAGGTGCAGGTAAATCAAAAGGTAAAGCTCTTTGTGCTTCTACAGGTCTTGGATCAAGGAGATGGCTCCTAGATTCTGGAGCGTCTCATCATATGGCTTCTACACAGTCTATGTTCTCTTCTTTTGAGCCTTGTGCTATGCCACCTATTATGATGGGAAATAATACATACATGGATGTAATTGGGAAAGGATTTGTTGATATTGGAGATGGTACTTTCAATGATGTTTTGTGTGTACCTCATCTTTCAAACAATCTTCTTTCCATCTATCAAATCACTCATGGTGGAACAGGAAAGACTGTTGAATTCACACCTGATTTAGTTATCATCAGAGACTTGGAGAGCAAAGAGATAATTGCTACTAGGGTGGTTGATCATGCATCTCGATTGTATACCTTTTTAGACTTTGCACCTGATGATGGTTCTAATCCTTTGGTTGTTGATCACACTCCTAGTGTGAGCTTTGATTTTGAGGAGAACTTTGGCTACTTGAACTTGGGTATTCTCACATGTGATCCAGTTCTTGAGCCTTGTATTCCTTCTCCTCCATTTACTATTGCATCTGAAGATACTTGCATTGCTACATTCATGGCTTCTTGTGATTCAGTGCAGCAAGATACACATTGTCTTCCAGACATAGCTACTTCAGATGACTACTTGACAGACATTGCAGGTTTGTTCATAGAGTCTCATATTTCAGACTTGGGAGACATTATTCATGACATCCATCTTCTCTTTGATGAAGTTGATTCTTCTTCAATTGTTATGGAGGAACCTTTGGATCCTTTTGTTCATTCTCCACATGATCATTCATCACATTTTGACATGAGTGAAGATACTTTTGAGCAACATTTGGAGGAGGCGCCTTTGTCTTCAAAGGAGATATCTTTGTCTTCAAATTTTGTTCTACATCCATCTCCACTAGGTTCTGGATTTTCATCTTCTACAGTGTGGCCTAGAACACTTGATTTGATGGTGACATCTTTCGACATCAACATGGAGACACTTGAGCAGAGTTTAGAGACTTCATACATTTTCATCATTCTTCCTTCATATTCCTTTCAGGAATGGGAAGACATTCTTCATACACCTTTGGTTTTGTTTCTTCCTAAGGGGAGGAACATTGTTCGATGATCGTGGACCATGTTCTACATTCAGCTTCGAGCTTCAACCATTGGCATAGTTGACTACTTTGGGGAAGGCTACATGGTCTTTCCTATCCTTTCTATTTTGGAGGGGACTTCTTCCTTGCATGGGATTCTTCTTGTGTTGGGAAACTTGTTTTCTTTTGGGGAGGAGTTTTGTCCCACTGGGTTTTCTCCTTTACTCCATTTGTGAGAGAGTATTTTGTACATGGGTACCTAACATGGCCTAGTAGCCGGGACCCATATTTGCATCTTTGCATTCTTTCATCCTTTCACCCACCTAAGCTATGCTTAAGGGGGGTGTTAGTGTAGGTTTTTTTAATATTATTTTCCTACACATTATTAAGCATACCTTAGGTTATAGGAGATGTGGTTCATGTGAGGACACGTGGCATAATCCATCGATTACATGTGTTGCTCCCACTCACACTTGGGTGGTTGAGTTTCACACCCTCTTTTGGCCTTATATGCCACCTCACAAAACCACTCATCTGTCTCTTTTTGAGTAGGTTATGCCACCTATTTGGCATTTTCCAAGTAGGCATAACTCCCACCTAATTTGGTTATTTGGGAGTTATTACCCCTCTTGGAATTATTTGCCCATATTCTACTATATATTCTGCACTCACCTCTCCCTCCTAACTAGTTCAGGTCTAGCTCCTATCTAGTCTAGATGAGTTCATATTAACTCAATCAATTCAAGGGAGAGTTGAGGCATATTGTATCATTTAGTGTGTGATATAACATCATTTTGTTATTGCACTATATTCCTGCATTCTATCTCTTGCTGCTCTCGTGTGGAAGGTTTATCTTGGTTTTGTAGGTGATCCTGGGTGCTCGAGTTCATCAATAACTCTTACAGTTCTACACAAAATGTATCATCTAATGATGCTGATGATGCTTTTTTTGATGATGATCAATAATGGCTGATTGTAAACACTTCACATTTTTATGTTTGAACTTTAATTTATAATTTTATATCATGACATTCGAGTATCACTAATATTTTAATATTTGACTATGAAAGTGGTGGTGTATTTTTGCTATGTTATTTGACTATTAAAATGGTTGTGTACTCTGAACTTAACTACTGCTGCAAATATGTATATATTTCTGATTTTTATATGCTTTTGTATTAGCGAACCCAAAATGAACCCAACCCCAAAAAAATATTGCCCGAACCAGCAAACCAGATCCTCGAACCCAAACACAAACCCAAAACCAAACCGGTAACATAGAAAAAGATTACATCAGAAACAATGGTTCAGTTCTGTCATTTTTTTAATTCATTGCAATCTAAACTAGCAATCTCGTCACCTTTATTCTGCCTGTGATAAAGCAATTCATCCAACTCAATCAAATATTTTAGGTATTTAAGGGTGTGAGTGTTTATTAATTTTATTATTTTTAAAATTAAAATATTTAATTGATTTGATTTCTTAGGTATTTAAGGGTGTTTTAAATACTAATTCAATTTTAATCTTAATAGGTATCTCTGTGAGGTAGTTATAAGGCACCCATATGATGCTGCATGAAATGCTCCAACGCATTGCTAATACTGTAGAGTCATAAACTCTTCCTGGGCGTGTGTTCATACTCTCGCTAGATGCATGCCCCTTTTCATTTTCATGCATGAATTACATGGATCCTAAATGTCCACATATTTCATTTGCCTATTATTGGATGTTTTATAGCCTTTGGGCCTTCTGCCATTATCTTCTTGTGATGAAATAAAGATTTTCTATTGCTGCTATACTCAAGTCAATGGCCATTGAACATTCATTCTTGAATTTGATGCATTATATAAATGTCTGAACTTGAATCTTGAAGTCATGTACAGCTATACATATAAAAAATTCCCTATTCATAAATAAATTTTTCAACATACTGCAGTCCCCATCCTGGAAATGATGTGGAACATAGCTTTCTGAAAGTAATTTATTCAAGCCTAATGTAAGAATTTCTGAATTGGATAATCCAATCCCTTCAAAAGTGTCAATGAAAGTTATCAAACATGTTTTGGATTTATAATAACATTTCATAGACATAATAACCATCATTACAGTGTGATCCAAAAAGGATCAGGTTTCACTACATGGCAAAGTGAGTACTTGCATTGCAGGCACCTCATTTCAAGTCCATATGCAAAAGCTGTGGCTTTTGTAAGTTGGACAACTGTCATAAGCAGCTATTACAAATTTTCCTCTTTGCTGCAAGCAGCAAATTCACTCTGTGACAGTCTAGCATCCCATGACGTTCCATTTTTTGTCTCTTCGTTTTCTTCATTTGTTTTGACTTGATATTGCTTTGTAAAGCTATAATAAGCCAATTGTAACACAAATTGATCATCTAGAAGCTTTGTGAGAGCATAATAATGGGATTTAGAGTAGCAAATTGCTAGTTTTCTAAGTCCCTAAGTGACTGTTGCAAGTTCAGAGGCAAGAGAGTAGGTTGTGAAGATCTTTGGGGTCATAGGAGCTGAAACCAGAGTTGGTTCATGCTTGTATATTAAGCCTAAGGGATTGAGATCAATGTAATTGCCATTTGGAGCAGTTCTAAGTGAGATTTTGCTCACATTTGCTGCAGTTTTCACCCAGAAGTGGGTTTCTCCAAGGTAATTGGTGTACTCTTTGTGGTGTTCTTGTTATTATCTCTGTTTTTTCTGCAATTCTTGTTGCATTCTTGTCAGTGAACCCCGGGTATGCGTCCCTGCCCCTAAGCCCTAGTGTTCCCGGAACAGGGACGTCCCAGAGACGTTGGGACAGCGTTCCCACGTCTCCGGAGGCGCCACCATTTTGCTCCCTACCCCCGGAGACACGGAAACGCACCGGCATCTCCGAGACGTTGAGGGAGACGCCTGGGCATCCCTCGAGCGTCTCCCACAACGGACAGTCATAAGGGCACATTTTATATAAAAAAAATAACACAATTTTAAAATGATTTTTTGGTTCTATTTGAACCCTAAGGGCATGTGGGGCCCATCTACACTCTTCTATGCTTTCAAAAGCCCCTCTTAACTTCATTTTTATTCACATTTGCATTTCTACTTGTCTGCTACAGCAACAAGAAGAAGAGTGAAGAGCTGAGGAAAGAGTGATTGGAGGAGTGAAAGGAGTGATTGCAAGTGAAAGATGAGTGTCAAGGAACAAGAAGAAGAAGAGGAGGAAGATTCTTCAGCCTGTTGAAGAGATTTTTCAAGCAAAAGGTAGGGTTTTTAACTGATTTTTTTTTTTTTTTCTGATTTTCAATGTTCATTGTTTTAGTTTTTTGAATTTTCTGATTTTCATTTCTAAATAGTAAATTCTAAGTTCTTGTTGTTTCATTTTCTTGTTTCATTTCTAATTCTTGTTGTTTCATTTTCTAAATTAGTTTAGATTTTGTTTTGCAATTTCAAATTTCAAATATAGAGTTTTTTTTTTAAATTTAAAAGTAGGGCATAGGCTGAAACTATGTGTTTATTGAATTTTTTTTTCATTTTGTGAAATGCAATGTCAAAATGAGCTCCCACAGTCATGAAATGAGTGAGGATGAGATGGAGACTCATTCTCATAATCCAAGCCAATCAGAGTATGAACCTGAGCATGAGGATGAGCACAATGAGGGGGGTGAACATGGGTCAAATCCGGAAGGGAAAACTAGTTTCATAGCTAGTGCACCAGTTGCTATTGATTGCCCCTCCCAGCTTTTGGCAGAGTGGGCTAGGGGTCCTTATGATCACAAATCTCCTCTCAAACAATTTGCAACAAGAATAATAGCCCAACAAACATCATCAGGTGTTGGTACGAAAAAATGGAAATGCAACATTTGTGATGATGATTGGTTTGGGAGCATCACCGGAGTTAATGCACACTTCCTCTTTTGGCCAGGAAAAGGTGTGGGAGCATGTGATTTTTTGAAAGACCCTCAAAATCTGAAATACAAAATTGAGTTCAACAAGCTTTGGGGTGTTCCAGATGACGTGGGAATTCCTATGCTTACTACCTTGTCTGGTAGGCAACATATTCAGACTATTCAGCAGATTCAGGAGCAGCATATGCAGAGGCAACCACATATTTCTACTCACACATCGCATCAGAGAGTAGGAACATTGTCAAGGGCAGCCTCAAAACCTTCATCCACCTATAGTGCTATGGTTGAATCACAACAGGGCAAGGGGAAACGCAAGATGCAAAATCAGCCTAACCCCATAGCTGATTTATTTAATGTGCACCAAAATGATCAGATAGATGATTCCATTGGCAAGTTTTTTTTTGCCAATGGAATCCCATTTCATATAGCTCGATCTCCTTATTATAAGGAGATGATGTTGATGGTGGCGAAGGGAGGACCATCATATGTGCCACCAGGTGAGCACAAATTGAGGACAATGATCTTGGATAACAACTATGCCAAGATCAATTCATTGATGGGGACGATGAGGGCATGTTGGGAGGATTCTAGATGCAGCATTGTTATGGATGGGTGGACGGACATTAGGCATCGTCCACTCATCAATGTCATAGTTACATGCTCAAAGGGCCCATTCTTTCTCAAGGCATCGAAAAGATGTTGGATTTCAATTTGAGATCTTTCGGGCAGCTATTGAGGAGATTGGGCCACAAAATGTGGTCCAAGTAGTGCCAGATGCAGCACGTGTGCAGAGCTGCAGGGAGGCTTATCGAGACAGCATACAGACATATTTGGTGGAATCCATGTTGTGTGCATGCCATGAACAATGCACTCAATGACATGGGGAAGATTGAGTGGATTAGAGGAGTGGTCAACAATGCAAGAGATGTGCAGATGTATATCTACAACCACCATACTTCACATGCCATCTTCAGGAGCTTTGCGAAGGAGTTCTTGAAACTAGTTGAGACCCGAGATGCATCCTATTTCATTCTTTTGGAGAGAATGATTGAGTTGCAAGAGCCACTGCAACTCATGGTTATGACGCAAAAATGGAATCGGTGGGATGGGGCCAGGACAGAGCAGGGGAAGAGGGTCAAGGAGATAGCGAAGAGTGATGGATTTTGGAATGATGCAAAATATATTGTTGCCATCATTAAACCAATTGTCCAAGTCATCAGATATGGGGATGGGGATGCACCTAACCTTGGAGAGGTGTATGAGTGCATTGATTCGATGCTTGGCTAGATGAGGGCAGTTGTGCGAGAGAAGGACCCCACTCTAGAATTCTACAATATTTACGTACAACCTATTATTCAACGCAGATGGGACAGCCTAAACACTCCCTTGCACATGGCTGCTTATGCATTGAATCCGAAGTGGTACATGCCTAGGCCTAGTAGAGTTACACCGATTCAGGATGATGAGGTGAAGGAAGGGTTCTTCAAGTGCAATGATAGGATGTATGATGTTGAAGCTGCTGGCAACATTCGCACCGAGTGGACAAAATTTGCTACTCTTAGGGGTTACAAGGCTGCAACAAAGGCGGATATAAGAACTATGGCACAGGAGGATCCGATTTTGTGGTGGAATTGTCATGGACCGAAATCACTGACTACCACACTAGCCATTTGTTTGTTGTCTCAGGTTTCTAGTTCTTTAGCTTCTGAGAGGAACTGGTCTACTTATAGCTTCATCCACTCTCTTAAGAGGAACAGACTTACCTCTAGGAGAGCAAAGAAGCTAGTGGTTGTACATAGTGCCTTGCGTATCACTAACTGCGGGACACGTGTGTACAAGGAGAGCCCAACAACACGATGGGATGTAGAGCCAGAGGAGCCATCACAGATTGATGAGGATGAGGATGCTTCAAATTTAGGGCTGGTTGGCGTTCCTTTGGCAGATCTTGACCTTGGGGAGTGCAATGGTTCCAGTGATGAGGAGTTTCCCGACCTCCCGAGGGATGATTAGAGGCCTCTGCCTCCTTCACTACATTTTGACATTTTGACTTTGTAGTTTGTAGTTGTTTTGATATTCATATCATGCTACTCATTGTAATCATCTTTATGATCAGATATTTAAATTTTTTATATCATATATGATATAATAGAAATCTACCATTTACTGATTCGACAATTGTTACATTGTAGTATTGAGTATTCTAATTTCTAATTTGAAAACTTCAATGTTCAATGGTTGATTCACTTCATTGTTAATGTTCAATGTTCAATGTTCAAGTATACTGTTATACATCTTTTCATAACTAGCATTTTAAGTACCATATGTGCAAACAATCTTAGTCTAATGACGAGACAGAAGAGACAATCCAGAATATTTTAGTCACACCACAAAGATAATAAGGAATATCAGGATTTTGAATGGGCACAGAATGGAGAAAAAATAGAAGCAATTTTGCAGGCCAAGCTGCATAGAGCGAGCTACCTCAGACCTTACTGCAGTGCCATTCTCTATTTCGGACTTTGAGATGGCTGATTTGATCATCAATAAGAAGCTCATTACAAGAGAACCAACTTCTAGGAATGTGAATGGATTGCTTACAGCCTTACACTACTTCATCCCAGCCCTGCACGTCTTTAAGGTACATTATATATGGGAAGCTCCTTGTACTGACTCCTATGTGAGAAAAGTGATGAATTTCACCACAAAAGTGGAATACTTGTCTTCATGCAGGTTTTAGCATGAGACTTTCAATTGACTTGACTCATAGCCTGCGATATCCGTGGAGACCTTGGTCTTGAGAAGAGAAACCACAAGAGTGGTTTATGGTGGGCTTATATCCTGGCCATTTTTTATTCTAATGCAACTAGTTTCTGTTGTATGTCTCACCAGGTTATAGTAATTATTCTAGGTTCTTATCTGTCCTCATTATGTCTCTGTAAGCCCTTTTTCTATTTGTCTATGGCTCCTTGTTATTCAAAGTTACCCTTTGGACTTTAGTATCTATCAGCAGTTGCCATATATCAATATAATCTGTTTTCATATTCCAATAAAAAGAAAATTATACTACTAGATGTTCCAAATTTTTTAGCAACAGATTCAGGAAACAAGAAGCACTGCTCATTCCAAAACTTTGTTCCACATTCAAAGTCATTATTCCAGTTTCTGTTGTATGTCTCACCAGATTCTAGTAATTATTCTAGGTTCTTATCTGTCCTCATTATGTCTCTGTAAGCCCTTTTCCTATTTGTCTATGGCTCCTTGTTATTCAAAGTTACCCCGTGGACTTTATGCAATATCTATCAGCAGTTGCCATATACTAATATAATCTGTTTTCATATTCCAGCAAAAAGAACTTTATACTACTAGATGTTCCAAGTTTTTTGGCAACAGATTCAGAAAACAAGAAGCATTGCTCACTCCAATACTTCGTTCCACATTCAATGAATTTACTTTCAATAGACTTCAGTTGCCCCCTCTAGAGACAGCTAAAGGATCTCAAAAATTGGAAATGTTTTAAGGTGCTTAGTTCAGGGAATGCTTTTAATTGTAGTTGATTATAATCATTTGCATGTTTTTTGTCTCACGATGCGATTGCATTCTTACTCATCTGAGATAATTCATTTTAGACTCTGATCCATGCTCTAGCTTTGGCTGGTTATGTGGGATTGGGTCCACCACCTGGAACAATTATACCCTTATTTTTTCCTTTGTAGCTTGGGCAGTTAATTTTAATGATGAATCCTTGAACAATAAGCACATTGAGAGCAATATTAATTTATTTAAGGTCACAAAGTTAGGGTGACACACTCCAAAGTTGGCAATGGTCAACAACCCTAAGGACTCTAGCCTGCTTAGACTTGGGAAAATATGATACTGTTGTCCCAATTTGAACTATAAAGTAATTCCACAAATATTTGTGATTGTTGTAGTCTAAACATAGAACTAAATGCCCCTTTCGAAATTTACAACAAAGTTTTGTTGGGCCTTCCAAGGAATTTTTACAGGGGAAATAATTCGTTCTGGGGAAAGTATACTAAAATGTAAAATTTAGTATTATTCTAGTTGTTAAAACGATTTGAAGGTGCATTTTTCCACAATTTATGCCAATTTTCCAAAAATAAATTCACTCAAATCCTTAAGACCTATGTTTCCTAATGTTTCATTTAATTCAAAATGTTAAAAACCAACGCAAGGCACACTGTAGCCAAGGATGTAGCTACTTGCATCATTGAACTTGTGACAAGGAGCCTTAGCTCATCATTTGATAGCATATTAACCTAAAAAAGTGAAACAACAAGAAAACCACCTTGACCATGGGGTGCATGAGATAGCTAATAGTCCGAGGCATGCAAAAAATCATCATAATGCTTTCCACCATCCAGTTAATCACCAAACAAAAGGACAGTTGGGATAGTCACTAGAATAACATATACTGGCCTGCTAAAAAACACAAAAGCTAGCACATAAGAATATAAAAATGACTGACCCACCAATCAGGAGAATGATGCCATTTTTTGGAGCCAGGAAGGAAGTCCCCTGCACAACCAAGTTGGGAGTTTCAAGCATTACTTATAAAGTGAGTCATTTATCACCTTTAGATTGTTGTTTCATCTCTCTATACATGCATAAAAAATAACCAAAATAGAATTGACAAGTCTGCATGTGTATTCTTAATCTATACATTTCACTGACAGTTCAAGATAAAAAAACAAGCCTCGCTGACGTTTTTCTTCTGTACCAGTTATCTAAGACATTTTCTAATTTATTTAGTGCCCATTTTCTGCTGTTGATCTCCTATGGCTAAAGATAAATCAGATTTTAGTCTGATGCAATAAAATGCTTCAAACTTGAACCTTAGAAGACATGGCCATGAGAAGGTGCATAAGCTCTTTGTTGGCAATGCCCCCCTTTAAGACTATTGAATGAAATGCCAATGTAGTAATCATGTGATTTTCCCTCTGTCATTGCAGCCACAGGTTCATCTAGTCTTAGATAGGAATGCTAGTGCCCTGAGGTCAAAGTTTGTGACCCATTTAATCTCTCTTCAAAGAGAGCACCAGTGCCCTGGCCCTAACATTTTGTCATGAATGGATCTGGCAAAGTTGGTCACAGCCATGAATTAGCGGCATAAGTCCCAAAGGATACCAATGATGAATGTCAAATAATGCTTATTGAGGATTGCCAATAATGGTTTGGCAATGACCACAATCAGGACATTTCCTTAGGGGTTCGGATACATGCATATTTAACATCTTAGTGTTTGATTCACAGTGCATTGTATACTAGCCATATAGATATAAATCTCGAGTTTCATTTGTGTATGCAAGTACAGTCAAGGCAGTCAGCAAGGAAAATTTAAGCCATGTAGATACGAGTCTCAAGGTCATCTGTGCATGCAAGTATAGAGAAAGCGATCTGTAAGGGAAAATTAAGTATCTATTGTCTTTTTTGAATAAAGTAGCAACTTTTCTCCATGACATGGAAATCATCTTCGAACATTAGTGCATATACATTATCAATATGCAATAAATGCATTTCTTCAACACTCATTCTGTTTCTTTCAAATTAGATAGGCCGGTTTACTGTCACCAAGTTGTATAGACAGTTTATTATACCCTTTCCCCATTGCCTTTACATTTAGATCAAGGATTGTACTTTTCCCCAACCAAGGAATTGAATATAATTTTTTTACTTTAGACCATAAACATGCTGACAATCTTGGATACTTGCAATTCAATAAACTCAACAAACAAGAAAAGAAATTGGTAGATGGGCTGAATAAACTAAGAGAATGAGAACCATGGCCTAAACATAATTGACTGTACATACCGTTTCTCCAAGCCAAGGACCTCATCAATTCCTACAAAGGATAAGAGAAAAGGCACCCCTATTTTTGCTGCCTGTATTGCCAGTTCACGATGACCAATGTGCAGTGCATCAAATTTTCCAAGTGCAACAATTCCTCCTAGAAAGTTATAGAGTCATTCCACTAGTTAGAATCGTAGAGATATGTGCAATAAGAAATGCACAGTTTCAGCTTATATCAATTAGCTATGACCTTATTGAACTTTGCATGCTATGAAGAATTCTACCTTTTGAAAACTGTTATTTTAAAAGAAAGTATTGATAAGATGGCCTCACAGTTTCAGCTTCTCTGAACAGAGATGCACCATGAAAGATTAAATAAATCATGTAATCTTTGGACAACATCAAAATTATTAAGAAAGAAAAACAAAATTATCACATACGCAATTTTATGGTCTTAAATTCTTAATAGATTGTTAAAAACAACAATGTCGCAGGAAAGGTATACAATGAGCTTATAGATTGTATGGACCATGGAGTTTGTACTAAAACAGAGGCAACATTAAATGACCCTAACTGATTGTAAATGGCATGAATAATGATGGTATCTATTCACATGGATGTTATAGTTCATATTGTTATGACAAAATGAAAATGACTAGTATAGATATCTTAAATACATCTATCTAAAAAATGCTGAGAGATATCAGTCTTCAGTTATTATATTTGTTTAAGAGATATTTTATTTTACTTTAGAACTATTTAAAAACTATTTTATTTTATTGTTTATTTTATTTTTATTTGAAGTGTTGTAAGAGTAATTTTAGTTTGCTTTATTTTTATTTGAATAGTTATTTTTATTTACTTAAGAGTTAAGAGTTATTTTATTTACTTGAGAATTTTTCTATAGCTTTAGTTTTTTTAAATGTATATCAGCTCTTTTATAGTTTTTGTTAACACACTCACGTCATTACACTTCATCCCTTGCTGCCACTGTAGTTACACCTCTCAGAATAAAAAGGTGGAAAAGGGACGTTAATAAATGGAAAGCATATCCAAAGTCATGGTAAGAATAGAAGAGGCAGGAAGAATCTCCCTGTGGTCACTTGCAAACCCATTGGAGGGCAATGAGACACCAAGATTTTGAATTGTGTAGTCATTCAAGATGGATATAGCCTTTGTGCAAGAATTAGTTGACGAGATCCCTCCTCCACTTCCTTGGCCTACCTTAAAGGAAGTCATAAGAGGTTGGAGTGTGAAGGCTGATGCAATCTTGATCAGAGAATTAGATTAAAGTTCTCTAGTATTATACCTTATTGGTCATTGATATTCTGCTCTGGTTTTTGCAGTCCTTTATTTAAAAAAATTAAAAATGGTACCAAACAGGTCCAATATTCTTCACTTTGTCACTTAATCCATCTAAATAAACATTTATGTGAGAGTTAAAAATGATATATTTTGCTCACCCTCCAGAAGAGAAAGGTGTAGTTATTAATATTATCAACTTCATTTAACCATTTCTTAAATGGAAGCCATTGACAGGAATATGGTTTTTCTATTCAATAAGCATTAAAGTAGCAAAAAGGTTAAATATCAAGATTTGATCTATAATAACATATTTATTATTGGATCAGTGTGATATACTTTGCATATTTTACACCACTTAAAGAAGTTCGTTTTGGGCCCTTATAGATGGATTTTCAGCCCATGGTTTTATTCCTATAGTATTGTAATATTGCTTAGTGTTTTCCTATACTGATGTGCCCATAAATACTCACATATTTACTAGGGTTAGGCATATGTATGAAATATCTTATCATATTGTGAATGGTTGAGTTAAACTGTTAATACAGTGAGTGCTGAATTTGCTGGATTTTTTTCCAAAAGGGTTTCCCAAGGTAAATTCTCTTGTTATATTGTGAGCATAATATTATTTCTTTCTATTGCATTTGAAATTTTGTTAGCATTGCTTCTGCTGCAGAGGTTTATCAGCAAATCGTCAGGCAAATTCAAAATGGTATGCTAATAAGAAGATTGCAACCAAAAGAGAATGCTACCTGGATAGTTCTAACTAGAGATAAATTATGCAATCACTCAATGTCTGCCTCGATTAAATGGGATACAATTTACAAGAAAGATAAATAGGATAAGATTTAACTTCAACTAGAACAGTAAAACAAATACAGATCTCTGAAACAGCTAAAAAAGATACGGAGGCACTCAAGAAACATAATAGCAGAAAGCAAAGTGGGTGTATTTAAAAAGTAACAATTAACCAACACAATAATAATGTCAAAATTCAATAAAGTATTCATGTCCAAAATCTCAAACAAAAACATAATACGTAACAAATTTTTACATGAGTTAATATATACCTATATAATTCTGACAGAAAAATGAGAAGGTGCATTGTACAGGAATGACATTAATTTCTGTTAAGCCATAAACTATGAGTAATTTGCAGAACCTACCAAGTACGCATTGTTGATCAGGTCCACAGTCAATAAGAATCTTCTCTTTACCACCAGCCTTTGTTCCCATATTTGCTTCCTGTGCTCCAAATGAATTCCAGACTCTTGTTACATTCCATGATCCTTTCCCTTTCTTAGAGACTCTAATACATTTTTTCCTATATAAATTATAGTGAGCTCTGCACAAGGAAATATACCAATTATGACAAAGCTCTACTAATATCTGCAGTAAGAAATTGTTTACTATTGTCGGCAACAAGAAAATGTTTAAGTATACAAGAGAACATAAAAGATATTTAATGTGGAATAATGAAATCAGAATTATCAGAAATGTTGTTATGTAAATAATGTTAATTTTAGAAGCTACCACCACGTCAAGAAAAGGTTGTCTGGATTTCAGTGACATTTGCATCCATTGCTTTCTTATATAATAGTGGTTTAAACTTTAATATTATATTCTCTTTCAAATACTTCTAGTTCCACATGATAGTGCACAAAAATGATGACCACTACACTAAGTGAGGAAGGTGCACCATGCATGTTTATAACAAAACAAAAAAGGAAAATTAATGCCACCTTAAACTTTTGCAAAGCATACTGAAAATATTCGAAATGCACATTTAAGTATAAATTTGGCTGTGCAGTCAGAATGCATTGCCTGCACTAGTAAATGGTGAATGACTTAATCCATTCCGGCAAAGATCAAAAGTTCCATCCATAGTTTGAACCGTACAAAAACAAAAAACACTATCCTATCTTCAAATCCATTTGCTAATCTCTAGTTGATCTTTTTAAATGATCAGTACAATTCATTTTGAAATTGATCATTATGAAACTGATTGAACTTTCTGGATGAAATAAACTGTAAGAGCACCCAAATTATTTAATTTTAATTTTTTATCCTAGAATGGATCGTTTCTGTCTTTAAAAGAATTTACAGTTGCAATGCACATTTTTAAAACGCCTCAGCACATAATATTCAGAAAATGAATTTCAATGCAATTAATTCTGTGGTTTGTATGATCAAAAATTTAGAAAACCTAATACCTATGCAATCAGTATATAATATTTATTATTACCCCATTACAATCATTGGCATTCACATATAAGCTATGAGAAAGTTTAACATATAAAGACAATTTTCATTTTGATTGCAAAATACTCATGAACAATTTTCTTGGAATGAATTCCACACTCTCATCGTATGTACTGAATCTCCTTATGAATAACCAGAGCTGCTGAACTCTCTATCAGATTTCCTTGAAGTGAAAATGAACTATACCCCTCCAAGGGAGTCAAAGAAGGCTTCCCAAATATGTCTCCCAGATGCCATACACATGCACTATAGTTCTTCGTTTTCTATTCTGGACCTAGTGGAAGGTGCTTTTGTGTTTGCCCTCAATCATCATGATGTTACCCTGGGATTGTGTGAATCGTTTCTCAGTAGGGTAGCTTCAGAATTGCCATATTTCAAGGTTTTGCTTGACCTAGTTCTCAAAGGATTCAGATGCATGACTAGGAACATAACATTATAAAAACAGTCCATGCTTATTTTTTCCAAATCAAAATAGAATTTCTGTTGTTTTAAGATGTTTGTCAAGTGACAACATGGTTTCACATTAGATATACTCAGGTAGTACACTATTCTGTGTGGCATCACTTTATTTGCTGCATCTTTATTCTCATTTTCCCATTGATGCTTATGAATCACCAGGGAAAATACTATGGCAACAGTTAGAGACAAACCACACCCTACATTCTACCCAGAACAAGGTGCAAGAAAGTGATGTTTCACAGGCAAGCTACATCTATTTTAAGATTCGGGCACTTCTTACCTAAGAAAACTCTGTATATAGCTTATATGGAAAAAAACTATTCACAAGATCAATAGATTGTAGATGGCCATTAGCCGCCAGAGCAGAAGAACATTTGATGGATCCAAACACCAGTTAGACCCTATTTCTTTCATTTTACAGTTTACACAAGTGTTCTTCTGTGGGAAGCCCGTGAGGCATTTGAATGGTGCAGGAAGGAGTTCTCATCCACAGTTTAATCACATCAGTCAGGATTTTGGAGAGTTGTTCCGTCCACAAAGGTCCACATGTTTTGATACTGTAATGTCTTGTGTCTTATTGTCTTACAACACAACAATGACAGTTGCAGCAGGAGATCCTTCTGAAGTTAGTGTGCCAGATATATCCTGTCATATTTTCTTCACATGGGAATGAGTCTTCCAAAAGTGAGATATGGTAATCAAATAACAGTCATTTTGCAGCCAAAAAGGATAAAACAGATTTAGAGCTCAACATGATGATGATTTAAGTAACATTCAAAGTGTCCTTTAATTTATCAAATGAATAGGATGCTAGAAGACAGGCCTAGCTTTGCTAACTGCAAATTTAGATTTAGATTAGATATAAAAAAATCATGAATGACAGAGCAATGTCAAAATAAAGGTATGTGCAGCCAAGAAGGGCTGAAGAAAGCAAGCATGGAGCTAGTTTTGGCCATCTTTCCTACACTTGTTTCACTATAAAATACTTCAGCTTGTGATATTGTAGCTTATACATAACAAAATCCATATACTTATTCCTTGCTATCATCTTTCAAATCTGTATGTTACACTAAAACATATTGATATTAGCTAACCTGCAGATCGCAATTCACGGTAACCATGGATAACAGACACTTGTGGTTGCCTTTTCAACTCAAATTTTTATGTGGAACTTCATAGGTTATTTGTCTGACCAACATTTTAGATTGTAGCTTTTTGGGGAAATCAAATGCTGGAATTATACAGTATATTATATTTCATTATCTTGTATCCTAAATAAGGTATTTCTGTCAACTAATCTTTAATATTTATATACATATAAAAAACTTGAGCTGACAATTTCATACTCATATTTGAATGAAATGCATGTTACATTACACCAAAATGCATGAGAGTTTCATCATTTGAGCATGAGACCTACAGGAAAGCTAACAATTGGGTCTTCGTTTGAAGGGCCAAAGAATCTTCATCCTTGTGGACATCATTAATTCTGACTTTAACATGCATGATTAAAATCCTTTTGGAAGTATACAGTTCATGTATCTAAAATCCTTTTGGAAGTATACAGTTCAAGGATCCTTATGGTATAATCTAGTCCACAATTCTCATCTAGGCTGATAATCAAGTGGATTCCTCCCCCACTGGAGGAATTGAAACTTAATTTTGACAAAGCTGCAAAAGAGAATTCCAAGGTCTTGGGAGCAGGTTGTATAGTTAGAGATTCCAATGGAAGATTGATGACTACCTATTCTAAAAGATTGGCTCTTGCGATGAATAATGAAGGTGAAGCACAACCTTTGCTTCTCAGATGAGAGTTATGCAAGGCCTACAATATTTCCAAGGCTCAGATTGAAGGGTGTTAATCATTGTCAATGCAGTAAAGAAAAAATTCTCACCAAATTGGAATTTTCTAATCTCCTTGATAATGTGTGGTCTAGTTTGGATTCATTCTAGGATTTTTCCATTAAACATGTCTACCATTAAGCCAATAAGGTGGCAGAGTTCCTCCCCAACTTTGGCAAGGAACAATTGGTAATCTTCATTGCTCATCATTCTTTCGTGCTCTGGCCTTCCCTTGATCATATCATCATTGCGGAAGCTGACATCAGTACATTCTTCTCACAATCCTGAATGATATGGTCTTCAAGAGTTAACTCATAGTAATGACATCATTGCATCTCATAGCTTTGCGTCATTAATGCATGCTTGTGGCAATGGCAGGCCTTCACGGTTAAAAATGTGTGCTCCATATGAATATTGGGCTGTAAGATCTTCCATTTATGATTTCATTTGGCTCCTCCAAATATATTCCTATCTCTTCATTTGGTCAACATTCCTTAATGCAATGGATACAAATGTGTCTCCTTTCTGGTAAGAGGAAATGGCTTTTCACAGCCCTGTTACAAAATTGCATCTTTGGAAGTGCTCAGACTAACTACTGACATCAGCATCTTTGTTGTCCGGTGGTTTCTTGGGGATAAATTCCTTTGGGCCGATCACAGGCATTGAGTCAACACAGACATTTCCTCAATGCTGGTTGGTATGCTCTTGGATTAGAAGTGGAAAAAGATGATATTCACAAGATGGCTGAGGTTCTGGTTCAAAAGGAGTTTCTGGAAGTTTGGACTCCATTTTGGAAAGGGCTGTGATTAGGTGTGGCTTCCCAGTTGCTGACACTCCCTGGCTGGTTGGAAATGATCAATTCATAGGCCCGTGGATTCCCTTCATCATATCTCGTTCTTCACAGCATGAGGTTCTCAAAGGAAGGTGGTAGGGAAGGCTCTGAGTTTTCCTAAAGCTGTAGCTGGGGTTGCTGCACCTGGGGAGATCGATTGGAGTTTCACCATGTCCCAGGGAGCCTGTCTTTGTCTGCATGGGTGTTGTTCTTTCCTAATTCTGGTTCTGCTTATACAATATGTTTTGCTGGTCTGTCGATTTCTTGGGGTTCTATTCTTCCCCAATTTTGGGTGGTGTGTCTGCTAATTTCATGATAAGACATTGGGGCTATCGTTTTCCCTAAACTTTATAATGTTACTATGTAGTTTTTCTATGTTAATACAAAGGGAGTGAGCCCCATGGTCACAATTTCCCTACCAAAAAAATCATTTTGGAAGTATGGGGGCAAACTGTAGTGCTCTCAGAATTAATTATGGCTTGGATAAAAGAAGACCGAGAAATACACCTTGATGATCAAAATATAAGCATACATTGGCAGCTAATTAAGAAGCCTACCACCAAAAGCTTCCCCAATAATGGGATTGATATACAGGGATCAAATGTTACAAAGGTTGTTGCATAGTCCCCTCCTTGAAGAAAAATTAAACTCAGTTTCAACAGAACAATTAAAGGAAATCAATTGCTCACTTTTTGAATTGATGAGGGAAGTGACACTAATACCTATAACATTTCTGAAGCAATGACTCAACTAGAAAGGATTCAAACAACAGTTATAAAAGGCTGAAGGAAATTGATGATTAAGGGTGACTCTCAAATTCTCACCAATGCAATGATGACTAGAAAAATCTCACCTTTGTTATAATGATGATTAATTATGGCTTGGATAAAAAAAGACCAAAAAATACACCTCGATGATCAAAATATATGCATACATTGGCAGCTAATTAAGTGGCTTACTACCAAGAAAAAATTTTGAAGGGAAGATGCTTGATTGAACGGAGGTGAGGACTCGAAGAAGGATGGCGTCTGCAACTTTTTGGACCGAGCTAGGGCACCCGAGCCCTAGCTCGTGATCGGTCTCTGTTCGTATGTGCACTGTGAGGTGGGTCTTTTTTGCGTAATTCGGGGGCTGCTTCTGTCTTTTTGTTGCTGTTCTGCATTGGGTGGCCGAGGGGTGTTCTTTGTCGAAGTGTTCCTGGCCTTGGCGTTTCCTCTGTCTGCACTCCATGGTGTTGTGCCTGGGGCTGTCGTTGGGTGATGGGCTTGGGCTAGAGCGGGCGCGGGCGCGAGCGCGGGCACGGGAGTAAAGTTGTGGTGTATGGTGGTGCGCGAGGGTCTTCTCTTGCCGCTGGGCCTTTGTTTGGCGCGGGTGTGGGAGCAATCGGTTGGTAGGGAGCGTGTGTGAAGGGTGGTCGAGTGTGGCGGTGTGGGGTTCCCCACACATTGTCGCTAGTGTGTTGGGTGTTTGCATGCCTGTCTCAGGCCTGATGTCATTACATAGGGGTGAGGTATCTGAGGTGTCTCCTGTGATGGATTTCCGAGCAGCGTTTGGTTCGAATTCTCCGAACCATGGGATGAAGTTCTTTGATAATAATTTATTTGCTCCGGATACGGGGCTTGGTGGTGCAAGTTCGTCTAATGGGTCGAGGCTCAAGAAGATTAACAGTTGTCTTGAGCGTTGCCTGGAGAGGCCCAAACTGGTGATCCCGCCTGAAATGATTGCAAAAGATGTTGAGTATTATTCGAACCACTCTTTATATTGCAAATTTTTGGGGATGAGGTTTCATTGCAGTTCTTGGAAACTTGGGCCCAGAGGACTTGGGCGCCAAAAGGAGAAATGGAGGTTATGTTGTTGGCTAATAATTACTTTATGGTTACCTTTAATTGCATGGCTGATCGCAATAGGGTCTTCGAGGGAGGCCCTTATTTCCATAACCAAGTGGGGTTCTTTATCAAATCATGGCATGCTGACTTTATCCCCTCAGAGGAGATGCCAAATCGTGTTCCGATGTGGGTTCGTTTGCCTAGATTTCCGATGAAATTTTGTCGAGAGGATACTTTGCTCCTATTGGCTTCACTGCTTGGAAAACCAATTGGGTCTTCTTTGCAAACCCTGGGTAGAAAGGTATTGACCTATGCTCGTATTTGTGTTGAAATTGATCTTAGTAAGCCTTTACCTGATGTTGTGGATATGTGTGTGGGATCCTTTTCTTGGGTGCAGCAGTTGGATTATGAAACTTTTCCTTTTCGTTGTCATCTATGTCATGAGTACGGTCATTTGCAATGTAGATGTCCAAGATATAAGCCGGTGGAGCCTCAGGATGCACAACCTCCTTGCAACCCCCTTGTGGCTGATAAGGGGAAGGGCCTGGCCTCTGATGAGGTGGTTGGTGCTGATGGTTATGTTCAGGTCAAAGCTCCTAACAAGAACCGGGGTCAAAACAGGACCTTAAAGGAAAGATACTTTTAATAGGTTTGAGTTATTGGATGATCTCAGTCAGCAAGAAGTGAACCGGGTTTGCTGAGTATGGCTCAAGACGTTGAGGATTCAGCTCATGTGGACAAAATCTCTGTTGATTCGTTGATTCCACCGAGTGTCGATACCTTGCACATGGATACGGATCAACAGTTGATGGCTCCATAGGCGCCGGTTCTTTCTCCTGCGGCACCGAAAGGTGGTGGGGATTCTTCTCATCTTGGGCGGATTGTAGTTTCGGATGCGGTTAAGAGCAACACGATTTCTTCTCAATTGGGCCTTTTGCAAAGGGATCTTAAAAAAGGTGGGGCAGAGAAGTTTGCCAAACTTGGTAGAAAGAAGGATATGGAAAAGATCAAGTTGATAGGTGAGACCTTGGTGGAGTCAGGGTCGGTAAAGACTCTGGATTCTCATTTTTTGAACCCCTTGAAATGATTGTCTTATCATGGAATGTAAGGGGCTTGAACAGCGGCCCTAGACAAAAAGCGGTTCATGATTTGGTTAGAAATCAAGGCCCTGATATTCTTTTTTTGCAGGAGACCAAGCTATCAGTGGAAAGTATGTTTAGTTTGGCTCCTAAGTTGTGGAGGAACGGGGAGTGTCAATGCATTGGTGCTCATGGGTCTTCTGGAGGTATAGCTTGTCTGTGGAACCCGCGGAAGACCCGTCCTCTTTGGTGGTTGTCTTCTAAGTCTGCTATGTCTATGATTGCTTCTAGCTTTGAGACGGGGGAGATTTTACTCCTGTCTAATATCTATGCTCCTACTGATCTCCAGGGTAAGCAGTCTCTGTGGTCCCATATTTGGTTTGTCCGCAGTTTGGCTCCTTTCCATCCCTGGATTATGGTTGGAGATTTTAATGCTATAACTGAGCTTGCTGAAAAGCGTGGTGGTACTGCGAGGCTGGACCCTTTTGCGCTGCTCCTGTGTGGTAACATTGATGCTTTGAATTTAGTTTATATTAAGCCCAATAATGGTCAGTTTACATGGAACAACCGTAGGGTGGGGGATAACTGTATTGCTAAGAGATTGGATCGGTTCCTGATTTCCTATTATTGGATTGGTGGTATGTGGTCTTCTAGCTCTAATATTTTGGATTGGAGGGGATCCAACCACTGGCCTATCAAGTTGGCTATTGAGACTAGTCGTGTGTCTCGTTCTCCTTCTTTTAGATTCCAGCTCATGTGGTTGCGGGACCAATCTTTGTATGATTTTATGGCTGACTTCTGGAGAAGAGGTAGACCTACTTTTGGCACGGCAATGTATACCTTTGCTAAATTACTTCAGTATGTGAAGTTTTAGCTCAAGAGGTGGAATTGTCACTACTTTGGGAATGTCTTTCATGCTAAAGCGGCCACTCAGGATGTTTTAGATGGTATCACGAGGTTGATAAGGGAGAATGGGATGATTGTAGAACGGCTGCAGGAAGAGACTCGGGCTTTGAAAGTTTTGGAGGAGTGTGAGTTGCGGGAAGAAGTGTACTAGAAACAAAAGGCTCAGATAGAGTGGCTTCAAGAAGGGGATAAAAATACAGCGTTTTTCTTCAACTCGGTAAAAGCCAGGAGGCAAGGCAACTCTATCTCGGTTCTAGTGAATGATCGGGGTGAGCAGCTTTCATCCTTTCTGAAAATCTCGGATGCGGCGGTGCAATTTTTTTCCTCTTTTTTTAGGGAGGATTCGCAAGGGGGTCTCCTGAAGAAGCCCTGGTTCTTTCTTGCATTCCCTCTCTAATGTCTAGGGAAATGAATGAACTTCTTTTGAGTGATATCACGCTGGTGGAACTTGAGGAGACTGTCTTCCAGATGAAGAAAGGGAAAGTACCTGGTCCCGATGGCTTCCCGGTGGAGTTTTTCCAAGAATTCTGGGATATTATCAAGTTGGATTTATTGGTTGTGGTTCAGGAAACTCAGCGGAATAAGCAGATGCTAAGGGATTTAAATTCTACCTTTCTTGCCCTCATTCCCAAATGTGATGGGGCTGATAGGTTAAGTCAATTTCGTCCCATTTCTCTTTGCAATTTCATTTATAAAATCATCTCTAAGCTAATTGCCGACAGGTTAAAGAAGGGGCTAAATGAGCTAATTTCTGAGGAGCGGAGTGGCTTTGTGGCGGGAAGGCAAATTTTGGATGGGATTGTTATTGCAACTGAGACCATTCACTCTATGGCCCGCTCCAAAGATAAGGTGATGTTCATTAAGTTGGATATGGCTAAGGCCTATGACAAAGTCAGGTGGTCCTTCCTTCGGAAGGTCCTCAGAGCTTTTGGTTTCCAGGAAGAATAGATCCAATGAGTTATGAGTTGCGTCACCTTTGTTTCTTTCTCTGTGCTTATTAACGGGGAACACTCTGAGCTTTTTGGTGCGTCTAGAGGGCTTCGGCAAGGGGATCCCCTCTCTCCGTACTTGTTTCTTCTCCTTGCTGAGGGTTTGGGGTAGTTAATTAAAAGAAATGTGGAGGGTGGTCTCATCCAGGGATGGCGGTGGGGTGGTGACTTGCCTCCACAGTCACACCTGCAGTTTGTGGACGATACTGCTCTGATGGGTTTGGCTACAATGAGAGAAGCTGCTAATATTCGCAAGGTGTTGGACACCTACCTAATTGCATCGGGACAATTGATTAATGAGGACAAATCTTCCATCTTCTTTTTTAATACTCTGGGCCCCATCTAGCAAAGGATTGCTCAGACTTTGAGATTTCAGATTGGGACTCTCCCTTTGACCTATCTTGGAATACCCATCTCGGATGGGAGATTGCCCAAGGAGTCTTGGCAGAAAATTTTGGATAAATTTCAAGTGAAAGTTAATCACTGGACTCGTCGGTGGTTATCTTTTGTTGGGCGTGTTCAGTTAATCAAGTCTGTGGTGCAGGCCTTGCCCATATACATGCATGCTCCAGATTGCCCCGGTAAGCTTTGTTAAGGATTTTGATTCCGTTGCTAGACAGTTTTTATGGGCTGGCTATCTGGGGTCCTCCAAATGGAGTCTGGTCAGATGGGAGGTTGTTTGTAGCCTGAAGCAGTATGGGGATCTTGGTTTACGGCAATCCGCTTTGACGGGGGTGGCTCTGGCCGTGAAGCTGTATTGGCGATGGTGCATTGAGCAAGATAAAATTTGGGCTTGAGTTCTATCTCAAAAGTATTTCTTGGGGATTCCTCAGACTGATATTCCTCGCTATCCCCTTATTAGGAAGGGTTCGGTGATTTAGGGCACTCTCAAGAAGGGGGCTGCTCTTATTAAGGAGGGTTTATTTTGGATTTGTAAGCAGGGGACCAAGGTTCAATTCTGGTCTAATTCCTGGGATGGCTCCCCTCCTCTCATTTCTCAGTATCCTCATTTATTGAATCTTTGTCAGAGATTTCTCGAGGCTGGTTGGTCACGAGTGAGTGACTTTAAATCCTCCTCTCATTACGGACAACTGGAGGTGGCAAGATGGAAGTCTCCTGCTGTCTGGCCGAAAGTTGGTTCGCAAGAAGAGTGTGCTGAGCTGCAAACTATCCTTTCCAATCGACGGTGCAGTTCGCTCCGAGAGGAGGATGTGCTTGCTTGGTCCCCTAATCCTATGGGTGTCTATATTGTTGCCTCTGGATATAAGGTGTTATTGTCCCACAAGGTGGAGGGGGAGGAAGTTCAATGGTGGAAGAAGGTCTGGAACAAGTTCTCCTAGCCAAAGTGTAATTGCTTTGTTTGGATGTTGACCTGGAATAGGTGTTTGACTTGGGACAATATTCGGAAGAGGGGTTGCCAGGGCCCTTTTGTCTGTGTTTTGTGTGGGGCTACTGAGGAAGAGTCTTCTCACTTGTTTTTCTGCTATCCCTATGCAATCCAGATTTGGCATTTCTAGTGGGGTGTTTGGCAAAGCCCCTGTGTGCATTCTTCCTCATTGATTGAATTTTGGAATAATGTGGGTAGGCCTCCCTCTATGGCTTCTTTTTTACAAGAAGTGTGGTATGTGGGGCCTATCTTTATGCTGTGGCAAATTTGGCTAGAACGGAATCGTCATATTTTTCGTGGCGAGAAGAAGCTTGTGCAACAAGTCTGGCAGAGAATTTTGGGCATGATTCGGGAGACGGTGGAGGCTAAGGGTGCTACAAACTTTCCTTTAGAGAAAAGGGATACTGAGGTGGTGTAGAGATTGGGGATTCAAGGGTTGTCCGTGACTTCTACGTGTGTCAGGAGAGGACGGAAGATGAAGCAGAAAATTCAGAGGGTTGACAGATGGCAGCTTCCTCCTGATGGAGTCCTCCTAATGGGGGGATTGACAGGGATTCTTCAGGTTCGGTGATTTTCCTCTTTTCTGCCGAGGGGACGAAGACTATCAACATTGTGGAAGGTTTGGCAATCCTATGTGCCTTCGAGAGGGCTCATGCTTTGGGGTGGAGACGCCTGATATGTGAATCTGATTCTCAAATCTTGATTAATTTGCTCATTGAGCGGAAAGTGATGGATGTCAGCTGGCAATTGGCTATGATTGTGCAACAAATTTTGTAGGTTAGTTCGTTGATGGAAATGGTGACTTTTGTTCATATTCCACGAGAGTGGAATAGGGTTGTCGATTGCTTGGCAAAATGTACTTTTGAGCGTGATGATGGTTGGAGAATCGACGATTGGGAGATTGTTCCTCTCGAGCTTCGCCATAACTTGGAGGGGATTCTTGCGGAGGATAAGGTTGGTTATGGAGTTGGTTGACTTTGGTTGGGTTGTGTTCTCGTATTACTGCTGATTCCTGGGCCTTTGGCCCCTTGCTTTCTTTGTATTCTTCCTTTCTGATTTTCAATAAAGTTTTTACCCCTTTTATTAAAAAAAAAAAAAGTGGCTTACTACCAAGAACTCCCCCAATAATGGGATTGATATACAAAGATCAAATTTTACAAAGGTTGCACAGATCCCTCCCCCTTGAAGAACCATCCAACTCAGTTTTGATGGAACAATCAAAGGAAATCAATTGCTTACTTTTCGAATTGATGACGGAAGTGACACAGATACCAATAACATTTTTGAATCAATAGCTCAACTTAAAAGGATTCAAACAATGGTTATAAGAGGTTGAAGGAAATTGATGATTGAGAGCGACTCAAATTCCCATTGATGTAATAATGACTGGGAAAATCTCACCTTGGTGGCCAAGTAAGTTGGAATCTATCTCATTCACCCATTATTTAACGAGGTGGAAATAAGGTCGCACGCATGGCAGCGAATAAAGGTGTTGAGTTGCTATGGAATCAAGGGGTTAAAAATAAATTTGGGGAAAAGACATTCCCTGATTATTTCCAGAGGTTACCAATTGAGGATGCAAATATCCATCATCTCCTTATCGTTCTCCATGACCCTAGACACAACCACCTTTCAAATGAACTCCACCGCTATTGATAATGATAAATACAAAGGACTTAATCTGAAGTGAGATAATCATAAGAATTCTTCGCGTTTATGGTTAATAATTGGGGCCCCATGTACTGATGTATCCATGGCAATAATGAGTTGATCAATACGTGTGACATACATTGGCACAAATCATAAATGGCAGTACAACTGGTGGGTGCCACGAGCAATGTGAGGACCACCTTCTCCAAAGAGCGAGACCTTGATGCTAGCCTAGCCACTAGAGGTGGGCAGTGGCTTCTATCTCGTTAACCATAGTAAATATTAAAATAACTAATGAAAAAAATAAAATAACAGCATCAATAGTCACTAACCAACAAAATCATGACTTACTGCTTGTCCCAGCAAAGAAGTTCTTTACATGCTGTCAATGACTGAAGAGCAATCCCCATCTTTGTCTTGAAAGAAGCAACTAGTGCCCAATATCGCACACCCAAGCCTTATTAGAAAGCATTATTTCTTAAGAACCTGATAAAACAATACATTTAAATAAATCAACAGGCAAGGGCAAAGAGAGTTTGCATACAAAGGATTCCCAAAACAAATCTATTTAGCGAATAATTTTGAACTCTGGCCTATATTCCAAGGAAATTTTAGAACCTGTAGGAGTCATATTTTTTTTATATTGGATATGCAAATGACATACACTTGCTTCTGTCACTGCCCATTGCTATTGAAATTTATTTATAGAGAAACAAAATATGATTCTCCTAGCTATACATTCTACTAGAAATTGCAGAAAATATCCACGAGTTAGCATTTTCTAGAACAGCCTGTACAAAGAACACACTCAAATTCTGAAAATAATGATATAAAAGATCTGTTACAAGCTTGGACTTGAGAGAAAATGGAGCAACTTAGCCAAAACACAACAGCTCCAAGAAGCACAAGCAGCAAAACTAAAATGAATTTCAAGATAACAAGATGTCTTTTTCAAACCCAGCCTTGAGACGTACATCCCGCGTAGAAGTCCGATGGACATACATTCCCCTCTTACTGCTGTCATTACCTAAAATCATAAAAACTATCTTATCCAAAAAATGGAAACTTCTATATAAATTGACGGCAATCCAGACCTCAAAAAGTTCAGGTAAAGGGCCCAAGCCATCAGAAATGTTAAAATATGCGGGCAGAAAAATGACACGGAGGGAAACCATAACCATTTTATAAATAGAATTTGTAAATATCATTCATGATCTACCTTGCAGATTACCACCAGAGGGGCACAAAACACTTCATAATCAAGCACTCCAATTGCTTCTAAGCAAAAACTATTCAAGGACGGGATATTGTTATGCTCATTGAAGCTTATGCACTATTTACACTGCACACCATATACCACAGTGCTCTTTCTATGTTTAAACCTTTATGTATCTTTCAACCGTATTGCCTGCAATACGAGGATGGATTTTGTGGAAGTATCGTTATCTATGAACATGTCTCAAAAAAATTAAAATTAATACCCTAAAATTTGGCTTTTCTATAATTTCTTAGCGAAATTCGAAATTGGGAAGCCCGTCATGATAAAATAAGAAGCGCAAATATGTTGTTTCGGAATGAGTGAAACCAACTATATACGTACCTCCTCTACTGTTCCTCGAACTGCATATTGTGCAGCGTCGATCTCCCAAACTCACCATGAAATATGGTTAAAATTAACTGATTGGTTTTATCAGCGAAAATATATACCTAATCGCCAACAGTTTAGTTAGGAATTGTTTCGAAGATTGTTGTAGGTTCCTATGGTCCACGGAAGAGAGCCGTTCGTGGTAGGAGTAAAACCACATGCCATAATGGATGTTTTTTTCCAATTTGATAGGCAACTTTTTTTTAATGTTTTAAATCTTCATTTAAATATCTCAAAACTATATAATATCTAATTTTCTTGGAAAAAATCTTGATTTATTTAAATTTATTTCATTTCATTATTTAATACTTATTATTATTAATTGTTTAATTCAATCACATGTAATTAGAACTTACAACACATAACATCATACGTTTTCATACACAAACATACACTTTCTAATATATTAGCATTCATATAGTTTTCTATCAATGTAATTCTTACATCTCCTTTAAATACAAGTGCTAGTATTAATTAGATAAGATTTGCATTCTATGTTAATAGTAATCATTTTAATTCTATGTGAGATGCAATTTTATTTTTATTTTCAAAACACTCTATAAATTAAATTTGTAAGTACATTTCATGAATGAAATTGTATTTTTTAAAGTTGTTATTTGTGAGATTAATGAAATATGATACATTGAAACCATATTTTTGCAAAGAAATTGTTTGTGTGTGTGTGCAGGTGTTTCTCTAATCTAGTTTGCAAATAAAAACTAAATGCAAAGTAGAAAAATAAAAACAATACTCAAGATTGGCCTAAGTTGAAATCTAAACGAGAATAAGAAACAAACACAATTTTTTTACCTTGCTTAAATTTGTTGAATGGTTGGCCCTTGTTGATGTTGATTTTGTGTGCTCCTTTCCTTAATTGATAGCATGCAACCTATATACAAATGATGGTGATTATGCAAGGAATGCAATAATGGTGATTGAAGTGGATGTGGATGCAAGATGAAAGATTGAATGTTTCAACAATGGTGTCTTTAGATGCTTGAAGGCTAGAGTGTAATTGTGAATGTGTGAATGTTGTGAATTGGCTAAGTGTGAGATAGTCATTCTTGGAGGAAAAAGGAATGGATGGCCAAGATTGAAAGTAGGGTTAAAGATCAATGGTTGAGATGCCTTGAGACATCTCAACACATGTGGTGAGGACATGTGTCATCCTAGGTGGAGGGGATGTAATGAGGTGGAGGCGAGATGGCATCTAGGTGGTGGTACTTTCAAGTACCTTGGGAAGGGCAAAAAGGAATGACTTGTCTTATCCTTCTCCAAATCATGGGAAGATGTGACGAGTGAGGAATTTTAAAATTCCTCAAAAATCCTCATTGGGAAGAGAAAAGGGAATTAAAAACTCCTAGGGAAGAGGAGGAGAGAATTTAAAATTGATTTTAAATTCTCAAGGGACCTTGGGGGAATATATTGGAATTAAAATTTCCTAGGGAAGAGGAGATAACTTTTCCAAAAAGGGAAAAAATTAATGAAGGTTGACTTGGGTACAATGCCATAATTGGCATTAGGGTTAGATTAGGGTTAATTAATCACTGATTAAGGTTGTGCAAATGATAATGAGGGGATTAAGGCAAGTGGCAAATTATGGAGGATGTGACACTAACCACAATTAGTGGTGTGCACATCCTAATCATAGGTTAATTAGACTAACCTGGATTAAGGAGGAATTATGGAGGATGTGACATTTGAAGAGAAAAAATGATGAATTAAAAATTAATTTTAATTCATATGGGTTAAATGACCAAATTAAATAAATTTATCTATTTATCTAATTTGGAGAAGAAAGATGTTAAAGTATTTAATTGATTACTTGAATACCTTAGGACATTAGGGATAAAGGTGAATATTAATCAAATAATAAAATTATTTAATTAATATGGATGTAGATGTGGATTAGATGAAATAAGGGGATAAATCTGACCATATGGAAATGGTCAAATTTAGATATCTACATTTTGCCCCTCTTCAAAATATTGTTAGAATAATGATGTTTCAAAGAAAAATAAAATATAGGCGACTCGATAGTAGAAAAATGATGACAAGATGCCCTAGTATGGCAGGGAAATAATAGGGAAGAAAATAGAATAAATGTGGATGGTTATGCCCCCTCGAGAGAGCGAACATGGAAAAGGGGGGCCTTGAGCGATGTCTCAATAGAGGAAAATGGGGAGCACCATGGAGACTGTGGCGATAAACCATGAAAAATGAATTTTGAACAAAGAAAAATGACGAACGGGGTGCAAATGGCGGCCAAAAGGAGAAATTAGATTAAACATGGTAAAAAGAAGGGTTAAAAGGTAATAATAAATAGTAATTAGGGAAAATTATTGTTCATTTGGATTTTAGTGCACACGTGGTGTTTGATGATCTCGAGAGCAAAATGGTGCATCAAGGAGACATTACACATCGTTTGGACGCGGTCTAAGAGTACTACCAGGAGGGCGAGGCTCCACATCAAGTATGCCTCAAAAATTGCACCTTGTCATTTCATTTAGCACATGCTTTTTACATTTTGGTATAGGAGGGTAGTTTAGGTAGAAGCGGATTCACCCGTGTGGAGGCGAATGCAGATTCGCCTATCTAGGGCAACGCATTCACCTCTGTAGCAAATGGGTGAATGCATGGAAGGGCAGGGGTGATCACACATCTACATAGGTGGACACATGAAGGTAGGTTAGAAGTGGATCTGCCCATGAAGAGGAAAATCCACCCATGGGGGATGGGGAAATACAGTACACCCTAGACGAGCAAATGTGGGTGCAAAAGGGTGATCATGTGTCTACATAGGCGAAAATGCACTCACCTCTAAGTAGGATGCAAAAATTCGCATCCTCATAGGCGGACATGTGGTCTCACAAATGGTCGTGTGGTTCCATAGCGGATGGGTGAATTCATCACCACATAGGGGCAGATGTGTGACCGTCGAGGGGAAGGGGTATAGGGGCAACCATGCTTCACACAAGGGTGAATGTGAGATTAGGGAGATGGGATGACTATGCTTCACATGAGGGCAATTGCATGAAAAGACAATTAGTGAAAAATGATGAAGGATGGAAGAGAATCTAACAGGTGAGTTGAATGGATGCAGGCTATTACTAGTGTGTAGGTGAGGGAGCGGCATTCAGTGACCTTGGTCGAGATGAAGGGATTCATCGATGATGACGTGTACCACACTAAATATACTCAATTTTTTGCATATGTCGATATTCTTGGCGATATGAGCCCATCAACCTCTACTAACAACATTGATTGAGCGATGGAGCTCGGAGACTTGCACCTTTCTCCTCCCCATGGGGGAAATGAATGTGACTTTAGAGGATGTATGGAGGATTATTTGATTACCGATTTGAGGATTGATTATGGAGGGGTGACTAGATAGCCCCTAGAGCAGAGCCTACAAGTAGAATTCTAAATGATGGACCACCCCTACAAGGGGAAGGCATTGGACATAGATGCCTGCATAGGGACAACATCAATGTTGCCCTTATATCTGTGCAGGTTGACCAATGAGATCCTCCTCCTAGATAAGAGTGATCGGCATTTAAGTCTCAAATTGATTGAGGTTGTTCAGCATATTATAGAGAGGAGGAGGGGGGTATACACATGGGGAGCCTACATCCTCATGCAATTATATAGAGATATGCATGTTGTCTACTATAGGTAGGGGGGCAGCATCACACATGTGATGTTATAGGTTTGGGTGTGGCAACACATTCGAATCACTTGATCAGATGTAGTAGGAGTGACAGAGAGGGGAGTGGATCTTCCAATTGCATTCAAGTATTATGGCATGAAGCACTATGCTGAGGTGTAGAGCATCTCTTTTTGGCGTCGAGCCATTGATGATTTGATAGAGAATGAGATTGTCTAGAGGTCATACCTAGCATATGATTTTCGGTCATGGAGAGCAAAGGGTAGGTTGTACAGGGGGTTCATGTTTTCACGGGGTTACCTAATCGGTAGAGACCCCTACATCATTGAGATGTACAAACTAGATAATGTTACACAACAGTTCAAGTCCAATAGGATATCCCGGAGTCGAAGGAGAGATACCGACGTATCAGTCAGGAGAGCGAAATATGGGGGAGGAGAGTGTCAGTGCCCAAAGCCAAATAGAAGTGGAATTAGCTAGTGAAGGTTATGTGGTTGTGGAGGGGGAGGATTAGATGATCCAAGGGTCATAAAGAGATATTCAACCTGGAGGAGAGAGCGAAGTTCAAAGAGGGTGACACCAGTAGCGTGGATGGTGTAGTCGCCATTGCAGACACTAGAGGTAGAGGGAGAGGGAGAGGAGGAGGAGGTCAAAGAGGGAGAGGAGGAGGCTGTGAGGAGGGTGAGGAGGAGGATCATGCAACAAGGGGAACAAGTCATATAAGAGGAGGAGATCGAGTAGGTGGACATCCCAAAGGATGAGGGGGAGTAAGATATACTTGAGAGAGAGGGCATTGGTGGTATACCAACCACCACAAGAGGATGACACAGTTGCCAGATTGGTAGGCACACAAGTTCGCATAGGCATCCTAAAGAGGAGATTGGGGTAGGTAGAGGAGAAGCGAGATAGACTATAGGTAGAGGTGGAGAGGTTTTAGGGAGCACAACCGATGGTGGAGGAGGGTGCAGGGATAGTAGTAGAGAGGGATGGGTTAAGGAGGGAGGTGGAGAGGTCACGGGGTTTACTTGATAATATGTGGCAGTAGAGGGATGTAGTGTAGAGCTTGGTGGATCAAGCGTAAGTCATTATGCATACCTTACAGGTAGAGTGGGATGAAGCGCATTCATGCATCAAGTAGGAAAAGGGGGATTTGGGGAGTATGAGATTAGCATAGGATGCTTGAGAGCAAGAGTGGGAAAAATTGTAGGCAGCGAGGGATAGATATAAGAGAAAGAGAGATGTAACCCGATCATGAAGAGTTTGTATGGAGGATTTTATACATGCCACAAGAGAGACTAGCTATTATAGGGGCCTCTACTACATAGCAGTGTCAGATTTAGTGACATGAGCACCCTCATATTCTTAGGTCGTCAGCAGGAGCTGAGGACCATCTAGATCAGGGGTGAGACCTGCATAGTCGAGAGGATCAGGGCCATCCAATGGGCCGATGGGACCACCAAGAGGGTGAGGAGGGAGAGGAGCACTGGAGTCACCTTGGCGCTCTGATGCTAGTAGTAGTGGTTAGAGGGGAGGAGGACAGGATGGCCATAGGGCTTCAGTTTTGACAAATGTACAGGTGGCAGTGATATTTAAACATAGTCCATGTATAGGATTTTTGACAACGAATATTGATTTTGATTCATGACACATATTGTATTGCTCATAGCCACACTATTGTACATATTCATTCTCTTATACATGTACATTTGTATTATTTGATGGACATTACTATGCTTATATTTATATGACATGGATGATTATGGCGGCGTATCATGTGGTTCTTATGTGATGTTGTTTATGTTTGTCATGGATGTATGTATTATGGATGTATGATTATGATTATGATTATGATATATGATGTGATGTATATGTATGCATGATGATTAGGATGTATGTGACTAACATGTTGCTAATGCAGTATGTGATGCTTTAAGTTTATGATTATGATATATGATGTGACACTAACACTATGTGATGCAGGATGTGAAGGATTATATGTATGATTAGGATGTGTGATATGATTTATATGTACTACATGTATGTTATTGAGATTGATTATGACATGCAATGAATGTGTAATGGTCCTGATGTAATATGATATATGTATATAATGTTCCTAATGCGATGAATGATAATGAGATATAAGATGTAATGGACTAGGATTCTTAGAATAACAAAGTTATATTATCCTAAACAACTTAAATCATAATTAAATTGTAAAACGAAATGAATTAAGATGCTTAGAATAACAAATCTATATTATCCTAAACAACTTTAATGATTACGAAAATGCAAAATAAAATGGATTAAGATGCTTAGAATAAAAAATCTATATTATCCTAAACAACTTAAATTATTATGAAAATTTAAAATGAAATGGATTAAGATGCTTAGAATAACAAATCTATATTATTCTAAACAACTTAAATGATTATGAAAATGCTAAATGAAATATATTAAGATGCTTAGAATAACAAATTTGTATTATCCTAAACAACTTCAATGATTATGAAAATGCAAAATGAAATGGATTAAGATGTTTAGAATAACAAATCTATTTTATCCTAAACAACTTAAATGATTATGAAATGATAATGCAAGATGATAATGAAATGGATATTGTGACATGGTAATGACATGGTGGGTGTAGTAAACCTGTCAAAACTAAAGCGACCTAACAGGAAGAATAAATTGGGGGGATCATTTACACAACCAAGATCCATGATTATAGGTTAGCGGAATGGTTTGGGGAGATACAACAAGATAGTAGATGAAGGGGTATTATGATGTGAATCATGCAATCTAATGCCATTCTATCAATTAAAGAGCACTAGATTTTGATATAGCATAGGATACCACATGCTAAGGTATAAAGAACCAAGGAAAATTAGTACCCAATGCATAGGATTGACATAACAAACAAGAAGGTTAATCCAGCATCTCAAAGTCACAGGGGCTTTGGTCGGGTCTATGTTGGAAAACCACAAGCATAAGAGGTTTCCCTAACATAACACAAGACCGCAAGGATCTTGTGGGTACCTGAACCACAAATTTTAAGGGCAAAAGGAGGGTTCCCCAAGGCTTTCTAGGGTTTTCACCTAGAAGGATTGGGGTCTCTTTCATGCACCTAAAACTTGGGTTTCATTCAATATTAGGGGTTGAATGTGATTGCGGTATCTATATGAAGTATTCTAAATGCAATAATATGATAAAAGAAACTAACTGTTGAATACAAGCTAATGAAATCTACATTGTTTAAAAATGCATGATATTATGTGAAAAGGATAGAATAAAGACTATAGAAGGTGTAGACACCTAAATTTGACCACTTACGTTTGGTCAAATTTATCCCTTTTCATCTAAATATCCTCTTATTTGCATTAATTAAGTAATATTACTATTATTTAATTAATATCCCTAAAGTCCTCTAAATCCCTAAGGTATTTAGTTAAATAATCAAATACCTTACCCTTTACTCCTTTATTCCAAAGAATTAAATAAATAACCCACTTATTTAATTCCCTTTATCTCCCATCCCTCATAATCTACACTTAATCCTAATCCATCTCCTAATCCCATCATTAGTGATGTGCACATCCCTAATCCATGATTATGATGTATCACATCCTCTAGCTTTTGCAAGTTGGATCCTAATCCTCATTAGTCACCTAACCTTCCTTTGATCCTTCATCAACTAGTCTAATAAAATCCTTAATCAACTCTTCACATCCCCCAAGGAATTTTTAATTCCTTTTTGTCTTTCCAAGGTCCTTTTTAAGAATTTTTAATTCCTCTCTCACCCCCTAAGGAATATTAAATTACTTTTCTCCTTTCCAAGGAATATTTAATTCCTTTTATCATTCCCATGCACATTAAAAAATAATTTTTAATCATTTTGGTCAACTCTTGATCTCAACCATTGATCCTCTCCCAAGAATAAATCTTGGCCATTCATTCATCTCCCCTCTTTCTAATGACTAACATTTTTCACACTCATTCACTCTCATTCACACTCATTCACATTATATCACATTCATCCAAGCCTTCTCCTCTCACACACTACCATCTTGCATCCATAGCCATCCTTGCATCCAAATCAAGCAAAGACAAGTCGTTATGCTGTCAAAATCGATCTAGGAGCACACATATCAAATTATCAACAAAGGCCAACCAACTGATCAACTTGGACAAGGTATATCACTCTCTTTTATATGTTATTTTGTTCAAGTTCAACTAGGCCAATCTTGAGATGTTGTTTGTGTTTTTCTCTACTTGCATTTCGTTTCGTTTTGTATTTTAGACTAGGAAAATTCACCTGCACATATTTATGGCACACCCGGTGGGACCGATGTCACAATTCTATACTTTTTTACGTTTTCTGTTGTTTGAGTTTTACAAGTTTAGACTTTATGCATGAAGGCAAAACTGCCCTGACGGATGAACTTGCCCCTTACAGAGGCGAATTTGCTCATCTACAAGGATGAATTTGCTTCCTTCAGAGGCAAACTTGCCTTGGTCTTCAAAACATGCAAACTTGACTAATGAGAATGAGGGAGTTTTCAACGTAGAAGGGTGAACTTGCTCATCTAGAAGGGTGAATTTTCCTCACACAAAGGCGAATCTGAGGTAAATTTGAGGCCTGAATTTCTAGTTTTCAACATTGTTTTAGTTTCGCTTTCAAGTACTAATTCGCTAAATCATCTATTTGTGAGTGTCTTTGGTCTATGCTAACATTTTGTGCAGTAATTTCTCCTCTGTCCAAGACCGGTGATTGGAAACTACTAATGCATTTTATGTAGAACGATCAATCCAAGACCTTTTAGTGAGTTTATTTGTCATTTTCCCATACTAGCTAGGAACACGTAGCTTTAATTAAAGGGTCAATATACACTTGTCTATCATTTTTGTGAGTGAACTATTGATGTATCCAATCCCCTTGCACTGTTTGGCGATCTTGGGTGACAATAAATCATAGTTCACTCTAGTCCATTCGAGTCCACCTATAAGGTGCTAGTGTGTCTCAACTCTCCCCTTGCGCTATATGTGAGCCTAGGGACTAGCCAAAGTGTCTAGTATCTTCTTGCTTTAGCAAGACCTGCTTGGGATTTCATCACTCGAGGGACGATTCCAACCATGTGTTATCGGTGGGGTATTTAAAGGGGAGAGAACAAAATTTGTACCCCAATCCAATCAGATCGTGTTTGGTGAAGTGTCAAATCTAGGGTGATACCTAGATAAGACATGAAGATTTAGTCCAAGTTTTCAGTAGCTTGTTGGGGCTCCCGACTCACACTTTTGGCGGGCTAGTGTTCACGGTTGTGCCTCACGTGCCTTGCATTTATCAAGAACACTTGAAATAGCCTTGTTCAGCCTAGATAGAGACCCGTGTTTTAGTCGTGGCTTGGTGTAGTGCAGGGGATACACATTGTACCTTGAAGTTACTCACCACATATTCCCTTGGGTTGAGATAGGAATCCTCATGGTGGAATACGATATTCATCAAGTGAGAGCATGAAGGTGAGCCTATGGCGTACGTTGACGACCCTGTGCCATTGGAATGTTAGCTATCCGCCTTCGCGAAAAAAGGTGTTCCAAAGAACCACCTCAGTATCACAGAGTATTAACCTTGGGTTGTTCGCTCAAGGTGGTGGGCCTACATCAAGTTTGTAAACCCACATTACTAATTTTAGGATCGTGATGTTTGGCGTGTCTTCTTTATGCAATACCAGTGCTTTCACTTTTAGTTGAGTCAGTCCATCCTTTTCTTTATTGTTTGTTATGCTTCTTGTCCTTTGCCATAGTCAACCCCTACCTTTAGAGGCGAATTTTCCTATCAGTCACTTTATTAGGCGACCTCATTTTCGATCGTTCTCTAGAATAGGTGAGTTTTTCCATCCCTTAGGCGATTTTTTCAGTCTCCCATTCATCAAATTTGCCCATTTCCCTATGCATAGGTGAATTTTCTTACCTATTGGGCGAACTTTCTTGTTTGTTGGGCGATTTTGACACCTTCTTCGGAAAATTTGCTCCTCAAAGGGGCAATTCTGCTTTCCAGTTCCAGTCTTGTCCATTATCATGTTCATAAAATTTTCCTATTCCCTGTCATGGGTGATTTTGCTCCTTAGTTTGGGTGAATTTTCCTATTATAGGGGAGACCCTACCTCCCATTCAAGTTTTATGCCCATTAGAGTCCCCATTCGGGTGTATTTTCATGTCCTTTTCATCGTTTGCTATCTCGTTCTCCATCTGAGTCCCCATTTGAATTCATTTAGGCAAATCCATTTATATGTTGGTGGTCCTATCCTCTGTTTGAGTCTTCGTTCAGATCCGTTTAGGTGAATCTGTTTATCTATTTTCTATCCCATTCTCTGTTCGAGTTTGTTTTGGTGTCCATTTGACCGTTTTCTATCCCGTTCTCCGTTTGAGTTCCCGTTCGAGTTCATTCAGGGGAATTTGTCATCCCGTCAAGAGATCATCAAAGTCAAATCTACATGTTCTTTAGTTTCTTTAGCTTCTTAGGTGAGTTTTCTAGCTTCTTGGGCAAGCTTGTCAACTTCTTGGGCAAGTTTGCAAGCCTCTTAGGCGAGCTTGTCAGCTTCTTGGGTGAGTTTTCTAGCTTCTTTAGTGAGTTTGCTAGCTTCTTGGGTGAGTTTGACTGCTTCTTGGGTGAATGTGCTTCTAGATAGGCGAACTTTCTGAGAAAATTTGCATGTTCCATGCACTAGACAAGCTTGGGCGAACTTGCTCCACCAAATAGGCGAATTTTCCATTTGGGGAGAATTTTCCTATTTCCTACGTCACCTAGTATAGAGGCGAGTTTTCTCAGACTACATAGGTGAACTTGCAACCTACATAGGAAAACTTGCATGCTATAGAGACGAGTTTTCTTAGACTAGACAAGTGAACTTGCAACCTACCCAGGCAAACTTGTAATCCATAGAAGCGACCTTGCAACCTACAAAGGCAAGTTTTCTTCTCGTACAAATTCCAAAACGTGAATCCTTTTGGCCACTAAAAGTATGTTGTTCCTCGAGTCATTTGTAGCAATCAATTTTTTTTATCATCATCCATCTTCCCGTAAACATCATTTTTATTTGTCTGCATTCTCTAAAGATCATTGTTTCATCAATCAAATCATCTAGAAGTATCTTAGAGCATCCTTAGATCCCATATCCATCATCGGTTCATCAATTTGAATCCCCTAGACTTCGTTTTCGAGATTTTTATCCAAGTTAGCTTAAGTGTTTGATCTTGATCATCATCATTCGCACCTACTCAGGGTTGTCATCCATCTTGAGTCAATTAATCATCATTATGACCCAATCAATCTACTTTCATATTGAGGTAGATTTGGTGTTGTAACCATCCTGTTCACAATCCAATTCGATTGTCAGCACCTTACGTCATCTAAGTCAAATCTTTGAACTAGGTTTAGAATTTGTTTCATCTTCCTATTCGATCAATCATCCAATCTTATCCCATCAATCCTATTGCATCCTATCACATCCTCCAATAATTTGAATCTAAGCTTTAATCCAGTCTGAACCCAAGCTTTAATCCAATCTAAATCTGAGCTTTAATCCAATCCCAATTTGAGCTTAACCTAAATCCTAATTTGAGCTTTAGTCCATCTATATCCAAGATCTTTTGATATCGAAACAAATCTTAAGATCGCTTCTCCCATCTTCTTCCAATCCATCCTATTTATATTTTCATCATCTATTCCCATATTTGCAATCCATATCCATTCCAATCAAACATCACGAATCATTATCCTTCATCAGTGCAACCATCAAGATGAGTATAATATAGATCCCCTTGATGTTATTGTTGTTAGCAAACTCTTCCCAACCACCTCCCAAAATTTGATCATTCCTCTGAGCTATCCCCCCATGCCTTCATCCACATCTAATAACAACTCTTATGCTACCCTTGATAAGGGATATCTAGTATCCTCACCATCTACAAATTCATCATATCCTCCCTCTACATCTCTCTCTAATCCAACATCCACATCCTCCTATATTAATCCATCATCTCAATACTCCTATCCTTATCATCTTCAACCATCTCAATATCCCTACCTTAATAATCCAACATCCACATATTGTTATCCTAATCCTCCATCCATGTCCTCCTATGCTAATCCATCTTCCCAATACTCCTATATTAATCTACCATCCCAATCTCCCCAACCTAATAAAGCATCCACATCATCCTATCTTAATTCATGATCCACATCCTCTGGTATCACTCCACCCTCCATTTCATTATATTTTAATCCTCTTCCCACTTCACCCTACCTCAATCCTCCATCTAATCTTGATCCACCCACTAGGCTCAATCCTTCACCTACTCCTAGTTCTCCATCCAATTCCATCCACTCATCTAATCCTAATCCACCAATCCCTAATCCTAGTCCTCCACCTGTCCATAATCCTCCATCCATTCCCATCACCCCAACTAAACCTACAATTCCCAACAATCCCATTCCAATTGTTGTCCAAGGATTCATGGCAGAGGAGACATCCCCCAATCCACATCTTGATGTGATAGAACCATGCCATCCCACTCTATATTGTACAATTATTAGTTTTTAGGCTCTTCTCCATCCCACATCTATTACCCCTATTATCGCTCCAACACCATCCAAACTGTTGAAACCATCAAACCCACTGAATCCACTAAATCCCCATCTTATACTCCTAGAACCACTGAAACCAATGAAGCCACCCAAATACAACCCGCTCCCCCTACTCCTAGTATCACCAAGATCTAATCCCATGACCTTCATGAATCCTCCATCCTCCCATCTCCCCCAATTGAAGAATCTTGCCAACACTCCTCCATCATCATGCCTCCCACACAAGATGATTCATGCCAAGAGCTTGATCCAAATAATGCCAACATATACCCTCCTCCAAATCAAGATCCTACCATCCTATCTCCTCCATATCTAGAGCATATTCCCCCATCCATTCCATCTCATGATCCCCATCCTCAATAAAGTTATGATCTTACCATCCCATCCATCTCATCTCAAGATCATACTAGCTCATCCACTCCATCCTATGATACCCTTGGCATCCAAGATCCAATCACTCCATCTCATGATCCCTTATCACCCACTTCCACAAATCCAAATCCTATTGTATCACCTAATCCCTCTCCTAATCCCTTATCACTCACTCCTCTAAATCAAGATGTTGTCATCCCATCATCTCCATCTCATGATCCTTCATTGCCTCCTAGCCCTACCATCCCAACACCAATTTTATATCACCTTGGTAACATTACACTCATCCATGGTGGTTTTCTTGTAGACAAAAAACAAAGCATATTTACCACCCTTCCTCATCCACCTACTAATGGAATCGCATCATCTTTGAAAAAGAATAAGCATGTTGCCATAGATCACATGCTCAAGATCATGAACTATCAAGGAAAAGTTTTAGGCCTTTATGAACAAGGTATTTTAGAGCCCATCCAAGTCAAAGAACACCCGTGTACAAGTGGTCTTGGATATATCTCTCAAGACCCACAATCCAAAAATGTTGGTAAAACCTTTGTACATCCTAAGCGAGCCTCTTCCAAAAGAATAAGAGGCACTTCCCATCACTCCACCAAACCATTTGTCGCCATCCCCCCTCCTCCATCATATTGCCTCAAAACAACCATCCATCTTCCTCCTTCCTCCTCTAAATCCATTTTGGGTCCTTATGTCCCTCCATCCACCATCGCCCATCCTCCATCTACTACATCTATTTTGGGTTCTTATGTCCCTCCATCATCCCTCACACATCCTCCATATACAAAGTCCATTTTGGGACCTTATATTCCAAAATCACCTCCTCCATCTCATCCTATTTATCCTTTCATCCATCCATCACCTATGCCTACTACACATCATAAACATCCTAACCTCATAATCCCTAATCAAGATCAACAAAGGTACCCCTACATGCATGCTATCTCATATCCTCCATCCACACATCATCATCAAAATCCTACCCTCGTCACTCCATCCATGTCTCCTCCACATCATCCATCTCCTCATACCCGTCCTATTGCTATCAAAAGCACTTTGGATGTCAAAGAAAAAATGCATAAATCTAAATATCCACATGAATCTAAAGCTCCTCATGTCCCTTTCAAAAGACATGTTGAAGAAATGAAAAATCCAAATCAATCCCAAAGGCTACAAAGGCCAACTAAATCAAAAATCAAAACCATGTGGATCCCAAAGAAAAAGGATGCAATGCCTTCAAATTAAAAATCAATAACAACATCCAAAGTTTCTAATCCAAAATATAACGATTCCCATCCTCCATCTCCTAAATCTATTTTGGGTCCCTATGTCCCAAAATTCACTATCCCAACTCCTCCATTATCCCCACACTCTCCATCCATTCATCCTCCTATCCTTAGACATCCACCACCACATGTGTCAATGTTGGTCTTGAACACATTCCCCCATCACACATTCACTCCATCATTCCATCCATACACTTTCCAACATCCCATCCATTATCCCACATATCTACCCCATCAAATCCCTTTAATCCATTCTCTTGCATAATCCATCCATTCTAATAATGTTGTACCAACATCTAATAGCTGCTTCAAACATGGGCTCTTATTACGTTCTATGTAACTTGATGCTTGAGTCCTTCATCCATCTCCTTATCAACTATCTTCTAAATCCACATATCCACATCCTTATCCTTCTCCATCTCCATCCGGATTTCTATCCAAAAAGTTAAAAAAAATCAAAAATCCAAAAAAATAGTAAAGAGAAATAATTTGTCCAATGGTGAACACTTGGCAAATAAGCACCTTGGATAAGTACCATGATGAAAACATAAAAAACAAGCATCATGTGCAAATCCCCCATCGAATTCACTTCCACACTTGGGGTCACCTTCATGCTATGGATTCCCTTCACCCATCTCCTTCGTCCCACCTATCTTACACATCATATCCCATTTGTATACTATCCCTCCATCTTCCTTGTGATCTTGATCAAGACAAGGGAATATATATATATGATTTGGACACCTCTTGTCATACATTCCCCTATTCCATACGCTACCATCTCCCCTATCCTCCCCCATCCACTTTCCTTGTCTATGCATCCTATCCACAACCATCTATCTTCCATTTTCCACCCATCCTGCTACAATCCATCTCCATTCCTTATATCCATCTTGCTATCTTCCATCACTCTTTCCTCATTATACATGATGTCTCTAGAGTGGGGTATCTACTTATTTGTGTCATAGTCCTTGGAAACAACATACATCCATCCAAGAAATCCATTCTAGCTCTCCATCCTCCTTCCATTAATCCTTCATGTCCCTCCATCCACGGATCCATTTTCATCTTCCCATCCATCCATCCATCCAGTAATCCCTTCCATCTTCCAAATCCTTATCTTCCTATCCACCCATCGACTATTCTTTTTCCATATTTTCATCCTTGTCTCCCCATCCCTTTATCCATCCATTAATCCATTCCATCTTTTCAAATCCTTATCCCTCTATCCATCCATCCTAGCATCTTTCTATCTCCCCATCTTTATCACTTTATCCATTTACCTCTATTTTTCCTTCCATCCCATAATCCCTTGTCATTGGTATCTAGCTATAGGCTACCCCCATGCAATCCAATGCCATCCATCTCACTATCATCACTCCTATTTATTTCTCACATCTTTCTAACCTACTATCATCACTTATCTATCCATCATACCATCACCCCCATTCATCTTTTGTTGATTTGGATAACTATCCCATCCCTGAGCTTCATGTGATCACCACCATCCTTTCCACAAGGTTTTTCTTGTGACATCATTTTGATGCCATCATTATATCTTCTTATCATCATCATCTCATCATCCTTTATCCATTGTCTATCTTTGGTCTTTTATCAAACTATGAGGGATTTGTGCTTTCATGTAGGCAAGGCTAATCATTTGATCAGCCCCCGGGGCATTTGTCTATCTGATCTTTGTTTTCCATTGAGGTCTCCATTATCCCCTTTTTGCTTTTATCTATGCCTAGTCGTCAATCTTTTATCGAACTACAAGGGCTTTGTGATTTCATCTAGGAAAGGTTGATATTTGATCAACCCCCGAGCCCTTAGGTCTTTAGGGTGTGTTTGTCTTATGTTTTGTCATCTTGTCGTGTCATCAAGTATGTCCCTATCCTAGCTGGTATTTAAAAATAGACATCATTAGTATCATGAGGTTCAATCAGTTTCAAGTGTCCCGTGTCATGTCGATCTTTTAGTTTAGTTTCCACCTTTGGTCTTAATAGGATGTATCCTTCCTAATCAGACTGCATCAATCCCATCCACCCTTTTGATCATGTGGCAAAGGAAATCTGAAATTTGATTGTGATATTTTATTGCTTTTGGAATTTTGTTTATCTTTTGAGCTTCCTATTATACTTTGTTGGGGTCGTCATGATCTTTCATATCACAGTGTGCTTTGACAAGTAGACATAGGGGCATTTCTTGATAAATTTTGTTTGTTTTTATCTTCTTGGTTGCCCCGCATAGTACCCAACAATATTTTCATGGTCTTGTGTTATTTTGGGGCATCCTTTGTGTTTCTGGTTTTCCAACATTGGCCCAACCAAAGCCCCCATGACTTTGGGATGTTGGACTAACCTTTTATTTGTTGTGTCTGTCCTATGTATTTGATACAATGACAACTTGGTTCCTCATACCCTAGTGCATATTTTCTCATGCTATATCAAATTAAGTGCCCATTACATGGAAACATAACACATAACAATTAACTTGCTTGATTTGGTTATTATCCATTCATCTCCCCATCTCTTGTCCTCTCATCTATCCAAACCCTCCCCCCATCCATTCATTCTAAATCTTTCTAATCCATTCATCCTTCATCACTCTCCCTCGTCTATCTATCCTATCTTTTTTTTATCACTCCACTATATTCATCCTCATCATATCATCATCTTTTCAATCTACTTAGGGTAATATATATTTTTATTCTAAGCATATTTTCATCCATCCTCCTCTTCGTATCATAATCTCTTCAATCTTCTAAGGATACTATAGATTTGTTATTCTAAGCCTCCTTTCTTCCATTATTTTCATTCATTTCAACAATCTCGCATTTCAATCCAATCCTAATCCATTCAATCTAGCACAAATCATTTACTCACATCCTTGGTCTTGTTCCCCGCCTGGCTACAAGCCTTGATCCATTCATCATTATCATTATCATCCTCATCATCGGGATGCATCCTTCCCTATCCTTTTGTGTTGTTTTTTGGATCTATATCCTTCCCTCATCAACACCACTCTTATCATCATCATTGTTGGGATGTATCCTTCCCTATCCTTTTGTGTTGTTTTGGGATGTATCCTTCTCTCGTCAACAACACTCTCATCATCATCATCAGGATGTATCCTTCCCTATCCTTATTTTTTTTCGGGATATATAATTCCCTCATCAACAACACTCCATCCATCATCAACCAATCTTTTCTTGTAGCTTGATTGGGGTAGCATCACATTTGTCCTTGAATCTGTTTGTGCTTGCTTACTTCTCATCTTCTCCTTTTATTATCTTTTCCTCCTCCCATCCCATATTATATCCATCACTTTATCTCATCTTCCCCATCTACCTTTGCATCATCTCATCCATTTCGAGAGCACATATGTGTTCTCTTGAACCCGCATGCCCTCTCGAGGGGGCATCCTCACCCATATTCATATTCACTCCTATCATTTTTCTTCCTAGTCACTCATTTGAATGACTGGGGCATCTTCCACAATCTAACCATCTTCTTCTTGGTGCTATCTTTTAATCTTGTTTGAAATGATGCTACTTCGTAACACCATCTCAAAGAGGGGCAAAATGTAGAAACCTAAATTTGACCACTTACGTTTGGTCAAATTTATCCCTTTTCATCTAAATATACTCTTATTTGCATTAATTAAGTAATATTACTATTATTTAATTAATATCCCTGAAGTCCTCTAAATCCCTAAGGTATTTAGTTAAATAATCAAATATCTGACCCTTTATTCCTTTCTTCCAAAGAATTAAATAAATAACCCACTTATTTAATTCCCTTTATCTCACATCCCCCATAATCTACACTTAATCCTAATCCATATCCTAATCCCATCATTAGGGATGTGCACATCCCTAATCCATGATTAGAATGTGTCACATCCTCCAACTTTTGCAAGTTGACTCCTAATCCTCATTAGTCACCTAACCTTCCTCTAATCCTTCATCAACTAGCCTAAGCAAATCCTTATTAATTCTTCCCATCCCCCAAGGAATTTTTAATTCATTTTTGTCTTCCCAAGGTCCTTTTGAGAAATTTTTAATTTCTCTCTCATCCCCCAAGGAATATTAAATTATTTTTATCCTTCTTGGAAGGAATATTTAATTCCTTTTATCGTTCCCATGCACATTAAAAAATATTTTTTAATTCTTTTGGTCAACTCTTGATCTCAACCATTGATCCTCTCCTAAGAATGAATCTTGGCCATTCATTCATCTCCCCTCTTACTAATGACTAAAAGACTCAATCATTTTTCACACTCATTCACATTCTATCGCATTCATCCAATCCTTCTCCTCTCACATGCTACCATCTTGCATCCATAGCCATCCTTGCATCCATATCAAGCAAAGACAAGTTGTTATGCTGTCAAAATCGATCTAGGAGCACACATATCAAACGATCAAAAAAGGCCAACCGACCAACCAACTTGGACAAGGTATATCACTCACTTTTGTCTTTTATTTTGTTCAAGTTCAACTACGCCAATCTTGAGGTGTTGTTTGTGTTTTTCCATGCTTGTATTTCATTTCGTTTTGCATTTTAGACTAGGAAAATTCACCTGCACACAGTTGAAAGATAACAAAACACCAAAAACAAGTGCACCTAGAAACTGATGAGGACTAAAGTGGAGATTGGAGAAGCCTCTGAAAATCTAGAAAATATGATTTTTATGCCAACTAGGACACTTATGCCAGACTGGGCGACTTAGTCCCAGTCTTGGAAAACTGCTCTGGACTTTGTTCCAACCAACTAGGTACCCAAATCTATAGAAATCCCTGATAGAATCGTGCAGTGGGACTAAGTCACCACTATTGGCAACTTAGTCCATTTCAACCTTTCAGGAAATCTGAAAGTGGAATCGGAAGCCTATAGTCTGCAATCTACTTTTTCACCAAAATTCGGGTTCAAATCCGCAAAATCACCTACAAAACAAAGTATATTTTGGTTTCTAATGTGGGGTTTTCCTTGGTCAAACCCCTATTTTATATTTAAACTTTGAAAGAGATAAGAAATTTGCATAAACCCTAGCCCTAAGTGTGTCTAAGACTACGAAAATTTGAAGTAAGGAAAAACCTTATTCTAATGTGCTAGAATAAGATGCATAAATATGACTTGAATGATGCAAGATTGCAATCCAAGAAAGCCTACAACATTAAAAATGAATGAAAATGGAATACAAACCTTAAATATGAAGATAGAGAGAAAATGGAAGATGGAATCACTTTGAAAACAAGTCTTTATGTGTGATTTGATGGCTAGTTGCATCTCCTCAACCTAGATTTCTCCATGATTCTCCAGAGACATCCATGATCAACCCTTTGCAATGTGAGGTCTTGAGTGAGAAGTGAACTTGAAGACCTACAAAAAACCCTAGTTTGTTGCCCTAAGATTCAACTTTTTTGTAGAAAGAGACATGAATCTTCTTTTGGAAGATGTTCAACACTTGATTCTTGAGTTTTCTTGTGAAAAATGACTAAGGATCCTAAAAAGTGACCTAAAATATGTATTTATAAACAACAATGCCTAGTTGTCGATTATTTTGACCTAAGAGGTCGACATCCATCGAGAATTTTTAGCAAGTCGAAGATTTTCCCGCTCAAAAATTGAAATAACTCTAAAAGGGACTAAGTCGCCACCTTGGGCGACTTAGTCCCACCAGGGGTTTTTGAGTTGGGATTTATGATATTTGAGTGTTTTTGATGTTGTTTGCTGGGACTTGTATGATTTATTGGGTGAAGTAGGCCTCAAAGTCAAAGATAACGAGTCTTAGGGGCCTATAAATGTTGTTTTAGGAGGGTGATTGATGCAAAGGTGTCTAAAGTAGGACCAAATTAGGCACAAAATTGTCCTTTTCTTCAAAGGTATACAATTTTTGGTGACACATTTAGCCCCCACTTTAGCACCCATATGACTCTACGTGCATATATAAGCTAAAGCACTCTAAACAATGCAATTTGTTTTCACAAAAGGACACTCATTCAAAGGTGGGAGAATAAAGCCCCCAGTGTAGTTTCATACAAAACCACAATGTTAGGAACCGCATCCTACAACACAAACTCCTTAGTAGTCCAAAATTCCTCTTATCTAATTCCTAGAGATCAAATTCAAGGGTAGATGTATGCCCCCCCTTGATTTCACTTGCTTTACAAAGGTGGAATCAAGGTAGCACTCTAGCGACATCAAATGAGGACACACATATTGGAGGGAATTTCCAAGTACCATGCCAAATAATGATAGGTGAGTGATGATGTAGGGTGTGGAAATATTATTTTGATGAACAAACGAAATCAAAAATAGAGTTCACTAGCACGTGTTATGTTGTTTTGAATGAAAAGCACTCTAATAGGTCTCAGATAGTAAAAGTACAAATTTACTTTCATGAGTATGAGAAAGAATAAAAATAATGAAAATGAAGTAATTTGTCACTTACTTGCTCATTTTACCTTTTTGTGGCGTGTTGGTGATGAGGAGATAGCGAAAGATGCTGAGTAGACGAGATTTTACACCTGCGAGATTGGATGTGCTACGAGAACAAGCGGCATGTAGCGAGCGACACCACGAGGTGAGTCGATTCTAACACCTTTACTATGTGATTTTTTAAATATGGAATGATTTATATGCATATTTAGGTTAATTTAGGATCTTGGAAAAACGTTCGCAAAGTGTCCCAAAAGGGTTCTAAAGTGTCTAGGGCCTTAGAGAAAGCACACTAGAACAACATTATTACATTTTCATGATGAATTAGAGTAAAATGGAAGATATTATATGATTTATAATACATATTTAGATGTTTTTGATAGGTACCCACTTGATCACGATAGCGTTTGGGTGGGAGACAATTAAGATTTTTGAGAGATCTAGCCCCCGCTTTGTCAGGGCAGACACAAAGCATTTGTAAGAGGTGGGGATCTACTGGGTGTACCTCATGCCCCCCATGAGGTACCATGATGCTATGTTTATGGCATTGTGTGAGCGGTGGAATGTAGATACATGCACATTACACCTTCCTACTAGAGAGATGATAATCACCTTAGAGGATGTGCACCACATACATTGAGTTCCTATTCGGGGGGAGCAAGTGCACTCCCAAAGAGACCATACCTTTATTGAGTAGCGGGCGGATATGTAGTACTGCCTTGACGGACCAATTCACGATGAGAGGGTGTTAGGATGGATTGACCTGACACTGTTACTTTATTCACAAGCGCCAATGGTGAGATGGATTATGATGCATACCATCACATTATTACTCCTTCCAAATGGACGTGCAACACACCTTGAGGGTGGGGTAGTGCATCTGACATAGGAGACGATGGAGTACATGATCATATACACTTGGGGATGTTGTATCCTTGCACATTTGTACTATGATTTGGGGTGGTTTGTGTTTTGGGAGGTAAACAATATGGTGCACTGTACGCTTCTACAAGTTTGGTGCCTGAACCCTATACTTGCACTAGGCCTACTGGCTTTTCCTATAGCAGTTGGGTATCCTCGAGCTTTCGACTATCCTCTCTGACGGTTATGGTAGTATGGAGATTTGCACTTTTGGAGAGTGAGGTTCGATCGACTAGAGGAGGACGTGATCTTATGGAGACCTTATCAACTTACTCTATATTGGCCAGACTACATGAGACATATGAGGAGACTTTAGTTGGATAGATTTTTGGTTGGTCAACATGATCACATAGTACATCCTTTCTACTATGACCAAGTCATGTGATAGTTTGGACAGATTCAGAGACCACCCAAGGCACGATCATCTTTCAGGAGGTTAGTGCAGAGAGCCCAAAGACCTGGTGATACAACATGGTTCACTCTAGATGATTTCATCTAGAGTAACTCTGATTACTCTAATCACAATTAGCTGCCGATCTCCGACGTAGACGACATCAGTGCCACATGGGATCACGAGGAGTGGTGGACAGTATCATGACCAACTCTTGTGTTTTGGATTGATGAGCTTGTAGGAGATGTAGGACCATTGACAAATGAGGGAGATGAGAGAGAGGATAGAGTCGAGGAGACACGATATAGGGTTGTAGACATATTTACTAACATTATTAATGAGGAGTATGATGAGGATGCAAATCTAGACTATGATGGATAGGAGGGAGAGGAGGAGGATGAGGATGAGGACCAGGAAGAGGATGAGGATGAGGAGCCACCCCTGAGTGAGCGTGATGAGGTAGCAACTAAGGATCGATAAGAGTTGGGAGAGACCTCACCCATTCATATTACTAGATCCCGAGCAGTGACATAAGTAGACACTAGTATGCACAATCGAGGAGAGGCTAGCACAACATCCATGCCCCCTGCACAAGATGAGGTTGATATTTCTCAACCTACTAGATATATAAGTGATGATATTTAATTTGATGCATGTACTTTGTGTTTTTGTGTATTATTTTATGCGTATATATATCATGATGGGTACTAATCATGTTTTGTTTCTATCTTGTAGAGCCCACAAAAGATTGGTGGGGTCTCTACCATTAGGCAGCTGTAGAGATAGTGCTAGCTTTTATTGATGAGGAAGATATGGAATCAGATTGTGTGCCCCCACCTATTGTGGAGCGAGATCCAAAGTCAGATCATTCATGAGACTACGTGCAACATATGAGAGCTTGAGGAGACAAGTCGACTAAGTTGGGATCACATCACAGGCATAGGCATCGAGGACTCTAACAGAGTTTGAGAGACTAGAGAGAGATTTGACACGACTACAGCTAGAGAGGGATCACATAGCAGGAGAGCATCAGGCAACTCTTACATGGATGGAGGGGTTAGAGTTTGCAATCAGATTCAACGGATCACGATCATGATCACGCACAACTATCTCCCGACGTCTGACTACTGAAGTAGCATGATTACCGAATCCTAAGGGATTTGGTAATCATAGTCCTTAGTGACATTGTATATTTTGATGACATGTACATAATATATATATATATATATATATATATATATATATATATATATAAGCATTTTGATGTTATATGTTTTGTTTTAATGTGTGAATGTTAAATGACAATGTGATTAATTAAATAGCCTTTATAAGATTACTTAATTAATGTCTTCATGATTTAACAAAACTTTATGTGATCTAATTAAAACTTATTAGAGCTTCTGTTAAATACAACATGAAGATTAAATATGTTATGCACTTATGATTTTAAAGAAACATAACACACAAAAGGAAATTTGAATAGTATGAAACCTAAAGTAATTATAAAATGAATTAAATAATCACTTTAGTGTTCAAGACGTATACATAGCTATTTTGTCAAGAACAAAGCAATCGGAAAGCATATAGGATATCATCCCATAGCTCCAACAACACTGCTTTATAATTCATACCACTGAAAGGGACTAGACATAATAACGACACAAATGTGCAACATTAATAGGTTCTTTAAGAGGAGTTCCATCATGTTCTGTTAATGTGTAACCACCAGATCCATAATTGGTATTGACTACATAGGGTCCTAACCAATTAGGATTGAGCTTGCCTTTTTTAGCCTAATTAATAATAGTATTTCATATAAAACTAAATCACCCTTGTTGAATGTCCAAGGGATAACACCAATATCATGTTTGCGTTGTAAATGTTTAGTGTAAGCTTGAAGATGCTCAAGAGCGTTGATGCACTGATCATCAAGCATTTCAAGCTGATGTAATCTTTGTTGCGTATAGGTGTCATTATCAACAAGACCTTGGAGAGAAATCTACAATGTTGGGATTTCTAATTCCAAAGGTATGATAGCCTCAGTACCATAGACAAGGTTAAAAGGTGTATTTCCCATAGAAGAGTGAACACTTGTATGATAGGCCCATAACGCATATTGAAATTGTGTGTGCCAAAATATTTTTTATTGAGATTAACAATTTTCCTAAGAATTTTCTTAAGGATTTTATTGGTGCTTTCAGTTTGGCCATTGGATTGTGGGTAGTAAGGTGTTGAAAAGCGATGTTGAATATGAAAGGTCTCTAGGAAATTCTTCACATCATTATGTTTAAATGGTGTTCCCTTGTTTGAAACTATTATGGGAGGAAGTCCAAAGTGAGCAATGATGTGTTCCAATAAGAAATGACATATCACATAAACGGTTGTAGATCGGAGAGGAATAACTTCTACCCATTTGGTGAAATATTCAGTTGCAGTAATGATAAATGAATGTCCCACAAAAGAAGGTGGTGAAATTTTTCCAATTAGATCAAGTCCCCACACAGAGAACGACCAAATAGGGATTTGGGCACGAAGCTCAGAAGCAAGAACATGAATCAAATTACTATGTTCTTGGCATTTGTGACATCGCTTAACATACACATAGCAGTCTTTTCCATATTTTTCCAACAATAACCCATACAAAGGAGTTTTTGCAGTAAGGTTTTTCCTCCAAAATGACCTCCACAAGTGTCGGAATGGGCTTGTTCGAGGGAAATATGAGTTTCAGAATCCTTGAGACATCGCAGGAGAATTCCATCAAAGGATATTCTATACAATGTATTAGCAAGGATTATGTACTTAGTGGCTAGATTTTTTAGGCGAATGCGGGTGTTTCGGGTTATAGGCTCAGGAATGGTACCATCTTTGAAATAGTTATATATGGTGTCATACCATTCACAAGAATTACCCAGGAATGTTGGGAGGACATCATTAGATTTATCATTGATGGAGGGTTTCATGATTGGGTGGATGGTAAACATGATGTTTTCGAAAGGATCTGAGGGGGATATGAGAGAAGCAACACTAGCCATCGCATCTGCATGTCGATTATCTTTTCGAGGGATGTTATCAATGGTGAACAATTCAAAATATTCTAACAAAGTCAATATGAGATCCTTATATTATGATAATTTATCATGTTTAGTTTGATATATACCATTGATTTTTTTGATCACCAATTGTGAATCACCATAGATCTTAATATCTTTGTTTCTCGTGACTAAAGAAACACACAATCCAATAATTAATGCTTCATACTCAGCTGTGTTATTTGTACATAGGAAGTTTAAGCGATATGACAAGGGAATAGGATTTCCTACAAGAAAAATTAATATAACTCCAACACCAGAGCCTGTTCGACACTTGGATTCATCAAAGTGCAATTCCCATGTAGGAAGCTCTATGGTCAACACACTATAATCAGGAAAAGAGTTGTTTGTAGGTAATGCTAAAGGCGAAGGAGCATCGACTAAGTGGTCAGTCAAGGCTTGGCGTTTGATTGATTTTTGGGAAACAAACTTAAGTCAAACTCGGTTAACAACATTATCCATTTAGCAAGATGTCCATAAAGGTTTGTTTTGTTGAAAAGATACTTGAGGGGATCAAATTTTCTCATCACTTGTATTTCTATGTTTAGTAAATAATGTCACAACTTACTAGTAGCAAATACAAGAGCCAAACATTGTTTTTCAATTGCTGTTTAATGTGTTTCATAATCTATGAGAGTTCGAATGATGTAATAGATGAGATGCTCTTTAGTATTGTCGTCTTGTTGGGCCAACAATGCAACAAGAGCATGGGAAGAAGCGACAATATAAAGGATGAATGGTTTGTTTGGTATGGCAGTTTGTAAAATAGGTGGAGCAAGATATTCTTTCAAACTCTCAAAGGCCTATTTACAATCATCATTCCAATCAAAATTCATATCCTTTTTGAGGAGGTGTGTAAAAGGTAATGTGTGATCAACTAATGAGGTGACAAAATGACTGATGGCTTGAATCCTTCCTTGTAATGTGCGCAATTGGGATATGTTGCGAGGATGTGGCATGTTAATAATAGAATCAATTTTCTTCATGTCCACCTCAATGCCTCTGTGAGATATGATAAGCCCTAAAATTTTACCTTTATCTACTCCAAAGACATACTTTTTTGGATTTAAGTGCATGTTGTACTTATGCATTCGCTCAAATATTATCGAAGAACATTCAAATTATCTTGTCGGGTTAAGGATTTAGCTAAAATTTCATCAACATAATCTTCCAAGATTTTATGTATGTAATCATGAAATATTAATATCATTGCTCGTTGATAAGTAGTGCATGCGTTCTTTAATCCAAAAGGCATCATAACCCAAAAAAAAATTCCCCAAGAGGATGTAAAGGTCGTCTTGTATTGATCTTGTGGGTTAATGAAGATTTGATTATATCCAGAGAATCCATCCATAAAGGACAACAAAGTGTGTCCAACAGTTGAATCCATGATCATGTCAATGTTAGGAAGAGGAAAATCATCTTTTAAAGAGGCTTTGTTCAAGTCTCGAAAATCCATACATAACCTAACACGATTTCCAGGTTTAGCAACTATGACAATGTTTGATATCCAAGGAGAATAATTGATAGGTCAAATGGAACGTGCGTCAAGGAGTTTTTCAAGCTCTCCTTTAACATGCAAGGCTATCTTAGGGTTCATCTTTCATATTTTTCGGCAAAAGGGCTTAACATTCTCAACAAGAACAATGTTACAAGTGACGATCTTCAAATCTATTCCTAACATATCAAAATATTTTCAAGTGAATAGTTCAAGAAAAGCGTGAAGCAAGGTTGCAAGTTCCTCTTGTTCTTCATCATCAAGGCACTTCCCAATTTTAATGACTTTATCTTTATCATCTATATCCATTGGCATGTCAATGGTATCCCCCAAGGGAAGTGCATTTTACTTAGGAAAGTCCGGATCATATGGTTCCATGCTTGTGGGAGTTTCATTAATGTCAATAACTTTGATCTCAGAACTTATCATAGCACAAGAGGCATTTCACTTGGAGATATAAGTCTTATTCGAAGCATCGAACAGGTGTTTCAAAGCTTCATCGCCATTAACATAGTCAAATGGTGGGGAATCCATATCAAGGAATTCAGGATGTTTGAGCATGAGATTGATTCTTGGTGCACATGTGATAGTATGTATGTTGAGTGATGATCGATGATTTGCTTTTGTAGTTTTAGAAAAGGAAAACCCTAAACTAGTTTTAGTCTCCTGTATATTAGGTTCAATGGGAATTCAAATTCCTTGTTCATGCTTTCCACATCCTTTACCATTGTATCCTAATTGTTTCACAAGATCATAACCGTGTCCATAAAGTCTTTCCATTTCTTGTGGGTTAGGTGGTTGTTGGTAATCTATCTCATCAAAATTTGTTGTATAGGTTGCATTTTATTCCAAGGAAGATGAGGTAGAGGTATGGGAGGGTTTTTCTTCATTTTGGGTGGAGAGGATTGATGATTTTTCTTGTTTGTCATCCTCTTTTCGGGTGATGATATACTCACCCATAAATGAAGGTGTGAATTTTAATGATCCCCAATCATCACCAAGTAAGTTAAACTTTGATGCTTCTTCTCGATGTTTCATCTCAAGAGGTGCTATATTAGAGGTGGGAATTAATGTGTTGAGAGGACTTGTTCCTTTTTCAAGTTGTAAGCAACTTTCAGGCTCGAGATCTATGTCAATTTGATAAACTTTATTATTATAGACATATTTCATGTTGCGATGAAGGGTTGAGGGTATTGCATGCATCTCATGGATCCATGGTATTCCTAAGAGGAGATTATAGGAAAGGTCATATGGCATGACATGAATTGGAGTTTACAACATAACCATTCTGACGGTAATAGGTAAAGCAATGACACCAAGCGGCTGCTTTGTAACATTGTCAAATCCCCTAATGGATAAGGAATCAGATTTGATTTGTGATTTATCCACACGTAACTTATCAAGAAGCTTCACACTGCACACATTAAGGGTAGAGCCATTGTTAATGAAGTTCCATTAGATGCCTCTCCGATTATATTGGGATATTATCATAAAGGCTTCATTTTTCTTTCTTAGTTCTAATGGAGGGAGCTCATGTTGGTAGAAGGTAATGTCTACATTGATTGTATTAATTTCTTGTATTAGAGTTGCCACATCATTAGCATTCATATTAGGAGGGACCACTATTTGCTGCAATGCCATTTGAAGCATAGAATGATAGTTGGGAGGTTTTGGAGAAGATCCCAAAGGGATATCTTGGCGGGAGTATTATTAAGTTGTTCAATGAGATCACACTCCCTAAGTTGTGAGTTTAAATGAGGGGCCATAGGTAAGATGGGATTGGGTAATGGTAGGGGTGTTGAGGTGGTTTGTTATGGGTGTGAGTTATTTATAGTGTAGTGAGTATGAGCAACAACATCGTGCTTGGGTGGGTAAAGGGTAAATTCAGGTTTGGATGGAGTTTTAGGTTTATGGGAAGGTGGGTAGAGAACAAGCTAAGGTTGAATGACATTGAAATATTTTGTTTGAGGTTGATCACAAAAAACCTTAGTGGATGAGTTAGGTGAGATTAAGTCGCAAAGAGCTTCATCTAACATACCCATATCATCATAGCTAAAAGGTTTGGGAGATAGGTTATCGGTGGTTGGTGTGGGTTTGTCATCACAAACCTCAGTGGATGAACTTAGTGAGAGGAAGCCTTGTAGAGCTTCATCTAACTTATCCAAGTCATCACTACTAAAAGGTTTAGATGCTATGATTTTCCTATAGTGAAGAAGTGTGTGCATTGTTTCATGTTATGTTTCTAAGGTTTTTTCGTCATATTCTAATGAATTTGCTTTAAACGAACTAGGAACTAATGCTGAAAATGAAATTTGCAAAGATCTAATGCTATTCAGAAATGCCATCAAAGTAAAAGATTCTTATGCTAATTATAACCATATAACAAAAAGTAACTAAATGTAAATAGAGAGGCAAATAGAGCAAACAAAAACTTTAGAAACTGGCAATGAAATGCAAAAATTACTGATGCAAATTGAGCACTGGGACTAAGTCGTCCAAGGTGGCAAATTAGTCCTAATAGGGGTATTTTTGACTTTTTTTCTATTTTTTTTGATGAAAATTGATGTATACTGGACTATAAAGTGCAAATCTAAAGTGTATATGTAGAGTTTCTCTATCATGCAAGGAAATAAGATGCAAAAATGATTTTTTTACTAATGCAAAGTATGAAACCCTAGGATGCAAATGTAAACAATGCAACAAGCAATGAAAGGTTAATAGAAAAGGGGCCTAGGATATAAATGTAGGCTAGATCAAAAGTAAGATGTTTCTAAATGCAGGTTCACCAAAATGTATCGTAAATTTTAAGGGTAAAAGGAGGGTTCCCCAAGGCTTTCAAGGGTTTTCACCTAGGAGGATGGGGGTCTTTTTCATGCACTTAAAACTTGGGTTTCATTCAATATTAGGGGTTGAATGTGATTGGGGTATCTATATGAAGTATTCTAAATGCAATAATCTGATTAATGAAACTAACTATTGAATATAAGCTAATGAAATCTATATTGTTTGAAAACACATGATATTATGCAAAAAGGATAGAATAAAGACTATATAAGGCAATATAATAAAACACCAAAAACAAGTGCACTTGGAAATTGATGAGGACTAAAGTGGAGATTATGGAAGCCTTTGAAAATCTAGAAAATCTAATTTTTATGCCAATTGGGACACTTACGCCAAACTGGGTGACTTAGTCCCAGTCTTGGCAAACTACTCTGAGCTTTGTTCTAGCCAACTGGGTACCCAAATCTCCATAAATCCTTGAAAAAATCATGCAGTGGGACTAAGTCGCCACTATTTGTGACAGTCCATTTCAGCCTTTCGGGAAATCTGAAAGTGGAATAAAAAACCTATAGTTTGCAATCTACTTTTTTACCAAAATTTGGGTTTAGATTCGCAAAATCACTTGTAAAACAGAGTATGTTTTGGTTTCTAATGCGCGGTTTTCCTTGTTCAAACCCCTAGTTGGTATTTAAACTTTGAAAGAGATAAGAAATTTGCATAAACCCTAGCCCTAAGTGTGTCTAAGACTAGGAAAATCTGAAGTAAGGAAAAACCTTATTCTAATGTGCTAGAATAAGATGCATAAATGAGACTTGAATGATGAAAGACTTCAATCCAAGAAACCTTACAACATTAAAAATGAATGAAAATGGAATACAAACCTTAAATATGAAGATAGAGAGAAAATAGAAGATAGAATCACTTTGAAAACAAGTCTTTAGGTGTGATTTGATGGCTAGTTGTATCTCCTCAACCTAAATTTCTCCACGATTCTCTAGAGACATCCATGATCAACCCTTTGCAATGTGAGGTCTTGAGTGAGAAGTGAGCTTGAAAACCTACAAAAAACCCTAGTTTGTTGCCCTAAGCTTCAACTTTGGTGTAGAAAGAGAGATGAATCTTCTTTTGGAAGATGTTCAACACTTGATTCTTGAGTTTGCTTGTGAAAAATGACTAAGGATCCTGAAAAATGACCTAAAAACATGCATTTATAAGCAAAAATACCTAATTGTTAGTTATTTTGACCTAAGAGGCCAACACCCATCAAGAATTTTTAGGAAGTCAAAGATTTTCTCGCTCAAAAATGCAAATAACCCTAAAAGGGACTAAGTCGCCACCTTGGGCGACTTAGTCCCACTAGGGGTTTTTGAGGTGGGATTTATGATATTTGAGTGATTTTGATGTTGTTTGTTGGGACTTGTATGATTTATTAGGTGAAATGGGCCTCAAAGTCAAATATAACGAGTCTTAGGGGCCTATACATGTTGTTTTAGGAGGGTGATTGATGCAAGGATGCCTAAAGTAGGACCAAATTAGGCACAAAATTGTCCTTTTCTTCAAAGGTATATAATTTTTGGCGACACTGTACCATGCAGGAAAACCAAGAGAACATGATCACACAAAAAACCAAAATATGCCCCTATGTTTACCAATCAAAGCGCACCATGATATAATGGATCATGTCGATCTTGAGTAGGTATGGTAGGAGGCTCAAAAGATTAAAAAAATGCAAAAGTACCAAGAAATTGTAATAAATCTCAAATATCCTTTTCCATGAGGATGATGGGTAGATGGGAGTGATACAATCTGATGTGAGGAAAGATATATCCTGCTAAGACCAAAGATGGATGGAGTAGATCATAGGGTCAACACAACTTAGGATAATTGAAATAGATTGGGGCTTCCAAGAACTAATGGATTTTGTTTGTTATTTCTTGGAAGATAGGGACGCTCTTGGTGACACAACAAGGACCAAGATAGACCCTAAAAGATAACCTAAAGACTCAGGGGCTCATCAAAGATGGCCTTGCCTATGTGAAAGTGTAGAGGCAATGTAGTTCAATAAAAAGACCAAAGATGCACGATGGAAAAAAATGGAAGGATGACAATGATAGACTCAAACATACGAATCAAAGCCTCAGGGGCTCATCAAAGATGGCCTTGCCTATGTTAAATCATAGAGGCACCATAGTTCAATAAATAGGTCAACGAAAAAGGGACAATGCAGGACCTAAGGACATGATGTAGATCCTAGATGGAGATACAAGACTGACCAACAAGATGTACCATATACAAGTGATGAGAATCAATCAAATCCCAACTGGTATGAGAACATGGGAGCAGGATACCTAGTAAGAATTACAAAAAATCACCACCAACAAGCAAGAGAAGCTCAGGACTTGGGATAGTAAATCTATATCGTCTAATGCTCAATCAAAATATACCATGCGATGGGTGATAAGACATCGATGATAGGATATGGGATATGTAGGATGGATAGGATGGATACATAAACATATAGGAAAATGGGATGTAAGGTAGATAATGATTAAGCCCTCTATGAATGGCACATGTTGCCAGGTTTTCACCAAATGTACTTATCCAAGGTTCCACTTAGGGTGGTTTTCACCATAGGATGATTTATTTCTCTTTACTATTATCAGGTTTTTTTGACATATTTCAATTTTTTTATAGTTTTTTAGATTTTTTCCTTTTTTTGGTATTTTCTAGGTGGGGTAACCCAACTGAATTAGGTATAAAACCACTTTAGGTGCATAATATTGATGGGTTCTTCCAAGGGTTCCCCCTCAAGTGTGGCAAGACGATATGCTCCAAAACCATACTTAACCATGATGACATAGGGAGCCAACCAATTAGCTTCAAACTTTCCTTTCTTCTCTCTATCTTATTGGGTATGTTGATTTTCCTTGATTACAAGAACACCAATCTGGAACTGACAGGATTGAACCTTCTTATTATAAATTCTTTTGAGTTGAAGCAAATAGGATTGCAAGTGATTATAAGTGTTGAGACATTTCTCATCAAGAAGCTCCAATTAACTTAGGCGTGCAACTCGATACTCATCATCATTAATCAAGTTCCTCAAAGATATACAAAGCGAGGAGAGTTCAAATTCAATCGACAAGATTGCATCGATGCCATATACGAGTGAGTATGGTGTAGCATCGGTCTAGGGGTATGAATGGATATGCGATAGGCCCAAAGGGCAGGATTGAGGTGAAGGTACCAATCTTAACCAATATTATTGAAAATTTTCTTTAGGATTTTGATTAATGTTTTATTGGTGGCTTCGGCTTGTCCATTATCTTGAGGATAATAGGGTGTGGATCATCGATGTTGGATATGGAAAGTATCACATAGTTGTCTTACATGTTAGTTTTTGAAAGGTTTACCATTAATGGTGATGATGGTTGATGGGATACCATATATGTAGAGAATATGGTAAAGGATAAATTTGGATATTTGAGTGTCAATAATAAGGGAGAGTGGAATTGCTTCCACCCATTTAGTGAAATAATTAGTTGCAGTAACAGTGAAGGTATGACCATTTAAGGATGGAGGGTATATCTTGTCGATTAATTCTAGACCCCATTACTAAAATGGCCATGGTGTTGTGCTCAGTTGCAAGTCTTGTGTAGGAGCATGGATTATATCTGCATGAGGTTGACATGATAGACACTTCTTGATAAATTCATAGGCATCATGTTCCATAGTTGGCCAATAATACCCAGTTTGAAGAAGCTTCTTTTCTAAGGCCATTCCATTTGTGTGTGCCTTGCAAATGCCACCATGTTCTTCACCTAACGTTACTTTGGATTCTGATTTGTTCAAACATCGAATAAGAGCTCCATCATACCCTCTACAATAAAGAGTGTCTCCTAAGATGGTGCAGTGGGATGCTCGATGGACGAAGGATTTGCGTTGGTTACGGTCTAGATCAAGTGGGGGGATATTTTCATGAAGGTGGGTATAGATGTCATGATACCATGGGGATTGGGGACCTATGATTTTGCACACCATTTCAGTATTAAGAATGTCGTATGTAGGGATCAATAATTGCTCAACTAGAAACTCACAATTTGTACGATGTTTAGGCATATCTATGAGAGAGCCTATGGTAGCCATTACATCTGCAACCTTATTTTGCAATATGGGAACCTGTTCAAACTGGATGTGACTAAAATATTTCTTGAAGTCATCCACCATGTGTTTATACGTAATAAGCTTATCATATTTTATTTGGAACTCATCATTTATTTGCTTGATTATAAGTTGTGAGTCTCCATAAACACTGAGAATAGTGATGTTCCATTGAACTTCAATTTAGAGTCCAATGACTAAAGCTTTATACTCAACAATATTATTTGTACATGGAAAAGCCAATCTAAATGACTTAAGAATATAGTCACCTTGAGGAGTGACAAAAAGGATGCTAGCACCATCCCCATTCTGTGTGTAAGACCCAACAAAATAAAGTTTCCATGTATCTACTTCAAAAATGGTGAACACTCATTCATCTAGAAACTCGACCTTGAAAGGATACATATCCACTAAAGGGGCATTAGCAATTGATTTATGATTATTTGTCCTTTAATTTATTTGCGGTCTATGTACTCAATATCAAACTCACTTAGAAACATAACCCACTTAGCCATGCAAACTATCATTGATGTTCTAGATAATAGATACTTGAGTGGATCAACCTTAGAGATCAGCTTAATCGAATGACTAAGCATGTAGTGACGAAGCTTTTGGGAGCTAAAGATAACTTTGAGGCAAGCCTTTTCCATAGGGGTATAGTTGAGTTCATACCCCACTAAAGTACGATTGATGTAATAAATGGACCTTTCCTTCCCATTGTCATAATGTTGTGCTAAAAGTGCCCCCAATGCAACTAATGTAACATAAATGTAGAGCAAAAAAAAATTTCTTGGTATAGGAGGCATCAAAATGGGAGGGTTGGCAAGGTATTCCTTAATTTTGTCAAAACCCTACTAACATTCTGAATTCCATTTAAAGACAATATCTTTACGCAAAATATGTGTAAAGGGTTGACATTTATTTACAAGTTGCATGATGAAGCATCTAATTAACTGTAATTTTCCTTGCAAACTCCTTAACTATTTTAGATTTCTTAGTGAGGGCATTTCCATAATAGCTTTCACCTTAGCTGGATATGCTTCTATACCCCTTTTGGACACAATAAAGCCCAATGATTTTCTTGAAGTGACCCCAAAGATACATTTCTCTAGATTTAACCTCAACTTGTATTGCTCTAATCTATCAAAGATTTGTTTTAGGATCTTCGAGTGTTCTTCTCTAGTCTTGGATTTCCTTAATAAGTCATCAACATAGTCTTCCATAATGATGTGGATCAAATCATGAAAGATGATTGTCATAGCCTATTGATAAGTTGCCCCTACATTTTTTATATCAAAAGGCATGACATAATAGAAAAAGGTGCCCCAAGGTGTAGTAAAAGTCATTTTGTGTTGATCCTCAGGTGCAATTTTAATTTGATTGTATCCAAAAAACCATCCATGAGGGATATCAAAGTGTGTCCCATTGTCAAATCAACAAGCATGTAAATGTTTGGCAACACAAAGTCATCTTTAAGACAAGCCTTATTAAGGTCTCTAAAATCTGTACAAATACGGATGCCCCCAGTGGACTTAGCTATAGGTACAATGTTGGAAATCCAATCAGAATAATCAATTGGTTTGATGAATCTTGTTGCTAGTAATTTTTCCAACTTGACTTTGACAAGGAGAGCAACTAGCAGGTGCATTTTGTGGAGCTTTTGCTTTACTAGTTTCACATCAGGATGTACATCAAGGTGATGCACTACTAGTGTTGGATCCAATCTAGGCATATCAAAATAAGCCCACACAAAATTAATAATTCCTTCCTGAAGAAAATTGGCAATTACAAGATACTCTTCTTCAGTCAAGGACTTGGCCACATATGTGATCTTCAGTTCTGCTTCTAATCCCAAATTGATCTCTCAAGGTTCCTCAATTAGGATGGAAGACCGTTATGAGAAGTGAGTACCTATGAGGGGAAGATGAGCATCCCCATCCTCTAACACGTCGAGGAGGTTTTCACTAAGAGACCCTTTTTTATTTTGTTTCTTTTTACTTTTGTGGTTAAGGTGTTCATCTTCCCCAAGGTAAACGCCATAGTCTTCCTCTAGTCCCATAAAGTGTATGTACGCCTCTTCAAAAGGGAAAAATATCAATAGGTACACTTCCTCTTAGGTCCCAATATATCAGGTTAGGATGACATAGGAAAAGGCTAATGGTGAAGATGAAAGTAGATTCAAATAAAGAGGAGACATTCAAATCATCATAAGAGAGTATGATATTTTCCTCTTCAGGGATGTCATCAAGGATATCGAATTTTGCACTAACGTTATTTGACGTACTAGATATAGTAGTTATATGGTACAAAGTAAATGAGGTACATAGTATAAAACACTTCCTTTAATATAATACAAAGGTTGTATGAATATTTAAAGCACGGGAGTAAAAGACAACGCCTAAATGATGAATTATATATATAAAGTAAATACAAATATGGTTGTATTAAACTAGAGCATAGTTTGAAGCATATGCAACCTGCTTTAAAACAATTCTATAGTCATTTAAAATGAATCGACAAGCTTGCAAATACAACACAATAAATATTAGACTTAGTCAAGAATTTATAAGAGATATTTGATGTGCATTTAAACATTGACTTGGTTGATAAACAACAAACGCCAAAAAAACATGATAAAAGGTTAAGGTGACACCAAATTATGAAAATTGCATTGCATTAGAAGTCTAGTTTGTGAAGTTTTGTCTAGCGATGGAAGACAAAGTAAAATAGAGAACAAGTCAAGTAGAAGTTGCCATATTATAGTTGACCTGTTTGATCATTCACCTTGCATTTTTGCAGCGTATTCTTGTTGTCTTTGTTTTAAGCGATTTGTTGCTCTATTTTGATGATAATTAATTTTAAATACTGTCACCCATTGATATTAGTTGCCAATTCAAAATTAATAGTCGAGAAGTGTCATTTAGCATAGCTTGCTTGTAGGCAGAAAAGTCTCATATTTCTATATAAATAGGGGAGATGATTTTCTCATTTGGGCATAATTCAATTGCACCCTGCTGTTATTTTCTTAAGCCATACTTATTTCCTGTGTTGCGAGTCTTTTGTGAGGAAATAGTGAGAGTCTAGTGTGAGGTATTTCTGCGTGTGGGTTAAGAGAAATAGAAAAGAGTTGCAAGCTGACCTTGGAAGGAACTAAGCTAGGAAATCTAGTCTATTTAGTTGGAGTAATTGCATTTAAAAGCATGTGGATTCTACCCTTATATTTTGAAAGTTAGAAAAATATTGTATGCATTATTTGTTTTCTTGGAAAAGTGAAAGCTTAATATGATAGAGAAAGGATAGATTGTTAGAAGAAAGGTTAAGATTTATTATTGCTTCTAGTTGTTGGGGCTTTTATTTGATTGTTTGAGCATAATCCATCTTAAGGGGTGAATGTATATACTATTATTACTATGATAGATGGAGCTTATATAGCTTACTAAGTTATTTATTAATTTGTATTTCATGTTATGAAATAATTAATAATGATGGTATTAAATACCACATCAAAGGAAGAGCTTTTATAGGCAATACTTAGTTTGAAGACCTGAAATATGGAAATTGTTTGAGTTTATTGATAAATGTGACATAAGTGCATGTATGAGGTAACTTGTATTTGATAGCATATTATGCTAGGTAAACCCTAGTGGTTAATAAGTTTAGAAAACATGATGGTAACGTTGGTATGAAGACATATCACCATGGATAGGATGTGACGACATGCAACCCGTGTTGTGAGTCTATACTTGAAGATCACTTGATCGATGTTTTTATTATTATTATTGTTTGAAAACCCTAGGTTGGGAATAACCTATTATGTAGGGTTGTCTATTGGATTATTGATTAAAGCCAATAAATCGGGTTTAACCTTTATGATCTACTTGATGATTTGATTATTGGGTATAATTTCATTTGTAGTCATTTTATTGTTGAGACCTTACTTTTGAGAGAGAGTCATTTATTGTTGAGATTATACTTTGATTGATCTCATTTATTGTTGATGTTTATACTCTTAATTGAGGTCTTTTATTGTTAAATTTTATGCTTATGAAGGGAGTCATTTAATGTTGAGATAAACCCCTAATTGAAAACTTTATAGTTGGGCTCGCACCCTTAGCACTAGAGTCATTCAATGATGTGACGTTATGTTAATTGGTTACTCGATAAGGAGTTACTTTAATTACCTACTAGGAATACTATATTCATAGGAATGTGTATGTGTATTTTATTATAAAAGAGATAGGTTGTTTATGGGGTTAAAGATTACCCAATGGAGGGAACTACCTATGCATAGTACATGAATGGTTATTAACCAAATCAGGCTAGGGTAGTGGGTAAATAGATGAAACTTTTATAAGAAACTTTGGCCAAAGTAGTGTAAGTAGCCACTATTTACACTGTTAGTTCACTATGTTCCAGTATAAATAATTCTAATTTAGGATTTTCATACTCATAGTTGTAGCTACCGTATGATTAGGTTCTAGTTTGTAGGACACAACACTAAGCTCATGAAGGATATTTGTTATGGGGTTTTACCAACCAATCTCTTCGTCGAAGGGTAGGGCCATCTTGCCATATGTGGTAGATGTGCGGGGGACCATATTCGAGTCCATGGTTGGCAGAAAAGCACTTGAGTGATGCTTCTCCTCATTAGTTGGTGGCTAAGATTTGTAAGGGATTTCCTAGAGAATTTGTTACTAGTGCTAATGAAGCTCAAAGGAGCTATGTATGTTCTCTTATATCTATTTTTATGGGGGTTGTAATGAAAGAAATGTTATCTTGAGATTTTATATATGTCATTGTTTTGAAAAAGTTGTAATATTCAATTATTAATGCAAATGGAAAGTTTAGAATATGTATTATTTGAAATGTGCAAATAGTCTTTGAATTATAAGATTTTTTTTTTAATTTCTATGAGTTTTGAACATAGATTGTTTACTTGAGGTTAAATCATAGATAATTTACTTTCATTAAACAATTGGCATGTTACGGAGGATGACGGGGAATGCATGTTGGATAATGGAGGGGGATTGGAAGAGTTGTGGATGAGTGGATGAGAATGCTGTCAAGACCAACATTGAAACACATCTTGAGTGGTGGTCGAGTTGTAGAAGAGAAGTGAATTTTAAATAAGATGGAGTGGAGGTGGATTTTGGGACATAGAGGCCCAAAATGGATGAAGGAGATGATGAAAGACTTGGGATAGTCATTTTTGGGACATATGGGCCCAAAATGGATTTGGAATATGGGGGATTTTTAAATGGAGGATTAGAGGAAGCTTTTGGATTAACAATTTTGGATGCCAATTTATATTTCTCTTTGAGGTGAATTTTTTCTATGAGTTGCTTTGGGATCCACATGGATTTTTTCTTCGATGTTTTCTTGATAGGCCTTTGTGGCCTTTTCGATTTAGATTTTTTATTTTGGATCATATTGTTCTTTGCTTTGACATATATTTTTGAGGGGACATGTTGATCCTTGGATGTATGTGTATTTTTTGATTTATGCATTTTATATTTGGCATCCAAATTTCTTCCAATAGCAATGGTATTGATGGACGACAAGGAATAATATGGATATTTTTTGGATGGGTTGATGTAAGTAGGATGTTTGAAGGATTTCAAGGATGTGTACCTTTGTTGATCTTGATTGGTTATTTGAGGTAATGGATAAATATGATGAAGGAATTTTGTGATAGGGGCATGAAGGTAGGAGATGGAGGGATTTAAGGACCCGAGATGGATAGAAGGAATGGATGATTTGGTTTTGAGACATAGGGTCCCAAAATAGATGGAAGGGATGAAGGACTATGATTAAGAGCATGAGGGCCCAAGATGGATTTGAAAGATAAATGATATGAATGTTTGTACTTAAGTGGAGGGATGTGGGTTTTGGGAGGAGTACCAACATCTTTATCTTGATAACCAAGGCCATGAAAATTAGGATTTTCTTGGATTTGGATGGGTTCTAATATTCATTTATTATGAAGGCCAACCATTTTCCTTGATATTACGTAGTTTGAAAAATCCTTTTGCCAATGGGATAATTATTGGTTTGGAAGCAAGATGCAAGTCTATTTTGAGGAGGTTATGAAATGGAAGGAATGATAGGCTCATGGACTAAACTGACTTGGATGAAAATGGAGGAACCCATTTGATAGGTGTGGGGTTCATGGGTATCTTGGATAGGGGTGATGGGATTGTGTGGAGAATTAGGATCATGACATGGAGATGAAGGTATGATTTTGTATTGACTTGGGGTGTGATCATTGGATGGAGGAGGATCATATGATGGAGTGAAAGAGATGGGATCATGAGGGGAATGAAGGGACAATTTGATCTTGACATGGAAGGAAGGGGATCATTGGATGTGATGGAAGGGATAGGATTATGAGATGGAGATGAAGGGACACTTTTATCTTGAGATGGACTGGGATCATGAAATGTAAAGGGAGGGGATCACGAGAGGTAGAGGATCATTGGATGTGATAAAAGGTGTGCTTTGATATTGATATGGAGGATATTCCATGCTAGAATAATTTGGACTAAGGGATTGATATAGTTCAAATGGTGTGGATGGTGTGATGGGGGATGAATGGTGGATATTTTTAGTGTATTTTATGTTTGTATTTAAAAATAAATAAAAATTTATTTGGTTACAATTTTTTGTAAAATTGACACTATAATTTAGTTGTTGATAAAATGCCGAAAAATGAAGTTAAACAAGATGTCGCTCTTTATATAGTAAATTTTATTTTTTCCTTCAATTTTTTGTGTATATTTATAAGTTAAGGCTTTAGTGCATGAATTTATTTTTTTCCAATTTTGATAAATATAATTTTAAAAAATAAATTAAAATGTGTGTATTTAAAACATAATTTTTGTCATTGGACGTCATCTTTTGTCTTAACTAGTTATCCAAAATAGAAAAAACATTTATACTATCTTGACATAAAATCTTTTATCTAGTGCACCATATTTTTTAAATAAATTTTTATATTTTTTTCTTCATAAGATAACCAACCTTATATTTTAGTGTAGATAACCTACTTTTAATAAAAATAAAAAAACAAAACATAAAAAATAATTTAAATATTAAAAATTATATATATATTTGAAAAGTACACTTACAGATCTACAAAAGGATATTATATCTTTAAAAAAAATTATTTACATGAATAGGAGTTGTTGAAAGATCAATTTTTTTTGTTTTTTTTTTGATAAATTGAACTCAAAGTAGTGCTACATATGTATTTAGTGAACACTTTTATGTGAAAAAATTATGGTCATATCTAACTTAGCTACAATGAATCTAGTTAGATCACATGTTTGACTAAAATTGATTTTTAGTTATAAATAATTAAATTCACTTGTGCTGATAAATTGGTCAAAAGTGTGAAACAACTTTGTACTCTTCCTCACTTAGCTCTAGATATTTGATGTTGTTAGAACTAGTGCAAATTTTAATTAAGTGAATTAAAATGTTTTCTCTTCCTTTATCTCTCTATTTTATCTCTACATTTCTTTACTTGTGTGATCGAAAGGAAAGGATAATATGGACCCAAATGAATATATTAAACCACCCTCACAAAATCATACTTCACTACCTTCACCCCAAAAAAGTATTCCTTCTCAATCTCCATCTAAACTAGGCTCACCTCCACCAAAAATAAATACAACTCCAAAATCACCAACAAAGATGAAAAAGTCACAAGAAAAAGATACCCATTAAAATAATACAACTTTAAGAAAACAAATTTCTCCTTCAAGTTGGAAAAATTATATCTATACAAGTTTCCAAGTTCTTGTATGCAACATATTCTATGGAAAAGGTATAGGATGCAATGAACTTGAGGCAATAAGCATCCTATCTAACACAACTCTTAAAGAAATAGGATTGATTTAGTAAATCACCTAAGAAATATCAAGAATTGTATAGAATTTTATTGTTAAATCGGTTTCTTCTCATACACAAAGCACACTAATTTGTCATGTGTATAGGCGAATCACACATTATATATCCTATTTAAGTGTATAGTCATCAATATCAAGGTATTTGATAATCATGAAGTCTATGGGTAAATGTTACATGCAATAAGCACATAAACTAATCTAGATGATAGAGCTAATGTGATACAAATAAATTTCACACAGTTGAGTCTAGAAAAAACACACTTAGAGCTAAGGTTATTGAATATCATAACATTGAAACATGACTATGACTATTAATCATCATCATGTATAGGAGAAGGTGATTAATTCAAATAATATTGAAATCTATGGATATAATCACATGCAAGGGATGTCTCATCACAAAGCACACTATAATTTTTCATGTGTATATATGAATCACATGATATCCATCCTCGTTAAGTGTATAGCCATTATTATCATAAGACACCTGATAATCATGAAGTATATGGGTAAACGATACATGCACTAAGTACATCAACTAATCTAGACAGTAGAGATCTAAGGGTATTGAATATCATAACATTCAAACATTAATGCTAATGATTAAAGTACAAATGTGAAAGATAGGGAGCTTAGCTCTAGATAATTTAAGGTGTTAGAATAAATGCAAATTTTAATTAAGTAAATTAAAATATTTTATCTTCCTTTATCTCTCTATTTTATCTCTAATTTATTTTACTTATGTGCTTGAAAGGAAAGGATATTCCTTCATTATATATACATAATGATCTAAATAGTTTCTCCTTCATTTGAATTTTTTTAAATGGTAATAATGTTTACACTTGGAAATATGATCATTCTTTCATAGTTTGTTGTACCCTATCTCTAGCTCAAGCTTGGAAGATTAACATGTAGGTGACTTGTATGCACTTCCCTTCAATCTTATTGTATTCCTTAATATTTTAAATAATTCCTAAAGGCCTATGCATGCTACAAGAATCTGTGTTAAGTCTCCTAACCTAACTACTAATTTTTCTTTACATGCATAAAATATACATTCCATTCTTTCCTTTTCATATGCACAAAATAAACTAAGCATACTAATTTTTCTTTGCATGCATCAAATATACATTCCATTCTTTCCTTTTTATATGCACAAAATAAACTAAGCATTCTTTTCATTTTTAAATAAAATGTAAATAATAAAATTAGCATTCTTTCCATTTTTTTAATAAAATGTAAAGAATAAAAGTAACATTCTTTTCATTTTTAATAAAATTTGTAAAGAATAAAATTAGCATTTTTTAATAATAAATATAAAGAATATAAATTATACTTTTTAGGTGTATCAGGTTGCTACCACATTAGTAAAGCCATTACCTTTCCATGGATGTCTCTATTGTGGTTTAAATCTATTTTTATGTTGATTCTAATTTTTTATTTTATACAACCAATAATTAGCCTTCTCCACATCAAACATGATGAAATATGGATGCCTTTTCTACCACTATTATTGTATAAATCAAACTTATTGTTATTGTTTCTAAATTATTAGTTTCATTTTATTTATTTAAACTCTATCCCTAGCTATAGTATATTTGCTAAGAGAAGGAATATAGTCTATGTGGGGATCACCCTGTAGTGCAACGACAATTGCAACACCGTGATGAAATGGTGGTTTGGTGTTCGAGTCTCACCGTGAGGCATTTGCGTTGGTGTGGAAGGCTGCGGGAGAAATAGGCAGGCCAAGGATCAGATGGTGGGACCGATGGCAGTTGGTGTTTGTTCATCCGGTAGTGGAGGAGGTCTGAGGTAGGCACGCTGGACGAGAGGACGTGGTTGAGAAAACACCCGGAGGTGGCACTGGTGGATTGACCCCACATGCAGCAACGGTCGGTGTTCATGCGCTGGCAGGGGATGGTGTGGAGATGTCGACGGTCAGGGGGAAGCGTCGAGAGTTTAGGAGAGGACAAAGGAAGGAGGTGGAGGGAAGACGAAGATAGGAGGAATGAGGTGGAGGGAAGACGGAGAAAGGAGGAAGCAGGGGCGAAATGAGTAAGGGTGGCCCGAGGAGTAGAGAAGGAGGTGGAGGGAAGATGGAGGAAGGAGGAAGCAGGGGCGACAAGAGTAAGGGTGGCTCGAGGAGCAGAGAAGGAGGTGGAGGGAAGACGGAGGAAGGAGGAAGAAGGGGCGACAGGAGTAAGGGTGGCCCGAGGAGAAGATAAGGATGAAGGAAGTAGAGGAGGTTGGAAAAAGGTTTTGCTGGGAGGGTAGGAGGATGGGTGGGTGTTCGTTTAGGAGCTGGAGGCACAGTCAGATCACCCATCGACAATTGTTGATGATAGTTGCTGGAGAACAAAATAGGCGAAATAGAGAAGAGGAAGAAGAATGGTCTAGTGTTAATACCAGACAAAAACATGGGGATGAGGTCTCCCACAAATTGTGGCCTCACTGGTTCAAAGCTCCAATTAAAAGCGATTACCTTTAAATTGCTTTTTTAGAAAGAATTAAATATTTTATTGAATTTACGTTGGAAGTATTAAATATGTAAAATCTACATCACATTTTGGTTGAATTTGTGGTTTTATTTTTTAAAAGTTGGTTCAATAAGGATTATGAATGTTTTTTCTAGACGATATTGGAATTAATACTTATATGCATGCAAATTTAAATTTTATTAATTTATATTCAAGTATTTAAAAGTTACATATATTTTTCTGTACATTTAAAATATTAACTTTATTTTGTGCAACATGAACATGGTTGAATTTTTTGGGCATACATATATAGAAATTATTACATTACAATTAATTTTAGAGGACTTGTAGACCACACAGGTCTATAGGTCGAACTACATAGTTATATTATAGAGTTTGATTCATATTAGAAATTAGTTAGAAGGTGTTATTACTTACTCTGGTAATACTTTAACAATGATTCTTGTTGGAATACGGGAGTGCCTAATGATGTTTCTTTGAACACTGTCTAACTTAATGTGGCAAAATAAATTATTACAAGAGATTGTTTTCCACATTTTTACCTCTAGATCTAGTGTTAGGGGATATCAGGTGACTAGGTGTGAGTGCCTTCATTTGGCACAATTGATATACTCCAAATTTATTGCCACACATGATTATTATCCTAATATTGACCAAAATCTATTATATTTTACACAAAAGTAATCAATGTTTATTTGGGCCTCAATGTCAACTACTTAGATTTACCTCCATGTTTGGGGTAGGGGTGTGTTAGGGTGTGTGATGGGGATGAATATCACTATGCAAAATTGAGAGAATCCTGCTTAGAAGAGATTGGTTGGTGAGAGTATTTATATGACCTCTCCATTGCTTAATGATATTAGTGATCATGCGATTATTGCTTCCCAAAGGGAAGGAACTGATGGTATTCCTCAGATTGCTATGCAAACTTAGATGATTTCTTTAGGTACAGTGGGACAATACTTGATGAGACATCCACACAATTCATTTACATCATGTTAACCATCATCTCACTTAGATCCTTATCATAAAGTTGTCATCCCATATCCCAAGGAACTTGATTATATTATAGATGAGGGTCAAATTCATATGTGGACACATTTTTTCTAAGAACTTGATGAGAGCTTATCAAGTGATGTCATCACAACTAGGCATCCCTTTGTTAGATTTTGGTTCATATGTGGATTGTACCCTTTAAATTCTAAGTCCAACACCTAACCAACAATTTTTTGATGTAAACCCTAGAGACAAATCCTTTAGTGGGTAGAAGTCACATTGTCGAATGGTGCCATCTACAAATCATTTTGTCACTCCCTAGTAGTTTGTGGCACTTGATCCATTAGAGTAGATTGTAGGGGGATGGGTTTCATAGATTTTATTTTTTCATGATCAATGCCATGTCACATTCATAGTCCATTGCACAAATAATTGCTATATTTATTGGATGAGAGATCTTCGATAGATGTAGATTCTAGTGTGTAGACAACATGGACTTATTTGTCAACGTATGGAGATTTAGTTAGAGATGGTATTCCTCCTGATAAAATGAAATACATAGTTTCTTATTTATTTTAAAGCTAAATTTACACTATAAAATTTAAATTACATGATTGAGGTCCACAATTAAATTATATTTAAAAATTAAACTTTGAATGCATGCATATAGCTTGAGGTAGTAGGTGTATTCCTAGTTCAAGCATAGGGTGCGTATGCACATGTACTTCACTTGATAATAATGGACATTTGAGATAATTTATGTATAAGTATTCTAACTTTAAAATTAAATTGAAGTTCATATATAAATATATCATGTATGTATGAATGTGTGAAGCATGTATGCATATTATAATTTTTTTTTTTTAGATATTTATAGGGATTTATTCATTTATTAGAGCATGAGGGTCACTTGATTAGGAGCTGAGTTGAGAATCAAATTATCTAGTTTATATTACAAACAATACATGTTTATTTTGTATTTATATTTGACATGGACATTTATATTTTAAACGTTTGATATGGATATGTGTATGTTTGATATTTAATAAGTCATGGAATTATACTTGACATTTGACATGGACATTTATGTTTAAGATATTTGATATCAATGTTTTTATATATTTGATGTTTATATTATATTTGAAATTTTTATTTGACGTAGACATTGATCCATTTCTGACACGAGTTTATTTTATCTCAGACTTAATTAAGTTTTGATATTTGATTGTCAATATTTATAATAATTTATTTATATTTGTATACATGTAAAACTATTTATATAATTTACCGATCAAATAATAAATATTTTACAAAATTAACATTTACAAGTTTCAATAATAAAACCAAATAAATCCTTCTTTAAGTTATAAATTAATAACAAGTTCTTCTCATTTACTCAAGTTAAGTTCAATGTAATTTGTGAGCTTTCAATATAATCCATATCATTTTAATCTCTACAATTTAATATTAGAACTTATAAATAGATATAGTCAACTATATAACTCTTAATTTTTAAGCAAATGCAACCAATTCAATTGACTCATTAAATGATTACTTGATCCAGAAAATATTTTACATTTAAAAACTTATAAACTTTCATAATAAAATAAAATAAATCCTTATTTAATGTAATTTATGAGAACTCAATGTATGATATCATTTTAATCTCTCCAATTTAATAATTTCCAACTTATAAATTATCTATAGTCAACTATAAAATATTTAATTTTTTAATGTTGATTCATTTTGACTACTTAATGAAATAAGTATTTCACACTTATATTGATAAGTTCATAGTAAATAAAATAAATCCTTTGTTACTAGATAAATTAAGTTCTTATTTACTCTAAATAATAGATAGTATGAACGTTCAATGTATGATATTGAATCTATATATGCTATAATTTGATAAATGAAGATCACAACTTATTTCTCACATTTAACAATAATTTATAATAAATTAACAGAACCATGTCTCCTAATCTTTTCAAATAATGATGAAACATTTAACTATGCAAATGCCTCAAGTATTTATCAATTCTCTACCACATTCTCTTAAGAAACATAACAATTTTTTAGTGTTTTCATAAGGGAAATATAACATAACTATTAAGAAAGAGGTCATCACAAAGTTTCATGGTGAATCTAAAATCTATTAGTGCATGTGAATGATTAATTTTCTTCCAAAGAGCATCATTTTAATCAAAATAAAGTGAATTTTATCCAAGCTATGTGTTTATGGTGAAATTTTTAATATTTTTTGATGGTCTAGGCATAGCTTTGTTTCTATCTAGGTGTCTATAGCCCTAATAGAGTTACCTTTAGTTCCCTCTAAATATAACTTGAGTTTCCATAGCTCTGATAGAGATAATATGAATCACCAAAAGAATTGAGTTATGATATTTCTCCCTTTTTTGCACTTTCTTGACACATACATTTTTTTATTTTATAAGATATTTTAACTAATTTCTCAAATTTCAAGCAAGGAATCTTGTATAACGGGTTGGGAACTACAATAGTCATTTTGAAAGAAATATAACTTCTAGATTTCTAACTTGAAGTAAAACTACAACACTTGATGTGAACTAGCTCATGGATTTCTTAATATTTGAAAGGTATGTTAAATTTTTAACATCTTTAGAGACTCCATAAATTACTAAGCCTTAATAGGTGTCAATACTTTAAAGTTTGAAATGAATGAAAGTAAACCAAAGGCTCTAATATGTGACTAATTGGTATATGAAAATACTAGAAGTTATCATTTTGTCATGACTAACATACAAACCTAAGCCTTTCACTCATCAAGAGGAAAACCCGAGAACAAATGAAAGAGAATAAAAATAACACAAACAAAATAAAACAAAACAAGCAATGAAAATAAACCAAAAGAAAAGCCAAATTCCAAATCAAACATCACAAGATAAAAGAAAACCAAAACCTTCTCTACTATGTTACAAGGTGTTGCAATCACACTTGTCCAAATGAGAATAAATGTAATGCCCCGCCAAGTAACCTTAAAGGAAGTTGCAATTTTTTTTATTTATAAAGTGCATTTAACATACACATTCACTTACTAATTAACAACAACTTCTAAGGCTACAAGGTTAGGATTACTTAAACCCACACATACATATTACATATAACCATAGCATTATAAACTTTATGAAATAAACATCATACATCATAAGAATACCACATAACATAATAAGATAATCAACCAAGATACAATCTCATAATCATTAACTTAATCCAATAGTTACATCACTCATTCCCAGAATGAGGCAATAGTACATGAGGTTACAATTACATAATTCCACCTCATAAACATAAGAGGGATAAAATAACTTATACAAATTAAAATATTATAATACAAGAAATTACAACAAAAACCGCGAGCTGTCCATCTGGATGTCTCGCCACCAAGTACTGAAGATCAATGGGGACCCAACGGTTTTGGTGTATCTTCCACCCAACCAAGTGGTACCCGAAGGCCCACCCCCCATGCTAGGAGATAGTAACAAAGTAACATGGACAAAGATCTACAATCCACTAACCAAAGGCAGACTCATATTGACTCATACTGATATAACCAAACAAATGCCATAAATAAGTACAAATCCAGTACAACTCAAGTACAACATTCACATCACTGACATAGGTTACATTGCTTCCAGACATAAAATAGATCAAGTATGTTCACAAAACCATACACATAAAACAATTGACCACAGATGTCCTAGATAGAGTGTCATCGCATAGTAGTCATGAGATCTCCTCTGGGCATCCTTCATAGGCTTCGGTAATCCTGGTGGCCTCAACTGAATCCCGGCCCTCATACTCACTCATGCGGCATCAAATACCTCTCGTACTGACAAGATAAATGACTATGCCATTCCAGGCCTTCTCACTCATTCCAAGTCTAAACGAGCCCTTGTGTCTATGAGTGAGGCTTAAAGTATCTTGATTAGTGTGGAAGGAATCCTAATCATCTAAGTACATTAATTTAATTATCACTTGATTAACTCACTTTTGAAGGTTACCCGATTTACCACTTTGGGCTCCGACCCCTAACAAAAGCCACCCTTCTAATGGACAACACACCATACCAAACTAATCACCAAGAGAATCACAAGTGCATGCAACTTAGGCATCAAACCACTCCAATTCGAGGAGGAAACAAATAAAAGAACTCACTCCAAACATCTTGGAGGCAACCTAACACATAGACCACTCCTTTCACAGGAGGCACAAAACATCCCCGTTCATGGAAACCGGGTAAAATTGAAAAGACGCCATGCACCACCCAAGGGAAAACAACTGGATGGCATAAAGATTCAACAACCCTTATCTTCTAATTTCTTCTGGAAGACTTATAATTTAGGACCAACACTAAATCCCAAAACCCACAATGCAACTTGACGACATAGCAACAAAATTATTCAAGTCATTAATCAAATCTAATATTTGGATTTCCTAAATCCATACTCATTCAATAGGTAACGTTAACAAGGTCAAAGACACACTTACAGGGTTAACTCAAATAATCATATACCCATATTTCTATTTCCATTATAGGAAATCTTAAACAATTTAAACTTACATCCCTTTATGAAATACAGAGAAACTAGAACATTTAAGGCAATCACGAGAAAATTACTATTTTTCGATATTCTATATCCATATCTCTTTCATATTTCATTCACAATAAATTAATTGCTCTAATTGAAATAAAATAAATTAAAATAACTATTTGCCTCATCAATATAAACAACTTCTTAATTTACTTTTAAATTGACGCAAACCTATGCAAGTAAACTCTTTCCATTTCCTAACCAAATCTTACATCTCTTTCAGTTTTCTATTTAGAACATGCAATCACTTTAATATAATAAAATATCATTTCTCTATCCATTTACCCATATACACTAATCAATCCATTTTAAATCTCTATTCAATAATATATTGCATGCATCTTATTAAAATAAAATGCGATAATGAATTTACACTTAATATATATATATATGCTCCATATTATATATACACCAAATATATATATTAATAAATTTGATTATATATATTCTTTAATATTCTAATTACAACGATTAAATTGCTCTATGGAAATAAATAAAACATAATAAATATTTGCCTTTTCCAATATAATCATTTCCTAGATTTACTTCTAATACAACATAAACTATTGCAATTACTATATTCAATTTCTATCCAAAATCTATATCTTTTCAATTTTCTATTTAAAAACATGAATATCTTCAGTGTATAAAAATATATTTTGGCTTAACTATTTAACCATGCATTCATATTGTTTCCAATTGAATCTCATTAAATAAACAATCACTCAAATATAAATATTCCTACAATTCTTCAATTATATTAACCACTACCACTTAACATGCACGCATTTAAATACATATATACACTGTATATAATTTAAATGTTTATTTAAAAATTCACAAATAATCACATTTGAACTAAAACCATTTAAATATAAAATTATACATATAAAATACATATACATCAGATAATTATATTTTAAATTATCTACTGACATATATACATTTACAATGTATATTTTATTAAATATATAATTGACATGTACTAAATAAAACAAATCAAATATTGATTATACTCCTAATAGAAATACACATGTATATATATACATCAGATATATTTTATTAATTAAATACATTATTTATAAAAACATATTAAAATTCAATGAATCGTTTCCAAAAGTTTATGTTATTTAAACATTTAAATAAAACCAAAATGTTTTATAACATTATTTCATAAAATACAAATTTACACATTACCCATATTATTTATTTCCTTAACCCAATTTAAACAAATGATATATAAATATATCATTCTATTTACACACTATATTCCTTATCCATTTTATTAACTATACATATTTACTATTTATCAAATTACGTTGAAATAAAAAATATCATTAAAATATAATTTTATAAATTTAATTTTTTGAATAAACAAATGCTATTCACAAACCCTAAAAATCCTTATGAAGGGCGGACGAAACCAGGATTCAAAATTCGTAGAACAAAATATATTAAAAAACAAACTTTAATAATGGGGAAGGGTCGGCCACTGCCAAACCCCCGCCCCCACGCTCCATCGCCGCCTCCACCCATACGCGACCTGCTGGTTGGGAGGGGTTGCACTGTCATATGGGGCAGCGCTCCCTCCACTATGTGGAGGGCGTTGCCTCAAAGGACAGTCGCAACCTCCCTAAGAGGGGCGGTGGGGTGTGCGTAGCACTCGCACCCAATACACAGCATAAACCAGCGAATGTAAGAAATTTGCTTCCTCTCCGATTTTAACAAAAAATAGATTTAAATAAAAAGGGTTTGTTTTCAGAATTTGTTGGCCGTACAGCAGCGATAGAAAATATAACACAGATTTTTTTATTTTTTATTTTTAAAAGGAATATGTATATATATAATGAATTTCGACAGTAGATAAATTAGGAAAATTTTGTGAAAATATTCACCTACAGATGAAATTGATAAACTTTTCCAGAAAAAACCCAAATTTCACAGAGGTTTAAAACTAATTCTTTTATTCCATTTTCCTGAATTCCTAAACAATAAAAGAACAATTAAACCAAAACAGATCTATATTAAAACCCAAAGTTTCAAAATCCTCAAGGTTTCTCCACCTAATTTCTACAGAGGGTTTTCAAAATGAATTTGATTTTCTACAGAGGTTTTTAAATTTTCCAAAACAGATCTAATGTGTTGCTCAATGTCTAGGTTTGATTCAAATAACAAATTTCTTTTCTAAAAAAATAGATTTATCAAGCAAATCTTAAATCACTACTATTTTAAAAGTAACCAAGAACAATAAAAAAACACAGAGGAAAACCTGGTTCAAGAAGCTACAGGAAAAGATGAATTTCTGATGCAAGCCTCCTCCAAAGATCTCCCGAATTTTCTTCAATCATCCAACGAATCCAATCCAAAACCCAACAAATGCAAACAATCCTTCCTCCAATCAATTCTACAAGCAAAACTTTCTTCAAACCCTTCTCTGTGCAAATTTTTCCAAAATTTTTTCTTTGCTGTAAAAATGAATTTTTCCAAAAACTTCTCTTCCCCCAAATTAAAACATGCATTCCTTATTTATCAAAATACCTAATACAACCCTAATTTACATTGCATGCAAAGTTGAAAATTAGATATTAATTTCAATTTCAATTTCAATTTTCGAAAACTCACTTTCAATTTAAAATGCAATTTCAAATAATAAATTAATTTCCAAAGTTGCAACTAATTTCCCAAATAAACATTTAATTACAATTTCTAATTTAATTCCCACAAGTTGAAATTAAATTCCAAAATTAATTTTAATTCTTTTATTTCCTTTCATTTTCTTGCATCACATTTAATTAATTAATTAAATCATTTACTAACTAAATTCAACCCCCTTGGATTAAATATAATTAATTAATTTAAATATAAAATTTTATCCACATTGCATAATTTAAATTAAATAACCATCAACATGATTTAATGCAATTATTCTAAATATCTATTTCCAAATCAAGAATCCTTCAGAATTAAATAACATTAAAGCAAGACAAACAATGATTCGACACACATGACTGATGACACACTAAGGTTAGGGTGTAAACTTGACACATGTTACCTAGCTACTATCTCCCTTCAACTTAATTGATGGATCGACATGCTTAGACCTGTGAAACCAGGTGGAGTCGATGTCATGTACCTGCAATCCTGAAACCAAGTAAACAACATCAAACAATATATCCAGCATATAATACACACCGTGAAGAAGAAATTACGGATTCGCAGGGCGCTCGCAAGTGAGTGATGCGAACCCGTCCTCTTCACCCATACACTCATCGAAACTGTCACTTCCATCATAATCCAATAATCTCATAATAACATCTTATGTTAACTTTACAACATCATTAATCCATAATGCATGTGAAACAATAATTAGATAACCACATCCCACAATAATAGTTGTTACTCAATAGTAGCGATCAAAACATCATAACAAAATGTAGCCAGTATCAAAGTAACTGCAACCAAACATAGCATAAAGCAAACCGAACAAGAAGCAAAACGGAGGGGTATTACGATAAACCTGAGAATATCCAATTAATCATTATGTTTGAATTGATTATATCTAGTATATAGATCATACCTATCTAGTGAATTGAAAGTTAACTACTATATTTTTTATGCCTCATTGGTTGGTCCAATTAGCTCTTCAAAAAAATTAAAAAATTCTCATGGTCATCTCTATTTAGTCTCCACTTACAATGTCAATGTGTGTATGGAATGAGATGAAGATAGTAGTAATTACTAGGTGGCTATACTGATACACCATGTTATTAGGTTGGTAATCAATAAAATGAATCCCATTTTGAACAATTTTGACTTGTTTCAAATATGTTCCTTGCACTATAACTAAGCTAGTGGGAAACAACATTCCATCACTTGTTTTTGATTTTATTAACTTAATTATGTATTTTGTATGATACAATAAATGATAAATTACACCTTCCATATTTCCAACATGTGCTATGACTACAAAACATCTACAATGAAACATGTAAAAAATAATTTTGTCACATGAATTCTAAATTTGAAGAATTAAATTAAAATTAAATGTTATCAACACTATTAAAATTAAAAATTCTTACAAGTTGTGATATTTATGTACTTTTAAAAATCAATCTTGAAATATGGCCAAAATCAGTTGAAATTAAAGGAATATCTTCAAATCTTTCATCTTCATCTTTACTGTATGTGCCACTAACAACTAGTGGCACTAAATTCCATTCACTAACATATCCACATTGTTGGCTCTTTAATTCTCATAATTTTACATGTGGTCACAAGAAAATAAATAGTAATCCCTACTACAAAATGTTCATATTTAACTATTTGTACTTATGCCACAATGTAAGGACCTCATTTTCTCTACTCTCTTACATCAATGCATACTTTTCCAATCCAAACCTACATATTTTATATATAAATCAAACACAGATAAACCAATTATAATTTTGTTAAAATTATAATTGTAATCATAATAAATAAATATTGAACAATTCATTTTTTCAAATAACATACATATGTGATATCTCTTAGAACCCTTTATGTGGATGTGGATTCCTTCATAAACCTATGCCAACCTCACATATTAAATGATTTTCACACCATGAAACAATGGCATGTGCATCATTTACATGATTTTCATCATAGTTTGTTTGATGCAAGCTCATACACCATCATGTTAGCCCTTCCCATACCCACTTTCAAAGAAACTCCAAATGTGAGGTATATTGTGAAATCGATCATACCTACAAAGTGCAAAAAAAGGTCTTGATGATTTGAATTGTAAGGCACACCCATGTGATCTTATGAAATGTTTCTCAATTTTCACACTCTTTGTTAAATCTAATGTGTTAAAACAATATTGTACAAATTGTGTGTCATGCTCTTTATCATCTCTAATATAAAATTGATATTATTTCTTAATGACTTGTAGATCGATACTTTCTACACCATCCAAAATTAATTGTACATGTCGATAATACAAATGCATCATAATAGTCACTTGCTCTAAATAATAATGTTCTATTTGAAACTCCTCTTGATGGGTAAAAGAGTAATTTTCTACAAAAAACTATTAATAAGACTATTCTAGGTGGGAAAATATCTCTCAACAACTGTAAATATTTTTCTTGTCACTTAGCATAAAATGCATGGTATATGTATGGTTCTATCAATTTATGAAAAAATTCTATAAATGTTCCAACAAGCAATTCCTATTCTACATAATCTAACCTTGATTTCTTTCCTAAATTTTGTTTGATACTTTATATATTTATGCCTCTTGCAATTTACCATCTTGGTCATGTCAATGTCTTTACTTCTCAATAACAACTTTTTCAAATTTGTACATGTTTCAAAAAATAATTTTATATATTTTATTAGAACATTTGCCTCATCATCATATTTATCACATAAGATGGATGCTATGAATTCACTTACCCATTTAGGGGGTGCATTTTCAACACCATCATTTTCTTGTTCGATCTTTTAAAACACTTAATAGTAAAGATTAATTTCAATATGGTAATGACAACAAGAAGTTTCAAAGACTTTATTTGACTTCTCATACCATGGATTTAACATTTCAAATATTATTTATCTAATCTTGTTATGAGGATTGGCATCACAAAATGTTACATACATTTCATGTTGTGTTACGTCTAAACAATATTTTGTATGTAGTTATTGGCCAAATCTTGTGTTTTAGGACATCTCTAGTAGTTGATAAAGGATGAGTATGATCATGCCAAAAATTAAAGATTAATTTCCTAACAACATCTTCAATCTTGTTAGACCAAGGAACCCTGCACATTAATGTCCAATTTCCTTCTATTGTATTGTCATTTAAAACCTTTTTCTTTTTCACATATCTTATTATTTTTATACTTAATTTAATTTGACTTGAAAGTGAAGAAAATTGGCATTTGTTTTACATTTCTATACTTAATAGAAGTCAACATCACTCTTTTTGAAATTATCTTATCAACAAATTGTGATGTTTTTCTAATGGAGCTCAAATCTTTTGTGACATTTTCAACATCTTTTTTGTGTGTTTTTCTCTTCTTTTTTTTGTTTGTTTGTGAAATCTACACCCACCAATTGTAATGAATATTTTATCTCATCACAAGTAAATACACTTGATAATAGTTGTGCTCTATCAATTGTATTTGAAACGTTTGTCAAATATTTCTTTTGAAGTTCTATTCAATGACCTCTTAGGAACTTGACTAGGTTGTTCGACATATTTCTCTATATCAATCCAACTAAATGGTCAATATTTCTCTTAATTTTTTCTCCTTTAATGTCTTTAATTTGATTAATTTACTTATCTACAGAGGGAAGTGATCCCAAACCCTATCCAGTATCAAATGATCTATCAACTTCAACATCATCACTTAGACTATGTTGTTGGGCCTCCTCTTTGACATTAGTGTGTGATTGGGACTCCTTTGCTCAATATGTAAATTAGGTTCAAGGATTTCCATTCCAACTTTTGTATGTTGTACCCCTACACATCATATGAAAGATAATTTTGAATATACAAAGTATAGATATATAAACCAAAAGCTACATTTTAACATAAAATAATTAAAAAAACTAGAGATTTAACATTTTTTTTTCAATCTCTAAATTTCATATAAGCTTACATAACATTGTTAAATTCTATTTACTCTCACATCACTATATAAAATTAAACCTATTACATTTCTAACACGATTTCCTCATCGATATGCTTTTATTTTCCTTATCTATATACTTTCGTTTGAACATAGCAGAGGTGTACAACATTGAGCATTTGGACATAACATGATGCATCTAGTGGTAGCTCAAAGGTGCACACAAATATTTTAAAGTGACTTTCATGATATTTTAAATTTTATTTATATAAAATACAAGGTCAAATCCAAAATGAGTCACTAAGTTGAAGGTGTATCCATATTGAGAATATAACACAATGTTAAAAAGGCTAATTCTAAAGTATAAATGAAGGAAAATTAAAAAACCAATGGTATGTACCATTTGGTATTTGGTAGCCTATTCAACTAAAATGGAGTTTTTTCAAAAAAAGTAATTCCCACTAGATGTGGCATAATGTGGTCCAAAGAAATATTAAGTCCATGCATATATGAAAGAAGACAAGCTTGTACCATGATATAATAAAACCTATATAAAACAAAGCATTAGTAGTTGACACAAACAAAGAGGTAAGGGCATGAAATAATTCTAAATGTAATTCAATATATATATATTTGGTGTAAAAATAAATGAATGATTGTATGGAGCACTTATAGAAGGGTGCATCATAACGTCATTTTAATTTTATAGAACCAATAGAGAACTAGGTAAAACTTGAAATGTAAACAATATCAACAAACTGCTTGTAATGAAATATTATGCATTGTTTAAATTAATTTAATTTTGATAAGATAGAAATGATCCAATGTGACAAGGGTATCATGACACTTGCACAATGAGGAGAGTACAAAAAATATAAATGTGTCACAATTAATATAAATATATTTCTATAATTAATTAGAAGAAAGAAAATAAAGATTGAACTACAATTATAGTATTTTTTTGTTGGATCTTATCCATGAAATTCTTATATCTAAACACATGTTTTCAATTAGGCTTAAATTATATGAGCTTAGATTTATAAATTAGAATTGCATTTATTAGAATTAGAAAATTGGTAAATAAATTGGAGAGAAACTAGTGAATCTAATGAATTTAACCTAGACAATTTATTCAGAATCTATGTAGAATTTGAATAAAATGAATGTAAAAACACAATCTAAAATTTGTATCAATTCAATCTAAAATTAGAAACTATATTCAAAACCTAAAGTTTCCTAAAGTAGGTAGAGATACAAACCCTAAAGAGATGATAAAATTGAAACTCTAAGAGAAGGAAATAAATTATTTGATTCACTAGATGAATATGGAAAATTTCTTTGCAAGTATCATACAAATTAATGCATTATGTCATGAAGGAATGTTTACATGGAAATTGAAAAATAGGTTTTCAATTACCATTTCAAGATAAAAAGGATGTAGCATCCTCATTAGATTATAAAATTGATAGATTAAAAGCTTATACTTGGTGACCTTGGTTTGGTTCAATCTCACTTCATTGTAATAACTAATGAACTATATTTTGTCAAATTCAATAAAAATATAATTGTATATTAGCTTATTTGAATAAAGACAATTATTAAACAAATATATAAAATACACACTTGAAGCATCCTTAATTCTAATACAATAGTACAATGTTACATGGTTGTTCACAAACCAACAATATACAATATCCATAACTTCTTTGTCATACTAATCACTATTTATAAAGTTTATTCTCTATAGTTCATAGATAGAGATTAACAAAAATATTATTTCCTCTTTCTTTTTTTCTCCATATTTTAGGAATTGGTTTCTAATTACTAACTATAATCCTTTAATAGATAATATAAACCCTAACAAAAAAACAAGCGTTAACAATAGATACATGGGGTGGAGTACAAAATGTATACTAAGACAAAACACATACATATATAAATCTATTTACATTTAAACATTCTAGCATACAAAGTAGATGCTTATGGATTGATATAGCAATATAACATAATTGGTATTTATATTATTTTTTATTCAAACCTACTTGTTTGAGCACTCCTTGATTGTGCTACAAATTCTAAAATTTCAATTGCAGATCCATTATAAACCTTTAATTATGGTTATTCCTTTATTTATAATGCTCTTAAAGTGTCATTTTTAGACTATTGATTATCTAGATTATTACTAAACTAATAGTTTTAGGTCAATGATTTGATGATAAGATACACAATTAATATTTGTCTAGATGGGCGAAAAGTTACAACTAATCAAATATGTAGAAAGATAACACTAGTGATAGGTCATATCTATTAGTAAACTTGAGAGAAGAGCTTTATGTCAATTTGTAGCCTGGGTAATTGTTTTAGTTCTAGACCTACAAGTGTCAATGAACGCAAGATTAGCTAATTAAAGGAAATATTGGGTATGTGTGTGCACAATGTATGAGTTGGGATGAATTAGAGAATGACATAGAAATTGGTAAAAATGGTTGAAACTTTGATTTAATTAGTCTAGTTGTGAATCTCTAGTAATGGTTGTACACCTCACCATCATGGTGTGAAGCCGAGTACCTTGTTGTGAGGATCCTTGTGTGGAAAAGCAAGCTTGACACTTGTCTTTAGCCTCTAAACATATTTTCACTCTTTTGATAAATTGGTAATACATATTCTTGTATTTTATGAAATTTTTATAGCTTTTCTTGTGACAATGATGAAAAAAGATTATCTAAATTTATGAATATGATTGTGATTATTCTTGAAGACATGAATGAAATCTATAATCACTAATTCCCTAGTATGATTGTAGATGAAAAGAGGTAGGTGCACAACCAAAAAGAATTAAAAACTCTTCTCTTTAATAGATGATCTTTATATTCTTGTTTACATTTTAGAATGCAATGCTTGGTGAATGTTATGATATAGAGTGAATTTATGAAATTGTTTGAAGTATTACCCTTTAGTGTTTGATATCGTGATGCCTAATTTAGTTAGGTAGTGTATGCATGCCCTCGTAATATATTATAATAGGAAGGTAGAGAAAACTAGGAGTGTGAGACTTGAACTAGATATGCATACATGTGACTAGTGGCCTAGTGGGAATATACCTTCAATTGGGAAATAATTGTGAATAAAATATATATAACTCATAATTTAGGAGCTCAAGATTGTTTCTCTATTTTTCATATTCTTGTGTACATAACTAAATTAATAATTCCTAAGTTAAATTATAATATCATGAGTTATGTTAGTCAATATAAGGGAGTCTTTGATGCAATATTTTTGATAATTTGAATCATATGGTCTAGACAACCCTTTCTGCTACTTAAGGGATTACAAAATCTTTCTAAAAGGTACTTGAACGTTGAGTAATGTTGTATCCTTGCTCTAATTTGTATTTCTAGTAACTAATAATTAATTTTGAAGAGTTATTAATAAAATCAAATAATATAATGTTAATTGAACGCTCTCATTGATAGGGATTATAAATTCTAATTTATGCAGCTCATGCTTCACATAACATGTGCAAAAGGCTCCATCTTCACATTCTATGTGGTTTAGGAGACAATACATAATTACAACATTCTAGTTAATGAATCTAGTTATGTTTGACAAAGATTCATGCCCTTATTTTAGTGTTTTTAGTGAAGAAAAAGCTATGCATGCATTCATAAAAATCAACACATGCATGTAAGAAAAATGATGCATGCATACAAAACTTGCTTAAGAGGAGGAAGAAGAGAAGGAATAAATAGGATTTAAATATAAATATAATTTGTATTAATCTAATATTTTTGAAATATTTTAAAATAAATTTCTCAATACTTATCTTCTTTCTCTTCGAAATATCATTGCATCCTTGATTTAATTTATTGTTCTTTTTTGTTGAATATGAATGCATTACCTTATTATTCCTTGTTCTTTTTATTTACCATCTCCTTCACAAAATATGTGCCCAAAATTATTTTATCAAACATTTTTCCCTAAAAAAATCCCAAAATATAAACACAACTTTTGTAATTCTTTCTCCAAATATTTTGCCTATAAAAAATCTCAAAAATGTCAATACAAATTTCATTTATTTGTCTTAGTTCAAGTTGGCTTTATTTATATGCTATTTGTATTTTAATTTTTAATGTCAACTTTAACTCCTTCAAATGGTGTTAAAACAAGAAATATTTATTTTTATTTTGTTGGGTAATAGATCTTTGAATGAAGGCACCTTCGATTGAAGGTCTTTTGATACTTTTGTTCGAAGGTCCATGAAGGGCCTTAGACGAGCCTTCCTTCTCTAGTTAGATTTTTGAAAAAATTCCTTCTTCAAACCTTAGGTTCAACCAACAAATGGAGTTGACATGAGAGGATAATTTGTAGGATCGTAGCTCTTGAAGTAGCTTTCCAAAAAGTATAATTTTGAATATATTTAATTTGATTCTTATATTTATTTTGTATTTTGTAATGAACATAGATTTTTCACCAAACACCAAGGTCTTTATTCCATACATGTGAAAAAATAGTAAAATAGATATAAAAATATTAAAGTTCTAGGTATTAGTATCGTAGTTTTAACAAAAAAAAAAAGATAATCTGGATATATATAAAAAATTATGTGATATGGAATAAACTTATATTTAAAGTATAATTAATCTCACTTTAAATATTAATAAAAAATAAAATATGCAACAAAAAAATATGGAAAAGTATCTACACACTAGATATTGGTGTTATGAATGATGAATCTATGTTTAAGAATTTATAAATTTAATCTTTTTGTAAGAAAATCATGTGATATGGAATAAATGTAACTTTTTAAAAATATGTTCTTTATTTTTAATCAAAACTTACATTAAAAATTTCACGAGTCATTTAAATTAAAAAAATACATTTACAATCTACAAATAAAATCTAAAAAATCACTAGTTCACATCATCTTCAAGTTTTTAATAGTTTACTTGCTATGGATGATAAAAGGTAAATTTTTTTTGTTAAAAATGTCAATTTCAATGTCACACTTTTACCAAAAAGTGGGACACACTATTATGGGGTCACTCAGAGGCAAAGGAAATGGATAACCTCTAACACTTTGTCAGCGGTTTAGGAGGTAGAGGAAATAGATGACCTCCAACTTACCTATTGGGTCATCGAGGGTCAAAAGAAATGGGTAACCTTTGACATATCTATTAATAGACTACCTCCTTTCATGTGCTCTTCAAATGCTCCTTGTTGACTCCTTCCCTCAAAGTCGATCCTCAAGCAACCAAAGAGGAGATCAACAAATAGTAAATCCAAGTCACCTAGAGCTCTCCCTCTAAGCCACTCAACCAAAAACTTATTTTTTACTTAGAATATTTCCTACAAACGATAGATGGTGTCACATCCTCTTTTTTGAAATAATACTGTTGTGTATCAAAGTGCATATTTCACAGCCCCTCGTCTTCTCTAACCCAAATTTTGTGCATATGCTTTTCCACTTCTCTTCCCTTTTTTCTTTCTTTGGTTTGTAGAGTCTTTAAGCATTGGAGCATGTTAGTTCTTCTAAGTGTTTGACAGTTGTTAGAGTTTTGGTGCCCCTCATCCTGGCATGCCTTTCCTTCCAACTCTATGTAACGCTCCATCGTGGAACCCAGGGAACGACACGTAACTACAACTTAACAACCGATTTTTTTTTTTTAAACATTTAAAAACATGATGTGAACATCAATATAAACATGAACGTTCTCGGGTTCCACAACTATGCTACTAAAGTAAAACAAGAAAAACATCACAACAAGTACTATATACGAGAACATGTGAATATACTATATAGAGATTACATTAATAATAAGAGATTCATTACAAGTTCAATTACAACAAACGAGATTGTGACAAATCTCAATACATCCAAAGGCATAATACAATGAAGCCTCATGTCATCATCATAAGTGAGTACAATAAAGAAGATGAACAAGTAAAACTGACGACCAAGTCCACGAGCTCATCCAACGAACAACTTCGTGAATGATGTGAATCCAAGAACCTATCAAGAACAATCTCGTCTCGAACAACATCACTTGCAAGGGGACCCAATGGAAGAAAAGACATGTTCCTCCCAATTGTGTGGTACTTGAAAGCCCACCTCCTGTGCTAGGAGATAATAACAGGTCCTCAAGTCAAATAAACATCAAAGTAAAGAAAGTATACAACACATGGTCGCAATACACATAACATGATGACATCACAAACACATGACAACAAACATACTCCTAAAGGCAATGACATAATCACAGGTGACTCTACACAAGAGGCCCAACTAATGTACAAGGATAGGAGTGTCATCACATAGACGTAATAGGTTACCTTGGATAATCTTCTTAGGTTACCAGCCCTCTACCAAAGTTACCCTAACAACCTCTAACGATTACCGGCCACTAAACGAACTTATGTGGCATCTAATCACTTCTTAAGAAGACAAAGTGTTTGATTAGCCATTCCAAGCCATCTCAACCTACTTTAACCTGAACAAGTGTTAAAATACAAGCGAAGCAAAACAATTATCTAAATTAATAAATTATAACTACCCAACCCCTAAAAGCTTAAGGTTTAGTTATCACTGATTAATCTACTTTCGAAAGGTTACCCATGCAACCACTTCAGGGTCCCCACCTCTAACGAAAGCCACTCCTCCTAAGTACAACTCACTGACTGACAATGACCACTTAGTGAACATGCATGTGAAACATCCTTACACATAGACTCAAAAATGATCTGAAGGATACCATGACATTACAAATATCAGATAAAAGAAAACTACCCATCATGCATGGCTAAGACAGACAAATCGAGCAGTTACAATGATAAACAATCGATCTCAAACAAAATAAATCACTGTCATATGCCTCTGGAAGATTTATCAAGATAACGACACCAATAAAACTACATAACAATTTAAACCAAGTTATCAATATAATAATCCACAATTACGCTATAACCACATTGTCCAATCATAACAATAATTGATATTTAAATATCCAAGCCATAAATCTCACTCCGTAATTGCCATTTTATTATATTCCAATACTTCAAACAAAATAACCATAATAGCTAATTTACTTCTTTCAAGTATAATTGTTTTTGAAAAGTTAAATAGCATTTACAGGGCGTTGTACCCTACACAACGAGCCACTAGGGCCAAAAAAGGACAAGTCTTGACCAACTAACATAAACAGGAAAAAATAGAGACAACCTATAGGTAGCACATCAACAACCGAGAAATAGCCGATAGACCAGCACCGGGAGCAACTAACTGGCATCATCCCAGTTTTTAATCAGGAGGTCCACCGCCTCGTCTCCCATCCACTCTTTATTTTTCTGGCTATTGTTCCCCTCCAGCTCCTCTTTAATGGCATTAGATAGAGTACTCATAACAAAGTGACCCAATTTCATGGTGAAGTGGGTCAGCCCCCGAAATCTTTTGTCCAGAGCGTCCAATCTCTTCGCCACCTTGTCTAAATCCATCCCAACATCCATAGCACCCTGAACCTCACCAGGCTCATCCACCAGCGGCTGCGAAGAGTGCGAGCTAGAGCCATCAAAGGGGAGCTTGCTGTCCACCGAAGTAAGCTGGGGCCTCTCCACCATATCTTCTTCCACATCTTCAAATTCTTCTTCCTTGTAACCGTTGTTGTCCGACTGCTCCTCCTCTGAATCCTCAATGATTAACCTATTCTTGTTGTTCTTAGCCAGCCTCTCAGATCTCCTCCTAACACTTTCCCCTCCAATCATCTCCGTGTTCCCCACAACCGTATCCCCTCTGGAATCTTTCCTAACCGCATTCTTACCCTTGCCATCTTTAACAGTCGCAGCCTGCATGCATTTCTCCTTACCTTTTTTCGACATAGTGATAGTAATAGTCGTGTCAACCTGAGTGGCTTTTAGCTCACAAAGCCCTTTCGCCGCACTGGCATGGGCCTTGCCTAACCCACCCTTAAGCTTTTTGGTGGCAAATTTGGTTTTGGCGTTCCCCATATTGTCAATGTTAGACTTCCGAGGAGAACTCTTGGACTCGGCCGGGAAGATATGCACCATGGAGAGGGGTTCAATGTTCTCAACACAGACAGTGGTAATGGCTTTAGGTGGGCAGAGGGCAAGATGAAAGTGATACAGGCGGAGGATTAGCCCCTGATGGAGAGGGAGTGGCGGAAGATCACAGGGATTTCGGCTGGCCGACGCTTTACACTTGTCCACAAAACTTTCCAGGTCCATAAGAAGGAAAAACAGAAAACTAAGCAACATTTTATGCCTAAGGTGGTTTAACAGAGGGAAATGATAAATGAAACAAGTTTTGTATCTACCTTCCAGCGTAACATATTTCATTACCACCATGCAAACCTGGTCCCACGGCTTAAGAAGCTCTTCCCTTTCAAACCCCGCCTGGTTCCTAACTCGGGTCTCTTCTCCTCTAAAAAATGCCTTAAGGCTCTCGTGGTCCGGCTTTTTAGTGTGCTTAGGATATTTTTTCCCTTCACACTGCAAACCCGTAGCCTGCGCAATAACATCCTCGCTGATTTCGAACGAAATCCCACCAATGGAAACCCTCATGTCCTTCCACGAACTGGCAAAATGACTCGATAAAATGGGATCATGGCCGACTAAGCATTCCATGAGTGGAGCAATTCCTCCCTCCACACAAATGTGCCAGACCAGCGGGTTGTTATGAAATTCATCACAATTGTCCGGTTCTGTCCGCACGCGATCACCACCCATACTGCTAGACTTCACAGGAAGCTCACTAAAATGCAAGAAATACCAAAAGTAGCAGTCGCGAACAATAATCTCTAAAAGATAATTTAGGCCGGGATTACAACGAAGCAAATTAAACCCCACATACCATTCACACGCGCGGAAAGAAAATATACCACAGTGAGAAGAGACACAAAAATTGATAAATTTATGATTACAACAGAGAGGGAAAAAGTTGGCGGAGCTGTAGGGAAAGCACGAAACCCCATGCGGACGGACCAATAGACTAAATTTAGTAAACTTTCGAAATAAGCCAAAGGAACCCCTAGCTAAACTAGCCGACCCGAAGTCTCTAGAATGCGGCCTAATCGCATCATAGAAAGTCACATCATTATTAATACACTCACACCTCCAAATGTAATGAGGAGATAAAACAAGCAATCCAATTCCCAAAAGAGTAGCACGCATAGTACGACACCTCACTTGATAAGAAGTCACGTCCTTCCAATTAACCCGCATCACGCCGCCAAAACTAGATTTGAACTCCTCAATTAAATCCCCTCCCCGCCATCTCATCATAATCTTATAAATTAAACCCATCCACCAAGTCCAAAGGACGAACACGTGGATGCTCATTTCCCTGCCCCACACATGCTCAGCTTTACCAGGATAACTCCACCTGTACTCCATACCAATATTCAAATATAATTGTTGAACACATCAATGAAACTTTATTACCCATAGAAATAATACATATATCATATCCAAATGTAAAATTTAGTGTTCTTTCATCATAACAAGGTAATTTATTAGAGAATCTTCATTAGAAATGTGATACAATAATTGCATTATAAAACTAAAAAAGAAAAGTAATAACTATTTCAGTTATCTAGTTGGCTATTGTTTTGGAAAAGAAACATATTCATCTATCGTTCATTCCTTTATAGAAATAAGACAAACCTATATTTAAGGTATATATTTTATTTATTTAAAATAACCATATCTATATAACAACCAATCACAATAAGAGCATCGAATAGAAGGTGAAAGAAATACGAATGATATTATAGGAATGAAAGAATTAAATTTCATTGTAAATATACATAAGCAAATATACCATGTTGATTTAGAGTGACACCCAACTCTAAGTTTAGAACCAAGCGTCAACTTTTAGCCACATGACGCAACTCTTAAAATCACTGTGGTAAATAAAAAAATTCATTCTCCAGTCAAACGATAGGTACCACTCAACCATTTCATACTAAAAGTAACATATACTCATATATTGAACTTAATAAAATTTAAAAAGGACTTCCAAACCTCAACCGATTGTAAACCATTACGCATGAATAAGCATGCATTCAGAATACTAACAAATAATTTCACATGTAGCCAACAATGCGCAAAGAGAGAGAATCACAAGCAGACAATAATCCATCGCCGATACAAATCATGCATTAAGCCATGCACAAAACGAAGTTAAACAAATCGACCTTTGAACCTAAAGATATTCATAACGAATGAAGACAAATTCTTCACGACAAAACTAAAGGTTCTTACCAGGAAGTGTTATTATGATGTAATAAGACTGGGCAAAAGTTGATCCACAATTTACAGATTTCCTATGATCTAAAAGATGGCGCCGTCTCTTAACTTAGGTCGTGACAGGCTATGAAATCGAGGAATTATATAAAAACAGAAACAACGAAACCAATCCACAACAAAGTTAGGGAAATTAAGATGTTACAAAGGAGAAAGCATACACTGCGCACAAAGTACAAACATAAGCAATAACCAGTATGATTACCATACCAATAGACTGAAATACCAAGAACATAATGACAACAATAATTAGCAGGAAGAGAGGCTACGCCAGACCCCTCATCCAAGATACGTGCATGAATCTTGTCTTTATCGTTACAAGCATTCCACATACATAAAGAAGTTTGATCAAGTTCGATCAAATTTGTGACAACAAAATAGATGATAGTTTATAAAAAACACATGTGCTCAGTAAAGAAATCACTAGCAGGCCGACAACATAGATTATAAACCAAGAGAATAATGGAAAAGAATCACGAAATCCTAATTTGCATGTATGTGACGATTTATAAAGCATGCACAACCTACAACACTCGACGATCTACTCAAAACAAGAATAAAATGAAGAGAATCCCTATAAATCCGTGCAACCCAGTCAAGAATAGAATAAAGAAGGCGCACCCATAAAGGATTTTGTTGAACTAAAGGAAGTTTAATATCAAACGAATCTGGTCTAAAGATATTTTGAAAGAGATTATCAACAAATTTAATCAAGCAACATTCTTAATAAAACCAACAAATTTTCTACTGACCAATCAAGGTCAAAACGTAGCCAAACAACAGAAATGATAGATTCATTATTTAAGTAACACAAACAATCTACAGTAGATCCAAGTATTCTAAGCTAGTTCCCCTAGATCTTCTTTCCACTCTATAATTTCTTCTTAATACAAATCAACTATTCATTAATGGTTTTGTTTTCTATTGTTGTGCAGGTTTCAAGACAAGAGTTCACAAACAAAATATAGCAAAGACCTTTGAGATTTTAAATTCAAGAACAAACAAGAATTACAAGAAGAAAACCTAGTAATCTTCCTTGGATTCGAACAACGGTGAAACCAAACACAATAATTCAATCACCAAAACTTTCTCAGCTTCCAATTTACAATTCTCCAAAACTTTCGACCAAAGACCCAAAAAATACAGAGAAAATACTTCCTCCAAAGTATTGTCATGAAACAAAACCTTTTTTTATCTTTTCGAAAACCAATTCATGTGAAGACAACCTTCTCTTTTTTCTTTTCTTTTTTATCATAGATATATAATTAAAATGCAATTCACCCCTTAACTGATAGATTGCATGCAATTAATCAACTAGTTTCAACTTTTCAAACATCATGTTCAAAACACAGATATTTTGCAAATTTCATCCACAACTACTTGTTAAAATTTATCAATTTCGAAACATTGAAGTTACATGTTCAAAGCAATTACACATAATTATCCTTCCGAAATATTATATTTTAATAACCCTTAACAAATTAATTCCTCTAACATTAAAGTAAACTTTTGAATTAAATGTAATCATTCATAACCTTGAATCTAATAAAGCAATTAATCACTGATAAATTCAAAACATAATAATTAAACCATTTAATTAATTTAAGAAAATCATTATCAATCATTACGAACAAAGAACAACATAACAAACAACAAATACCATGACAGAATGGACGTAAACAAGACAAACGGGTAATGAACAACACTCGTTCTCTCCAGAGTGATGGCTCATGATAAAGGACCGAACACTATCTCCCATCAACAAATTTCATTGGGCCTTGGCACGCTCAGACCTGACAAAGCGGGTGGAGTCGATGCCTGTACCTGCATACTGCATCAAATTGCACTGTCAACCATAACAACATGTATATATTGGAAAACACACCGTGAAGAAGAGTCACAACGTAGCAAGGTACTCACGAATGAGTAATGCTACACTGTCTCCTTCACCCGAACTGATGTGAAACATTACATCAAACATCAATTTCAACATATTAACATCATAAACATTCAGAAACTGCATATACCACAATACGCACATACCCATAATAATGTCATCATATGAAAATAACCAGATGATCGTAAAGTCAAGTATATCATCTACTGAGTGTAGCAACTAACATCAAATCCATGACATAGGGCAATAATGTAATAGACTCAAAAACAACTAAACGACCAACTACCAATCCAAAGCAACTAGAACAATAATGTCATTCAGAGGGACACTACACTCTACCTTTCCTTCATGCTTGTTGAAGTTTAAAAATTGTACTTATTGTCATGCTTCCTACATGAACGCTAATCTCTGACCAATGTTAAGTCATGAAGTATCTTTGACGATTCATTCCTCTGAGAATGACTCAAGATATAATCAATTCTTAAATTTGATGCCATGAATTACAATAAGGGGTTTCCTTTGTTGGAAATGATATTTTTTGGGGACATGGATCTACATGTACTTCTCACCGTAGAAGCTAAGTAAATAGCCTTAGCGATCATTAATGTGGTGGTTAGGATTTGAGCCTGTGTGACCCTACACCATTATTTAGAGGACTATTGTAGGTTGCAAGTCATCCCTTCCCCATACCTCCACATGAGCCAATTTTGAGCATGATTCAATAGAAAAATGGCACCCAATAGGTATGGGTGCTCTTTGTAGTGTACAAATCATGGTTCAAGGACTTTAATGTATGAATTAAACTTTATTCTGGAGGTTATAAGGCTTGAGAGATGACATTCAAAAAGGGATATGTGAAAAATACAAAACCCTAACTAGAAAACTCATTATGAGTTCTCTTGTTCAAGCATCCAAATATAAGGATGAAAATAAGTGGATCTATTGGAGGTCAAAGGATGAAACTCTTGAAGATGTTACGTGCTAAAGGAAGAAGACACTCTTAGTCGAAGGAGTGATCTCATCCATAGGTCATATTGGAATTTTCATGGTGGTGGCTATCAACTGGGTCGAGCTAGATTGTATTGTAGGAGGTCATAGATGTTGCTATAAAGTCCACAATTTATTAGAGCCACTATAGTGACATTTCTAATGTTATATAGATCCATTGAATGTAAGAAAGATTGTAATTTCTTTTGTTGTAACTCAAATTGAATATAGGTAGGAACGAATGCAAAGGTAGATTTTGTAATTTGGGTTGTCCATGTAAAAACATGAATGAAATGGATTTTTTTTTGGTTTCCTAGATTCAAGCATGATAGATTTAAATGTCATTTTAGGGTAAAATAAAGAAATTTGAACTATAATATCTAGTTGTGAATGTTGTGTAAACATTAATGTAAGTGGAGTTTATAAAGGTTTAACTTAAATATATTCAAATATGAAATATATTTACCCTAAATATTAGGTTATGATATTATAAGGTATATTGAGGTAACTATTTGAATAATATTTGTAGAGAGCTTTAAATAAGATTTGCAAAAGGTTTTAAGTAATATTTGCATTAATATTCGGTGGGGATATTACATTGGTATTAGAGCCAATGATCTTGCTAGCTTGCTCTTTTCAAAATTGATCCTTGAAGTGTAGGAATTTTATGCATTCCAATGACAAAGTAGCTAGGTATTGCCAAAGGGAATTTAGAAAGCATAACTACTGGAGTTGAGACATAATATTATGGAAGACAAGGAAAATGTCTCAAATGTGAGAGAGAACCTTGAGATTCATGTGGAGAGAAAGTTTGATATGATGTTGGGCATGTTGGCACAAGTGTTGTAGGAAGTGCATAGTAACATGAATGTACTTAATCCACAACATAAAGCATCCAAATGAGGACTGTTGGTGCAATGTTGGGCGAGAGGTCGTGCAGAGTCCAACGGGACAAAGTGATTTTGAATGACGATGCACAAGGTGTGGGTGAGGCTTTGTCGTAGTCTACTAGTGGTTGGGTGGCCTACGTGGACCCTTCTCTTTTGGTGGCTAGGGAATCCCTAATACATTGTAGGTAAATGATGCTTCTTTGTAGGAGATTGGTAGTTGCGTTGATCCTACGCTTTTGGGTGCGGTCGTCCCTTCTGCTCCTTTTCTCTCTGTGGTGTCACCTTCTGCTCTTGCTTCTGGTGGTCTCTCTAATGGTGGTCGTTAGAAGTCCTTTCCTGAGGTAGTTTCAAAGGATTGTGCTCAATCTATGCCTGCTACGACTAGGGTTAGACCTTCGCCCTGTGCTCGTGCTTCCCATGTTGTGGTCTGTGGACTTGAAGTTGCTGAAAATGAGGATTACTATTTGAAACAGTGTGTGGTCTACAAGTTTAATGGCTTGTGGCCCTCCCTTCCTGATCTCCATGATTGGGTTTTTGTTTCTTGGATGCCTATTGTCTTTGGGAAGATTGAGCTCTATTCCAATGCTAGAGGGTTTTTCTTAGCTACCTTTGCCTCCTTTGCGAAGCGAGGCTGTGTGTTGGACAGGGGGTGGATGTGGGGTATTCATTCATTGTCCATCAAACCTTGGTCTCGCTCTTTCAATCCTCTTACTGAGTCGATGAATACCAAACCAATTTGGATCCGTCTGCCGAATCTCCCTTTCCAATTTTGGGAGGATTCTTGTTATAAAGTTATTGGCAACACCATTGGACGCTTTTTGAAGGTGGACTCTATGACTCAGGATTTAGGGCACACAACGGTGGCTCGTATTTTAGTTGATTTAGACATCTCCAAACCTCTCCATGGTGATGCGGTCTTGATGGTGGAGGACAAACCTTGGATGCAACTGCTAGACTATGAGGGCCTCCCCTTTTAGTGCAGGAGGTGTTTCTCCACTGGTCATTTGGCCTTTGGTTGCCCTCTTGCCCATCGCAAGGGCGCTACTATTTGGTGGAAGAATGCTATCTTAGACTATCTCACGGTTGGCTCTCCCTCTTCAAATGGTTCATTCGAGGAAGACGACCCTCCCTTGGCCCCCATGGTGTCCGAGTCTTGCCAGGCTCCTCTTTCGGCTATCCCTTCCGTGGAACCTTTGTTGCCTTGATATGCTATCATTGCTCAAGCATAACCTACTCATCCTTCCTTGAACGACTTTCTTGGTCCTTTGATTGCCCATGTTTCCTCTTCTACGATTCTGGCTCCCTTGTTGTGTGGTGGCTCCTTGCCCTAGGTGGTTGTTGAGGATCTGCTCCTCTCACCTCACTCAATTGATTTTGATTCCGAGTCTTCCTAATCTGTTGTGCAGAGGAAGAAGAAGGGACTCCCCATATCCGTCGCTTCTTCGCAACCTAAGGTTAACGGAGTCAAATTAGTCCCCTCAGGTTCTGGGGTTGTCTAGTCCTTGTTTGTTGTTCTACAATTCTCTGTCAATTGTTTTTGTTTGTGGCCTATCTGGCCTATTTTGTCGAGCCCTAGTGGCTCTTGTTTGTTCTTCTCCTAGTTCATGTTCTAGTTTGAACTAGCTTCTTTTTGGCCTTGTGGGATTTCTGTGTGAAGGGTACAACACCCTATAAATGTTGCTTATTTAATAAAAAACATGAATGTACTCAGATGACAACAATAAAAATAGCTCTTTTGATACCAACAACTGTCATGTCACTCCCACCAAAACACAATAGATAGTCCTTATCTCATTTGCAAGACCATTCCAATCTGCTCGCATTTGTAGGGAGGAAGATGCTCTTGAAACTATAGACCAAAATCTTATCATCAATGATATTAAAACTTGATACTCTAAGTACCAAACCCTTCTGGAGAAATTTGAGTTGAAACGTCCCTTACCAATTTCATAAATATGAAAGTCTAATAAGAAGAACCCTAGAAATGAACCTAGGAAACAAACTCCATAAAGAGAAATTTAACACATCTTATAGGGGAGCTGACACTATCCACCTATGATGGGTCCAACAAATTCACTGCCCATGCATGGGTGCAAAAATTAGACACATGCCTAACTCTCAAGCCTATGATTGAAGATGATGCTATTATGTTTGCACATGAATGGTGGTACCATGGACTAATCACTCAAGGCCACAAGTCTATCAACTTGTTTGATGAATTTCACAAGATACTAATTGAGAGGTTTGAGAGAAAGGATCCTAACCTACATTTTGGAGAATTGCATCAACTAAAGTAGTATGGGTTAGTGGAGAACTATGTGACAATTTCAAAAGTTGTTGATAATGATTCTTGATGTCACATAAATGATGTTAACTATGCTTTTCACATAAGGACTAATTGAGTTTCTTAAAGGATTGGTCAAAGCAATTTAACCACCTTCCCTACATTAGGTAATCAAGAGGGCCTTGGCACTCAAAACCTCTATGCCCAAGAATAGGTTTTAGAAAAATACTTTCTTTCTTTGGAAGCCTTTCCATAAGAAGATACAACAATATAAGAATTACCTATTAAGACAAGATCTAGAGGAAAATAATGAGTTGAGAAGGAAGAAGATATGCTTCACTTGCAAGGAGCCTTGGTCACCTAGACACAGGTGTCTTGGAAAGGTTCAAGTGCACATTGAAGTATTCTTTGAAGATGAGTATGGAGTTGAGGAACTTGAGTTATTGAGTGAAGAAGAGTAAGTAATCAAAGTAGGGATTGGAAAAGGAGAAGACAATTCAAAGGGAGGAGGAAGAATCTCTCAAGTCACCTTTGTCAAGTTCTCAATTACTCCCAAGTATAATCCTTTTTGGATGTGGGGTTTCAAAGGGACAATGAGTTATTGTACTAATTGATACTAGTGCCACTCATAATTTCATAGATGAAGGTCAACTAATAAGTAAAGGATTGAAAATAGAAGACTACGCAGGTTTCAATGTAAGGGTTGGTAATGACATCTCTATCCAATGTACCAAGAAGATCCCTCAACTAAATCTTAGCCTAGGAGATTACAATATGAAAGATGACTTCTATGTAGTCAGTATAGGAGACCCTGATATGGTTTTGAATATTTAGTGGCTACACTCATTGGGATAAATTACACAAAACTTCCAAACAATGGAATTATAGTTCCAATACAAAGGAAACGAAGTGGTACTTCATGGAATGACAAATGGAGTGTCAAGAATCACATTTACAAAAAGAATAGAGAGAACTTTCAATCACATAGGTAAATTAGGTAGTGCAATGCTTGGTATTAATGACTAAATCTCCTAAAGGAAAATGAGCATACCTCATGGATATGCAACTTATATTGAGTAAACACATCAAGCTTTTCAAAGATATTCCTCTAGGGAGACCACTTGATAGAGCTTTTGAACATGTTATTGAATTGGAGGGTGATAAGCTTGTCACTACCACCCCCTTATCACCATTTCATAAGGCATAAGGAGGAGATTGAGAAGGAAATAAAGGAATTGTTGAACATGGGACAAATAATGCCTACGTCCAATCCTTTCACCTCTTATGTAGTCCTAGTGAAGAAGAATGATGACATGATGAGAATGTGCATTGACTACAAAGCATTAAACAAGAAACTATCAAAAATTGATATCTAATCCTCATAATTGACAAGCTCATAAATAAGCTTTATGGGGCAATCTATTTCTAAAAAAAAAACCTTAGGTCAGGTTATCAAACTAGGTTTAGAGAAGAGGATGCCCACAAGATAACCTTTCACTGCCACTATGGGCATTATGAAAATTTTTATCATGTTATTTGGCTTGATAAAAGCCCATCCAGCCTTCTAGTCGTGCATGAACAAGGTATTCACTAAACAATTGAGGAAGTTTGTTCTTGTTTTATTTGATGACACCCTTATTTACAAAAAACAAAAACTTTGGAGCACCTAAGAACCTTAGCAAGGTGTTAGGAATTTTAGAGGCACCAAATCTTTTTTGCAAAAATATCTAAATGCAAATATGGCATGACTAAAATTTTATACGTGGGGCACATCATTAGTGTGAAGGGAGTGTAGGTAAACATGGAAAATATGAAATCCATTTTGGATTGAACATCTCGAAGAATTTGACACAATTGCAAGGATTATATGACCTATGTAGCTACTAACAAAAGTTTGTTAATGGATTTTTCTAATTGGTGTAAGACTTACACAAGGATTGAAGCTCCTAGGATCAACCACAAAACCAGAGACGACCTTCCACAATAGAGTAGAGAAAGAGGATAAATTGTTTGATTATGATGCAATAATGGTATAATGATTAATAATGGATCAATGATACTACATAATGTATGTATGAGTACTTGTTTGATTATATAGGCAAGGTTGAGAGATAAGACGAGACAAAATTGTGACAAGTGTCTTAAATCTTATGACATGAGACAACTAAAGATAAGATCACATGTGCACTAGAAACCTAATAGGACCTAATAAGTGAACCAATTAAGTAAAACAGCCTATTCACATCAACACCCCCATTAAGTGCAACTTAGGGAGAAGTAAACAAATGCGTAAATGCAAAGATACATAGGTGATGCAAGGATGAGTCCCGACTGCTAAGTCATGTTAAGTACTCATGAAGAAAAGATCTCTCATAAACAAAGTAAAGGAGAAAAAACCATAAGAAAAAGTCCCTTTCCAAAAGAGAGAATGTAAGAAAATAAACATGTAACAAGTGATTAAAGGAGGAATCAAAATGACTCCCCAAGGACAACATCCATCACAAATATATAATACATATCCCCGCATAGGAGAGAAAGAGTGAGACTATAGATCTCCATAATGAGGTAGCTCCTATGCCAATGGTGAATGATTAAAGACGAGAGCATCCAAAGCTTGCAAACAACATTCCTCCCCTTGGGAAGAAACAAGTCCAACGATGTATGTAGAAGAAACTCCAACTCCAAGAAAAGAAATGAGGGAAGAAATCTCATGAGTGTCTCTAAAAATTGCTTAAGTGTTTCCATGCTAGAGTATGCCACAACAAAATCAAATGCTAACCCAATCAAGGAAGATGACAAAGCAAGACTATGTGGAAACTCATGAACAACAATATCCAAAGACAAAGATGGTATGATAATAGTTGTGATGTAACTATCATCAAAGAGGAGATGAATATCCTCAAGTGTGTCCTCCAAATCTACAATATGAGTCTCACAAAACAAATCTAAAATACCTATCAAGTAATCATCCCACAAAGTTGAATATGAAAGACCATGATGATCCTATTGAACTAAAGTAAACTTTGAAGAAGTAGGAATGAGAGGAGTCTCAATCAATGTTTCGGCATAAGGTATCAATAAAGGTGAAGGATCAACAACTATCTTTGTAGGAGGAGAACCTAAATAAACCACATCATCCTCATCATCTAAGGATGCAAAGTGCTTCAAAAAAGGAAACTCCTAAATAATATCATAGTCGTATGGAATATTGTTTGAATCATCAAGATGTAGAAGACATTGTGAAACATGATCATTTAGGAATGGTTGTGTATCACAATCTCCATATCTCCCAAACCTTGTTCCAAAGAGTATGGGAACACTCAACGCGATAAAGATCATTCCACGTGTTATCATCGACATGTAGACCAATCACTCCTATGACAATCATTTTTGGAACTCCAAACAAATTTCTTGCAAATAGTACTTGGTTGAAGAATATGACCATACAAATGCAGGAAAAGATGAAGCCAACAAAGATGTTTTAAGATACTATCTCTCCATTGCTTATAGTTTCCACTTTTAAAAATAATTAGAGAATAATGAAATGAAAAACCCATAATCAACTATGATAGATCTCCAAATTACATAGACAACAACTTTCAACAAATATTAGAATCTCCCCAATATGATCAAACTTAAAATGAAGCCCCCCCAAGTTGTCATTTAGAGTGCAAATATGCAATAAACTAAATAACAGATACTTAATGCTAAATCTAAATAAAAAGCATGGATAGATTTGAAGAGCTCAATACCTCTCTAATTCGTCAAGAATCACAAAAATCAAATAAACAAGTAAAAGGCTACGACTCAAAGGTCAAAATAGGAATCTAAACTTCAATCAACAATAGAATATAACAGCAACAAAATTTGATAATGAGACCCACACCACTGTAAAACACCCAAAACCAACTTTTCAACAACTATAAAAGTTGAAAATCTGATACCTGGGTGGGAAGTTATGACTCCCAACAAAAAAAGTTTGATTTGGACATCAAAAGGGGGCATAGGGGCCCTATTGGTAGTCAGATAGCAACCCGATGGGCAATGTTTTTGAAATGGTAAACAACATTTACAAGGTGTCGTACCCTTCACAAAGGGCCCAAAGGGGCCAAAGGAAAACATAGTTCAAACCAGAATTTGAACTATAGGAACAAACAAAAACAGTTGACTGGCAGTTGTAGAAAAACAAGAAATTAAGCAACCCCAGACACAAAGGGGTCAAAGCTGGCTCCACAGACTTGAGTCCGAGAAGCGGCCACAAATTTCTTCTTTCGAAGAGCAACCGACCAGGGAGGCCCGGAATCAGGAACCAAAGAGAAAGGTGAGAGGAGCGGCTCCACCCTAGCCACCACAGGAGAAGAGCCACCAAGCAACAAGGGAGTCGGCAGTGAGGCAACAAAGATCGAATCAACCAACAAAACAATAGAGGTTCCCACCAAAGGGTGGACATGGTCTGACAAAGCAGCGATAGTTGGGGCTGAAGTTCGGTCAGGCACAACAATATCAACAGATCGGTCCAAAAGTGGTTCCTCAGAGTAGTGGTCTCGATGGGCAATGTTGTTCTCTAGGTGGTGGATGGTTTTTGGGCACCACTATGTCAATAATAGCCAATGGAGTAGTGGAATTGACTACTCAAGCGACAAGAACCTTTTGGCACTCCTTTACACTTAGCCAAAGTTTAACCCCTCTCCCTCCCCCTGATTGGAAAGAACCATGGGCAAGGCTTCACAAGTGATCATGTTGCTAAACACCTAAAGACTAATTAGGAGTAGAAGATAAAAACAAATTTTTAATTTAAAAAACTCACAGATAGTCATACTTGATGATGACCTAGTTGTGCAAACTATACGTCAAGATTATGACAAATATTCCTAGCAATTGTTGATTGCACTCTACTAATGCTTGTAGACCTATACAAATTGTACAAGTTGTACAAATCTATATCATACAAATTTTGTATAGGTGTGGATAATTTTTTTCCAAAATAAAAAACCCCAAAAAAATGGTTTAACTTTTTTGTCACCCAAATATCAAGGGTTATATATGAAAATATGGATTTTTGAGCATTTTAGACTCAATGGTGATGTAAATTTTTCTCCAAAAGGCACCTAGCAAGAAAATTTTCCCGAATTAGCTTCAAACCTAAGAAGTGGTTTGTAGATCATAAACTTTTATACCATGTCAAAATCACAGGACTCAAATTCCCAAGATCACTTACGAAATCAAAGACAGTCTTCCACAAAAGAGTAGAGTAACAAGATAAATTGTTTGATTATGGTGAATAATGGATTAATAATACTACATAATGTATATATGGCCTTATTTATATAGGCAAGGTTGAGAGATAAGACAAGATAAGATCGTGACGTGTCTTAATCTTATGACATGACACAACTAAAGATAAGATCACATGTGTACTACAGACTTCTAGAAAGATTCCTAAAGCCCTAAATAAACTTAACAAGCAAACTTGTGTGAATAGAACCTAATAGGTGAACCAATTAGGCAAAACACTCTATTCACAACAATAATTGATTGCTCCCTTAATTGATCTAACAAAGAAAGGAGCTTTCATGTGGAGTGAAGCAATACAATATATTTTGAAAGGACGAATGAGGTAATAAGTTCATGCTCAATGCTAGTCATTCCTAATTTTTTCCTACCCTTTGTATTAGAGTGTGATGCATTTGGAGAAGGATTAGGAGCTATGCTTATGCAAAACAAACACCCTAACATTAGAGAGTCACAAATTCAAGAGGCAAAAACACAATTTTCACTCTATGACAAGGTGATATTGGCCATTATGCACATGTTGACTAAGTTGGGGCAATATTTGGTTGGCAATTGATTTGTGATCAAAATAAATAACTTCTTGTACTTTCTTTCTCATAAGGATATGAATGGTCAATAACAAAAATGGTTAAATAAGCTTCAAGCATATGATTTTGACATTGAGTTTGTCAAAGGAAAAAAAATGTACATTGATGCATTGTTTAGCAAACCAACATTTTGCTCAATGTCAATTGGAAGACAAAAAATATAGTAGAATATGCTAAGAATGAATTCATTATTGATGTCTTGGAAGAGAAGGTTCTAGATGATAGGTTCAATGTGGCCAACGAACTCATTCTCTATAAGGACAATTTATTTAGTGGCAAAGTAAAAAATGATTTTTTTTTAAAGGCAACCCATGTTACTCCCTTAATGGGGCACCCTAGATATTTCAAAAAATATAAGTAGACCAAGGAGAGATTTGCAAGGAAAGGACTCAAAGGTGACATCCTTTGACATGTGAGGGAATGTGCAATTTGTTAGTGGAATAAAATAGAGAGAACATACTTAGTAGGAATTTTGTGGCCTTTACCAATTCATAAACAAAAATGACAAAGTATCTCCATGGAAATATCATAGAAATTCCCAAAGTCCAAGGTAAAGATTGCATATATGTAGTTGTAGATATGCTCACAAAATATGCATACTTCTTTGCTATCCCTTCAAATTTTAAGACACTACAAGTTTCTGACCCATTCTTCAAAGAAGTGTTTAAGCTTCATGGATTGCCCAAGCACATTATGAGTGATAGAGATAGTTGGTTCTTGAATTTGTTTTGGCAAGAACTCTTTCAATTGGTAGGAATCAAACTCGCACCCAACACTAGCTACTACCCAAAACAAATGGACAAATTGAGATTGTAAACAAATAGGTGGAAGGCTACATAAGAAATTATGTTGTAGGTCAATAGAGGGCATAGATAAAATGGCTCCGTCTAGGGGAGAGTTGTTACAACACAACTTATCACATGTCAATTGGGATGAGAGGTCAAGATTGAGAAACACTTTATTTTTAAATGTCGTGTTTACTATGAGATCCAAGGGAAATACCGCTACCTCTACAAAGACTTAGGCAACACTATCTACTTTCTTTAGATATCTAGGCCAAGCGTTTATAGCCCTTCATCTTTGCGAAGTTGTTAGCCTTCAACACATATCCCTATAAGGAGTTCCTACAAGTCATAGAGGACACATGTTCATCATCTTCTTTTAGTCCATTCAAGAGATTGATGACACAAAATGCCCCTTGGTTAATACTACTTTACATAGAAGCAAATAGATCTACGATACATTTCTCCAACATACCTCTACTACCCAAATGCCCTTGCAAGCCCTCCCTCAACAATGTGGTTCTACTTGACATCATTGCTTCACTCAATAATGTGTATCTACTCCTTTGTTGCCCCCTGAGACATAGGGATAGATATACATTATGATTTTTTTTCACTACTATGAGAGTTACACTCGCCTTGAATATTAGGAGAGATTCTTGAGGAGGGCTTTGTTTCCTCCATGCAACAAGATGGCTAACCCCCCAACCTTCAGCACTCCTCAATGACCATTGTCAAGTCATGTATTGGTCCTTTCACATAGATTGACAATGACATCAATGATTCATGATCTAAGCCTTGACAAAGATATTTGATGAAATTTGCATTTATCCTTTTAATCTTCACCAATCCTTGCTCTATGGATTTTTGTTCTCCCCACATAGATATTTTTATTGGCTTCTTAACTACTTGTGTTGGTATTGGTCTACTTCATTTTATTTTTAGTGAATTTGTTCCTTTATTTTGCTTTCATAAGATACTCCCCTCTAACTTTCTACCATACATTGATGTATTCTTATATCTCATTGAGATACTTTTGGTCACTCATAGATATCAATATACTTATCTATTCCATTACCCCTCCTCGTACATACATTGTCATATACTAGTCTCAATTGTAACATTGGATCCACCAATGTACTAAAACTTCATTAATACTTTGATAAACTAAGTCCTAAGCAATTGAGCAAGCCTACATCTTGGGGAAATCCTCATCCCCCTTATAAAACCGTATTGTCTATCCAAACATCAGAATGCGCCTTTGATCATACTTATTAATTAATTAAAAATCACAATACGATGTACTTTTTTTCAATTAATTAATAGATAATGTCAAATATGCATCTTGATGTTTGAGTAGATGTCGACTTATATAACCTTGATAGCTCAACTCAATACATAAATTGCATGGTCAACATCTTGGTGCATATGAAGTGACACTCTCAATCAATCCTATTACAAAAGAGGAAAGTAGCATCTTAAGGCAATGGCAAATGTACCTAAATTTCTATGGCCAAGAATTCTTGGGCAAAGAAAGATCGTTCTTAAGCAAAGTTGAATGGAAATAGATATGTTATCAATAATAGATATCACAATTTTTTGAGGCAGCATAATATAGCTTTGGCTAGATATGGCAATTATGAAAATATACATATATTAAATTGTTTATATATTAAATGGTATATAACATAACATCAGAAATATTAATTTAGATATGTTTAAGTTTATAATATTATTTTGATATATCATACATTTGTCTTCAAGTATATAAATATGTGTGCGTGTGAATCTTTTTTAATATTTCATGCTTCTTGCAAATCTTGAATGCTTTTCATGAACCCTAAATTCAGATGTGGTACTTTACAGAATCATGCCATATCCAGATGTATCAAATTTGGCCCAAATATGGGCCTCGTAGAATGGATACTTCATGATGCATCTAGGAGTATTGTATCCATATCTGGTATCCAATACACATATACATCTATCTAAACAGGGGAGGGGAAGTATCAAATAACTCTTTTGTTTAGACTTTGAAAATAGCTTGCAGCTTTTCCAAAGTTCACCATAATTTGAGTGCTTATTAAAAGTATTAAGCATGAAAATAGCAAAATGGTGAAACTGAAATAATTTCACTAGAATAAAAAGGTATATGCAGAGACAAGCAGCACAGTTCTCTACAATTCGTATACATATTGGATACAAAAGATTGCCGTTTCTTCATGCATATGGAGGTTATACCAATTACATTATGACTTTTGCGAAGTATAACAAACAAAATGAAGGCATATAAATCTTTGTGATTCTTTGCTTAAATGACAAAAACAGATGCATATGCAGTCATAGTAACAATATCCAGTTCATATAAAACAAACAATGCATTTTAAACGACTTGAAGATCTCACATTTAAGAAATCTAAATACAACAATCCAGATCCAGCAACAAGAATTTTATACCATGTGGGCATAAAACCTTATTTCTTCAGAGTAGTCTATGAAAAAACATAAGATAACAAGCAGACAGCCTGAATAAGGAAACAAATGACACAATCTCCAAGAAATATTGTAAGGATCGTACTAGAACAACACTAACAGCAATTTTGGTAGATTCATCTCAAATCATGGTCAGAGAAAATCTACATTAGAAATTCTGAATATCCTCCATCAAATTTCCATGCACCAAGAAATAACCAAATTCAGCAAGCACCTACAAAAGTAGGCTTACGAAAAGAAAAAAGCCTCTTATAAAATAGGCTGAACATAAGCATACATATTCATGCAAAAAATATATATACAGTATACCCCAGTACAAAGGAAACTTTGCACAGATATTAGAAAGCGTGCCTTTGATATCGGAATTTGGAACCATCTTGTGGAGAATTTGACATTTGGAAGGACATGAATGTATCTTAAGAAAATGTATGCTTAGAGACTTCAAGATTCCACAATCCATAATGTTACAGAAAAATCACATTAATTGAGAATTAGAAAATCAAAATACAAACCATATTTTCTGGTCCATCATCAGAACCACACTTTTAGATAAACACGGTCTATTGTATATGTATTAAGATTTCATTCATGCTCATTCATAGTTGTTATCAGCAGTTCTCCTAGAATACATTGTTTGGTCCTATGAAGAATTGATGAAAGGTAATAAAAAGTTATTTCAACCTCTACAGTTTGCTAACTGGCTGTAATTTTGTTAGCAGTATTTTCACTTTCATTTGCACATTGATAGAGTGCAGAAACAAAGCACAGTCATGGTGATTGAAAGAGATTTCAGCTTGAGACCTAATGGCAGTGCATCTTGTAGTAGAAACCTAAACATAGCCACTGAGGAGAGGAAAGAGCAGGGACCTTAAAAAGTCTAAATAGTGGCCTGATCTGGCGGGGTGGGTAGTAGCAGAGCGAGCCTTGGTGGTCAAGCTTTCTATGAAAAAACGTATTCTATTATCCAAGCTGGAATCTGGTGCCACGAAATGATTGATACCCCATATCCATATGTGGTTCTCCATATGAAAGGAGTATTGCATGACCAAGTAATTAGAGGAGGGAGACACAGCAGAAACAAAGCACAGTCATGGTGATTGAAAGAGATTCCAGCTTGACAGCTAATGGCAGTGCCTCTTGTATTAGAAATCTAAACATAGCCACCGAGGAGAGGAAAGAGCAGGGACCTTAAAAAGTCTAAATAGTGGCCTGATCTGGCAGGGTGGGTAGTAGCAGAGCAAGTCTTGGTGATCAAGCTTTCTATGAAAAAACGTAATCTATTATTCCAGCTGGAATCTGGTGCCACGAAATGATTGATACCCCATATCCATATGTGGTTCTCCATATGAAAGGAGTATTGCATGACCAAGTAATTAGAGGAGGGACACACAGCAGGGATGGTCTGTAGAAGTCTTCGTTGCCCCACAAACATAGCCTGAACCTGCTGTGGTTTAGCATGGACTACTCTAACTAAAGAAGTTGCGAAAGCTAGTAGAAAAATGTTGAGAAAGGTAATGTGAAACTGTTACAGTTAAACTGGAGTAAGAAACTTAAAAACTGATTAACCATTAAAATGCTGGAATGTCTGCAGGTATACACTTATACAGTAAACTGTAATTCTGATTCATCTGATATATCTAATGTTTAAACTAAAAAAATTAATCCATCGTAAAGAACATAGATTGTCTGATTAATTGTCTAGCTTTATTTCAACTTTTTATATTTATCTTAAATGGTAATTTGATTTGTTCAAATGTATTGTATTATTGTTTTCTGCACTGTTTCCTATATTGGCTAAAAGTGCTATCCTTGCTCCTGAATCACCTTCACTTTTTGAAGGTTTCCATGCTCCTGTAACTTTGGTGTCCTCTTGGAGGAAGAGCAAGTGAATAGAAATCATCCTGAATTGATCTCAAACCCATGAAATATCTGGTTGACGGCAACCTAAATTTCTAGTACTAAGGTGATATGCAAAAACAACTGCATAGCAGAAGTCACAAATAAAAACAAATATAGAATTGCATTAGAATTTTTTTAATCAGTAACATTTTGAACACAACTCTTTCGAAGGAGATAGACTGATTATCTATCTATCTAACTCAATCCATGTACATACATATGTAATTGATAATACACAATGCAAAGGAAACAAGTATAATGGTTGAGCTCTATTATTAAGTATGGTTCGACATGGCCTGTGAGGCAGTGCCCCTGGACCTCACCACAAGGGGAACTCCCTGGGTTATATGGGAGGCTCCAAGAAATCAAGTATCTGGCTCATCATGTGCCATGAAAGTTGGTGCAAAATATTGGATGTAAAACCATATAGGAATTTGGTTCTGGTGTCAACATCCACCATAGATTTAGAACTGCCACCTTCATTCATTCCCAAAAATGACAAAATCATAAGGGGTTTCAGTTTTGGTGTCCATGTCAACCATAGGTTTAGAACTCTCACCTAGATCATTCATCCCTGGGAAATTATTAGTCTTGACAGCAACAAGGTATGGAAAAGGGTGCAGAAACTTATCTTCTAGCTGACCTCTAGTGAACAATTTCCCTGTCTTAGAAACCCAATAGAGTGACATGGATCACATTTGTTTATTTCATGTTACAAGCATCTGATCCTGTTCCAGTTCTTGAATTTGTCCTCCTACAATTGGACGTGCACAAACACAAATTCTGTTTCTCAGCTTTAATGTCTGAAAATGTAAAAAGGGTATTGATCTTCGTATGGCTTAGAGTAAGATTTACTGTAGCCACTTGCTCTAGCAGTTTAGACACAATGTCTCTCTACAAATGATTGAAGTTCAAATCCCATCAGACTGAAAGCCTCATTAATGTGTCCTTGTCTAAGAATTTTTACCAGTTTCCAAAAACAAAACAAAAAACAGCACACTGGATCTGCCAAAGTAGTTCTTATTTTAAGAGGAAACAACAAAATTAACAAGATGAATATAGTGTATGTATTGAAAATAGATAGCATCGGTCAGATAAATAATGATTGATCGCTGTTTAGTGAGAGATAGAGTGTTAAATAAAGGGACACATCCCTTGAGCCGATGTTTAGTGAGAGAGAGTGTTAAATAAAGGGACACATCCCTTGAGCCGACGTGTCTCCACTTTGTGGAGACACATCCACTCATGGGACGTGTCTCCCACATTGATACTTATATCCACTCTTTCCTCAATTGGGAAACATGGAAATCTATAGATGTTTACCTGTGAGGATCGACATTCACTGAAGAAGAATTTAATCGTTATTAACATGGTATCAGAGCCACATTTGGAAAGATTCGATTAAATTCATGGTCTCTGGGTATGTGAGGAATGAGAGAACTGAGGATGCGCGCAAACTATTTGATCTAAATGCCTGAATGAAATGCGATTTTTTGGACGTCGAATCCGAGTTGGTCCTCGAGCCCTTTCACTGCATGTGCGCCCAAAATATTCTTGGTTACACTATAGGCCATTCGAAACTCAACCTCGACTGGCTTGGTGCACTCCTTATTAGGGGAGTGTCTTACGGACTGTTCCCAAGTCCGTTCTAGGACGGACATCCAACTCCGAGAATGTCGTTTCATGCAGGACATCGGATTTCTATGCCAAGTAAGGGACAACGACGAAGCCACCGCATAGCAATCCAGTGACCTGCACATCCATTCCAACTCCGAGAATAACATAGAATGCCTTCCCGAGATGTGGTTACTTGCAGTTTTCACTATCATTGCGATTGATTCTTGTCAAGCATGGCACCGAGTGCAGGGGAAGCGAGTGGGTATCACTTGAGGAATGGGCCTTCGAGAATGAAGGTGGCCGTATTTTGGCAGCTGAGAAAGCTCTTGACATATGCGATATCTTTTCAAAAAGTCGTGATATATGGTTCTTGCATTTTCAACATTATCGATGGTATTGATTCTTTACAGAAGAACGCAATTTGACAATGCTTCATTGCCGATCATTAATCTCAGAGACATTTGTACCTCTGTTGAAATCGTATTGGAACCCGAAAACATATAGCGTGGAGAGGTGACGTTTCACATCAATAGGATCGAAAACTATAGTCTTTCCTATCGAGTAACTTGGAATTAAAATAAATGTCGAAATAAGCAAGGAAGTCGAAGGAGTTTTAGTTAGGATGATGCGATTATGTAAAGAAACTCACAGGTAGGTTGAAAGCACCCTTGAGAGAGACGACATCATTATTGGTAATTCCCTACGGGAATCAAGATCACGTGAAGAAATAACTTGTCAGCTTAGATCGGAAAGCATATCACCGACTATTGATCACGAGCCTTGGAGATCACCATCAATGTTGTTCACTGGTCAGTATCGACGGGATTGGCACTTATTATAGTTGCACTTACATTTGCAAACGAGAGACACCTTGTCACTCGATCAGGGAAGATCCTCAGAATTGAGTAATCTTGATTGACGTGCATAGGAGACCACTGATGGTGCGGGTGGCGAGAGCTTAAGGCTACGCAGCCACTTGCAGGAGATTTGGAGATCGCGATTTTGGGTCTAGTCATGAGAGTATGAAGCAATTCATAACTTTCGAGTGGCATCAGGAGATTACTCCAAGACTCTAAGAGATCGATCTACAAGTCTCTCAAATGGGCGTCGGATGTAGCAATCTTTGTTGATCATCGGAATCGTCAACCTATTTATAGTGTAAAAGATTGATTTGTTTTACTCATGTCATCTTCTAATGTATGCAGGAGTGACGCAAATAGGAACGATGTATATGCGGGAGGGGCTGCAAAACATCTAGATTCCTTATTTTTGGTTGGTCGCCACATCCAGTGTGAACTCCTCTTCCTGAATGCAACACGTGATCTTAGTGTATCGACGTTTATATATACAACTTATTGATATTTTATCATGTGTTGTATACGGATGGATTGAGTGTTCTTTGCGTTCAAAGCTTTCACATAAAGGGGGGGGCCTTGAGCGCATCTTCAAAGTCACCTGTCATTTCATGAGTCGATTCAGGAGTGTCTACAAGATGTAATTCTATCTACATGAGAATGATTTCCTGTAGCCTGGGCGTGTCTTCATCCCTCTTGTATCATCGCGCTTGGTGACTCCTGGATCCTTGATGACTGCGACGGGTATTTTCTTGTGGTACCTTCTGAACCAGTGGGAGAGATATCGTGCCTCCTTAAATTGAGCAAGATCTCGTGAAAGCCAGGTGCAAACTTGAAAAGTGTTAATTTTAGCACTCTCGAGGAGTAAAAGATGGGAAGGCTACATTGCTTCAGCAGTGACCCGGACCTTAGCAGATGTGCTGCATTGAAATGAGTGTGCGTGGATTTCTGATCTTAGAGTAAGGGCGTTCAGCATTGCAATCCATGTAATATGTGGATAGAATGAAATTCACGAGTTACCTGCATCGTCGATGACAAGAGTAGCATAAGCACTGTTAGCCGATACATCTCTGAAATTGAAGTCCATGGCTGGATGAAAACCCAAACATGAATAAACTGATTATTATGAGTGTTGGTGCCTCTACGACTTTGGATTGAAGCCACTTCTATGATCGGTATTTCTAAAAGCGATTGACGCCACTAGGAGGGTGACAATCATAAATTTGAGATCGCTACATTATGCATTAGACTTCTCTCTTATTTGTGATCTGCGGATGGTGCGCTGCCTAGCTTGGGGTGCGTCAAAGACTCTGCACGGGAATCACTTCAAAACACCATCCCTAGGAGACCTAGCTGAGGCCCGTCAACTCTCTGTCATCCATTCATAGTGGCTAAAGGAAATTGAGATTATTGGTCCCTCTAAGAATCTCACGAAGATGGATGTCTACCTTGCAACGACACTTCCTGTACAACCAAACGCAGCAATTCACCACTCAACAGGATCGGGCCTGTTATCTTGTTGTCTTGGTTACAACTATTCAGTGCGGCTGATTTCAACGTTGTTGTTCACTAATTTGCATCGATATCTCTACGTATATTTCTTGCCACAATCTCAATGTTGTTGTATCTCTAGTGATATCTGTGTTGGGCTTTGATCGAACTATGGAGGATTTCTTTGAAATCTCTGAAACAAGGATCAAGAGGGAGTTTTGTGACTCACTAAGAAGAAGTGAAGGTTGTAGAGTTGCAAAATGGTTGTAACAAAATCACTTAAAGATAAGTATTTTATAATGCTCATGAATTCTTGTGTAGTTATTAATTCATGCTATAACATTGTTTATATAGGCTTCTTGCATTTCTCTTCGAGATAAGTAATCTCTTTCTATCATGCTTCCAGGACAGATCAATAAGCATTAGGGTGATGAGAGATCGCATAGAAAAGCTTAAAGCATCTTGTGTGGAAGTCATGTTGAATGAAGAAATGATCAAGCTTGGAGTCTTAGCTTGCAAGTCATGGGACTACATTGTTGGCCGGATATATCTCTCGAAGAGGAAGTATCTTTTAGGTCGTCTTCGTGATCAGCTTCTTCGAAAGAGGAAGAATTAACCTTCTGAGGGAGTTCTATGATTCAGTGTTGCCAGCAATCATGGACGTTAAAGTCAGGAGGTTGATGTAAATGCTTGAAAATTCAGAGGGAGCTTACTGAACCTAAAGAAGATGATCGAAAGAGTACCTCTGGGTGTTGTTTCAAACTAAGGTTTGCAATGATATCTTGGTGTAGCAGGAAGCAATCTTCTGTAGCACTAAGTACAACAGAAGCCGAGTATATTTCTGCCTCTATGGGAGCAAGAGAAGCATTAAGGCTCCGTAAATTGCTTGTGGGATTATTTGATCAAAAGAAGATAGAGTTTCATTACCATTATGTAAGAGACATGGTAGAAAGGAATATGATCCAACTGGTGTATATTAGTACAAATGATCAAACAGTAGACATTCACCATAACTCTCTCCAGAGTCAAAATTTGAACCCTTCAGGTAGAAACTTGGTATGGTTGAAATGTAAGTTATTTTTGAGATTGAGACTCAAATTGTTTTGTACTAATGTGTTTAAAAGATGTTTAATGTGTAAACTCTTTTGTCATGCGAGTGACTCCATGACTATATGGGCTCACCCCCTTTGTGTACATTATTGAAAGGTGACGATCTTTCGATAATGAACACTTTGACATTGTAAGGTGACAAATTTACAATGATTAGTTTCCCTATCATGATGAATATCATTTAACTTGATATCTGTGGACATGTCATGATAGTATTTTTGGACATTTTGATAGATATCATGTGACTTGATATCAATTTGAAGATCATAATGATCCTTATTCATGGTGGATATGCATATATATCTATGGTTATGCCATGATTTATTATGGTAGACATCATGTGACTTGATGTTAGTGCACATACCATAATGAAGATGTGTTATGAAGAATGTCATGTGACTTGACACTTTCAGAAGCATACCATATCTTTTGATATCACGAGTTAGGTGATATCACTTTATACTTGGTTGGAGTTTATCTTCCCTAGCTAAGAGGGAGTGTTGAAAATAGATAGCATCAATCAGATAAATAATGATTGATCGTTGTTTAGTGAGAGATAGAGTGTTAAATAAAGGGACACGTCCCTTGAACCGACGTGGAGACACATCCGCTCATGGAACGTGTCTCCCACATTGATACTTATATCCACTCTTTCCTCATTTGGGAAACATGGAAATCTATAGATGTTTACTTGTGAGGATCGACATTCACTGAAGAAGAATTTAATCGTCATTAACAGTATGTCCAAAAGATTAAAATATTTTGTAATGCCACAATGCACCAACATTCTATACATGCTTACAAGAGTGAGAGTACACAAACAACTGTATCATGTGATTTTTTGAGTCCTACATTTTTAGCCGAGAGGCGATCACAGGTTGCCAATGCCTGCCATCCATATGAAACCAAAATATACTGTGCCAAGTTGCGTGCATCGACAATGCAAAATCATCAACATTATATCTGATCCCAAAATTTAATGCCCCTAATTACTATTTTGGACAAATATATTTTAAGTTTAAACATTTTAACCCAACTCTTGCGAAAGTCTGAAATTTCCCTTCACACTTACACATTAATAATTTAATATTGATCACCCAGATTACAAATCAGGTCCACAAAATATAAGATAAATTTTCAGAGCCTTTCTTATATTAAATGGGTATGAAATACATTACAATATGCTGCTATAGAAGCAAAAACAAATTCAATTACAATGCTTAAATCCACGACAAGCTACAAATCCCACAAGTCTGATGTAGCTGGAATTTGCCACCATGATAGCTTAGTCACAAACTCCCAATGAGATTGTCCTACAGGGCCAAAGGGTTTCATCCTTTGACTAGTCAAACGGAAGGGTTTTCATCCTCTGATCTCCTATAAATTTAAGGGTTTTCATGGTCAAATTTGAATGCTTGAAAACAAGAGTTTATAACAGTTTCAACCAGGGTTTTTGTGTGTAGAATATGCATAATGCCTTGAATGAACGTGTTTCGTTCTTTTAATCGATGAAATCGACAGCAAAAATTGAATCTCGTTGGAAAGAGTGGCTCTGATCACATGCAAGGACCAACAAGCATTGGGATGCAACCACTGCATTAATGAGGGCATGGTCATCCTCAACCTCCAACGCCACAGGTATAGTGAATTCGTGCCCTTAGAATTGAACAATGTTTCTAGGCAGGAGAATCCTTCTAGAGTAGTTGTGTCATCAAATTTGGCCATTAATAGTGTCCCCAGGTCACACAGGGAGGTAGATGGGAGAGAGCATTGCCAAAGACGTGAGTATCAAAGTTCTAGGGTCAAGGATACCTCAAGTCTCATGCCACATATTAGGGGTTGGAGTTCAGGGGATAGCATACTAGGTACCCAAGTAAAAAGATATCTAAAACTGTGATCTTGATGAGGTGACGTAGTGTAAAATGTCGAGGGTTAGAGTTCAGGGGTGCAATGGAAAAGGTACTCAAGTAAGGGAATGCTTGAAGCTCTAGTCCAAAGGGTAACTCAATGTAAGTAATGGGGAGTTGGGGTTTGGGAAAAAGGCATGATAGTAGAGGAAGTTGCAAAACTCTGAAAAACATAAGGGAAGATCAGGGTTCAAGAGTGTGGCATAGAGTAAGGTAAAGTCCAAAACTTTGAAAAAGGTGAGGGAAAAGAGTAGGGAATGGTGAAAAGGTATGAAAGGATGGAAATTTCCAAAATATCAACATAAGTAATGAAGGTGGGGGAAGGGATAAAGGTGTGTCGTAAAGAGCAAGAACAAGGGCCAAGTTAGAATAGGAATCAGGGATTGAGGAATTGGGGAAATCGGGGATTGGAGGTAACACATATTAGGTACCTAGGTAATGGTAAGACCAAAACTCTAACAAAAGCAAAGGGAAAATTGGACTTGAAAAGAAAGGCATGCCTACATGGGAAAGTTTGAAATTCTAATAGGAATAAAGGAAAGTTGAACTTGGGTGGAAATGCATACCGGAGAGGGGAACTTTGAAACTCCGACAACTTGCACACACACAAGAATTTAAACACAAAGACCTCTAGACTTAAAATATTTAAGATCTATGTGGATGCATCGTATTAAGCTTAGCCCACCAAAAGTAGGAAATGGGCTTTTGGTCTCGAAACATGAATTTATTGAAAAGGGGACATTACAAGTCCGCCCTTCCCAAAATTCTTTGTCCTAAAGCAATTCAACTTTGGGAGTCTTCAACCCTTCATTGCTTCTTTTGAATTCATGATCTTTTTCCTTATGATTACTATGGTGCTTATGATCTACATCCATTGGTGGGCACTAGTATTCCTCCCAACTCTTTGCTAATGACTTGGCACATAACCATTATCATAGAAAAACTTGTGGCATTCTACGAATTCAACAAATTCAATTATATCCTCCATTAGAATAAGAGGTACAAACTCTATCTTGATGTAATTGACTAATGTTGTCCATTGCTTTCCATGCATTTCCACGACGATCACTTCTTTGCCAAGTTCTAACCCAGAAAGATAGAGGTCTTTTGCACTAGGAAGAACAATGTTTGCATGCATAAAACTAACATTCCCATGGAAGGGCCTTGTTACACCCCGAAATTGTATAGTTACTATTTTAGTGATGCTTAGAGCATTCTGATTGTAAGGAAGGATTTGAATGAATAAAATGTGTTGAACCTTGTTATCAATTTGAGAATCTTTTTACATGTTATGATTGGCTCATTCTATGTTCTTGATTGATGTTATTCTTGGATAAAGCAATGCATAAAAGAGAGTAATTAGTCTTGTTATTATAATTGATTTATATACTGCAAATGTTATGAGCAAGTAACTGTCGTGGTTTTGTGCCAATGGATGCAGGAACAGGAACTATACCTCCAGGCGGAGGGGAGACATCACTCGGGAGAGGGGCTTGGTCGGATAATCGGTAAAGTTGATCAGTTGAGCATACACACACTTCACTGAGGGTTTTGGGAATTGAGTCAGGTTGAGTTATCTTGATAAGTCATCCTTAGGCTTAGGAGTTTTGGATTACTTCTTTATGCTTTATGAGTGTTGCTACTTGTTGTTTGACTTATTGTTTTGTGAGCCTTGAATGTGAAATGTGAACTGATAAGTGTGGTATAGACAGGATGTATATGCATATACGTGTACCACTCATATGTATGTAGCAACAGGTATGACATGTCGATACAAATGTATGATAGGCAATTATTATGCCATACACATGTGTCGACATGGCATACATACAGATACATACACATGGCTGGCACACCTATAAACATATGCACACTATCTATGATGTTATAACATCATATTGATGCCTTAAATTTACAGTTAAACGTATATATACATGTTTGCACAAACAGGTGTATTAAGGGTATGCTGACTGGCTTGTAATACACGTATTTGGATGATTAAATACAAATATGTATAGATATATTTAAATGTAAATATATGAATGTTTTTATATATATATTAAATATTATATTTAATATATACGTTATTATAGTTTTACCAGGAATAAATATATATATATATATTTATTATGGTAAATAAAACTATAATAAGATATATTTAATATAATACAAAATATAAATATAACATCTTATTTATATTTTAAATAAATATTACCTTGGAAAATAAATAAATTTGACTTGTATAGTCATTTGGCAAATAATATGTATTTACCATGAGTAAAATAAATAAATGACTTTTATAGTCTTTTGCTTAAGACGTATGAAGTTTATTTGGTGAAATAAATGTATTTTACTTTGGATAAAATTAAAAGGTTTAGCAAATACATTTCATAAACCTTGTGAAAAGCGAAATGGTCATACGCCAAAGGCTCGAAGTTTTCTGTTTGGAAAATTATAAAATAAAACATGAACAAAAATAGCGCGTAGCTGCAAACTCACGCGCATGACCATGTCGTGGTTCACAAATGCCATCCTCCATTCGGAAATGCGTGAGAAGGGCTGAATGAAAGCCAGATGGGCGCATTTCACCATTGACATTTTCTTACCAGTTATAAAATCTGCCAGTTTTGGGCACCTTTGATGAATACACCTGCAGGTGTCTACCATTCGCATTTTACCATGTGTGAGTGGAAAAGTTCTTCCTAAATAAGGTCAAATCATCTCTCAATTTGCTGAGTATCTTGCTAGATTACTGCCACTGCATGAATTGACATTTTCAATGAGAAAGGTGTCGAATTCTCATGCCAAAAATGTAGCAGGCATGAAAATTCGAAACCTATATATAAGAGTTTCTCTCATTGTCATTTTCACCAATTCCTATCTGCTTTTGCTTAAATCCGAATTTATTTTTTGGAAAGCCATATTTTATCATTGTTGTAGTCACATTTGTTTTGAGAGCCAATTTACATATTCCATCGCCATTTCTAAGAGACTGTGGTTTTTATATGCTGCAAGCATAAAAACAAAACCTCTATAGAAACCAGAATTGTGAGGAGTGATACTAGAAATTAGAAAGAGAAGGAAGAGAAGAAGCTGCCAGACTGCCACTACGGAATCAGGAAGCATTCGCCAGCAGCAAGGAAAAAGGCATGAGAGTTTTTCTTAACATCTCTGTTAGTTTGAAATTAGAAAAATCTTCATGTTTACTCGTGCTTTACTTGGCATTGTAGTATAAGTAAAATAGACAAGTAAAGGAGAAAATCTGCTTATTATCCATACGAATAGCTTATTTATAAAGAGAAAACTTGTTTATAAATGAATAGCTTGATTTCATAAGAATAGCTTGTTATTAAGGAATAACTTAATTTCATAGGGAAAGCTTGTTGATGTGGAATTGATTTCATAGGAAAAGCTTGTTGAAATGGAAAAGCTTGATTTCATAGGAAAAGCTTGTTGAAAAGGAATAGCTTGTTCAAATAAATGAAAGGAAAATGTTGGAATACTTTTTAATAGAATTTACTTGATGAATTGTATTTACTTGAATATTGCTTCATTTCCTTATATAAAGGAAAAGAGGAACTAGTTATTAAATACTAGGTCGAGGATGGAACCTTTAGTAGGTTAACTAGGAAAAGCTATGTACTCCATGGATAAAGAATTCCATGTTAGGAGTTACCCGAGGGACCCTTGTTGACTGCATTTTGATTCCTGATTAAGTAGATGATGTAGGAAGTCTAGGGTGATTGACTACCCATGGAAAGGACTTAGCCTACGCGTAGGATAAGACAGCCTTAAGTCAAACTGAACCTGACTTAGTGCATGTGATAGATGACCGTCAGTTTAAATACTACCAAAACACTTTGGCCAAAGTAGTGTAGTACACCTACGTCCACATAGACTGTGAGACGATTACATTGTCAGTTCACCGTAGTCCAAAATACATACTAGATTGAGATTGTGAGGACACAAGGATTTAGTTATGTAGTATTTCACACTATGCTCAGTTGGTCATACAGAATCGGTTACCCAACCAATCTTTTCGTAGAAGGGAGGGCTGTCTACTTAACAGTAAACATGCGGGGGACCGCATTATAAGTCCGTGGTTGGCGGAAAAGCACCTGAGTGATGTTTCTCCTCTACAGTAGACTTCTGATGAACTAAGGTTTGAAAGGGAAGAACCTGGACCGTCTTATTCCTATTTGCTCAAAAGCTTCCGAGCTATGATTGAAACTTGTAAGATTCTTACTTTGTTATTTATTTGAAAGAAAAGTATTTATGAATTGCGTACTCTGTTATTTACTTGGAAAGGAAAATAATGATGTATTGTGTCAACTATTTCTTTATGTTGAAATGTTGTATTAGAATGAAAAGAAAAGTTTATTTACTTTGTCATTATGTATGTCTTTCCTTGTATCTTATTTGTGAAAGTAGAAATTTTTTGTTTACCCGGTTTGGGGGTTGTTACAGGCCTACTAGCAAAGTAATTGAATTACAAACAATATGAAGGGGCAAGAAAAATGCCTTTGGCAAAAGAACCGACTAGAACTCCTTCACCAGGTCTTAAGGGGCTGCACAGAGCAATGTAGACTTGGTTATCTATGTCCATCATTTCCAGATTAGTCATAGCAGTTGTACTCTAGTCTGTGCTATTCTTTGGATCAACCTTTCTATCAAGATGGACACCAAGCTTAAGAATAAGGATCATATCTAAGAGGCAATACAATACCATCCATATCCTGAGAAACAATAACTATGTTTTCTACTGGTATAATCTATTTTCTTCCATTTTCATATAATAATAATAATAATGCCCATCATTGACAAGTTGCTCAATATCTGAGGAAAAAATAAATCTATTCCAGTCTCTTTCAACAATAGTAGTCATGTCTCACTTCTGACTTTTCTTGACCATGATTAAAGGGGTTCATTGCAGAATAGATTTTCATTTGACACTGTATTGAATCCATTTTGGTATATTCCTTAGTACAGAAGAACATGAAAGCAAGAAATCACTGGAGTATATTTGTTGCATATTACCAACAATGGTCTTTTGCATATCCCTCCTTTCATCTAATCACCTATCCAACTTTCTTCTAGTAATATATCTTTTTAGTTCTACAAAGCTTGTGCCTTTTGTGCACTCTATTTCTCTATTATGAATACAAATGTCTTTTGCATAATTACATACTGCACTATCAGTCAACTAGCTTTTCGAACTCCATTTTCCTAGAGATTTGCATGGATTCCTTTGTTTATCAAAAAAAATTCCGTGGCTGACTCAAAAGTATTGAAAGTGCTTCCAAGTGATGCTACAAAGTTATCTGCAAATTGTTTACTTCTAGCACCTATGACTTGAAACAAGGATTCATTTATTGCTATTCCCATGGCTCTGATAACTTCATCTATTGAAATTAATTGTTCCTTTACAACCCTCAACTAAATTGTGGTACAGTTGTTTGCTTTTATGCGATGGAGTATTTTTTCTGCAAATTTCAAATAAGCTGCTGCACATGGTTTTGGACCTTAATTTCCTACAGCATAGCTTATATTCCATGTTTCCTGCAATCCTAAATCATAGGCAATTAAACCTTAATCGGTGGCAGCTAACTGGATTGTTCATCCCCAAATCGATGGTATTAACTATTAACTGAAAGCAGCTGAGAGAACTGACAAATACTAAATACTCAACTGCTGCCTAATTGTAAGACATAAGACTCAGCCACCTTATCTCAAAAAGTAACATTAACTGAAAGAACTACAGCACTGCCTGTATAACTGCTACTTCTGCACTGCCAGTACACTCATTCAGCTAGCTGCATTATTCCATTGTTCCACTTTCCTAATTGGAAGTGCTTACAATCCTGTCTAACTGCTAAAAGTAACTCAGTGCTACGGATTGGAAAGGGGACATTAAACTGCTAAAAATTGTCTAACTGCTGAAAATTGTCCCCTTTTTCTGTTTTAGATGTCAAAAAATCAACTCAAGTGCTAGCTATGACATTCACTTAGCTTTAATTGGTAATAAGCCTTTGTGCCCAGGTAAGTTTAGTGGAGTGATGCCAAGTAATGCATGTGTGAACATCAAGAAGAGTATCTTCCTCCAAATGTGGCGATTCATAAAGCTTAAGTTAACTTACATTCACAACATCATGCATACCTTCGAGAAGGAAGAGCTAGCCTGAAAATATTTTCACCAATTCATCGCAAAACTCTGTAAAGCCCATATAAACTAAGTTAGAACTTTATAATGCTGCTGAGATTTGAATATTTGTTTATACAAGAATTAGCCAAAATATATCATCAATCTGAAAATGTGAAGGAACTTGGTGCTGATCATGAACCTCTTTGTATTTGGCTTGAGTCTTCAATAATGTATCATGAATCTGTGCATGGATTTTAGTCCAGAAGGCCTTTCCAAATACATAAAAAGATTCTCCTCCCTGTCCACTGATCTGATAATACAGGAATTCAACCATAGTTTCCCTCCAACATTCAAGGAGTGATCAGATCCTTAAAAACACGCATAGACCCAAATGATCTAGTATATCAATCCAGGCCAGGGTCAAAGATCATTCTGCGGATCTTGCAGGCTAGTTCCCACCATCACTCCATGCAAAATAGAAAAATCTTAACCCTCTAACCACTTGGATATTAAGGATTATTACCAAAGAACACTTTGAGCAAGAAAGATCTTATCTCACTAGGGTTCTGATGAGAAATGGACATAAAGGATGACAAATGTTGAAAGTGGTCCTTCCGAATGCAGCAAAAGAATCTCGCACATGCAAATTGGAAGCTTATGCAGGAAATCAACAACAGGTTTATCGGTTATCCCCTTCCATTCAAGTGGTGACCAACATAACAGACATGATCCTAAAAGAACCCAACGGATTCAAAGCAGCACAGTTGGGTCCATATAGTTCCATGTTCTCATGGGTGCCCATTTACTGGGGAGACTAATACAGCAATCTAGGTGACGATTAAAGAACTTTGTGAGGACCTTTGGCATAATCATGTTTAAAAGTTGACACCGATGGAGCATTCACTTGGAACAAAGCATCCCATGCACATTGAAGATGCAAAAGTCATTGCTAGAATCTATCATATCAACAAACAAGGCTTGAGTGAAGTTGAGAAATAGACAAACACCAAAAGAATGTGAACAAGGATGACGGTTGAACCCTACGGCATACCTGGAAACACATCATCTACAAACTTAATAATTGAGTTGCTAAATAAAACTGAAGTCATAACTAAAAAGTTAAACATTTCTCAAGATATGCTGATGTTGCATTTTTTTCCAACAAAGATATCTTAATAAATCTTCACTCTGTCTGCCATCAATCATTCCCAAATTGCAATGAAAGGTGGATAAGTGTTGGCCAAAATCTCATATATAAATATTGGACACAACAAATATAAAATTCTCCTTATAACAAGACATTGGTGAGTAATAGTCTGATAGATACTAAGAAATTTAGAAAATCTCAGAATCAAATGCAGCTCAATGAATGAAGGATTAAAATTGAAGATAAGTGATATAAGAAAAAAAAAAGAATGATAGGTAGATAACCAACTTGAAATTTTCACTAACAAGATAAAAGATTTTTCAAGTAGGTGGTGATTTTGCAATGTGCCAAACTATGTGATGTTTTATCAAGATTCAACTACTAAGTTTTTTGATTCAACTGTCACCAACCCATATTTCATGAGTAGTGATTCACAAGAACCCATCTCTCATAAGCATGAATGGTCCACTTAGCACCCATTGCCTCTAGGCAAAATGCTCATAGCAGTGAAACATTGGGACTTCCCGAGAGCTCACCAATCCCAATACTATTCCAACTCAAGTGTGGTTAATCATGTAGTTTCCTCCAGGATCAAGCTCATGTAGCTTGCTACCCCATTTGCAAAACCTTCAGCAAATATTGTGCCTTATGAACTATTTATTATAGAGCTCCTCACCTCATTCATTTTCAAGTAAGTGGTGTTTACACTATGTGTCAAATTATATGATGTTTTAGCGAGATTCAATTGCATAGTTTTTTATTCAATTGTCATCAATCCATACTTCATAGGTCCATTTGCACTCATTGCATCTAGGCGATGTTCATAAGGGTGAAGCATCAAGACTTCTAAGGACGTCAACCATCCTAGTACTAACTAACTCAAGCATGCTTAACCATAGATTTTCCCCCAAGATCAAGGCCACCTGCTTGCTACCCCATTTACAAAGCCTTCAAAAAGTGTTGTGCCTTGTAAACTACGCATTATAGAGCTCAGCTCATTCATTTTCAAGTAAGTGGTGTTCTTTTAGTGTGTCAAGTTATGTGATATTGTATTAGAATTCAGCCATTGTAAACCATTCATTATAGAGCTCCTTAGCCCATCCATTTTCAAGTAGGTGATATTTTTGTAGTGTTGAATTATGTGATGTTTTATCAAGATTCAACTATTGGCAGGACACTTGCTGAAGGTTTTGCAAATGAGTTAGCAAGCTAAATGGGCTTTATCTTGGGGGAAACTCCATAGTTAAGCATGCTTGAGTCAGAGTAGTACTAGGATGCGTGACCTCCCAAGAAGTCTCAATGAACATCCCCTAGAAACAATGAGTGCTAAGGGGACCATTTGTGCTCATGAGAGATGGGTTCTTGTGGAACACTACTCATGAAATATGGATTGATGACGGTTGACTCAAAAACTACATAGTTGAATCCTAATAAAAAATCACAAGATAAAATTATGGCAATATAAATAGCAAGTAGGAAATATCTGAATAATAATACAGAGCTAATAAATATGTTTCAGAACTCCATTTTATGCAGTAGGTCAATATATCAAGTAGACTTAGTTGAGTAATACACTATGTACAGAAACTGAAGACGACTCCAGTGGACTGTGTATAAGTTGGGAAGAACCATTAATCGAGGTTTGACCTCAATCTATTCTTGTTCATTCACTTTGATAATTACAGAGATGATCAGATTTGGGGAAAAATATATACCTTGTGTGCAAAGACATCACCAAATCCCTTAAACCAGAAATTATATGATTCACAAAACAAGTATGTTACAGCAATAGTTTACAAGTTACAAAAATATCCAGTGAGAAGACCGAGGTAAAAGACTTACAGATAGTCCCATAATAGGGGAAGAGCAAGCCCCATACGAGGAACAAAATAGAGAATCATCTGCCTGCAAAGGGAAAATCAATCTTAGATTCCCTGATGTCTGAGGCACAGCTTACAGTTCAGACTATATGTAAAGACAAAAGCTTATAGGAAACCAATTACATCTAAGGACCAGGTGTATTATCTATAGGGCCTGATACCCAATAGGACAAAATAGTCATTGAGACCCTAAAGCCATACACAGGTTGGAACCTGCGAGTTGTGATTAGTCATTCAACAAGTGTCCAGTGTATCACTTATGTGCATGAGCCAGTTTGGGAGGAAAGTTGCAGTTGCCCCCTTGTAGATGGCACAATGTGGCAAGTTGTATAGATATGATTTCAAAAGAAAAGGTTGGTCCCTTAGCATTGGAATTTCTTAGATTATTTTAAAGCAGTTTATTCAAAATTAATCTATAATCCAATCATGTATCAACACAATTGTGAGTATTGCTTTATTATTGTCTGCATGTGCCCTACTTTTAAAAACAAAGCTTATTGCTCTTGCTTATTAGTAGTGATGCAGAAATTGAACTCTTCACCAACCCTTATACTAAAGCTTTAAATTACTGGTGCAAATTGCTAGTCACATTTTAGGATTCAAGGGAGTATGTTGTAAGTTGAGCCCAGGTACTTGAGCAGTAAAAAGAGTATTTATGTTGAATTGCAGTCTAAAAATGTGCTAGCTTTAAATTGCTAGTCACATTTTGGGATTTGACAGAGTATGTTGCAAATTGAGCCCAGACACTTGACATTATGGTATCAAAAAGCAGTGCTAAGAGTTACAGTCTAAATTGCACTAGCTTTAATTACCGTGCAAATTGCTAGTCACATTTTGGGATTTACAGGAGTATGTTGTAAGTTGAGCCCAGGCACTTGACATTATGGTATCAATAAGCAGTAATTAGAATATTTATGTTGAATTACAGCCCAAAAATGTGCTAGTCACATTTCAGAATTTTAAAGAAGCATGTCTTAAGTTAAGCCACATGCTTGACATCATGGCAAAGAGTAGTAATTAGAGTGTGTGTCAAAGTAGTGTCTAAAGACAACACCACATAGCATCTGAGGACCAATAACCACCATGTAGAACATGAACTTAGATCAACTGTTAGCATAGAAGTAAATGTGGAAGCACCTCCAACCTGCAAAGAAGTAGCGAGAGATTTGCATGAGCAGTGGAGCACATGGGAAAAGATAATTCATAATTATAAATTTCCCGAATCAGCTGCAGATGAAGAATGGAAAAGCATTCACAAAAGTCAATCAGAATAGGGCAGAGGATGCAATGAGTTGCTGCCACACATCCTAGCGCCAATATGAGGAATTAATTCATCACTTGGAAACTAGGAGAATGCCACATGCAGAAGCTTGTAATGTGAAAAGAGTCTGCAATCCTTCAAGCATTCTTAAGGAAGCTGTAGACTTTGACAATCATATGAAGATTCACACTGAGAATTTGAGGGAGGGACCCACCATATGCTTGATGCAGCACAACAGATGGTGTGGCAAATGCCTGATTAGTGAGACCATAAAATTATTTCAATGTGTAGCATTCCCCATGACTATGAATGTTATGATACTGATGCCTCTTTTAACAGAAAAAGCATCATAAGAATAACTGAGTGGAAATTCCATAAGGATAAGCTAATGTGAAATTAGGCTACCTAATATTTTAAGAAACAATATATCATCTGAGCATTGAGTTTTATGTTTGTTATGCTACATAATATTCTTTTGATAGTGAGTTTCTCTTTAATATGTAAAAGGTATCTTTTTCTTGCCCTTCAATAATGCAACTTGCTACTTGCTAATTGCTAATTGCTAGTCGAGGGCATGAAATATTTGAGGCTTACCTGATTTCTAGTGAGATGATCATCCCTCTCAAATATTTCTGTGAGTAATTTATGGTCACAGATCATCTTTTCGGAGAATGTCAATTTGTAACTAGTAACGTTGAACCAGAATCAGCTAAACATTTCATTTATCGATCTGCTATCTCCTGTAAGATTGAATATCAATTTCTTCATACTTTATTAAGGATTTCTTCACAGTATGAGGATTGGATATGCCTCACCTAATCACGGCAAAACTTTTCATCATAAGCGATGGCTCCTAAGAGATAAATTTTTAATTTATGCTACCCCCAAAAATAAAATCATAGAATTCTCCTGATATATTGAAAGAGTAATGAACTACTATGTAGCTGCTAATTATACATACGATCGACAGATAAACTAAACAAGCCTTGGAAAAAAATAATTAGACATGAACCATAATAGATGAATCGTTGATTTTCTCATTAGCAAAAAAACTAAATATAAGAAGCATCATATCTATTATCTATGGCAGAGAACGGGATATAACATGGTTGTTTCCAGTTAGTCACATCAAAACCTAAATGATTGCATCAAAAAATAGTCTGATTCTTAAAGAACAAGACCCACATGGAAGAGTTACAGACCTCCGCTCTACACTATCACTGGACTTATGTTCTCTGCTATCCTGAGACTTGTAATCTGATCTATCCGCCATCCCGGCCCCTGGATCTTTTCCTTGAATACCGACTTCATTTAAAATCAAACCTGAACTACCGGCTCCTTCACATTTACTAGCCCTAAAACCCATCTCCACCAATTCTGTCTCTACAATAACAAAATAATCCCCACATCTACAGGGATAAAAATAATCAACTGTCCCTCTTTCTCCATCCTCCTCTGTGATCATTTCATCCAATTCTATCTCATTTGCAACAACTTCTGTACCATATCTTAGGGCTCGTAGCTCGTAGTCATAAGCCTCCCTGGATTTGACATCCTTAAGGACTTCCCATGCTTTCTGAACCCTCAAAAACCTGTCTAAATTTTCACCATCCTCATCCCCATTCTCTGAGTTTGCACATAAGCTATGAAGTCCTTGACACCCACTAAGAAAAGAACCAGAATCATCTGCAAACATTTCAATGAATTCAAAATTCTCCTTGCCCGTTTCAGTAGTTGAGATTTTTGGTTCCTCGGATAAATCAGCATTAAGAGAGGCGGACTGAGATGGAATGAAATGCTTTTTGTCAGGGTGGAGAGAAATTAGAGCATTCCTGTAGTGTGATCTGATTTCAGAATAAGTTGCATCTTCTCTTACACAGAGAGCTTCGTAATAGGTTTTGCTGTCTGCTCTTCCGTGATCAAGAGCCTTCATGATTGCCCCGGAATGAATCAATGGCCATCACAAGATGTAGAAAGTGTCGATCTGGCACTCATGTCAGAGCAAAACTAACTCTGCATAGCGTAGGCCAAAATAAAGCTATCGAACGTTGGCATATATTTTGGCCTAAGAAATGTATAATGAATTTATAGAGCCTTTGGTCTAGTTGTGCTCCTTAATCTCAATATCTAATAAAAGTTTATTTGGTATGTTTACTTCTTAAATCTAAGATTTGGAAATTATATCAATAAATTTAATATTATAGATATCTTTTTTTTAATTATAAAATAAAATTCTTAATCTAAAATAGATAATTGTGATATTCAATTTTTTAAATTATTTGTATCAATAATTAAATATTTTACGATATAATATTATCTATACAAAAAGTCATATAATTTATTCTATCATATTTTAATATATTTACTTCATCTTATTGTAAATACATAACTAATAAACTAAACAATCTAATACTATAAATAATTGTTTTTAACCTAATCAAAATATTTTAATAATATAATATTGTGCAAATCTAACCTACAAACCCAAAATTATTTTTCCTATCTTAAAACACTAAACCCTAAAAAAATTGTTTGATTTATTGTAAGAAATGAGGCCCTAATGTAATGTAATAGGAATTGATGATGGCCATCATTTCACACTCACTACAAGAGAATGAGATTAATGTGAAGAATAGATACTTGATTGTGTGGTTTGTTAGGTTATAATATTTGTCATGGTGCAAGGATGATGGGAGTCCTCAATCATGTCATGTCATTCTAATTCCTCTATAAAGGGTTGGCTAAGCACAAAGGTGAATGCTATTTTATTAGGTATGTCCAAGTAGGGTTTGACTAACCCTAAAAGTGGCATTGCACTGGTGAGCTTCATTCCCAACTAGCTGTGTATCTTGTTTGTCTCTATTAAGTAACTTTGTGTACCTCTATCAATTTTAGTAACAAGTACTCAATAAAACCTTTGGAGATTGATGAGATTTTAGTGTCTCAATCTCCTTGTCGTTCTCAATTCCTTTTTGAAGTGAAGGCCACCAACAACGACACACATCTCAGATGTGTGGAGTTTGATAATAGAATGGCCAAAAATGACAAGCTAAGATTTATAGCTTAAGGAATTATAAAATGTGTCTTTGACAATACAAATGTGTGAGGATTTTTGTTAGGATTTATAGTTGAATGGAATGAAATTATATATCTTTTGATATAAATTTTTAATCTATTTTTAAATTATTTTTTAAAGATTCCAATGATGTCAAATTACTAAAAAGTAAGGTCATTTACAACCTTACTACGACTATGACTCTACTTGATTTAAAATGTTTAGTGTGTTGATTCACATCAACTTGTAGATGGACTTGTTAACTTGTTAAACTATAATAAATTGTCACCATTACTCTAACATTGGGCTTTAATAAGAAACATGGTTATATTTGTTAAATTTAAAAAATTCTACCAGGAAAATGCTTATGTGAATAAAATATGATTGAGTAACAAGTTTCTAGTAAAAACTATGTATGTTTTTTCTATACACAATTTTTACCAAAAGCTTGTAACTCATTTTCATGGATTAAAAAACCTAATGTTCATTGTAGTACATGATTTTTATTTTGTAAGCAATTTTTTGTCTATAATAGAAAACCTAGATTATTTGTTTTTTCAGAGTTAAACAATTTGTATAATTTTTCTTTTGAGACCAATATTCTTCTTCAATCTTTGCTTATTCCTACAATAATTATTTATAATTACTAGAATAAATTGATAGTGTTTATATTATTTAAAATTAGAATAAATTGTTAGCATTAAACTAACAATGAGCACAATTAGTGTCAGATCTTTTAAGGAGACAAAAGAGAAAAAATAAAATGAGACAATAGGATGACAATAATAATGCTCATTAGATTTCTTGTTTCATTACTAGTGTCAATTTTATATATTCAATAAACTATAATTCTATATCCATGAGACCTTGAAAACTATTTACATTGTTAATTTCTTGAAGAAAACAACAAATAATAAGATAGATGCTATCCAATGATGTGTGTGTTATCATTTATTAACATTGGTTACATAATGCTTTCATAATTCACTATGAAAATATTATAAAATTGTTAGCTTCAATCAAAAAGTTCCTAAGACATTGTTGATTAGGCACATGGTTCACAAAAGTGTCACACACACACACACACACTTTTTGCATGCATACATTGTGGCAATGCTAGTTAAATATGTAGTAAGATATTCCTTTGATAAAATATTATAAAATTGTTAACTTCTACTACAAAGTATCAAGCAAATCGATGATTAGAGGGTTAGTAAAACAAGTTGACACACTCCATACATTGTGTGAATGTATAAAATCAATTGATCAAATAACATCAAATTGAACTCTAAAATTATGTAAATGATCAATTAACTACACAATCCAATGAAATTGTTCAAAAAAGATCAATTAGAATTCAAATAACATGAAAGAAAAAATTAATTCAAATTGAATCTAACTAAACGATGCAAATGTCGATCCCATTGTGGGATTATGCTTAAATTGGATGTGGAGTGCTCAATTCAAACAAAATTCATGATGTTGCAAAGTAATTAATGAAGAAATGAAGTAAAATGATTCACAAAATGCTCTCAAATTGATCAAATTGGGAAATCAATTCAAGAGAGTAAGTTTACTCAATGCTTGTGAATGAATTGTTATGGAAAAAGGCCTGCTATTTATAAAATTTTGAAATCATGATCAATGGTGAGGATCAAAAGACTAATCAATAGATGAAATCGAATGAGAGGAATAAATATGGATCAAGAATGAATCCAACGGTTAATAATCCATGAGAAATGAATCAAAGATCAAATCAATGGTTCAAAATCCATGAGACTCAACCAATTCCCTAAATTTTAGGTACTATGTTGGAAGATATTTCTATTTGAGGGAAAATTTTGAATTTGAAAGGAAATATTAATTGTACAAGTTGAGAAGGTGGGGGCCCTAGCTCGATTGGCTAAACCTTTCTTGTTGCAAGAGGTTGGTCAAGAGGTCTAGTCTCCCCCACCCCCGTGGTGCTAGAGGGTGTGTCGCACCAACGTCGTCGGTCAAGTTAAAAATTTTACCAGGTGCACTACAAATTATAGGGGGTCGTGCTACCCGATTCTTGCAATCTAAAAACAAAATTGTACAAGCTGAGGAAATTAGAGAATTTGGAAAGAAACTAACTAATTAAAAAATTAATTAAAATCAATTAATTGTGCAAGTGGATGAGATTAGAGACTTTAATTAAAAAATCATGAATTATTTAATCCAAGTATGATTATGAAACTTAATTAAATAATTTGCATTAATTAATCAAATGAGAATGGAATTAGCATGAAGAAAAGTGAATTAACTAAATAAAATTGATTTATTTAATTAATAGGAGAAAAGGTGAAGTTAATTAAATAATTGATATTATTTAATTAAATGGATGAATTATGTAAAATAGACTAGAATTGATGTTAATAAGAGAAATCAAGTATGTGATATTAATTTGGACAACTTTAAATTTCTACACATTGTACCAAAAAAATTACATCAAATCCATTTTTTAGTGTACTATAAAATCTAAGAATGGCTTTGGTGCCTATATGAACTATCTATCGAAATATTTTTGAATAAATTGGTTCAACAGGAAGTGTGATTGACATATTCACTATTTTATAAGAAAAATGACCAAACATTGCTTGATATAAGAGCTTAAAAAATTAGAATAAGTTTCTAGAAAAATGAAGGGTGGTAATAACTTGGAAGTTACTAAGGGTAACATAAGCAATATACTTAATATTCTATATATATATGTATATCACCAATAATTTGATGTTGCTTAAGATAGAGGATTTAAACTACGCAAATGCTTCATCTTACTTGTATCATGTGTTAAATTCCTATCCTTCACCATTTTCCAATGTTATTTTTCAAGACTTTTTTCTCTTTCCATAACTCTTTCTTCCTTTGTTCTTTTCTTTTTCTCTCTTTTGTTTCTTTAATTAACTTTCAAGATTCTATTCTTACCTCATTTTCTTCTATGTAGTTCATTAGGATTTTCTTGCATCTACTTGTTTTTTTTTCCTTCCTTTTATTTCTTCAAGTTATATTTTATTTCTTATTTTTCTCATGCATTATTACATAATTATTTTGTATAATGATTTGAGATTGTTTATCTAACCGAAGTGTAATTATTTGAGGGATTGGGCCTCTTGCAAACTCTTTTAATTAGAAATTTTAGAAAGATTTTCAATGAATTTTTATTGCATCTCATTTATTGCTTTATTTTTTTGACTAGCTTCCAAATTTATAATTTCCCAATATTTGGTATATACATAGAAATGAACCACTTTAGTTCTTGGAAGTGTCCAAAAGGAGAAGGCATAGACCAAAAACACTTCTTTACTTTTAAAATCAATATATATTCCTAGGTTGGTGGCTCCTTCTTTAATCTAATCTAATTTATGAATTTACCTATGTTAGCAAGCTCATGCCATCATCTAAATCATTTGGTTTGTGTAGAAAATTTTGTGCTTTCATTCACTTCTTTGTTAGTTTAATTGTCCACTATCAATAATGCCTCCTAATTGTTTTTTTACCATTTGTGCCAAATATAATTGTACTTTAGCCTTTTCATAATCTACCAACCTTATCACATCATCATCTTCTTCAACAAATAATACATCACTTGGATTCATGCCATTTGAAAATGTATTTCCATTAAGTTGTCAAATTTCAATCATTCAAAAGTCTAAAGTAATATTATCAGATGTAAGGGAAAATATGAAAGATTTTCTACTATGTTCAATTAGTTTTGTCCTTATTTCAACATGGGATGCTTCACCATCAATTTGGATCATACATATTTTAAGTATGTATTGAATGGTGCAAATAAACATACACCTAAAGGTTGAAGCTCGTGACTACCATAGACAAACAAAATTCGAAGGTTAAAGCCAAAAGATCCCACCTCTTAGATTGTGTTGAAATGCATGTGGCTTCCATATTCACAAACTGTATTTGAGAATATTTATAAAAACATTAATTCTTTAATCACAAAACTAAATACTTCTTTCATTTACATTTAATTTTTATTTCTTAAAATTCATTATTTTATAATTACATTGAGACATAAATAGTCTGACATATATTTAAAAAAACTATAACTATAAAATAAGACTTAAATAAATAAAAAATAGTTCTTCAAATAAAAATAAAATGAACAATATAAATAAAATAATTCTTAAATAATTTAAAATAAATAAAATAACTTTCTCAATATTTTTTAAATAAATGTATTTAAGATATTTTTAATAATACATTAACCATAAAATATTATTATTAAATTAACTTAAATTCAATTTTGAAAAAATTGCAATGTTTTTAGTTGCCACCTCTCGGCTTGTCAATCACTAAACTATTCACCAGAGTCAAAAGGGCTCTATAATATATCTTTTCATCTTGAATCAATGTCATGTTGCTTGCTAAGGTTAAGAGCCTCTATAAATATATGATATATTAAACATTCAAGAAATTTGGGTTTTAAGAGGGTACACACGTTGAACCAACTTATCAGCACAACTGAATTTAAGTATTTCTAACTAAAAAATAAATTTTGGTCAAACATAAGATTCATTCTAGCTAAGTTAGATACTTTCACAAAATTTTCAACTAAAATTGTTGGCTAAAAATCTAAAAATATATGGAGCACCACTTTGAGTCCAATTTACCAAAAAATAAAATTATTTGAAAAACTTGAAGTTTTAATAACTCCTACTAATGTAAATAACATTTTTTTTTTAAATATGAAAAATGTAATTTTATAGATCCATAAGTGTAGTTTTCAAAAATATATTTATTTTAATATTTTAATTATTATTTATATTTTTTATTTATTTTTACTAAAAGTAGGTTATCAACACAAAATATTAGGTTGATTACATTTCCGAGGAAAAATACTAAAAATTAATAATAATAAAAAAATGAAAAAAATATGATGCACTAGATAAAAGAATCTATTGCAAGATGGTATAATTTTTTTTCCATTTTAGATAAATATTTAATATGAAAGTTGACATCTAATGGAAACAAGTGTTTTTGATTCACACACATTTTAATATTTATTTAAAAATATATATTTATCAAAATTGGAAAAAAATATATCCATGCACTAAAGTTTCAAGTTTTAATACACAAAAAATTTGAAAGAAAAAAATAAAATTTACTATAAAAAGTTTGATGTCTCATGCAACATCATTTTTCATCATTTTATGAGCAACTAAATTATAGTATTAATTTATTAAAAATTAGTTTTAAATATATTTTTTTAAAAAAATACAAACATAAAATATATTAAAAAATGCATATTCTAATAGTTTACATCATTTCAAAATTCAAAACATATATGCCACTTTTTAGTAATTCAAGTTTAAAAGTTGGATTAGTGTTGGTCATTTCCTTTATAAACTGTGACACAACTTTGTGCTTTTACCTAAGATAGATACTAGATCAACTCAAATAGAAGGTATACCGGTCATGCGAATTGGACATAAGAGATATTTTGCTTTATATTTTTTCCCAACTTTTTTTATTTGTTTTGGTTCGATTGTATGAGAATTCCTATTGTTATTTATTTATAGGATAATATAATGCATTCAGTCCTATCGGGTATTCTTGGCCATGAGAGATTAGTATCTGAAGAGTTATAACCTGGCTCTATAGGGTTGTATTTTGTATTTTGTTATGGTTTCTTTAATTTTTCTTTTGAAAGCCCAAGTGTTGCTTTAAGAGCTCCTAACTAGAGAGTATCACAAGCATCTAATAGGAGGCTATGAAGATATTGGTAACCTTGTGGAAGATACCAATGACAAGTGCAATATCAACAAGGAAAATGTTTGTGGGTATGTCTCTTTTCCATTCTTCTTAGAATTTCCTTAAATGTTACCTGATCAGTAATCAATATATTACTTCAAGGCCCAATTGATCACAAAAATTGCAAGAATGCATAGGTTGGAATGGACCCTGTTCTGCAATCAAGATATAATGGTGTTTCTTTTTTACAGGAAACCACCTCACCCTGTGCCACATGCCTCATAACAAGGTTTGTTTTATCTATGCCTCACAAGTGCCCCATATGTGGATTTTAAGGTCTCTCCTTCCAAAAAGTATGTAGTTTTTTGGCACCCATGTTGTGATTGATTCTTTATTGTGTGTTGATCAGAATTTATGGAACTCCATTGCATGCCAATGCATAGGATGCTCCCAACAAGGGAAAATTCATAAATAAGGTTATTTGCATTTCCTCCCTAATTGAACATTTTGTATGGTTATGCTTTGCTCTTTAGTTTTAAAAATTCCTTCTTTATTTGTGAGCAACCTCAAGCAGAAGCTATGAATAATCAATGGAAGACCAACAAGAGACAAAATCTTCCTTTTGCATCAGTAGATGCCAAGTGTGGCACATAAGATAATTCAACTGTTAACGAACCAACACACATGGTAAACGAAACTCAAAAGCACAATCTACAAGTCATGACAAGAAAAGTGAAAGCTAAAATGGCAATTGAAACCCTCACATCTCAAAGTGTAGTGAGTGTAGAAATTCTATTCCTTCATATTTGTTTTTCTTTTCTTTTAGATTTCCAATAGAAAGGTGTGATTGAATTTTTTCTGGTGAGACACAATTTTTTTAACTTTTGTTGATACATAAGCATGTATACATAATTTGAAATTAAACCAGAAGGTTCTCATCATTAAAGTTTTTTAGGAATTTCGTGGTAGATTTTATGTTGAAATGACTAGGGCAGAGGACCTCTTGCCTAATATTGATGGACAAGAACTTAAAAATCAATTCGTAGTGATTGAATATGTAGAGAATATCTACAGGTTTTATCATGAAACTGAGGTAATCTTGTGTGCTTTTGTCACCTTTATTTTAGTTCAGACCAAGATGGGGTGCTTGAAATCTTATTTGTAGGTATTTTTAATCTATCGGCTTGCAGAGTATGAGTTGTGTGCCAGATTATATGCCCTCTCAATTAGATCTTGCTGGCAAGATGAGAGAAATGGTGATTGACTAGCTGGTTGAGGTAGTTTTTTCTCTCCTGTCTAGCATCTTCATAGGTTCATCTATAATAATTATATGACGAATATTCTTGTAATTCATATCAGACTCTATAGGTACATTGGAAATCTCAGTTGATGCCAAAGACATTGTATCTTACCACAAACCTGATTGATAGATATCTTTCCATTGGACCTGTTTCAAGGAAATATTTACAGCTAGTGGGTACTACTACAATACTTCTAGCTTGCAAGTATGAAGAAGTTTTTCCACTAGTGATGCAGGAGCATCCTAGGCAAATGAGCAAACAACATAAACCAAAAAAAGGAGGTTTAGTTTTGTTTATGAATTTTTGAATTTTGGTGTGATGGGATTTCATATTTTTGGATTTTTTAATTTCATTTCCATGAGCATTTGAATGTCAAGGAATTTGGACAATTTGAATTTGCATTTTGATATGTAATAATGCTTCTGAGATAAGAGAAATGGGTAAAAATGGTGTTTTAAATGCAAAATTCTTGAAAAAAGTAGAAAAAAACAATTAATGGTGTGGGTTATGGGAGCCATTAAGGTCATTAGTAACTCCTATTTTGAATTTCAAATGCTCCTAAAAAATATGGAAGTGGAGGTGGCTGCCCAAGATGATAAGGATTGAAAATTATTATTTTTAAATCAAAGTAGGAAAAGCATAAAGAATTCCACTTTTATAGTGGATTAAACCTTAATGATACTTGGCTTATTTTAGCATTTCATTTTATTGTTTATTACTGAATTTTGACCTCCAAGAGGTGGGCATCCAAGGATGAAATGCACATGAAATGCAAAGTAATTAAGGGATATGAAATGACATTTCATTTCAATGCATGTGTGAGGCATACATCAGGTTGATTTTTCATTTTGGGAGTTATTTTTTCCAATGGATTTGGTGGAGAGACTCAAGAAGGGCATGGCTCTTCTCTAGGAAGGGTTTCCTTAGTGTTTTTTCAGGTTGAAGGCATGAAAGTGAAGCTACAACATTTTTCTTCCATTGGTAGTTGTTGATTGCAAGTTTCCAATCTGTTGTTGTGTATGTTATTGCAGGAGAGGGGTTTGTATATTGTATGGGAAGATTTATTTTTCTATTGCTGATGTTATTTTTCTGTTGTTTGTGAATTTATATGGGTCATATTGTAGCCCTTGAGTCCCAATAGTGCTCATTCGTTTAAAAGTTGTTGATTGCAAGTTTCCAATGCAGTGTTTATGTGTTACTACAGGAGAAGGGTTGGAGATTGAAGGGGGGAAAATTATTTTCTATTATTTGTGAGTTTAAATGGGCCATGTTGCAGCCCTTGAATCCATCATAGACTGATACAAATATTGGAGATTATTTTGTAATAAAAAGTTATAAATTGGTTGCAAGTTGCAAACCAGATTTTGCATATATTGCAACAATATTTGAATGAAAGTTTAATGTTGATTTTGTGTTAAAGAATGGTTTTTATGTTGTGAGGGTTTGAGTGTTTCCCCTCTCTACATCAACTAGGGTTAGGTTTTTGATTAATTATCAAATTAAATATTTTGTCAATGAAACAACGTGCATTCCTTGCTACAGTAGTGGTGTTTCTTATAAGATTTAATTTATTATAGGTCAATGATTTTGTGTACTACTCAGTTGGGGCATATACAAGACAACAAATACTAGCTATGGAAAAGGCTATGCTAAGCAAACTCAACTATATTCTCATAATTCCAACCCAATATGTATTCCTTATTCGATTTCTTAAGGCAACTGACTTTGACAAAAAGGCAAAACCTCATATTGTCTCTAAACCCTTTTTCTTTGTATTTGCTCCATTGTTAACATTGATAGAAAGCAATAGTTTTCTTGCCTAGGTCTGATGAACCCTATTTCTCCCCTACTTGGCACTTCTTAAATAGATGATTGATCAATTTCTTGTAGGGACAAACACTTTGAATTATCCTCTTATATTTTTTTTTGTCCACATTTTACTTTTGTATTAATATTTTCTTCATCCCTAACACTTGTCAACCTATATTGGTTGTTTTCGGGTCTTATTCAATCTAGACATTAGCATTATTTAGTTTTGTTTCTAACAACATGTGCTCTTCAATGGTTAGATGGAAAATCTTGTGTTCTTCTGAAGTGAACTGAGCTTGCTCCAATATGTTATGATCAACTATACCCCATCATTGTTTGTTGTTGCAACAATCTACACTACTCGGTGTGCTTTGGAGAAGGAATTAATCTGGAATGATCTACTTACATAGTATACAGGCTACTTCAAAGTAGACCTCTTGTGAGTTTTTTGTTTCTTACCTTGTTTTTTACCATCCTTCATAAAATTCATATAAATAAACTAATAAAATTTATTCTTCTAGTCTGTAATGCTAAATTAGAAGATAAACGAGTCTAAAAAATGGACATGATGCTTTGTCTAGGTGTATCAAAGTTTCCCTTAATATGATATGGAGATTCTAGAAAAAACTCTCTCAAAGCATATTGTTTTTATATGGATGTGTATTTTATTTTATGTAGGGAATGCACAAAATTGATGGTTCAATTTCACCATAATTCAGCAGAAAAATCTCTCAAAGTGGTTCACGAGAAGTACTCATCACTCCAGTTTGGTTATGTAGCCTTTATAAGTCCTGCAAAGCTACCTATATAGTTTTGATTTAAAGTTGCAAAAAAGGAAACTAGTGAGAAGCAACATTGAAGTTACTCAACTCATTAAAACTTAAAAAAATGATGATTATTACGATGAGCTTTAAAGATGATCTCCACAATTAGCAACACTTCTATAAATTTTCTTCCCATTGTAAATAGTATCAAAATTAAGAAGCAGAACACTATGAGATATAATAGGTTTTCAAAACCTAAATCTCCCTCTTCTTCACAATATCTCTTCCTTAGCTTTTTGGTTGGCTCTTTGACATAGATGTCCCCACCTGTCTAGCAACCGGACTTCTGGTGATTGTAATCATTTAATATGTGAAGCTTAGAGATTTTCTGCCATTTCTTCTTGAAAGTAAGAAGGGCGTCTTAAGGGAATTATGTTTTTTTTAAAGGCTTAATGTAAGGGATTTTCATTTCCCTCTTAAATATTACATTGGAGAAGTCATACATGTTTAGTCTCGGGAATTATGTATCCTTGTAAAGTCCAAAGAGGAAATACAAATTGACTAGCATGTGCATTTACTTTGAAAATCTCATTCAGTTTATTAATTTAGGATGCGTTATGCTTCAAGTTTTCCCTATCAAATAAATTATATCTTAACAACTTCCTCCATGTTTTTACAAAATTTTGATGGAGAGACTGAGCAGACAGAGTGGTTTGGGTAGGAGAGGAATCCTCTGATGGTGATGGAGAGATTGAAGGCAACAAAGAGGTGGATGGCCTGGGTCCTTCGTCTGAGATTTGGTGGTTGTGGCTCCTGGATGAGTCTGTGGAATGCGTGGGTTGGAGGCGGTGCGAGGCTTTTGGCTTGATTTTTCTTTTCGACGTCGAAGATGGAAGAAAGGAGGTTGACGCGATGATTCTAGCTTCTTCTTTGTCTGAGACAGACTGGGTGCTCATTGCTTTTGGCTGACGGAAGATGGGAGGTTGTGGGGTTGCATGTCTTGGATGGACTTTTGTGGGTGCGGCTATGGCTTGGGGTTCCCTTTCTCTAGGCAGTTGGTGCTACGTTGAGGATGGCATGGTAGGAGATGACATAGACGAAGATGATACTCCTAACTCCCCCATCTTCTTTAGGTGGGGGTCTCTATATTCTACATCTTTCCAACTTGAGGACTCTTTTCCCCAGGAGATAGTGCTTTTGGTGGGAGTTTTCAATGGTGCTTTTGGTCCCCTTTTGGTTTTTGACTGTGATAGATGCTATAATGGGGATTGGGTCCTGTTTGGCTGCCTGATGGAGGTCTTGGACCACATGAGGGTTTGTTTTCTATCTACTCTTTGGACCTTGCACTTTTCTAGTTTCATTTTTATCTTAAGGGGTTTTGTTGTTGTTCTTATTTCTAATGGGTTGTGTGGAAGTTGTTTCTACCTTGACTAGGAAAGCTTCACGTTTGTCTTTCTGAGGGCTTCTTTGGATGTCTCAACTTCTTTTTTGCCCCTGTGACAGAAATATGGTAGTTTCCCTATTTCTCTTCTCTCCTTGCACCCCTCTGTTTATTTTGATCTTTTGGGAGAGATTTTTTTGTTTTGGATTCCTTTGGAATCTCTTTGGTATGTGATTTTCCTAATGATGGGTTATGTTTTCCTTTGTTTACATTTTCTGACTCTTGGGTTTCTTTATGGTGAGGGTTATGTTATCCCTCTCTTTCTTGGTTCCATGGATTTTCTCTTTGTGCTTCCTCTTTTGCATCTTTGGGTTACTCTGGTTTTTCCTATAGAGGCGGTCCTATCTTCTATTTAGGGGAAGATAGATGCAACTGGAGGTGACCTTTCTCCTATTGAGTTGGAGTTGGATGCTACTAGTAATGCCTAGAAGTGTTGTTGGGGGGTTGATGAAGCCCTATCTTTTGGTTGCAAGGGAGTTTATGATGGTTTTTCTGATGATCTCTTTCCTTTATCTCCTATGGAGGTGGAGATCTTAAAAAGAAATTTATTCTCAGTGGTGTTCACTCTCAAGGATAAGGGGTGTTGTGGCTACAATGGATTGGACGAGCTTGGTTTTTTTTCCTATAGAGGTGGAGAGAACAGTTGGTTTTTGTGGAACATTGTTGGAACCTTGTGTATTTGTGGTGAACTCTCCTATAGAGGTGGAGAGGGTATATTCTTGGGTTTAAGGTCCTTGCCAAAACCTAGTTGTACAAGGTTGTGGATCCCTTCAAAATCTATAGGTTTGGGTTTAAGGTCCCTGCCAAAACCTTGTTGTAGTGGGTTGTTGGTCCTATCAAAACCAATGGGTTCAAGATTCATGTCAAATCTTGGTACTTTGTTGGGAAACTTGTTGGTTATTGGTTGGTTGTGTCTTTGTTTCGTCATTGGGTGTCTTTGGACTCTATTCTTTGGGCAACTTGATCTTCTTAGTATAGGTTTTGGGTCCCTTCAAAACTTGATGGTTTTGGGTCCATTCAAAACCTGTTTTTCCTCTAATAAAAAACTTCCTCCATGTTTTTTTCTCTTTTAAAAATGATTTGTCAAAGGATGTACTTTATATGAGCTTGGAAAGGCATTCCACACAAATGAATTATTATAGTGCCAACCCTTGTTGTTATGCGATACTGTACATTGATATTTACTAGTATTTTCTATTCTTCTTGTAGTAGCCTTTTTATACGATTTGTTCACTCTTGAGTAGAAATGAGGAAGCATACTCAAATAAATTTAGTTACTCAACATTTTTGTTACATTTTTTTTTTTTAAATTCCTTTTACCTCTGGATAGGCATTGCATTAGACCAACATCCTTTTATGTATTCCTTTAATGAGTATTGTAAACTTTCTCTTTTAAGTCTAATTAGTAGCTTCCCCTTAAAATTTGAATGGATTCGTTTAAATTTTTCCAAATTATAAATGATTTGGGCTTAATAAATATAAAATTTATTTGATAGGGTGATTGTAATTGTTATGACTATATTAGATAACTAAGATCCACTTGTAATTCATTGTATGTATTGGTATAAGGAGATAAATACACTATATAATGTGAATGTTTTCCAAATTCAATTTTCCTATTCAATTTTTGTGGTTCAAAATGGTGTCTATTTCTAACTTACCCTCTTTTGAAGGATTAAAATACCATACTTCTTATAGATTTCTAATTAAAAAAATTAGTTAGAGTACCCCTAATCTTCTTGATTGAGCTTTTGGAAAGACTCTTGAGTTCAAGTATCAATTCTCGTGAGTTTTCCTACAACCAACTTACTGAGTTGTCCTTCTATTTTTCTAATGTGCTAAAACCTTGCAATTGTCTCTTTTCTTTTTTGGTCAATTTTATTAACCACTAAAAGTTTGGTTATGTTCTCTAGAAAATGACTGAAAGACATAATTCATGAGCATTACATTTCTTTTTGTATGTTGCTATTTTGATGTTTATATTACTCTTTTAATTAATCAATTATGTGATGTGTAGTTTTGAGTCAAATTGGATTGATTTATATTACATACTCTATGAAATATGCAATGATTGTTAAAAGAATTTCTTCATGTTTGCAAGAAATTTGTTTCTTGTAAATCACAATGAGTGTTAATTGGACTTTTCATACTTGTGACAAATGGATTCTTATGAACCATTATTTATGAAATATGGATAGTTGTAAAATGAATTAAAACTGCACAACTAGATCCCAAAAAACTTGTATGACATAATTTTGATGCATCGTTGTAACACCACTTGTGTAAAATCAATAACAAATTATTTAATGTTGAAAATTGCCAACATATTTTCATGCATTTATGTCATTTAATATACAACTAAAGCTTTCCACTTTTCTGATAAAAGTTTTCTTGTGGGATAAGAAGCATTTTATGTTAGGAATAGGATCTCAAAGCAATATACAACTAGCACTTGCACCAAAAGGAGGTGCAATGGTTACACTGATTGTATTTTATATTAGTCTGAGTTAAAATAAAACATATGTTTTAAATATTGTTTTACATAAATTATGTTTCAGACTTTTTAAGTTGGAAAATAATTCATTTAAAAAACAAGGGATTAAAAAGCATGTATAGTAGACTCCTATTATAAATGATCAATTGGTATTTTATTCGGTGTTCTTATTGAAAAGTAATGGTAGAAGAATTTGTTGCATTATTTTTTAATTGTTGCCTTCTCATTCAACAAAAATGCACTCTTCAAAGTGGCTCATTTTCATTTTAAATGGAATTTATATGCCATATTTATTGTCAGATAGAAATTGTTGGAGTACACAAAATTTTGATGAAAACTCATGCTCTCAACTAATCGTACTGACTTGTTCTTTACAAGAAGAGAATAAGTCTCTAGCCTATCTTTATTACAAAAATTGACATTTATGATGTTTAATATTTAGCAGATTGGAACAAAAGTAATTTATCTCTTTGTGAGGGTTTCAATGGTTTCAATGAGTATATTAGAATGAAATAAAACACAACAAAAAATGATCCAACTGTGGATAGATTGCCAAAAATCACTCACTAAAACCGTGGCAAGTGACTTCCAGATTTTGTATAAATTATTTCGTGTTGTTTATGATGTCGATGAGGAAAAATGGTCCAAGGTTCATATTTGCACATCAAATCAAGGTTATGTCACTCAAGATATGGTGGTTTATTTTGTTTCCTTTGTAGGAAGGGTAATGTTTTATATGGTTGTTGGGATTAATAGACTCTTAGAGTCCATATTAGTGAGATTTACTATTAGTTTCCATATTCTTTTTATATACCATACAACATGGAGAAGTGAGGTTTTAGGTATAAAGATAAGATTTCTTAGTGAGTTTGTGCATAATATATATTTTATTTTCATGTTTCTAATTATATTTATTCAAAATTATAGATCAAACTTTCTTCTTTTTCAATTTTTTTTAGTTAAATTTCACAATTACAAACTATTCATGCATTTTATATCTAAATATTTTCTTTTGTGTCATTCAATTTATATTATGCTTCTAGGTGTTGACATATATAAAATATTCTATGTGGCATCTATTGAATGAACACTGTATTTGTCAACTTCGATTGGTGAATTCAAATTTGATAGGATTCACCCTTTGATGTTTGGATTACTTTTCTTGTCATGGATAAATTTCTTCATGTCATTTGTGACATCAAAAACATTAAATATATTTGAAAAGTACATGGAACTATGAAGAATATTCTTAACATGTGCAACAACATAAAAGATAAAAAAATATATTTAAGTTTAATCACTATTCCTCTAGAATCAATTATAATCATAAGCTATATTTTGAATTATTGTATTGATTTATTTCAATAGAGGAAGCAATAAAATTATTTGAACAATAGTGGATACTTTTATGTGGAAATATAGGGCTGTAATTTTGTTTTTCGCGTCCCCCTGGTATTGGTGCTCATTCTCCTAGTCTCATACTATGTTCCAACTAAAATATTATTTTGCTCATGAAAATTACACCTATAGCAGACAAAGGGAATTAATTTCTAAGAGTGGTGACCATTAACCTAGTTTTAGAATGGAGGAAGTCAAACAGTAATATAAATTGTAGCTGGTAGTTTTTTAAGAAATCTGATAGTTGATGATATCGTGCTAAATTGCCAATTCAATAAGCCATGTGTCTTGCTCTATAATTGCACAATTGTTTCTTACCTGTTTGTACCCTGTTCATCCCTCCTCATGCCTACCATCCGGATCCGTGATTGTGAATGCGGAGGTGGGTGCTGGTCGGTACCCGACTAGAAAATTCTCACATTTTCACCAGCCTTCAACTACTTTTCTCCTAGTCCCCACAGAGAATTATCTCACATCAATACTGTGATTAATACAAATTAATGAGATTTGTGTGACAAGATCCATTCCACAGTCCCATAAGAATTCCCTTTTGCATACAAATATTCCCCTGATCGTGACAAAGAAAAACATAGAAGGCAATTGATCTATGTGCTTTTGAGTTCTTTTTCAATATTTGTCTATATATTTTCATTGCCATTTGTCATTTCATCATTCAACTCCATTGCCATTTCATGCCTAGTCAAAATATAGCAGAGTTGCTTCTCATATCATGGATAATTTCCCCTTATTGGAGATATCATACACATATCTTCCCAATCAACACATCACAGATCCTTCATTTGAATGTTTCCTGCAAATCGGGGAGACATGAGCTAGGTCACGGCGATCAAAAAGCCCAAAATATAACAAAGCTACATAATTGGTAGGACAGAGCCTATAATTCCACCGATTTAAGTTCATCAACATAAGCAAAATAGTCAGAGCAAATTTTTGAAGTCATGTCGAGATTGAAATTCACATTGATGAAAACCCCATTGGCAAAAGACACACATACTCCTACTAATAAAACTAAAAGGTTGCTATGTCAGGGAGATATACATCATGTGCTCAATTTTTTTGGATCCCACCGATCTCATAAGTCATACCAATGGAGGAAGTCTCAAGGAGAGTCTCACTGATTCAGCCGAATGAACAAAGCAAATGAAAGAGACATATCGGGGAGACATATACGATCAAATTGAAACCTTCAAGTCTTTTTGATGAGGAAAGTCACACCAATGGAAGTGATTTCGAGGAAAGTCTCACTGATCCTTCCCAGTTGATAAAGCGGTAAAAAGAAACACATTGGGGAGACTAAAGAACATCGGCAAAGCATCTCATTCTCTTAGCGATGGGTTATGTCACCCCGATGGTAGTGAATGAACGACTTGTAATTATCGGGAAGACATTGGGCGATGACCAAAGAAACTTCTGAGCGAACCAAACTATTTTTATATCGGTGGAACCTTCCAATTTTCTCCCCGAAGTGATACAAGCTAAAGAAAAATAGAAAGGGTTGTTGCACGACATCGGTAAAGGTGTCAAATAGTCCTGCTGATCAAGTAAAAGGAACTAAAGGGATATTTCCAATCGAAGAGACATTCAATTATGTCTTAGTGATCAATCAAAAGTGTTATAAAACAAAGATGGTGCTAAATGAGAAACATAATTAAGCCTGAGTTGAAAGGGGTCTCACTGATGCAATCTTTTGTGTCACTCTGACAATTTGAGCTAAATAATTTTAAACATTTCATAGATACATATTTATAAGAAACAACACAATGACGGTGCTATTAAGATAAGGATAAGATTTTAATGATTAGATTAGATTAGATTGCAGATAGTAGAGATAAGGATGAGATAAAATCATATCATAGTTTGTATGATGAAGTCTGTTTCTCATTTGATGTGGGAGAAATTGTAAGTCAAAATTTGTTTTCAAGCATAAGATGAAGGTTATTTCAAGTACTCAGAATTTATTTGAGGCATGAGGCACATTAAATTATGATGGGCTATGCCCACCATATATAGCCTATCGTCTAATAAAATGAATATAAAAATAAAATTTAAAAATAACGCAAAAACAAAGACAAATATATGTGGTTAATCCAATATGAGCTACATCAATGGAGAAACAACCGGTCCTTTCTTTATTTCATCCAACAAAATGAAAGGATACAACTTACAACACATCCATTGTAACATTCTCTTCTCTCTATCACACTCTCCTCTCACAATGGGTAAGTGGACAAAGTTGTGACACAAAAAATGGGGTCTTAAGATGCCACATTTTTTCTTTTGAAATTAGTAAATTTTGATGTTCAACGAGAAAATGAAGATAGTTACACTCAAAATTTGGAGATGCAATAAGAACAAGAGTTGTGTTGCTCTAAATTTACTTTCTAAACTACAATTTTTTTAAATAATGAAGATTAAGGGTTTGAAAAAAGGGGAGCACACAAAGTGGTCTTGTTTTTATCAAAAAATATAACATAGTGTTTGTTGTGCTCCCCCTAAAATGTTAACTTTTTTTTAGAATTCAAAAATCACTTCAATGAGAAATTATCTAACACCATGTAGTTTATGCCAATTTTTCCAGCTAATTTTTTAATTAATATATAATTTTTTACTAATTTTCAAAGTGGACACATCTTGAAAAGTAAAGATTTGAGTGTGAGCCCCCATAATTTTTTTGAAAACTAATCGAAAATCATTTTTTTAATATGTTTAGAATAGAGTCTAATTTTTAAAAATGTAATTTGTTTTAAAACTTGATGAGTGAGTAAAATACTATACCCAAACTAGCACATGTTGGTTTTTGACCAAAAAAAAAGACACTAGCAAAAGAAGTTAAATCTAGGAAATCCTTAGCATAATCAAGATGTGAAAAAATTGTATGTTTAGATAGCTAAGAGAGAGCTTGACGCCATCATGGTAGTTTTTATAAATTTGCATTGAAACACATGCAAACTTGATGGAGAGCGCAATAAAAAGAATGTGAAATTTTGTTACCTTTTCAAAAAACCATGTTTTTGGCATGAAATGGTTTGGGTTGGATGCCCAAGGCAAATATAACCCAAAGGGTTTTTATTTCCCAATGCAAGAAATTTTACACTAACCAAATGTGAATGATGAATTTTTAGAATGCATTTTCTTTCTATTTCTTTTCTTTATTGTATTTTTCTTTGTCTTTCTCTGTCAATGAAACTATAAACATGAAATAAACATTGAAGTTGATATTTACATATGGAAATTTACTTTCTTATACTTTAAGTTATATTTCATGTATATATTTTCAATATATTTGAGAATGGTTTTGAATCTTTTGGAGTTATAATGCAAATTCTAGTTTTTGGAAGATCTTATAGTTTTTTAGACAATCAAATTTCAGTAATCGGTATGTCAAAATTTAGTTTAATCAAGAGGTAAAATTTTAGTAATCTACAAGTTGTATCATATTTCTCTCTCACACACTCATTTTTTTATCTTATGTTATATACCTCTTTCTCACTATATCCATCCCTTTATCTGACTCTCTCTCCCTTGAGCTTAAGAACTACTTGTCTATCCTTCTCTCTCTCTACTTTCCTCTCTACTATCTATCTCCCTCCCTCTCTAAATCTCTCTATCTCCCCTCTCTCTCTCCCTCCCTCCTTACCTCTCTAATTTTCTCTCTCCCCCTCTCTCCTCTCCTTCCCCCCCTCTCTCTATAGATATATATCACCTTTCTCTCCCTCCTTCTACCCCCTCCCTCTCTCTCTCTATATATATCACCTTTCTCTCCCTCCTTCTACCCCCTCCATCTCTACTTATATCTATCTCACCTCTCTCCCTCCCTCATCCCCCCTCTCTCTCTATCCCTCTCTCCCTCCCTATCTACTTCTCTCTATCTCCCCATCCCTCTCTCACCATCCCCACCTCTCCCTCCATCTCTTCTTCCCTCTCTACTTATCTCTACCTATCTCTACCTCTATACCTCCTCTCTCACTCCCTCCCCCCTTCCCTCTCTCAATCTCTCCACCTTCCTCCTTCCCTCTCCACTTCTCTCTATATCACCTCTCTCTCTCTCCAACTACCTCTCCCTCTATAACTCCCTACAACTCTCTCTACCTACCGCTCTACCTCTATCTCCCTCTCTCTCTCTCTTTATCTCTCTCTCTCTATCTATCTCTCCTATCTCTCTTTATTTCTATCTCCCTCCCCATCTTCTAATCTATCCTCACCTTCTCTCTCTACTTATATCTATCTCAGCTATCCCTCTTCACCTCTCCCTCTCTCCCCCACCCTCCCTCCTCTCTCTTTATGGTTCTCTATATCTCAGATCTCTCCCTCCCTCTTTCCTTCCTTCTAATTCTCTTTATCTCCCCCTCCCTCTCTCTACCTACCTCTCTATTTGTTTCTCTCTCTCACCTATCTCTCTCCATCCCTACCTCTCCCTCCATATCCCCTTCCCTCTCTTCTTATCTCTATATCCCCTCTACATATCTCTACCTATCTTTCCCTCTACAACTCCCTACCACTCTCTCTCTACCCATTTCTCTACCTCTATCTCCCCTCTCCCTCTCTCTACCAATCTCTCTTCTCCATCACTCCCTACCACTCTCTCTTCTCTCTCTCCCTTCCTCCCTTCCTCATTTTTCTATCTCTTTTCTCCCTCTCTCTCTTTATCTCACCTCTCTCTCCCTCTCTACTCTCTATGTCACCTCTCCCTTTATCTACCTACCTCTCCCTCCATCACTCCCTACCTCTCTCTCTCTATCTCGTTCTCTCCTTCCCTCTCTAATTCTCTGTATCTCACCGCACACACTCTCTCTCCACTTTTATCTCACATATAGCACTTTACCTCTCTCCTCACTTTTTCCTTGTCTTTGTCTCTCACACTCTCTTTGATGTGCACCAAGATGTGATACAAAAAGGGGAGGAGTGTGGGGATATTGAGAGAGAGGAAAGAAGGGAGGGAGGGGTAGCTATGGAGAGAGAGAGATGGAGAGAAGTAGATAGGGAAGGAGAGAGGGGGGGCAGGGAGGAAGATGTATGGCAGGAGAGATAGGTGAGATAGACAAAATTAGAGAGGGAAGGGAGAGGTGAGATATATATAATTAGAGAGGGAGAGCGAGGTGAGAGAGAGATAAGTAGAGAGGAAAGGTGGGTGGGAGGAAGTAAGATATATATATATATATATATATATATATATAGAGAGAGAGAGAGAGAGAGAGAGAGAGAGAGAGAGAGAGAGAGAGTTTTTAAGCTCAAGGGAGAGAAATTTAGATAAAGGAATGGAGATATTGAGAGAGAGGTCTAGAGCATAAGAGATAATCAATGAGTGAGTGAGAGAGAGAAAGATAATACTTGTTGATTACTAAAATTTGACCTCTTGATTATTAAAATTTGACATGTTTATTATTGAAATTTGATTGTTTGAAAAATAATAAGATCTTCCAAAAACTAGAATTTTCATTATAACTCCAAGAGATCTAAAACCACTCTCAAACATCTTGAAACTATATACATGGAATATAACTTAAAGTATGAAATTTTTATTTCATGCATATAGTTTCACTGATAGAGAAAGACAAAGACATAGAAAAAAATGAAGAGAAAGGAAATGCATTCTAAAAAGTCATCATTCACATTTGGTGCACTAAATTTGGTGCTCACCAAAGAGGTTTGGTATTACCACAACCTCATTATGGAGGTAGATTATTATTTCTCATGATTCATTTTTATGGAAATTGATTTCTTCTTGATCTTGATAGCTTGAAAATATGGTGGAGTGATTGTACCATGATTTGATTGGATAATTAATGTTATTTGGGTCATTGTTGAGAACCTTTTAATTAAAATTGAATCTTAGTAGCTCTTGGGAAAGATCTCATGGTTCATAACTAACCCTCATATTTGTCAATTAAGGACAATATTTATAAAATTTATTGGATTTTGAGGTGGTTTTTTACATAACATATTAATCAATTTTGTTTTCTTCTCTTCTTGAAGTGATGTGGTTTGGACTCTAGGAGATCAAGTTGGACTAATAGATTATAGATTTTATTCTTGTCAAACATTGACATGAGGCTTTATGTGATTGATCATTAATCAATTTAGATTCAAAAGATTTGAATCTATACCAAGATCAAGAGAATAATTTAAATGGTTTTATGGAGAATGGATATATCATTTCCCAATTAATTCATGAAGCTACCTTTAAGGGGGATGCTATTATAATATTAGCTTATTTGTGTCGTCCAACTCATGTTTAATGGGTAGTTTCAAAGATAATTCAGATCATTTATTAAAATCACCTTATTCTACCACTTAAGTTGCCATTTATATGTGTATTTCATGATTCTTAAGGTTAGGGAATATATGTAATTATGCACACATCATGATAAAAAAAAATTGGTACCTTTAGATTAAAACATAATCACCATAGAAACCCTTATGTATAATGGAGGTTAATGTGTGTTATAACTATCTCATTGTATGGTAGTTAAATTATGTACAAATATAGAAGTTGTGTATCTCATTTAGATTTATAAGTGGCTAGTTACATGACAAAGAGGTAATTTGGGACATTGTGTTACCATATCTCAATAACATATTTACCAGCTTTCCTTATCAAGTTGATAAACCTTGAGGTATATGAAAATTGCAAGCAACAAAATTTGAACTAAAACAAAAGGAAACATATGTAAATAAATTAAAGATTCCTATTTAATTTAAGTGCAAACCTTAGGTTAAGCTTTAGTGGAGAACAAACTAAGTGCTATCAAATGCAAAACTCTATTGTTGGTGTATGGATGAGCTCAAGGGAAATATACATGGTATTGTGGAATAGTATGTAATGGGTTAAATGATTCTTTAAATTCTCAGTGGCATGTACCTACCAATTCATAGATTGATTTCTTAGGAACTTTGGAGCTTAATATATAATTTTTGGATATTTGAATGAACAATTTCATTTGACAAATTTATGGTTGAGGTTAATTGATAGGATTTTCCTCGAATGTAGGATGCATGATGAAGGGTAAATATTTAATTTATTTCTGATGGATGGTGAGGATGAAAGTAGTTTAAAATGATTATGAAAATTAAATATGCAACCTCATGAAGGTTATTAAATATTTTTTTGTAAAAGAGAGGATTGATATTGAAGGATTAAATGGATGTACGAGATTTGGAGAATATAAAAACGGGAGAAATAGATTTAATTGATCATTTAATTGAAAACATGAAATGAAAATTAGGTTTTATTTATTTACTTTAAATATGAGGTGGAAATTAGACCAATATATTGATAATAAAATTATTTACTTAACTAGTAGTGTCTAGGGTGGTGATAAATTAAATACATTATTTAATTAAATTTTTAACATGAAATAGATTATTTAGGATGATGTTAGTGTGGTGGTGGTGTTGTATTTATTTGATTAGCATGGGGATGTTGATGGAATGTTAGGAATGTTGAATGATGGTGGATTTTAGGTGTCTACATTTACCCCTCTTTAAAATTTATTTGCCAACAAGAGGAAGAGACAATGTTTCAAAGAATGTAAATATAGATACCATGATAGGATAACAACTATGATAAGTTTCCCTTGGTTTTTTTATGAAAGTGGATAGGGGTGCCCCCTCAAGAGGGCAAGTGGGTTGGAAGAACACGAGGGGAATATTGAAAGGAAGAGAGGTGCAAAATGACTAGACAGGGAAAAAATAGAATGACATGAAAAATTAGAAAGGAGAGGGGTTAAATTAGGGGTAAGGAGGTAAAAAAATTCCTTTTTTCCTTTGGCCAAATGGTGATATTGTTAATTTCATGAATGAGCATGTTGTATATATATGGATATTACTAATGGGTAAGGGTACGTGAATTTAATGTGAAGGGTGACTAATGATTTATTTACGAATATCTTATTTTTCCATATATTGTTTATTTTGTGATGAAAAATACATGGTAGTGATTTTGAAGAAATTACCAAATATATTGAGAAACTTAAATTTTTTGTAGCATATCATGTTATGCTCTAGGGTATGAGGAATTATGATAATTTTGTGCCATATGCATGAATGTAAAACATACAAATAGAATGCACCCAACAAAAATATTGTCAAAATGTATCATGACATCATGCACCATGGAAATATTGGTGGAATATATTGTGGGATGAAGACAAAAATAATCAAGCAATAAAGAAAACAAATAAAAAGACAGATATTTTCTTCTTTCCATAGTGGAAAACCAAGTGATTTAAGTGTTAGGATAGTAATAGCAATATCAAATGCAAGAATACAATATTTTGATGGGAGGATGATTGATGTGATTTCAAACAAGGTTTTCTCCAAGACTAAAGAAAAAATTGCATGCAAAATGGTTGGTTGTGCTTGAGATGCTTGGTTGTTCTTCCTAAGTTTGATGTGAGTAAACAATAGAAAGTGAATCGATATGTTTCTAGGTTTATGTTTACTATTGTGTGTCTTGGCTTCTAAGGATTATGAAATAAAAGGAGAAAATGTCACAATGCAAAACATGTGCATATGGAATGATCAAGAGAATTTCCTAATGCATGAGCTAATATGTTGTTCAAGACCTTTATAATATTAAAATGGGACGTAGATGGATGGATGCAACATGCTTGGGACATATAAAGTCAAAGAAACTATATGGAATAAAAGGGAAGTATGCAATGGGTATGCCCCTAAGGGAAAATGATGCAAGTAGATAAGGGATTCAAGGTGCTACACATGATGAACATGAGTGGGTTTTCACCATGGTACTTTCTTAAGGTTTTGTAGAAATGGTTTTTACTAGAGGGTAATTTTTCTCTTTATTATTTTTCATTTTGGATTTTTTTTTGTTTTTTTGAATCCTTGAGTTGATTGCAGCCTCAAAAATTGAAACTTTTAAGATTAATGATATTTATGGGCTCTTCTAACACCTAACCATTAGGGGTAGCCAAATTATATGATCTTAATCCATATTTAGCAATTCCAATTTGTAAGGGACCAATTGATTAGCTCAAACTTACCTTTGTTTTCATAGTCTTGAGTTGTGTTATTTTGATTTTCCTTCATAACAAAGTCACCAACTTCAAACTCTCTAGACTTGATGCATTTATTAAAGCTACAACAATGTTTATTCCAATATGCCTTCAAGTTTTTTAGGGCATTGAGTTTATTTTCATCAAGGATTTCCTACTCATGGAGATGCACAAAACTTAGTACTCTTCATCATCAATTCCATATTGCAAGGAAATATGCAAGGAAGGTAACTTGATCTTGATTGGAAAGATATTTTTTGCTTTTAAGATAAGAGAATATGGAGAGGCTCTACTAGGTGTGCAAATACTAGTGTAATAAGCCCACAAGTTGGGATGGAATTGAAGGTTCCAATCATAGCTAGCATTAGTGATAATTATTTTTTAATATTTTGATTAGGATTTCATTAGTTTCCTTAGCCTAGCTATTGCCATGTGGATAATATTTATGTTTGATTAGATATTATTCATAGAGGGCATAAAACTCATACTTTTTTAATAATTTATCATTATTTCTAATAATTACAATAGGACACCATAATGGAAAATGATATGATGGAGGATGAACTTGATATTTGTTGACTAGTGAGATAAGTGAGAGGAATTACTTCAAACCACTTAGTAAAGTATTTTGTTATTGTGATAATGTGTTTATGGCCATTAGAAGAAGATAAATTATCTTACTAAAAATAATGAGTCCCCATTTATAAAAAGGCCATAGGGTTGTGATCAACTAGAGGGCTTGATATGGTGCTTGAATTAAGTTGCCATGATTCTAGTAGGTTATATATTTTTTTTACACATACACAAACATCATTTTATATGGTAGGAAAATAATAGATTATGCTTAAGAGATTTTTGGCTAGGACCATGTACCACTTGTGTGCACTCCACTGATGCTACCATGAATATCTTTAATTGATTTAGAAGTTAGATTCATCTATATTTAGACATTATAATAAAGAGGCATCATAATACCTGTGATATAGAGTGTCACCTAAGAGGATGAATCAAGATACACATTGAAGAAAACTTATCTTTATAATGGTTATGGAAAAGATTGGATGGGAGGGTTTGATTGGCTCTAGTGAGAATGAGAACAATGATCTCACATACCATTTCTAATTCTAGGAATTTATATATTGGGGCCAAAATTTGTTGTATTAAGAAATGGCATTCTGAGATATTTGTGGGTATTGTGAGGAGAGAACCATTGGTTTCAATCCCATCAGTTTCTTTATTATTCAAACAAGGAGCCTATTCAAACTAAAAGTTTGAAAAATACTACTTAAAGTTGTCAAACATCCATTTGCAAGATGAACTTTTCATCCTTATTTTGGTGCTTATCATTGACCTATTTGATAACTAGATAGGAATCTCCACAAAATACTAGATTTTGGATGCTCCATTGCACTACAATCTTAAAATTTGAGATGAGGGCCTCATATTCAACATTATTATTAGTTCATAGGAACCTAATTTTTAACACCTTATGTATGAGGTCACCTAATAGCATAAGGAACAATACACCTTGCCTTAAGCCACAAGTAATGAAAGATCCATCAAATTATAATTTTTTATTTAGGTGATTCTTCCAAAGCTATAATAGATTCATCTAGGAAATCAATGCTTAATGGTTGAGTGTCCATCAATGAGGAATTTTCCATTTGATTTTCTATTACCTATTTTTTTTTTTTTTTTTTATCAACACACTTAACATCTAAATCACTAAGAATCATAGCCCACTTAGCCATTCATCTTGTTAGATTCTTTGGATAAAAGGTACTTAAGAGGATCAATTTTTGCAATGATCTTAGTTTGATGATTGAGCATATAGTGCCTTAATTTTTTGGATTCAATGACAACAAATAAATATTCCCACTCCATAGGTGTATAATTAATTTTATATTCTACTAATCTCTTGCTTATGTAATAGACAAATCTTATTTTTATTATGTTATCATGTTGTGCTAGAAAGGGTTCAAAAGCAACTTATATACCTACAACATAAATTAAAAAAGGTTCATTTGATATCAGTTCCATGAGAAATTGTGCATTGATGAGGTATTTCTTAACCTAATTATAATCTTATTGGCATGTCTCATCCCAATGATAGTACACACTTTTCCTCAAGAGATGTAAGAATAACTAATATTTATCTATAATTTGAGCAATGAATTTGTATACATGGTTTTGAGATTTTATTGAAGACTAAAAATTTGTTTGAGGTTTTGTATTGGAGGCATTTCCTTGATTGCTTTGAATTTGATGAAATAAACTTCTATACACCTTCTAGAGATGATGAATCCCAATAGTTTCCCTGTTGTTATGCCAAACACATGCTTTTGAGAATTAAAGTGAACCTTATATTTCCTAAGTCTCTAAAAGATGTATTGTAGGATCTCAAGTTGCATAATTAATTACTCTTGTTTTCTTCTTTCATAATTAATCATCCACCTACTCCTCAATAATATCATGAAGCATATCATGAAATATTACTCATTGCTCACTGATAGGTATCACTAGCATTCTTCAAGCTAAAATGGATGACTTTATAGTAGAATGTTCCCTAAGGAGTAAGGAAATCTATTTAGTGTTGGACCATGTGCATTTTGAATTTTCTTGTAGCCAAAAAGATCATCCACAAGTAAAAGAAAATCATATCATGCTTTATATAGTATCATGTCAATATTAGGGAAGGGAATATCATCCTTTGAGTATGCATTGCTAGGAAATTTTTTTGCAAATGTTGATACCTTTGAGTTTCTTTATCACAAAAATAATATTTAAGATTTAGTCTAAATAATCAATTAGTTGAATAAAATCAATCTCAATATTTTTTTTAACTCTTCTTTGACTATATGAGATATCTTGAGATATTTTTTTCTCAACTTATGTTTACTGATTATCGATGCACAAAAAGATTATGAAAAACTAGTGATGGGTCTAATCCATGGATGTTATCACATGACTAGGAAAGTATGGTTGCAGACACTTTGAGTATGGTATTAATATTCTCTTTATCTTTAAGATCTATATTCAATGTAATTTGGGTGATTTGTTGGTTTTCTTCCATGCTCATCTTCCACAACATCTTTAACTAAGGATGGAGAATAGTATTGCAATTGAATGGGCAAAAGGGAAAGATTGATATCCTCATATATCGATGCCCCAAATGGTTTTTAACCAATGGAAACATTCTAATTTTTAAGGTTTTCATTTTTTTCTTCATTATATTTTTTATTTTTGTTTGTTTTTTTATTTTATTTTAAATTGAGCTTTTTTACTAAGGTGCTCTTGATGTTCCCCAAAGTATGTAGATGTATATTAATGTTGATTTTCAAATCTTTCTTATGATCCCTTGGTAGAATATGATATTAAACTCCCATCAAATTTGTAAGTTCCTCATTGATTTCAAATTCATCCAAACATATTTGATCTTATTGGTTCTAATTGATAAGGTCAAGGTCAATGTTAAGGATGGAGGCTTCACCAAATAGGTGGTTGGAAAAAATATCCTTATAGGGTTCATAGATGTACTTTGTTTTTATATTTTTAATCTCAAAAGAAGAATCCCTAATGATCATGGAAGTGTCCCTTGCATTGTAAAATTAATCATCATAGGGTATGCATTCTAACTCACAATTGCTACATTCTCCTTGTTCATAAATACCAAGGTCTATTCTCTTATATTTCATGTTCTTACATATCCTATTTATTTAGAGGATATTCGTTAATTTCAATGAAAGATTATAATTGACCATTTGATATAGAGCCATAAACTATTTGAGTCTTCGATATTTTCATTGGTAAGGAAAATGTTTTGTATGAAGGTAGTAGAACCATGTTGAAGTGAAACCTTTATATTTTTCCTACTCATATTAGTATTACCATGAGATTAAAGAGATATAGGGATTTTTCCCATATGAAAGCATCTTGTATCTTATACTCTCCACAACATTTATCAATGATCTTGATGTGGGATTTGGGATGTGGGTTTGTTTTGATTAGGGGTAAAAAATGGGTTTTGATGTGGCCCGAAACCCAGTACAAAGGAAAACAAGTTGCACTATAGGTATATCATCAACCATCAATAGCACAACAACAACCTCTATATGATTATCGTGACAACACACTACAAATAACAAACAAGCAAGGGCCAAAAACCCTTACATAGCCTGATTTTAATTGAGACTAGAAACCCGTAATACATCTTGGTTTTATCTGAGACCAAAAACCCTTTTAAACTTAAACCTCGCCTGAACCAACTATGTGTCAACAAAAAATCCTCTCAAATCAATAAAATTTAAGCCCAAAAGAATAGAGAACACAGTGATATAAACCACTAATAAAACCAAACACCCCACCTCAATAGGGGCATTAAGATTCACCGTTGACACCTACAAGAAATCAACATTCCTGCAACACAAAATCACCTAGCAACTGGAAACCAACTCCAAATCCACCTCTAGAGGAGTGAGCTCCCCTCTATTAGAGAGGATGAGATGATCAGCTAAACCACTGCAACCAAGAATCACCAACACCCTCAACTTCCACCTCCATAGGAGAACCACCCACCTCAATAGAAGCAACATTTGAGGGAGGTCCACCTCCATAGGACCTGAGGGGAAAGCAAACATAGTATCTAGGAAAGCGACCAAAAAATCCTTTGGAAATCCCTACACCGAGATCACCACCCTCTAGGGTCTATAAATAAAACTTGAGAGCCACCCAGTAAAGAGAACAAAGCCAAGAAAACCCAGAACGAGCACCGTGTTCAAGTAATACATCAACAATGATTTCATACCCAAATCCACCAACTCCAACACCACCTCAAAAAGAAAGTGAGCAAAGACCCCTACAGAGGCAAGCAATACAAAATAACCCCTAACCAAAGACAAAAACTGGGGAAATGACATAAGAATGACATTCACCCTAGTTAGAAAGCACCCCACCAAAAACAGGGGAAAAAAAAAAAAACCAGTAGTGCAAAAAGCCCCCAAACAGGAAGACAAAACAAGAAAGCCCAAGTAGCACAAGGGGAACTCAACCACAAAAAAAAAAAGGACCACTCATAACTCTCAAAATGCACAAGAGACAAAGAGGAGAACCCAAAACACCACAATGGCCAAGCACTAGAAGCCAAAAACCAAAGGACACCCTCAACAAACAATAAAGCCTCAACGACGAAAGAGGGAACAAAGATGCTCCGAAGAAAAGAAAAAGAAGCCACAACCTTTGGAAAAAAAGTTGACCAAAAGCAGAGCCAATATCCACAACATGAAACCCCGTAATGAAAACAATACAATAAGATTCAAACACCTCTTTGAACTCCAAACCGAGCCAACCACAGGGCCTTTGCACAAGCCAAAAAGACCCAAAAGGGTCCACACAAATATTGTGACCAAAAGGAAATGGAAGAGGATCCCAACTCCTCATCCCTCTAAAACTCAACCTCTCAATCTTCATCCATAGAAGAGGCACCTGCAAGCAATCTGCTCTGAAGCCCCACCATAAGACACCATACCAAAGAATCTCATCGCTAAGCAATATTAAACGATATCCCTGACCATAAAAGAAAGGCGCTATAGGAAATGTTTATAGCCAACACATAGAGACCTCAACACCTACAACAACATCATCATCTTCCTCAGACTCCAAGAGCATGAAAAATCCACCAGTGAGCTCATAGAGAATAAATCCCTCAAAGGAAATAGAGGGCTCCAACAATGCACCAGACACCGCACTCCCCTCCAGCCTAGCTCCACAGGCAGCAAGAAAGAGAGCCTCAAAACAAGCAGACCCATCTAGGTTAGCATCCACTCCTTCACCGCCTTCACCATCAAATGATTTCAAAATGCCGCTCCAGCCTCTCGCCAATGACCGCTCGCCTCTCCCGCTCACCATGATTGGGATGTGGGTTTGTTGACATGTACACAAGATTTGTATTATTCATGCAAGTTGATGAATGTTTAGGCTTACAAGTTGAGGTTGCTTTGATAGTAGGGTAATGAAGGGTTTTTGATAATTTAATTCAAAAATTTTACATCATTGGAAAGGCTAGGGATTAGTGATGATAATTGTTTTGATTCAAGGTAAAAAATAGGCATTGATGGGGCCCGAAACCCAGTACAAAGGAAAGCAAGTTGCACTTATGATATACCATAACTAACAACAACACTACAAAAACCTCAATAAGATAAACATGACAAAACAATGCAAATAACAAATAAGAAAGGGCCTAAGAACCATACACAACCTGATTTTAACCGAGACCAGAAACCCTTTTATACAAGCCTAGAATCCCACAAAAGTACAAATAACCTGCTTGCATCTTCCAGGCATCACCACACCAACCGCTCATGGAATTCGCCCCAAAGCCAAAGGACATATTCACCTTAATGGTGTCAAACATCATCAAACCCATAATCAAAAACACCAACACCTCCAATAAACCCACCTCAAAAGTGGGGTAAGAGAGCACAACAAGCCATTGGAACCCAAAACAAAAATTAGTAATCTTGTAGCACAAAAACATTCGGTACTAGGAAACCAACTCATCCTCCATCTCTAAAGGAGGGAGCTACCCTCTACTGGAAAGGAAAAATTGCTCAGCTAATCCACCACAGCTTGTAAACTCCAGCTCCCTCAACCTCCACCTCCATAGGAGAAGCACCCACCTCCATAGGAACCACAATTGAGGGACCCAAAGACCATCTCCTTTCAAATCCACCTCAAAAGGAAAAGAACCCACCTCCATAGGTTCCAAGGAGATAGCCAACACAACAACCGAACAAGCAAGCGAGGGCTCCTTCAGTAACCTCAATACTGGGACCAACACTAGGAACACAACCCTCTTCAGAGCTACCAAAAAAGAGCACCAACACTGAGCCTTCAAAATATAAAAAATAATTAGCTCACCCCAAGCACAAAGCTCAAACCCTAGCATCAACATCCTCCTATGGGACAAGAGGAACACTAACATAAGGAAGATCAAGAACCAGGAGTCACCCCACACCAAAGGGTTTCAAAGACCCCAAAAAACAATAACAAACCCCTTCAACAAGTTCATCTTCAAAAACCAGGGGCACCGAGCCACAATAGAGAGGCTCCCAGCCACCACCAAAGCATCATAATCAACAAGTTTAAAGACCTCCCACTTCAAACCCATCAACAACAAACCCATCAGCAGGAGAAACATCTCAACCCAAGCCCAAAAGCAAAAGATCCCACACGAGAATCCATCCAACACCAACAAGGCTCCACTACCAAAGTTATTCCAAGAGGAGGAACATAACTGCAAGCAATAACACCCCCAAAACCAAAAAAATCTTCAACCACATTCTGGGGCAAAGCACCATGCTAAAAAAACACAAAGAACAAGCCCCAAAAAAGGAGCTAAACCCACACGGAGAGGTATGCACACATACCATGAATGTCCAGAGACCTAGCACAAGGGACAGCCCTTCACAACACCATCCAAAGCCTCTTCAAACCCCAAAGAGGTCTAAAATCCCAAAACCTGAGAAGAGGACTTCAGAGGCAGCCCCCTCATGCTCCCAGAAAAAAATAATGACCCCAGACAAAGACCTCCCACACCTTAGAAGCAGGATTCAAAAAAAATAACACACTCATAGGCCATGGAGCAACCCATGAACAAGCACATCCGCCTCCAACTTGACCTCAACATCACCACCAACACCCATAGGACTCCAACTTCGACCTCTAGGAAGCAACTCACCCAACCTCGCAATGGAACACTCCATGATAGTAGAAGCTTCAGCCGCAAGGAGCCACAGCAGCTCGCGAACCATAGAGGAAGAAGCCCCACCATGCACAGGAGAAGGAGGACCCCCGCTCTTTCCATCATCCACATTGCCATCATCCTCCACCTTCGCAACAACCTCAGCAGAACCTCTCGACTTTGAAATCATAGCTCTCCCGCTCTCGCTCATCGCAACTCCCAGTTTTTTGGGAAAATCCAATAGGTTCTTAGTGATGATAACACTAGTAGAATTTGGCAAGTAAATGACTAGGTGACTAAAAATGACTAAATTCTACCATTTTTTTGCAACACAACTATAAATAACTAAATAATTAGTCCAACGAATTGGTAGTTTCCCTCTTCCCCACCATTAAAAAATTTCATTACAATTAAAAGTAATACCGTATAAGTAAAAAGTTTCCTGCCTTTATCCTTCACATGGAAGGGTTTCTCCTCACCACTCCAAGGAGCAAAGACCAACACCACACAAAACTAGATCTGAACACTGAAGGAAGCTTGTAGCTATAGACTAGAATTCGTTCACACATCACCAAAAGTTTCAATGGAAGCATATGCCATTATTTCCAAAGCAGAAAGCTCCAACATTAGCTCTAGATTGTTTGATGCCTTGCGACTATGTCTTTTAGGGAATCCCCATGAAATAGAAGTTTAGAGGCATTAAATGGTGAGGCATTTATGAGGAAAATGAAGGAGGAAGAAAATAAAAATGAAGGGTTCAATTTATATGGTGAGCTGGTAGAGGCTGCAGATTCGGGGCTCGTGGGGTTGGTGGTTGGTCTGGTTACGTATTTGATCATTTGCATTGGGGAAAGTAAGATTAAGGATGTTGATGAATATGGTAAGTTTTTGGTGCTCATTGATTAGCTTGTCTTGTGGCAAAGGTAAAATGGTGCTTTGAGTTTTGAAATTTTTGTTTGGGGTTTGAGGCAGAACGTAATAAATTGATTGTGATAAACTCATATTTTTGGGTTTGTCTTATGGGTGCTTGTTTATATGGGTGAGGATTGTTTCTTGTGCTAAAAATATTTTATTTTTCAATGTTGAACTTAAATAGCTGGTTGAATTCTCCCTTTTTTGTACTTTTAGTCACTTCTCCCTAATTTTCCATGATGTGAACCTTGTTTAGATTATTGAGTTGTGTTTATAGGTAGAATATGAACTTCTTGAAAGAGTAGATCATAAGATAAATTTGGATTGTCTTTGATACTCAAAAATATTTTGTAGAAATAATATTTTTATCTTGTGTAGGTTGCATTACCATTGGATATTGGAAGATTTTTTTTGGGATATGGGGTTAGCCTTACTTCCTATACAATATGTCTCCTTTCTATATAAGATTAATAGGGTTGATGTTTATCCTTTGAATATATGGGTCAATCAACATCAGTATTTATATAATATAGCTAACCATGACTCATTTTTATAGCATATATAGAATTTTGAGGTCTAGAAAAGGTTGATTATGTTTATTTTTTGGCATTTCTTTTAATTCCCTTATTTTTAAATACTTGGATAGGTTCCTATCTACATAGCTGAAATAACTCCCAAGAACTTGAAAGGAGCACTCACAAATACAAATTAGGTCAGAGTCTTTAATCCGCCTTATCCTTTTGTCATTAGATAGGTGAAAACATGATTAAAATAGATAGAATTATATCGGTTAGAAGTTAGAAGAAGCGTCATTTCACTTCATTATGCTCAAAAGAAAGTGCTCCTATTTGTAAATTTGAGTTTCATTGTTGACTCCTCTAACAGTTTCTGATAACTGCTTGTATATTAATAGTATACCTTCTTGGAGTGTTGGTGACATGGCACAAAATTGATATTATAGGTAATAAAATCCATTAAGATACACTTGACATGTTTTCATCAAATAAAACATCACAAAGATTCAAATGATGAGCCAATGTAGATACCTTTTGAAGTGCATACTATGATAGGTTCTTCTTATTTGTTCCTCTCTAAGTGATTTGGACTTAAATGCCAGCCTATTGTAATTTTGTTCCCTTAATTATATTTTTGTTTGTATTGCATTCATGATATGTAGCTTTTAAAACTTTGTTTACTTTTTTGTTTGCAATCTATTATTACTATTAAATGACAACTAATTAAGTCGTCAAGATACCTCAATGCATATATTATTTGAGGTGATAACCAAGGGATCTTATGAAACATCATCTTATTATTCTAGAATGAAATTTATTGCTTTCTTTGCAAAGTTTTAAGATTCATTGCTTCATATACATGTGGCATTTGTAGAAAATGTGATTTTTAATTTTAATTTTTAGTGGTTGAAACTTGTTTTGGATTGAGTTGTATGGTTCTTTGTGCAGAGGAATAGATTATGTTGATTGAAGCAATTAATGAGAATGACAATAATCAAGATACTATAGAGGTAGCACATTCCATGGTTGAATTAACTTTGTTATATTCTTCTGCTTTCTCTGCATTTATGGTATTTTTGGATAGCAAGACCAACATTTAAAATATATACATAATAAAAATAGAATATATTTACTAATTTTTAATATAAAATAGAACATATAAATTGATAGTTGAGAATGAGTGGAAGGGTGATAGGTTATTTATATGCAGATCAAGGTGCATATTTGATAGGATGTATATCTTGATAAGCTACACATCTTGATAGGTTTCACATGACCTTTTACCATTTTATGTTTGAGTTAAATATATATGTCAAAGGAGATTTCTCAAATGCCATTCAACCTTCAATATTCCTTATTTCCTAGATAAAATATTAGGGTCTACCAAGTATTGTCTTTCTCATGATGATATAAAGAGTGATGGAAGGTACATTTGTTGGCTACGCTTACCAAAAAGATTAGAAATATAAAAATATGTTAAAATGTGTTTAAGACAAAGAAGGTAAAAGGAAGAAGACTTGCGTTGAAATTAGTTGTTTTGAACCTTTAAGCCTTGAAGATTATTTATAGAATAATCGATCCATGTTTTTTATTTTAGTTTCAAAACCAAATCTTAGTGTCTACATTTCTCACCAAAAGGTATCTTGACTTCATAATTTAACCTTTTATTTCTAATTTTTTCCTCCTCTAATATTTAAATGAGATTTAGTTTGTTATGTGTTCTTTTCATCAATTAACCTTAATATCTCATCATTCTTTGTGGATTTTTTTCTTCTCATCTCTTATGTAATGTGTATTCTAATATTTATTATTATTTTTGTATTCTTTGTTATTTGCAAATTAGTAAGAAAATTCATTAATGCATTACAAACTTTTTGAGTATCTAAGAGTAGAAATAAATAGATAGAGTAATATCAAGTTGCTAACTACAACCATTTATGAAATGACCATTGTTGCATGGAGTTTTTTGGATGGGATATGGGGGGATGTTAGTTGGTGGTGCAAAGATAATATATATAGTTACAACTTACAAACATATCTGCAAATTAGTAGATAAATTCATAATGGACTATGAGCTTTTTGAGTATCCAAGACTAGAAATAAATAGATAGAATAATATCAAGTTGATGCCTACAACTATTTATGAAATGACTATATATATAAGCCAAATTTAATGAGGATTTACTGTTGGAGAAAACATAGAGATAACATTACGAAAATGTTAGAAATTAGTGCAGTTGTGACAATGTGTCATGTGTAGCAAGTTTTAGAGGAACTTTGAGGCATCTAAATACATCATAGATAAATATTGCATTTGTCTTTTTGTAGATTCAATTGGTTAGTTATGGTTTTTGAACTAATTTTGACCACTTAAATGTTAGTAAATAAGCACAATTCAACAAGAGTATGGTTTGTTCTTGCATTTCATAAGCAATAGAAAGGTTTCCAAATTTGTAGATTGATAATAAGCATTGCTTCATTGGCCCTGGCCACAAGGTAGAGGGGTGTAAGAAATCAAAATATGAGAGGATTGTCTCTAACATAAGGTTATAGTAAGTACTCACCTAGTTGTGATATGATAGGCAATATTAAGGTATATAAAGAATGGCCAATGGCACTAAAAACTAGTACAATGCTAAAAAAGTACACGTTGAGAGTGCCTACTACATGTCCAGTACAATAATATGAAGCTCAAGAAGAATAAGAGCATATCACAGTGACAAATATTAAAGAATAAAAAATATTAAGTAGTTGATAAAATGTTTGTACATTGAAATCTATGTCAGTACATTGAAATCTATGTTAAGCAATTTCTTTCTTGATGTTTGAAGTCAAGATAAAATTGATTATGGTTATTACTTAAGGGAGTTTTGTCTTGTAAAATATTTTTCTTGATATATCTTTTATGACATGACATTGACATGATTCCTTCATTCTCAATTGCAAACTTCACTCTCTGATACCTTGGTGTGCAACTTGAGGAATTGGTACATATTTGTGAATACAAGGAGACATCAAAGAGAATGTGAAATGCACATCTTTGGTCAAATAGACATAAGTTGTTGGCAAAAAGTACTGATTAGTCAATATAGTTTAAGTTAGTCCCTCAACACTATGCATCTTAAGATTTTATGGCTAGACTAGTTACAATTCTTTTGAAAATTTGGAGAGGTTTGTCCCTTGGAAGGGAACATCCTTAATTTTTTTAAGAACTTATTAGTTAATGATGTTGTGTATTTTGCAAAGCTGAGATTGATCATTATTAGCATTGGAATGAATTATAAAGCAAAAATAATATAGAATTAGTCTCTTTTTCCTATTGAATAAATCTAGGTTAATCCCCTTCAAGGATCTGATGCACCTATTTGGAGGCACGTGAAACAAGAAGTCAAATATCTAAGTATATTTTAGAAGTCAAATATTAACATATGGATTTCTTTGGGAAAATTAGTGGTAGCAAGATCCATATCTCCTCGTTGATACAAGATCTTCAGCCATACGGTATTAGATAGTCTAGTCCATGATTCAATATCAATAGCATACTAATAACATCTAAAGCTATTTTTTACTTTTACTAACAATTTTCATTAGAATTGGTCGATATATACTTTGAGTATCCCCTACAATAGGATTTATTAGTCTAGCCACAAAAAAATCCCTTAGATTTTCATGTATGTCTAGCAGGGTACTTTTAATTACAACATATGACATAAAAATCCCTATTGTTATGCTTTGATGGATGTCCCTTCGGATATCTGATGTAGTGCACATTATTCTAGTGCAAGCCTATTTTTTAGATTGTTTCATTTAACATCACCAATATTCTCCACAAGAACATTGTACTTGTTTAAAATGATGGAAATGGATCACATCTCTCAAAACAATTTCTCTGGCAATAATCTTGGAGATGAATTTAGATGTAGTGTGAAAATCAAAACATACTTTAAGGTTCTTAAAAAATCTAACAGAACTGTACCAAGGGCCATGTTTAACAAACCAAATGCAATTTCCAACTTTTCACTATGGTGACAGATAAATGATTGTTTTTTCTTTTGTTCCACATCATTAAGTAAAAGTCTTGAATCTGGAAATACCTTGTTGCCTTTATTTGCCAAGCCAATTTCTCCAATTTTGCATAGCTCTCCCATGTTTGTGGATGTGATCTATCGCCTACAATTTTTTAATTGATTTATATTTTTGTTGTGTTTGGACTTTTTTAAACTTGCAATATACAAAGCACTTTTATTCTTTCTAAATTGAGACTAATAGTAATTTAGCTGGTTGTATTGAGGCACAACTTCATTCATGGCAGAAAAAGTAGACCCTGTTGCTCATATTAGATGGCTCATTGTATATAAAGGAGGAAAGATTCTAGTTGGGTTATTGTGGATTGGATTGAATGAGAGAGCTTCATATATGGGACACAATCACCACTCTCCTTCTTGGATTCTACATGTTACAACTTGCTCCAAGAATATTTCCCATGTTGTAGAAGTTTTAAGAGATGAAAGGGGCATGTGCTCGCATTGAAGGGCTCCAAGCATGCATTTCCATCACTACAAAAGTTTTTTGGAGAAGTTTATTTTTTGCAGTCATTTTTGTGCAATATTGTAACTCAAATTTTCAGTCTTGTGATTGAAAATAAAAATTATAATACTCTATTTCTAAGCTATAACTAGAACACCTTTCTTCTATTAATAATGTTCACCAATTTTGCCTTCTCAATGGCTATCTTATTGTGTGCAATTGATGATTGATGTGTATTTTTGTGTTTTATGTTTAAATCCTCAAATATTAGTCAATTAAAATAACTAAATATACTACTAATTGACATCAATTAATAATTAAATTGACTAAACATACTATCAAATCACAAAAATCAGTGAACAATGAATAAATATGACTAAATATATGACCTGTAAAATAAAAATGACTAAATATACTACCAAATTGATCAAAATGATGATTAAAATTAATGACTAAATACACTACCAATGGACAAAAATTGGTGAATAAAAAGGACTTAATAAGTGACCAAATTATAACAATGAATGACTAAATCAACAACTAAATATATCAGTGAAAAAAATGACTAAATAAGTGACCAGAATCAACAACTAAATATACTACCAAATTGATCAATCAAAACAACCAATAAATAACTAAAAATATTTAGTCATAAATCTGGTTGCATTATAAATGACTGGCAATAAACTATTAATGGTCACATGACCAAGTTGAGTCATTTATAAGTAGTTTTTAGTAGTTTTTTAGTCATACATTGTTTTTTTTGTACTAGTGAAACCATTCTTGAACTTAAATAATAAATTATGTTCTAGTTTAAATCATTTAAACACTTATCTAATTATGATGCAAATATATTAACCAACCATAGAGAAAAAATGAAGAATCAAAAGGGGGAATTTATGGAAAAGGGTATGATTGAATTGTTAAGGATGTTCGTGTTTGTTCAAGTTACACATAGAACAAATAAAGGATCCAATATTATGCATGAGGGGTCAAGACACAACCTAATGTAACTAAAGTTCTATAATGACCAAGTAACACTTGATGTGCATAACAAGAAACTCAACAAAGTATTGGAAAGCATGACATGTCTTCATCCCAATATGTTCAAATATGATCAACATTTGATGCACTATAAATAATATGTAACTATCATAAAAGCTTAAGAAGTCTTACTACTACTTGAGCTTCATGGATTTTGAGTAACTCTTGGTGCAATGAATGAATCATTATGATATCGAGTGAAACTTTATTCATGAACATTTTATTTACCTAGTTAAGAGATACTTGATCGGTATAATGTTCTATGATTGACCACGAGACACTTAGTTGTGCATTGAGAAAATATGATTTTTCAAGTTGTACTTGATGCATCCATGAGTTTCATTTGATACACAAATCCTAAATCAATACATTTATCACTAAGAATGGTGTGATATGTAGCACATGAACTATGTTAACAAGGTGGCATGCAAAAAATGTAGAAAGAAAAAGAGAACATACCTTGAAGTGTAGGAATCGATTTGACCAATTGAGAAATTATGTTTTCTTCATTTTTGGCTTCACACACCTTTAAAATCAGATTTTTTTAACAGATTATTTCGTATTCAATGTAATAGAATTTATAAAAATTATGAAAACAATGATTCTATATTATCAATTTCTAAAAAACATGATAATTAACATTCCAACACTCAACATGAAAATATCAATTCATAGAACCAAATTTGGCCTAAAAACGTGCAATTTACTTCTTCTACATTGATAAAAAAAAAAAGGTGGTTGAATACAAAAACAATTCAATATATATATATCCTCAACACCATGAAAAATCATTCATTTGTTGGATAATGCAAAAAATAAAAAAATAAAGAGTATGTGGGTCCTAAATCAGGGGAACCCCATGCAATTTTTTCCATTTTTTGTGTCTCCCTAAAATGTGAGAGTGTTATAATGTTCTCACGTTATCCCTTTCATGAAGTCTAGTTTCAACAAGAAGAGGCGGGGATAGAGCTAGAGAGAGGGGAGTGACAAATATAGACATAGGGAGGGAGCAAGGGTGAGGTGATGAGGGGATTAAGATAGATAGGTGATGTAGAGAGAAGAAGAGAGTGATAGAGAGTTAGGTGCCACCCTAAACCATTCATCAATTGTAAACCCTAAGACCCAAACTGAAGGCCTTAAACCCTAAACCCTAAAACCTAACATTAATAATTTTTAACACTAAAACCTTTAAAATTAAATTTATTCCCTAAACCCTCAATATTCAACCCTCCATCATAAACCCTAAGCCTTAAACCATGAATAATTATATAGTGGAAGGACATGCTATTACACACTAACATGAATGCCCTATTTTTATGATAGTCCTCCACTTCGACCAAGGTAACTTTAGGAATGAAAATCATGTAAAAATTCAAGGATGATATGAAATGGATGAAATAGATGTTTATAAGTGAAAATAATAGGAGAGAAAGAGAGAGAGGGTAGGAGTTAGAGAAAGGAGGAAGGTAGAGAGGAGAGAGATAGAGAGAGGAGACACATATAGCGAGGATAGGAAGTAGAGGGGAGGAAGGTAGAAAAATGAGAGAGATAGAGAGATAAAGAGAGGGGGTAGGAGGTAAAGAGGGGAGGAAGGTAGAGAGAGAGAGGGTAAGAGGTAGAGAAGGTGGAGGTAGATATGTGATAGAGAGAGGAGGGAGGGTAGGAGGTAGAGAGGGGAGAGATGGAGAGAGAGAGGGGAGGAGGTAGAAAGGGGAGGGAGGTATAAAGGAGAGGGAGGTAGAAAGGGGAGAGAGAGAAGGTGAGGTCATTTTTCCTTTAAAATAAAACATGAGCATGTTATAATGTGCTCATGTTAAATTGAAAGGTAGTACAAAAAATAACGTGAGTATGTTACAACATGCTTGTGTTATTTCAACTTTGGTAATTTTCAAACCTTAGGGTTGGGAACACAATTCAATGTCCAAAGACATGTTTTTATAAAATATAAAAAATTCCAATGTGTAATCTAAAGCATGTTCCCCCTTAGGTTTTTACGTGTTTCAATGTCAAGTCAAAAACTAACAACTTAACGTTGAGCTTTTTGTTAGCTTTCTAACTGGATGTACAATTTTTTTCACATTTATAATATTTTATAGTTTTGATTTTTAATCTCTTTTTTCTAGTGTCTCCATTTTTGTTTCAAAAACCTACATATGGTATTATTGGTCTCAGTTTTACCCATTCATCAAGATTTAAAACAAATTACATTTTTAAAAACTAGGCTTTATTTTTTGTGGATTCAATTTTTTTTTGCTTTTCAATTAGTTTCCAAAAAATTAAGGGGGAGCACATTTCTCATTTATTTTTTAGGATGTGTCCACTTTGAAAATTAGTAAAATATCATATGTCATTAAAAAAAAGAAGAAAAATTAGGCATAAATGTAAAATCCCCATCTCAGGCACACCATTTTTTTTTGCATTCAATAGAATCATTCACCCCAACTACAAACTTGATTGACCAAGCATATTTCATCTAGATTAGAAGAGCTAACTACAAAATTTATTCATTCACCAAGATGACAACAAATCAACAGAAACACTTATATGCTTACATTCACTGTCAAGCTGCTATTACTAGGGTCATTCCTAGACCCAGACCTAAACCTCGAGGGTTCATGGTGACCCTGCCTATGTATCCCCTCATGGGAATCAGAGGCTTCGTAGTTCACCCCACAATGTTAGAGGGAATTCAATCTCTCTTGTATGAGATCTATGATTTGGCCTTTAAACCATGACTTATTCATTAAGCATAATTTATCACTTAGTTATTAATAATATAATGATAATAACTTTTGATAATAATTTTCCATCAAGTGTTGGGTCCATACCAAACATTAGTGTACAAAAATTCACAATATTCATAAGGGGCATATCATACCATAATCCCAAATATCATACACAATATATGTCATGAGTAGACATCCATATACACAAGCTAACTAGCTCATACACATTATTAGTATAACAATGACTGGATCATAAAAAAACCATAAATATAATGGTAATTAGCTCATACGTGCATCACAAGTACAACAATGATTCTCTCATATGTTTATCACATGTACATTAGTGACTAGCTCCAACATATATCACAAATACACGATGACAAGCTCTAACATACATCACATACACACAGTGATGAGATCCACCATACATCATAAATACACAATAATGAGCTCCAACATACATCACAAATACATAGTGACAAGCTCCAACATACATCACAAATACACAATAATGAGCTCCAACATACATCACAAATACATAGTGACGAGCTCCAACGTACATCAAAAATACACAATAATGAGCTCCAACATACATCACGAATACATAGTGACGAGCTCCAACATACATCACATACATAGTGGTAGATTAACACATCACAACTATTGACTACACATCACAATGGCTAACACATGTCCATAATGCATCGCAAATAGAAAGAATATGGGTGCATTGCGTACTACACCATGGTTCCTATCCTTTCCTCTGGTCTTCTGCACCATTGGAAAACTGGGAAGAGGATTTAGTGCATCCCATACTACATCATGGGTCTGTCCTCCACCCTACAAGGCTAAGTATACAGTTTGACAACTGTGAAGGGGATTCATTGCATCCCATACTACATTGTGGGTCCATCCACCATCCCAAGGGTTTCCACAAGTAGTGAACCTACCATAACCCAGTGAATTATAACTTCAATCACCTATAGGCCACCAACAAAAATTCTATCCACCTAGGAAGAAGTAGCTCCTGACATATACCATATTGTGACCTTAGTGATATTGCCAACTATCTTCTTCACAATCCTAGGTAACATTGGCATCAGTCACTTTTGTGCCCTCAATGATATCTAATGAATCCCCTTGATACAATAGTTACCCATGGATTATCGTTACCCGCACGAATGGGTCCCTACCTGTGCAACCATTACTATATATTAATCATAACTAGGGTAGCCCATAGAAACCTTCATCTCCATGAGCCAAGTGAATGTTGGCTAGTACCTAGTAGTAGCCCAAACATCGATCATTGGCACGGTCCAATGACTACTTGTCACTGCTCAAATATCTTGGGGGTTCACTCTTGGGCGGGTCATACATAACATGAATCACAATAAAAAACAACAAATACACATTCCTATCTATAGAGACCTCTATATATGGAGTTGGTTTTCACACACATAAAATTTACTTAGAACCAACATGAGATGGCCTTTACCCAACATATACACCTAGTCAAATACTAACTATAAAGTATTCAAATCCATTACTTCATTTAAATTAGTGTTGAGAAGCACATTATGTATTGAATATAAGATTAGGTTTCCTTAATTCCTTCATAACCATCCAATACCCATTTTAGTCTCAATTGACACCTACTAAAGAGGGAAGGTCAAATAAGTTAGGAAACACCCCAAACCCTAAAGTTATCCCTCTAAACCCTCCCCCCTTAGAGTTGAGGCCATAGGGACTTCCTTCGCCCAAGGACTGCCTACATACCCATTTCCAAATAGATCAAAGTCACATGTAGTTCTCCTTACAAGATCTCTCAAATAATGCATACACACAAGTTTCCCCATAATCAAGGTTTTGTTAATATTATCTTTCATAATTACGCTTAAAAATAGTTAGGAAAACATAATTAAGTATATGATTTAACAACCTATACTATACCACTTCCCTTTAATGATATCAAGGTCTTGAATTAAACTCAACCCATTATTATTTATAAACCAACTTGGATGTCCTTGGGTTTGTCTTAACAACATAGGGGTTAGGCTTATTACGCAACATGAAATTACCTTGGTTCTCACAAACCCATAGGAAAGCACTTCCATTTAAAAAAATTGAATTAGATTCAATATTGAGGTTCTTGTGCTCAAGGGGTCAAATAGATCTCTTTTGAAGGACATCCAATAGTATTTATAAACTAGTTTTAAGTTATAATCATTGGTTGAATCCTACTTTAGAAAGTTGGCAACACTATGTCCCTTAGAAAATTATATGAAAACATAATCCCCTTAATAATATTAATAATAATATTCTTGATCTTCTAAATTCCTTTACCTTATAGTGCAACCCCACACTCTTATGATAGCCTATTTAATAGACTAGATAATTATACTTGTCGTTTAGTCTAAAACTGACCTTAATGGTCATTAGCAAGGTATCAAGAGATGTTACACATAATTTATCTCAAAACTCAACCTCAACTACCTTGTTAAATTAAATGATAGTTACCTTCCAATCGGTATACAATTTATATAGCAGTTCATTATAGGTATAATAATAATTTCAATATCAAGCTTCTTGTATCTAAGAGATTGATAAACACCATACAGTCATATAAGGTATTTACAATGGTATCAATAGATTATCTAAAGTACTAAGTTTCAATGTCAAAGATATGTTTGGTAGAGTATGGTTGTAGTGCTACTAAACGAAATCACCCTTACAATATTATGCAACCAAGTTTGGTAGAGTATGGTCGTAGAGTTTCAATGTTAAAGAATTACAATGTCAAAAGATGATTGAAACTCCTATGTTGATGCTCATGCAACATTAGAACTACTGAGTTGAGTCTAAGTTGGTAGCTTGGTAGGACTTAGAAGAGCCGCAAAGTTAAACTTTGGTGTAGAGTACTTCATTTGGACGCCTATGGGTCCATTTTCTGCTAAATTCTTGTGATATTCAGCCATTAACCTAACACATTCCATGCACAAAGCAAATTTCCAATTGTGAAATAACACAATTTAACATAGATATACTCAGGAAACCTCAGTATGGGGAAAAATCTGCAAATGTTGGATCTTCTATTCATTCTCAACAGTAAATTTTTCTTACAGAATACAATACCGGTTTGCTACAACGATGATACATATATAGTTCTACTGATTTATATCAATGTGCAAGAAATAAGAAAATTTCCTTACATAATTTGACCTAACTTACACATAAAATCGCTCTTGGCCTTATTTCAATGTCACAACTCCAATTCTTTGCCCGAAAAAATTCTATTAATGAAAAGAAATCATGTTGTTGCTAAATATCCAACTTGAATTGCTTTTAAGCAACTCCACACTCCACCTTTCGAACTACATAAAATCAACAAAAAGTAAAGAGAGGTATCTTACATGAGATCTACTTCAGAATAACCTGTATGGTGTTTAAGTAGATTTGTCCAAATGCATTTCTTCTTCAAGGTGCACTTAGCATTGTAGACTGTTGCAGAAGCAAGCAGTGAAGGAGTATGAGCATAACATATTGTACCAAGCTTAGATCACTTAGGAAGAACGCCAAATTTTCCATATGAACATTAAAACAAAACAAAAAATTAGAAGGGATAAACACGGTAGCCTACTAAAGCCAAAAATATGAAAAAAAAGGGTCAGATTGCCTCTCTGTCAGATTCAGCTGCCTTACGAAACCGAAGAAGGAATACATATGGAGTTGGGACTGAGAGACGAAATTTGAGTTTGTTGAGCATAGTTAGCTCCACAGCTAGAATCTCATCTCTTGTACATAATTAATGCGAGATACTGACCTGATCATTTACCTGCGATCAAAGTTAAATGTATCAACAACACAATCCCTGTGCCAAGTCATATTCTCCACTATATTAGATTTTTTTAATCTTTACCCATTAATAAAAGCCTTACGAATACAGGTCGAGTCTCCTCGTACTTGGAAGCTAAAATAATTGCAGTGAAGCCCACTAACTGAAAAATTGTCTTTGAAACATATGCAGTAGATAGATATCTATCAAGTAGGTTTATGGTAAGGTACAGTGTCTCAGGCCTCAATTTCAATCGCAAATTCAGCTACAAGTTCCAACCATAAGAACATTCATCACTCCTGATCAATGTAGATATTCTTAATGAACTTTTAAAGAGATAAATTTACATGAATCAGCTAGTCAACCATTATTTCTCTCATCTCTTCATATGTCTTTGATTGAGAGGCCAAGTAATTTTTCACATGGCTCATTCCCTGAGAAATAAGTAGACCAGAAATTGTCAATGGCCGGACATTCAAACATCCATACCTTAGTTTGAAATATAGGAAAGAAAGAAGAAGAGATCACAAGAAATTGTCAATGGCCGGACATTCAAACATCCTTATAGAACTTGTAGATATCTTCCACATATTCAGTCACTGCCAACTGATTATCAAGATCTCCTCCATCAAGGTCTGGCAAGAAAGCATACTTTGAGAGCTTCCCCAAGAGCCCTGTAAAATGTTCGTGGAACTCCGGGGGAAGGAATTATCTAGCTATTGATCTTATCAACATAATGGTCACCATGATCGTCCAGAGAACCGATCACATCATTATTTTGCTCACCAACACACAATTTGAAGAAACACACCTCGTCTCTTATGCATAGAGATTTTACACGACCTCTCATATTGTTAACTCAAAATGGAGTACATTTCCACGACCTCACACATTGACTCAATTTTCATCAATCACGCGGAGAAAATGACCTCACATTGACTCAATTTTAACATCAACATTAGAAACCTTTGCAAATGTATGTAATTTTAAGCTATTTTTAGGCACGCTTGTCGTTAAATTTAAATACAGTTCTATATTTTTAAAGCTATTTTTAGGCAGTCTGTCATTGATGCTGATTTTGATTTATTTAAAAATTCAATTAGTGGAGGCAAAACATGTGTAAATGATTATTCTGAAAGGAAGCCAAGTATGCCGAAGAATTTTTTTATACTAATCTAAGTAGGAGAGGATTGCAAATATTTCTTAAACACCTTTAATTGTTACTGATTTAGATGCACATACATATCATAAACAGATAAACAATGAGATCACAACACAAAATATTACGTGGGGAAAACCCTTTCGAGAGAAAAGCCCCCACACTCCAGAACATAGTTCAATTATATTATTCAACAACAATACACAAGTTACAATACAATCCTAGAGCTATGCTTTTGCAAGAGTCTTCACGCTTCTTTTCAATTCTGGAGTAATTCTGACAGCATAACAACACTTCAATAAAATAACTTACAAATTCAAAATACAATTACTCAATATATAAGAGTTTTTAATGCATAAAATAGATATTTCTAAAACAATTTCCAAAGGTTGAAGATGCAACATGGAAAGCACCAAAACCATTGGACACACATAACGGTAAGTTTTCAATTGTCACCACATGCCACACTGCAAAATATGCACTTGCCAAAGTAACTGCACCTCGAAAACTCATATTCCATGTAAATTCAACATAGAAATAGAAAAATCCTTTATGCACAACTCCACCTATAAAATCAACTTTCCAACTTGACTACTCATCTGAATATAAACTGCAAGTTGTAACTCACAAGAAAAAGTGAGAAAATTAACAATATTTAATATTATGGAAAAATCAAAGGTTGAGACACCTTATTTTTCCTAACATTCCCCCACTTTTTGAACACCTTTGAAGAGTCAATGGAAGTAAGAGGATTTAACTGCTAGAGGCCATAAGGCCCATAGACTTCGAACACTATCTAAACTTCACTGTGCTCACTGGATTTGTCAATGTATTTGCAATATTTGTCAGAGTTTCAACCTTCTCCAACTTCACCTTTCCATCTTCCACCATATCACAAACATAATAAAATTGAACATCAATGTGCTTTGTTCTAGCATGAAAAGTAGGATTATTTTCCAAGCAAATGACACTTTGATTGTCACAACAGATAGTAATATGTCCTGCATCAAAACCAATATTAGAACACAAAGGCTTAAGCAAAAGGGCTTCCTTACAAGCATGAGTAGCTACCATGTATTTTTTTCTCTAGTGGACAAAGCGACTATAGCCTGTCGCTTACTCATCCAACTGATAGAACCACCATACATCTTGAACACATAGACACTGATGGATCTTCTATTGTTAATGTCACCTACCCAATCTGAATCCACATATCCACAAAAACTCACTAAGTGTCGAGGTCCAATAGGATAAACATGAAAACATAAGGAATACTTAGAAGTACCCTATAAATATTTGAACACTCTCTTCACTACATCCCAATGTACTCGTCTAGAATTAGTCATAAACTGACTAAAGACTCCCACTACTTAGACAAGGTTTGGCCTCGTACAAACCATAACATAATAAGACTGCCAACAACACTCGCATATGGCACTTTAGTCATGTCCTCCATATCACTAGGAGATTTTGGACAATCCTCCATAGAAAGATTCATCACCTACATTACAGGAACAACTAACCGTTTGCAAGTTGCCATGTTGAACCTCTCCAACACTGTATTCACATACTTGCTTTGGCTTAACCAAAGATTTTTGTTAGCTCTATCTCTTTTGATCTCTATCCTTATAATATACCTTGTTGCACCTAGATCTTTCATTTCAAACTGTGCTGATAATTGAGACTTCAAATCTGAAATCAAACTTTTAGCATTCCCAAAAAAACAACATATCATCTACGTACAATGCAATTATGCAAATACGACCATTGTAATACACACAATGGTTAGATTTAGATCAGAGAAATCCCAATGACAATACAAAGGTATCGAACTTCTGGTACCACATTCTAGGAGACTACTTAAGACCATACAAAGACTTTTTCAACATGCAAACCAGATTTTCTTTACCTTTAACCACAAATGCTCTAACTATGACATATAAATCTCTTCCTCCAAGTCACCATGAAGGAACGTTGTCTTCACATACCAACTAAAAGTAAGGTGAGTGCGTGGAAGAAGCTTCCAACACTAATCTAAGTAGGGAGGGTTGCAAAAATTTCTTAAACACCTTTAATTGTTGCAGATTTAGATGCACATCCATATCATAAATAGATAAAGAATGAAATCACAACACAAAATATTACGTGGGAAAAACTCTTTCAGGATAAAAATCTCACACTCCAAAACACAGACCAATTATATTATTTAACAACAATAAACAAGTTATAATATAATCCCAGAGATATGCTCTTGCAAGAGTCTTCACAGTTTTTTTCAATTCTAGAGTAATTTTGACAACATACTGGTACTTTATTTTTATTTTTATTTTTGATCGGTAATCGCTTTTGACTGGAGCTTTGAACCAGTGAGGCCACAATTTGTGGGAGACCTCATTCCCATGATTTTTGTCTGGTATTAACACTAGACCATTCTCCTTCTTCCTCTATCTCTATTTCGCCTATTTTTTGTTCTCCAGCAGCTGTCAACAACAACCGTCTATATGGGTGATCCGACTGTGCCTCCAGCTCCTGAACGAACACCCACCCATCCTCCAGCAAAACCTTTCCTACCTCCTCTACTTCCTTCAATGCTGCCCCTTCCTTCCTCCTGCCTCTGCGGGCCTCCCAAACTCCGACACACCCTTCCTTCTTCCACCGTCACCCCCGCCACCCCACTTCCTTCCTGCCTCCTCGGGCCTTCTTCACCACCTCACCACCGCACCCACCTTCTTCTCCTCCTAGATTCTTCACCACCTCACCATCATCGCGTCTTCTCCTCCGCTCCTCCGTGGCGCCCACCATACTCCTCTCCTTTCCTCCGTGGCGATCTTCGAACTCGAATCTTCGTCCTCCATTCGTCGTACTCCATCCTCCGACCTCCGTTTGCCAGTACTACACTCTCTGTCTACTTCATTCTCCATCCTCTGTCCACCGGTACATCATCCGCCATCCTCCGACCACCGGTACCTTCCTCCCTCAACAAGTTCCACCAAGCACCGACACACCCGCCACAACTTGGTGGGAATTGAACCTGTGACGCCCTACCAACAGGGCCTTGTGACATTACCATCACGCTGTGGGGTGAACCCCAACATACCGGTACTTTATTAAAACAACTTACAACTCCAAAATACAAATGGCCAATATATAAGAGCTTACAGTGCATAAATTAGACATTTTAAAAATAATTGTCAAAGGTTGAAAACGTAACATAGAAAGCACCAAAACCACTACACACGCATAACAATAAGTTTCCAATTGTCACCACATGCCACACTGCAAAATCTGCACTTGCCAAAATAACAACACCTCAAAAATTTACATTCCATGTAAACTCAACACGAAAATAGAAAAATCCTTTATGCACAACTCCACCTGTAAAATCAACTTTCCAACTTGACTCTTCATTTGAAAAGAAACTACAAGTTGTAACTCACGAGACGATGTGAAAAAATTAGCAACATTTAATATTATGGAAAAATCAAAACTATAGAAAAATCAAAGGTTGAGACACCTTTTCCTAACATTTTGGTTATTAATACCTAAATAGCTAAGACATATAGCTTAATATTTTTGTCTGATGTGGTTCCTTTAATTTTGTTTTTTGGATTTTGGCAATGTTGCATTTTAAATATCTGCCATCTTCTAAGAATTTTGGAAAACAAATATTTGATAAATTGTGTAGATGTAATCACAAATTTTGAAGCAAATCACGAGAAACTTGAAACTATGATTTTAAATCATTTCAAATTAGTAGTATTTAAACATTTGAAAATACACTAAGAACTATCGATGCTTATGTTTTTGCCAAGTGTCATGTTTTTCCTGTAAATTGCAAATTGTTTTATCAAAATATTTTTGTATAAATAAATAGGTTTAGTTATGTTGTTTAAAATGTATAAGAAACAACGATTAAACTAATTTTCCATTGTCAATATGTAATTACAAATATTTTAGATTAAAGTATGCTATCAAAAACTATTATTTTAGGGTTTAGATGACACATATTGTCAACCATAGTCTATATCAATGTTTTCAATCATACAAATTGTTTAAAGTTACAACACTTACTTAATACTAGTCTAAGATTAACATTTTTAAAGAACAAAGAAACACATCTAAAGATATAGGATTGAAAATGTTATCCTGGTGCTTAACAATATCTATAAAAGTCAAATTATAATATGTAAGTATGTGTTAAAATAGTTAATGTTTATAATTTCAATAAATAATATTATTCATTTTATATTTGTTTAACAAACAATTGCATCTCTATAATATTCATTGAAACCATTAGTTCAATTAATCTATACATATTGTCCTTTTTATTATATAAAAATTTAATGTACATCAAGTGCTACAATAATATCATTTCATTACCTATAATAGTATATCAAAGATTACTTCTAGCTATTAATCTTAGTTAACACGAAACAATTTTAATAAGTAGATGAAAAGTTTTTACATTAAAAAAATAGCTTAATATGACAATTACTATATGTAGTGACAAAAAATGTACTCCTTTACATTTTCTCATGTTTGGGTCCCTTAATAAATTGGACTTAATTAAGCCTCTAATTGAAACAATTATGCATTTGAAAGCTTAATTAATCCCATTTTTTGAAAGGGGGACTTGGATTAAACAATTGCGAACATCAAATTAAATATCTTGGAAAATGTGTGTCCTAGGTTTAAGGCCTAGGATCCCAATTTCAAATATATTTTTGGTGGTATTTTTATGATCCCAATTCAAGTTGCAATTGTTAGATTTTGAATTTTAATTTTTGAGAAATTAGAAAATAACCTATAAATACCTAGTCATTTTATCAATTCAAAACGTCTAGCAAGAGGGAAACTTTCACAAGATCAAATATTATTGTCAAGAGCATTGAAGAGAAAAATTCTCAATCATCTACAACAACATTCAAGATCCTCTCATGATTTTAAGATTTATGTGTGTTCATGTGTGTTTTTGGAGCTAACATTGTGATGTAGGTTTCAAGCATTCAAGCATCAAGATCAACATTGAATCAAGCCATTCATGCAAGATCAAGACCTTGGAGAGATGTATTAGGTTTCAGTCCTTCAAGGGTTTCATTCAAGGGTTTGGTGAGTTACATCATAGCCCCATTTTCTCCTTTCCAATTTAGTGTCATTCCATTTTAGTGGCACCCATTTTCCTTCATTTCATTTTGGTGAACTTGACATTGTACATCTTAATTTCTAATTTGGAGTCCTAGATCTAGGGTTTTCAATAGTTTGCATTAGTTTGCATTTCATCTAGAGTTGTCAAAATTGCATTATTTTGTATGTCATCTAAGGTTTTAAAAATGCATTTACATTGTTTAAAATATGAAAAATTGAAAAAAATTGCATGTATATTACATTGATTTTGCATAGTACTTGCATATTAGTGTATTTTCATTCATTTACATCAACAAATTTAGTTAAAATTGCATCCAAAAAAGTGTCACTTTGTTCACTATTTATCATTATTTGTTTTTGCATTTAGACACCAAAATTTGGAAAAATCTGTTATAGAAACCACAGTTTGCAACCTGAAACAAAGAACACAAACAACAACTCAGAATTTGCATATTTTATTTTTTTTAAACCCTATACAAGGACCCATTCACCTTTGGGCGAATGAGTCTTCGAGGGCCCATGCAAACCAACTTTTTTGAGCATTTTTGTGGTCCTCTGCACTTCCCAAATCCACTAGTAAACCACTGTTTCAATCTATTAATTTTAAATCATTCCAAATTTATTTCAGTATTGAAAAACATCAGATCTGTAAGACAATTGTTTACATTTTTTAAGCATTGCATAAGTTGGATAAATTACTTCTCATTTTTGGCACACAATGTGAGTATCTTTCCTTTCCAAGTATTCCAAGAAAAATCTCATTAACAAGCATGTTAGTCATTCTTCCAATATCTTTCCTAGTTATTGTTAGGAATTAGTGTACACATAGGTGTTGGGATATAATATTAGTGCTAACATATATTAGAATAATAATGTGTGAGGTAAAGTGTCACATAACTATTATGGGTATGGTATGTTGTTATAAATTTGTTATATAAGTTATTGTATTAATGGTTATACGAATATATATTTGTATTGAGTTGTTATAACAACTCATAAATATAGAAGAGTGGTTATAGGGTGTGGAACAACCCTCCTATAATATAAGATGTGAAAAACTATATATATAATGTATATGAATGATTAATAAGGAGAAGAAGCACCGTATTATTTGTGTATGAAAATTTTCAAGCTTCTATTTGAATCTGCCCATATTTCTAATATGGTATCAAAGCAATGTTATTCCGGAAGTGCATGTCTCTGAATATGTGTTGCATTATTAGCACAATAGATTTCAGAGCAAGATTTTATGCTGATTTTTTCTAGATCATGATAAGACATGAAACTGGCATTATAGGTGGATACAATTTTTAATCCTTGTTGGTATGTCTTCACTGCTACAGTTTCCTTTATGTGTTCCCATCCTCATCGCATACCTGTGTTTTGTAGAAGATTAATGGCATGCCGTTCTAATGTTGCTGCGGTATTGGTGAGAGCCTGAATCGGCTGCGCTATGGCTTGGATCCTTCAACATCATGCTTTTAATGATGAATTTCATTATTTTTTCATTTAGATCATCACCTGGTTTCTCGAAAGGGAACAAATAGACTGCACTATTTGTGAGAATTCTTTCAATAAAATAAGTGGTGTCCATTCCATGCGGGTATCTAGAGGCATGCCAAATTTTAGAGGAGCAGAGTTGAGGATGGCTGGAGATTGTCAAGTTGTTGCCTTACATTGGTCAATTCACTTCTTTTAGTAAAGACAATGTCAACAAAAAGATGAGATAAGGGAGGATCAATGTTCTTAAATACTTCCTGCAAATAAGAGAGTAAGAATTCGCAATATGTGAAGCAATAAAGGGAGATTTGGATTCAATTCGGCCTTGAGGTTTGAGAATTCTATGAGACAACGTTATAGATATTCCACAATTGCATATCCTCTGAATTACTCAACAGAAGCGTGGATTTTGTTGGTGTGTTATGCATGTAGACAAGAGGTGAGAGGATTAAGTTTCTAATAATAGTTTGAAATCAATGATATCAGTCATAGAGAAGGAAGCCCACCTCAACCATTCACATGCTACCCTCTTGAACCTCTTCTTGTCCACTCAATTAATTTTCCTCCACCAATCTTCCTTATAGTTGATGCTTTTTGGGAGTTGCACAAAAATTTGTTTATTTTCTAATCATGACCATTTCAATCTCTCCAACAACCAACAAAGTGATTCTTTAAGGTATTGTGGTAGTATAATTTGGTTTATGATATTTTTCCCTTTTGTCAAGTATCCCATAGTTTTGATTTTTTCAAACAAGTCAAAGTCATTGTTAAAGTCTTAGATAGTTAAATTTCAATTCAAGTCAAATTGTCACGTCAATAGTGTTTAAATGTGTCTATTAAGATTTTAAGCTATGTTTAGGTCATTTGTATGTCAATTTATTTTGTGTCATTGTAAAAAGAGTCAAGAGTTGATTTGAATATTATGTTAAATAAAAAAGGTCAAAAGAGTGCATTTTCGGTGTAATCCGACACTCGTAGAAATTAAAAAATGGCACTTTTAATTAATTTTTCAATGAAAACGAAGATGAAAATTGTGTTTGGCTTCAAGGGTTCCGCCCCTCGACCCCACCCTGTATCGTGACAGGGAGCGTGTATCGTCCTTGTCTATACCTTTTGTTGAGTTAGCAACATTCATTAGAGGGTGGAGGCACCATAGGCTGGAGGATACTCGGCGACTTCTTGTTAGTCACTTGCAACGAGGCCGCAATATTGCATTAGTGAAAAATATTTATACCAGAAAGACTAAAGCTAAGATTGATTTCCAGGTGGCAACGATAACCGTCTCATATCATTTGTGATCAAAGTGGCAATGATCTATAATGGTGGTTGCATACGTGACAATGAGGGCTTAGTGTTCAAGCTTTTATGTTGTGGTTGGATGTGTATTCCCCAATCACATTTCTTGGTTGTATGTGAATGGATGTGTTTGTCCCCATTCACGAGATGGTCTAAGGGATTGGAAGTGTTTGTCCCTAGTCACGTAAGTTGGTGATTATGATTGGATGTGTTTGTCCCCAATTATAATTGTTGTGAGCAGATGTGTGTGTCCATGTTCATGAATTTGATGTTGGATAGATGTGTTTGTCCCTATCCTTGGATGCAAGTACTAGGCATAGTGAAGCTAGTTCCACTATTGCTTGGCATGAGTAGATGTGTATATCAATACTCTTATCTTATTTGGTAAGCTATTGTGTGTGGTCATTAAGTATTGTGATGTACTTTCACCCCATGTTCACACTAAGGGGGAGTGTTAGGAATTAGTGTTCACATAAGTGTTGGGATATAATGTTAGTGCTCACATATATTAGAATAATAATGTGTGAGGTAAAGTGTCACATAAATATTATGGGTATGGTATGTTGTTATAAATTTGTTATATAGGTTATTGTATTAGTGGTTGTACGAATATATGTTTGCATTGAGTTGTTATAACAACTCATAAATATAGAGGAGTGGTTATAGGGTGTGGAACAACCCTCCTATAATATAAGATGTGAAAATCTATATATATGTAATGTATTTGAATGAAGAATAAAGAGAAGAAGCACCGTGTTATTTACAGTGTATGAAAATTTTCAAGCTTCTATTTGACTCTGCCCATATTTCTAATAGTTATGAGAGTCTCTTAGTGAAAGAGAGTGAAATTGTTGACACATTCCTTAATTTCACATCCCCTAATATCTCTCTTATTTGTGAGAATGTTCTAGTGAAACAGGATGTAAGCATAGACAATCATGACAATCATAGTTTCTCTTCTCCCAATACCTCTCTTACTTGTGATGAAGGTATCTTGGTGTTAGAAGATATACTCATTAAGAGTCATGATAATCTTGAAAGCTCCTCTCCTAAGAACTCTCCTACTAGGGAAGACCTCATGGTGCAAGAGGATGATAAAATTGATACATGTCTTTCAAAAAATATTAATTTGGCTTCCTTAGATGAAGATGATAAGGTGACATTAGACTTCCGCTCGATAAAAGATCATCAAAATAAGGATAAGTCTATTGAGGTTCTGAACATTATATCTCCCTTGATTATAAGACCTCCTAAGAGTCCTCTAATCATTAGATCTCCTATGATTCCTCTAATTCTTGAACTTCCTAATAGTCCTTTAATTATTGGGCCTCCCAAGTTATCTCTTGAGCCACTTCTTATCATTGGACCACCACAACACCAACCACAACCTCCAAGAGTTGTCTTAAAATTTGCAAGGCAAATCACTAATAACAATGTTTCACAACAATCGTCGTTACTCACACATCTAAAACAAGGAATAATAGGCAACCACAAACCATACCTACTTCATTATGATTACCTCAACCTATTTTTCTTAGTGCTCCTCATTTTCCTTTGCATAATGGAAAGGAACTCTATGACCTTTAGAAAAACTTAAAAACACTCCTGCTAAGATTTATTTATGGGACCTTATTCCAGCTTCACCTAATTACCATAGCATGCTTCAAAATTCTTTGCAACAAGTTGTTATTCCTCATAGTGTGCAACCAAGTGATGTATCAACCCTAATTCAAGGTATGAACTTAGTCAACTTAGACATTACCTTTCATCAAGATAAGTTACCTCCATTAGAAACACAAAAAAAAAAATGAAGCTTTCATGGTAATGACTATCGTTAATAAGTGGAATAAAGCATACTCTCATTGATAATGGTCCAACCCTCAATGTGTGTAGTGTAAACCTTTTAGATAAGACTAGGGTGGACAAGACTATGATTGAACCTGATTCTTTATCTATTCATGGATTTGACAATGTGGGAAGACAACCACATGGTGTGATAACATTACCTATTAGAGTTGGAAAGGTCACATTGCAAACTCTTATCCATACCATGCTCAATAATATTTCATACAATCTTCTCTTGGGTAGACCTTGGATTCATGAAATGAATGGGGTACCTTCAACTCTTCATTTTTGTAAGAGAGGGGAACCACCCACTGCAAGGCCCCAAGTCACAAAAGGCCAAGAGAAAAAAGGCTACCCTAACTTACCTCAGTTTAAGGGATAGTTAGGATAGGAGGGATGAGAATGATGAGGATTATGCATCCTTCGATCACTCTGTAATCTCAAGAGATGAAGATAGACTAGATGAGTCGCTTTCCAGAGTCAACTTTGCGTCTCAGATAGCTCTTTGTTTGAGAACAAAAGCACGGTTCTGGGATGACAGCGTGACGCACTAGCGTCTCACAGGTGCGTTGGTGTTTGTACGGCTAGGAAACCAGAGAGGCGATGTTTTTCTCTAAGGAAGGGCTAAAAACCTAGTTTACAAGTTTTTGGAATGACAAAATAGTATTAATAAGTGTGAGAAATACATACTAATGTGATAAAGGAAGTATGTTACCACCAAGGTGATGAAGATGATCTCGTAGAATATCCTCCTCGCTAGCTTGCTTCAAACTCTCTCCACCTACACATAATAAAGGGAGAAATTATTGGGGTTGTATAGGGGCCTACCTCAGTCAGACCCCCGTCTTGGTGTTTCCACCTCCACAGACAACCAAGTTTGGAATGGTAGATATAATGATAAAGAAAAGAACTACAAGCTATGTAAACACAAAACACTTCAAGAAGTACATGCTTACTCCATCGAAAAAAAATAGGAGGTTAGAGCAGCTTACCACCTCTGTCCAAAGCACTCAAGGCTTGTGGAGGAGAGAACGAGAGGGAATCAAGCCTCTGTTTCTTCGATGTTTGTCCTGTGCTCGCCCTGTTGGAGTGATGGAGTAGTGGGTTGTTGCAATGGAGTGAAATAATGTTGCTACAAAGCTTGAATGGGTGTTGAAAGAGTGGAGAAAAATGTGAAGTGATGAACTCAAGATCTTTCAAAACTTGAGAATGGATGGAATTGTCAAGAATATGAAGGAGAAGGTGAAAAACAACCATATTCAGGTCGGTCAGCTGAAGAGGGACGTTACTCTTCAAATTCCAATTGAAAATGTAATGCCTCTGTAGTCTTCAACTGAAGGAATCTGCCAGGGACATAAGCACGTTGCGCGGACGTCTGTGCACTGTGTGGGCGTCTCCGACAGAAATGCCCCCATCGACACACGCGTTAGGGGAGAAAATTCACGCTCATACAATTTTTTAATGAAATATGTCTATAACAACAAGGTTTATACAGTCAAGGCTGACCCTCATACAAAAATTTGTTTGCACACCGAGAAAGACAAGGAAAGTCCATTGAAAACATTGATACCAACTTCAAAAGTAGAAATGTGCAAGAGGAAGAAAAAGAGATGAGTATTGAAGAAGTCACAAAGCTATTGGATGATGACTAGGGTTCCTTAGAATTTACACCTACATTCATGGGAGAATACAAGATTTTTGAAAAATGAAGTTAATATTGTAGCTTAAAACTTATAAAACTATGAGATTGTAGATCTTGTTAAGTGTTCTTTGTCACAATTCTTTGTGTGTGATTAACTTGTTTAGATCAATTTTACCAGTTGTAGAAAGAGACAAAATATTTCAACATTTGGTATCAGAGCTAATGTTTGGGATGCCTTTCTCTTAAAATTTTGAAGGTTTTTTGGCTATAGTGGGAGATTTTACTATTGTCTTATCATGTTTTCATTGAGATCTTGGATTCACAAGTTTGGTGTGAGCTTATGACAGTGATGTGGTGTTGGTTGTGTGCACCATGATGCCATTTGGATTGCTCGGTATCACAGTTTAGTGGGAGCATTTGGCAATGATGTGGATCCATTATTTTTATGATGGTTTGGAGGTTGTAGGTATCTTCTTGGCTTGGAGATTTAGGTTCTACTTGTTATGTTACTGACATTGCAGTTGTGTGTGTAGACCTAGATGATCTTCATGGAGAGGATGGTAGTCACAATGTCATGTGCGACTCGATATCACAGTTTAGTGGGAGTTGTTGGAAGTGATGTGGATTCACCATTTGATGGTGAATGATCTTCTACAATGATTGTTGGTGTCATGGATGGACTCTTGGTTTCTACTTCTATACAGTGAGGGTTCATTGGCAATTTTGTTTTCATTGACAAAGGATGGTTATATTCAAGTGGTTTGGATATGTTGACATCTTTGGTTTCCATGTAGGAATTCTTTAGTCTATGATTGAGGTGTCATGTTTTATTTTTGATATGATGGTTATATTCATATTTATTAGATCATGGATGTCATGTTTATGTTCCCGATTTATGATTGGAGCTTTGACATTGATCGTAGTAGTTCTCTTTGTATTGGGTACATTGATCATTTGCTTGATTACTTCATGATGGTGATATGTTGCATTTGGAGTTTGGAATGAATTGGTTGGTTACAGGTACTCATGGATACTCAAAGACATAGGTGAGGTTTGAGTTCTCTTAAGGTTAGAGACATGTGTTGAGATGGTTAGTCTTGTCTCGTGGTGCAGGAAGGCCATTGGCCTTGATTCCTATACTTGATTTATAATAATGATTCCTTGTTTAGAATAATTAAAATGTATAATGTCAAGTGGGAGAATTTCGGGAATAGGATGCCATTTAATTGCAATCCTAAACATATTTCATGTATCTCCTAAGTCCTTGGAAAGTGCTCCCCAAAACTAGGATTAGAAAGAGATTAATTTCGAATGGAATGAACATGTAAATTAACATTTGTAATTATTCCTAAATAATAGGAACATGTGAGGGCGTCCAATATGAGTTCCTAAATAATAGGAGCACATGGGGCACTCACATGGAAGGTGGAACCCACCTTGTTTAAGTTAACTATTTGGAGGATTGATAACATTTCACTAATGAATGTCTAGGTTCCTAAAATATAGGGATTGATATTTACAAGAGGAGTGGCACTATTGGTTCAGTATCAGTTCTATATTAGTTCAGTTCAATTCAGTTTAGTTCAGTTATGCTTCAACTATTTTCAATTGCATGTAGTTATTTTGAGTTGTAGACTAGTTGACTTGACTAATGACTTTAGTTGCATGACATATAATAGGTTGATACTTTTAGTTAAGTGGGGATGATCAAGCATGCACATTGTTTGCATAAATTGATGGAAAGATATGTTTCAGTTAACTCAGATTGACTTGGACCCACCTTGGGTGCCCAAGTTGGCATCTGTCAGTTAACACCTTTTCCATGAGAAGATATTTACAAGGCTCTATTAAGTGGGGCCCATTATTGGGTGCCAACTTTGAGGTGAAGCTTCCAAGATATTTTTGAGACCAGAGTTCAGTTAAGTGTTTAGTTTGGGGCACCAAATTTTAGGAAGACTTTGGTTTGAATTTTGTTTAGGAGGTGGAACTATACTTTCCATATCTAGGTGTAGGTTTTTTGAGAGAAGCTTTATGCTTTGTAATTTTCAACTCTTAGGAATTTACAAAGCTCATGATTTCCTATTTATTGCAGCAAGTTGAAGAGTGTTTCAAATGAGTTTATTGCAGGTTGTGAAGAAGCATTGTTGAAGAGAAAGGAAGCATATCAATCAAGGATTGACACAGTGTTATTATAATCTTATTCTAAGGTTAAATAATACAAGCAATATTGGTTTTGGTGGAGTTTTTTCTTGAAAGGGTTTCTCCACGTATATGTTGTGTCACTTTTATCTTCTATCTACATTCTTCTACAATCTTTTATCTAGTTCTATAAATGATAAAATTGATCTAAAGAGAATAATCATTTACAAAGAATTGATCTAAACATAATAATCATGCACAAATAATTGTGACAAAGAATACTTAATTAGATCTACAGTCACATAGTTTTACAAGTTTTAAGCTACAAAATTACCTTCATTTTCAACATTCCACGTATATGAATTGTGTCACTTTTATCTTCCATCTACATTCTTCTACAATCTTCTATCTAGTTCTATAAATGATAAAATTGATCTAAACGAAATAATTATTTTCGAAGAATTGATCTAAACAGATTAATCATGCACAAATAATTGTGACAAAGAATATTTAATTAGATCTACAACCACATAGTTTTACAAGTTTTAAGCTACAAATTTACCTTCATTTTCAACATAGATTACACACAAACCTGGAAAAGAGAAAGAAATTAACATAATATCCACACAAGTTGAGTCATAAAAAGCACACGAGTCCATAACTTTTAGCAAAGAAGTGGAAAACAACAATTACACATCCAAATATGATGAGTGTGATCATGAGAAACCACCAAATCCAAAAGAAATGGAAAATGTTTATGGAAGAGGTTATGAACTTTTGAAACAACTTGGTTATAGTGGAAAAGAATGCGGTGCTAGAGAACAAGGCATTTGTGTCCGTATAGAGCCTAATATACAAGAAACAACTAACAGTCTTGGTTATTATCCTTTGAAAGAAAAGAAAGCATCAAAGAAACTTTCACTTAATATTAGTGTCATCATGCAAAATACTCCTAGGACATACTCAAACACATTTCTTAGTAATTATTGGAGTTCATTATATTTTATACTCTCCTATATTTACACCCTCCTTTATAGGAGAGGACGAAATCTCACAATCTAAAGAGTCTTGTGTATGTATGAAACCTTGTACTAAGCAAGAAATATATTTGTCACAAAAGAAAGGAACATCTTCTACTATTGATCAAGAGGGTACCTTGTCGAAGCTTCACCAAGCTCTCTTGATATCTCTTCCTCCAAGAACACAAAATAAATTTCACAACAAAATTTAATTTTGTGCATATCATCGAGTTCATGGTCATTCAACTAATGAATGTAAGGATTTGATTAATAAAATTTGACATCCTAATAATTGTGGTGCTCTTCCTTGTGTTGATGCACCTATTTAATCTAATTGATAATTATTTTAATCCTATTATGTTGCTCATCATTATGTGGCATTGGTATCTTTATGTGTCTTGCTCATTTCTATTCATGGTGATACAATTTTAGGTGCAACCATATTTCTCTTGGCAACAACATGATAGTTCTTGGTGGTTGTATTTGTCTCTATGATTGGGGGTCAACGATAGCTAATTTTGGGAGGTGTGCATTCTTTCCAAGGATCCTCTCTTTCTCTTTTTCTACTTAAAGTACCAACATAGAAATTGTGTTGATATTTTAAGTGGGGGGCATATTGTCTCGTGTTCATTGTTTGTATGTCCCTTTTTAGTGATGATAACATACATCTCCTAGGAAGTGTGACCATTACATTGGCACATTTCATTTTGGCATTATTATTTGGACCCCTTGAGGTGAGTTTCTTGCTTCACTTTGTTCATGGAAGTTGAATTTAGTGTAGCATTAGCATAGCATATTGATAATGTTGTGGCGCCTTATCAAATTTATCAGGGAGTATAACTTTTGGTATGGTTGATGTATGGGAGCCTATAGACCTGACATGACTTTCCCATCACTACTTAATCTTAGGGGCTCACCCAGTGGACACCAGGTTTCACTAGCCCTTGTGAGCATATTTTCATGGCCAATGAGTATAACACAACTTTCTTGCACGTGGATCCATTTATGTGATTTTACATCCTTATGAGTGTATTTGATGGACATGGCATAATACAACTTGCTAGTTCATCTTTCTTTCCTTTTTGCATTAATTTTGATATTGTATGTTTGTGTCTCTTGTGTCTTGCTAATTCATATCATACATTCATGTGTGTCCCTTTGTGCTTATTTTGGTTTTCCATGGGATCTTGATCCTGGGGGTTTGGCCACCTCCTTGATCTTTGTCATCCTATCCCATCAAGATTTGTGCACTTGAACCCATCTTGACGCATGTTTGTCTACTTTAGTGTGAGCTTGATTGTAGGGCTCATCCTCTCACTAAAGTGGGGGCTAAATGTAGTGATGAAAGATGTACTCCTTTACATTTTCTCACTATATTTGGGTCCCTTAATAAATTGGACTTAATTAAGCCTCTAATTGACCCAATTATGTATTAAAATCTTAATTAATCTCATTTTTCGAAAGGGGAACTTGGATTAAACAATTGCAAACATCAAATTAAACATCTTGGAAAATGTGTGTCTTAGACTTAGGACCCCAATTTTAAATATGTTTTTGGCGGTATTTTATGATCCCAATTCAAGTTGCAATTTTTGGCTTTTGAATTTTAATTGTCGGAAAATTAGAAAAACACCTATAAATACCTAGTCTTTTTATCAATTCAAAACATCTAGCAAGAGGGAAACTTTCACAAGAGAAAATATTATTGTCAAGAGAATTAAAGAGTAGATTTTTTAGTCATCTACAACAACATTCAAGATCCTATCATGATGTCAATATTTATGTGTGTTCATGCATGTTTTTGGAGCTAACATTATGATATAGGTTTCAAGCATTCAAGCATCAAGATCAACATTGAATCAAGTCGTTCATGCAAGATCAAGAACTTGGAGAGATGTATTAGGTTTCAGTTCTTCAAGGGTTTGGTGAGTTGCAACATAGCAAGTGTTCATTCATCATTCCTTTCATGTTTCATTATTTCATTTCAAGGTTTGATTACCAAACCGGGTTTTGACCAAGGAAAACCCCCATTCACTAAAAATAAACAAGTTTTCCCTCTTGTGTGTTTTGCAGATCTAGGTTGAAGAAAGATTGAATATCTATCAAAAGTGAAAAATTGCAAAAGTTATCGTCAAGCCATGGAAACTCACTTTTAAAATTTGATTTTAAATTTACGATTGTGAAACTCAAAGGAATTGGGAGTGCAAACCAACGCCTAGAGGACTATGAAAGTAGATTTTCAACCCTGTAGCAAGACCTACTCGCCCTTGGGCGAATGAGTCCCAGAAGGACACTCATCACAAAATTTTGTGATAGGTGCATAAAATCTAATCCTTCTCAAATCTGTTGAAAATTTATTGGTTCTATCAAATTAAGGTTTAATTTAGAGGTTTCATGTGTTGCATTGCATCATTACATTCATTTATTATTTTTCATTTATCTCACAAAAGTGCATTTCACGTTGATTTACCATTTCCTTAGTCATAAGGGAAACAAGATCTCCATCAAGGTTGACTCACCTAAGGGTTGAAAGTCAATCTTTCCCTAGGGGATCTATTTTTCCTAATGAAAATAGGAGGATAGGTGCATCATACCCCATTTTCCCCATTCCAATTTAGTGCCATTCCATTTTGGTGAACCTATTTTCTTATGTTTCACTATATTATCAAGGTTTTATAGTAAAAAACATGTGAAATTGAATAAACAAAACTTTACTTATAAGGACGAACTTTATTTGCAAGCTATTCAAGGTGATTAATAAAAGTATAACATATTCTTCTACGTCATTTTATCATAAGGCTTCATTGTGAATTTTAAGGCTTCATCTTTTTGAGGATTTTGTGTTTGGGAGTCATTTAATCCTTATTTGGCTTTTACTTTTTGTCAAATTTGTACTCCAAATGTCTTTGTGCAACTTTCTAAAGGTCCTTTAAGTGTTTAGAGTAAATTGAGGCTTTTATTATCATCAAAAATTTGTTTGTCTAAGGTTCCATCTCTAAGTGGATCTATTCTATTGTGAGTTGCTAGCTCTTCAAGAACTCTTTGATCAAAGGTTCTTACTATATTAAGTATTGTTTACTTTGGACTATTTGTAAAATATATTTGTATTTCTTGTCTTGTTGGAGATATGGTAGGTTTGAGGAACCATCGAAAGTTTTGATGTTGTTTTCGTTGGGCAAATGCATAATTTGGTTTCAATAATTAAAGTTCCTCATGGGGTGAGAAGCCTTGACAAGAAATATAGAGACATGGATGGATAAATCATTGAACACTATGAATAGATTCAAGGAAAACAATAAAACAAAGAGTTGAAAAGTTCCTTAGTTCTTAGAAGGAGAGGAACTTGCCATGAGTTCCTAGAATACTATTGAAGGTAGTGGAGGTTTTTGCAACCAAAAGAAGTCACAATTTGTTCCTAGTTCCTCTTGCACTTCTAAGAGGGGTTAAAATCCAAGTGACCATAAGCTCAATTTGACAAAATTTAGATCAAAATGAATGTCTGAAGGAAATGAGAGTTTTTAGTTGCTTAAGAACAAATCAATGCTTTGATTTGTTGTGAGAATTTCAGGAACCTTTTATAAGTTCTTGGTACCTGGTGAACCACGGACTAAGAAATAATACAATACAATTAGTGATAAAGAAGAAGTGATTGAGAGATTAGAAGGTCATAGGTTCTAGGAACCATTAGAGCTTCCTATTAATTCCCAAAATAGTTTTAGGTCTTGACTGGACTGAAAGCTTTGACAAAGATATCAATAAGGAGATTCTAGGTTCAAATATTTGCAAAGTATTTGAACATTATCGATTGATTTAATTTAAGCAAGAAAACAAAGAGTTGCAAAGTTTATTGGTTCTTAGAAGCATAGGAAGTTGTGATGAATTCTTAGAAAACTGATGGTTTAGGACATGCTCATAAGTTGCAATACAAAGATCAATCAAAGAAGTTCTTAGGATCCTGATTCTAAAGGAGTCTGCAACCATCAAGAAAGAAATTTTGAAATTTTTGAAATGTAATAATTAAGAAAAGAAAAGGAGTCAAATGTAGTAAGGGTTCCCAAAACTGTAGGAAGCCATGGTTTGTTCCTAGTTCCTTTTGCATCTCTGATGAACATCTTAGGTATATAAAAGGAAGCAAGAGAAAAGTAAGACATGTGGCTATGTGTCATAAAATATGGAAACCTAAAAGTCTAAACATTATAAAAAGCTTCATTTTCTTCATTTGCATACTCACAACAACCAAAGTGAAGAAGAAGTTGATATTCCTACAGAGTGGAGCCCTAGTTCTTCAAAAAATTGTTAGGGAAGCAAATGTGTCCTTTTCTAAATCAATTTTTTCTCTCTTAAAGCTTTTCATATTCAATTTCATCGTGTCGTAGTTTTGTGCCATATTTCTCAAATTGTCATATATCAATGTTATTTTTCCACAATCAATACATAAAGATTTAAATGTGAAGCATCAAGTACACCTACTAAAGGATATGAAATGGATTCAATGTTACAAATTCCTTGTCGAAGGTGGTTGATAGCATGTTGGGAAATATAAATCTTGAAGAATTTTGGATATGAATGGGCAATAACCCTAGGATTTCAATGGTAGAGGCTACTTTTTCAGAGTGAGCTAGCCCATGCAAGTTCTATGTTAGAAAAAAGGCAAAGAGTAATAAAATAAAATCATCCATTCCACATAATGGTTGCAAAGCTTGGCCAAGGTCATGTTGCATAAGAAATTTTAAACTAGATGTTGAAAAAGCAAAATCTACACTCTCTAGCACCTATCTCGGAAGGCAACTTTCCATAAATAAAAAAAAGGGTATCCCTCCCTTCTAGACCATCCACTAGCAACATATAACAAATGTGCTATAGTCTATCTAACACTTTTGTATCATTGCATCACAATCTATTTCATCATACATCATGCAAGTAAGCAAATCAATTCTAGAATATCAAATAGGACATACATCAAGTAAACTATGATTTACATGGATTCGCATTTACACATCAATAATATTCTATTTCTTTCATTTTTTCCTTTGCAAGTGAAATTAAGCAACATAAATCAAATGAGTAAATAAGTTGAAATAAGAAGTTATATCACACATATGTGTACATGCATAAATGAAGAATTTATGCGTGTACGCATATATGCAGGTACTAAACACATATTTAATATGTTTATGCGTTCTTAATATTAAAGTAAATTCCATTCTACAAGAAGATTCCCATGTTTAGAAAGACGTCAAATTCATAAGATGCACAATTTGATCATTAAATTCAAATAATAATATAAGGAACATCAACAACAATAACAACTTTTAGACTTTAGTATGAATTTGAATTTCAATTAGAATGTTACAAGGTCATTACTTAAACAAAAGTAGTCGGTTCTAGAAGTAATCTGAGTTAAACAGGTTCTAATTCATTTCATTCATCAGTCTAACTTGCTTGGTGAAAACATAATGTTATTCTATATTCATTTTGTTCTAAACAGTTATTATGATCTAATGCAACCATGTCATTTAGTAAACTGTCAAGAGTACAATAAGTTGGTTTAAATTTGATATCATCTCTATTGGCTTACTAATAAAAATGTCATTTTGTTTATGTTTAGAGATTATCAAAGATAACCATATGTCATTCGGTTTTAATCATCACCGAAAACTATTTATATAAATCAAAACGTCATGATGTTTATTGTTTTCTTCCACTCATCTTTTACACACATAAATAAATATCACAGAAAGGGGTTGATAAGCATGTTATTGTTAAATGATAATCATGTTATCGTTCAACATTAAGTGTCTTTACTATACTCATTATCTTATTGTTTAATGGTATTGTCATCCATTTACCAGAGGTGCCATTTATTTAGAGATTAACAGAGTATAATTACCATTCAACTCTGCTAAGATTCAAACACTTGAACGACATTATATATATGTATATATATACATATATATACATATTGTATGAGATAAAAGAGAATCATTTAAATGTAATGAAGGGATTCTTACAACCCTTGGCCTACTAAGGCCTAAGCACTAGCAATGACATAATGAAATAACAACATGCATTATCATCATATTTGGGATGTTATAAAAATGTTCAACAAAAAGTATAACTTGGAAGGATGGTATCATTCACAAGATCTTTATCAAAATGATGCAAGGCTGATCAATAGTAAGGAAATATTAGAATGATGTGAAATCGTTCACCTATATACATATAGCAGCACATCGAACATTACATGTATTACATAGAATAGTGGAAATCGTTCCATAATATGCTTCAAAATAGAACAATGAATATCGTTCAACAACATGCAATAATGTTGGATGATATAATCATCCTTTAACTTGTATTTAAAACATAACGATAGGGATCGCTCTGAACCAAATTTCATGCTCGAATGATCCTTATCATTCGGACCAAAAAAAATATGGTAGGGGTTTAGTTGCCTTGAACAAAGGTTGTCGTTCGATTGGATATTAAGAGTGAACAACACCGTAAATGGTGTTCACATAAACATAGAACCATAACGGTGTTCTCATATATAGAGAACCATAAATGGTGTTCTCATATATAGAGAACCATAAACGGTGTTCTCATAAATAGATAATAAGTATAGCACGCGGGTTAGAGTCTGATTACAGGCATTCAAGCCGATCATGCACATGAATGGCAATAAAATGACAAGTTTCATCCACAAAATGTGTCTAACAGGGGAGGATTTTCTCCCCATTGGTTTCAGGTTTGACTCTCACTCCTGGGTTTAATCGATGGACATGGTTGCGAGCTCCAACATCCACCCACAAAGGACTAGTCTTACCTCAGCTTGCCCCTTCCAGACCCCAACTTGGCAATTGTAAGCCCAAGGCAAGGCTGGTTGGGTGATGGGGTGGGTCACGTGGATACCCTGTAATATAAAAAAAATGATATCTACCAATTGCAAATTAAATACAGATGTTATGGTCTACAGTGGTGTCTGCACCAAGATTCCAATCTTACTTACTGTTCATCATCTAGCTAAACACTCCTACCTCAAACATGTTCTTGTTCTTCAACTTGTTCCTGCATCCACACACTCTTGCACTTGCAATTTTCATTAGTAATCTTTAATCGATGCTTAATACGAAATGATTCACTAAATCATAAAGTTTCAAAGATAATCATTTTCCAAATATCATCGAATTTATCAAATTTTATCATAAATAAAAACTGATAAATTTCATTTTCTAAATATTTCAATTAACTTAACATTATTAAATGACAAATCTTTGGACTATGAGGGGATTCCCTTTCGTTATAGAAGATGTTTTAAAATAGGTCATGTTGCTGCACAATGTGGATTTGAGAAAAAATCTAGCATGGCTACATGGTGGAATGGTGCCTCTCAACAAAATTATATGGTTGAGAATAAATGTGAACAACATAGGAGTTTTTTAGAGGTGGTTGCGTTGGAATCACAAGGTCTTGAGGTATCCCCTTGAGACGTCTCAAATGATGGGGTTGCACAAGATCTTCATCTTGTAACCCCTAAAGAGCGTGAGATTGTGTCTCAGGTTGCTATTTCTAGTGACAGCGCTCCAATTATCACTTCTAGTGGCTTTTCCAATAAGTCTTTGCTTGCACGAAGGAATAATGATAAAATTTATGAGACAATGGTTACATGCATTCTTCAGGAAAATTGTGAGTTGACTTGGCATGAGATGGTTGCGCAAGTGGAGGAAGTCTGGATTACTATTAAGGGAAAGAAAGCTAAATTCTCTAGGCCTTCTTTTGACATGACACTCCGTTCCCACAAGATTAGTTCTAAATATAAATCTTGACGGGTCTTGTTTGGGGGTTGGCTTTTGGCTGGCTGCAAATTGTTCTTTTTGCAGCTTTGTTTTAGATTGTAAAGGGTTCGGGTCCCTTCAAAACCTACTTTTACCTGAATCAAAAACATTATTAAATGCAAGTAAAAATTAAAAATAATTCAAATGATGAGTTCAAAAATTCATTTCAAGATGATATATATACCTTTGTGATGAATATGAAAACTTGTGCATAGAAAGGTGTTGTTAGATTCTAAATATTATTTTCATATGACCTCACATTAGGGGTGACTTTCAAAACATGAAGAATATGATGGCAGGAAGTTGTACCAAGCAATGATGATTTATATTTAAGCATAGTTAGTCATGTTAGAGTCTAGATTGGATTTCTTGATGGACAAGTGAAGGGGATTAATAGTGCATATCCCTAGTTTGACACCAAACCTATTATTGATTAGAAAACTCAATGATGTGAGAGTGCAAGTTGTTTTCTCTAGTAGAGGGTGTAAGATGGTGCAAGGATCTATGGTACTAATTAAGGGTGTTCATTTGGGCACTCTATTTCATCTATATGCTTGCATTGTCCATTGTAATAACTTGTATGTTCTTGTAGTGAAGATAATTGTAAAATCTACGCCTTCACCGTTAGAACTAATAGAAAGGAGTGTTGTGTCTACTTCTAATGGTCATGATTTCTCGATGTCTAAAATAAGATTTTTCTTTAAAGAGAAAGTTACCTATAAAGAATATGGAACCAATGAATGGACCATAAAGGTGAGAAGGGAATAAAGACCTAAAAAATAAAAATCTTGTTTGGGGGATGATGATTGTACTCTTGAATTAATTTTTTGCGAATATTAAATTATGTATAAAAAATATATGCACGTCCAATTTTATTCTAATTCTCACAAATTATATTATGATTTGCTATATTTAATATATTCAAATATATTTGGTCTTGCTAATTTTCATTAGATTTCTAAGTATTTGCACTATGTATCTTTTAGAGATGATTATTCTAGGACATGGGTGTATTTTCTCAAGAGTAAATCTAAAGTATTTAGGTAGTTTATAGAGTTTAAGGATCCTTTAATATTAGAATGGTAAGAAGATTAAGATTTTGAGGACTAACAATGGTGGTAATTTTTATTTTGCATATTTTGATCTAGGTTCTATAAAGAGCACAAAATTGAAAAGCATAAGACAAATCCATAAACCCTTAGCTTGATGAAGTTATAGAAATAGTGAATGGGACATTGATGGAGAGGCCTAGGAGTATGCTTAATGGAGTTGTCTTGAAGTAGAATTTTAGGGAAAAAATGGTTCTACGACTTGTTACTTGATTAATAAATATCTTACATTAACCCTTGATAACAAGACCCCTATGAAGCATATGCACATGTGCATAGGGAGAAGTGATCAGAGTTAAAGAAAAATACAATAAAATGTATCTTCATCAATTTAGGTATCAATATGAAAGGGTACAAGATTTGGGAGCCTATGACCAAGAGGGTAATACACAATAGATAGAGAGATTAATCCCTCTTTCATAGTGTTGCAACCAAAGGAGGATGGGAAGACATATGTAGTTCAACTAACCCCAAAGATGAGAAGGTTGAACTAAAATCTCATGAAGGACTTGAAGAGGAGGAGAGCTCAAATAGTTTCAATGGTTTAAAAGAGGAGGTAGAACCTCTACTTAGCTCTTGAGCAAGTCCCATTGATAGAGATAAGAACTAGACAAGTATACTCCTCTTTTCTAGAGATTTATACAACTATTCGTGTATGTGAAGAGGCCATCAATGAAAAGATAATTTTAAGATGTGGGGCTGAGTTAGGAAGCTATTAGATTTTTTTGTGATAGTTAAGGTGTCATGTCTTGCAAAGAACTTGAATTTTCATGCAAAAGAAAAACACATAGATTTCTAGTACTGTTTTGGTCATGACATGGTAGAGGATGGGAGGGTGATACTAGAGAAATTCAACACTTTATAGAATGTTGTAGATGCATTGACAAAGCTAACCAACATAGAGAAGTCAAGTGATCCAATAAGTCTACGGGCCTTTTGGCCTCTAGTAAATAGTTGATATTGTTGGTATTCCCTTTTCTATTGAAAGGCATTCAATAAGTGAGAGAGTGTTAGGAAAGGTATCTTAACCTTACACTATAATCTAAAGAACAAAAAAATACAATTTTCAAGGATCTAGAGATTTATTTTTGCCCAAAAAAATGCTAATATGGACCTGAGTTAGAGCAACTAGGTTATGACACCATAGACCTCTTTGAGATTTTTAATTTTAAAAAAGGTTCAATTGGCTTCTTGGATCAAAAGTTATGAGTTTTAAAAATTGGGCCTCCCACATCAAAAATGTAAGATCATCTATGATGCATAAGAGGATTGTAAGAGCAAGTTACACTAGTTGACCAATTTATGACGTATTGTAGATTATGACACATCATAAGACATCTTTGATTGAAGATCTATTGAAATTGAGAAAATAAAGAGCATAAGGCTCAAAAAACAAATTCACTCTTTCATCTTTAACACACAAATAGTTGCATTCTATGGCTTTATAAAGCCATTCAACTTCCAACTATCTAATAACTAACACATAATAAATCAGCATTAACATGTTAATTTATTATTTATTGCATTGCATATAACTATTATTCTATGCCATGCACTACTAAATTCCTAACAAGATCATGGAGTCAAAATAGAGCACCCAAATTGGTGAGTAGATTATGACATGCTTATGACAGATGGAAAGAAAATGTTATTTTTAGCTGGTTGACTCATCTTGTGATTTAAGTGGAATTTTCACTAGGGATTTGGGCATCACACTTTGGGTGGTTTCCTAATTACTTGTCATGGTTTCATGTATTTCTTATCCTATTTATTAGGTTCTTGAGATGGAGTTTTCATAGTGAGTTTTGTAGATAGTGTTATGCTGCTAGAATTGCTTCATATCTCTTATTGGTGATACTCTTCTAAACGTTTAGACTCTGAGTGTATTGTAATTGTTGATTACTAAACTATGCATGTAATTACTTTGGAATGTAGGATTTTTCTTCCTAAAAGCTTTTCTCGACATAAATCACTATATTATAGAATATTAATTTTTGTTTTTAGTTTTTTGCAATCCATAATCAATTTATTTATTTTTGTATTTATTTCCTCTCATATATTAATGTAGAAAGTGTATTTCACACCCTACTTCCTTTCATTGACTATACCACCGCCTTTAAAAATTCAAGCTTAAATCTATTACAAGCATATAAAAACCTCAATCACAACAAAATTCATTTTTCTTCCTTAAAATTTGCATAGAATTTTCCTTAGATCAGAGGTTAGGTTAGTTTATAATTTGGTATAACAAGGTCCATATATATAGGCAATACTTCTTTTAAGTGGTTACTTGCATACACTGAAAACCTCTCTTAAAACAGCTCTCTCAAAAATAATATTATACCTTACAAAAACTAAAGGCAAAAGCTAGAAAACCGATAGAAATAAACAGAGATGTTAAACTTTAAAAGTACCATACAAAAAAGTAAAAATGAAAATGATTCAAGCCTAGTTCAATATTTATTTGAATTTTAAACTGTTTCAGATTAAAGATAGTTTACAATTTAGAAAGGCTTCAGGTTAGAGGACAAATATAAAGACATAAGCTCACATACATTTAACTAAATGAAATTACTGTCATACCAACACACAGGTTAATGCAATTAGGGATTGAAACAACCAGCATGTTAATAACTCAAGAAATTTGAAACACAATCTTTAAAAACCAAGCAAACATAGTGGGAAAAATGGCACTAGCTTAAAAAACAGAAGTTTTATATGCCCAGTTCAGTGAATAGTAGAAAATGAAGAGGCAGAGAAATTCAAAGGAAAAGTAGCAGTCAAGAGAACAGGCCTTGTAAAGTGAATACAGCATCAATAAATCATATTAAAATTGTCTTCTACAAAGTGATAATGAAAGAAAACACTCTTTATAGTCTTAAAGTATAAGTCTCATCAGACATATTTAAGAGAAATAATTGGAATTGGTTTTTTAACAGTTCATAAAATTGTTACAAGCTTTTAAATTCAATTATGTATGTTTTTTTATCAACGTTTTGAATCACATTCAACAATTCATTATCAGAAAGAAGAACAATTAAAAGAAAGAATTAAAATCCCAAAACTCCTATGCTGATGCCCAGAAATTGCTACAATGTAAAATTAGACCTACTGAGTTAAGTCTAAACTGGCAGCTTGGCAGGGCTTAGAAGAGCCACAGAGTTAAACTCCGGTGCAGAGTACTTCTTTCGGACACCTTTGGGTCCGTTTTCTGCTGAATTCCTGTGATAGACAACCATTAACCTAACACATTCCCTGCACAAAGCAAATTCCCAACTGTGAAATAATCCACACAGAAATATCTTGCTATTTCCCATATCAGATTTAGGTGAATTTTAGTACAACCTAACAGAGCATATTTGCAGGTTTTTTCTTCGACCTTTCCATCCTCGAATGGAGATTATAAGACATAGAACTAAGATTTTTAGTTTTCAGCATTATCCAAAGGTAAGGACAAGAAGCTTACATGAGATCTGCTTCAGAATAACCTGTATGGTGTTTAAGTAGATTTGTCCAAATGCATTTCTTCTTCAAGGTGCACCTAGCAGTGTAGACTGCTGCAGAAGCAAGCAGTGAAGGAGTAAACTTGAGCATAACATATTGCACCAAGCTTAGTTCAGTTAGGAAGAACACCAGATTTTCCATCTGAACATTAAACAAAACAAAAAATTAGCAGGGATAAAAGCAGTAGCCTAATAAAGCCAATAATAGGGAAAATATGAATAAAAAGGGTTCAGAGCCTATGTGAGGTATTGCCTCGTTGTCAGATTCAGCTGCCTTAAGAAACCGAACAAGGAATACATATGGCGTTGGGACTGTGAGATGGAATTTGAGTTTGTTGAGCATAGTTTTTTCCATAGCCAGAATCTTCTCTCTTGTACATGATCTGACCGAGATATTGACCAGATCGCATACCTGCAATCAAAATTAAATGTGTCAGCAACACAACTCCTGCACCAAGTTATGTTCTCCATTGTATTGGAAACTTTTTATCTTTACCCATTAATAAAAGCCTTACCGATGCAGGGCAAACTTCCTCATACTTGGAAGCTAAAAGCATTGCTGTGAGGCCCACTAACTGAAAATTCCTCCTTGAAACATGTGCAGTGCATAGATATCTATCAAGCAGGTTTATGGTAAGGTACAATGTCTCTGGCATCAATTCAAACTGCAAATGCACCTGCAAGTTCCAATCCCAACCATAAGAACACTCATCACTCCTGAATCCTGATCACTGTAGAAATTTTCAATGAACTTTTAAAGAGATGCCAAAGAGATGAATTTACCTCAATCAGCCAATCAACCAGTATTGCTCTCATCTTTTCATTTATCTCTAATTGACAGGCCAAGTAATTTTTCACGCGGTTCATTCTCTGAAAACAGGTAGACCAGAAGTTGTCAATGGCTGAGCATTCAAACAACCATATCTTAGTTTGAAATATAGGAAAGAAGAAGAGATCACAAGAAAGTACCTCATTTTCCTTATAGAACAAGTAGATATCTTCCACATATTCAGTCACGGCCAGCTGATTATCAAAATCTCCTCCATCAATGTCTGGCAAGAGATCATTTGCCTTGGACATTTTATCATCAAATCCACCACATACATCCTGCAAAAGATTCTGTAGATTAGAAGGTCAGTTTTGTTGAGAAAAGAAGCCTAATATATCTGTTCAAAGGTAGCCGTGTATTTACAATCTAATGCAAATTAGAGAATTGACAGAAAGCAAGACAGAAAGAAAAACATAAACTTCTTTCCTATTGTATAAAATTCAACCATAATGACTTGCTCAACCTTTTTGCATATACAGATATTAATAGGCATATGGAAAGTGGTTATCATACAAAAGATAATCATTAATAGAAAGCGGTTATCATACAAAAGACAATCATTAATAGGCATATGGAAAGTGATTATCATATAAAAGATAAAGATAATCATTAGTACTTAAAAATACAGATAATTTTTTTTTAAAATCTCAAATAACATAAATTTTCTTTTTCCAATGAAATAGAAAATTATGATTCATTGAAACTATTAAACATAAAAAGTATACAACACTGAATACGTAATCTACCAGAAAATGTGCCATTTCCCAACTAGAAAGCAGTGCTGGCATGCTCAGCTTGCGAACATATATTGTAAATTCTAAGGTTAATTATGCCTGAAAGGAAAATATGTACCACTTCACTTTGAGCTGTGAAAGTTGCAGTTGGCATTGGAGCTTGGAGATTGTTGTTATGATATGCATTTACCTTGTGTGCTGGTCCAACAATTACCAAGTCTTTTGCAGCATCCTTGGCATCTATATCTGTTGGAATAAGATTCTGAAAAGTACTGATCTTCCTTTGTCTGTTAGCCTCTGCTTGACATTGCTGAAAAAATAATGAGAAGGGCATCAGACAAACGAAGATCGGAGTATAATCGGTATATTTAATGAGGGTGACAATGTAGATAACCTTATGAGCGACACAGATTCCCTTGTTCACAGGAAGCTGTGGATTGAAAATTAATTGATATCCAGAACTCCTGAAAATATCAAAAATGAATAATCAGATACAATGACATAACTTCTCTGGATAGATCTGACCTCAGAATCCACAGACAGGTACCAAAAACTTGAGAACCAATTTGGAAAGATTTTATTGTTAAAGTTGAGAGATAAAAACGTAAGTGTTGAACCCTATCTTATTTGGAAAGCACTGTCCATCTTCTATCTCACACATATAAACTGCTATCTTATTCAGAAAGTACAGTTCATTCAGAAAGCCCCTATCTTATTCAGAGAGCAGAGTCCATTCAGAAAGCACCGCCCATACATACATATGTATGTCATTCTTGTTTTGTCCACACAATTGATCATTGAAATAATAATCAATTTGGAAAGATTTAGGGCTAAGATTGATAGACAAAATCATACCCATTAACTCCTATCTTAAATTTAGAAAGCACTGACCATTCTAATCTATAAATAATCATACATTTTTGTTCTATTTACACATTTGATGCATGAAACAATATAATGGTTAGTTCTGTGATTTTTGGATTGAAATTGTGTGCAATCTTTTTTACATCAATGTTTTAGATCATACATCATGATCTATTATCAGGATGTTTTTTGCAGGATCACTTTTTTCTCTCTATCTGCAAAAAGCATCATGATAATGGATTGTGGAGTATGATCCAAAACGTTGATGTAAAAAAGATTGCATACAATTTCAATCCAGAAATCTCAGAACTAATTGATCATGGACTGTGGAAACTTCATACTAATAATTTCTAATTTGTAAAATATAGTACCAAAGTGAAAAAACATACCCATTGATCAATTGTTTGGCGACATTACATCTTCCATTAAAATCTCCTACAAAATTTCCTATTTCTCCAAGAACCTTCCTACCATTAGCTTGTGAAACATTTTGGCCAGGAACTCCTGCAGCTGCAGCTACCATTTCTTTTAGAAATGGAAGAACCATTACAAGCATACACTAGACTTTAGTAAAACAATTTATGTTCAGGTATCAATAACATTAATTAGAGAACAATTGCAATTAGAAATGTCCAGGTACCTTTTGTCTGGGCTGGCTTGAAACCCATCTTGTCGTTCTCTATCATTTCATGACTTTGCTGCAAAATCTCAAAGAAAATGTTAGTTTTTGGAAGCAAATTCTTATTAAATCCAGAGTGCTAACACTCTTATATCTAGAGGCCAAATACCTTATTGGAGTCCATGTTCGTACAATTAAATTTGCTGGCTATGCAGTTTATATTTTGATTTGCAGTTAGAGTCAAGGATCCAAAACTTATCTTCACTTATTAAGATCTTGGAGTTTCATATGGATAAACACCCTTGTCTATCTCATTAGACAAATATCATATTGGATAGTAAGAAGAGCTTTAACCTTTTTAATGGCGAAACCCCAATAATCTCACCTCTTGAAAGTTCAATTGAACTGATCTTTCAAAATAAAAATGGAATGGAAGAAGAATTCCAAATCATGCATAGCAATATTTTATAAAATATATGTTTAAATTTTTTTATAAGAGTTCTAATGATTACTGCGGGAAATTTGAAATAGCAATTGTATCTATTTTTAATATATCTTTTCAAAAAAATTATTTTCATAAATTCATTTCTATTAATAATGTAATATTATTAACATAACAATGACTTATTATATATTACTATTAATAATATTTTTATATAATAAATAATTATTATTATAGTAGTAATATTATTAAATATATTGGTCATTCGGTTGGGATATTGGAGGGAGGGATTGTTTACCTTATGATTATCTTGAGACCTTAGAGAGGTTAATGTTGGAAGACAAGAATATGTAGTGTTGGTGCTGGTGTTTTCTCTTGGGAATCTTTTTTGTGGTTCCTAGTTTGGTGGGTCTAAGGCCTTTGCTTTGTATCTCTGCTTTTGATTGAATAAATCTTTACTCATTTTCAAATATAAATATATATTGGTCAATGGAATGGGAGTTGTCCGCTAAGATTAATTTCAAAAAAATAAAAAATGATAAAATATATATTATAGATTAACTAATAATATAATATCTCTATCATTATTAAAAATAATCAAATTTAGAGTAAGCATAATTATTTTAATTGTTTATTTATTAAAAGAAATTAATTCAAAAATTCTTATTGGTTTATTTTATAATTAATTAATAAATATATATTTGTAAAAAAATATTACATTAGGGTTCAATTAAATTATTATTATTTTATTATTAAATTGAAAATTAAAATATGTTCTAAATAAAATCTATCTCCACGTAATTTTTATATATTAATTTATTATATTATTATTACTATAGTATTGACGATTGGGTTTATTTAGAGTTGATATTTAAACAAAATAAGGTTTACTTTTGAATTAGTTGGAGTTCAATTTGAGTTAGGATTTAATAAGGGTTAGGATTAGGGTTATGATTAGATTTGGGTTATGGTTAAGGTTAAGATTGGTGATCAAATAGGGTTGGAGTAATGTTGGTGGTTGAGATAATGTCAGTGTTATGTTTAGAGTTAGGTTTAGGGTTGATTTTGGGATAGAGTTAGGTTTATGGCTCTTATGTTTTCCAATTTTAATTTTGTATATAAAACATTAGGTTATAAACTTATAATTAGTGTTGGATTTAGGATTGGGATGAGGGTTAGGGTTAGAGTTACAATTGTTTCTAGTGTTGGTGGTTAAAATAATGTCAGTGAACATTATGTTTAGGGTTGATTTTGGGATAGAGTTAGGTTTATGCTTGTATGTTTTCCAATTTTAATTTTGTATATAAAACATCAGATTATTAAGTTAAACAAAAAGTATGGATGGATACCTTTGTGGTATTGAAAATTTATTAATAATCAATATTAATATTTAAAGTGAATTGATTTATATCTTTATTATATTTATATTATTAAATATTTAATTTTTTTATAATTTAAAATATTTTTATTGATAATATATTTTATTAATTAATATTTCATTATTATTAATTATATAATCTATATTATATTTCTTTTTTATTGTATTACTTTTATTTAATATTTGCAATTATTAAAAAAAAATCTTAGAAATTTTTGAACTGATAAACTTCTTCTATAATAATGATATAAAAAATTATTTTATATTATATTATATATATTTTTATATTATATCTTTATGATATTTTATTATTATTTAATTAATTTTATGTAATATAAAATAATTTTATATGTGTTATATTTTAGTAATTAATATATACAATTAATATTATTTAACAAGTAAGGAAGTGTCTTGCATAGTTTGTCTTAAGAGGCCCATGTTTATTTAAGTTCTTTCACAATCCAATTCACGGTTTGTCCTTCTAAATCTTTGTTGAACCTCTATGTTATGGGTTGTCCATACTCATCTCCTACAAACATCACCCCTCCTTGAATTGTGAAAGCCTATTGTAGTATAAAGAAAGGCACAATAAAGTTCCAAAACCACTGTTTCACTTTTTTTTTTTTTTCAAAAACTCCCATTCACATGCGAAACCTTACAACAATAGTAAAAATAAAGATTCATTCATTTTTTTCCAAAATGATAAAGAATTTTAAGAAGAGATCTATCTTAATTAATTAATCTATGTAAATAATGTTAGATATTTTATGAAGATGATCATTTTTTAAATACTTTAATTTAATTAAACTAATCTTCATATAATATAATTGAATAATTATATTTGTCATAATTAATATTATTCTAATAATATATTTATATATTAATTAATATATTATATAGTATAATATTAAATCAATAATATAATTATATAATAAATAATATTATAAGTTAATATGGGATGACCCTTTGGTGAAATGGTGGGGCTTCTTGCTTGTAGTGCCAACAACCAAGGTTCAAACCTCACGGGATCACTCTCTATCATGTTAACAATTGAGATTGGGGGAGACCCTATGGTGAAATGGTGGGGCTTCTTGCTTGTAGTGCCAACAACCAAGGTTCAACCTCACGGGATCACTCTCTACCGTGTCAACAATTGAGATTGCTTACCCCCAATTTTTCCCCCATTAATGGGGTCCCAGGGGCTTGTCTTGTGAGGGCCTTGAGGGATGGTGTGAGGTGGTTGGTGCTAAAGGAGGGTTGGGTGAAGGTCAACTTTGATGGTGTCATAAAGGGTAATCCTAGAGAGAGCGGGGCGGGTTGTATGATCAAGGATCTTGATGGGAAAATAATAATAGAGAAATCTACATATCTAGGGTTTAGCACAAACAATGAGGTTGAATTATCGGTCGCCTTAATTGGGCTCCAATTAGCTAGACATAAAAATTAATGAAAAATCCATTTAGAGGGGGACTCATTAATTACAATTAATGCCATCAAGACGGGATGGACACCCAATTGGAAATAAGGTGATGGATCTCTCCCATCAAAAATAATCTTGTTGAGCTAGATGCCTTCAAGGTGACACATATTTACTCTGAAGACAATGGGGTGGCAGATGATCTAGCCAAAAGGGCCTTGATGGTGGGGTCAGCTTAATCGGCATATGCCATTTCTAAATATGGTAGTGGTTCTAAATATGGCATTGGGTTTGTGTTGTTTGTGGTGTGAAGGTTACATTGCACTAATAAATAGTTAGATTGGTAGCTAGTGAGCAATCATAAAACTTGGTGTTGATCAAGCATTTTGCCACAAAAAATTTTTATGGTGCTGGTGTGGTGCGTCTGGGTTGAGTGGTATGAATACCCCAATAAGATTGGAATGCTTGAGGAGCCAGTTGGCGTTCATGGGGGAGGTGACAGAGAAAAGGTTAGGCAATGTTTTTAAATCTAGGCACGGTTTAATCATCCATGCACTGAAGATGGTGCTCAATAGGGATTTCTTCGCTCATTTCACCGGTACAAGGTTAACACTCGAACATCGTTGCAATGTTCTTGGCTTCAGTTCTGGATGCAAGGGAGTCGAAGGAAATGGCACACCAACTATGAAAGAAGTTGATTTTGGGGTAAGTTTTTGGTTGGCTTGGAGGATGTTTTGGAAAATTATGTGGTGGGGGAAGGGTCCATTACTTGGTGATTGTTACTTTTTGCATTGACATGGGTTGCCTCTAGTGCGATATCCATTGATTTTCACCAATGATTTGGATTCCCTACCTAGATTTTGTGTGGCAGCGACGAAGAGCATCAAGTTCTTAAAGTAGATATTGGAGATGGTTCCAGATGAGGGGGTGGGTTGGTTATGGGCATACATTGCCATGAAGGGTCTGGTGGATGAGGATGACATGGCCAATAGGGAAGACTTGAAATTTGAAATCAACTGAGGTAAAGAATGTTGGGCAAGTGCACTTTGGCTTTGGGGGTATGGGTGGGGTTATCAAAATCTGTGTGTCTTGACGAGGAGGGTGCTATGCGGGGGTGAACAAAGAATGTAAATTTTGTAGTCTCTATTAGTGTAGTTCAAGAGTAATAGAGTTGAAAATGGCTGCAGGTTTTTGGGTGGGGCACCATTTTGAATCATGGTGCCTAGATAGTTTTTTGTTTTGGGTTTTCACTAGTCTGGACGATCCATTGATGATCCCATGTTTCTAATTGTAATGCTCATATTTGAAAATTTTAATATATGGGTGCAGCCCCTTAGTTGCCTTTTACATCAATCAAAAATTAATAAATTATAAGTTAACATAATAGTGAATTATTATATATTAATATTAATAATATAGTTACATAATAAATAAAATATATATAATAATTATTATATTAATAATATTTATTAAATATAGATTAATATAGGGTAAGTGCAGGAAGATGTGGGGCCAAAAATGGGTCTTAAGTGGCCTCTTTTTTTTTTAAATCAAGAAATACTGACCTTGGATGAGAAATTGAGCATATTTACACTCAAAATTTTAAGATGCAACAAAAACAATGTTCGTAGTGCTCCGAGTGTACTTTCTAAACTACTAATTTATTTTTTTAAATGGTATAGATTAAGGGGTTCAAAAAATGGAGCCGCAAAAATTGGTGTTATTTTTGTCAGAAAAACATAACATAGCGTGATTTGTGGCTCCCTCAAAAGGTTAAATTTTTTTGGTATTTTTAAAATCACTTCGATGAGAAATTAGCTAACAACATGCAATTTATGCTCGATTTTTCTAATAATTTTTCAATGAATATTTGATTTTTTACTAATTTTCAAAAGTGGACACATCTTGAAAAGCAAAATTTTGGTTGTGCTACCCCTATAAATTTTGAAAATTGATTGAAAACCAATTTTTTAAATATGTGTAGAATGGAATCTAGTTTATTAAAATGTAATTTATTTGAAATTTCAATGAATGGTTAATTTATAAAGTAAAAATACCAAACATTGGTTTTTTTCCAAAAAACGGACACACAGAAAAGAAATTAAAGATGAAAGGCTTAACATTGTCAAAATGTGAAAAAATTACATCATTAAATAGCTAAGAGAAAGCCTAACATTACCTAGGTGTTCGATTTGTTCAAACTTGAAACACGTGCAAACCTGATGGTTAGCATGAAAGAGATTATGCGAAATCCTATAGAATATGCAAAACACTTCTTTGGATGTTGGGAAGGCACTTCAAGCCTTTGGGTTGGAAATCCAAAACAAATCCTAAGCCTAAGGCTTGGGGATTCCCAAAGCAACATATATTTTTCTTTGCATTTTTTCCTTTTTGTAAAAGTTTGTTGCATGTTTGTCAAGGTTGACATAACGTATTCACATTATGTCTTGCTTGGAATGTTTTATGTTCAAGTTTGTTAAGAATGTATGCTTGTATATATATTTATATTCATGTATGTGTATATATGCATGATTTTATGTATGCTTGTATGTATGTATGTATGTATGTATGTATGTATGCATGCTTGTACATGCATGTTTATATATATGTATGTATGCATTCTTGTATGTATGTGTGTATGTGTGTATATATGTATGTATATTTCATTGTATGGTTGTATGTATGGTTGTATGTATGTGTGTATGGTTGCATGCATGCTTGTATGTATGTATATACGTATGCAAGCTTGCATGTATGTATGTATGTATGCATGTATGCATGCATGCATGTATGTATGTATGCTTATATGTATGTATGTATGTATGTGCATGTATGTATGTATGTATGTATGTATATGTATGGGTTTTGGGTTTAGAGTATATAAGGACTTGAGGGTATAGTTTTTAGGTTTGAGGGTGAGGTTTTTGGGTTTAGGGCTTAAGGTATATAGTTGAGGGTTGAGGGATTATGGCTTAAGTAATGGGTAGAGGGTAGAGAGTAGAGGGTAGAGGGTAGAGGATTATAGTTGAGGGATAATATTCAGCTTGTTGATTGTATAAGATTAAGTGTGTAAGGTATAGGGATTAGGGTTTAGGGTTTAGATATGGATTGAGGGTATACAAAGCATAGGGTTTGAGAGTGTATGGTTTAGGTTTTAAGTATAGGGTTCAGGTATAATATCTAGGGTTTAGGGTGAGTTTATATGGCATAGGTATGAGGGTTTGTGGGTGTAGGTTTCAGGGTTTAAGGTATAGGGTTGAGGATTGAGGGATTAGGGCTTAAGTATATGGTTGAGGGTGTAGGGTAGAGGGTTGAGAGTTTATAGTTGAGGGACAATGTTTAGGGTTGAGTGTCTAAAATATAGGTTTTAGGGTTTAAGTTTGAGAGGATAAGGCATATGGATGAGGGTTGAAGGTTTAGGGAATAAGTATAGGGTTGAGGGTATAAGGTAGAGGGTAGAGGTTTGAAGGTTGAGTGATAATATTCAAGGTTTAGTGTCCAAGGTTGTGTATAGGGCATAGGGTTTAAGGGTATCTAGGGATTGAGAGTTTAGGGTTTAACGGTTTAAAGTTTGAGGGATTAAGGGTTTAAGGGTTGAGGGATTAGGGTTTAAGTTATAGTGTCGATAATAGAGGGTTTAGGGCTGAGAGTTGAGGCTTTAGGGATAGGGATTAGGGTTGAGGGTTAAGGGATTAGGGTTTAAGTGTTGAGGGTTTAAGGCTTTAAGGTTAAAGGGTCAAGGATTTAGGGTTTAAGGGTTGAGTGCTTAATGGCTTATGGTTTAAGGGTTGAGCATTAATAAATTAGGGTTTAAGGTATAGGATTGATGTATTAGGGTTAAGGTTTTAATGAATATGGTAGAGGGGTTTAGGGTTGAGGTTTGAGATTTGAGGGTTTAACGTATAGGGTTGAGCGGTTATTGTTGATGGTTGAGGGTTGAGGATTTAAGGTATAGGGTTGAGGTATTAGGGTAGAGGGTTGAGAGTTTACAGTTGAGGGATAACATTCAAGGTTGAGTGTAAGATATAGGGTTCAAGGTTTAAGGTTGAGGGTATAAGACATATGGATGAGGGTTGAGGGTTTAGTATAAGTATAGGGTTGAGGGTATAGGGTATAGGGTGTAGGTTTGAAGGTTGAGGGATAATTTTCAAGGTTGAGTGTCCAAGGTTAAGTGTATAGGGTACAGGGTTTAAGGGTTTAAGGTTATATAGGGGTTGAGATTTTAGCATTTAATGGTTTAATATTTGAGGGATTAAGGGTTTAAGGGTTGAGGCTTTATGGATATGGTTTAAGGTTGAGGGTTAAGGGATTAGGGTTTAAGGTGTAGGGTTGATGTATTAGGTTTAATGGTTTAATTTATATGGTAGAGGGGTTGAGGGTTTAAGGCTTTAAGGTTAAAGGGTCAAGGGTTTAGGGTTTAAGGGTTGGGGGCTTAAGGGATTATGCTTTAAGGGTTGAGCATTAAGAGATTAGGGTTTAAGGTATAGGGTTGATGTATTAGGTTTAATGGTTTAATTTATATGGTAGAGGGGTTGAGGGCTTAATGGTTGAGGGCTTAAGGGTTAAGATTTTAAGGTTTGAGGGTTCAAGGATTAGGGCTGAGGGTTGAGGGTTTAATGTATAGGGTTGATGGATTAGGGTTGAGGGTTGAGGGATTAGGGTAGAGGGTTGAGAGCTTACAATTAAGGGATAATGTTCAAGGTTGAGTGTCTAATATATAGGGTTCAAGGTTTAAGGTTAACGGTATAAGGCATATGAATGAGGGTTGAGGGTTTAGGGCATAAGTATAGGGTATAGGGTAGAGGATTGAAGGTTGAGGGATAATGTTCAAGGTTGAGTGTCCAAGGTTAAGTGTATAGGGTATAGGGTTTATGGTTGAGACTTTAGGGATAGGGTTTAGAGTCAAGGGTTAAGGGATTAGTGTTTAAGGTATAGTTTTGAGGGTTGAGAGTTTAGGGATAGGGTTTAGGATTTAAGGTTCCAGGGTCGAGGGTTGATGCTTTAGGGATAGGGTTTAGGGTTAAGTGAGAGATCTAGATGGTTAAGGAGGGATGGAGAGGGGAAAAATGAGTGACTGAGAGACCTAGAGAGGGGAGAGGTAGAGGCGAGGGGGAGACAAAGGTGAGAGATAGAGAGGTGAGGGGAGAGATAAAAGAAAATGAGAGGGCGAAGTTGAAAACTTGAGGAAAAGATGGATAAGGAGGAGGAAGAGAGTTGGAGAGAAAGGGAAATAACTCGAGATCCATTTGAGAGATATAGAGGTGAGAGGACTATAGCCTAGGGAGAGAGGGGTGAGATACATAGGGGGAAAGATAGGTGTGAGAGAGATAGAGGGGGGAGAGGGGTGGGTAATGAGATAATGAGTTAGGAAACCTTTAGGAAATCAAAATTTTCATAACACGAGCACATTTTGAAGAAGTTGAAATATGGCCATTTTGTATAGCAAGATAAGGCGCGCTCATGTTATAATGCGAGCATGTTTTGGCTTCCTCTAAAAATGATAAAATAGCTAGGACACCCTGATCCAGACCCACATGCTTTGTTATTCTCCTAGTTATGTGTGTGTTCTGACAAAAAAAAAGCTTTTTGATGTTGTTGGGAAGTGCACATGCAAATTTCACACAGTCTACCACCTTTGCATGAACTTTCCACCACTTTTTTCTAGTTTTCAACTTATAATGGAGGAAATAACATAGTTTTCACATCAAATTTGATATATAACAATTCAAGTTTCAAATTTTTGTAGTGTTGCAATGTTAATTGTGATTGAATTGTAGGAATTTAACATTATACATTGGTTAATTGTATTTTTCCTAGTAATTCTATTTGAGTGATATACAATTAAATCTTGAAAAGGAAGCAAGTTTGTGAAAAACCCAAATTATTGAAGAGTTTGATGCAAGAAGAAAAAAAGACCACATAATTGGGTAGTCTCTCCATTTGAATCTCCACTTTATAGGTATGTCAAGTCTTTACACATGTTCTTTACATTTTTCTTAATTCTATTATGTTTCTTTATCATCCCTTATCATACATGCTTAATACAATTCTTTGATGTTAATATGCATATTTCATTTTCATCATTGTTTGTTTCTCATTATAACCTTAGCCCCTCTTGGCACATTTTGAACTACACAATTCTTTACACTTTCCAATTACATTTTCTCAAAAGTTTCAAAAGATTTTTCAAAAAATCCACTTTGTGCAAATCTTGTAATCATTGTGGTCCATGAGACCACATATCTTTGAGGTATTTTGTTAAACAATTGACCTAACTTGTGTATGCTTCCATATTTTGTATACACATTTACGAGAGTAGTTATAACTATGTAATATAATACATCATTTCTCAATCCTTTTTTTTATGGATGTGCATACCCCTTTCCAAAGCTTCCATTTTGGTATAGGCATGGGGGATGTTGGAAAATGCTTTGGGATTTGGTTTTACACCTATAAATTGCATTTTATTGAAATTTTCTAAAGCCTTTTCAACAAATCCATTTTATGCATATCCTGCAATCATTTTAGTCCACGAGGACATATCTCATTGAGGCATTTTTTAAAAATATTTCACGTGCCTTGTTTATGCATCCATGTTTTGCATGTGTCTACTAAGGAAATTGCAACCATAATACTCATGAAAATTCCCACTTATATTTTAATAGATGTCATACACCATTCCAAGGTCCCCTTGCTGCTATGGCTAAAATCTTAAAACATGTGCTTTCAAACAAACTATGGATACACAAAGCAAAAGCATAGACAAGGTAGTGAGCTGTTTGAAAAAATGCCTCAAAGAAATGCAGTCTTGAGCTGTTTGAAAAAATGCCTCAATGAAATGTGGTCTTATGGTGGTGGACATTTCCATGAGATCACATTTCTTTGAGGCATTTTTTCAAACAGCTCATTTCCATGTCTAGGCTACCACATTTTCCATACATATCTACCAAAGCATTTTATCAAATAGCATAGACAAGGCAATGAGCTATTTGAAACAATGCCTCAAAGAAATGTGGTCTCATAGTGATGTCCATGATCATGAGACCGCATTTCTTTGAGGATTTTTTTTCAAATAGCTCATTTCCTTTTATATGCTACCACATTTTCCATACATGTCTACCAAAGAATTTTATCAAAAAACATAGGCAAGGCAATGAGTTGTTTGAAAAAATGCCACAAAGAAATGTGGTATCATGGTGATGTCCACAAGAGAAATGCATCCCTAACTAGAGATTTGTATTCTCATTGTTTCTACAAGAGAAATGAATCCCCAACTAGAGCCAATGTTGGCACCCATTTTTTTGTGGCTCATTGTTCCTTTTTGTTTCCATCCATTTCATTTCCCATAATTTATAATTGATATAAGATAATTTAATGATCTGCATGATTTTATTAGGTTTAGGATGTGCCTTTAGTCATTGTATCCATTATTTTCTATAGGCCTAAGTACCCAAGTTAAAAAACTAAAAAAATGACTAAGTTTTGGTGTTATATGAGGTTTCCACCTTGTATCATACCCAAATGGGTATCTCTAGTTTAAATTTGAAGGACTTTGGATAAAAATGGTTGAGTTATATTCTTGCGGGTCAGATCTCCACAAAATGTTCTAATATGATTAACAAACTAATCAAATGTAGGTAGGTCTAAGTTAATCAGTTCCTTGCTCAAGGTTTTCAATGCTCTGATGGTAAACAATGTCCAACAATGTTTTGATGGAGGCCAAATTCCCATAATATTCTAATGGAGGTTAAATTTATATAAAGGCCAAAAAGAGGAAGAAGAAGATTAAGGCACAAAAGGGTAAGTGGATTGATAATTTTAATGGTTTTTCTTAGTTATGTTTGCTAACGCATTAGATCTCTAAAAACTTTAAGGTTAGTGGGTATTATTGATGTGATTATTACACACACAACAACATGTAGATAAACTATTATTATTTGAACAACAAAACCTATCTATCTTGAAATAATCACCAAATTTGGTTAAGAATTTGGCTATCCCAATGCTTGAGAATGTCAGATCTTGACATACTAGGTTTTCTCAAGGTTCATTGTGCAATTGTTGTTTAACATAGGGGGTTTTTTGGTATTTAAAGTTGCTTCCAATAAACCATCAATGATGTAATGATCCTAACAAAAAATGCTTGCATCACTTTCAAACTTCAATTAACTAAGTCTTTCAAAATAAGCTTCAAAATATCAAGGTAAGAAGAAATAAAGCCTAAGAAATTAATGGCTCCTAGAGTTATTATGCACACATTCACTGAGAAATAAACATGGGAAAGCATTAACTATTTTTTATTTCACCAAATTGCTTCACAACTACATACAAAATAATGTAAGAGTTTAAAGAAAACAATCGTTCACCACTGAAATAGCATTACAATACACCCAAATCTGGTGCAATAAATTGATTCTTCCAATAGGAATTAATAACTTATAGTCATGTCAGCAACAACCTATCATGGCCTCTTATTGGCTAAAAATTATGGGGTCTCTAAACTTTGGCTTGAAGGGGATTCTCTTAATATTATTAAATATCTTCTGAAGTGTAGCCCGTCGTCATGGTCGATTGCTCATCTCATTAATGATTCTCTAACCATCATTAATTCTTTTGATGAAGTTTTAATCTCTCATGTGTTTAGGGAAGTTAATTCCCAGGTTGATGGGATTCCTAACTTAGGTCTGGTGGCTCGAAATAATTGGAGCAATTATGAATCTTTGCCACTTAATCTTAAGAATATTTCCAATAATGATCAGTTGTCATGTTATGAAGGCTGTTAAGCCAAGAAATAGGCTTTGTTACCTCTTCCTGAATTGGTTTTTGCACGTTGAAGTCTATGCCTGCTTGTTTAATAATTAAATTCTTGATGTTCGTAAGATGATGGGTTAGGAGCTTCAATTGGGTTGTACTTGGTGTAGAAGGCTCACACGCTTTGTGGGTCTTTTTTGCATTGCTTTATGGATTGTTCGACTTATCTTGTATTTGTAGAAAATTAAGGTGCTAGTGCAGTGTGGTCCATTGCATGTTGTCATGGGAGGAGCTCATTGTAGAGTCGAACCGAGCTCTTGTGAGGATTTTAAAAAGTAATGAAACTATTTGGGAGCATCTGGAAAAGAATGATGTCAGCTCCTATATGCAGAAGTTCCATGGTTCAAACCCTAAAGTCTTAGAAGTGTTAGTTAAAGGGTGGAATAGTAGGATTTTATGTTTCAATGGAGTGGAATTTACCATCAATGAGGATTTTATTGTTGAGGTAATTGGCCTTCCTTCAAATGGTAGGAAATTCTATAGAGATAGGGTTGTGGCTAAGAAGGCCCTTGCTAATTTCTTCAAGCATGATGAGAAGAAGAAGCTTGTGATGCTTGGTAGTGGTGGATATGCTCAAAAACCAATCAAGCCACTTTAGAGGGTTATCACATTGGCCATCATGCAATATTTCACCCTGGAGGGTAGGTTCTCTATAATCTACAACTATCATTTCATGTTGTTGAATCATTTTCGCTTTAATTCTTTGGTTTCCTTTCCCTTTTACCTCTCGCTTTCAATGGAAACAAGTATTAAGGATCATAGGAAGAATCCTAGGAATGTCATTCTCCATGAAGTTCTTATGAATCTTATTTTTTAGCACATCAAGTTGAAGTTGATTCTTGTTTCTCCTAAGACCCCGACCCACAAAAAAGGTGGAAAAAATTCAGGGTTTGATACAAGTGATTCGGTTGAGGAGTGGGTTGGGGATCTAAAGATGATGATTCTGATTATGAGGAGATGTCATGGATGGATATGAGGACTCTAATTCTTGGTCTAATGGTTATGAATCCAATGTCAAAATGAAGGAAGTTGTGATGCCTTCAATGAGGAAGCCAGCGAAGCGGAAGAAAAAATGCCCCAGGAATGAGAAGCATTTTATCAGGCAGAAGGTGGATGATTCCAGAGTGGTTGAGGAGTCCCCTATTCCTAATTTCAATCAAGCCCCAGATGATGGTAATTCTGGTGGGAGGGAGTCTTCCCCTATTCTGAATGATTCTCATGTTCAAGATAAAGGCCATTTGGGGCTCGAGCATCCTATGGAGGTTTCTGAGTAGGCTAATGAGGGTTTGGGGGTGTTCTAAGGGGACTAGCCCTAACTAGGATAATTTAGAGTCTCCTTTTGGTGTTGAGAAATTTATGGGGAGTGTGGTGAAGGTTGAGTAGTTGGAAATTCTAGCGGACTTGGCTAATTTGTCAAATAAGCATCGAGTGAAAGTGGAGGTGATTGAGTGGAGGATTCCCTTGCTGAGGAGGATTTTATGGATAGAGAGAGGGCTCGAGAGGTTCCTATTGATAATTTTGGGGCTCTAGAAGTACCACCAGTTAATTGGGATGATGTTAATATGGATATATTTTGTAGAATGGTGGAGGATGGTACTCACAACTTGATTTCTATGGTTAAGTGGCTCTTCTCAGAATTGAAGGAGCTCAATGTTCAACTTAAAAATTGACAATATGTGTTTGTTTCTCTTGTGCATAGCAATCAAAAGGAATGGTTGATCAAAGGTAAGATTAAGTCTATGAATGTTCTATTGGATAGACTTGTTGTTGATGTCGATTGTCTTGGTAAAACTCATGAGGAGAGGATTACTTCCCTAGAAATGGTGGTCCAAAATACTATGGAGGAGAGGCTAGTTAATATGGATGAAAAAAATAGTAAGCTCTCTGATGATTTGAAGATTGTTGTTGAGATTAGCAATAATTCGTAGAAGTCTACTGCTAAGGGTGTTTCTATTTTAAATGAGAAATATGTAAAATTGACTAGTAAGTTGTTGGATTTGGGTGATCATGAGAAGGCTATTGAGGATGTTAATTTCTTCAATCTAGAAGAGAGGACTGAGGAAATTGGCTCTCAGTTGGAGAAGTTTTTGGATGTTGGTATGTGTTTGAGAACAAGGAACAAGACCAAGAAATGAGTTGCTATCTCGATTGAGGAGCTCAAGGATGTGGTTGATATGCATGAGGAGGTCATTAAGGAAAATATGGCCTCAGTCAATGTTCTTGAAAATATGTTGTAGCTTTTTTGTTGCTTTAGCTTGATCAGTTGTGTTGTTGATTTTTTGCGGTTGGGTTGCTGACGGGTTTACTAGATTTTTCTTTTGTGTCAAATTTTTAGTTTTTTGGGTTGTTGGTTATATTGTTTTAGTCTTTTGCAACTTTCCTCTGTTGTAAAGGGTTTTGGGGTCCCTTCAAAACCTACTTTTCCTTATCAAAAAAAATTTACAATCACGTAAAATATATGAATTGGAGTAACCTTCACTTACTTTAGCATTATCAATATCTACATTAAATACAATTATTTATACTGGAACTGAACTGAAAACATAAAGTAAAAATAAATTGGTGATGTTCCAAATTAAGTTCTTCTATTTCAACAAATTATGATCCTTTAAAACTGGGCAACTCACTACCTTTTATAGAACACGGGGGGGGGGTGGGGGGGGGAGTTTGTTACAAAAGCACATGGCCAAAGAGAAAAAGGAAAATCAACAATACACGTGGCACCACGATACTTGTTGCACATAGGAGATTCCAAATCACATCTACTCAGGAAAATATCAAAGTTATATTTCCATCACTTTGATTCATGTTGAAGATTCCTAGATTCCCAAAGAATTCAAGTAGAATATTTATTTGGGCTTCTCCAATCTTCAAAAATGCAAAATCCCCTTTGCAAATGACTATTGAAATCGGGTAAAACCCCACTATTGCATCAAAACCTATTCCTTCTTTCTGTAAAATCTGCAAAATTGCACTTATTAACCACTCGTCATTTAAACTAAAAAAATAAGATGATCAACTAGTCACTTTCAGCTACTTTTTCAATAAGTAAATCTCCCTTTCTAAACCTTTATTCACTGAAAGCTGCTAGAACCATATTCAGACCTTCCCTAGTAATATTTTGTGTAAATTTCCATTGAAAATTTTCTTGAGCATATCCCTCAGACACACTCTTTATCTCATTATTTATCTACAACATATTTTTTCTATACCTTTTGTTAATGTTCCTAGTTTTCACTATCTCTTCCATTGATTGTGGGTTTAAATTTTGGACAAGATCATTGATTACTCTATCAATTATGGCCTTGAAGGTTTTAGCTTTAGTTTCATCGTGTCCTAAGCTATCTAGGCTATATATTTGTTGTGTAAGTGTTTCCACAAGCTCTAGATATTTATCCATTATCTTATCAATTTTCTTGATGACCTTTTCCATTTCCTTTGTGCACTGCAATAAAGAATCTCTTTCCCAATCTAATTGCAATCTCCACGCCTTTAAACTTGGAACATCTTATTCTATCACCACCTTTTCTTCTAATAGTTGTTGCACCTCCATATTTTTGCCACAACTCCATGTCATTTAATGCTAGGTGGTCTTTACTGATGACTTCTATTATTTTGGACTTCTCAAAATAATAGAAGTCCTTGAGTTTCCTTGTGGCCTCTCTTATTACTTATTCACCTTGTTTCATTACATCCCCTACCTAATTATCAAGCATATTTTCTTTGTGCCTCAGATTTTTGATGGTGTTCACCTATTCTTTAGACATTATTACTAGGTCTGGAGGAAAATCTCTTAATTATTGGCTCAACTAAGCCACTACTCTGAGAAAACTTTGCATCTGATATATGCACTCATTTATCTCTTTCTTCTTTTACTTATCATTCCTCGATCAGGTAATAGTTGTTTCCAAGATCATTCTCATTCTTCTATATCTTGCTCCTATAAAGCATAACCCAATTTGATTATCGATATTTAATAACCTCGAGCTATAAATTCATGTTTATCCTTCTCTCCCATAAGAGTGGTGACTTGTATGATATTTACACCATCTACACTTCATTTAATTTCATGTCTAATTCTAGCCTTAGCCCTAGGTTTTGGTGTTTCCACCTCCTACATCATGCTCCTCAAGTCCAGTAGTACTAATTGAACTTGCATTGGTGGATGCAATTGTCGAGCCAACTAATTAGGAATATATTCACTTGATCTGTTTTCCTTCGGATCCTCTCCTATTACCTGATCTTTCTGCTCAAAATCTTCTTTCCCTGACATATGATCGTCACCCTTTTTATTATCTCTAGAGACACTTTCAACATCTCCTTCTAGCTGAAATGATTCTTTGCTTGCTTGTTCTTCATTCCTCGACCTTTGTTCTTCCCCACTTTTCTCTTCCACTTTGTCCTCAAGCATAAATGGCTCAAGAGGTTGTAGAACATCAACCTTTCCAGTACCTTCATGTCCTTCATTAACAACCTTGGTGGGTTCAACTGATGGAACTTAATTTGATATTTCCTTTGACTAAGGTTCTTATAACTACCACTAGTAGAACTTGGAAAATAAATGACTACATGACAAACTTTTAGTCACAACAACTAAAAATGATTAAATTCTAGTCATTTTTTGCAACACGACTATAAATGACTAATTTGATCATCATAAGTGACTAATTTGATCATTGGGTAAAAAAAAGGAGATATTAGTGAAAGACTAAGTTTTTTTTGGGTGCCAAATAATGAAAAAGAGAATTTTGACTAAGTTTTTTTTTGGGCGCCAAACAATGAAAAAGAGAATTTTCATTCCTTGTGTCCATTGAGCCACGTAACAAGAGGAAAGTTAGGAGTTTTATAGTTTGTTGGTTGGAAGAATTCAAAATACTTTTCAAGGGCATGGCTTAGAACCTGTAGTTGGTTGCACCAACATCTATCCATGTTGTTGAGAAGACCTGGGATAAAGGCATGTTCAATTTGATCTAAAGAAACATTTGTTTGTTGGCTTTGAATTCATCCACACTGCAGATTTTCATAAGGGTTTGAAGACACGTTACATGCACGAGGAGATTATCCAAGGTTTTGAGGACAGTGTTGGGAATAAGATTCCATTTAATTGCAATCCTAAACATATTTCATGTATCTCCTAAATCCTTGGAAAGTGTTTCATAGCACTAGGATTAAAAAGAGATTAAATTTGAATGAAATGAACATTTAAATTAACATTTTTAATTATTCCTAAATAATAGGAACATGTGGGGACATCCATTTTGATCTCCTACAAGATAGGAGCACATGGGGCACCCACATGTAAGGTGGAACCCACCTTGCTTCAGTTAACTGTTTGGAGGATTGATAACACTTAAATAATGCATGTCTTGTTCCTACAAAATAGGGATTGATATTTACAAGAGTGGAGTGGAACTATCAGTTTGGTATCAGTTTAGTTTAGTTTTATTTTAGTTCAATTCAATTTAGTTCAATTCAATTCAGTTTAGTTCAGTTTAGTTCAATTCAATTATCTTCAGTTGCATGTAGTTATTTTGAGTTGCATGTTAGTTGACTTGAGTTGCATGTAGTTATTTTGAGTTGCATTCTAGTTGACTTTATTTGCATGTTAGTTGACTTGAGTTGCATGACTAATGACTTCAGTTGCATGAGAAATAATAGGTGGATACTTTCAGTTAAGTGGGGATGATCAATCTTGCATGTTGTTTGCATGAATTTGTGGAGAGATATGTTTTAATTAACTAAGATTGACTTGGGTCCACCTTGGGCGCCCAAGTTGGCATATTTTAGTTAACACCTTTTACATGAGAAGATATTTACAAGGTTTAGGTAAGTAGGCCCATTCTTGGGCACCAACTTTGAGGTGAAGCTTCCAAGATATCTTCTTGACTAGAGTTCAGCTAAGTGTTCTATTTGGGGCACCTAAATTGAGGAAGACTTTGGTTTGACTTATATTTACATTGTGTAACTCCACTTGCCAAATCTAGGCATAGGTTTTTGAGAGGAGCTTTATGCTCTTGTAATTGATAACTCTTATGAGTTTTACATGCTCACAATTTTCTATAAATTGCAGCAAGTGTATGAGACTTCAATGTGAGTTTATTGCAAGTTGTGAAGAAGTATTGTTGAAGGCAAAGAAGCATATCAATCAAGGATTGATATAGTATAATTGGAATCTTGTTGTAAGTTTAAATAATACAAGCATTATTGATTCTGGTGGAGTTTTTTCTCGAAATATTTTCTCCACATATATGTTGTGTCACTTCTATCTTTTGTCTCATTCTTCTACAATATTTTGTCTCTTTCTACAATTGGTAAAATTGATCTAAACAGAATAATCATTTACAAAGAATTGATCTAAATAGATTAATCATATAGAAAGATTTATGAAAAAGAATAATTAATCATAGTTTTACAAGTTTTAAGCGACAATTTTACCTTCATTTTCAACAAACAGATCATGCCCACATTGAGTAATATTCGAGGTTTTTCTGGAATCCTTCATCCTCACATCTTACCAGGTATACTCTATGTCATTAGGGTTTTTAGTTTTGTTTGAAGTTTTGAGGAAGATCTTGCTTGTCTCTTCATGAAGAATGTATCTTTGTCAAAATCCCAAACTAGGAAGTCAAAGCTCTTATTAGGAAAACAACCACCTTCATAGGTGATACTTTCATATCACAATGCAGATCTTTTGAGAAGATCACATGCCATGATATGTTTAAGACCTGACAACAGTCTCATTATTGAAGTGTCAATGGGTTTTATTGGTTATGAGGAGTTTTTTTGTTATGAATGGAAATATCTATGTTTTTGTAAGGAAAATAATGATGAATAAATGTCAATATGTATGTTTTACTATCTTGATATCACCAATGTCGACCACCATTAAAATTCAGCCACGACCTATGGGTGAGAACCGCTTCTTTGGCTAATAGGTTTTCATCCTTGGCCATATACAAACTAGTAGGGTTTTTTTTCCTCTATTTACTAACAATCTACAAGGTTTTGTCCTCAAATATATTCATTTGAAAAAAAATGTTCAAGAAAAATCGCATTAGGGTTTGATGTGGGTATTCAAAAGTAACCTACCATTTCATGTTTTATTTATCTAAAGTATCATGACTATAGCTTCTCTTTCTTTTTATGCATCCTTTTCTACCTGAATAAACAAGTGTTTTAGGTATCCCTTATCACTCATTGTCATGTGCCTATAACTGTCTCGTGAATCCTTCATGCTTGATCTTTCATGACTATCATTCATATTTGAAGATGGCAATTTAAAATTCTTCAAGATACTTGTGCTTTGTCCTTTCATGTCTTATAAATATTGATAACCATGACTATCCTATTTTAATGAGGTCAATCTCAATGCAATTACTTGATATCCACTTATGCTAGCTTCAACTATTACTAAGGTCATATTTACTATCATGTATGAGCTAACTATCCTCCGGTTGGTTCGGTTAAGATTAACTTTGATGGAGCTGGGAAAGGAAATCTGGGTCCTGCTGGTTGTGGGGGAGTGATAAGAAATTTTGATGGTAGGTTTGTCTCTGTTGTGGTGCTCCCTTTGGGAACCCAGACAAACCACTATGCAGCAGTGGCTACTGCCTATCATGGACCAAATATGGTGCAAGTGAAAGGGTATAGGAAAGTGTGGCTTGAGGGGGACTCTCTCAACATCATTAACAATTTTAAAATAATTACCGCCCCGTCGTGGAGTATTCAACCTTTGATTTTAGATGCTATAGAAATTATTAATTATTTTCATGAGTTCTACATATCTCATGTTTTTAGAGAGGGAAAAGGCCTAGCAGATGTATTTGCTAACCTTTATGTTAGGGGTATTAGGGAGTGGGGTGTGAGAGACCCCCTCTTTATGGAGACTATTGTGTGTGCAAATTATGATTTCAAAACTGGCAGTGTGGATGATGAATTGTTATGGCTTGGAGCCTGCATGACTAATATCACATGGCTTGATATAATGTGGAGTGCTGGTGTGGTTGATCCGCATCGTGCTTTTAGTACCTTATTGGGTTTTCGTATGGGCCAAATTTCTAGGCTCATTATATGTTCCTGCCATATTCTCGACGCCACATGAATTGTGGGTAATTTTGGGCTTTCTCTCTCGAAGTTTCTCCTTATTGCTTGCAAGGTATTGAAACTTTTCAGCTCTGCAAATTTCTGCACCATGGGAGGAGATAGAAACCATGTAGAGCCCTTTTCTTGTGATTTTGTGAGGGGCAAGGAAGAGATATGGTGCATTTTAGAGAAGTGCAAGCTCACTCCCTACCTAGAAAGATTGCATGGTAACAATCCACAGGAAACGACCCAGTTTGTTAAAGGATGGAATAACCAAGTTTTGGAACTCAAAGGAGCTAAGATTGATGTTATTGAATATTTCATTGCCAATGTAATGGGGCTTCCTATTGATGGTAAGAAAGTGTTAAGAGATAACAAGGAGTCTAAGGTTGTGATACAGATATTCTTCAAAGGGTCTGAGGAGAAATATTTAAAGATGGCTAAAAGCAGAGGATACCAACGTGGCTTGATTAAGGCTCTGTGGGGGGACATTGCGGAGGAGCTCATGAGATACATTACCCTCGAGGGTCACTTCTATACAGTAAACACCTATCATTTTGTGCTTCTTGTTTGTCCTAAATTATGTCCTACAATTTTAGTATAACACACCTTCATGAAATGCATTACTTAAAAGGAAATCAAAAGTAACGTAAACGAAACTAAAACTTATCCTTCTAACTCATCCCATGGATCTCTAATCCCAAGGAATCCTGCAAATTATGCTCTTAGATCTTTTTATTACTACACAATAACCTACAAAGACTGACAACTCAAGAAACAAGATGCTTAAAATGAAATCTACATGCCTATATTTTTTGGATTTTTCAATAACTTGATGTTGTAAAGAGGGAAACTCTTTAATTCAAAATATCGACAATAATTTAAATAAATTCATTTGTATTCAAAAGAAATTCAAAACTTCATTGAAAAATAGATTCATAATACTTCCAGTTAAATTCATACACGTGTCATCTTACACGACATTGATAATAATACAAAAATATTTGTAACATAAGTTTACAATTCGAGACTTAGGCATTATTTTGCCTTAAGCTCTATAATAATCATACAAGACTTAGGCATTTTTTTGCCTTAAGTTCTACAATAATTAATTAAAGAATACAATAATACATATATCAATAAATCATCCTTTGATCTTCAATCCAATAGCATATCTTCAATCATGAAGATGAGAAAAAGAATCAGGCGCTTTTTCTGCCCAACCTCGAAGCTTACGCTTCCCCGGAATTCCTTAGTCATTCAAGAAATACCTGACCCTGCACGAATCGCTTAGCAAAAAGAAGTCGACAAGCAAGATGGAATCTAGTGCGTGCCTAGTATAACTAGTAAAACCACAAGCATTTTAATTTTTCTAATTCATTTAAGAAACAAACAAGTTCGATATTAGGATATGGTAGAGATTTAATTCATTCCATCTATTTCAATGATCCTTAAGTTACTTGGCCAAGTAAAATGTCATGCATGAAAAATAAAAGCAGTTTTGGAAAAGCAAAACTACACTCTCTATAAACCCATATTCGACACCCATCCCGAAAGGTAACTTTCCAAACACATGTCATGCACATTCATTTATCAAGCATGCATGGTTCCATTCAAAATAAAAATGATCTTTCACAAACATCTTTAATTGCAATCTTGTTTCAAGCAAAAATGGTTCTAATGCAGTGTTTTCATGGTTTTCATTCATAAATAACATTAAATTAATATTTAAATCAAATAATAAAATAACAAAAAGAAGGTGTATCTCAAATATGTAATCTAAGTACATATTTAAACAGGCATAAATGAGCACACATTCTTTCGGTTTATTTACTCATTTAATTTATTTTCACTTCGAAATACTCTTGTTCTAATTCGTTTCGTTTCCAAGTAATTCATATTTTTAATTTACTTGATTTATATTTTGTTTTTCACATTTCTAGAAAATAAAATAATAACTTTTCAAAAACAAATTTAAACTCATTTTTAATTCCGTTTCGTAGTAATTTTAGTTTCATTCTATAAAATCTCTTATTTTAACTCTTATTTTTCAAACACATTTAATATACAAAAAGTATTTTTATCAAAATCATTATCTTTTATGTTTCGTTCATTTTGAAAATTAGATCTATCTGATAGTTTGGGTTTTGAATCTACAAGAACAAAATTTACTAAACAACAAAATCTACTGTCTCTTAATTATTTCTATTCAAAATCGTTCTACAATTTTTTGTTTCTAATTGTTCAATGGTTTTTAGGAAAAATCAAGGTTTGGTGTATGAAATTTCTTCAGAATTTAATAGAAATAGTAATGATTTTTAATAGATTTTAATACCAAAATAAAAGAAAATGATTCCAATTAAACTTACCATAATCATGAATTTGGTAAATAATGTTTATTGATTCTACTTGGTAATTCTTGAATCTGGAAATGATTATTTGTGTATTTTCCTATGAATTTCCTGTTGTGAATCTTTTGTTGCTGCTCCTCTATTCTACGATTTTCTTCCTCTCCCTGGCATGTGAAAGGTAGAATTTCCAAATAATAGAAAAACAAAACTGAACTTTTGTTTTGTTCTTTCCTAACTCTTCATGTCCTCCCTTTGGTCGCACCCTGCCTTCAATGCTCTCCCACGTGCCTCTCTCTTTCTTCCCTGTCCTCCCTTGTTGACTCCCTCCTATCTTCTTGGCGTGCCCTTCCTCTCCTATCTCATGCGCTTTACCTTCCCTTCCATGCGCATGTGGTGCATAGGGGGGAAAAATCAGTAGAGACTAAATGAATTAAAAAAAAAAAAAAACCCTCTCCCTTTTTGTGCGTGCATGGGGTGTTAGCAATTCCAAACAATAAAACAAATACTAGACTGCTTCTGACCACGTGGATTTAGAAGGTAATTGGTAACAATACCAACATAAAACATAATTAATCTCCCCAAAGTTAGATGAATCCCATCAAATATCAATAATGTTGTGTGTTTTTTTTCTGTTCAACTCTCAAAACGGATTTTCACTCTCCTCCCTCAATTCAAATTTCTCTCTGACTGCTTTATCTCATGATAATGATGGAGTTATTCACAAAGTCAGATCCACTTTCCTAGCTTTGATCTCCAGCTAAATGGCCAGAACTCCAAGTTACATTTTGTAATTGCATTCAATTTGATTGAAAGATATTTTCTTCAATTTGTTAACTACTGTTTTGAATTCCATTTCAAATTTTGAACGTAATGCTTGTTTTGATTTTTTTTCAATAACTTAGTTTAATATATTTAGTTATTTAAACATTTATATTTCCTTTCTTATTTATCAAATGAGAAAAATAACAATTACATCAATAACACTATTTTACATTTTTATATATTTTCACAATTAAAAGTCTATTCCATTAATTTATAATAAAAGCATCATTATAAAATATTGACACAAGGAATTTAGCTATTTAAATAAAATCAGTTCCCTCACAAAATAATCAAATCGTCATTTAAAGCAAACACATTCTTTTCACATATATTTGAGAAATCGAATAAACTTATTTTAAATTTGCAAGTATAATCATCACAAAAATACATTAAAATAATAACTAAGTGTGTGTGTGAGATTCCATCATCCTCATAAATGTCTAATGGCTAAAACAACTCTACCTGATCAATGTTCTCGCCTTCATTCTCTTTCACCTATTTTTGCATTCACTTGCACTCGAATTTTCATCAGCAATGACAAACCCCGAACTTAACAATAATGAATTTCAAATCATTTCATTTGCATTTAAATTTCAATTTCAATTTAAATTTCACTTTCAATTTCAATTTTAAATAATCATCTAACATAATAATAAAAATTCTTAGGATTAATAATTGCATTTAAATAAATGACAAAAATCAATACGTGACAGATGCATAGAAGCTAAATGATCCTATGGTGGAATGGTGTTAAAATCTAAGTGTTGAAATGATGATGATGATGAAATTTAAATGTTAAATGGAAGATGGAAAGAACTAAACTATCAAAACAACAATGCCATTATAACACTAAAATGAACTAAAAATGCAAACTACACTAAAATGCTCTCCAATTCTCTCACAAATGCACTAAAATTTAGCAGCATAAACTTGTCTAAATCTTCACCTATGTAATGTTATATCAAAGGGCTCTATTTATAGATTTTCAAGCCTCAAGGTGATGTGGCAACAACGGGCGGTCAAGATTGTGATCCTGCGGCATCAAGAGGCTAGAGGGAATGAGGGAGATGGTTCCCTTCCACAAGACAAATTGCCAAGTGTAGAAAGGAATCACAGAGCAGGGGGAGCCATGTGTCAGTTTGTTCAAAATTGGTTGCAAATTTGTTGGAGATATTTCATATTTTCCAATTTATAAAACTTCATTTGTGAGACACATGATGAGGTGGCAAGTGAGTTGGAGGTGGTTAGAAGACAGTTTTAGAAATGTGTTTAAATTGAATTAAATATTCAATTTAATAGGAGAGGGTCAATTAGTAAAATGACAAATAAATTCCTTTGTGCATTTGAACCAAATTTTTAGAAGAATATTCTAAAGTCAAATTTAAAACGAAGAGGGAAAATCAATTAAATAACAAATTGGTTAATTTTTCCTTTTAATTAATTTTATAAAGAAAGTGAATTTTGAAGAAGAAGAAATAGAATATGAACCATATAAATAAACTTTACAATTTATTTATAATAGTAGAGGAATTTAGAATATTAATCAAATAGCCAATATTTAATTAATGTGATGCTTAGACCATTTTTGCGTGCATACATTTTCCCCCTCTTTGAAGTGATGTGCACAGTCACATTGCTTCAAGGAATAACTTTTCCGACCATGATGATAAAAAAAATCAACATGCCCCGAACTTTGATTTTACAACGATGATGAAAGGATGCCCCCTCAAGAGGTAAATCAGGGATTTTTTATTTTTTGATGATTTTTGAATTTTTTTGATGATTTAAATGATTTTTCGATAATGTGTTGATGATCAATAAATTTGATAAGGATAGCCTGATTTATCTCCCAAAAATTAGAAGAGATTCGCTACACTGTTGAATAGTTGATAAAAAACCCTTTTGAAAAATAAAATAAAATGCCATCATTATTACCTTAATTAACCTTTAAAAGGGGTAAAAGGTTAAAAGTTAAACTCCTTTGTAACCTTAGCATTTTGAAGAGTGAGAGCCTCCAAATAAAATATGGAAAAAATTCCATGCCACACACACCATATCAAGCGCATTCATCGTCACCAACGTCCAGTCGTGTATGGACCTCCGGTATGTACCCCAAAATCGCGTTTTTGAATTTCAAATCTTGATTTTTGTGCCTTAATTTCCTTTTAAAATTTTGAATTTGTCTCGCATTTTAACGCACAGAGTAGGCGAATTAGCACATAGGGCACCCACTTCAATGCATAAGGAGCCTGTAGTAGTGCATCCTGTTAGGTTAGGATCCCAAAATTAGTTTGGCGCATCCAGCTTCCGCTTCAGCACATAGGGTCAAAACTTTAGCACATTCAAAAAATAGCGCATAGGTGTGATAGAGTCGCGCATTGGGTTGATTAAGCAGCGCATCCAAGAAATGGTGCATCAGGACCTTGTTCCGATGCATAGGTTTAGTTTTCTGGCGCATCGGTGAAATAGCGCATCAGGACTCTGTTCCAACACATCCAGCAAATCTTCTAGCGCATCCAGTAAATCGATGCATAGAAACCCTATTTTAGCGCATATCGGATGATGTTGATTGATAGGTTGATGATCATCCTCAGGATAGGTTGATTGATCGATTGATTATCATCCTCATGATAGGTGAGGAATGATGAAAAGATAGATTGATGATTATTGATCTCACGACAAATGAGAATTGACTAATAGTTTAGGTGCTCCTCGAGATTTGATTAGAATCTCACACGAGCTTATTTGACTAGATGATATGCTTGGTTGATAGGTTGATTGAATGATCAAAGTTGACTTGATGTTTTGATTTTGATTCTAGGAGGGTGGCTTAGGGAACCTTTAGGTTCGCAAGCGCTTTCTAGGGACATGGGACTTGATCCCACGATTGACTCTGGCAGATCTTGCCATCATAGACCAATGTGGTTTGAGCTCATTGATAGATATGCCCCAGTACTAGATTAACTAGGGGCTACTGACAACACTTGCGGAGAGGTGGAATAGCGACCACAACATTTTTCATTTACCGACGGGCGAGATGACAGTGACCTCGGAGGACGTCTATCGGATTCTGAGGATACCGATTGTTGGGACCCTGGTGATGTATGATGTGGAGGAGCAAGGAGGGACAAACGCCCTGTGGTAGATGTTTCATGATGATAGGCTTACTAATTATGAGTTATCTTGGCATGAGTTGATTGCAACTTAGTAACCACTACCCTGTGTCCTAGCAAGTTTTGTTGGAGGATTTTTGTGCCCCGACCATAGGTCGAAGGGCCTTTCAGTTAGCTAGGGATGATTTTTGGAGAGCATGATTTCTCATGGGATAGTATATGTTTGGTTTTTGTGCATGTTAGCACACTTATACCATGATCTGCACCAGGTAGTGTATCTACGAGCAGGCAATTTATCAGCAAGGTGCACACTTCTACATATATGGGCCTGGGAGCATATAGCAATCACATAGCCAATTGGTAATAGGGTGCGGGCAGCAGGACACTCATATGTGTTTCTATATTCAGGGCCACTTGTCCAGCATAAGTTGGGCAAGTTAGAGTACTGGAGGCAGGTCTTGGATGATCTGCATACAGTGATATGGAGACCGTACTTAGATTGTGAGGCATGGCCCTCGGATGGTGCAGAGCTTCCCTTTATGTTTTGTAGCAGATATTTAATAGGGAGGACACCCTATATTTTGGAGATATTCATGTTTGGGAGGGTCCACACATATCTAGGGGATGCCACAGGGGGTAGCGCATTACATGCGGCATCGATATGACATACCAAAGTGGGATCTTAATATTGATTATGATGCAGCTTGCATCGAGTATTATGAACTACAACCCATTTTTTGGTAGTACCACCCTGAGATTATAGATGCTCAAATGACAGCATATTACGTGGAGTACTTCCACACATCCATTTTCATGGATTTCTAGTCTTGATGAGCCAACGTCGATTTTGGATGCAGGGAAGGGAGTAGGACCAACTGCACAACCCAGGGGTGGAGATGGAGGGGGAGGTGGAGGAGATGGTGGAGTTGGTGGAGGAGATGGTCATGATGGTGGTGGAGGAAATGGGTGTGCCAATCTTTGGGTTTATCCCCAAGAGGCAGCGGTTGGGACCAGCTGGGCAGCGACCACTGATACTACAGATGCCATCACAGAGATAGCAGGCGCAAATTGTTGGTATATAGGGGCAGGTGCAGAGTTCACATGCATAGATTAAGGCACTACAGGGTCAGCTTGCCTAGGCCCAGGCATAGGTTTAGGCATAGGCTCTGACTCAGGTTTACATGTAGGGGAAAATGGTATAGTTACAAGCCCAGGTATCCATACTTACCACAGAGCGAGATGTTGTTACACGACAAACAAAGCAAGTCATGGTTATGGACGATAGGGTACAAACTGCTACATAGGGTACAAGTATTGATAACCTTGTTAGAGAGCTTAAAGAGTCCGCCAAGGAGGTAGAATATTATAGAGGCAGATACCATGAGGTCGTACCACCAGTGCAACGAGTTAGTTATACCAAGTCCAGGTCTCGACACACACATTCACATACCACCAGTAGAGGGGTTACCCAGCCACTACCGCCAAGCGAATCTCCACCACTTGGGACATGACCATCAGGGGTAGGGCCTTTAGGGACAGGATAGAGACCGGCCACATCAGGTGGCAGTACCACAAGATCTCTCGGGCATACATGATTTTATATTATGATTTATAGACTCAGCCATTGTGCCACATTTTTTATGTATGTCATTCTTAGATTTATCATTGTATACTTGACATATTTTCATGAGTTTATATTATATGCAGCGACGGTTTGATGATCTTATATGTTGATGTTCTATTATGGATGGATGCAAATGGTTTTATTATGATTATGGGATGTTTTGATATGACTATTTTATAGATACATGTATGGATGATGTTTCTTTTATTATGGATTGAAAATGGGTGATTATGGATGGTGATATGGATGCAAATGTTTTAATTATGAATTGAAAATGGATGATTTGTGATACATATAGATGTATGGATGGTTTATGGATGCAAATATTTTTATTATGAATTGCAAATGGATGATTTGTGATACATGTAGATGTATGGATGGTTTATGGATGCAATTTTTTTTATTCTATGATGTTATGCAATGGATGTTATGATAAAAATATATGATGCAATTTTCCATGTTTGGTATTTTCTATGCAAATATATGAAATAGATCATGCTTATGACTGTAAATGCATGAAATGGATTATGATGTTATGAGTGTAAATGTGATGAGATGGATAATGATGGTATGAATTCAAATGTGATGATATGTATAATGATGTTATGATGATGAATGATTATGAATGAATTATGAATGAATAAAAGAGATGCATTTATTATGATCTTGATGTGATGTTATTATGCTTTATTTTTATTTTGGAGATTTTAAATGCAAATGAATGTATGATATGAAATGAAATGGAAATGCAAATGAATGATATTCTTGTTATGTCAAGTATACTCAAATGTTATAGAAAGAAATAACATTAACCTTGAGGATGATGAACTTAGAAAATCTATAGTGCAGATGTAGGCTAATATGAAATGAAATTTTATCTATGCAATGTTGTCAATCTTATTCATTATGCATATTATCATCATTGAGTGTTTTATTATGTTGAAAGTTGGAACAAACATCGATGCAAAATTAGACCATGATGACCTGAATACAACTTCCATACAACCTTTGTTGAGATTTGATAATGCAAGATAACACAAGCATACAAGAGTTAATCATGTTCTTATGCAAATTCAGAATGTCATCAATGATACTTTGTAGAGAATGTCCCATGACAATTTGCACAGTAGTAAAAATTAACTCACAAGCAGCAGACAAAGAAAAATATCATTCTTGATCACTGTACCTCTAGTTTTTAACATCATCGAGGTACTTTCGAGAAATAATAACAACAATCACAATACATCATTTGAACATTTTTGTTAAGGTGATCCAACCATGATTCAACAAATGATCCTTTAGTGATGAGATGATATGGTTTGATGTTGATGCTTGATTTGATTTGATTGATTGGATTGGATAGATTTTCAATGCTCATATTTTGAAATGGTTGTTGCAATTCTTATTTTGATGTTACGGTTTGTTGATTGTTTGCCTGTTTATCTATATTCAACAATGATTTTCCCCCAGTGAGATCAAGATTTTTCCCCATGTGAGAACAAACCAAATTTATTATGGATATGTACAGTGAGAACCAAGCCAGAGTAGGACGACTGCATTAGTTAGATATGGGAATGAATCTCGTTGTAAGATATGCATGAAAGCGCAAGGATGGAAAAAGCAGACGGTCAACACATGCTCGAAAAGATGGAGTTGACTTATCACAAATAGTGTTTGTTTACCAGGTTTTCACCATTTGTTTTTATTGCACTTTTCCAATTTTATAATTTTTTGTTCTTACCAAGATGCTTGTTTGCTAGGTTTTCATCAAGGCAACCGTTTTTTTTATTTTTTACTATTTTTTTGTATTTTTCTCTTTTTCTGATTTTTTTCAGGACTTTTTCTGCTTTTTAGGATATTTTGAGGACTTTTAACATGCATTGGATGCATCAAGTATAGAACTTCTTCAGGTGAAGTTTGTTCATTGGTTCTTCAAAAAGATCCCCCTCAGGTGTAGATAACGTATATGCCCTCAATCCAAATACTGAAACCAAAACAAAAGGACCAAACCAATTAGGTTCAAATTTTCCTTTGTTTTCCCGGTCCTATTGATTACGGGGATTTTCTTTGAGTACTAGATCACCGACTTGGAATGGCATAGGTTTGAATTTGTGATTGTAGCTTTGAGACATTCTCTATTGATAGAATTTTAGGTGATTCATTGCCAGCTGACGACGTTCATCTAACAACTCAAGCTCTTGCAATCTAGACACACGGTCATCCTCATTCATAACGAGACCTTTTAGGGATACCCGGAGTGAGGGTATCTCAACTTCGATTGGAAATACTGCTTCGGATCCATAGACAAGTGCATAGGGTGTGGCTCCCATAGCTATTTGGATGCTTTTACGGTAGGCCCACAAAGCATGGTTTAATTGAACATATCAATCACGTCCAACATCATTGATGGTATTCTTTAGGATTTTCAGGATTTTTTTGTTTGAGGCCTCAGCTTGGTCGTTCCCTTGAGGGTAATAGAGTGTGGAAAACTGATGTTGGATGTGAAAATTTTCACAAAGTTCTTGTACATCTTGATTCTTGAAAGGTCTCCCATTTTCAGTGACAATGGATTGAGGGATACCATATCTGCAAATGATGTAGTTCAAAATGAATGAGGAAATCTACTTCTCGGTGATGGTGATCAGAGGCACAAATTCAAACCACTTTGTAAAGTATTTTGTGGTTGTGATGATGAACTTGTGTTCATTGGATGAAGTTGGGTGAATTTTACCCACAAGATCCAATCCCCATTGACAAAATGGCCATGTTGATGCAAAGGGTTGCAATTCTTGTGTTGGTGCGTGGATGAGATTATTGTGGATTTGGAATTTTTGACATGTCTTGACAAATTGAAAGGCTCTCTCTCCATAGTCATCCAGTAATATATCGGGCGGAGGAGTTTCTTGGCAAGGGTTAAACCACTTGAATGTGTTCCACAAATACCCTCATGGACATTGCGTAAAGTTGTTTCAAACTCGTCATTTTCTAGACATCGCAAAAGAGTTCCATCGAGACCTTGACAATAAACGACATCTACTACTATGGTATGATAGGAAGATTGGCAAATGAAATTTCATTTTTGGTTGCGGGAAATATTGAGAGGAAGGATATTATCTTTTAGGTAAGCGTAAATCTTTCGATAGAGAGAGGTATTGGCATCATCAAGGCGGAAAATAAGTTGGGATTTAGAGTCATCGTAGGTGGGGGTAAACAGTTGCTCCACCATGAAATCATAGCGACCACATTTTTTCTGTATTTTGCAGCAAAGAAGCAATAGTAGCCATAGCATCAGCAGCCTTGTTGTCACTCCTTGGAATTTGACCAAATTTGATGTCGAAAAAATACTTCTTAAAGTCATCAATCATTCTCTTGTAAGGCATTAGCTTGTCATCTTTGGTTTGATAATCATTGTTGACCTGATTGATGACTAGTTGTGAATCCCCATAAACCTAGAGCTCTATAATTTTCCATTCCACAGCTATCTTGATCCCAATAATGAGTGCTTCATATTCGGTTATATTGTTGGTGCAAGGAAACATTAATCGATAGGATTTTGGAATGGTATTCCCTAGGGGAGTGATGAATAGGATTCATGCTCCTGATCCATGTTGAGTGAAGGAACCATCAAAATATAAAACCCATTATTTTTTTGTTACTGTCAAGACATCTGCATCTGGAAATTCAATATGAAGTGGATGATTATCATGAAGGGGTGCCTTAGCTAGTTGATCAATAATGGATTTCCCTTTAATAGCTTTTTTTTTGACATATTGGATGTCAAATTCACTGAGTATCATTACCCACTTGGCCAGTCTTCCTGTCAGATTTTCTTTCCTTAGGAGATACTTTAGTGGTCAATATTGGCTATGAGCTTAACTATGTGAGTCAACATATAGTGTTGCAATTGTTGGGTAGCAAACACTACAGCTAGAAAATCTTTCTCAATGGAAGTTTAATTGATATCATATACATTCAAGGTTCTACTGATATAATAAATTGCTCTTTCTTTCCCTTTTCAATCTTTATGTGCCAACAAGGCTCCCAATGATTGATCAGTAGTGGTGATGTACAATAAAAGAGTCCCCCCTGTTGGAGGTGTTAGAACTGGTGGACTCATCAAGTATTGTTTTAGTTGGTTAAAGGTTGCTTCACACTTCTCGTCCCAATGGAAAGAAACATTCTGGTGTAGGAGATGAGTGAAAGGATGAGTCTTATCAGCTAATTACGAGATAAATCTTCTAATTGATTGGAATGTACCCTGGAGGGACCTTAGCTGACTGACGTTTTTCAGGGGAGGCATCTCCATTATAGATTTTACCTTTGCGGGGTTCACTTCAATACCTTTCTCTGAAACTGAATACCCAAGTAGTTTTACTGATGTTACCCCAAATACACATTTCTTTGGATTGAGACGAACATTAAATTTCTCCAGGCAAGTGAATAGTTTGTCTAGTATTTCCAGGTGTCCTTCTCTAGTGTGGGATTTTTCCAACAGACGATCCACATAATCTTCCATGAAGGTATGCATCATGTCATGGAAGATGGTTGTCATAGCTCTCTGATATGTGGCCCCTACATTTTTCAACCCGAAGGGCATTACGTTCCAATAGAAAGTTCCCCATGGGAAAGTTAAAGCTATCTTATCTTGATCTTCAGGAGCTATCTTGATTTGATTATATCTAGAAAATCCATTCATCAATGATAACATGTCGTGTCTCGTTGTCAAGTCCACAATGATGTCTTATGTTAGGTAAGGGGAAATCATCTTTTGGGCAAGCCTTGTTGAGATCTTTAAATTCAGTGCAAATCCTTATGTTATTATCAGGTTTTGAAATAGGTACAATATTAGATATCCACTTTGCACAGTCAATGGGCCTAATGAATCGGATATCCAACAACTTTTTTAGTTCAACTTTCACCAATAGTGCAATGTGCGGATGCATTTTCCTCAACTTTTGTTTAATTGGTTTGATTCCTGAAGGAAGGGACAAGTGATGCATTATGAGGTCTAGATCTATCCCTGGCATATCCGCATATGACTAGGCAAAGTTGATTTGTCTCTCTTCGAATAATTTGATGAAGCTAAGCTTTTCTATTTCTTTTAATGACTTTGCCAAATGAAGAGTTCTCATTGTTTCTATACTACTAATATTAATGAACTGCTTTGGTTCAATCAGGACTTTTGATCTATCCTAGAAGTGTTCAGGGAGAGTGTCAAATTTACTATCCTTTGGTGCCTCAAAGAGGTTTTCACCATCGAATTTGCTCTTTATTTTTACTATTTTTGGATCTGATACTACCATGGAATGGTTTTCATCATCAGATATTTCTTTTGTTTCATTTATTTTGCAGTTGAGAAACTTGACACTCTCTTGTTGTGAATTTCTACTCTGATGTTCAATAGTGGAGACTGTTTCAATATTTGCAACACGAAGGAATTTTATGATGGCCTCGTCATTTGAAAAGGTGGGGATATTGATAGGTTCGTTTTGGTCCCAATCTATTAGCTCAAGATGCAGTAATGGTAGGGTGTCATCGGGTGGGTTTAGGTCAGATGATGTAAGTGTTCTAATAGCAGTGTTGTCATCAAACAAGACTAGGGCCAAGTCAAGGTCTATAATGTCACTCTCTTCCAAGGGGTCCATCTCATTATGAGTCTGGTCATCCTCACTTGAGCCATCGATATTGTGTGGTTCTAATTCAAGCGGTCTAATTCTTGAACCTTGTCCCTCCTCAAGCATGGGAGCATATTTATGGATTACATCAACATTCTTTTCATGAAATGGTTCTTCTGACAATGAATCCCACTCATATCTATAGCAGTCACTGGCTTGGAGCTGTAGAATATGTTCAATAGCCTTCTGCTTTAGATCTTCTTTTGTGTCTTCTTCTTTCTGATGTTCTTTGTATCCTAAGCATGTTTTATCTTTGGGATTGGTTATAACAGGTTGGATACCCTCTTTTCTTTTTCCGATAGGTCCCTGTCTATTGTATCCCATCTTCTCTAGGATTGAGAATCCTTTTCCATACTAAGTGGTTTGGAAATTTTTTGTTGCATCTTGAGAATCAGCTTCATCTTTGTAGAGTCAGCTCAAAACATCTTTTTCATCTGATTCCTCTGCTTGGGTACTCACTTTTACAAACTGACCATCAAAAAGGGTGACCGTTGAGATGGTGTCTGAGACGAGGTTGATGGTTGGCCATGGGATTTTGGTGACATTAACTACGAGAGACAGAGGGATTATGTAATGGAATATTAACTAATGCCCTTGTCTTTGATTTGGAATTTCTCTTCAATCTATTTGGCTAGGGTATTTAGCTGGGCTTCAAAATTAGTGGATGTAGAAGGGCTAGACTCCTCTTTCTTCTCTAACTGTTTGGATGGTCAGCTGGATTGACTTCCTTCAGAGGAGGATGTGAATAAAGGATTAGCTTGACTAGAATTTTTGGAGACATCAGGAATGGAATTAGGAGCTTCACGATTATGCATGACAAACACGTCTTGGAACACCTTTAGGGCATTGCATTGTTGAGGGCTATTTGAATCAACATGAATAGTGATTTCTTGGCCATTACAGGAAAACTATAAGAATTGATGATATGTTGAGGGGACAACCTACATTTCATGGATCCATGGATGACCCAAGAGTATGTTATATGTTAAATCCTTATCCAGAACTTGACATACCACATTTTTTAGGATTGGTCCCACCTGAATGGGCAATATAATCAGACCCTTTGATGCTCTCTCTTCATCATCATATGCTTTGTTGTGATCTTCTTTCTTGGATCTATTGCATTTTTAGAGAATTGTAGTGCCTTTAAAGTACAGATATTAAGTCCAGCTCCTTCATATATAAGGACGTGCTTGACACAACTTTTATGGATTAAAAATTTGATATAAAGGGCCACGTTGTGAGGATGGGTGAGTGATACATCATCATTCTCTAAAAAGGAAAAGTAGTGAGGTGTTACTAGGTGTCCCACCATGGCTTGGAAAGCACAGACTTCCAGATCATTCAGCACTATCGTGTCGACTAGGGCTTTTTCCAAAATCTCTTTGTGAGCAGGAGAAAGTTTTAAGAGCTCCAATATTGATATTTGTGAGGGGATTTTCTAGAGTTGATCGACAATGTTGTATTGATTGGATTTAGTAGAAGGCTATTTGGAAGTGTTACCCTTTAAAACATATTTATTTTAAGTCCTTGTGGTCATGTTTATAGGCACACTGTCTTGTCTTCCGTTGATTTTGATGACATTAACTTGATTATCCGTTACAACCATGTCTTGCAGGATATTAAGGACTTGATTAGAAAGGATGTTGGTGTTGTTGATTGGATGACTGCTTGCAACAAGATCAAGTGATTTATTGATGTCATTTGTGTGATTTTCAAAGGCCGAGATATGAAGAATGGTGGTATCATGAACATAGTTCACATTTTTTCCCTTGCCATTATTGTTAGAAGATTATCCTTTGTCATAATTTGGCAGAGGATTTTTGAATACACCATGTTTAGAGTTGGTTTGAGGTTCCTTGATTCTTATGACTTTATTGTTGATTAAATCTTGTATCTTATGTTTCAATTGCATGCAACTTTTGGTGAGGTGACCTTTACATTAATGAAACTCACAATAATGAGGATCATTCCACCAAGACAATTTTACCTTAGGTTCAAAGCCTCGAGTATCAGGTAAATTGATGACATTTTCCGTAATAAGTTCCCTCAAGGCAGATTCATGTGATTGACCCAGGGGTGTAAAATTCCTTCGATTGTTCGATGTTTGATAGGGTAGATTCTTCGATGATGATGCTTGACTATTTTGATTATTCCCTTGGTTAGCATTTTTATTGTTTATTTGATTGGTACTTTGGGTGGTTTTTTGGTTTGCATTTGAAGAACTTCCTGAAAATTTGAAAACTGGTTTGGCATTATGCATTTCAGTAGAGGGATCATTGTCATTGTTTTTGTACTTTTGCCAAAATTTGGTTTTTTCATTTTTGGAGGAATTAGATGAATTGTTTTCGTTATAGATTTTCAAAATTCCTCGCTTGACTAAAGCCTCCTCAATCTTGATTCCATTTTTGATCAATTTTTTGAAGGTTGGAGGGCATTGTAAGTCAAGTCTATAACTCATGTCAGGATTCAGGTTATCAATGAATACTTCTATCTTTTCCTTTTTTGGTATGGGTCGGTGATATTTTGCTAATAACCTTCTCCATCTTTGTAAGAATATGAGAAATGTTTCTCCTTTCTTTTGTTTCATATTACAAAGGTCTTTCATCATGATATCATATTGAATGTTATGCGAATATTGGGTAATGAATTTATTTACTAATTCCTCAAAAGACCTGATCCCCGAAGGTAATTATGAGAATCAATGCATGCATTTCCCTCCCAAACTACATGGGAATAATCTCATTAGATATGTATCCTCATGGGAAAACTCAAGACTCGTCATTTGAAATTCCCTTACATGATCTATCGGATCATTTTTCCCATTATACTTGTCATATTTGGGAAATTCACAATGTTTAGGGAATGGTATCATGTTAATACTTTGATTGAATGAATAGGGACATATATCTTGTATGAAACATCTCTTAGCCCGGTTTGCATGTTCTTAGGCCAACCAAGCTTCCATCTCCCATGAATCTCCCATGGCAGGTTGATCATTTCTACTAAAAATTATGAAAATGTGGGTGCCTTCCCAACGACCGTTGTTGCACCAAAGAATAGATAGGGTAAATTGGGAAAACTAAAACAAGAGGGTTTTAGTAAGGAATTTTCGTTCGTGGGGCAGCATCCATGCGGCAAGAGACCATTTTTTCCCTTCTTGTTGGAATGGTGATCGTGATACTCAAACTTTCCTTGAGCACCCACATTTATATCCTGGTTGGAAGTCACTTAGCTTAGAGTGTGTTACCGGTTGGGTCGTTCCCTCCTTTTGAAGCAGGGAGGTAGGCCCTCTAAGGTTAAAAAAAATGTAAATAAAGTGAACAGGTCTAGCCTTCTAATCACCCAATTAAGGGGAGAGCATACTCACCTACCATTCCAAACACAACAAGCATGGTGTAAATTTAACCTTCCTAGTTATACTAGATTCCTATCTTAACCAAAGGAAAAATAATAACTAGATTTAACCTTGCAACCAACTATTAGTAGTTTCAATGTTTATCTTTGATAGTGTTCTTAAAAATGTTTCTACAAAGTCTGTAACTACGTATTGAATTCCTAAAACACAGAAAAATATTAATTAGTTTCGGGAATCTAGAAAATGACAGTGAAAACCGAATGCGCTAAAACACAGACCGAACGCTCTAAACTATTGAATGTGTTGAAAGAACAACCAGATGCGCTAAAATACGAATTGAATAAGCTAAAATGAAAGATGACAAAATTAAAGTTTTAAACTTCAGACGCACCGAAATAGATTTCAAATGTGTTATAGAAAACCCCAGACGCGTTGGAACAGGAGCCAAATGCATCGAAAGAACAACCAGATGCGTTGAAACAGGTAACTGAATGCGCCGAAACAGGAGCCAAACATGCTGCAGAAAAAATTGTATGCGTCGTTCCGGATATTTTGACAGAACCTACAAAATGAAACTCAACAGAAAAATAATTAAATCATGGGACTATGCCCCATGGTGGGTGCTAATTTATGTGTGTCGTAAAGTATGTCCTGCAATGTTAGTATAACACACCTTCCTGAAATGCATTACTTAAAATGAAATCAAAAGTTAACATAAATGAAACTACAACTTATCCTTCTAACTCATCCCATGACTCTCTAATCCCAAGGAATCCTACAAATTATGCTCTCAAATCTTGTTATTGCTGCACAATAACCTGCAAAGATAAACAACTCGAGAAATGAGATGCTTAAAATGAAATCTACATGCCTATATTTTTTGGATTTTTCAATAACTTGATGCATAGAAGCTAAATGATCCTATGGTGGAATGGTGTTAAAATCTAAGTGCTGAAATTATGATGATGATGAAATGTAAATGCTAAATGGAAGATGCAAAGAACTAAACTATCAAAACGGCAATGCCATTATAACACTAAAATGAACTAAAAATGTAAACTACACTAGAATGCTCTCCAATTCTCTCACAAATGCACTAAAATTTAGCAGCATAAACTTGTCTAAATCTTCACCTATGCAATGGTGTAGCAAAGGGCTCTATTTATAGATTTTTCAAGCCTCAAGGTGATTCGGCAACAACGGATGGTCAGGATTGTGATCCTGTTGCATCAACGACAGAGCATCAGGAGGTTAGAGGGAATTAGGGAGATGGTTCCCTTCCACAAGACAAATTTCCAAGTGTAGAAAGGAATCACAGAGAAGGGGGAGCCATGTGTCTCATTTTATTCAAAATTGGTTGCAAATTTGTTGGAGATATTTCATATTTTCCAATTTATAAAAATTCATTTGTGAGACGCATGATGAGGTGGCGGGCAAGTTGGAGGTGGTTAGAATAAAGTTGTATAAATGTGCTTAAATTGAATTGAAAATTCAATTTAATAGGAGAGGGTAAATTAGTAAAATAACAAATAAATTCCTTTCTGCATTTTAACCAATTTTTAGAAGAATATTCTAAATTCAAATTTAAAAGTAAGAGTGAAAATCAATTAAATAAAAAATTGGTTAATTTGTCCTTTTAATTAATTTTATAAAGAAAGTGAATTTTTAAGAAGAAGAAATAGAATATGAACCATATAAATAAATTTTACAATTTATTTATAATAGTAGAGGAATTTAGAATATTAATCAAATAGCCAATATTTAATTAATGTGATGCTGAGACCATTTTTGCGTGCATACACTTCTTAACCATTTTCACCACAAAAGAGAAACTCTTTTCCTTTTTATTTGTTAGCTTTGTTGGAAAGTGGTCTGAAGGACCATAAGAAGAACCCCAAGAGCTCGGTGCTGCATGTGGGGCTTATTTTGTTAATCTTTGAATATGTTAAATATTTTGTGGTGTCCAAACTGATTTCTACTCCCAAGGGTAAACAATTGAAAGTGGCGAACGAGTATGAAACTGCCTCTAAAGAGGAGTTGATTAGTAAAAAAGGGAAAAAGAGGAAAATCATTCTGGAAGAGGAGTCTATTTCTAAGTAGGATGTTGATTATGTCCCTGACTCTCAAGCTTCTATGGAGGTGGTCTCATAGCCCTCTGATGTGGGTAAGTCTGGGAAAGGTGTGTCGAGTTAGAAAAAGAAGAGATATGAGACTTGTAGCGAAGAAATTGTTGTTGATAAGAAAACTTTGTGCCCCAAGGAAAAGGTTGTTGGGGATACTTCCTCGCTAGCTCTTGGTTTGGAATCCCTACCAAAGAAGGGATCAGAGGTAGGTAGCAATAAGAAAATTACCATTAGGTATTTCTATCAGCTGCAAGAGATGCAAGTTGCCTCTCCCTAGATGGTGGCTGGTAGGCGGGGTGTTGTGGAGTCTCTGGGTATGGACCTTGAAATGCAAAAGAGAGACCTAGAAATGCAAACTAAAAAGAGGTTAGTTGTTGTGGAGATTGCAAACTCTATTCACAAAATCAAATTTCCCACTACAAGTGAAAAAGGCAAGGAAGTCAACATTAACCAGGACAAGGTAAGTTCCTCTCAGGAGGATGATGTTGTGGTTAAACTTGATCTTAATGTTGACTAGGAAGATATCCTTGATTTTCTTGGGTTGGCCAAGGAGGGATCAATTTCTTTGTTTAAAATGTTTAAATGATTGTTCCATGAACTTAACATGACCAATGTCAAAGTCAGGGGAGTGTTAAGTAAATCTGGTGAGTCCTTTGTACATAACTAGATTGATGATTTGTATGACTCTCTGAATATTGTTGTTGATGAAACTCTTAAGATGAAACAAAACCTTGAGGAGAGAATCCTCACTCTTGAGGTTCAATTGGAGAAAATGTATGCTAAACTGGAGAAGGGTGGGGAAGGGGTAAAATTTGTTGCGATGCTTCAATCTATTTGCATCTCTATCCCTTTTGGCCATTTGCCAAGAAACAAAAGGACTCTACTCCTGGAGAGGTTACTAGTGTTGGGGGTAATTTTTTGGTGGAAGAGGTGTTTGTGGACAAAGTTGTTGGGGGGATGAATGTTTTCATTAGTGAGGTAAAATAGGGTGGGCTTGGGGCCAGAACTAGGAACAATACTAAGGTGCAGGTTGGGGCTCCTATTGTTGAGGTGCCTAAAGTTATTGATGATGGCCAAAAGGTTGTGGTGTGTGACATGGAAGCTATGGATATTTTGAAGAACATGTACTAAGGTTGTTGTTGTGCCTCTTTTTTGGCTTCAGTTGTGTTGATGGCATGTTGGTTTTTGGCTACTACGTGCTTGATTTAGTTTTCTTTTGCTTTAGCTATCCTTTTTTGTAAAGGGTTCTGGGGCCCTTCAAAACCCGATTTTTACCTCTAATCAAAAACTATCCTCATAAAATTTTGTCGCTATCCATTGGTTATAGTAATTGTCCTTAGTTCTTGATTTTCCCTTAGCTTCATGGTACTTGTCCTATTTATTATAGTCATCAAGAGTATCTTTTGCATATGTATTTCCCTTTTTTAATAGGTCTACCACTATTGAATGCTCAAGGAGACCTTCATGGTGAAATCCTTTGCCATTTTTAACATGACTATATTTAATAGAGCACTATCCTCTTCAAAACTCTTCTTTCATGTCTTCGTGAACTTATCATTATCCAAGCTATAGCTAAGATTTGTCCATGTAGCTTGCACTTGACACTATCACGGTAATGAATCATATGCAAACTTCTTGTCGTCATTCATTGTCTTTTGGCATAAAAAAACCTTATCATCCCTTACACAGTCCTTTTAAGTAACATTCATAAGGTTTAAAAAATCTTGCTCACTCTCTAGAATAGCCCATTAAACATGGTTTGTGCTTCAATGCACTACATAATTGATATAAAACAACCAATCTGCATATGAACTAGAGTTATAGGCTCTTTATTGCAATAAGAAGTAATCGCTCTTGGATCATGCTATCATTATATTGAAACCTATTAAACTTGAGTCGACTTGAATACACCCAATGATGAGTGACACCTAATTGTGATGACAGTGATTAATTTGTACATAAATTGTGCTCATATGAGTGCCTTCATTTCTTGTTAGAGTAATAAGTTATTCCACTTAATTAATCTAATCATATTGGTTAATTAATTAAGTCACTTATTCCTTTAGGTTACTTAAGCTAAACTTAGGCACGTTAATAATTATTTATTAATTATTAAGTGTGCACACTAGGGTTTTCCTTTTTAGGTTTTTTTTAGGGTTTCTTGATCTCCTTCATAAGGATTGATCTCATTGTAATTATTGCATTATTCAATAATCAATATTCTAGTTTTGCTTGCACATTCTTGCTTGAGAGTTTACAAAACATCTTGTTTTTTGTTCTGGATATTTGTTGCACGTGATAGGTGATTGCATACAGGTGATTCTTGGGGACTGTGAAGTTGGATTCCTCAACTTCTATATGGTATCAAAGCTCCAGACCTATGGCTTCCTATTCATGATTTGAAGATATTCTCTCACAACATTTTTTTTCGTGTAAGGGTTTCAAGCCAAGCTGATTTTTTGAGGATTAGGGGGTCGCCTATTTTTTGGGCATTTTTGGACAAAACGGACCTCGCCATTGAATCCGCGGCGCCCAAAAACCCCTATTTTCATATAATTTTTGTCGATTTTGGACACAGTCATCCGAAAAGGCAAAAAAAAAATGCCCTAAGGCCGTATGGCCCCAGGGCACAAAAATTCAGGCGAAAAATTAAAAATATATATTAAAAATTCACAAATCCTGGGTAGGTTTTTGCGCGGCCAATTAAAACAAAAACTATCATCTGCCCGCCACTTGGCGGCCTCCCACCAGCCACTTGTTTGCCACCGCCACCGACAGTCTCCACCAAAAGCATCACCGCTTCCAGGCTTAGCCCCCAAGTGCCCAACCCACGGTCACATCGATGACCAAGAGCCAAAACTAGAACCCATTGGGTCCTTAACCCCTAGTGATAGTCACATGAGTGACTAAGAACTTCGGCTCTAGCCCCCGCCGCCAACCTCCTGGTCCTGCATGCGACCAAGGGCTTATTTTTTTAGCCCCTGAGGGCTCCTGGAGGCCTTATTGAGCAGATTGGAGCAATTTTATGAAATTGGCTATAACTTTTTCATACGGTGTCCGTTTTTCAAAAACAAGATATCGTCGAAAATATAGTTTGACTCTCTATCCAATGGTGTAGGTGTGATTTTCTGTTTTTTAAATTTTTGATGCTTTTTTTGGCCTCTAAAGTCCAAAGTTGTTGTTTTCACTCTGGGAGGCATACCTTTTGCGTCCAGACTTCGTTTTGCAAAAAAAATAGGTGTCGAAAAGCTAGTTCAGTGCTCTACACAGATCTCATACCTATTTTTTCCAATTGTTTTACTAGGTATCTTATATTCTTATTTGATCTCAGCCTTTACCTTTTTAGTTATTTTCTTGGGAAGCATGCAATCAGCCTATTTTTTTAAGATCAATGAGCATTGCTTTTTACTTTGAGAGTATATATTGTTGTTTTTTGTCATAGATACACATCATATTGCACCCCTTACTTTATTCAACTATTTTGGTTGGAAAAAACAAATGGAGATTCATTTGAAACACAAAGGGTTGTACAGGGTAACCATGGGTACAAAAATTGAACCTACAGGTGCTGCTAAAAAGAGAAAGTGGTTTAATAGATGTGATGAAGCTTATGGTATATTATTTTTGTCTCTTTCATCTGACCTTATTTTTCATATTGAGTCTTGCACTACACCCCATGAGATTTGGACTACTTTACAATATTTGTTTGGGAAGCAGGATACTATGACAGGGTTTCAGTTAGAGAATGAGCTTATTGGCTTAAATCCTAGGGATTTTGACAGCATCCAATATTTTTTCACCAAACTCAAGTCTCTTAGATTATAGTTGCCACAATGTGGTGTTCAAAAGGAAGACTCTCAGTTGATATTGTCCATTTTTTCTAAGCTTGGACCAGATTATTCAATTTTTGTATCTACCTTTTATGCCACTAGGGATGCACTTGGTACTAGATTTACTATGCCTTCTTTTGATGATTTTTCATCTTCCCTCACTTAGGATCAGGCCAATTTAGCTAATATGGGCAAGTTGAAGCCCTCTTCATCACGGGAACTTATTGCATCATAGGAGCCCAGAGATCAGAAGGCTTCTACAGGCAAAGGCAAGAAATAGAAACAAAAGGATTTCAAATATCATGAGCAGCAAAAGGATTCCTTAGATTCATCCTCCTCTTCTAAGGGGAAATCATCTAGGAAGGAGAAGGTTCCATGTGCATATTGTAAGAGAGAAGGACATGTAGAACATAGTTGCTATAAGAAGGACATTGATGAGCTAAAGCATCTTCTTCAGAAACATCAAATTGATTTTCCTTCTAGGATTTATGCATCATCTCCTTCCCCTCATTCTTCTTCTTTTTCAATCCAAAATGATAGGGGCACAACTGGTTTACATACTTCATCAAATATGAAGGGACGTGCTCTTTGTGCTTCTTTGGGTCTTGGATCAGGGAGATGGCTTCTAGATTCAGGAGCATCTCATCATATGGCTTCTTCACAGTCTATGTTCACGTCCTTTGAGTAACACTATGTCTCCTATTTTGATGGAAAAACATACATGAGCATTATAGGGAAGGGGTCTATTAGTTTTGGGGACAACACTTTTTAGGATGTCTTATGTGTTCCTCATTTGACAAACAACCTTCTTTCTATATATCAGATCACACATGGAGGTAATGGGAGGTCTGTGGAGTTCACACCTGATTTAGTTATCATCAGAGACTTGGAGAGTAGAGCAGTTATTGCTATTGGGGTGGTGGATCACTCATCTTGGTTGTATTCCTTTGCAGATTTTGCTACTGATGGTGCTTCTATTCCTATAGTTGTTCATCACACTTCTAGTGTGAATCATCATTCAGAGGATAAATTTGGCTTCTTGAACATTGGAGTTCTCACTTTAGATCCTGTTCTTGAGCCATCCATTCCATCTCCTCCACCTACTATTTCAATTGTTGATACTTCTATGACTACAGATGTGGTTTCTTTTGTTTCAGTGCAGCAGGACCTAGTTGAGCATTCATCTTTGGAGGTTTCACTTCAATCTTCACCTACTCTGGCTTCTTCATTATTTGAAGTCACACCTACTTCTATGGAGACATCTTGGGCTACACCTACTTCACCTTCAGAGATTGCATTCATCCGGCCTTTTCCCTCTCACTTCTTTCAGGAGATGTGGTTTCTTTAGTCTTTTTGGAGCTACTTCATTATGGGGGGGCTATGTGGTCTATTTCTTCCTCTCTCCTGGGGGTTCTTTCATGTATCTTTCTGATGGATGGTGTCCTTGGGGGGTCTTATGGAGTCCTCCATCTTTCATCACTTAGTTTCTCTTTGCATTCTATTTTGGGGAGGATTTTTGTTCCCACTGGGTTTTCTCCTTTACCCTGTTTAGTTTAGTTTGTATTACATTTGTACTTGGGTACCTGATCAGGCCTTTGTTTTCGGGACACATCTTTGCTTTCATGTATCTTTTTCCTAGTGTTTTAGCTACTCCCTAAGTTCATATTAAGGGGGGGTGTTAGAGTAATAAGTTATTCCACTTAATTAATCTAATCATATTGGTTAATTAATTAAGTCACTTATTCCTTTAGGTTACTTAAGCTAAACTTAGGCGCATTAATAATTATTTATTAATTATTAAGTGTGCACACCAGGGTTTGCCTTTTTAGGTTTTCTTTAGGGTTTCCTGATCTCCTTCATAAGGATTGATCTCATTGTAATTATTACATTATTCAATAATCAATATTCTGGTTTTGCTTTCATATTCTTGTTTGAGAGTTTATAGAACATCTTGTTTGTTCTGGATATTTTTTGCACGTGATAGGTGATTGCATGCAGGTGATTCTTGGGGACTATGAAGTTGGATTTCTCAACTTCTACATTTCTATCACAACATAGCCACATTAAACTTGGGTCACACATGAATGCATCTTGTATTTTTTATAGCACAACTTTCCACATGACCAATAGAGTTATGGATCACATAGTTACAATCACAAGAATTTTTTCCTCGGTTGTGCTCTTATGGTTATTCCATTACCATTACAACACAACCCTTTGGACTTATATTGCTCAAATCCTTACATTGCTTATTTTATCTTTGGATGGATGGCAATTCAATGGAAAGGATTTGTATGCAAGTCATGCTCATATAAGTGCCTTCATCACCATTACACAATAGTACATTAGAATTTCCTTTCTTGAACCTTTACTTTATTTTTTATTGTTAGGGTTTCTTAGTGATTATTCCATTTCCATGTGGCATATTGTTAAAAGAAACCAAGCAAAAAATCATTATGTTTTTAGTTAACTCCTGCTAACATACTTTTAGAATAAATGTTTGACTACATTACTTCAAGTGTGAAGAATTTTGTTTTCTGCTTATAATACAATCATTGAGAGTTGTAGTAGAAAGCTTTTTATGCTGAAACCCATCATGTAAACTATATTTAAGCTACATTTAGGAGGCTTCATGAATTTTTTTGTGATTTATTCAGCTTTTGTTTTGATAGTAAATGACATCGGATTCTTTTTGAAATTGAAATGATTTATTAATTATGGTTTTATGATGATTAAATGTTTTATTTAGAAGGGGTTAATATATGGAATTTTTATGTGCAGGAAGAATAGATTGTGATGCAACATTCAGGTATAGATGGTTCAGGAAAACTTGGATTGTTGTCAATGACATAACTAGGTTGGAGAGTATTTTCAGCCAGTCTGAAACACTTCTAGGTGTTTTCGCTTGGAAGTAGAACTTGAGTGTAGGAATACAAACATCGGTGGATAGAGAAAATCATAAATTTGTTGGTCCAATTTCAGATCCAATTTGAGGTCATGAAGCTCCGACAAAGGAAGTTCCTACATTCTAAAGATAAAATCATAAATTTGTTGGTCTAATTGGAGATCCAATTTGAGGTCCTAAAGCTTTGACAGAGAAAGTTCCTACATTCTAAAGATAAAATCATAAATCTGCTTGGTCCAATTGTGAGGATTTGTCTTTTTAATTATACTTTTTGATATTTGGCTTGATACAAATTGTTACTTTAGAATTATGGTATTTATTTTCTTCTAATGTTTTCAACCCTAATTTCAAGGAAGAGCTCTGAAGATGGTTCCTTCAGATGGAGACTACACTTTTCTACTATAGGTTTTGTCTAGAAACACCAAAAGCTCAGGTATTGTCAATTGCACCTGTTATTTTATGCTAATATGGATATGTTCTAACTTGTAGTTACTTGTTGTAGCATAACAGATAGGCTAAATAGTTGTTCATATACCATTGTTTCTAATTCAAAATTGCTATACCTAATTCTAGGACCAAATCACAAGGGGAGTCTATACATAAGGCACCATTGTTTCAAATTCAAAATTGTTGGTTCTTTCACAATTGTTTGCTTCATTTATTTGATATAGGAAAAATTGTTATAATATAGAAGATGATCTCAAAATCACAATAAAATCCTTTATTCTGGGAAGATTGTTCAGAATCTTCCCATCATAACAATGAACAAAAGCATCAGTCATTAACCTGAACATTACAAGAGTTTCATCAAATTCTACTTTTCCATTCTCTTTTCCATTCTGAATTTTATCCCCAATTTCATCCATGTAGAACTTCCTCAGCCTATAGATCCTGTTGTTAGTCATAACTTTACCAAGTGCCAAGGAAAGCTTTGAGAGTTTACCCAAGCAACAACTGACAAAATTCGACCTTACAAGATCCAATGTGTTGAAAATCTCTTTGAATTTATTCTGGAAAAGAGTTCCTGAGAGTATAATGCATAGTTTTGAATTAACCTTTTTGCATGAATTCCATATCTTTGATCGCTTGTTTTGAGCTTGATGACCTTCATCAAGAACGAGCGAACCTAGGCTCTCTAAAAGTGGTTTTCCAATATGCTTAGTCTCTTCAAGAAGGCTAACATTTGTCTCACAAGTTAGGTATACAAAAATATTGTAGCCAATAGCAAGCACACTTTTTCTTCTATGCCACCCACTTGTGAGACAAATATGAGCCTTCATGAAGAGGCTAAGAATATTTGAAAACTACTTTTAGAGAGCAAAGGTTTGCTCGTTCTTGATGAATATTATCAAGATCAAAATAGCTGATCAAAGATATGGAATTCATGCAAAAAGGTTAATTCAAAACTACGCATTCTAATCTCATGAAATCTTTTCCAAAATAACTTCAAAGAGCTTTTCAACACATTGTGTCTGGCAAGGCTGAATTTTGTCAATTTTTTCTTGGATAAAAACTTGAAGCTATCCTCGACACTTGGTAAAGTTATGGATAACAACAAGATCTATAGGTTGAGGAAGTTCTACATGGATGAAATTGGGAATAAAATTTAGAATGGAAAAGAGAGTGGAAAAGTAGAATTTGATGAAGCTCTTACAAAGTTCAAGTTAATGACTGATGCTTTTGTTCATTGTTATGATGGGAAGATTCTAAATAGTCTTCCCAAAATAAAGGATTTTATTGTGATTTTGAGATCATCTTCCATATTATAGCAGGCTATCTTAGATCAAATACATGAAGCAAACAATTGTGAAATAACCAACAATTTTAAATTTTAAATAATGGTGTCTTATGTATAGACTCCCCCTATGATTTCCTCCTAGAATAAGGTATCTAGCAATTTTGAATTAGAAACAATGGTATATGAACAACTATTTAACCTATCTATTATGCTACAACAATTAACTCCAAGCTAGAACATATCCATATCAACATAAAATAGTAGGCGTAATTCACCTCAAACTCTACTATGGTAGTTTCTTTGTAAGGAAGTTTGCACTCCATGAACATCCTCTATGCACATCAATATGTTGGTTGTTATCTTCATCTCCTTTGCGATCAAAAGAATAGTGAATTCCATTGCATAAATCATGACCATTTTGTAGTACTATGATCTAGTGCTCTTTCACTTCTTACTCACTGTGTTCTCAATCACCATGTGCAAATGACTTAGAGGATAGATCTTTGTTGCCATTTGATAATAACTTTCATTGTTTTTGGACTGTTTGTTATGATTCAATCACTTTTCGATAGTGTTCTTCTTTTCTCAGTCCTATAGGATAGAGGACAATTCACAGTTTGCAACTATGTAACAATGATATTCCTTTCAGTGATCTCAATCACCTAATTAAATGTGTTATCTTCTTCATTTCTCAATGCTAACAATGCCTATGCAGTGTTTTTCTCTGTCATAGTTATAGTGCTCCTTCATTTGAAGATATTATGTTGCTTATACATTAATATTTCAGTGAATTCATATTTAATCTTGCAAACGTATTTTTTCACTTGTAGAGTTTTGTTGTGCATAATATGTAGTCAAGATACCTTTAAATGGAGCTCTTTTGTAAAGGCAGCAGGATAACGGTGTCAATAAAATAACAATGTTAGTGAGAGGTATGACAATAGATACACTGAGAATGGAAGGTATAATGTTTTGACAGTAAAAGAATCATTTTTCTGCTCAAATATTGACACAATTTTCCCCAGTACATAAGATAGCGTATAATGTACTCTATTATGTGGTATCCACCTAATTCCATACCACCCAAAGAAGCAATGACTAAGAGTATATGTGCCCTATATTTTGCAGCCCAAATGTGTCTTTCTAATGGATTTCCACAATTAGGAAGAAGGTATGTCATGAAATTTTTGTGCCCACCCAAAACTAAGCCTTACAAAGATTTTTTTCACCTATGCAAAATACCATAAGCTACTTCAAAACACACATTTTCATCTTTATGATTATATACACAACATATTTTTTGCCACAGTTTCAAAATACACATTTATGATAATATTCACACAGCAAGAACCTTGAAAGGCTGGAAACCTTGCTCTCATTTTCCCTAGGTCATCCTCAAGAGGTTGTATTTATGGGCTCTTTACAATAGCTTATCCACTAATGAGAAGGATCCCCTCATTTTCTTGACTGTGTAATGTGATGTAGCACACTCAATGTCACAAGGCACAATTTGAGAGAAGAATTTTGAGACTTGATATCCATAGAATCCAACATCTTGCAACACAAAATGCAGAACCAACATTCAAGGAAGGTGCTTTCAATATTGTTATTGCTAATTGAGCACTCATGATATCTCCCAGTTTTCTTCAAACTAACCGGTTATATGAGTGATTATTTCTCATTAATACATAAGCTTATAAATGGAAGTGGATTTTTATCAGATATTATAGTTGCAAGTTCCACTTAAAATCACCAAAGCCTTCACAAAACCTTATGCACAACCACCACAATATTTGCATAGATGTTATTGGGCCTTCACGGTGTTGCGGGTAGCTGAAGGTTTTGGTGATCCGAAGTGTAACTTGCAACAACAATATCTGATAAAAAACCACTTCCAAATATGATTTTGATGGATTTTCATATCCTCATCCAAAGCTCCAATTCTCACAAGGGTAGGAAGGACACTTTCAAAGGTTGAGGAGTTGGGCTTTACACCCATTGGTTACATTTTCTTAAAAAAATCTAAGGAATTTTCAAAAAAAAACCCATTTTGAACATATCCTTAAATCACAACATTTTATGATATCACATTTCTTTGAGGCATTTTTTGACATAGTTTTCTTGCCTTGTCTATGCTTCCACACTTTCATATATGTCTACCAAGGCACTTGTAACTACAACATATGACAAAAAAATCCCTACTGTTATGCTTTGATGGATGTCCCTTCGTTATTACTGGATATCTAATGTAGTGCACATTATTATAGTGCAAGCCTATTTTTCATATTGTTTCATTTAACATCACCAATATTCTCCACAAGAACATTGTCCCTATTTAAAATGATGGTGTAAGTGTGAATAAGTAACAAGGTAAAATACACTTCTTAATGAAACAGTATATCAAAGATTCAACAATTAAACTAGTTTAAAGTGAGAATCTACTAAAACCGTCTCATTGTTTCTTATCTCTAAAGATTTATTAAGTCACGGGGGGCTCTCAAATTTAGAAAACACTATGACTGTTAAAATGCCAATTTAAAGAAAGGATTGATGCCTAATGCAATGAAAAAATCCTATATGATGATATCTAAATGATAAAATGAAACTACCATAATCTAATGTTGACATGAAACTATGATGATTTAAGCCACAGTAAAACTACTTATGAAGTTGTGATATCAATCTAGTGATGCTATGATGCTAAGATGCTAAGATGTTGCTTGATGCTTGATTGCTTTCCTGCAGAGTAAGTTTGCACGAAGATGGATCCATTTCCTGTTGAATGAGGTTGTATTTATAGATTTCCCGGCAATACATTTGCACAGGGGCAGCAAAGTAGAGGCTTGGATTCAATCTGGAGGATTGAATGGTGAGATATGGAAAGGCTAGATTTGATTATGGGAACGGTTCCTCCCCATGAAAACATCAGGCAAGAGGATAGAAAGGATCAGAGGGAGAATATTGAGAGGATTGCATGCAAGCTTTCTCGTGAATGCCAGTCGCATTTAATTTGACATATGATATTTGATTTGATAGTTGAGTGTATAGAGGAATTTTGATTTATGATTTTATTTAAATATTTTGATTTATTTAAATTAGCAAAAGGGGAATAAATAATTTAATAAAACAAACTATAGAAGTTGTTTATTAAATTAAAATAGAAGAAATATAATAATTAAACAATAAAGGCATTTAACCTTTGTTTAATTTATTTGAATGATGTGATTAAGATAGAATAAACAAGGGAATTTGATAATTAAATAAAATAAAGTATTTAATTTTGTTTATTTAATTAAGATGAAAGAGCAAAATCAGAAGAGTTTAAATAAGATTTTAAACGTGAATTATATAAATAAATATTTCTATTTATTCAATAGTAGAGGAATTTAGGGTAATTAATCAAATAAGTTGTATTTAATTAATTAGACTCTCCAGACCAATTTTAGGTGTATACAAATGGAAATGGTTCACAACTCTCAAAACAATTTATCTTGCAACAATCTTGGAGATGAATTTAGATATAGTGTGAAAATCAAAACATACTCGAAGGTTCTTAACAACTCTAATAGTTGTACCAAGGGCCATGTTTAACAAACCAAATGTAATTGCTAACTTTTCACTATGGTGGTAGATAGATGATTTTTTTTCTTCTATTCCACAACATTAAGTAAAAGTATTTAATCTGGAAATACCTTGTTGCCTTCATTTGCCAAGCCAATTTCTCTAATTTTGCATAGCTCTCCCATGTTTGTGGATGTGATTTGTCTCCTACAATTTTTTAATTGATTTATCTTTCTCTTGTGTTTGGACTTACTTTTGTAAACTTGCAATATGCAATGCACTTTTATTCTTTCTAAATTGAGACTAATAATGATTTTGTTGGTTGTATTAAGGCACAACTTTATTCATGGTGGAAAAGGCAGACCCTGTTGCTCATATCAAATGGCACACTGCATATAAAGGAGGAAAGATTCTAGTTGGGTTATTGTTGACTACATTGAAGGAGAGAGCTTCATATATGGGATGCGATCAACACTCTCCTTCTCGGATTCTACACGTTACAGCTTGCTCCAAGAAGATTTCCCATGTTGTAGAAGTTTTAAGAGATGAAAGGGGCATGTGCTCGCATTGAAGGGCTTTGAGCATGTGTTTCCATCATTGCAGAAGTTTTTTTGAGAAGTTTATTTCTTGCAGTCATTTTTGTGCAATATTGTAACTAAGATTTTTAGTCTTGTGACTAAAAATAAAAACTATAATACTCTATTTCTAAGTTGTAACTAGAACACCTTTCTTTTATTAATAAAGTTCACAATTTTTTCCTTCTCAATGGTTGTCTTATTGTAAGAAATTGATGATTGATGTGTATTTTTCTGTTTTATGTTTAAATCTTCAAATATCAGTTAATTAAAATGACTAAATATACTACTAATTGACATCAATTAATAATTAAATTGACTAAATATACTACCAATTGACAAAAATCAGTGAACAATGAATAAATATATGACTTGTGAAATAAAAATGACTAAAATACTAGCAATTGACAAAAATCAGTGAACACTGAATTAAAATGACTAAATATATGACTTGTGAAATAAAAATGACTAAATATACTACCAAATTGATCAAAATGATGATTAAAATTGTTGACTAAATACACTACCAATAAACAAAAATCAATGAGTAAAAATGACTAAATAAGTGACCAAACTACAACAGTCAATGACTAAATCAACAACTAAATATATCAATGAATAAAAATAACTAAATAAGTGACCAGATTACAACAATCAATGACTGAATATACTACCAAATTGATCAATCAAAACAACCCATAAATGACTATAAATGGTTTAGTCATCAATCCGATCACGTTATAAATGACTGGCAATAAACTACTAATGGTCACATGACCAAGTTCAATCATTTATAAGTAGTTTTTAGTAGTTTTTCAATAGTTTATTGTTGTTTATGTACTAGTGTGCTCTTGTTCATAATTATTGTTGATTCCTAGATGTTGGGTTTGGTCCTTAGTCATCTTGACATTTTTTTAGTCTTCTAGATGTACCTCTCGTTCTTCTCTTTCTGGTGGAGTAGGATTTTGGAACTCTTCAACCATTTTCTCTTGTTGAGCTAGAGGAATTATTTCCATCATTATTTCTTCCCTTTCAGGATTATTCTCCCCTTGAGGAGGTGGATCTATTGTTTCCTTTGAACCTTCAATAATGTTCCTTTGATCATCCTCCTCAAGTTCCTCTTTGATAGCTTGGTTAGGTGTTGGTGTTGTTTTTATCATTTTTTACCTTGCATGTGATTTCTAATTTTATCTAGCCTTTCCCTTTCTCTCATGACCTGATCCATTGTTATATCATGTTCTTCTTCAAGAAGTGAATATATCTCCCACATAGTTTTTCTCATCATAGAAGTTCCCACTGAGCGAGAAGTAAACATGGTTGTGGTTGGTTGAGAGATTGATCCCCTCATCTGAATATACACTTGTTGCTTTTAAATCATCTATTATGGAGTTATATAGTCAACTTACAGTTGCATGGTTGATGATGATTCCCCTGCTGAAATTCTTAGAAAATTCATTTGCATTGCCCTAACCTCCTTGTTGGAATCTTTTTTATGTGAAGCTATTAAAACTCCTTGACTTGGGGTTTCAACAGTCCTTTCTTTATTTTCTTCAAGAGCTTTAGCCTCCCAATTCTCCTTTTCTTACTCAAGCAATAAGCATACCCTATGCCATCTATTACCTTTTGATTTATTTCCTTCCTTTCAGATATGTAATAGCTACTCTTTTGGATCTTAGCCTTTGAATATTCCTATCAATCAAAATTTGACTAAATTCCATAATAGCCTTGGTTATTTCATCCAAGGATGTATTCTCAGGTTCTTTCCAATTAGGATCCTAAATAGGCTAATCAAAAACTATATCTACATTGTACTTTAGTTTCATTACATGTTCATAATCTTCAATTGATTTAGTTGGAACATCATTGTTCCCATAGTCAACATTTGATTCAATGTTAACCTTTGATGTTCTCTTCTTCTAACTTCATGCTCATCCTCACAATCATTCCAATAGTCTTCTAAATGAGGTACATGAGCAAAATTATTTCCAATGTGTTTATAAAGCCTTCATGTTGGGTCATATTTGGATCTACTCAATCCAAAAACCTCAAATCCATGCATCAAAAATTCATTTTCTACTAACTTAGCATTCCTTGTTATGCTACACTTATAATTTCCCATAATAGCAAGAAATTTGATTTTTCCCTTCTTGTGAGCTTGCAGGAAGGCATCATGGTATTCCATCATCTATCTTGAAAACTCCATTAATAGCACCTTGTATGTAGGATATTTAGGTAAAATATATGGAAAACTTGACAATTCTTCAATCCTAACATAAGAATTTTAGGAACTGGATGTAACAACATCCATGATAAGTGATAATTGCCTATACATATACAAATATTCTCTTGTCTTTATCACCTTCTATAGTTTTGCTTACCTTCATTGTGAATGCATCATTTACCCTACGATAATGCCTCAATTACTATTTGGTAGTAATTTGAGGGTAATGTTGGTAAACTAATTTCTACCCAGGTTTAATGCCCAAAGTTCCTATTCTATGTAAACCTTGAATATTGGATTTTATTGCACACAAATATATCACATATGAATACATGAAGAACAACCTTGGTGCTTGAAAAACCTATATGCATTCACACAATAAATCACTAATGGCCTTCTAGACCAATAAATTTTAGTTGTGCTATCCTTCACATGCCTAACGATTTCATACATCCAAGGTTTGAATTCAATGTTGGAATCTTGATTAGCTACTAGCTTGTTTAGCAATGTCACCATATCATGAATGTCCACAATGAAATTAGACCTAAGTATTATTTTAGGCATCTTGGACACTAGTTTTGGATTTTCTTGATCCTTAAACTATGTAGCCAAGATTATTCTTTTATTTTGACCCTTCATGTTTGTATATGCTTTTGATTTTCACTTATGTAGAACTCATCACTGGAAAATCAGAATCCCAAAAGTCTAGGTGATTCTGTTTGGAGTTAAATCTCCATATACCCTGCCTTCTTTCAAAATAATCTTCCTTGGAGCATCATAGAATTGCATGCACCCTAGGACCAACTCTAGGGCATTCATTGCTTGAGGAAAACCCGCACCCATATGTAAGCCACTCGCCATGATGTTTTGTGCCTGTTGAGTAGCATTGGTTTGCTTAATCCTCTCCATAAATTTATTTTCATGGAAATTTACCTAAATGGGTATTTGTTACCATCCCATACATTGAAATAACATGAGATTGAGGGAATTAAAATCCTCCTTAAGCCACCTTTTTCATATGCTCATTATGTCTATATCCTACATGGTTAATACATGGGTTTGTATACTTATCAGAGCTAACTTCTTAATTTCACCTTCTTCCAGTGTTAATTTTACCATGTTATTCTCAAATGAAAATCCGTTTTCCCCAAACTATAATCAATTCTAACTAAGTAAAATTGACATATTTCAAGGAAAACTAACCAAAATATCATATTTTCATGAATACTAGCAACATGTAGAACATTAAAGCTTAATTCAAAAAATAATTGGTTTAGTTAAGGGTGACCTTGAGCTAAATAAAATGATTGAGGATGGATATACCTTCTCGAATGTTGGGGCTCCCACCTTCTTTACCTTCTTAGTTGGATCTTTGATTTTTTAATTTCTCATATGTGTCTCCTCGACCATGTCATGGCATTTTTTAAAAGTAAAAAGTATGTTTCCTTAATGAAAAAATGATACTTTTACCACCTTTCTTAATACCCACCAATCATTTTCATTGAATGTCTTGGACATAAATGAGAGAGGAAATTTAGGCATTAATGACAAAGGTTTTAGACATCATGCTTTATTGTATTTTATAAAAATATAAAATGAGCATGACATGAATATTGTTTTTTGATGTTCAATGTTTTTCGGAAAAAACTTATCAAGGATTATTACTAGGTTCATACACGGTAGAATATCACTTCCCGAAGACACTTAGGATCTTAACTTCAAAAAAATTACCTACTATGAAAGGCTCTTTTGGGTTCGATTCTAACAAAGGATAGACACAATTCATTCAATAGGACTTATGATTCTCAATTTTTGACTTTTGATAACGCTTTGGGTATGGGTTAGGCAACCTCTTTTAATCAACCAAGCATATATGGATCAAGAAAAATGACCCTATTAGGTATGGACCTTGCTACTAGATAATTTTCTTTGGCCCTTTTACTTTAAAGAATATAGGACATGACAAAGGGAAATTATATATTATGCAAGTCCAAAAAATTTCAATAAAGCATTTTATCTCTTGAGTATTTTGAATGATGAACAATATTATTTTTTCCTAATTTTGGAACTTTTTGAGGGAATTGCATAATATTACCACTTCCTCCAAACAAAGAAAAAGAAAAAAAAAGAATGGGGTATCTATTTTTCTTGAGAAAAATGGGGTGTGTTATGAGACCACACAATAGGTATATTCAAGTGAACACATTGTACAAGGATGAGTTATGAAACTATTCCTAGGCCAGATGACCATGGGCATTTCATTGATTCCTAAAGAACCTCCAAACGCTGATAAAGGTAAAGTAGGAACCTTCAACAAGCACTAAGGAGAAGAAAGGAAATGAAAACTCAAGTGGAAAGGGTAAAGGCCTAATATGGGCATCTCCACATGAAGGCCTAATTCTCGCATATCCACATGATGGTCAATTTTTTTATAAATGGTAAAAATAAAAGAATAACTTCCTTTACAATGTCATTAATGTGCAACAACCCTTGCCTATACCCAAATATCAATCTAGGAAAACTCCATAATGAACTTTAATACATTTTTATGTGGATCCAAGAGAAATAACGGTGTCCATACTTCATTTATTATTTATAACACCTTTAAGATGTGATTTTGATGTATTTCATGGGAATTTTCACTCAATATCACACTCATACCCATAAACCATCAATGTGTAAATATGGTAGGGGTTAGAGGAATTATCTTTCACTTTTCTTGGTGGTTAAATCATATTTGTAGATTACGCCTATATTCTAGGTGTTGGTTGAGCTCACAATTAGGGTTTCGTTGTATAGCATGGCCTTCTAACATCCTACACACCTTCCTATTATGGTTATATTTGCATTGGTTGCCATATTTTGAGAGAGCATTAGAAGATATCATAGGATAAAATTTTCAACTAAGGAGGGTCAATTTTAAAACTAGTAGAGGAATTAAATTCATAGAAATCCCTAGGGTTTCAATTTCCAACTCTAGGTATTGTAATTTTGAGATTATAATTATCTGGGTGTCTCCCAAATTTGTAATAGCATTTGTAACTTGTGTAGATTGAGTGATTAATAGAAAAATAAACCTCCGTTAAGTGTCTCCCTATGTATGGTATGCATTTTTGGATGTGTGTTGTTTAACTAGCTAGCTAGAAGATTGCAAAATCCTTACAAAGCCTTTATGAGGTATTTTTTCAACACAATAAAGAAAATATATGTGCATACTCATGGATTACTAAGTAAGCTAACTTAATATTTTGCAACTATTGTTTTTTTTAATTTATGTGTAGATCCCAACTTACCTATGCATTGTAAAGGTATAGTCTTTTGTGGTGTCTTGATTGATGCATTACCTTGGTTTTAGTTATTACACATGATTAAATTCATAGATTTTGTTGCAAAAATGGATAAAGGCACTGGTTTGTGAATGGGATTTCTCTCCCCATCATCCTCAACACACTCAAAGTAAATCAATATGAACATATTTCCAATTTTACTTGTGTGTTTGTTCCAACTTCCAAATATGAATGTATTCAGTAGTTTAAGGATTACTATAAATCACATTCATTGACACTTATGTGGAAAATCATCTATTTAATTAGGTTCTTAACCTTAAATATTCCAAAATAGCATATAGTCATGAAGTGACAACCAAAATAGGGGTGCATTATGCAATGGGTATGGTTTATGTCAAGGTTAGTGTTTTGTTTCTAGAAAAATATATTTTAGCACCTTAAGGAAACCCCCCTTAGTCTTGTATATTTATATGTGAAGGAGGTCTTACCCACCTCAAAAATTGGTCCTTAAGTTTCCAAACTTGAACATAGGTATGTATTTTTACACTTGGGAGATTATCAGACCTTAGGGATTTGGGCTCTATAGCTCATAGCACCAACATATTCCTTCTTCACATGCCCTCCTTTTATGTAATTCAAAAACTTCACTTTTCTCTTTTCAGGGGTCTTGGAATATCCTTTTTTATCCCCTTTAGAATTTTTCTCTTTGGACGCACCCCACAGATACAAGGCATCTTGGGAGCAAACATTCATGGTGTTTCTTCTCATTTCTTTTGAGAAGTGTAACAATGAGACTATCCATCTTTGTCTCTACACTAACACCACTTATGGCAATGATTAGATTTTCCCAAGATTCAAGCAAAGAACAAAGCAACAAAATACACTTATCTTAATCTTTTATCTTAACATTTACTAATTCAAGATCACTTATAATCAAATTGAAATCATTTAAATTATCTACAATAGAATAACAATCCTTCATATTTAAATAATATAAATGGCTTTTGATTTATAATTTGCTAGACAAACTTTTAGTTTGATAGATTTTGTCTATCCTCTTCCACAACTTGAATATGATATCTTTAGTAGAGATGTTCAAAAATAAAGAATCTACAATACATAATCAAATCGATCCTCATGCCTTCTTCTATAACTTATTCCAATCTTCATCAATTATTTTATATGGCTTCATATCTTGTGAAACTAGCAACCATTATTCTCTCTCTTCAAGGGGATCCTTCATCTTCAACTCCCACATCTCATTGTCAGTACCATTGAATTTATCAATATACTAATGAGAGGTAGTGGCCATGGTAAAAAACACCTGGAAAAACCCATGCCTCCCATATTGGACAACCCATAAACATAGTAATAATTAATGAATTCTCACATGGGCACCTGACCCACCACCAATCAAAATTGGTCAATCTTGAGTGCACCATTACTCTTTGATGGCTCGAACGACTAAAACTTAGAACATGCACACTTGGGTGCCCAACTTTGAATAACATGTTGAAATGTAGAAAAATAGGGGCTTTCTATATTGAAATGGGTGAGTGAATATGTGATTCACCTATCTTCCTTATTTCATTATGAAATCATATCCCCAAAGGTAGGATTGAATTTCAACCCTAGGTGAGTCAACCCAATTGGAAATCTTACAAATTTCCTAATGAAAAGATGGGGTAAAATTTGTTTGAACAACACTTTGGGGAGAAAAAATAAAAATAGTAAATGAACTCAATTATGCAATGTGAAACTTGGATCATCCATTTAAAACATAAAAAAATTAAAAACAATGGACTTCCGATAGATCTGAGAGGGATAAGACACCATGTACCAGTCACCAAAAGTTGTTGTTGAGTGTCCTCCTGGGACATATTCACCCTAGGATGAATGGGTCTTGCTACATGGATCCAAAATATAATTTTAGTCCTTTGCTCTTGGATCTACACTCTTGATTCCTCTGGATCTCACTATCAGTAAGTCAGAATTAAATTCTACAAGTAAGATTCTATGGCTTGAAAACTTTAATGACAACTTTGACAACTTTACAAAATTACACTTGATCAATATTCAATCCTTCTTCACCTATAAATACGCACAAACAAAGAGAGGGAATTTTTTTAGTTTTTGGTGAATGAGAGTTTTCCTTGGTCAAAACCCATTTTGGTAATTATACCTTGAAATAAAATGAAACATGAATGAAAGGAATGATGAATGAAAAATTCTATGTTGTAACTTACCAAACCCTTGAATGGCTACCCTTGAAGGGTTGAAGTCTAACACATCTCTTGAAGGTCTTGATCTTGTATGAAATGGCTTGATTGGATGTTGATCTTGATGCTTGAAACCTACATCACAATGTTAGCTCCAAAAACATGCATGGATGCAAATAACTTTGACATGATGATTGAGTTCTTGAATGTTGTTGTAGATGAATGATAACTATGCTCTCAAATGCTCTTAACAATAATATTTTCTCCTGTGAAAGTTTCCTTAATGCTAGATGTTTTGAATTGATAAAATACTATGTATTTATAAGTAATTTTCTAATTTCTCGACAATTAAACATCAAAGGCTGACAATTTCAATTTGAATTTGAATCATAAAAATGCCACCAAAAACATATTAAGAAGTGATATCCTTAGCTTAAGGAGGACCCATTCGCCCTTGGGAGAATGGATGTTAGGACCTAAATCTAGGATGCTCAACTTCCAAGGCAATTTAATTAATGTTTGCAATTGTTTAATACAGGTTCCCCTTTTAGAAAATGGGACTAATTAGGATTTTAAATGCATAATTGGGCCAATTAGAGGCTTAATTAGGTCTAATTAAATTAAGGGACCCAAACATAGAGTGAAAATGTAAAGGTGTACATTTTTTGACACTGTATTTAGCCCCCACTTTAGTGAGAGGATAAGCCTTACACTCAAAATCACACTAAAGTAGACAAATAAGTGTCAAGAGGGGTCCAAGTGTGCAAAATTTAGTGAGGTAGGATGGAAAAGATCAAAGAGGTTTTGCAAGCTCCTAGAATCAATATCCCATAGCAAACCAACATAAGTACAAAGGAACACACCTATATGAACGATATAGATCAACAAGATAAGATACACCAACATACAATGCCAAAATTGATGCAAAGAGAAGAGATAGGTGGATCAAGCCTTGACTATTTGTCCAATAGGTATGGATCAAGCCTTAGCTCTTTTTCCAAAAAATGTTCACAAGTGGAAAGTCATTGTCCATTATGCAAACAAAATATTCTCACAGAGGCTAGTGAAATTCACTGTCCACTAGGTGAGCCCCCAAGAGGGTGGTTGATGGGAAAGTCATGCCAGGTCTAGAGGCTCCCATACGTCAACCATACCAAAATTTATACCTCTTGATAACTTTGATAAGATTCCACACAAAAAGGCCATAAGGCTATCAAGCTGAATTATGCTAGACAATCATGAAAAACAAAAAGGCTCCACTAGCAAGCAAGTTGTGTTATGCTTGGTGGCCATGAAATTGTTTTAAATGCAATAGGATAGGATAGTCAAAGGGGTTTTGCTTATTTCATGAAAGGTATCACCTTAGGTAACATCATTCTTAATGTCACCGAGAGAGGACTATTCAAGGATAAAATATTCACAACTTAGGGAATGTGATTTGTCGCATCACCACCAAGAGGAATGTCATATGGCAGGAAAGGTCGTGATCTTGAAGGACATCAAACCCAATGTCACCACCAAGAAGACACATCACATGAAGTAAGAAGATCACACTTTGAAGAAAACAATGAGCGGGGACATGCATGTCCAAACTTTAAAGAAATTGATAAAAACCATGCTATGAGCAATTACTTTAAAGTAGAACACAATAAATACAAAAAAATGAGAGCTTTATTGGAAATCCCTATGCAAAACATATGTTTTCAAGATAGAGCTACTTCATGGAAAGGAGGTTGACCCCTTGTATAGAATCTTAATATAACACATAAGGGATCCATGGATTTGGGGTTAGCGTTATACCTTTGCTATAGTGATATGATTAAGCTCAAAATTGTCATCATTCCCCAAATGACTCATGGAACAATGATCACAAAGGAAGAAAGACACATATAAAATTAAAACAAAGAAAATATTCTGGGTCAACATGGAAGAGACCTAAATGTCTCAACACCTTGAGTCATGCCCAAAAGGAAAACACGAGACCAAAGATAAAGGTGTATGACATAGAATAATGGAGATACAAATAGAATAAAATCACAACATATTTGCTTCCTTTGTATCCATGCACCAACAGAGTGACAAGGGTCATCCAAAGTAGGCTCACAAACATATAAAGACGCACCAAGAAAAATTGTATGGGGGATCACATTATGCACATGCAATCACAAAGAACATGAAAATAAAATAAAGAAAAGACTAGTATGACACATGTGAGTCAACCTATAGCAGGTTTTCCGTTAGAGTAAAGGTTTTAACTTAATTATGTTGATTAAGTTACCTTTATTCCTTTCTTAAGATTTCACGTTAGTTTGCATAAAGTGACATTTAATAATTATATTAATTATTAAATGTTTTCCTATTAGGGCTTCTATTAGGGTTTTATTAGGGTTTGCATTATCTCTTTTTTATAAGGATTGATCCCATTGTATTTCATATCAATTCATTCTCTCATTCTCTCTGATATATACATTTTCAGTTTTCAGAGAACCCTTGCTTGTTTGTCTCCATCTCTTCTTTTGTGATAGGTTATTTGCATGCAGGTGATCTTCGGGGTTTGTGGTGTTGTATTTTCTCAACTCCTACATGGTATCAGAGCTCCACACCTGCTACTGCCTGTTCTTGTTTTGAAGATTTTTGGAGCTTCAAGGGTTTGGGGTTTGTTTTCTTGATCTAGGGCATATCTGCAATTTTGAAGCATTTTCAGCTCAAATGGACATTGCCATTGCGTCCGCAGTAGTCCAAAACCCCTAAATCGACTGTTCATTTGTCCATTATGGACAAAATCAAAATTTGAGGCAAAAAAAATTTACAATACGACTGTACGGCCGTCCCTACTTGGTAAATTTTATTTTTGAAATTTTTTTCCACCTATCTATTTTTCAGAAATTTTCGTCATAAATTTATTTATGTAAAAATATTTTTGATTTTTCAAAAATAAAAATTAAAAAAAAAGCAAAAATCAAAAGCCTTTTTACGGCTTGCTTAAGCCGAGGGTTTAGGACCCGGCGCAGGCCGCAGGTACCTGCGCAGTGTACCCTATGTAGTGCTGCACAGTGTACCTGCACATGTATGGGTATGGTGGGGGTGGGCCCACGTGCCTCCCCCACCCAACTTTTAAAAAAAAAAAAATTTATAAAAAATTCTGTATTTTTTATGATTTTTTTAAAAATAAAAAATCAATCTCTTTTTTATTGTTTTTTTAATATAAAAAACATTTTTTTTTCTGTAATAGTCCAATCGCACTTTTACGGTGATGGTCGTTTGGCCGTCAAATTTAACCTAGTGTTTTTGCTGCGATGGTCGTATGACCGTCAAATTTAACCCAGCACTGGTTTTTTCCCTCTTTGGAGCTGATTTATTTTGGAGGCCGTAACTTGGGCATACGATATCATTTTTTGGCAAACAAGATATCGTCAGAAAGCTAGTTTTCTCATCTTTCCAGTGGTGTGGGTCTCATCACTTCTTTTTTCTATTGGTGCATTCTATAGTCAGTTGAAGACAAAGGGGCTATTTTCAGTCTCAAGCTCATAACTTTTGATCAGTTTCTCCATTTTTTGCAATCTCAGCGGCGTTGGAACCGTATTTCAAAGCTCTTCAGTTTCATCCATGCATTTTTTCTAGATTTCACTCCAGATATATTTTATTCAGTTATTTGTGTTTTCACACTCTAGTGGATTACCTGGACATATTTGCTCTTGGAAACTTTTTGTTTGCATGGGATGCTTTGTTTTTGGCTGTTCTTCATGTATTTCCAGCATTTTGTCCTTTGAGGACATTTTGAGCATCATTTGTAAGCTATCTTTTATGTAAATGCACTGAGATAAAGTGCCACACTATTGTACATATTTTTTTGGGGATTTTGCACTTAAGGTTGTGCCATATTTTGTACTCACACTGATATTATAAAGTGCCATGAGGGGTTGTGTAGTTTGCCTTTGTTTTGCCATCACATCTTTGTTCGGTGAGTATCCCTTCACGATGACAATGAATCCATACCATGGGGGGTTGTGTATTTTTCCTTTGTTTTCCATCACACCTTTGTTCGATGAGTGTCCCTCCACGATGACCATGAATCCATATGATTCCAGCCTCATGCATGTGTGCTTTGTTTTGCACACCACTTTTTCAGTTGCAGGTGCTATTGCACACTTTCAGTTGTTTCTTCTCCTTCATGCACTACAGGGTGTTTCACACCATTTCAATGCATCTGTCAGGCTCTCCCAGTTCAGCATTATGGGGGGATTATTATATTGTTCGTGTTAATTCTTCCTTGGTTTCACCTTGAAAGGAATCTTCCATTCTTTGTTGATCAATGTTTCAGACTATTGGTTCTTGTGCCATCTGTATCTTCGTTCCAGGTGTTTGCCTTTGTTTGCCATCTGATTCAAGTAGTGTCATATGGGCACTTATGTAGATTGTTGTCTTCTTGTTCCTGATCATCCTATCTTCAGCGGAGGTTCTTCAGCACCATAGTAGTCATCTTTCGACGGTTGTTTGCAGCTTCTTCTGCTTCAGTGATGTTCTTCTTCTTGGCTTTCTGCATCTCTTTTTGGAGTAGATCTTTTCCCATGAGGTTTTCTCTATTTCTCCATTTTACAGATATTTGGTTGTATTTGGGTACCTGATCTGGCCTAGTTGTCGGGAACCATGTTTTCCTTCTTGCATTGTAGTTACCTTTGCTTTCTTGCATTTGTTTGTAGCTGCACTGTTGCTCATCTTAAGGGGGGGTGTTAGAGTAAAGGTTTTAACTTAATTATGTTGATTAAGTTACCTTTATTCCCTTCTTAAGATTTCACATTAGTTTGCATAAAGTGACATTTAATAATTATATTAATTATTAAATGTTTTCCTATTAAGGCTTCTATTAGGGTTTGCATGATCTCCTTTTTATAAGGATTGATCCCATTGTATTTCATATCAATTCATTTCTCTCATTCTCTCTGATATATATATTTTCAGTTTTTAGAGAACCCTTGCTTGTTTGTCTCCATCTCTTCTTTTGTGACAGGTTATTTGCATGCAGGTGATCTTCGGGGTTTGTAGTGTTGTATTTTCTCAACTCCTACATTTTCTACATCTCAATCTTGTTCATCATATGTGAAAGGCAGACAACTAGCTAAAGGGACAACAAAAAGTGTTGTACTAGGAGCATCACTAGGTTCAACACTTGGTGAGTCACTCTTGTTAGGAGGATCATCATGGTTGTTATCATTTAAGCTCATGGAAGAGGAAAATAATAAATTCAGCTCATTTTGCACTTCCTCATCAATCTTAGTATTCTCATCATCATCATCCAAGTTAATCGTAATAGGAGGCCTAATGATAATGTCCATATATGTTTCATGTGTTTTTTGTGGCGAAGGTGGAGAATCATCATGCTTTTTTTGAGTTAAATTTTGATCTTGGTTTTTGTTTTATTCTCTTCTTTTAACTTACAAGCAATAGCATGACATCTATGCCTACACTCTTTAGCATTTTTATTTCTTGTTGCAGGATTTTTAAGTTTCGATTGTGTAGGAGCGGGTTTATCAAACATAGGTTTATTTTCTTCCCATAAAGGAGGAATGAAAGGAACCATGGAAGGTTGTTCAACCACTTTCTCTTTGGCTTTATAAACTTGTTTGATCTTAAGAGGCGCAATGAGACTTATATGGTTATCTCTTGGTATTTTATAGGAAATAAGTGAATGATTTTTCATGGATTGGTCTCGTTACTTGGAAAGGATTTTGGTTCAATCATGACTTCATCAATGATAGGAGGCTCAATCATGGGTTGAGGGCATCTTACTAAGGGATAATTTTGTTGTGTGATTTTCCTTGAAATTTTGATAAGATTTGAAATGAAAGTTCTCATGAGGCTTAATAGGTTCCATAATTTTGAGCCAAAATAAATCCAATGAGAAATTCCCATATGAAGACATAGGATTAAAGCCACTATGGTGCATAATAAAGATGTCATTTCCAAATAGAAATTTTAAGCATTTATGCACTACCGATGGGATAGAATCCATGGAGCATAGCCATGGATAAAAAATATTCACACAAAATTGGTCCAATGATGGGATGATGGAAAATGAGACTCAATTGTTTCGGTCCAACTTTTAAAGGAAGAGTGATTGAACCTATCATAGGGCAAGCAAAAAAATTGTGTTTTGATCCATGATTTTGGTTGTTCATAAGAATTTTGATAAAGTTCATGTACAAATATGAATTCCTCGGTGATCACATTCTCTACACACACGTGATCAAGTAATATCCCATTAGTATGCTTGTCATTGATTCTTCCGGTGATGTAAAAAGGACCATCGAGAGCATGTTTGATTATGTCATTTTGTGAGAAATAAATGTTCATAGACAAGTTGGTTTGGCCCTTACGATGTTGAACATCAATTAAATTGACTCGAGTATCATATCCATTGTTAACATCACTCATGGTATCATCAGTCATGTCAACATTCATCACATCATTCTTGGCATCATTAGCTTTTACAAAAGAGATGTTATGATTTGGCATGGGATTAGTAAAGATTCTAAAAATTTGGTTGGGTGGGTCAACACACTGATTTCCTTAATCATTAACACCATAAATTTGGATATGATTAGAACCAACGAGGTCTTTCACAATATGTTTAAGATGCTTACAATGTTTTGTATCATGTCCATTTTTTTAGCGATAATGGCAAAAGGAATTTGAGTTAAAGTTTGGATGTAAGATCTTAGTGGTATCAATGGCTCTAATGGGATGTAAGGTAAATAAGTTATTACTCATAAGTCGCAACATGATGGAATGGAGGGTATCAGGTAATAGGGTAAAGTTTCTACTCCTTTCTTTAAATTGATATGGATTTGTTGTTTTATGGCAGCTACTTCAAAGTTAACATGTTGACTTGTTTGGGGTTGATTTATCTATAAAAATATATTATTTTGTTTCTTGAATGGTTGGAAATTCTTATGGGGCACATATTAAAATTTCTCAAGATGATTAGAAGGAGTTTTTAATTCATGCTTACTAGCTAAATTCTGATAGCCACAAAGGGTCATACACAAATGTGTAAAGTAGGAAAATTTCATCATCCCAAGCTTGTCTTGAATTTTGTTTTATAAATTTTTAATGAACATTATTTGAAGATCAACATCAAGAATCTTAATGTTGATTTGTGAGTAAATCAATTGGTATCATGCTATAAAATTAGTGATCTTTTCGTCATCATTTTGTTTACAATTCATTAAATCAGCTAAGGTCATCTCAGGACCAATGTGTGTTGATGTTATAGCACTGGGAGATATCTTTCTCTCAAATTTAAAAATGATGGATAAATAATACCAAGGCAAGTTGGAGTTGCTATATATAATAATTTTATGAATATTTGCCTTGTTTCTTAAAAGAGGCCAACCCAAATGAAGAGTCACCTAGTTTTGTATAAATACAAGGTGATGATCATTCATTTGATCATCGAGTTCATTCATCATAATTCACATTTCCTGGAATAAGTTCATACTTGAGCAACAGATCATCATCTTGTAGCAGCAGATCATCATTTTGTAGCAGCAAACTAATTTCAAGGAGAAACATATTCATTTGTATCTTTGCATCTAGGTTCATTGTATCAAATTTGACATTGTGTTGGGCCTGAGTTGTAAGCAGATTTTTGTTCTTATTCCTTCAATATATAAGAGATATATTTGTTGGGTTTTTCTCCCTCGAGTAGGAGGGTTTTCCTAGGGTATCTTGTTGTGTTCATTGTCTTATGTGTTGCATTTTCTGATTTTTTTCATTTATGATCCTAAATCTAACATGGTATCAAAGCGGGTTTAAGAAAAGATCTGATCAGATTTGTTTAAGCAGTCAAGTCAACTTTTCATCTAGGGAAAATCTTGAATTATCACAAATCTAAGGTTCAAATTATTTCTAACCGAAGGGCATATCTTTGAAGGTAAATTTGTGTGGAAAAAGAAGATGGTGAGCGGTGTCAAGGTAGAAGATAGGCTTGATGGAGCTTCAAACTTCAACTCTTGGAAACCCAGGGTACTCATTGCATTAGAGGAGAATGATCTTCTTGATTTTGTGGAAAGTGATATGCCCAAGCCTTCTGATGATACTAAGAAAATCCAGTGGAAGAAAAATGGAACAAATGCTAGAAAGATCATAATAGACTTTGTGATGAATCACCTAGTACCGATCATCTCCAACTTGAAGATAGCTAAAGAAATATTTGATACTCTAAAAGGATTGTATGAGATCAACAACACCAACAGAGCCCTTGCTTTGAGACAACAAATTCACCATGTAAAAATGGCTAAAGATGATTCAATCATCTCATTCTTTATGAAGATTTCTGATTTGAGAGATCAATTGAGCGCTATTGGGGATATAATTGCAGACAAAGATCTTGTTATATTGGCACTGAATGGTATTCCTCAATCTTGGGAAACCTTTATTCAGAGCATCAGTGGGAGATCCAAGTTTCCCAAGTTTGATCATCTTTGAGCTAATTGTATTCAAGAAGAGTCCAGGTTGGCAGCAAGAGGAATTGGGCGAAACTATCATGATGTAGAAAATCAAGTTCTTGCTACATATACTTCTAGAGAAAGAGGAATAGAGACAGAGAATCAAATTCTGCCCTAGAACCAAAGAAGAAGGATCTCTCTCACATTCAATGTTTCAGGTGTGACAAGTACAATCACTTTGCTCGAGATTGAAAATTAAGGTCTACACAAGATGTTTCTACTAAGGAAATTGACATAGGGACATCTCAGAAAGAGCCTAGCTCTAAAGTTGATTTAGAAGGTTTCTTATTCTAAAGTCGATCAATTTCTTCGAAGAGGAGGAAATGACATTCAGAGGGAGTCAAATTCAAAGAATTCAAGGCACGAGTTGAGAGCTTGTCTAGGAAAAGGATTAAGGTTTAGAGATAGGTCAATGGAGGGGATTTCACTTCTAGAGGATTTATTTGAAATCTCTGAGGCAAGGATCAAGAGGAAGTTATGTGACTCACTGAGAAGAAGTGAAGGTTGCAGTGTTGCAAGCCCAAGTGAAAAATCCTTGGAAGACCTCTTCAATAATTGAGAATATAATTGCACAAGACAGTTAATCTAGATTTGACATTGGTAGCTCTGCAAACCTATTTAGAATAGGCTGATATGGGTGAGGTCGAGGAGGACAGCCCTGGACTCGAGCAAGCCAATAGTGTCAAAAGTGTGCATTGGAAACCACTCCTCTAAGGTAAGTATTGTAGACAATCTTGGATGAGGAGTTCACGAGGTTGATGCAAGTACTTGGAGCTCTAGAGGGAGTCACATCATCATGAAGATTTTTTGTAATGTATATTTCTCTAAGACGGAGAAATATGAGGTGAAAGCCCTTGTAGTGTATATTTCTCTAAGACGGAGAAATACGAGGTGAAAGCCCTTGTAGTGTATATTTCTCTAAGACAGAGAAATATGAGGTGAAAGCCCTTGTAGTGTATATTTCTCTGAGATGGAGAAATATGAGGTGAAAGACCTTGTAGTGTATATTTCTCTGAGATGGAGAAGTATGAGGTGTGAGCCCTTGTTCATCTTTGTGACTGAGATGAGACATCATGTTGAGAGACTCCTTGATGACATCACGTTGAGAGACTCTGTGATGAACCCTTTTACTTGTGTTTCTTTCCACACATTGGAGTAGTCATGGTGGACGTCATGTTGAGATAATATGACATCACGTTGAGAGACTCCATGATGAACCTTTGTGTTTTCCACAAATGGGTGTAGCCATTGTGGAAGTCATGTTGAGAGACTTCATGATGTGCATATTTGGAAAGATACCTCCCTAGCTAAGAGGGAGTGTTGATGTTATAGCACTGGGAGATATCTTTCTCTCAAATTTAAAAATTATGGATAAATAATACCAAGGCAAGTTGGACCTGCTATATATAATAATTTTATGAAGGGTCGCCTTGTTTCTTAAAAGAGGCCAACCCAAATGAAGAGTCACCTATTTTTGTATAAATGCAAGGTGATGATCATTCATTTGATCATCGAGTTCATTCATCATAATTCACATTTCCTAGAAGAAGTTCATACTTGAGCAACAAATCATCATCTTGTAGTAGCAGATCATCATTTTGTAGCAGCAAACCGATTTCAAGGAGAAACATATTCATTCGTATCTTTGCATCTAGGAGAGGTGATATTATTCATTGTATCAAATTTGACATTGTGTTGGGCTTGAGTTGTAAGCATATTTTTTCTCTTATTCCTTCAATATATAAGAGATATATTTGTTGTGTTTTTCTCCCTCGAGTAGGAGGGTTTTCCTAGGGTATCTTGTTGTGTTCATTGTCTTATGTGTTTCATTTTATGATTTCTTTCATTTTTGATCCTAAATCTAACAATGTGCACTTGGGAATGGTTGAGAAAGGCATCAACAAGATTATTGAATGAGCTAATTGAGTTATTCCATAAAAAGAAAAACCATTCCAAGGTTGTATATTTCAAAGACCTAGGTAAAAGCTTAGCCAAGAGTTTGTCTTCAAAAATGAAGTCACTACATAAGGTTGTATATGCAGATACATGGTTGCTAGGATCTTCGTTACCACCATATTTCTCAAATCTAGGAATCTCTATGCCTTGTGGAATTTATGCTCTCAATGTCTCCAAGGATAATGGGTTTATTTTGACATATTGTGAATGTTGACCATTTTGATTTTGGTTCAATGTGGCAATTTGTTGTTGGAGGGATGAAACATTTTACAAGAGTTGGTTAAGGATGGAATAATTGGTTAAGTTGTGAGATATAGGTGAGTAAGGTGGAGGTGTATATGTATTTGGAGGACAAGTGAATTGTAATTTTGTGAGGGGAATGGATTAGGAGATATGATATTTTAATGCACAAAGATAAAGGGATGCCCAGAAGGAATACCTAAAGTTGTATTGACATTACTAATGGGTTTCTTTGTTGTTGCAACAGTTGGATTGGTGTATGTAGGAATAGAGGCCATAGTTGTAGAAGGAGGAATTGTATTTCCACCTTGACTTTGAGTGTACCCCAAAGTTTGAGCACAACTAGCCATTGTAGGGACATAATTATTAATTATATGAGATAGGCTACTCACAAGTTCTATTCCTTGTTCATTATCAAGCATTTTCCTCGTGTTATCTATGATAGGAATCACAATACCAATAATGTATTCAGAACTCACAATTATTTGTAATTTTTCTAAGGCTTCATCCATTTCTTTTAGTTTTTATTAAGGGACATTAGCAACCATTGTGTCAACATCAATCATATTGGTTGTGGGTGAAGTGGTCGTGGGAAATTTGGTATCAAATCTATGATCCATAATGGGTTGACTAGTGTCAGCACTACAAGTGAAAGAGTTGGAAAAATCAAGATCCATGGTGGATATAGTAGCATGGGATGGCACGAGTCTCAAACTATGTCTCACTAGAGTATTGGCAATAGGACACTAGTTTGTGAAGCTCATACAAGTTTCACCACACCTAAGTGCACCCAAAATGGAGAAAGGACACTAAGCAAATGCAACGAACACACCAAAAGTATGAATCACAATGCAAGTACGTAAAAAAATATTTTGTAATTTTTAGATTTAAAACAAGATAATCTACTGATTATGCTATGAAAGAACCTAAAAATGATGTCTTTAATGCTAATTTTGATTTCTAACAATGCACTCAATTTGACCAACTGGACTTAATGCAAGAAAGTATGGAATTTTTTTATTTCTAAAACTGAAACACATATTTAACTGTAGAAGAAAACAAAGAAAACAAAGATAAATTACTGCCCAAAAAATTGAAACAACACCTATACAGGGACTAATTCACCCTAGGGCGAATGGGTCCCAGTCAAAGATTTGAAAAGTGAAAGTTTGAATTTTTGAGTTAATGTTTGAATTTCCAATTTCAGATTGTAGACTATGGTTTAAATGACAATTTTTCCAAATTTAGGTGTCCTAATGCGAATGAAATTAGTGAAAAATGATGAACAAAGTGACACTTTTTGAAATATAAGTTTGACCAAATTTGTGAATGTAAATGACTGAAAATACACTAATATGCAAGTACTTTGTAAATCAATGTAATATGCATGCACTTTTTTGGATTTTTATGATTTTAAATCATGCAAAATGTAAATTTAAAACCCTAAATGAGATGAAAACTAATGCAATGCAATTCAAACTAATATAAATTCTAGATCTTGGGTTTTAATGAACTCCAATTTTAGAAATTAAGATGTACAATGTCAGGTTCACCAAAATGAAATGGAGAAAATAGGGGATTTCTATATTGAAATGGGGTGAGTGAATATGTGGTGCACCTATCTTCCTTGTTTAATTAAGAAATGATATCCCCAAAGCTAGGATTTAATTTCAACCCTAGGTGATTCGACCCTATTAGAGATCTTGTGAATTTCCTTATGACAAGATGGGGTAAAATCTATCTGAACAACACTTTGGGGAGAAAAACTAGAAATAGTAAATGAAATAAATTATGCAATGTGAAACTTGGATCATTAGTTTAAAGCATAAAACAATCAAAAACAAAAAACTTCCAACATAGCTGAGAGGGATAAGACACCATGTACCAGTCACCAAAATTTGTTACTAAGTGTCCTCCTGGGACAGATCCACCCTAGGAAAAATGGGTCTTACTATAGGTATCCAAAATCTGATTTCATAGTCCTTTGCTCCTGGATCTACACTCTTGATTCCTTTGGATCTCACTGTCAGAAAATCAAAATTAAATTCTACAAGTAAGATTTTGTGGCTTGACAACTTTGATGATAACTTTGACAACTTTTCAAAATTACACTCTTGATCAATCTTCAATCCTTCTTCACCTAGAAATTTTCATATACAAAGAGAGGGAAATTTGTTTATTTTTGGTGAATGAGGGTTTGCCTTCGTCAAACCTCATTTTGGTAATCAAACCTTGAAATGAAATGAAACATGAATGGAAGGATTGTTGAATGAAAAATGTTATGTTGCAACTCACCAAACCCTTGAATGGCTTCCCTTGGAGGACTAAATTCTAACACATCTCTTGAAGTTCTTGATCTTACATGAAATGGTTTGCTTATACATTGATCTAGATGCTTGAATCTTGACTTGAATGCTTGAAACATACATCAAAATGTTAGCTCCAGAAATATGTATGGAAGCAAATATCTTTGACATGATGCTTGAGATCTTGAATGTTGTTGTAGATGACTAATAATTATGCTCTCCAATTCTCTTGACAATAATCTTTACCCTTGTGAAAGTTGCCTTAATGTGAGATGCTTTGAATTGATAAAATACTATGTATTTATAGGTGATTTTCTAATTTCCTAGTAATTAAACATCAAAGGCCAAGAATTGCAATTTGAATTTGAATCATAAAAATTCCACCAAAAACATATTAAAAATTGAGATCCTCAACTTAAGGAGGATCCATTCACCCTTGGGTGAATGGGTCCTAAGACCTAAATCTAGGACACTCAACTTCCAAGGCAATTTAATTAATGTTTGTAATTGTTTAATATAGGTCCCTCTTTCGGGAAACAGGATTAATTAGACTTTTAAATACATAATTGGACCAATTAGAGACTTAATTAAGTCCAATTAAATTAAGGGACCCAAGAATGGATTGAAAATGTAAAGGTGTACATTTTTCTACATTGCACATGTAATGACATATGTCAACATGCATAGACATGCAAGTCTGGGTGATCCCTACCCAAAAAGTGGATGCCTAGATGGAATATTCTCCCAATATGCTTTATAACTATTATCGAATATTTTTCACCTCTTTGAATGCAATTATAATTTTTCTTCGTAATTAAATATTAAATATTTTTACTCTCATCTTCTTGAAAAAACTTTCCAAGGAATGTTGAGACACATGAAACTGACTTAGGAATGAAAGTTTAATTTCACTTATCCTAACAACAACCACAAGCAATAGGGTTTAATATCATTCTCATCTATATGTTAGCATACATTTTCAAACTTCGTGGTAGCATGATACACATAGTTATTGGCACACCTATTAGAATAAAGATAGGGATTTCCTTGAACATAAGATAAAATTTCTCATATTTAGGTGCAACCTCAAGTTAGGCTACATCATGTGAATGTACAAGTTTATATAAATCTTACAGCATATCCATACCACAAATATTAATGTACACTTCCATGATTGAATAATAAACCTAATTCAAATAAGTTTATACACCCTTGACATAAAGGTTAAAAGTTTGAGATATTTCATAGGAAAGTTCCCACCCTTCAAGTATTCTCCCCATTTCAAGCTCTTCACTATAACCTAATATTAAAAAAAATATACCAAGGAATTTTTTAATGATTTGATCTTCCTCCTCTCCCTATATAAAATCATCTCAACCCTCTTGAGAAAATACAAATTTATCACCCCAATAATTTGAAAATGATTTTAGAAATGTGTCTTCAATATAATCCTCATCAACAAAAGATAACTCCCCAATCCAAACTTCAAAAAATTATCTAAGAAAGAAACATCACAATTAGGAGCAATTAAATCACACACACCTTTACATCCCTAATCTTTATCAGCAACAAGGTTGGTTTTAACATCATCACCCTTAGGATCAAAATAGAAAGGAACCACATCTAATGAATAACATAGCTCTTGTACTTCCACTTCTTCATTTGCAACCAAAGATCAACATTGTTGTCTACATGATTTTTTACATAAATTTTGTCATAATTTTTAGGTTTGTTCATATCAACATCAAGAGGCGGAATGCATTTTCCAAATGAGGCTTGAACAATGTTTTGACCCATTTAAAAGCCAATTTTTATTTTTTTTTGGTTTATCCTAAATGAATGCAGGCTTGATGAAAGCACGTGCATAAAAAGGTAGCATAAAAATTAGTATAAAATTTCAAAACAAGTTCACCATCCTACCTCCTAAGGAATTCTAGATCATGAGAAAAAGAGGTAGGGTAACTAACATGTGTGTCTAGCTCATTGAAATCAACAATAATATCACCATGTTTATCATTAAACACTCCTATTTTAACTTTTTGGGCACTTGTGGATGTAATTTTTTTGTGGGAATACATATTTCATAGGAAACATGTTAATGTTTCTTAATAAATCAGAAAGATCTTGTCTTGATGGGTTTTGGGGATACATAATAGGATTGAATTTTTGGAGTTTAGGTGTGCATAAAAACCTAAACAATCAATTGAGGTATCATTATACTAATCAAGGTCATGTTCAACATCATCGCAAACCAAGCCATAGATCCAACATGAATCATACAAAGGTATATTTATTTCCATGAAAGTAAGATAATCTTAAAAAATGAGGAGAAATAATAATTTTATGTACCTTAACCTTTTACTATACTAACATGGAATATGGCTAATAGCATCACCAAAAACTATGTATAAACAATAGAAACTTTGATATTTTGATAGTAAAGTTACCTCCTAATGGAATGAGGAAATCCTTGGAGTAGAAAGATTGATCAAGGTAAAACCACTTTCTACCATGTCTTCTCACCTATAGATTTTTTAACAAACTTCAACCCCTTAATTTTTCCTTGATAATGATGTCATTTATTGGCTCCAATTGATGAGCTACCAACTATGCATGAGAAAATTAATTCAACTAAAAATAACTACTTTAATGACTAAGTTATAGGAGTCTTCAAAATATGAATTAATATATCATATATCAATGACACTATTTTTTGGATCTCAAACACGCACTCCATAAATTTTAAATACTTGAACAAAAACCTAAGGGCAGAGATAATTCCAACAAAGGTTATAGGGAGGAGTTATGCTTAGATAGTTACTATAATTGACCATTTTTTATGATTGGGTAAACTCATCTTCATATTTAGGATCTATAAGGCCAAAGGGGGTGTTTCTTTAGGTCTTTACAATGTGATAATTAAATACAAATAAGCAATGACACAACCCTTAAGTAGCCATACTCAAAGAGTTATGAATCCAAGGTTTATCACTAAGCTTGTGTTAGTACTAACTACATATAGACCCACAAGATCTCCAACAAGAAGACACAACATCTATGTACATGTAAAAAAAGATATTAACCTAATTATACCTACACAAGTGAATCCCATTGATTGGTCATATACATATGGATTATGAGAACATATTTTCATGTTTCTCTTATGATTTATAAGTTTTAGGATAGTATAAGATGTGTGTTTTTTACACTAGATCATGTAAGATGTTTCTCTTATGATTTATAAGTTTTAGGATAGTATAAGATGTGTGTTTTAAACACTAGATCATGTAAGCATAGTGAAACCTAATAGATAATATTACAAATACCCAAAGAGATAATTAAATCAAATGTGTTTGGTCCTTCGTCTCTTAGATTGGTGGATACTCTATTAAATAATAGAATTATGTAGTCTACAAGGAGGATGAAGAAATGAATTTAAATTAATAATGGAAAAAATATTGCATATGCATACTAACCCAAAGAATAAGGAGGCCTACAAGTGAACATTCTTAGTTATCATTCCTAGATCAATATCACCCATATGCAACAAGAAAATACAATAAAAAATTATTTTATGATACATTAAAATGTTTGACATACATTAATATATTATAATCACAAGCATGCCAACAAATATAGAAAGTGAGAGACAATTTGGTGGGAATTAAGAGGTGGGTGAAGTTCTGCCTTTGAATGGTGAGGCTTCAACATTTTTAATTCCTAAAAATATGGATGGAAATAATAACCCCACATGTCTAATGTCCAAGGGTTCAAGGATTTATATGCACGAGGGATGAGTATTTTCTAGAGGGGATTGGACAATTGGAAATTGTAGTCTACAAGTATCAAGTGTAGGGAAGAGAAATATTCATAGGTCTGGGAAGAACAAAGTGGAAAAGGGTGGGTTTTTCATAATCAAGATCCCAATAAATTATTTATAATATTTACAATAGCATCCAAAAACTTAAAAATCTAAGGGGACAAGCGAATGGGGAGAAAATAGCAGGGAAATGAGGTTTAAAATTTTGGCATACTAGGTACTAGCTAAGAGTGAGGGAGGAAGAAGTTTGGGAGATCGTAAGAATTTTGAGGGGGAAAACCAAGGATTGTATAAATAGAATACCTAATGGCATAAGAATAAGTGTAGATGGGGAAAGGAAATCCCATAGGCCATTGGAGGAATATAAAAATGGGATAGTGGGGAGTAGAAGAATGGGAAATCAAATGTTGGATAAGAGTAGGGAATAAGGATCAAATCTATGAGAATTGCATGAAAGTAAAGGAGTGAAGGAACAAAGAGTTTAAAATTTTAAATTTTCATAGTGAGGGGGAAATGGGGATTGGGAAATTTACATACTTGATATCTTAGGATATTGGGCATGCCTAATACCAACGAAAAAGAAAATCAAGGAAAAAATGTTAGATAGATCCAATACCATTTCTAAATAGGGAAAGGGAGAAGAAATTCTATTAGGGTTAGAGGTTCAAGGGTATGAGACACTACATACTAGAGTGAAGAGAGGGAAACAAAAACATGAACCCAAGCCCAAAGAAAAAATAATAAGGTGTGGGAGATTGGGATCAAAGGATACTACTCATGCAGTATGAGATTAAAAGGATTCTTGAAGCCCTGGGCCTAAAAGTAAAGAAGTTAGTTGGAGGTAGAGAAAATAGGATCTCTCGGAACTAAAGGAAAGAAATGTTAGGGATTTGAGTAAGAAAAAACTTGAAAGGGCCTACCAAAGTTAGAAAGATGAAGCGTAGAAGCATAAATAAATGAGGGAAGAGATGTCAAGACAGAAAAGTCTAAAATTATATTAGAGAAGAAAATATATGGGTCAAGGAATAGGGAAATGTCGTGACCATGTACTTAGGTAAGGAAAATCCTAGACACCCAACAACATATAGAAGACTTAAATTTTACCTTTAAAGAATAGAAATTTTCACATTTTAAGAATTAAGAACATGACAAATATATGAAGGGAGGAAAATTAAAACATTTAAGAATCAATTTATCAATAGGGACCATTGAATGATTTATATAGTCAAATGTTAATAATGGGATAAGTAACACCAAGGTAATAAATAGGGTATCAAATAATAATTTTTTGAATTTTTATAGTAGGTGCTAACAAACACCGTATAAAATAGAAAGGATAAACAAGATATTAATGGACAAAGATGAAATCATTTTAAGTAATTCTCATTTTGATTATATTTTTTCAATTGAGGAGTAAGTATTACTTGTTATTTAATTAATATATCAACACGTTATGCTTAAATTGATAAAATAGTATAAGAAGTATGGAAATGTAAAAAACCAATTGTCTCATACATTAGAGTATTTTGTAGTGATTAATTTTTGTACGTTCCTAAAGAAAAATGATGTAGGTTTGATTTCAAACCTATCGAATGTATCTTTTTTGGTTATATCAATGCTTTAGAATTCTTTAATGTTGAAAATGGTATATTGTAAAGGTGTGATTTTATGAAACATAGATTTAGCTTTGATCAAGTACGGCCAAAAGAAAAGGAAAAGAAATTTATGCATCTTGAAACCTTAATTTAGAATAAAGAAGACACAATAGGTGTTATAGACATTTAGAATAAAGAAGACACAATAGGTGTTGCAGACACTTAAAATTGTCTTGATTAATATTGCACATCTGAATTTGCTTACTAACATCGCTTTCATCCTGAATCACCTCTTTTTGACTGTTTAATTAAATTTATTATTTTATCCTATTAATCAAATAATCAATGTTATTCACCTAATTCATCCCATTTCATGCTAATTTTCATATTGGTTAATTGGATCATGTGAATTATTTAAATTAAACTCCTTAAGTCTTCTCATTTGATTAAATAATTCTAATTATTTAATTGAATGTCATTATCCCCCTTTAATTAAATAAATTAATTATTTAATTAAAATCATAATTTCATCCATCTTGCACAAGTAAGTAATTTCTTAAATTACTTAATTAGCTAATTTATCTCACCCTCCCACTTACAAAGAAATGTTCCCATGGAATATTCCTGCATTTGCACTCCTCCAAAATAAGAAATATCTTGTAACAACTTCCTAATTTTTAGGAAATATGCTTCTTCAAATCAATGACAGTCATTGATTAAAATCCTTGATCCTTGTCAACTTGCATTCTCATCCATTGATGGGAATCCTTGATCCATGCCATCTCCTCTCATTTCTTTTCATCCATTGATTGATCAAATCAGTTCTGACTGTTGATTCAACTATTTTTTCTATAAATAGTTCTCATTTCTATGAGAAAAGGATCCAATTTCATTTAGAGTAACTATACCATACTAAATGTGGGTGGTAGAGTAGGCGTCCCTCCAATTTGACAAAGGGAGGTGGTGTTGGTTGCCATGGTGGAAGGTGGGTGAGATGGGTGCTTTGTTGGCAAGACCATTGGGGCAAGCATATCCTAGTAGATTTTGGGTATTATTACGAACTTAGGTTTATGTTATCGATGGTCCTTGCATCGATTACAAGTGAGGTGTGAAAATAATGGAGAGGTGATCCCAAACTATGCAGGTTGCAGTGGTATGTGGGTTCCTCTCTCCTTCTCAACTGAGGCAATTTGAGAAGGCAAGAGGATGGAGAAGGGATCAAAATTTGTGGTGGAGGTATCTGTGGCTAGTCTCATGCATTTTGGGGCCGACACCCCCATCTCCTTGAAGTTGTTTAAGACAAACCTTGTTTAGGAAGGTCTTGGACCAGCAAATCAAGCTTATCTTGAACAATTACGAGTCGTTGGTGTTGGTGGCTGCAAACATGGTCTTGGGTTCAGAAAATTTGGAGTGCGACGAGTACATAAGGGACAATTTTCAGGTCTCCTCTTGGTTTCTTATGTCTCTTCTGGACAATAATATCTCGAAGGTAGAAGCAAAAGGCTTGATAGTTAAAATATTCAAAGTAGACTTGGTCGAAGGTGTGGACGAGGTCCTGCGTGTGGTGGTTGAAGGATGGGGCTGCCCAAGGATGTGTGACCTGAAGCGGATTCGTATGGAGGACACAATTAGGATTTATCCTTTCCTTCTGGACTTGCATGGTCTGGGTTTGATGAGGCATAGGTCGGTTGTGGCGGTGGTTTTTATTTTTTTGAAAAAAATCTTTGGTCTGATGGAGGTTGATGATGAGGAGTAGATTGCCAAATTTGAAGACCTTGCAAAATTGAGCAAGTTCATGTAAGGTGGCTGGTGGGTCAAGGGTTTTTTGGCTTGTTGGGGTCAGTATTGGTGTTATGGCCGATCTGTTGGTAGTTCTAGTTTCTTTTTGATTGATAATGGCTATTTTGTAAGTATGCTTTAGATAGGGTTAACAGTGATTTGGTTAGTTTTTGGAAGCTAGTTGTTTGTAAATTCTTTGGTATGAATTTTTTTATGGCTATGTTTGTATAATCCATGGTGGTTGGAAGCCTTTTTTGGTACGTCAGAAGACTTTAACCTGCTTAGTAGACGATTGTATGAAATCTCTTCATTTTATTAATATAATACATAGTATCTTACATATAAAAAAAAAACTATACCATACTAAATTTTAGAGCATTCTCCATTAGAATTTTATCATTTAACATTTGTTTTAGTTAAGCTTTACACCATTTTAGCTTATCTTTCATCCATTTTCATCAATCTTCATCAATGGAATCCATTTGAAATCTTGTTTCAACTAAGGGGTTGGGAAAGGGTTGACATTCCACATCACTACAACACCAATCCCCCAATGGAATGAGGTTTGAGGTATTAGATTAGTTTTCATTATCTATTTCTAGTTAGTTTCTTGTTTAATGGCTTCTTTATTTGATGTTTTCAATATTTCATTGGGAGTTTGACTTAACTAGTTAGATCTTGGTTTATTTCATGTGGATTTGCTAGGTTTAGCTTAGGTTATGACCATTCCCACATTCAAGAAATAGAAGGAGGGCTAAACTAACTGGATTTGATGAATTTTCCTTGAGTTTTTTGTGTTTTGCAGGTTGCAGGGCCCGATGACACAATTTTTTTGACGTAGGGAAACATAATTGCAAACAACAACACAATTGTCTATATTGGTATGCAATTATTACCTAAACAAAGTGATGCAATTGAAAATGGTGTCGCTATTGTTTGCATTGGTATGGGTTTGTTATTTTTCTATAGCAACGCAATTGATATTCTGACGTAATTGATCATTTTCTTTCGTAATTACAGGTGAACCAAAGCAACACAATTGTAATAATGACACATTTGTCTATATTCTAGTGCAATTGACCTCTCTGGTTTTTTATAAAATGATGCTATTGAAGTTCACCAAAGTGACACAATTACAAACAATGACACAATTGTAAGAATAGCAATGCAATTGGAGGACCGACAAAGCAATGTAATTGTCAGGTAAAACAAAGAGCTAAATTTTCGTGTCTTCTTTTAAATTTTCAATTTAATCTACTCTCTGACCATTTGCTAACTTTTGGTTTTTTTCTATAAGGCTAACTATTTTGCAGGTTTGGAGAGGAGCATAAAATATTGAAGTGAAGGAGAAAAGTATCATTTGATATTTATTGTAAAAGTGTTTTTTAAACACTCATGGGATGATATAAACCAATTTTGCTACTTTATTTCATGCTTTAGGACCACTATTTTTCAATTTGGGCTTTAAAACTTACAATGCTATGAGTTTTTTAAGTTGGCTAAAATTGAACCCAAACATCCTCACATTGCAATGTTGGTTTAAAATTGAACAACACAATTTTACACTTCATTTTGGTGAAATTAAAATGAACATAACATATATTTTGGTGATTAAAATGAATCAATGTATTATGTGATTTCCATGCTTGTGTAATCTTTTAGTTTGTATCCTTCCCCCTTGCACTTCATGTGATCTAGGGTGAAGAGAAACACTCAAAGTTTACAAACTTTTTTAAGTCACTCCAAGGATTTTCTACGTATCCACTCCCCTTGCACTTCATGCAATCTTGGGTGAAGAGAAATAGAATTTTATTATCTTTATTAGATAAGGGCCTACCTATGAGACACATATCACAATGGAGAACTCATAAATGACCCTAAAATCATGTTTACCGACGGGTTATATAAAGTTTTCAAAATTGAAATAAAGTAGCTTAAATCTGGGTGGGAATGTCATGACGTACTTAAATCCTCGTACGAATGTAATGGGTTGTATAGAATGGCTAAAGCCTTAAGTGGCTTACGCATGATGCATGTGTCCAGTATTCATGATTATCATTACAAACCTCTATCTAGAGACCAACCAATTTTTTTGAAACGTCCTTTGAAGTAGTGCATCGAAATAACAATGTTTCGAGAAGTTAATTACCATGTATGGTTTATAGTTGAGGCATAAAGCTTAAGAGTTCATTCTCTTGTATAAATCTAGGCATATAAAGATGGTGCATTTCCTTGATATAGCCTATTTGTCCCCTCTATATTTTCATATTTAAAATTATTCCTTTGAGGGTGAGGTAAGCCTACTAAGAAGTGATGTACCTTTATTACTCTAGATTGTTAAGTGACTGATTTTTTTGAGCCCAACTAGTAAGTCTTGTGGAAGAAGAACTATGAAATTTCTCCCATACCCATTGATTCAATCAAACCCATTTCTTGTAATTCAAACAACTCAAACAAACATCAACTTAGTCAAAAAAATTAAATCCTTTGTTTATGTGTGAGTGCACTTCAAGGACAATATATTGTTGCATATCTCTAAATATATCTTTTTTTTTTAAACAATATATTAGTGGTTTCCTAATATATTTGACCACATCTCTACTCACTTATATCAAAGTTAACCTAAGGAACTATGGCTTAGCTCTTTGATTTTCACAATGTTAAGCTTTTGTGGAAAACATTTTTCCTTGTCATAGACATTCTTAGTTTAAACTTAATCAAGAAATTTTATGTGGTAAAATCAATCTCATTAATTTAAGGTTAACTCAATTGAACCCAAAAAACAAGTACACCTGGGTTTCATTTTCCAAAACATCTTGACTTCCAAACAACAAAGATAAAACAAGGAAATGCATACCAAAACATTGTATCAAAGTGCTACCATCAAACAAACATTGGTTTCTTAGGTTTATCACTCCAAGGGAAAAACATGTCTTTCACTACCTTGATCTTGTAAACAAGTCCCTCTTAAGTTAAAACATTAGGATCAATCATCACATTCACCTCAAAAAAATTGGCATCTCACCTCACAAACATTTTTGAATTTTTGACACAACAACCTCCTAGACTTAGGTTATCATGAAATAAATCACCCAATTAAGCTATATTTGTGTAAATGAATCCTTTTTCATACATTTAGTTAAGTTGGCCAACATCCTTTTGAACAAGTTTATCCCAAAATTCATAGCTCTACTTGTAGGATTCAAAATTTCATTAGCATCCTTATCCAAAACACAAACATCAAACCTTAAATTCTAGTGTTGTCCAAAATTAGGAGTTCATCATTCACATCATCATCCTTTTATCATTTGCATCATTGGTCCTAAACACCTTAGAGGTTCACTTCTACAAAAAATTGAATTAACTCAAAAATTTCAACAATACAAATCACACCACACTACTCCCAAGGTTGATCCAAGTTTTATGGTAACAACAAGGTCAAAACACAAGAGAGACATGGAAAAAAACCCCAATCTACTTATCATGAGTGATACAAACCAACAAAACATTGCAATTCAATAATTCGGTCCTAGAGGTTTTACATCTCTACCATATAACCTATACATGAGATCACCTTATCCTACAAACTTCAATGACACAACAAATAGGGGTATGCCTAATCAAAAATTTGGAACACCATGTTACATGGTAGATTTAAATAAATGTCAAAACTTACCAATCTATCAACCAAATGATCAAATCATGAGTCTTCATCAAACTAATGTTATCTCACCAAGTCAATACATGTCAAACATGAACATACCAAGTACAAACATATCAAATGTGAGCATGTTAAATCCACACTTGGTGAACTATGGAATTAATTTATTCACACCTAAACCAAGTCAAATACCATATCAAAATCAACCACATCAAGGGTCACAAAAAAATCAAGGGTATCAAAATCAAAATCTACCACACCAAATTTCCCTAAATTCATTTGAGAAAATGGTTGACACACTTCTCCAAAAAAAACCTTAAGGTCCTTATCAAAAACACCTTGAACATCATAAAAACATTGAGTCGCACTATCAACAACACCTTAAACATCATCAAAACATTGAGTCACATTATCAACAATGCCTTGAACATCATCAAAACAGTGAGTCACAATATCAACATCTTGACAATCATCAAAATATGGATCCATATCATCAAAAATATTTTTAACATCAAGACACGGCATATCATCAACATCAACAATCATCACAACAACAACAAAATTTTCCATCCCACAACACCAATAAACGTGAATACACTCATTTAAGGGAGCCAATTGAGGTGGTGCTAAACACATTAGTCCATGATAAGCTTATCACACTTCCAAAATCATTAGGTGATTACGAACCTATCTTAAAATTCTCATGGTATGTTGACAAGGATTATTGTGAATATCATAGAGAAAAAGGGCATGAAACATCAAATTGTATTAAACTCATAAATCTCATCCAAGACCTTGTTGATCAAGGAGAAATAATTATTGATGAAAACATTCAAGGTTCAACCACCAATGATAATATTGGCAATATCCCAACCTTAAATATCAAAGACAATGATCAAGATGCATCTAATAATGATCATGTTGACAATGTCTCTACCTCACCTAATGAGCAAGAGGATATGTATCAAGAAAATTTCCTAAAACATGATCAACATCCTCCACCAAGGTCTAGCAATGGTTCTTTCCAAGATATATTAACATCATTTGACCTTATGGTTGCAAATATTGAAGAGATTCTTAACACACCATTTACTCCAAACTCACTTAATGATCAAGAGATTCTCAAATCAATACCCATATCCAATGAAGAGAATCTAACCCAAAAGCTACTATCTATGGACCCACATTTTGAAGTAATCCAAGAACCCTTTGCAAACAATCCCTTCTTTTAAATTGTTCCATGTCAAGAACTTGATCTAAAGTATATCCAAGGTAACTCTAAAATCAATCAAGATCAAGGATCCACATCTCCAAGATACTAAAATGATTTAATGGGTATCTTGTAACATGTCGATTGTTCGATGAAAGTAAATTCACTAAATTTTAACCTCAAGTAAATAACTATGTTTAAAACTTATTAATAAAAAAATTATTCTATTTCAAAGACTATATGCACATCTGAAATAACACATATTCTAAACTTTCTATTTGTATTATAATTGAGTATTACAATCCTTCTAATACATTTAAAATCTCAAGTTAACATTTATTGCATTACAACTTTCATAGAAATGGATATAAGAAAACATACATAGCTCCTTGAGCTTCATTAGCACTAGTAATCGATGGTCCAGGAAATCCCCTACAAATCTTAGCCGCCAACTGATAAGGACAAGCATCACTCAAGTGCTTTTCCATCAACCATAGACTCAAATGTGGTCCCCTGCACATCTGCCACATATGGAAAGATGGCCCTACCCTTCGACGAAGAGATTGGTTGGTAAAACCCCATAACAAATAGCCATTTTGAGCTTAGTGGTATGCCCTACAATTTTAGAACCTAATCATACAGTAGCTACAACTACGAGTATGAAAATCCTGAACTAGAAATTGTTTATAACCATTTCATAATCAAAATACCAAATTAAATCAACATTCATAACATTTAAACATATCATCTAATCAACTTAACTTCCATTCATCATTTTCTAATTAATACATATAATCAAAGTGCAAACACATGTTTTTCAATCAGAAATACAAGCACATTTATTTATTTAGTATTTTTAACCAACCATAGTAATAGTAAATAGGTAAATGCACAATGAGGTGTAACATATCTTCCAATCCATACAAGATTTCACAAAAAATGATCATATCCATATACCAAGCACACATACATCTACCCATGAATGCTTACTCCTAATGGACATGTAGATGATCTTCATCCAAAACAAGAGTCTCATACTCTTGACATCATTAACAAGTAACAAGAGTCTCATACTCTTGATATCATTACCAAGGAACAAGAGTCACCTACTCTTAATATCTTTACACATGATCAAGGCATAGAAGAATCCATAGTCATATCAAAATTTGATCATGAAGAAGACCTCTACATGGATGGTGAATCAAAAACATCCTTTGAAGAGAAATCAGAAATGAATCATGATGAAGACTCCTAAATGGATTGTAAAGCATCGACACCTTTTGAAGAAGCATCAAAATTAGACACATCCTCCATACAAATTGAAGAATGTGAGTATGAGGATGTCAAGCATTATTGAAAATCAACAAAGCTAAATAATCTTGAACAACAAGGAGATGGTTTGTCGGCAACAAAATCAAAGCATGTCAATAATTCTCCTATAATACTAGGGGAAATTTTATCTAGTGCAAAAACCAACATGGGGAGCACAAAGAGTCCTTATAATGAAATGGCTACCAACAATCCAACCATTCATATCATGAATTGCTTTTCATGCATCTTTCCACCCACTAATTGGGACCAACCACAAGAAAGAGGTCTATATCAAAGAAAAGAGAAAATTATTGAAGCAAAAGAATCAACAAAGAAAAATGGAAAAGAAAAATTCAAATGGATACCAACGAAAAATAAAGAAAATAATCCCTATCACACTCTATTAATCAAAGAAACTAATCAAAAAAATAGAAAAGGTTATTTCAACCATTAAAACTTTCCATCGATACAAAAGAGAGCTTTAAGAGTGACCTACAAGGTATATCAAGAAGTTGGTCCCAATCAAGTCTCCACCCATCATTGCTCATCATCCCAAGTGTGGAGAATCAAAGGTTCCAAACTATCAACCAATCCATCTCATATTCCTTCATGCATGTCATGGTACACCATTCATGATATCCAATTCTCACATTGACCGTGTGTTTGTAACTACTCTTCATCATAAGGATTTTTAAGGCACTCTATCGTTATGTGTGCACATAGTTGAGGTTAATTCCGATATCAACAAGGTAGATTAGAGTTCTCCAAAGTTGCATTCAAGTGCTCATATCTTAGCAAAGAAGCTTCTTCAAGAAGGATATCATTGGCACGTTATGACAGTGGCCTCTACATCAGTAACACCAAGTGGTTCAATATGAGCATAAATCTTCAAAAAATCAATAAAATAGTAAAGATAAAAAATGTCCTCCAGTGAAAACCACTACAATGGCACTTTGGGCATGTACTATGATAAAAACCTGGAAAACAAGCGTCATAAGTAGAATCGAGCATCCATATGATCCTTTTCAAATAAAAGTATCTCACCCCGTAATGATAAATCCAATATCCCCTTCATCCATCCAATCCATCTTTATCCAGATCTTCTAGTTTATCTTGATCTTGAAGAAGGTTCGACATATACTTCAACTCTACTCATGACAAGCTCTTGACATGCTCTTTACCATTTTGTCTCATGAAGTCCCATAACCTATATCTAGCATGATAAAACTCCTACATTACCTATCTTGGTTTGTCCATTGAACTATGAAACATTGCTAGACACTAGGGGCAGGTTCTTGCACTCTTGTTTTCAAATAACTCTTGATCCATGTCTTGTATCTCACAATGTGACATCAACATTGTGATCTAGGTATGTTTATATCAAAATTCAAAAACATTCAAAAATTCATAAAATCCAAAAATAGTTGTAAAATCTTAAAATCTAAAAATATTCCCAAAATCATCAAAAAATACCAAAAACATTGGAAAAATCATCTAAAAAATCAAAAACATAAAATTCTTGTGTATCCAAAACCCAAAACATTCAAAACATCTTCAAAATCCAAAAACATCCAAAATAGCATTAAAATCCCTAAATAGATTAAAAAAAGTCAAAAAATTAAAAACATGTTTGTCGAACTATGTTGTCTCTGAGCTTAAACTTAGGCAAGGCCATCATCGATGAGTCTTGAAACATTGGCACTATCTCATTCCTTTAGGATTCCATCACAATAAACTAACAATCCATCAATGTTCATATCTCATCAATAAACAGTTACTTGTCAAAGTCATTCAAACTACATCATCTGTGTGTGTATAACATAGGCAAGGCCATCACTGATGAGCCCCTGAGGCACTAGGTCAGTTTCCCTTTAGGTCTTGTTCTAAACTCATAAAACACAAAAAAATTTTAAAATTTTAAAAACCCAAAACATTGGAAAATATTAAAAAAAACAACCTCAAGTAGCCTAAAATCCTAAGTATTCAAATACACCCAAAAAGACCAAAAACAACCTCAAAACATTGAAATATTCTAAACTTCCAAAATCCCCTATACCATTTTGCTTTCACCCGCAATAAAATTTCATTCATAATAAATTTATTATCACCCTCACCCTTTGGCAACACAATAAAAAATAAGTACAAAAATAGCTAGAAAGAAAACCTTAAACACAAAAACCAAACTCTTGATCATTATCAACATGTCAATTGAACCTTATATGAACAACCTATCAATTAATATCCAACAACCACTAACATATGTTGTAGGATACATATTTCCTACAATGGGCACCATCATTGGCAATCATTTTGGATACTTATCCTCTAAATAGCACCTTTTGGCAAGAGATATGAATGACATTAACTATTTGTTCATTTTGATCTTATATTATGACTTACCTTATTGACCCATTCCAAGGACCCCTAGATGATGTCTATTTAAAATGATTTAGAGAGAAAGGAATGGGGTATTGATCATTATCTTTCATTTGTTGTGCTTGTTGGATGTTCTTGTAATATAACCTTGGAAAATACTTACTTTGTTGTGTGTAGGGAGGCCGTTTTGAATTAATTGTTGACTATTGCGTATGCTTTGGTCTGAAATCTTCTAACTTCTAAACTACATTGTAACGAGGTTTTCGTATGCCAGGTGTGAGCAAGGATACTCATATCTATTCGCATAGTCAAATTCCATCACATTATATACAATTCCATCCCAGTTATTGATACCTTGATGCATCATGTCTATGTGTTGTTTCAAAAATAAGGAATGAAATGATGAAGTATCCCAATCCTTAAAACAATTAAATCATATTTCTCATCACCATATCCAATTATGTTTTAAATAATCATAGGATTGTTGGACTTCTGAATTAATCTAAAAAATAATGGTTAATCAATATCCATCTCACTCTACTACTATCTCATTCTATCCATCTTATCTTCTTATTCTACTATCTTTACTAACATTTTTATCCAAGTATCGAATTTTTGTGATGTCTGAGCCTGTAATTGCGTCCCGAAGCTTATTTTCTACAGCTGAACCTATGTTAAATCTTTGTCGCTTTCTCGACCTAAAAATTAAAATTTCCACTTGATCTCTTGAGGGGGTAGTGTACCAACATTATTCCTTTTGCTAAGGCAATAGTGGGGCATCCAAAAAAATCAATAATTTTTAAAAAAAATATTTGAGCAGCAACGATGATCCAAAAAGAATTAGTCTTTGAACCAATGTAACAAGTACCTCGCTTCAAAAAGGGAAAAAAGGTAGACACTTAAAATTTTCCTAATCGATATTGCACATCTGAATTTGCTTACTAACACTGTTTTCATCCTAAATCACCTCTTTTCGACTGTTTAATCAAATAATCTTAATTGTTAAATTAAATGTATCACTTTCTCCTACTAATCAAATAATCAATGTTATTTGGATAATTCATCCCCTTTCACACTAATTTTCATCTTGTTTAATTGGATAATGTGAATTATTTAAATTAAACCCCTTAAGTCTTCCCATTTGATTAAATAATTCTAATTATTTAACTGAATGTCATTACCCCCCTTTAATTAAATAAATAAATTATTTAATTAAAATCCTAATTTCATCCATCTCAAGCACAATTAAGTAATTTCTTAAATTACTTAATTAGCTCATTTCCCTCACCCTCCCACTTGAAAAGCAATATTCCCATGGAATATTCCTGCATTTGCACTCCTCCAAAATGGGAAATATCTTGTAACAACTTCCTAATTTTTAGGAAGGTGCTTCTTCAAATCAATGAGAGCCAATGATTAAAATCCTTGGTCCTTGTCATCTTGCATTCTCGTCCATTGATGGGAATCCTTGATCCATGTCATCTCCTCACATTGCTCTTCATCCATTGATTCATCAAATCAATCGTGACCATTGATTCAACTATATCTCCTATAAATAGTCCTAATTTCTATGAGAAATGGATCCACTTTCATTTCGAGTAACTATACTATACTGAATTTTAGAGAGTTTTCCAATAGCATTTTAGCATTTAGCATCCATTTTAGTTCATCTTTACACCATTTTAGCTTATCTTTCATCCATTTTCATCAATATTCATCAATAGAATCCATTTGAAAGCTTGTTTCAACTAAGGGGTTGGGAAAGGGCTGACATTCCACATCAATGCAACACCAATACCCCAATTGGATTAGGTTTGAAGCATTATATTAGTTTCTATTATGCAGTTCTAGTTAGTTTCTTGTTTAATGGCTTCTTTATTTGATGTTTTCAAGTATTTCATTTAGAGTTTGACTTAACTAGTTAGATCTTGGTTTATTTCATGTGGATCTCCCAAGTTTAGCTTAGGTTATGATCATGCTCACAGGTGCAAGAAAAACAAGTTGGGTAGTATGATACAAAGCCAAAGAAGGAGGTTAAAGTTCAAAGGAAGAATAGGAAGAGCCTTTTATAACAACTTTTCCAGGTCCACAATGTAATGATTTAATTATTTGAGATGTATATCCCACCATATTTTATTATGTATTTGCTTGATCTTGTATTGGATATGATCCTAAACTTGTGGAGGAAGCTCTTTATTTAAAGGAAAAGGAGCATGAATCTTGGATAGAGGCCATACAAGATGAGATGATAGCCTTAGATAGGCGTATAAATCCAATCTATTTGAGATACCTAAGGGAAGAAAATTCATAGGTTGCAAATGTGTGTTTATGAAGAAATTTGAAGTAGGTGAATGAATGAAAATAAATAAAACAAGAATAGTAGCAAAAGGTTACTCTTGGGTTGAGGGAGATGATTTTGGTGAAATATTTTCTCCTTTTACAAAATTAAACATGGAGTAAATAGATGTTATTTTTTTCCATGGGGATCTCAAGGAAGAAATTTATATGAAACATCTTGACAATTTTGAGAACTAAAAGGAAAGAAATTTGTTAGTGTTGGAAATTAAGGTAATATTGTAGCTTAAAACTTGTTAAACAATGAGAGTGTAGATCTAATTAAGTGTTCTTTGTCATAATTCTTTGTGTATGATTAATTTGTTTAGATCAATTTTACAAATTGTAGAAACAGATAGAAGATTGTAGAAGAATGAGACAAGAAGATAGAAGTGACACAACATATACATGGAGAAACCCTTTCAGGAAAAAACTCCACCAAAATCCTAAACATATACGTGGATGTCATTTAATTGAAATCCTAAAAATATTTCATGTATCTCCTAAGTCCTTGGAAAGTGTTCCCCAACACTAGGATTAGAAAGAGATATATTTACAAGGCTCAGTCAAGTGGGCCCATTCTTGGGCGCCAACTTTGAGGTGAAGTTTACAAGATATCTTCTTGACCAAAGTTCAGTTAAGTGTTTATTTTGGAGTGCCTAAATTGAGGAATACTTTGGTTTGACTTCAAATTACATTATGGAATTCTACTTTCCCAATCTAGGCATAGATTTTTGTGAGGAGATTTATGCTCTTATATTGTACAATTCTTATGAGTTTTACATGCTCATTATTGTCTATTAATTGCAGCAAGTGTATAAAATTTTATTGCAAGTTGTGAAGAAGGATTGTTGAAGCAAGGAAGCATATCAATCAAGGATTGATACCGTATGATTGTAATCTTGTTCTAAGGTTAAATAATACAAGCACTATTGATGCTAGTTGAATTGAGTTGCATGACTAATGACTTCAGTTGCATGATAGATAATAGGTGGATACTTTCAGTTAAGTGGGGATGATCAATCATGCATAATGTTTGCATGAATTGGTGGAGAGATATGTTTTAGTTAACTAAGATTGACTTGGGTCCACCTTGGGTGCCCAAGTTGGCATCTTTCAGTTAACACATTTTGCATGAGAAGATATTTACAAGGCTCAGTCAAGTGGACCCATTCTTGGGCATAAACTTTGAGGTGAATTTTGCATGATATCTTCTTGACCAAATTTTAGTTAAGTGTTCAATTCGGTGTGCCTAAATTGAGGAAGACTTTGGTTTGACTTCAGATTGCATTGTGGAACTCTACTTGCCCAATCTAGGTGTAGATTTTGTGAGGAGATTTATGCTCTTGTATTGTACAACTCTTATGAGTTTACATGCTTATTATTTTCTATTATTTATAGCAAGTGTATGAGAGTTCTAATGAGAGTTTATTGCAGGTTGTGAAGAAGGATTGTTGAAGGAAAGGAAGCATATCAATCAAGGATTGATACAGTATTATTGTAATCTTGTTTAAGGTTAAATAATACAAGCACTATTGATTTTGGTGGAGTTTTTTCTCGAAAGGGTTTCTCCACGTATATGTTATGTCACTTCTATATTCTTGTCTCATTCTTCTACAATCTTTTGTCTCTTTCTACAATTGGTAAAATTGATCTAAACAGATTAATCATACACAAAGAATTGTGACAAAGAACACTTAATTAGATCTACAGTCTCATATTTTTACAAGTTTTAAGCTACAATATTGCCTTCATTTCCAGCATTTGGTATCAGAGCTAATCATTGGTTAGGGTTTTGGACGCCTTTCTCTTAAAAGTTTGAAGGTTTTTTGGCTGTAGTGGGAACTTTTACTATTGTGTTATCAGGTTTTCATTGAGAGCTTGGATTTAAAGGTTTGGTGTGATCTTATGACAGTGATGTGGTGTTGGTTGTGTGCATCACGATGCCATGGGATTTCTTGGTATCATGGTTCAGTGGGAGCATTTGGCAATGATGTGGATCTATTGTTGTTTATGATGGTTTTGTGGTTGTAGGTATCTTCTTGGTTTGGAGATTTTGGTTCTACTTGTTATGTTACTGGCATTGCAGTTGTGTGTGTAGACCTAGATGATCTTCATGGAGAGGATGGTAGTCATGATTCCATGTGTGATTCGGTCTCATAGTTTAGTGGGTTTTGTTGACAGTGATGTGGATTCACCATTTGATGGTGAATGATCTTCTACAGTGATTTTTGGTGTCATGGATGGACTCTTGGCTTCTACTTCTATGCAATGAGGATTCATTGACATTTTTGTTTTTATTGACAAAGGATGGTTATATTCATGTGGTTTGGATATGTTGACATCTTTGGTTGCCATGCAGGACTTCTTTAGTCTATATTTGAAGTGTAATGCATTTTTTTGATATGATGATTATATTCATATTTATTAGATCATGGATGTCATGTTTATGTTCCTGATTTATGATTGGAGCTTTCACATTGATCGTAGTAATTCTCTTTGTATTGGGTACATTGATCATTTGCTTGATCACTTCATGATGGTGCTATGTTGCATTTGGAGTTTGGCATGGATTGGTTGGTTACAAGTACTCATGGATACTTGGAGAGAAAGGTGAGGCTTTAGTTCTCTTATCATTAGATACATGTGTTGAGATGGTTACTCTTGTCTCTTGGTGCAGGAAGGCCATAGGCCTTGAGTCCTATACTTGATTTATAATAATGATTCCTTGTTTAGAATAATTGCAATGTATAATGTCAAGTGGGAGAATTTTGGAAATAGTATGTCCTTTAATTGAAATCCTAAACATATTTCATGTATCTCCTAAATGTTGAAAAATGAAGGTAATATTGTAGCTTAAAACTTGTAAACCTATGTGACTGTAGATTTAATTAAGCGTTTTTTTTCACAATTCTTTGTGCATTATTAATTTATTTAGATCAATTTTACCAATTGTAAGAAGAGATATAAGATTGTTAAATAATGAGACAAAAGATAGAAGTGACACAATGTATACGTGGGGAAACCCTTTCAAGAAAAAAACTCCAACATAATTAATAGTGCTTGTATTATTTAACCTTAGAATAAGATTACAATAACATTGTATCAATCCTTGATTGATATGCTTCCCTACCTTCAAAATTCCTTCTTCACAACCTACACAAAACTCTCATAAAATTTCTACAGCACAATATATCCATGCATTCCATGTGACCAAGCATGAATCAACACATCCCATGCCATGCTTCAAACCCTTACACATGCAGAAGCTCAACTTGCTAACCTGATTCAAACTCTGATGCAATTGCTGCAACAAATAGACAATTAATGAGCATTGTAAACTCCTAAGAGTTATCAAATATAAGAGCATAAATATCCTCACAAAAACCATGCCTAGATTGTGCAAGTAGAGTTCCACACTATAACATGAAGTCAAAACCAAAGTCTCCTCAATCTAGGCGCCCCAAACTGAACACCTAACTAATTGTTGGTCAAGAAAATATCTTGCAAGCATCACCTTAAAGTTGGCACCCAAGAATGGGCCCACTTAACTGATCCTTGTAAATATTTCCTCATGCAAAAGGTGTTAACTCAAAAATGCCAACTTGGGCGCCCAAGGTGGGTCCAAGTCAATCTTAGTTAATTGAAACATATCTCTCCACCAATTCATGCAAACAATATGCATGATTGATCATCCCCACTTAATTGAAAGTATCCACCTATTATCTAACATGCAACTCAAGTCAACTAACATGCAACTCAAGTCAACTAGCATGCAAATCAAAATAACTACATGCAACTCAAGTAAACTAGCATGCAACTCAAGTCAACTAGCATGCAACTCAAAATAACATGCAACTAAAGATAACTGAACCACAACTGAATTGAACTAAATTGAACTGATAGTGCCACTCCACTCATGTAAATATCAATCCATATTTTATAGGAACAAAATATGCATTACTCAAGTGTTACCAATCCTCCAAACAGTTAACTGAAGTAAGGTGGGTTCCACCTTCCATGTGGGCTCCCCATGTGCTCCTATTATTTAGGAACTCATCTTGGATGTCCCCACATGTTCCTATTATTTGAGAATAATTACAAATGTTAATTTACATGTTCGTTTCATTTGAATTTAATCTCTTTCTATCCTAGTGTTGGTGAACACTTTCCAAGGACTTGGGAGATACATGAAATATGTTAAGGATTGCAATTAAATGGCATCCTATTCCCAACATCTCCTAAGTCCTTGGAAAGTGTTCCCCAACACTAGGATTAGAAAGAGATTAAATTTGAATGAAATGAACATGTAAATTGACATTTGTGATTATTCCTAAATGATAGGAACATGTGGGGACGTCCAAGAAGAGCTCCTACAAGATAGGAGCACATGGGGTGTCCACATGGAAGGTGGAACCCACCTTGCTTCAATTAACTATTTGGAGGATTGATAACACTTCAGTAATGCATGTTTAGATCCTACAAAACAAGGATTGATATTTACATGAGTGGAGTGACACTATCAATTCAATATCAGTTTAGTTTAGTTTAGTTCAATTCAATTATCTTCAGTTGCATGTAGTTATTTTGAGTTGCATGTTAGTTGACTTGAGTTGCATGACTAATGACTTCAGTTGCATGAAAAATAATAGGTGGATACTTTTAGTTAAGTGGGGATGATCAATCATGCATGATATTTGCATGAATTGGTGGAGAGATATGTTTTAGTTAACTAAGATTGACTTGGGTCCACCTTGGGTACCCAAGTTGGCATCTTTTAGTTAACACCTTTTGCATGAGAATATATTTACAAGGCTCGGTCAAGTGGGCCCATTCTTGGGAACCAACTTTGAGGTGAAGTTTATGAGATATCTTCTTGACCAAATTTCACTTAAGTGTTCAGTTTGGGGCACCTAAATTGAGGAAGACTTTGGTTTGACTTCAGATTACATTATGAAACTGTACTTGCCCAATCTAGGCGTAGATTTTTGTGAGGAAATTTATGCTCTTGTATTGTACAATTCTTATGAGTTTTACATGCTCGTTATTGTCTATTAATTGCAACAAGTGTATGAGAGTTTATTGCAGCTTGTGAAGAAGGATTGTTGAAGCAAGGAAGCATATCAATCAAGGATTAATACAGTATTATTGTAATCTTGTTCTAAGGTTAAATAATACATGCACTATTGATTCCGGTGGAGTTTTTTTAGAAAGGGTTTCTCCACATATATGTTGTGTCACTTCTATCTTCTTGTCTCATTCTTCTACAATCTTTCGTCTCTTTTTACAATTGGTAAAATTGATCTAAACAAATTAATCATACACAAGGAATTGTGACAAAGAAAACTTAATTAGATCTATGGTCTCATAGTTTTACAAGTTTTAAGCCACGATATTACCTTCATTTCCAACAGTTAGTAGGTTGAAATAATTATTGTATGGTGTAAATTAGCTACTAAAAATATGGTATTTGAAGTTTGATTCTTTCACATTAGACCTTATTTTTTCCAGAAATGAATCTAATCATTGTGCTTATATCAAATTAATTGATGATCAATTTGTAATCATTGTCTTCTACATTGATAAAAAAAATCATTGGAAATAATGAGGAAATGATTAAAGGGATTAAAAATAAATTATCTAGTACCTTCGAATGAAGGAGTTCGAAATTATAAAGTACATTCCAAGAATATAGATTAGTAAGGATCAAGTTTGTAATAAGCTTTGGATTGATCAAAGTGAGTGTGTTCAAAAACATTACTTAAGTGGTGGGAATTTTTAGTAGGTTTTTGTCTAACCTTTTAGAGAGGATTGGGCTTATGTGAAAAGGGTCTTTAGATATCTACGAGGGAAATTTTATTATTGTATTTTTATCATAGTGTTAATGATGTAAGTAATATTTTTGATATATAGGGCTTTTTTGACTCATATTAAGTTAACTTGATTTGAATAGTAGGGTGTCCACTAGTGGTTATGAGTTCATTGTATTTAGATAAGTTGTTAGTTGAATGAATAAGAGGAATGAATGAATAAGAGGAATACTATAATTATATTGTCCATTATAAGAGTAGAGTACATATAACTTGCAACACATACATCAAAAGAGACAACATGGTTATAGAGATTATGTTTAGGTATTGACTTTGAGTGAAAATAGGTTACAATCAAATGTGATAGTCAAATTGACATCTATTTGGTGAAAGAATCAATATACCATGTTCATATGAAGTATATTTATTTGTGTGATCACTTTGTCCATGAGATGGTTAAGGGTGACAAAGTCATGATACAAAAGATTGATATTTTGGCTAATGTTATAGATTCTCTCACTAAGCCAATGATCTCAAAGAATTTCAATTGATGTAGAGCGGTTATAGGCCTCATATCTTTTAGATATTGATTTAATTTTTAGTTTCCTATTACATATTACAATTTAAATTACAAATGTCATAAGGTTAGGACTAGTATTACATTCACCTTAAAATTCCTCAAGTCTTGTAATTATAATTTAATTATGTAGATGATAAATAATGTTTAGTCTTCAAACATCATGAACTGGGGCCAAGTTGGATGCTCATATGAGGGAGGGTACTAATTTATTATCTATTTATTCTCTAATATGCTTAGGATATTCTATAAAAATACATGTTTAATAATATTTTACAAACAATACGTCATGTTTATGAATTACAAGAAGATATTGCATATTTGGTGCTATGACAAGGTAATCAATGCTCTCATGGAGCACTTCGAATTGGGATTTTATTTAATTTGAAAATTTATGAAATATATGATACATAAGGGGTACTTCAGAGGAGTTACATACTACTCTAAGATTCTTGATAGTGACCATATGGGTGTTTGATTTTTACACTAGCTCATGGTTTTAGATACCACTCATGGTTTGTTGTTTCCAATTTTCCTATATATTAGAGATATGTGATAGTGGATTGTAAGGTTATTTATATGCACTCTTATGCCTACCAAAATTCAATCAGAGGGATAAGTGGATTGTATTTTAGTACTAAATTATTTGGAATAATATAGGCTTATGTCTCTTTAGGGTAGTTCTTTTCCTTCGAGAGTTTCTCCACATATATATGGTGTTTATGGCTTGCATTATATGAGTTTATTTTTTTGTTATATTTTTTCTTCATTATTTCATTGATTAAATATCATTCTCTAATCATATCATAATTATGTTAAATTTGTATTATCCATTATTTATGTTGTGTTGTTTACTTGATTATTTCAACATTTGGTATTAGATATTAGATTGTATTGTAGAAATCTATGTGTCTTCTTGTAGCATTCTTAGGTTTTTTGTGGTTTAAATGGGATTATTTTTTAGCGGTTTTGTAAAATTATGTGATTAGAGAATCCACAAAAGTAAATTCACAATCAAAGTAAGAAGTTTTATGGCTCCAAATGTGAGTTGTAGAAACTAAAAATGGAGGATCTCTTGGATGAGAGATCAATGGAGATTTTTGACACTCAAGTAAAATGTTGTGGATATGTCTAAGTTAGATTGGATAAAAATGGACAAAAATGCTTGAATTTGTTTCTATGATTGAGTTTTTTTAATTTCTTTAAGGAGACTAATACATGGTTTATGTTGAAGGATTGGTGAAATTTATCAAAACAATAGTCGGGTAAATAAATTTTATTTTAAAAAAAATTATATCTTTAAAAATAAAGGAAGGGTACTCCATAGCCAAGCATTCAATCTTATTTTGAGTCAACTAGGAAGCATTGAAATTAAGTTAGATGAGGAGTATAATTTTTTTACTATTATGCTCTTTATCTAAATCTTGGGATAATATAATAGTTGTAATCAATTGTGGTAATATAGAGCCTAAGATGGATGATCTTGTTGCTACTTTTCTCAATGAAGAAGTGAGATGAAAATATAGGGATGAGATTTTTAATGATATAGTACATATACAGGGTAGACCCAAGGAAAAATGTGGTAACAAAATGAGGATAAGGAGAGATCTAAGCCAAAAGGAAGGTCCAAAATAATTGGTGAGAGAAGAGTAAAATTTTAGAACTATTGTAAATGGGTACATGTAAAAAGGAATATAGAAACAAGAAGAAGTCCTTTAAAGATTCCTATAATGATAAATATCTAATGATGATAAAATCTTTTGATTATTTTTTATAACATTTCTAGCATGATGACTCATGATTTTTTGATTCAACTACCTTGTATCATATGAATCCTCACAAGGAATTATTAGATTCATATTGATTATATCATTGTGGCAAGGTGTTCTTGAAACATAAGAACATGGGTTCACCAATATGAAGGGGGTATGATGCACCTATCTTCCTTAGTTCATTAGGAAAAATAGATCCATTAGGGAAAGATTGAATTTCAACCCTTGGGTGATTCAACCTTGATGGAGATCTTGCTATTTTCCTTATGATTGAGGACAGGGTAAAACAACCTAAAATACACTTTTGCGAGAAAAACTAAAAATATTAAATAAACCCAATTAAATGCAATGTAACAATTGAAATATCATTTTAAAACCTTAATCTAACAGAACCCACAAACTTTCGATAGTTCTGAGAGAGTTATGATTTTATGCACCTATCACAAGAAACTCCCATTAAGTGTCCTTCTAAGACTCATTTGGCCTAGGGTGAATGGGTCTTGCTAGGCCTTTTTGAAAATTCAAAATTTTGATTTGTTGCTTCTGATATGCTCTTCTAGTTTGTACCTTGCAATCCTCACTTTTGGATTTGCACTTGCAACAAAAACTTAAAATTTTGGTTTGCTTGTATGGGGTTTTGCCTTGGTCAACCCCCAAGTTTGGTAATTAAACCTTGATGAAAAATATATATCTGAAACCTAAGAGTGTGTGTGAGCCCTAATCTTAAGTGTGCCTAAGATTTTTAAGAGATAATATGCAAAGAAACCTTATTAAAGTGTGTTAGAATAATATCCCTAAATGAACTTGAATGGTGAACACAAGACCTAGTTAGGGAGAATCCAAATCCCTTAATAATAAAAAATCTAATTATACCTTGCTTTAGGTGGCTAGTAGAATGAAGATAAAAGATGGGATCACTAGGAAACAAGTCATTAGATCAAGGGAAATGGCTAGTTTCATGTCCCAAAACCTAGAATCCATCATGATCCACCATAGGCATCAATCTTCAATCATGAACAATGCTTGATAAATCTTCACAAAATGAGCTTGAAGACCTACAAAAATAATTGAAAATGCTGCTCCAAGACTTTAAATTTGCTTGATTGAATGTTCTCCTTGCTCTTTAATGCTAATCTTGTCAATATCTCCTTAATATTTTTCTCAACCTAGTGTAAAATGGTGAAAAGACCAAGCTTTATAGGCTTCCTTTCTAATTTCTCGATTATTAAATCCTAAAAGCCGACATTTAAAACTTTAATATAGGACTTTAAAATGGTGACAAAAACATGTTTAAAATTTGAATTTGGATCTTAAAGGGGACCCATTTTCCCAAGGGTGAATGGGTCGTGGGTCTAAAAATCCAAAATTAATGAATTTTGAGGCATTAAATTAATTAAATGCATTTCTTCAATGCAAGTTGCAATGTCGTAAAATATTTTAAATAGGCTTTAGTATGCATAATAAAGGGATTTTAGGGGCCTATTTATGAAGGATAAAATGCATAAAATTGAGGTCATTAAAATAGGTCCAAATTAAGTGTGAAATTGTGTACTATCACTTAGAAAGGAGTACAATTTTCTACACAACGGTTCTTTACAAACAACAATTTAAAATTTTATAGTTGGTAAAGGGAAGATAAAATTTATATTTAGTGATGGGAGAGTTATTTACCTTGTGAACATATTACACATTCCAAGATTAGCATGATTTTTTTTCAATTTCTAAAATAAATGATAATGGATTTCATGTCATATTTGATAGGAGTGGTTGTAGGTTGGTGAGAGGGGATCTAGTGGTAGCTTAGGGTTCTTGATATGGGATTTTATTTTATCTTAATGCATTTAATTATTGTAACTCTATATATGTAGATAAAACTCAAATTCATATATGTTATGGTACTATAAGATGGGTCACACTATTGAGAAAGGGCTTAAGGCCCTTGTTAATGAAAAAAATGGTGGATGGTTTGACTAACTATTCTATGCATTTTGAGTTTTGTGAGTATTGTGTGTTTGCTAAATAAAGTAGATTAAAGTTTAATTATATTAGTAGTAGAGAAAATTATCAATCAAAGTAATACATCGTGATATATTTGGTCATGTGGATGTTTTTGATAAGGTAAGCAACATTTACAAGGTGTTGTATGCTTAACACAACGAGCCATAAGGGCCAAAATGATCAAGTCCAAATAACATAGAAACTAACAAAAAGAAAACTTCAACCGTGGATTGACAACAAATTACCAAAACATGGACAAAAAGAACACCTAACTGACATTATCCCAATTCTTTGATAGGAGATCCACAACATCATCCCCAACCCATTCTTGCTCATCATCGACATTCTTCCCTTCCAGCTCATCTTTTATTACCGCTTCTATTGAAAATTCTTATTATTATATTTCCGTTGGCGATTTTTTGCATTATGCTTGGATTTATTTTCTAAGCCATAAATCTATTTTTTAAAAGGTTTCAATATCTTTAAGTTATTGATAAAGATTAGGGAGATCAAAAAAATGTTTAGATAATGGAGATAAATATTGTTCTAGGGAGTTTGATGATTTTCTAAATGTGCATGTATTTTAAGGAAGATAAAAAATTATGTATTTTCTATAGATAATGACACAACAAAGAGGATGAATAGGACATTGATAGATAAAACCTAAAGCGTGTTAAGTATTTTTTACTTGAGTCAATGTTTTTGGGCTAAGGTTGTAAGTATTTCTTGTTGTTTGATAAATAGATCAAAGTGTTCTAATTTGGTTTATAAAACACTATATGAAGTGTAGATAGGTAAGAAAACCTTTATTTCAAACATTAAAGTATTTTTTTATGAGGCTTTTTCTTATGTACAAGTAAAGAAAAATTATCTAAGTTGGGTTTTAGCCCTAATATAAGTGTATTTTCATTAATTATGGTGATTATATTAAGAAATTATAAGCTTTGGAATCCTCTAACCTTTAAAATGAAATATTATAGACATGCAATTTATAGGGATCTTGGAGTTACACCTAATCATTTATGGTAAAAAGAAAAGGAAAAGAAAACCATACATTTTAAAACTAATATTGAGAAGCACGAATAATAATAGGTGGAAGAATATTAAGTTGGATATAAGGATGTAGAGGAAAAAAAGGTTTATGTTTAGAGATTTCAAAGGAAGAACAAGAATATCCTTTTATTACATCCTTTCATAAGTACACAAGGCAATGTAAACTAGTTGACAATTATAGTCCATACTTTTATTTTATATTCATTTTATCTTTTATTAATAATGAACCTAGATAAGTGAAGGAAGATATTTTTTCAAGGACTATGAGTCTTAGATGGAGACCATATAGGATGAGATAATGGCCTTGGATAAGTGTGAGACTTGAGAGGATATGCCTAAGGAAAATAAACCCATTTGTTGCAAGTGGTTGTTTAACAAGAAATTTATAGTAGATACATTATTGAAAAGGTAAAAGGAAAGATTCATATAAAAATAACTTATAGTAATTCCTAACTTATATTTTTGTTGCTTATGATTTATATGTAGAAAAATAGATCTAGAAACTATATTTCCAAGCAAGGGGATCTTGAGGAAAAAAATGTTTAAAATGACTTGATGATTTTATGGTAAAAGGAAAGGAGAACTTGATTTATAGGTTGAAATAGTCATTATATCGTTTAAAATAGTTACCAAAAATATGGTATCAAAATGTTAATGTTCTACTTTGAACCTCTTTTTTTTCATAAGGGGATATAATCATCATTTTTATTATAAAGTATTTAATAATTAGTTGTCTTTTTTTGCCCTATTTGTTGATTACATGTTCAATAGAAACAATCAAAGAGCTCAAAACTTGTGTATCTAGTGCCTTAGAAATGAAGGATTTAGGGGATGCAAAGTAATTCTAGGCATGGAGATCAACATGGAATTGGCTGAAGAAAATCTTTGGCTTAGTCGAAGAAATTTTATTTAAACTATTTTGCAAAGGTTCAAGGTGCATGACTATAAGACAATTAGTATTCCCTTAATCATTAAATACTAAAATTTATCATTGGATAAGTGCCTTAAGTCAAATAATGATATGGACATGTTTAATGTTCCTTTTGTTAGTGTCATATGAAGCCTAATGTCTACGATTGAAAGTGGTCCTAAATTATCAACTTAAATCAATCTAAATTACTAAATGGAAATAAATGGAAAACACTCAAGATTATGTTATTAGAGGATTAAAACAACACAAATTACCAAATGACAATATATATCAATCTTCTAGTTGCACAATCAAAGTGGCTTTTCCCAATTGACTAGAGATGTTTGTGCTAAATTTTTCAGCATAACATTACATTCAAATGATTGCTTGTAATAGCTTGGATGAGTTCTATTTTATAAGTTTTTGAGGATTTAGATGGAGGGACAAGTGGCAAGATGGTAAAAACTTGGCTATGCCTTTGCATAACACTTATCATGTTCATACAAGTGCCTCATATGACAAGTGGCTCCTCATGTGCACATGATTAGGAGATTAATTCAATGATAGTGGATAATTATGAATGAATTATAGAAGTGGCAATTGAATAAATAAGAATGTTTATTTAATTTTGGGAAGAAAGAGGAGTAAGGTTTTATATGAATAATTAAAATAACTATTCAAGGGCTAAAACTTAGGGATGGATGAGAAAATTATTTTAGATAAAGAAGGGGATACCAAGATTAATAGGGAATACTAATTAAATACTTAAAAAATCATTTAATTAATGTAGAGTTAGGAACAAGGGTAATTGATCAAATTTACATGATTGATTTTAGACGAAATAACGAGAATTGACAAGGTACGACTAGGGACACTTATGGATTTGTGTCATTTAAATCTCTACACTTACTTTCCTACTCCCACAAAATTTCCATATGAAAGTGAAAGAGATCTTCATGATGTATATTATGTCAAAAATTTCAAATAAAAAATATAAAGAATAAAAAAGAGGCAAGCTAGCGAAGAGAATCCTCAAGTTGCATCCTACAACAAAGAAAAAATGTCTTAATATAAGAATATCTTCCAAAGAGAATTATGAGAGACAAATCATTTATCAGCCAATGAAAGAAATAAACATAGCTACAAAAAAAATTACAAAAACCATTTTTTTTCCCTACACCTAATAATACATGGATACTAAACTAAAGTTTTGTGGTGTACTAGAGGCTAAACCACAACCAAAGAAGTAATAAATTTGGGTAAATAATTTTATATATTTTTTTTAAAGATGGAGCTCGCGAGCGAAAAAAGTGCAAGAGCAAAATTTCACAGCAAGCACAAGGAAGACTTGGGGAGACTTGGTTCTGGAGGAAGAGAATGATAAGAAGGCAAAGGTTGAAGCTCTCCCCCAAATCGTAGGACACATCCCTCAGTGGGTATTTTAAAATGGTGACTGGGTAGACAAGTGTAACCCGACCCATCTTCATCTGAGAAACTCATCGAGCTTCAACCAGAGAAGAAATTTGTTTGACAACCACAATCGAATTTCGTACCAAAACTACAAGCAAGAGAAATCCTCAGAGGTTCAAAGGCATGGGTGGCTCTAGGAAAATGCTCATCAGGAAAAACCCTCGGATCTGAATTGGCGCAACAAAGGCAATTTCATCCCGGTGCGAACCAACAAAAATTGGAGAAACAAAAACCCGGGAAACCCTAACAATGGAAAAATGCATCAACAGTTTGGGGATTATCGAAGAAGGCTAAATTAGAGAGACAGTGATCTGCTCACCCGAAAAGCCAACAGGAGGGTCATGCAAAATAAACCAAATTTAAACCACGGGCTACACCCCCGGGGAAGCAAACTCTTCCAATTGCCTTCGGATACAATTGAACAAAGAGTAGATCGCCTAATGGAGTTAGCAATGTTTGCCAAATGGACGGGACATGGATGCCCAAGTGAGGAGATCAAAGTTTGGTGGAAAAACAAATTTAAAAACCAGGTAAGCATAACAACTTCCAAACTCTTTTTTCCTCTTAGAATTTAGTGATCAAAACGTAAAATTTGAAATAGTAAATGGAAAACCCTTGTTCATGAATGGCCATAGCTTCCATTGCCTGAACTGGAAGGCTAATTTTGATCCCTAGAACTATAAAATAAATCAAATTCCTATTTGGCTCAAGCAAATTGACCTACCTTCAAAATTTTGGAACTTAGATGCCCTAATTTGTATTGGTGATGCCCTAGGGGTGTGCCTAGGTGTAAATGAGGAATTCATTAATGGAGTAGAAGGAGCCATAGCAGATATTCTGGTGGAAATAGATGAAGGGGTTGAGATCCACAAAAATTTGGAAATACTGACCAAATATGGAAGATGGCAATAGGAAATTGAAATATGGGCAGGATATGAGCACAAAAAATGCCTCTTCAGAGAATCCTGCTCAGAGGGCCCCTCAAATGGTGGAAAGTTCTATACCATAGAAAAAAGAAGCACAAACACAAATCTAAACTCCCATGTCCCAAGCTCCTCTTCAGCAAAAGCTCTTCCTAAAAAATCCATCTTGAGCTTGGAGATTCAACCACCAGGTGAAATGAGGTCGATTCCCCATGATCTGGAAACACCAGTCAAGAAGCCCCTGGTTGAGAAACCCAGTAATACAAAGCTAGCTCTCAATGCCCTAATGGAAGGGGCCTAGGATCTTCAAAAAGACATAAAAATCCAATTAGGGATATTGACCAAAGAAACAGGGTCACAAGAACCTAATCCCCAATCACCTCAAGAGATAGAAAAAGAGTCGAAACAAACCGCCCCAAACTCACTTATCTTATCTCCTCAAGACACTGAAGGGGAAAATGCTCAGTCAAAAGATGAGGGTAGCTACCTTCACTCAGAGGAAGAATTTGATTCATGGGAAGAATCGGAGGTAGAAGAATTATTAGAAATAAGGCAATTAGAACAATCAGAATCCCGGATAAAAGCTCCAAACTTTAAGAAGAAATCCAACAAAGGCAGGATGTCAAACAAAGCCAAGCTGTTAATAGCAGGTAATACCTCAGGACAACAAAAAAATCTAGTTGGGAAGGAAAACATCCTTCCCATAGTAGAATGAGGATTATTTCATGGAATGTTAGGGGCATTAATGCCCCTGACAAATGGCGCATGGTCAAGCACCAAATAGACTAGTCAAAAGCAAACATTGTGCTCATTCAGGAAACAAAATGGAGCAAAGAAGAAAGCCAGAAGAGACTGAACTTCTGGAGACAATGGAAAGGTAATTTCAAGGAAGCGATAGGTGCCTCAGGTGGACTTGGAATCCTTTGGAACCCCCTGTCAATAGAAGGTTCAGTGGAGAAAGAGGAAAGTAACTGGCAACTTTTCAAGCTTAGAGAACTAAAGAAAAATACCCCTTTCTTTTGTGTCAAAATATATGGACCAATCCCCATAGCAACAAAGAAACAAGTCTGGGACAAAATAACAAGCGAACTGGAAAACAGAAATGGAGAATTAGGAATTCTAGCTGGAGACTTCAATGCAACCTTGAACAATGAGGAGAAACAAGATGGCTTGGGGAGAATAATGGCCATCCAAAAATATTTTCAAGATTTCATAGATTCCAACCACTTAAAAGATATGATCACCAAAAATGGAACATTCACATGGTCCACTAGAAGGAAAGGCTTTACCAACATTGCATAAAGGCTTGATAGATTCCTCCTATGGGGAGATTGGGGTGACTTGGCAACCACTCTAGAAGCCCAAATCTTGCCGCTGATAGGCTTAGACCACTTCCCCATCGCTCTTACCCTTGGTCATGATGAACCACCCTTGGAGAGCCCCTTCAAATTTAAAAATATGTGGCTAAGAGATGAGAAACTTCCAAAACTAGTTGAACAGTGGTGGAATGAAACTAGATTTGGTGACAACACCAACCTTTTCAAAATTTGTAAAAAAATAGCCCACATCAAAACTAAACTCAAACAATGGAACATTTCTCACTTCAAAAATATATTCCAGGAGAAGGTAAGAGTGGAGCAGGAAATCAGAACGCTAAATGAACATGTCATAGAAAATGGAATGGATGTCGAGGACTTTGAAAATGAAAAGTCCCTGAAGGAGGAACTTTTAGAACTACTAAAATAAGAAGAATGCTACTGGCGACAAAAATCAAGGGAATATTGGCTGAAAGAAGGAGACAGGAATACCAAATTCTTCCATAAATCAGCTATTGCAAACAGAAATAGAACCAAAATCTCAGAAATTAAAATGGCAAATGGCGAAGTGGCTCAAACCACTGCAGAAGTTAATAAGGAAGCGACCAACTTCTTTGCAGAACTACTAAATAAAGACTACCCTGAAAACAGGGCTATTAGAGATAAGCTATTGAGGTCTATACCATCTCTAATCAATGATGATCAAAATTGTCTTCTATTCCAAAAGATCCCCTTAGAAGAAGTCAAAAAAACAATCTTTCAGATGAACCCAGACAAAGCCCCAAGTCCAGATGGTTTCCCAGTTGGTTTCTTCCAGAAGTTCTGGCACATAGTGGGTGTGGGTTTAGGAGCAGCAATAAAGGAATCAAGGAAAAAAATGACAATGTTGGGAGCCATGAACCACACCTTCCTAGCCCTAATCCCAGAAAAAAGGACCCACAATCTATGACCGATTTCAAACTAATAGCCCTCTACAATACATTGTAAAAATTGGTCACCAAAATAATTGCAAACTGACTCAAAGTCATTCTGGACAAAATAATTTCAGAAGAACAAAGTGGTTTCGCTCTACGTAGGTCAATTGTGGAAGGAATAATCACAACTCATGAAACCATCCAGTTTGCAAGGAAAACCAGAAAGGCTTGCATGATATTGAAATTGGATATTCTTAAAGCGTATGACATGGTCTAAAGACAATTTTTACTAGAATTCCTTAAGAAATTCGAGTTTGGATCAAACTGGATCAATTGGGTCAAAAGTTGTATCTCCACAGCTAAATTCTCAATTCTGGTGAATGGCTCAGCCCATGGATTTTTCTCTTCCTCAAGAGGATTGAGGCAAGGCAATCCCCTCTCCCCTTTCCTATTTATAATAATGGAAAAAAATTTGGGAAGGGGAATCCAAAATCTAGTTAGGAAAGACAAGTGGGAAGATATCCAAGTAGTAAATGGTTTGGAGCCAATATCTCATCTCCAATTTGCAGACGACACAATATTAATGGGGGAGGCAAGCAGAAGAGAGGCAAGGACTATCAAAATCTTCTTATATGAATATTGTAGGGCTTTAGAACAAAGCATCAATTGGGGAAAATCAAAGATCTTCCTTCTGAACACTCAACCAAGCATGCAAAGAATTTTAGCCAGAATCTTGAATCTAAAAGTGGCATCCCTCCCTGGGCGATTCTTGGGAATGCCACTGTTTGCAGGAGTCAATAAGAACTACTACTGGGAAAACCTAGTCAATAATTGCAAAGCCAGAATGGGAACCTGGAAAGGCAAATGGTTGTCCTCGGTAGGTAGATTGCTAATGGTCAAGACAATTCTCTCAACCATCCCAGTATACTCAATGTCCTGCCTAAAGATACCCAAAGTAGTGGAAGATGACCTCAACCAAATCTTCAGGAGATTCCTTTGGTCGAGGATAGGAGATCACAAAAAATTCCCCCTATTGGCCTGGGACAAGGTTTGTAGGCCCCAAGATGTTGGGGGAGCAGGACTACGGCAACTGGCAAAATGAACCAGGCCATGGGAGCCAAATTGGCTTGGGATATCTATGCTAAAGGGGATCAGAAATGGGTCAAAATTCTAAGGAGAAAGTACCTAGACTCAGATGCCCCGATTAGAATTCTCACTACATCCAACCCTCCAAGAGGATCAACTATCTGGAACTTCATCCTAGATAGCAGAGACATAATCTCTCAACATGTGACTTGGGAAATTAAAAGTGGTGAAAGTGCATCCTTCTGGAATAACTCCCGGGGTGGAAAACCCCCCATAAGCAACACCCCCGGTCTAGAGGCAATAAAGGAGAAAAATATTAGACTATGGGGAGACAAAGTGACATATTTTGGCAAAAAAAATTATAATCATGCCAGCACATGGTGCTAGAAGGAATTACAGACCCTCAATGCCCCACAAGCTCAGAAGGATAGCCTACTAAAAATCCTTAAAGAGAGATTTTTCATCCCTTCTAGAGGTCCAGACACGATCCATTGGTGTGCATCGCCTACTGGATCATACAAGGTTAAACTTGGCTACAAGGTGAAGGATCTAGCATTAAAAAGCCAAGAATGGCCCTGTAAATTGTTTTGGGGCAGTAAATGCCTACCCAAGGCAGGGGTTTTTGCTTGGTTAGCAGTCCAAGGAAGAATCCTCACATCAGACAGGCTAGCCACCTTCGACATCCAAGCCTTGAGCAGATGCATTTTATGCAAAGCCAATGAGGAAACAACAAACCATCTCCTCCTGCATTGCCCTATGTTGTATGAATGCTGGAACATAGTAAAGAACATACTTGCCTTTCAATCCCCCATTCCTACAGATTTGTCCTCATGGTTCAAAATGTGGCCACAAAAAATTGGCAAATCAGTGTTTGGAGGAATTTAGCAGGCCATCCCATCATTGGTAATCTAGGAAATCTGGAAGGAGAGAAACAGGAGAATCTTTCAAAACAAGGAACTAAACAAAGAAAGGCTTTGGGAAAAAAATGAAAAGGCAATAGTAGAAGTAGTAAACAAAGATGCCCGATCCAACACATCTAACCAGAGAATCTTCACAAACTGGGATGACTGTTTAATCAAAAATTTCAGTGGCCTAAAACCACCACTTTTGACCAGGAACAGGCCAACCAAGACAACAAAAATCAAGAGGGCGGAAGTAACTTGCAGGCACTAGAGCCAAGATGAATAAAAGTAAATTTCAATGGGGCAGCTCATGGTAACCCAGGCCCAAGAGATGCGGGTTGTGTTGCAAGAGATTCCCAAGGCAATCGTCTAGCAGAACTATCCATACAACTAGGATTTTGCACCAATAATGAAGCTGAGTTCAGGGCAGCATCTCAAGGCCTTCAACTGGGAATCAATTTGGGGGTGCGAAAAGTACATTTGGAAAGGGATTCACTAATAACAATCAATACAATCAGTCGTGGCACCACCCCAAACTGGAAATTAAATCACCTCCTTCAACACATCAAAGAATTAAATGTCAAATTTGACGCCTTCAAAATTAGCCATGTCTACAGAGAAGGGAACAACATGGCAAATGAGTTGAAAAAATTGGCATCCAAGTCCACCACGTAGGCTTCGTCAAGCCGTGATGTAGAGAAAATGTCTGGCGTCGTAAAATCCAAAGGAAGATAACCTAAATCACACGTAGGCGTAAGGACGAGCAACGAGTCCTTTCAGATGTGATAGATCCATCAGTGGCAGGCGTAGTGTAGGCTACCCAAACAAGTCCCAAGGCTTCAGGTAGATTGTGTGGATCTAAAACTTGCCTAAACATTAAACCATGACCTGTACCCCAGTGTTAGGCCAATAAGCTCACACGAGTCTTCTGACGCGTGTTCAAGTTAAAAAAAAATCATGAAGATTTATGATCGTCCATCATTTAATATACCACCCGGAGTTAAGCATTCTCAAAAAAGAAAGCTCGATTCCGCAAGAGGAGTTAAGAAATTGTCTGGTAAGAAATGGAGACGTCACTGGCTCTGGATACCGATAAACAGCAACAGGATTTCCAAGGGGAAATAACGAACAAAAGACTCAGTGGGATAATGTCCTACTCTAATTTGGTTGTGCTTTGGGCAACCAAGAAGGTGTTGGGCCCTGAATTCCTCAAAGCATACCATAGGTTAAGGAAAACACGGAAATCCCAACCATGTTTCTTGCGGTCAGCCTTCACATGGGAGTCCTAAAATCTTTAGTGAAGAAGCTGACCTAGATGGTGTTTGTCCACGCTTGGTTGGGTGACATCGATGGGCCCCTCGACAATGTTGATGAAAACAATCTCATCCCTATGCCCCAGTATTACAACGTGCTGAGCATTCGGGGCCACGAGGTGATGAAATTCCCATTGATCAAGACTATCGACCCAATAGGTTTCAAAAAAATGTGGGACGAGTGTGACCAGAGCATCACCTTTCTTCTCAGGGTGGTGAAGCTTACCACCAACTTGCCACGTGGTTGGGCCCTGAGGTATGTAAAGAATGAAGGTTTTGATGCATTCCTTCCATCTAGGGATGACACTGTCTGGGACTTTGACACTGGTGAAGAATGGATTCTAATGGATGACAAAGACCCAAAGGAAAAGGCTCTTGGACCTGCACACTAGAAGTGCAAAGCCGATTGCTCGGTGGTTGCAAACTACCTAGCCTACAAAAAATGGGTGGCGTTGAAAGATTTTGAGGAAGATGCTCCTGAGGATTTAGAGGAAGATTGAAGGTGCCTACTACTTTGTTTCTATCCAGCCGTACCAAGGGCTACTTGCTTTTAATCAGTCTCGGGTGATTACTAGTATAGTCTGTAGATATTTAGGTTCTTTGTTTATGTAATTAGATACCTTCAAATAGTTAGTTGCTTCAGTAGTCAAGAAGCTCTTTGCCATTTTCAAATTGTCTTCAATGGATAACTGTCACAAACTGCAATCGTGTATTTTGTATTGATAATCAATATAGGGTGCTCCCCTTTGCAGCGGTTTAACTAGCAAAAAATAAATTAAAAAAATTGGGTAAATAAAGAAGCGTGCCTAATGTGCCATCGATTGATAACATGTATGTGAAAAGTATAAAATATTACCATGTAGAGACACATGTAATAAAAAGGTAACTCTAAAAGAGCAACATGTAATATTCAATGAAGATAATTATGATGACATATGTTTGAATGATGATGATCCTCCTTGATTCATCCAATGATTCATGGACATCTATGTAGACTATGTAGAATATGCATTTATATGCTTACATTGATATGTTTTACTTTATCCTTTCCACATAGATTTACACATTTCCGTTTTAAATATGTTTTGATTGTCATGTTTATTTCACCTTCTATATCATATTTATTTTCTCTCACTTGGGGGCATGTTTATTTCTTTACTATCAAATTTTATCTTATGCTTGTTTACATCTTCTTTACATTTTATTATGTCCTTGCATGCCTTACTATGATCTTATGATTGCTCATGCCTACTATATTGGTTTCTCACTTTTATTGTTCCTTCATATTTTAATATTTTTTATGCATCCTTATGCTTGTTATTCACCATGATAATTCACTTATGATTCTCATGTTTGTCCACCTATATTTCCATGATTTTTGCTTATGGTCTTTGCCATAATTTGATCACATATTACAATAATTAAACTATCTTAATACTTATGAGTCTTTTTTTTTTATTGTCTTATGACTAGATCGCTCCTATTCTCCCATGCTCATTGCTTATATCTAATGATCCTATATTGTGCCTTCACTTCACTATCTTGCTTATATTGGTGTTTCAAACTAATTGTATGGGTTTTCCTAAAGGTTAGCCACACCTTATAATTAGAAACCTTGAGTCAGTGGCCAATGAACATGAGATTAATATTATATTTTTCTCCTCTACACTTTAGGCTCTGGAAAACTAAGGTGGGTTCCCCTATAAAATCATTCAACACCCAAGCCTCAACCAATAAGGGTCAAGGCTAGGAAACATAGCAACAAGGGGTGTGCCTCCTGAAGCAGAACACAACCAAGGGCAACAAGAAAAGCCCTCCACAGACAAAGGGAAGGACCCCAAACCGAGCAAAGGAGAAAGAAGACCTCCCATAGCAGCACCCACCAACCTCGGATAGGGAGCAACAACCAATATGCCATCATCGTTAACATTATCTTCTGCATCATCTTCTGAAGCCTCCATTGTCGCGCCTTCCTTGGATTTAAACAATGTTCCTCCCCTAGAACTCCCGCTTTCCCCATCTTCAGCCTAAGAGAAGACAAAGACCCCAGTGAGCCAAAGAACGAACCTGCATCCTCAACACCATTCACATCTTCTTCAGAGGAGCCTTCTGAATTGCCCACCTCATATTTCAAATCATTCCTCCTGCACAATCACTTGTTCCCGCTCAGTCGCCCGCTCCTCACATCCGCAGTCATTGTGATTTAATAACAAATTCATGTAGTTGTTATTGATGTATGTAATTTATATATGTTAATTATCTCATAATGTTACCTTTATCATGAAATAGTGATAATAGTTTCATAAAAACAAAAATTCTCTCTTCTATGCCTATAAACACAAGTTATAGAGGGGAGCTCCCTCCTATTGAGGTGGGGTTGGAGTTGGCACTTTTGGTTGGGTGTTGTTGCTTGAAGGTTGTGTTTCAATGCTCCATAGTTTTCCCTTTTGGTGTGGGGTTTTTGGAGATGCTGATGTTTTTGTTTAGGGGCTTGATGGTTCTCTACACGATCAAGAGGATCGTCTCTATTGGCTCAGGGGTGTTTTCTCTGAGCGGTTGGTTTGTTGATGCTTGGTTGATGCAGGGAGGTTCATTGTTGATCTATATGGGTTTTTGGTCCCAGCTAAAACTAGGTTGTTAAAGGGTTTCAGGCCCTTGCTTTGTTTGTATGTTGCAATGTGTGTAGTCTTGTTTATCTTTTAGAGGTTGTTGTTGGTATTTGGGTTATCTTATTTGTAGCTTGCTTAATCTTGTACTAGGTTCTGGGATCCCTTCAAAACCTATTTTTACCCCTAATCAAAATATCACTCAACACTATAGAAATTTCCTAACAATGATGCCTTTGATAACAAATTAATCACACGAGTGTTTGAAAAGGTGGTATGACTGGCTAAATAATCTTCAAGAGCATAAAACATAGAGTTACAATAAAGTAAAATTTTAATTTTTGATTTAAAGTGTGATCCTCTCTCAACATCAAACTTTGTGAATTGTTTTTTTCAGTGTCTTATCCACAACAAAGTTAGAAAAATTCTATCATACTACTTACGAATCCCTATTACATTCACACAATCTTTGATGGATAAACTGAAAGCAAGATTACTCTGTTCCTTGAACAGAAGCTAAAAATTTAAGCATCCATAACATAACACATGGCATGAGAACCATAGATAATCATTCATTATTTTGATACAAAATATAGTGCATACAATACTAGAGAGTGTGATAGGTTTATATTCAAACAAAATGAAATACACAAAGTATTGGAGTCATCTATTATTATTACAAAGCAAAATTACAACATTTCTCACCTGCGCTATCAAGTGACTAAAATTGTACAACCTAATTCTATGCAAAGACTTAAAAATATTACATGTTATAACCCCTTGAATGAGGCTCAAAATTCCCTTTTATAACACAAGGGAAGCAACAAGCAAAAAGCATCATCCACCATCTAGGTTCACAAAAGACAAAACTTAAACAATGGCATTAAACATCGACTAAAAACATGCTGAAGAGTATGAAATGTCATGGTTGTGTTAAAAGTAGGAAGAATACCTAGCGGAGAATTAGGTGCATTGGCAGATCCCTTGTACATACCCTCTAAAACTAAAACCTTGTGGATCCATTTAGCAAAAATTATCTTAAGCCTATGTCGATCCCCATTTATCTTGACAATAACACCACTCAAATTTATGTATGTTGTATAGGAATTCTCCAACCTTCTCAAAATTCTAGACAATCTATGTTCTAAGATGCATGTTATTGTGTGCACGTTATCCTTATGTTGGATCTCCTAGATATTTTTAACACGTTATCCTTATGTTGGATCTCCTAAGTATTTTTAATATGCTCCTCCATCATTTGAACTCTCTCCTTAAGTTCATTATTCTCAATTACCAAATTATCTAGAGGGATTGTTGAAGAAGAACCTACTTATCGTGTACCAATGGAAAGAGATGATGTTTGAGCCTCCTGCATTTTATATTTTTTATATGCTTTAGTGAGAGCTACATTTTCCTTTAACAAAGCATCATGAGTGTCTTGTAGTCTCCATACAATTTCCTTAGTGAATTTAACAACATCCACCATTAATGAAGCTACAACAGGGGCATAAGTATCAAGCACTCTCTTCATAATCAACCTTCCTTTTATGTCCTTTGATGCCTCGACAATCATAGTTTTATTTGTATTTGGGGCTAAGGTCCATATTGCTAGGGCTTCCCATTGTGGGTTGAACCTCGATCTTGAGAGTGCCATTTTTGCCTCTTCTTTAGATCTCTCCATTTTGTCTATTGATGGTGTCAAAAATAATTGTAGAAGAAATATCCCATTCTAGGAGAAGTAGAAGCCCACTATCCTCTACCATTTTTATCCCTTCCTCAAGGGTAATGGTCTTTGTTTTAAATTCAATATTAGCCTCACCCTTTTGGAGACCTCATCATACTTCTCCATGGGTACTCTTGCTTGTGCTAATTGAATTATTTTGTGGTATTCCTTCCTCTTTGATCTTAGGGCAAAGTCTTTAAATTCCTAATACTATTATTTTATCATCAAAGATGAATTTTGAACATGCCAACTCCCTTACATCATTGAGGTTATATCTCCCCATTGCTACATCTAATATGAATCTTTGTTGGAGTCCAACAATATTTGGTCTTAGGGGAGAGGGTATGTATTTCTGGACTTCATTAGTGGTTGTTTGGGTATATTCATTGCCATATTGACTAAGGGTATAATCAACCAATGGTTTCCACTCAATTCTCATCCTTTTTTGTGGTTGTTCCTGTGGGGCAGAATCCACATTGATTATTTGAGGGGGAGGATGAGGAGTAGTCTATGATGGACTTGACAATACATTTTATCTGATAACAAGACCTTGGGGGACTTTGGTAGAAAGATCAGATCTAGAATGTTGTGTTAGTTTTTCCTCAAGGGCAAGGGCTTTACCAACAACTTTGTCAAAATTTCTCAAAACTACCTCAATCCTAGCAATTAGATTTTCAATTTCAAGGAATTCCCTAGGGTAACCTTTATTCTTTGATGTTTTATCAGCCTTCGCTTTGGTAAATCTAACCCACTTTACTCTTCTTCTAACTACTTCATGATCATCCTTACAATTCCTTATGGCATCTTCACTATAGTGAGTTTGGTGGATGAAATTTGACCTCCTGATTCTTGTCCTAACCAGGTGTATGAATCCTTCAGGATCAAATTACCTAATCCTTCCTTGTTGTAATTTATAATCCTTAAGCATTTCCTTTAGTGTATCCAATCCATCTCTAGTTGAAATTAAATAAAAAAAGGCTATAGTGTAAGGGAAGAATGATCCCTTTTACTATTTCCTTAAATGAAACTTATCAACTTCTTTCAACTGCCACATAATTTCCATAGATGCCAATCTAAGTGGTACACATTTGGGAAACACATGGAGACCCTCAAGGCATCCATATATCTCGATAATAATAGAACTGTTGCAGAGGTATTAGTCCCACCAATTATGTTGCACTCCCAATTCTAGCCTCCTATCTTTTGGTCTAAGAAAGTACAAAATCTCCTTATACAATCTTATCTTAGCTACACCTAATATTGACAAGAATTCTTTTACAAAATAGTTTTCAAAGATAACATAACTGGAGTTTCCATAATCTTTGTCCTAGATGTGGATCTAACATTGTATCGGGAGAAGATCTCCCTTCTTATCTCTCATGTTAAGTTACACAGCCTTATTCCAATGACCTTTTCCTTTGAATAAAAACATGTGACACAGGAGAGAATACCATTTGAACTTTACCTCCTTAATATCCCTTTTAATTTCCACAAGCTACTTGTGGATGGCCTCAACTATGAAACTGACATAATCAAAATCACTATTGACCAAGGGATTTTGTATACCAACTGTCGTGTACAAAATAGGCACTTGCATTTTCGATTGTGCATCTCCTCCCAATACTTGGAATAATGCAAAGTAAGTTTTGGTAAAATAGTCCTCAAAAGACTTGACATCAAAAGGCTCAAATTCACCATTAGGAATCCTTACTGATCTTTCATTAAACTTGGAAGCCACTACACCCTGAAGTTGCTCCTATCTTGCTAGTAATTTTGTTTGAAATAATTAAGGCTTATAGCCTTATTCACAACCATATGGAGTTGGAATAATTCATAAATAGACCTTTTATTAATCTCCATTAACTTGCTTCCATATGATGGCCTAATAACTCTAACATGTCCACTTACAAAAACATCTGGGACAACCAACTTCCCCAAGTCATAAGTCCAAACACTAGAGATAGGGGCATGGTGATTTCATTTCCCATACCAATGCAAAAATAATTCCCACCCAATGACTTTGTCATCATTGTTCTTGAGATCAACATACCTACATTCTCTGGCTTTATCTATCACACCACCAACTGCTCTAAGGCCATGAGAACAAATAGGGATTTTCAAGGAGCCTGACAACTAGGCTTGAATATCCTCTTCAAGGGGCCTTTTGGACATAGAGGGTTGTTCACTCGATCAACTCATAATTCTAGGTTGATTTTAAATACAATTCTCTACGTGAACCTTTGAAAGTTGTACAATCCTTTATATGCAATAAGTTACACAATGTTTGATTTAAGTTTCAAATTTTCAATAATGATGAATTTTTCCAAGGAAGGCGTACTTGTTTTCTGATTCTCCTAGGCTCAAGTTGTTGTGGAATTAATAAGCCTTTATGGATTTTTCTATTATTCTAGATAAACAAGAAATAAGATGGCCATTTGTATAGGAGTGAATTTGCACCCCTCTTGCAAATTCCCCTTTTACATCCTCCACTTTAGAAAAATAAAATCCAAATAAGCAATTCCACATCCTCATTCCATACCCCATCCACTTGGCACTTGGTTTTAGCGTCAATGGGGGAATATTTGTTGGGGATGCACGTGCAATGCGTGGATGTCTACACGGAGTGTTGTCATCTTGACTAGATTATTTCCTCTAGAATCTACAAAGGCGTTACGTTCTCCATTGGTGATGAAATGTAACACCCCTGCACCTTCTTGTTGACCTTTGAATGACTCTTTCCCTCCCTTTTCACCTTCAAATGGCTATATTTCATTCTCACCTCATCTTCTTGACAATTATTCATCTCCTTCACTCTTCTACACACCATTTTGATCATCTTCATACATTTGAGATACTTGTTGCACCACTAGCTTCACGTTTCCAACAATCCCAACATTCTACATATCTACCACATAAGTTGCAACTTGGTGCCTAGTGAGTCTACTTTCAATGTTGTTGTGACTGCATCGACTCTACCATTGTTGTGGGTTTACATTCCTCTCTCATTGGCCATGAGTGCCTTTGTTCAAGGGTGGTAATGCTTTTGTTTACTTTGTTGTTGGATTTGTGTAGTTTTGTGTCTCTTGTAGTATTTAGTTCCATTTACATCCTAGCATCATTTTCTTTAGCATATTTTTATCTCTCGATCTATCTAGTTGTTTGTGGAGGTGGAAACACCAAAGTATGGGCTTGACTACGGAAAACCCCTATAGAGCCCCAACATTTTTCCTGTCTTGGTTGTGTGTAGGCATGTGTTCTTATGGAGCTTGCTGGAAAACTAGACTCCTCATGAGTTAATCTCCATAACCTTTGTTTCTTGTCACTTCTACATCATCATTCTAGTTACTTTGTTTATTCTATTTGTTATCACTTTAGTTTCTACTTTGACATTGTTGGCTAAGTTGTTAGTAGATTTTTGGTATTCTTATTGTAATTTTGCACTTTTTATCCATACAAACTCCAGCGCCCCAGTGAGACGCTAGTGCACCACACTATCATCCCTAACCCGTGTTGCTATCCTTTGGCAAAGAGTTGTCTAAGGTATATTTCAAATTCTAGAAGCCTGCTCGTTTAGCCCCATCAAGATTCTCAGGTTAGTAGAGTGACAAAATCACCTGAGAGTACTCTTCAATCTCTATCCTTGTCCTAAAACATTTGTCCAACCTAAGGTCGACTAGGGAAGCCTTTTGCTCTCAATTCTCCATGACCTAGAACCTTGGTGTGGTTGGTCCCCCTCCTATAATTTTGGTGAACCTGAAGAGAGCAACGTTTATCCGTCCCTTGGTGTCTAAGAATTTTCCCTCACACTTGGTGATTGTTGTAGAATCGGGTGTTGTGAGGTTTTATGAGTATCACAACCCAGTCTATGACCTCCAGGTACTTGGTTAGAAGAAGTGTGTGGCACTTACCAATGAAAAATATGAAGGTCACTTATGGATTTACTACTAGTTTCTCCATAGGATTTTCAGACGAGATGGGTTTCATAGATGAGACCACTCATGCACCCACTCCTCCAGCATCCCCTACAACCTTGTCTATGGATGAGGATGACATTGTACATATTCTTGCAGAAAACCTTTTGGTATTAGACAAGAGGTTGTTAGACCTTGTGAATCATTTAGAGAAAGCACTGAATATGACGAGAACCTCTAGGCTCATTATTGAGGTGAGATACATGTTAGGTAAGGATCAAATAAGTGTGGAGTTCTTACGTGGCATCACCGATCTAATCAAAGCATATATCCCTTTGTATAACCCTATATCAGGTACGACCCAAGGGGAGGCGCTCGATGCCTATGAGAGACAAATAGGTGTCTTGATGCCTACCACATCTGTATACATGGCCGAAATAGGAACCTCGATCAATATTTATTTCACTTATGAGAAACCCCACACTATCAATGTGTGTAGGATACCCCTTAGTTTCAATTTCATCCCTCCTACTGCCCCTAGTGGTGGGGGCTCTGGTGGTGACTTCAGTAGCTATGATGGTGTTGGCAATGGTGAAGGTCATGGTGGTGGCCCCGACAGAGGTCACACTAGTGGTTCTGGTGGTGGCTTCGACAATAGTCACGGTGGTGGCTCCAGGGTGGTTCTGGAAGAGGTTCCACTGAACCTTTGTCATCTTCAAACCTTGTTCTGAATGCTCTTCTTTAGAACATGGGCCAAATGCAAAGCTATTTGGTAAAATTTTCTCAAGCCTCTTCCCAACCTATCTTCAAGACCTTCTCTTGAAATAGTCCATTGTCGGTAATAATTTTGAGCACTCCTTTCCTACAGTGAATGGAGATTCCTTAGTTCGAAGAGCATGGTGGTAAAGGGGATCCATAGACACATGTATCAAATTTTAACACCATGTGCATGGATTTACTTCACCATGATTCCCTAATGGCGAAGTTGTTCCCTCGATCTCTCAAGGATACAACACTCAAGTGGTATTGTTCCTTGCTTGATAATTCTATATTCTCATTTGATCAACTCATAAATCAGCTTATCCATCAATTCCAAGCTAACAGTTTGAAGATGACCTCGGATCTCATCCAATGTAAGCAGGGAGAACACAAGAAGATAATTGATTTCATTACGTGATACCAAGTTCTCTTTTCATAAATATTGTACCCACTACCCGACTTAGACTTGCAAAAGGTATTCATAGGCAACCTGTAACAAGCCTAGTAGGAGAAATTTTCCTTAATGAAATACCCTTCCTTTGCACATCTATGTGCTACATTGCAAGAGTACCATCAAACGGTGGTTTAATTCAAAGGATCTTCCTCACACTCCTATTCTGAAGGAAAATCTATTATGTCCATTTCAGGAAAAGGAAAGGTTGTTGCAAATGTAGTTGTTGTGACTAATTATCATGACCTCAGGTGCAACAAAAAGTTTACAAAATTAGTTGAATATTATTCTTCTATTTTGTAAAAGTTATTGAAGTAAAAGATTATAATATTGGAAAACCCTTAACCTTTGAAGGAGGCTTATCCTAATTGATATGATGCAAATTATTTTTGCTAGTACCATTTTATTAATGGGCATGATATTGAGCATTGCATGCACTTGCATCATGAGATACAAGATAACATTGACGACAGTACCATCTGTCTCGATGGGAAAATGCAGAACACGAATAAGTCAGTAGTGAAATCAAATAGTGAATTATAGATTTATGCAGAGCCATTTCTGTCTCACTCTACAAACTTGATTATTGATGCTTCTGATACCTCTCCTAAAGCCTTGACATATGTTAATGTGATTTCATTTACTCCTACTCCCCTGTAGCCTGCAATTAGTTTTCTAGATGTGATTTCACCTCACAAGATTTTCCTTTAAATAATAAACCCTCTTCTATACATTCCTACTTGCCTTAATGGAAACATTATGACATGAGTCCTTATGGACCCTGGGAGTTGAGTGAATGTTATTACAGAGGAGACATTGTGGCTAAATTCATTATAGAGGGAGGAATATGAAAAAATGAAATATATTATACGTATGCACAATGGTCTCTCTCTTGTGTCGTATGGCTCTATAACTCTTTCCATCCTAGTGGGACCTAGGGCTGTGGATACAAATTTTGATGTCATTCTGAAATCCAATCTGTTCAAGGTGAATTTGGGCATCCTGTGGCTAGCTTCCATGAACATAATCACTTTCATTATTCACAAATTTTTAAAGTTCTCTCATGAAGGTGTCGTGGATGTTGTGCATGACATTGGATATCAACCATTGGTATCTCGTGGGGTTATTCCTTGGACCATTTTTGGCCTACCTCGATTGGTTTGCTCCCTCCTAGGATGAACCTACTTTACTAAAACTATGTAAAGTACAAAATTGGGGGCATAGGACGATCAAAAGTGACTCACTCGGTAGTGCAGCCACAAGCTATCTCTTCCTCTCATAAGGGAAAGAAGAAGCCTGCTTGTGCTCAGAACACTGCCTCTATCTCCCTCCTTGAAGAGAAACTTTGGGTTACTACTCCTAGTTTTCACATAAGGAGTTTGATGGTGCTCGCTTGGTGAAAAGCCAAGATTCAAGTATTCGACCTTCCTATCTTACCAATGGGACCTCGGTTTGTTCGATATGGTAAGGGAAAGGGTCCCCATCGGGAGTCATCTATGTCTTGGCCTCCACAACCTCCTACTGCTCTTGCCTCTAAGGTAGTGAATGGGAAGAGGCCTACCACTGAGGCGTTAGAGCTGACTCCCTTTGATGTTATTCCTTCATCCTCTCCCTCTTGTTCTTGTCCAAGAGTTTCCTCCTCTGCTAGAAATGACTATGATGGATACTTTGATGGTCAAACAGTAGTCTTCCATTCCGTCTCAACCCCCATCCTTTATCTCCCAGAGTTGCAAGAACTGCCCTGTGTGTGATCGCAAGCGTCAGAGAAAGGCTTTGGCCATTGAGTAGGCCCCCTTGCAAAGGAAGGAATGAGAGTCGATAGCTCATGCATTGGTATTTGTTGTTGTATCCTCTTCTCACATCCCCTCTACTTTAGTTCCTTCAACTTTCATTCTACTTCTAACTCCATCATGAGCATCAACTATCCTCACCCGAAGAGGGTGCAGGTGTTTATTGCTCCTTCGATTGAGCCACCCCTTCCAAAAATCCCACCATTTTCAAAGCTCATGGACATGCTGAATACGTCAGTGGTGTCCGCTATAGTTTTATCCTCTTCCTCTACGCCTTTTGCTTCATTTGTGGGGATCTCGCTTCCTCTGACGAAGCGAAAGATGGAGAATGACCCCGCTAGCAATGGAGGTTGAAAGAGGGGTTCACCTTCTTCAGAGGGTGGTTCTCCATTAGCTTGTGCCATCCTAGTAATAGAGAAATCCCTGACGTCCTTGGATTTCATCACTGCTCCTGAGTCACTCAGTGAGCCTAATAGTGAATCTCATGTGTCGCATCCCTTGCCCATTGAGTTAACACATGGCACTCCAGTGAAGTGCATGTTTAATTATATGAATGAGGTCTCGGTCCTATCAACGATCTTCATGAAGTTTCTAACTTTCACCCCATATAAATTGAGTGGAGAAGACCTCGAGAGGCCTTCTTCCTTGGCTCTTGTTGCAGGAGGGCCGAAGGGTTCCCCCTTGATATTTTTACTTTGTAGGATCATTCACCCTCCTTGTATAATGATCTAGATTGGGAGAACGACTACCTCTTGGTTGATGAGGACTAGGGGGTTCCTCTTCTTTATTTATATAATAGATTGTGTGTGTGTGTGTTTGTGTTCACTTGTACTTGCGTTATGTGTTTTGGATGACCCTTGTCACCCTTGTAGGTGCTTGGATACAAGAGTTTTTATGTGTCATAAAACTTCCTCTATTTGTTACATTCTTCCTTTGTTGTGTATTGATTTTTGACAATTGGGGACGATACAAAGTGTTGGGGGCATTTAGGCTTCCCTTCCATTAATGATAATAAGTTTCCACAATCTATATCATAGATTTGTATAGCTTCCGGATTTGATTGTGTTCAAAGTTTTTAGCATCAAATCCAAAAGCTATACACATCTTCCCTTCCATGTCGACCCAATTTTTTTTATTTTGTCTTCTCGTGTCTTTCTTCATATGGTATAATATAGTAGGGGGTTGATGACAGTTCATTTATATATTATTATATCTATTTATTTATATTTATGAGTAGCTCTGACTCCAAAATATCAAACCGCCCGTATCCCTTGTTCGTGATGCTATTGCCTCTTTCTTTGCACTTATCTTTCTTGCTTGTTTCATGATGTTGTGGTGCTCATGTGTTGTCCCTCGCGTGCATGAAAACATTACCATGATTACATCTCACTATGTTTCGTGGGCCACATCACTTTTTCATTCTTTATTTTCTTTCCTTAAGATGTCATGTGCCTTTGTGTTCGACACACACCATCCTAAGGGGAGGCTATCATGCCGCTTCGATTTTCAAAAAATGCATTCGGTGGCCAAAAAATATTTTCTTGAAAATCCTTCCAAAATACTTTTTCAAAAATCGTATTCCTCGCCAAGAACCCCTAGTGGAATAGTTTACCTTTATCATGGGTTCATAAACAAAGAACTTGAAAAAAAATCCTCCAAGGAGGGAGCACCTTCTCTTGCAAGCGAAGTTCTAACCTTCCCCTTGCGAGGGGACCTTCCTTTCAAATTCCTTGATGAAGTGAACATCTTTCAAAAGGATTCCTTGATGTCAAATTGATTTGCGAAAAACACTCTTGTACTTTCAAACTGACCATCCCTTGAGTGGACCCTTTTTCTTTTGAAGGGTTCTTGAAGGACCCCTTTGAAATTTTTTCCTTCAAGTTTTTGGCTATTTGCATGACTGTCTACTTGTTTTCCTATGTGGTTGTTGTTTGTTTTCTAACATGTTTTGTCTACAGATTAACATGTTGCTTTGCAGGTGTGCCTATGAAGTTGCTTTCCAATTTGACTATATGGAGTCCCCTCACATTGGGCTTCCTTCAGGAGAAATTACCTGAGGGCGCCTTCTTTGTGGGTCCAAGGACCTATGAAGTGCTTGCATCCTGTGATATTTTTCCATTGTTGGTCTGTGGGACTTCAGTGTACTTTGTTTGAGCCTCCTCAAGAGAGAGTACCTATGGAGTTATTTTTTTGCCCTATGCTTTCAAGTTCACCAGATTGCAGTCTGCTTCCTCGATGGTTCAAGTTTATGTTTCTTAACTCTTCTAATTTATCGAACACTCATGCTTGCTAAAGTGGGGTCAAAATGTATAGAAGTGAATTTGCACCCCTCTTGCAAATTCCTCCTTTACATCCTCCACTTTAGAAAAAAAAAATCCAACTTAGTAATTCCACGTCCTCATTCCATACCCCATCCACTTGGTGCTTGTTTTTAGTGTCAATGGGGGAATATCTATCAGGGATGCACGCATGGCGTGTGGACGTCTGCGCAACGTGCAACCGTCTTGATAGGATTCTTGCCTCTGGAATCTACAAAGGCATTTCATTATTCATTGGCGATGAAAACGTAACGCCCTTGCCCTTCCTACCAACCTTTGAATGAATATTTCCCTCCCTTTTCACCTTCAAATGGCTTTCACTCTCACCTCATCTTCTTGGAAATTCTTGATCTCCTTCATGCTTCTACACACCATTTTGATCATCTTCATACATTTGAGCTACTTGTTGCACCACTAGCTTCATGTTTCCAACAATCCCAACATCCTACGTATCTACCACAAAAGGTACAACTTGGTGCCTAGTGAGGATGCTTTTGGTGTTGTTGCGGTTGCATCAACTCTACCATTGTTGTGGGCTTGCATTCCTCTCTCATTGGCCTCGAGTGCCTTTGGTCGAGGGTGGTAATGCTTGTGTTTACTTTGTTGTTGGATTTGTGTAGCTTTGTGTCTCTTGTAGTATTCAATTCCATTTACATTCTAGCATCATTTTCTTTAGCATATTTCTATCTCTTGATCTATTTGGTTGTTTATGGAGGTGAAAACACCAAAGCGGGGGTTTGACTATGGCAAAACCCTATACAACCCCAACATTTTTCCTCTCTTGGTTGAGTGTAGGTATGCGTTCTTGTAGATTTTGCTGGCGAACTGGAATCCTCGTGAGTTAATCTTCATCACCTTCATTTCTTGTCACTTTTACATCGTCATTTTGGTTACTTTGTTTATTTTGTTTGTTATCCCCTTAGTTAGTACTTTGAACTTTGTTGGCTAAGTTGTTAGTAGATTTTTGGTATTCTTATTGTACTTTTTTACTTTTTATTCGTACGGACTCCAACACCTTAGTGAGATGCCAACACATCGCGTTGTCGTCCTTGACCCGCGTTGCTATCCTTTGGCAAAGAGTTGTCTGAGGTACAATTCAAGTTCCAAAATCATGCTTGTTTAGCTTGTCAATATTCTCGGGTTAGTAGATTGATAGAAACACTTGAGAGTGATCTTCATTCTCTATCCTTGTCCTAAAACATTTGTCCAACCTGAGGTAGACTAGGACAACCTTTCACTCTCGGCTCTCTGTGACCTGGAGCCTTGGTGTGGTTGGTCTTGTTGGTGTAAATAAATGTCTTGTACCTAGCTAATTCACTCACTAGGTAATTAGGGGACATATTCACATAGTTAAGTTTACTTAGGATAAAAGATTCTTTCCGAGAAGTCTTAGTTGGCTTTTCTAGAACTTATCTTATATAACTAGTATTGCTTGATTCCTAGGTAGTTAGTTTGTTAGTTGTCTCATGTAATAATATTAAAACACTTGTCATAATCTTGTCTAATCTTATCTATCTACCTTGCCTTTATAAACAAGGCATCTCATATACATTTTCATTCAATCAATTGAAGCTTATTCAAGCATATTCAACCAGTATTCAATTTTGCATTGTGAAGCAAGCTTTCTTGCCATTCTCTCTCTTATGGAAGTGGTTTTGGTCTAACAAATGTTCTTGTGGGTGTTGGGGAGTCACCATTTACTCCCACATGGTATCAAAGCTCTAGTGCTGCAAATTCCTTCCCAGATCTAAGGGCTTCATGTTGGCTTGAAGATTTTGTTGGGTGCAAATTGGGGTTTCATTGACCTCATGATTGAATCTAGGGCATCAAAGAAAATCAGGTTTTCCTTTCGCTTCGTCAAATTTGGATATGTTTTGGCTGATCTACGAGGGTTTGGAAAAGTGTGAAGAGTAGCTAATCCAGGGGGTCACTAAATTTTCAAAGCTCTTTGGGCCCAGATCTGCTTCACCATTGTGCTTAGAAGGCCTCGCAGACAAATTTTGATTACCAATTCATCCATTTTCGGTAAAGTTGTTTTTGAGGCAATTTTTTTTCCTTTGGCAAGTCGTACAGCCCCCAGGTCATCATTATTTATTTGCAGAAAAAAAATATTTGGAAAAAATAATTTACGGGCTATTATTCTATCGGGGAAAATATTAAATTTCGGGCACAAATATTTTTCAATAGTTGTTAGCATTTTTTTCAATAAAATTTTTAGTATATTTCAGCACACTTTGACAGTGGGTACCATTGTCACATCACAGTAGGTCCATTTTATCCGTCAGTGTCATCGCATAGTACTAGCATTTTGTGTGGATCAACATATGTGGTATTTTCTTGGCATATTCCATTGATTTCCTACGTCAGATCTCTGCATTTGGTACTATCTACAGTCTGTAGGGATAGTACATATGTTTTAAATCATTGGAATAGTTGGTATGTGGGGTTTATTTTTTCAAATAAAGTTTTCTTTATATTAGGTAAAACTCTGTCTAAAAGTTTCTAAGGCTGACAGTTTATTTATTGGCCATGGTTTTTTATTCAAATACTTTCTTTATATGTGCATAGGCTGACCTACTCAAAGTTTTAATTTTTTTAAACTTTGTTTTATATTAAAAACCCTTTATAATATTTTCGACCATTTGTAAACATTTTTTATGTATTAAATTTTGTATTCTCAAATGTAAAAGGCCGACCATATATTATGGGGCCGAAAATTTGAGTCGAATTAGCCTTCACTTGCCTAGGTTTTGCCCTCTTTATGCCCAAAATAGCCGTTTTTTCATTTTTATCATAACTTTCACATAAGAGGAGAATTTTTTGAAACGAAATATCGGTCGAAAGTTGAGAAGCTCAATTTTCCAGTGGTGAAGTTGTTTTTGAGAAATTTTGTTGTTTGGTACTATTTTTTGCTGATTGAAGTTAGATCATGTATTTTGGCTTCTAAGGTCGTAACTCTTTGCCACGATCTTAGATTTTCACAATCCTTGTGGCATTGGAAATTTATTGAGGAGCTCTATCAAACCATCCATGCAATTTTTCTTGATTTTGTTCCAGGTATTTTGTGATTTCAATTTTTTCTCAATGGGTCTAGTGAAGGATACTTGGATATTTGGGCAGTTGGGAAAGTGTTGTTTTGATCTTTGTACTTCATTTCAGCTGTATTATTTATGTTGATCTCATATTGTATCATTTGAGAAGTGTATTAATCATGGGTTATTCAACTCATCCTTTTGTAATAGTTCTAACTAGGGATAATTATGAGTCATGGCAAAAAGGCATCATAACACATTGTAAGTGGCTAAAATTTTGCTACATCTTTATGGACTCGTTCTTGAACCAGAAACAACATATAAGAAATTAGTTTAGGGTAATAAGAATGATCATATCATAGGATTGATTGGTTCTAATTTTAGTGCAAGAATCTTTAGTGAGACCTATTGTAAAGTATTCTCTGACATGTCATGCCCATGCACAGTTTGGACCAAAGTTTGGGAGATTTTTGGAGATCCACACAAGCCTCCATTCCCAAATGGTCCTACTTCTGATTGCCTCATTCCACTTGATGATGTTGATAACATACCCTATGATGATGAAACCTTAGAGGAGTTTGAATGTGATGCAAAACTTAAGCGTCTTGATGATCCAAAGACTTCTCCTACAACTCCTACTTCTCCAATTGAGATCACACAATAATCTTTTGTTGATGATTCATTGAGTACTACGAGTGATTCATTGCAACAAGTATCAGATAGTCTTCCTAATTGGGATTCCTATTTGACAGACATTACTTCATTGTTTGTGGAGTCTCACATTTTAGATTTGGAGGACCAATTTGAGGGTCTATCTCTCATATTTGATGATAGTCATGGATCCACTATTGTCACTTCATGTTTTTCTTTGGAGCTTGTTCAAGATCAGTTTTCACTTGTTCCAGGTTTGTCGCAGTTTGTTGTGATTGGGCATGTACTTGATTGGATTGTGGCATCATCTTCATCATCCAAGAACTTGGCAACACATGAGCAGATTTTAGAGACACAATATTCATATATATGGATTCCTCCTAATTCCTATCCAGAATGGGAAGTGTAAGCTCTCAAAAATGAATGATTCTATGGAGGAGAACCATCATTTCTGGACCTCAACAATGGAGCAATTTCAAATTTAAAAGCAAACAAAATAGAATCTTAAACTATTCTAAGCTAAGAAACTAAACAAAATGCTTTAAAGTAAAACTAATCTCCATTGCTTCCCTATCACCAAAGTCTTGTTATGCACTTTTGCTCTCAAATTTTTGCAAGCATAGGTGCATCAAGAGGTTGTTAGTGAATGGATTAAGCAAAGCTGTGAAGATATGTGTATGTGCAAGATTCGTGTAGGGGTCAAAATGAGAAGAGAGTTGTGTTTAAATAGGCCTCTCTGATGAAAAAGAGGTTGAGAATGAGAAATATGGGATAAACGGATATTGCAATAATGAATTTTTAAAATCCCACATGGTGTAGTGAAATGAAATGCATATGAGTGGAAATGATAAAGAAGATAGATTAAATGCATGGTGAAGGATTGAATAAAATGATTAAATGCATATATTTTTAATGTGGATGAAAATGATTTATTAATGTTTTATTACGAATTATTTTAATGTTTTACGAGAATTATTTAAATGAGAATGATTTATATAAGAATGATAGTTTTTCAAAATGAAATTATTTGATTTATGAATGATTATGTAATGTTTTATGAACGATTATTATTTATTATGTATTATGAATGATCATGTGGTGATAATATTTTAATGATGTGATGATTTAACAAAATGCAATATGAGGTGGACGATATACGCAAGTAATGTGATTTCAATGGTAATATAGTTTTATTATGAAATGTTGGTGAATGATTATGATAATGAAATTATTATGATGATGAATGATAGTGCGAAACGATAATGTGACGAATGCAAATGATAATGCGATGATTTAATGATTTGATGAAATGCATGAATAGAAGAAAGTATTGAATGAATTGATCATTTTAATCAATAGACGAATAATGTGATGATTGCAAGGAAAATTTTGAGTGTCTACATTTTTCCCCTCTTTGAGACAGTGCAGCTTGTCGCATTGTTTCAAAGAAAAAAGATTGATGAACTGATACATGCCCCAGATATATCCTAGTAAGGAATATGATAAGAGTGATATGCCCCCATAATGAATTTTTAAAATCCCTCTAATTCACAAGCCATGGTGAGTGTGAAAATGATATTATGAAGTGGAGGGTGAATGAAAAATGGGATGAAAAGATCAAGTAGAGCTCCAAAGGAAAGAGGAGCAAAGCCTCTACACATGGCGCCAATTTCTTATTTTTCACCATGGTACTTGCTCAAGGCACCACCGAAGTGGTTTTCACCATTGAACGAATTGATTTCTCTTTACTTTTTCATTTTTTTCTTTTTTCTTTTTTTTTTGTATTTTTTCAGGACTTTAAAAGAGTGTACCCTCTAAAGTACTCAAGTATAAAACTTGTGAATGTGCATACTGTTCATGGGATCATTAAGCAATTCACCTTTTGGAGTAGATAACTAATATGCCCCAGATCCATACACAACAGTGATAACGTATGGACCCAACCAGTTAGGCTCAAATTTACCCTTATTTTCTTGTCTTGTTGATTGCGAGGATTTTCATGAAGGACAAGATCTCCAACCTCAAATGTGTGTGGTTTCAATTTCTGATTATAGCTTTGACTCATTCATTGTTGATATTCTCTAAGATGGTTAAAAACAGTTTGTTTTTGTTCATCTAATAGCTCCAATTCCTGCAAACGGGAAACTCAGTATTCTTCATCACTGATGTGATTGTGTAAGGAGATGCGCAAAGAGGGTAACTCAAAATCGATGGGCAAGATGGCTTCAGATCCACAAAGAAGGGCATAGCAGCTAGCACTTGTAGGAGTGCGGATACTTGTGCGATAAGCCCACAAGGGAGGATTCAATTGAATATGCCAATCTCAACCAGCTTCATTGGCTGTATTTTTAAGAATGTTAAGAATGGTTTTGTTAGAGGCCTCAGCCTGGCCATTACCTTGAGGATAGTAAGGTGTGGATAAATGATGGTGTATATGGAATTTCTCACAGAGTTCATAGACATCTTGATTTTTGAATAGACATCCATTATCTGTGATGATAGATAAAGGAACACCATAACGACGAATGATGTAGTTTAGTATGCAAGTGGCTATTTGTTTTCCAGTTATATGAGTGAGAGGAATGAATTCAATCCATTTCATGAAATAGTCTATGGCAATGAGAATGAACTTATGACCATTGGATGAAGGTGGATGAATCTTGCCCACAAGATCGAGTCCCCACTGATAAAAGAACCATGGTGTAGCAAGAGACTGTAATTCCTATGTAGGAGCATGTATTAAATCTACATGTTTTTGGCACTGCTTGTATTTTTTAACAAACTCATAAGCATTTGTTTCCATTATAGGCCAATAATAACCCATACGCAAGAGTTTCTTGGCTAAGGTAGGACCGCTAGAATGTGCCCCACATATACCTTCATGTATTTCTCGTAAAGAAGTTTTGCTCTCATCATGCTCAAGACATCTAAGTAAAGTACCATTGAGACCTCGGTGGTAAAGGGTATCAGCTAAGATTATGTAGCGGGAAGCTTGACGGATAAAGGTTTTACGGGATTTATTGGGTAGATCCGATGGCAAGGTGTTAGCTTGGAGATAGGTATAAATATCACCATACCATTGAGAATTAGGACCAAAAATAAGACAGATCATTTCAGATTGTGGTATATTGTAAGCAGGTTCCAAAAGAGGTTCTACCAGGAACTCATAGTAGGCGGCATTGCTTGGCATTTCCACAAGTGAACCAATTGTCGCCATTGCATCAACAACTCTGTTGCTATCTCAGGGAATTTGCTCAAAAGAAATCTATGTGAAATAGGCCTTGAAGTCATCCACCATTATTTTTTAGGGCATTAATTTTTCATCTTTTGTTTTATAATCATCATTAAATTGTCCGATCACTAACTGAGAATCACCAAGAACATGCAACTCAAGGATTTTCCATTGCATAGCCATACGGAGCCCTAAAAGCAAGGCCTCATATTGTGCAATATTGTTGGTACATGGAAACTATATCTTGTAAGCTTTAGGTATACAATCCTCTTGTGAAGTGACAAAGAGAATTCCAACACCTGAACCACCTTGTGTGAAGGAGCCATCAAAATATAAAGTCCATAGATGTGCAGATTCCATGTTGAAGATCGATTCATCAAGAAATTCGGTAATAGGAGGATGATTATCTTGCACAGGAGCATCAACGAGTTGATTTGCTATAGTTGTCCTTTGATTGCTTTTCTTTCTATGTACTCAATATAAAACTCACTAAGAATCATCACCCATTTAGCAAATCGACCCGTGAGTGCTGCTTTGCTCAAGAGGTGCTTAAGAGGATCAATTTTTTCAATGAGCTTTGTCTGGTGCATAAGCATGTAATGTCACAACTTATGTGATGCAAAAACTAAAATAATACATGCTCTTTCAATAGAACTATAATTGAGCTCATATCCCACTAGAGTGCGACTAATGTCATAGATAGCACATTCATTTCCTTCAGAATCATGTTGTGCCAAAAGTGCCCCTAGTGTTGTGGTGGTTGTGGATATATACAAAAGTAAAGGCTTGTCATCTGTGGGAGGTACTAATACTGGTGGTGTCATCAGATACTCTTTGATTTTCTGAAAAGCTTGTTCACACTTGTCATCCCATCTGAATGGAACATTCTTGTGTAATAGATGTTGAAAGGGTTGACATTTATCTGCGAGTTGTGATATAAAGCGGCGAATAAACTGAAGTTTTCCTTGTAATGATCTCAACTGTCTGATATTCTTAGGTGGAGGCATTTCATGTATAGCCTTTATTTTTGCAAGATCAACTTCAATTCCCTTAGATGAGATAATGTATCCAAGGAGTTTCCCAAAGGTTACTCCAAAGGCACATTTCTTGGGATTCAATCGAACCTTGTATTTTTCTAATCTTGTGAATATTTTATTCACGATCTCTAGATGTCCAACTCTTGTGTAAGATTTTCCCAACAAATCATCTACATAGTCTTCTAGATATGTATGCATCATGTCATGAAAGATAGTGGTCATTGCACGTTGGTAGGTAGTTCCGATGTTCTTCAACCCAAAGGGCATGACATTCCAACAAAAGGTTCCCCAAGGACAAGTGAATGTTGTCTTAATTTGATCTTCAGGAGCTATTTTAATTTGATTATAGCCTGAGAAACTGTCCATGAGGGATAACATTTCATGTCCTGTTGTCAAATCCACTATCATGTCAATGTTTGGAAGGGGGAAGTCATCCTTAGGACAAGCTTTGTTTAAATATCTAAAATTCGTGCAAATTCAGATGCCCCCCATCAAGTTTTGGAACTGGTACTAAATTTGAAGTCCAATCAGCATAGTCAACAGGTCTTATAAATCCCACATCTAGCAACTTTTGTAATTCAACTTTTACCAATAAAACAATATGCGGGTGCATTTTTCTCAACTTTTGTTTAACAAGTTTTGCCCTAGGTGGCAAAGACAAGTGATGCATGACTAGATCTGGATCAAGTCTTGGCATATCTGCATAGGACCACACAAATTTGACTTGACTTTCCCTGTAAAACTATATATGCTCTATTCTCTATTCAAGTGTTAATGATTCTGCTAGATGAATTATCTTTGGTTTTTCTTTTGTACCCAAGTTAGCTGGTATTGTCTTCTCCACTAGCATAGATGACCTTTCATGATATACTGCTAAGGGAAGTGTGTCAATCCTTCCATCCTCGGGTGCCTCAGAGAGGTTTTCACCCTTGGATACTCCTTTATGTTAACTTTTTTCGGGTCTACTAGCGCCACAGGGTGGTTTTCACTAGAAGACCTATCTATATTTTCAATAATTTTGCGACTGAAAGGCATGGCATCCTCCCCAAAGTAAGCCGCGTTGTTGAGTTCTATGGTGAAACCTATCTTATGATCCTCAAAAGGTGTATCTTCTCGTGCTCCCAAATTTTTTATGATTGCCTCATCATTTTGAAATACATCCAGTTGTGGTGGTCCCTTCTGATCTAAATCAATGAGTTTAGGGTGAACCAAGGGTAAAGGGTCATGATTTGAATCAATATTTTGAATGGATTCAAGGGTACAAATGTTATGATCAAGTTTAGGGGTAGGGGTACTATCATAGTCATAAATGTCAATGAAGTCATCGATGGCACTTTCCTCATTTATTTGTGTAGCATTAGAGGACTCTACTTCCTTACTTGAAGTACACATGGTACTCAAGGTCTTATCTTTTTGCGCATCATATCCTAAACCATGGAATTTTTGCATATGAGTAGGTTGTATTGGTTCCAAGATACCCTATTGCTGTAAGCTGAGAGGACTTTTACCATCATATCCCATTTGTTTCATAAGATCATAACCTTTACCATATTGTCCAACAAGTATCTTTACTTCAGTTTGTTCTTTTTCTCTATCCTCATCTTTGTATAGCCATTTTAGGAGATCAACTTCTTCTACTTCATTAGAGAGGACTCCCCATTTTTTGAGATTGGTTAATTTACAAGTCATCATAGTCTTTGCATTTGATGTGGTCTTAATCATTTGTGGTTTTCCATAGGTATGGGGAGATAAAGGTAACTTTCCAATGTAAAGGGCATGATTCAAAGTATATTCTCCTACTCCTTGTTCTTTTACTTGTATTTTGGTCTCAACTTCCTTGGATTTTGAGGAGGATGCTTTTAAGGACTCACGATCAACATATGCTTGGGAAGGAAATGACTCACGATTGCTTGGGATTGTGATTTCAATTTTAGGACTTAGATTATGGTAGTACATGAAAGGGTTGGGATCTCCTTGTATTGTGATTTCAACACTATTGTGTGGGAATTTAATGCATTGATGGTATGTAGATGGTACTGCTTGCATTGCATGAATCCAAGGTCTTCTAAGGAGGATATTATAGGTCAGTGGGAGATCAAGGACTTGGAAAACCACATCCTTTACCACAAGACCGACTTTGATTGGTAGAGTAATTGATCCATTAGATGAGCGTTCCTCTACATCATATGCCTTTATGGTAATCTTGTTCCTTGGATCAACAACATTTTTAGAAAATCCCAATTTTGTAATCAATTCTTGGGTACAAATATTAAGACCTGCTCCTCCATCTATTAGAACTCGCTTGATCTTGGCATTATTGATAAGGACATCAATGTGTAAAGCTGAATTATGTGGTTGTCAAGGGGATGAATCATCATGTTTAGTAAAAGTGATAGTGTAAGGCAAGGTGATATGTCCCACCATAGCTTTGAATTGGTCTACATGTAGGTTTGTAGGAAATGTAGCAGTAGCAAGCGCTTTATCTAGAATAGCCTTATGCTTAGGAGATAGGCGTAGCAGCTCAAGTATGGAAATTTGTGCGGGCATTTTTCCTAAATGCTTTATGAGGTTATACTATGAAGCTAGTGTAGCGGGTTTTGAATTAGGACCTTTAAGGGTGACTATGCCTTTGCGGGTAGTAACCTTGCAATCAGGTTCTTTGCCTTTTATAATGAAGGTGTTTACATGATTATCAACCTCACTGATGTTATGTATGGTATAGTCATACTTAGTAGTAGTATATTTGACACCATCACCAGATTCAAGGGCCTTTCCTTTATCCTTGTCATACTCAGGGAAAGGGTTCTTAAACACCTCTTGATCAGAGTTACCCGAAGGAGTGTGTTCGTCAACTGCTATCTTACCATCATCAATAAGGTCATGTATTAGATGTCAAAGTTTATTGCAACTATTAGTCTTATGTCCTTTATGTCTATGATAGTCACAAAAGTGATTCTCATTCCACCATGGGGGTTTGACTTGTGGATTACATTCCTTTATTTCGGGTAGCGTTATAATATTGATTTCAAGAAGTTATTTTAATGCGGATTCAAGTGATTGTCCCAATGGTGTAAAATTTTGTTTAGGGAAACTTCTCTATTTTTCTTTTCCTTTATCTAAAGATGAACCTTTGAGATTGTAAATAGGTGATGATGTTTTAGTTGTTTTTGCATCAAAAACTTTGTCATTGACTACATTCTTGTTTTTTACCCAAAATGGTGTCTTGTTGTTTGAATTTGATTTTTGATCTCTGTCATTATTAAGTTTTATGGTTCCATCATCAATGGGAATTTGTTCAATTCGAAATTCCATTTCTATGGCATCAGCAAAGGAATCCAAGCATTTGAGGTGAAGTTCCCTTCCAATTTCTTTGTTCAAATTTTGACAAAAGAGGTCAACCAATTCTTGATCAGAAATGGAATAAGGTAATCATTTTGTTAAATGTCTCCATCTTTGTAAAAATGACACAAAAGATTCACCTAGTTTTTGTTTGGTGTTGAAAAGGTTTGTCATGGTCACTTTAAAGTCACAATTGAAACTATAATTGGAGACAAATGTATCAACCAATTCTTGAAAGGATTTGATGGTCAGGGGTAATCGTGAAAACCATTCCATAGCTTCTCCTCCTAGACTGTGGGGGAATAACCTCATAAGGTATGTTTCATCAACTGCAAATTCCATGGTAGTAGCACAAAATTGTCTTGAGTGATGTTTAGGATCCCCTTTTCCATTATATTTGTCAAGTTTTGGTATGTCCCAGTGGTTAGGAAAAGGTGGCATTGGTATGCTTGGATCGAAGGGATAAGGACATATGTCTTCGATGGAGAACTTATGAGATGATGCTTTACGGTTCTTAAGGGTGTCCAATTTTTGTCTCAATTTTATAAGATCATCCAAAATAGGATCATTTGTAGGCATGGTTTTGATGTCTTTAAAGATCACTTGTAACGTGATTGTAGATAAAAGGGTCTATGATCTTTGATTCTACCATCATTGTTTGTTTTGGGATGTTTAGATTCACTAGATTCAGGTTGGTCATTCATCGTGAGCCGTGACATGTCAAAATCAAGAGGCATTTTGATTCCTTCATCAACAAGGGCTTTGAAGTATTGTTGTGGGTTACGTTTGACTACCTCCGTAAGAAGTTTAGTGAATCTATGATCCTTAAGTGCTTCTTCTATATCAGATTTGGTTATTTCTTCATCATCAGTTTCATTTGTTTCTCTAGTTGCAACACTAATGTTATCTTCCCCATCAAAGTCTCTTCCCCAAGGGTTCCCTTCTTATTGAAACATTTTTTCTCTTGTTCTAGGGATCATAGGTGATTTTTTTGATGTTCAATCCAAGGTAATTAACGAGACCTAAGACTAGGGTGCAATGAAAAGGATACGATTCTAAGATGATATATGGAAGTGGTAAGGTATGGTATGATAAGCTAAGAATGCAAGAGCTCAAAGACAAATCTAGGTCCAAAGTTGGTTATGATGTAAAGGCTTTACTTGTGTTATGATGGATAGACACAAGGACCAATGATCAAGAGAGGGTATGTAGGAGATGATGGACTCCAAAAGAATTACCCTACTCAAGGATAATGGTATGTTCCCTAACTCAAGGATGATGAACCTCAAGTGATGTGGGTGATAGATAGCCAATGGTTTGATTTCAAGACCTAGGAAGAGTAGCCTAAGTGTAAGCTAAGGTTTAGTTTGATCGATGATGAATATGCAAGGGACTAAATTATTGGAACATGCAAAGGTTAGGTGAGATGGTCTTGATATACAAAGGGGTTGAACATGCAAGAACTAGGTGGAGTGTTATCTATATGCAAGAATTATGTAATGTCACCTATGTATGCAAGACTAGGAATATGCAAGGACTAGAATGAAAGGGATATGAATAAGGACCATGAATATGCAAGGGCTAGGTGGAATGCAAGGACTAGGTGAAATGCAAAGTCTAGATGGAATGCAAGGAATAGGTGGAATGCAAGGATTGAAAGATCAAAAATGAAGGATGATGACCCCAAGAAATCCAAGTGATAGTTCACGTTGTATGTTTGTGTTGTTGGAATCTTCGAGGTTTGCAAAGTTTGAGATAAAGCAAGTTACTAGGTGTGATGTTTGTTTGAGGTCTATTTTTGAACACACACACAAGACATAGCAGACAAAGTGTTTGAGTTTAACAATACCAACACAAATCCTAAGGTTGGAAAGGACTATATTTGCTAGATTTCGCGTGGGTTTCCCCAACCGTACTTATTCTTAGCAGATGAATCCAGAAGCTTGGCTACACAAGCTCCCCCTTACATTGCACTTGATTCTCAGGCCAACCAAGCTTCCAACCCCTATAAATCTTCCATGATGGGTTGATCACCTCTACTAAGAATTACGAGAATGTGGATGCCTTCACAACGATCGTTGTTGCGCTAGCAAATAGATGGGATTTTGGCAACTACACAAAGGTTTTTAGTTCGGGACCCCCGTTAGAGTGGCCATACATGGGGCACAAGATTAAGCTCCATTTTGGAGGCACTCCATCCTGAAGAGGTTACGCTCAACAGGGTTTTGGGGTGTACTACTTGGTCCATATAACACATCTGTACTCATAATCCTAGGCTTTCCCTTAGGATTCATATTTATATACCGGTTGGGGGTAGCTTGGCCAAAAAGCTTTGTTATCGGTTTGAGTCGCCTTAGGGTGAGTAATTTTTCCCACCAAGGCAGGCCCAAGTTCTAGAGTCAATAATCGTTTCTCTTGCACCCAGGATCACACAAGTGCGCAAGGGGAGAGGATAATTTGATTATTGAATCAGGGTGACACATAAAATAGATGGGTCTGGCTTTTTGATCACCTAGTTTCCACAAGGTGAAAGCATAATCACCTACCACCTTCAAGCGCAACAAACAGTGTTCATTGAACCCCTAGTTAAACCTATGTGAGAAAAGACAATTGTTCATTTTTAATGCACCAATTGAAGTGTTTTCTAATCTAAAAGACAATTGGTTTCAAAATCATGTCTTTGACGAACGTCCTGCATCACAATCTCATTAGTAGTTTCATGCCTCCTTTCTTCGGCAAGCGTATGTTTTGATTTTCAATTCTCTGCCAAAAGAACCTGCAAGAGAACCCAAATTAATAAAATTAGTCCCCCAATCAAACAAAACTAAATAAAAATAAAAATTAGCATTTAACCTAGAATTCAGTTTAAAACAAAATAAATTCTAAATGATTGAATCTAAATTAAAAAAAATCAAGATCTAGATTAAAAGATTAAATTTACATAGAGATTTTAGATCTAAATTAAAATTAAAAACTAAATCTAATTTAAACTAAAAGATAACTTAAGAGAAAAGTTAAATTAAAAATTAAAAGTTAAAGTGAATGTTAAAATCTAAATTAAAATTAAAGTTAATTCTAAATTAAAATCTAAATTAAATCTAAAATCAAAATTAAATCTAATTTAAAATCTAAAAAGCTAAATTAAATCTAAATAAGAATCTAACCTAAACTAAATTAAATTAATCCTATGTTCTAAATTATAAATTAAATCTTAAAAAATGCTAAATCTAGTTAGAAAGCTAAATCCAATTTAAGAAAAAAAATTAAAAACTAAAATCTACATTAAAACTAAATCTAATTTTAAAGTTAAAAATCTAATTCTTATAAAAATATTTCTAATTTAAAAGATAATTGATCTAGAATTAGAAATTAATCTAAAATCAAAGACTAATCTACAAATAAAAACCAATTTAAAATAAGAAACTAATTAGAATTAATCTAAACTTTAAACTACAAGATTAAATCTCAGTTAAAGATAAACTAAAACTAAGATTAAAATTAAAAATAAATCTAAGATTAAAATAAAACTAAGACTAAGTTAAAATAAAACTAAATCTAAGACTAAAAATAAAACTAAAACTAAAAACTAAAATTAAAATAAAACTGAAACTAAGTTTAAAATCATGATTTATTATGCATCATATTAAAAAATTAAAGCACACTCTATATCAAAGATTATTATGTTCATAAAATACTGTCAAAAGCATAAAAAAACCCCACAGATAAACTATTTCAATTTACAGTAGACCATGAAGATCAGATCCAAATTTGAAGAAAACAGATCATTTTCTCCCCTTACAAATATTCAAAAAATAGCACAAGACAATGGAATAAATGTGTTTGAAATTGAAAAAGAAATTGTGCCAAAATAATTCATTCACAGTTCTGAGCAAAGGCCTTCAAAAATCTGCAGTTATGAAAAGAGACAACAATCTTTTCTATCCTTTGCTCATGACAGCAATAGTAGCAATGTAAGTAATCATCAACAATGCAACCAAACAAATGCTGAGTGAAATGAAAAAAAATTAATTGGAAAGATTTGAAGAGCAGGGGGTATGGGGATCACGTTTTTTGGTTTAAAGTTATTTTTTTAGAGCTTTTACTTGTTGTAAATGAATTCTTTTACCCCCAAAACAATGCCTGAGGCATTCTTCATGACTAGAGGGCAATTTTAGAGATGTTCTGAGCATTTCAAACTACTTAATAGTGAGAAAAATGTGGTAGCAAAAAGAAAAACGTGATTTCATTTGTTTTTCATGCTTTTTCAACAAATTTGATGTTGCCGATATGGTTTCAAACAACCCAACAACAACAAAAAATGAGACAACAATAAAAATGAAGAAACGAAGAAACAATTGTTTGTTCACGTCAGGTTCACCATTTATAAGCTCTCAAAAATGAATGGTTCTATGGAGGAGAACCATCATTTCTGGACCTCAACAATGGAGTAGTTTCAAATTTAAAAGCAAACAAACCAGAATCTTAAACTATTCTAAGCTAATAAACTAAACAAAATGCTTTTAAGTAAAACTAATCTTCATTGCTTCCCTATCACAAAAGTCTTGTTATGCACTTTTGCTCTCAAATTTTTGCAAGCATAGGTGCATCAAGAGGTTGTTAGTGAATGGAATAAGCAAAACTTTGAAGATATGTGTATGTGCAAGATTCGTGTAGGGGTCAAAATGAGAAGAGAGTCATATTTAAATAGGCCTTTTTGATGACGAAGAGGTTGAGAATGAGAAATATGGGATAAACGGATATTGTAATAATGAATTTTAAAAATCCCACATGGTGTAGTGAAATGAAATGCATATGAGTGGAAATGATAAAGAAGATAGATTAAATGTATGGTGAAAGATTGAATAAAATGATTAAATGCATATATTTTTAATGTGGATGAAAATGATTTATTAATGTTTTATTACGAATTATTTTAATGTTTTACGAGAATGATTTATGTAAGAATGATAATTTGTCAAAATGAAATTATTTGATTTATGAATGATTATGAATTTTTTTATGAACTATTATTATTTATTATGCATTATGAATGATCATGTGGTGATAATATTTTAATGATGTGATGATTTAACGAAATGCAATATGAGGTGGACGATATATGCAAGAGATGTGATTTAAATGGTAATATAGTTTTATTATGAAATGTTGGTGAATGATTATGATAATGAAATTATTATGATGATAAATGATAGTGCAAAACGATAATGTGACAGATGCAAATGATAATGTGATGATTTAATGATTTGATGAAATGCATGAATAGAAGAAAGTATTGAATGAATTGATCATTTTAATCAATAGATGAATAATGTGTTGATTGTGAGGACAAATTTGAGTGCCTACAGGAAGCATTCCTGCATTTGTACATGATGCATCTTATTCCCAAGGGAGAAACATTGTTTATAGGCATTGGATTATGTTTTATCTTCAGACATTGACCATGTTTGCAGGTGATCATACATTATTGGGGGATATATTATCTCTCTATTTCCCTGTTATGGGGGGTTATTTATTGTATATACATGATGGATGTAGTCCTTGGGAGTATCATTGAGTCCTCCATACATCATGTTTGTTTTGTTTTCTCTCTTTTGGAGAGGAGTTTTGTCCCATTGGGTTTTCTCCTTTTCTCCACTTGTGAGAGATTGTTTGAATTTTCATTGTAAATGGGTACCTAACATGGCCTAGTAGCTGGGACCCATAGTCATTTTCATCTTTGCATAGTTTGCATAATAATCTTCTCCCTAAGTTGCACTTAAGGGGGGGTGTTGGTGTGAATAAGTGTCTTGTACTTAGGTAATTCACTTACTAGGTAATTAGGGGACATATTCACATAGCTAAGTTTACTTAGGATAAAAGATTCTTTCCGAGAAGTCTTAGTTGGCTTTTCTATAACTTATCTTATATAACTAGTACTGCTTGATTCCTAGGTAGTTATTTTGTTAGTTGTCTCATGTAATAGGATTAAGACACTTGTCATAATCTTGTTTAATCTTATCTCTCTACCTTGCCTTTATAAGCAAGGCATCTCATGTACATTTGCATTCAATCAATTGAAGCTTATTCAAGCATATTCAACCATTATTCAATCTTGCATTGTGAAGCAAGATTTCTTCCCATTCTCTCTCTTGTGGAAGTGGTTTTGGTCTAGCAAATGTTCCTAGGGGTGTTGGGGAGTCACCATTTACTCCCACAGGTCTCCCTCCTCTACACCATTAACATTGAAATAAAATATATATGAAGGAAATTAACTCAAAAATTGAACTGTCATCCATCACATCCGCCATTTCTCCTTGTTCACATGAGGGCAACTCATTCATCTATCCATTTATCAACCTTGAATGTAGACCGTCCATCTAGAGGTAGGGGTATAATATTCAATGATGAGTGTAGCCTTGATTCACTTGGAGAGTACACAACCTTCTGTTTAACCAATGTAATCCATCCACATAAGAATGCCACCATATTGTGCCCTTTCGTTGTTTCGCAGACAAGGAAAGGATATACCATAGTGGGCCTACAAACTTACAAAATCTCTTTATCTCCCGCCATGTGCTAGCATTCCATGATCCTCATATGTAACACCCTTTGAGAGGCTCTTCATATCTTGGAATTTATCTTTGCTTATGACACTTATCTGTCTTCAACAATTCCATGGTCTTTTTCTTTTTAATAGAATTCCTAATGTAGAAGCACATAAAGTACTGGGGACCACTTCTTCATGAGAAACTTAATTGATCACAATACAACGTATGCAAAATTTATATTTTACTATGAGTATTTAGGCCAAAGGGGCAAGGCAAGGCATATACATAAAATTTAATTTAAAAGAATTTAGGCCAATTAGACAATAGAACATGCAGGACTGGTAAATGCATGAGGTTGATACATAACAAACACAACTCAAGCAAAGGGCAACTCAGTAACCAATCAACAACAAAATACAAATAGAGTGCAAGGGTGTAGGAAGGATTGAGGTTTTAAGACAAATACGAAGGTTTTAGGAGCCTTCAATAATCATATTTCGCATCCTAGCTTCCACAATTGAAGAATTTCAAAATTCTAAAAGACTAGAAAATCTACATAACCGTAAAATTTTGTACAAGTAACACTAGCTTCTAGAGTTGTACTTTTAGATTGGGGGCATATTGACTTCCACAATCTCTATTGTACTATCATTTTCATATCATGAGTTATCTTATTACATTGGGAGACATCACACCTTCCCCTTATAATTTTACACTCACATGCCTAGTCATATTCCTAGAGCTATTACTTTATCACATTGTGGGCATTTCACCTTCATTATCCCATTGTATGCTCAAATTATTTATCACATTCTTAGAGCCACATTAGGGACACATGCCTTCTCCATGACACCTATCTGGTGCCTCTATGACCACTTTCATATATAACAATTTATCCATACTTGGAGCAATCTTTATACCTTGATGATTATATCTAGCCTATATATTTTTCATGCTTATCATTTAATATTGGCCTACTTAATTTTTATACAATTCTATCCATGACACTTACCTTACATAATTTATGTGCTTACATGGTCACATATTATTTGGTTCATGTATTGTTTCCCCCTCTTTAATACATTGTAAAAAAATGTATGCAACTAATTAGGGGACACATATCATTAATAACATTCTTACTTGTTGAGATTTTAGGTGGTGACTCATGCTACACAAAGATTCAACAATTTTCTTGCACGAAGCTTGATCACATGACACAACCATACTTGAAGTGTCATTCCACTCTACTGCTCCTACACTGGGCAAAGAATGACCATACCATTTTTATATGAGTGGAATTTCTCACCCCTATTCTCTTTATTCCCTCTCTTCATTTCTCCTAGTTAGATAAAGAAAGCTTGTTGTGCCTATTTCAGTTGTGTGATTAAGTTACTTATTACACATCTTTTCTTTATTTTATAAGTTCTTATGGAGCACACATGCCAAGGACGAGGAACCCACAAATACATTAAGTTGGGTCCATTATTTTCCACATACCCTTTTATGTTTGAATATTTATTTTCTTATGCATGGTTGGAAATTCTCATATGTAATTTAAAATACACATTCATTTTAGGATTCACATGCACATCAAAGCGGGGATAATATATATTGGTGAAATTTGTTTATTCATGCTAATTAACATTTGGTTTTGGGCCTATTTTGATGGAATACCTTAACATGATGACACATCGACACATGAAACACTCTTGTGCTAAGTTTGACTCCTACCCTAATCCTTATCCATTCCCATTTAGTCTCATCTTCATGCACTTCCATACATTCAACCTTATCCTAGCCCTATTTGCATTTATCCCCACAAATTCACCTTATCATCAACCCATATTTCCATGCAAATGATCCTTGCCTTAGGATCCTACATCCCCTTTCCTAGGTCAGTCTCATAATGAGTAGGTTCAATCCCACACAATGTAGAACTAGCTCCCTATTCAAACTTCTAAAATTTTCAATTTACTAACTCTTGGCCTTTTTCATTTTCCAGTAGAAGCCACTTGGTGTATTTTTGCATGACTATCCATTGCATTCACATTTAAATACATTTACTTATGTATTTAAAAATATGAGAATAACAAGGCATATTCTCATTGCATGGAGCATTCAATCATATGAACATTTTGATTTGGAGCATTGAAAGGGAACAACATTTGCATCAAAGTCATCTAGGGCACATCCATGCTTGAGAGTGTTGTTCTTGATATTCACCCATAATTGTAAAACTTTTCTAATCAAGGAGCTTAAACTAGGAGAACATGACCATTAGGATTCAATGATCTCCCTTAGATATTTTAGAATCTAGATCAATCTTCCAAGTTACAAAATAATTTTACACCTCAGGACATTTTTGTAGAATGGGGTTGATAACACAACAAAAATTTGACTTATACATTATTACGAAATTGTCACAATTCCTAGACAATAAGTACCCTAAAGACATCCATTCCATATATCTAGATGAATCAATTATACATAACGTCATAATCTATTTTCAATCATAATTTTGAGAACAAAATATTTATTCTCTCTTTATTTAATTTTGTCACATTTATTTTATAATTTCATACCAAATTATATTAATTAATCTAAATTAATTTAGACTTCATTTAAATACATTTATTTAATTAACCTGAATTTATAAAAAGATTGGTTTGACCTTTACATTACTTATAATTTTCTTTTATCTAACATTAATCCTTGCTCATGTCTCACTCCCACTTTGAAGAATTGAACCTTTGTAACAAAAGGAGGAGGATCCAGTTTAATTTATTTGTTTTTGGTAATCAACAAAGATGAAATAATAATATTATTAATAACCGTAGAAATGCTATGATCAAACTTAAATCCTCAAAAGCTTAAACCCTAAACCTTCCCAACTCCATTTCCGACATCTGTGTAGAGCTCTGCTTTTGAAATGAGGTCGCGGCTTCTCTTGAATGGCTTCAAATGGTATGTAGTATCACAGCTAACTAAATTTACCTAGCCATCCTTAAAAAGCACCTGCTCATTTCCTTTTCTTGGTGTGTTAAAAAAATCTTCTATTTGCAGGTTTGTTTGCCAGAGGACACAGTCAGTACTACAACCTTGTTCAGGGTTTGCTAGTAGGGCTCGTTCCAGCGACCTGCAAGCGACATTTATAGCGGAAAGACACAACTGTTTATACAATGAGAGCAAATTGATATTGTTGCCTTTGTGCTCCAGAGCATTTTCGTCGGAAGCGTTGGTGGTGAAGAATGATAAGTCACTTTCCTTTCTAAAGAAACTTGATCTCGAGCTTCGCAAAGACATGTACAGCGAAGAGAAGGTAAAGAATGCGTTGCAGATGTTGATGAAAGAAGGGAACGAAATGAACAGAGAACGATTGCTTCGCATTATTCGAAGCCTTCGCAAGATTCGTAGACATCAAGCTGCTTTAAAGGTTGGTAATTTTTTTTTCTTTTCACCAGTTTATCTTATGAGGATATTATGAGACTAACAACATAGCTCCATGCAACTGTTTATAACTTATTTTTCAAGGTTCCGGTTGCCCTATGCAATTTTTTAATAACTATAATCTATAATTTAGAATCTTCATTTAAAATAGTGGAGCAGCTATAAATCAGGATTAGAAAGTTTAGGGAGAATGATAGAGAGATTGGATCAGGGCAAGTGGTTAGTTCAGTGCGTACCGTTCAGTAGATGGAAATGGTGGTTGGAATTTTGGGATTGCTTAACCTCGAATTTACCAGAAAACAGATTCAATTTTCCCTTTCTTTTAACTGTCTGGTTTAAATTTTATTTCCAAAATTTAAATAATTAAAAAAAACAGTCATAAAGTATTTATTTAAAATAAATAGGAAAAAGAAATCATAAAGCGACTGGCCCCCAAAAAATATCTTAAAAAGTTTCAGCAATGGCTGCTTAAGAAAACTAATATTCTTAGTCATTATTTTGACAGGGTATGGTGGCACATGCTTTAGCAAAATAATACGGGACCTTGCTGTAAGAGGCTTCAGTTCCGTCTTGTGATGTTCTCTATTTTTCGATCAATTGTTTCTTTTCTTAAGATACTTGGGGTCTAATTGGCTCTAGTTCCATTTTTTGATATTCTATCCTTTACGTTCTATCAGTTTCCTTTGCTTAAGATACTTGGAGACTAACTGGCTTCGGTTCTCTTTAGTGATATTCTCACATTTATTAAGAGCTCCAGTTCTTCTGGCTTTTGCCAAGTAATTTGGCTACGGTTGTTCTAGCATTTGCCAAGATGGGGAGACCGATAGGGTTATTTTTGTTGTGTGGGCCCCTTTACACCTACGTTCAAAGGCAGACACATGATGGCCTGCTTCAACTTGGTGAAGGTTTTGAAACTTGGCCTTTAAAAGACCACTGGCCATTCAATTGATTTTTTCCTTAATTGTTTTCAATCATTGTTTGCTTTAAAATTGTCTTACACAAATTTTGGTTTAATTTGCATAACTTGAAGTTGATATAGGAAAAGGCTTATAATATAAGAGCAAAATGTGTTGTGTATTGTTGTTAGAAAATTATAAACACCGTCCATCACATATCAGCACGTTTTAAACTAGCACTTGGAATTCTGGTCAGTCCAGATAATTATTTGGTCATATCTGTGCACAAATAAAATTATATATTTAACTGGAGTAACCAAACCAAACAAAACAAGATAAATTTTGTAGTTTTTGCTATTTTATAATATTATCTCTTTGTTTTAAACTGCATCTGTTTTCTGTGTTTTTTCTCTTTTGAACCCTAGTAACTGGAAGGGACTTATTTTCTGCTACACCATGTTATTTTGCTAAAGCATGTGACACCATGCCCTATCACAATAATGATTGTGACATAGTTTATTAGTATTTTTTTCACTTATGGTAACGTATGTATGCATTATAACCATATATGAACACAGGGCAACTGGATGAATATGGGTCAAACTTATTGCAATTTGTGAATAGACCATATACTTATATTAACTCAAGCTAGAGTAATGATCTCTACAAGCTCTTCCCTATAGCATATCTTAATATTTTAAAAGACACTGAGTTGTGGCCTACTGGTTAAGTGGTTGCATTTAATACTATATTGCTGAGGTCTAAATCTAGTCTTTGCTCCCTCTGCCCAGCTCAAAAGTATCCTCATGCCCCCAACAAACAAGTAAAACACCCTCTCCATTGTTTTAAATCATATTTTGATCTATCTCAATTTCTTCTTGAAACTTAACATGATCAGATACACCCATTAACTTGTCCACTCTTTGAAGATTATATACATCTATTATTTTGTTAATTTCTTATTAGATCTTCACAGTATGATTGTGACTCTTGTAATATACTTTTCTTTGCACAAGGTATGCTCCTAGCACAAGTGGGATTCCATGCATGCACAATTCTAGAGGCACCACTTTCAAGTCTTTGTACATACATGGAAAGTCATCTTTGAAGTCCAAGAAGATTTTGAATCCTGCTATCTTCCATATTGGTTCCCAATTGTCACCTACCATGATCAATTGTCATTTTTCTTTAGACCCAAGTTCACCCTCACAGTGGTTGGCTCCTTGTTCATGTCAACAATGCTTATAAATTTAGGCCCAAGCTTGACTTCACAACCTTGTGTTTTTGTGGCTTATGGAGTCTAAGCCAATGTAGAGGTTCAAAAGAGTTTGCCTTAATTGACTTATTTCATTCTTTGGGATGGAATTTCCTATTCTATCCTCATAATCTTGATACAATTACATTTAGGCAAGATTACCTCACAATATACACTTTGAAATGGAAGAGACCGTTAAGTTTAATTTAATCTTTGAAAACATCTTGTAAATCCGACATTTCTTAATTGTTTGTCTCAATTGTGCCTCAGTTGAGGTCCTCTTTTGATTTTGAGCTTCAAGAGTTAGAATAGGTGGCTCCATAGTAACTTCCTCACTTTTGAGGTTAATTACCTATCTCATACCTCTGTCCTCTATGGAGAAGATTCTTATATAAATATTAATTATTGTTTTTTCTATGTAATCATTATTTGAAAAAGAATCTTGCAAAGGAGATGATCACAAAGTTTAGTTTGAATGATTGGGTTTTGATGTGCATTTTTTGTGCCATTAGTATACACAATACTTCTGTATTGTATTGGTTTTGCTTTGAGAAGTTGGAGTTATGTGGCCAAATGGTTGTCTTCTTTACTATGTTGTGTCTCCTTAGCGATAACATACATTGTTGAGCTTCCATAAGGGCATAGGGTTGATTATGTAGTCACTAACAATGGGGGTTCAAATATGGGTTCTATAGACATGAGGGATTTGAGTTTGAGTTGCATTTGATTAGGAAAGGTAGTACATGTGTTACAAGGGAAGGGGTCCTATGGATGTAAAGGATATAATAGCTGACTATTATGTAATCAAGTTGGCATTTGATGGAAGTTGTTTGCCCCCCACATGGAAGTTACCTAGGCTACAAAGAGAAATCATGCCAGCCAACTCTGCTTTGGGTCATTACCACACAACAAGATATATTCCTTAGTTTTTATTGAGTTTCATCTAGCATTGCCAGCTGTCTTTTGATCTAGGGTTTGAGTTGGAAAAGTGGGCGATTTGATGGGAGAAGCTGACGAATGAGCACTCAACCCTTCCCATTTAATGAATGGATGATCCATTTAACCTTTAGTTGAAATTAAATGAAATGTAAATGTGACAAGATAGAATGGTTATACCTTGTTCTTGAAGTAGTTAACAAGTATTTTGTATTGTGCCTAATTGAATCCATTATGTGCAAACTTAAAGCTTGTAAGGATTAGTCTTGAAAATCACTTGAAAGACAAAGGATCAATCCTAAATATGTTTATACTTGACTAAATCAAATTCTATTTGAAATGCAAACAACTTATTTGATATGACTATTAGGTACACATATTAAATATAAAATATATTGATGTTTTAAAATATAAAAGAGAATATGTTGTCTTAGAGGTGAGAATTATAATTGGGGTGATAGGCTATTTATATGTTGATTGATGAGAGCGTTCAATAAGACATGTCCTATTAAGGTGGTAGGGATATAATAATTTATAACTAATCATGATGAATTAGGTATATACCAACTTATTTTTAAGTGTCTCAATGTGAGAACATATTTGATACGAATGAATGACTGAAATCTGATTTATGATGCTGATATGGATAAGAAACCTATGCACAATTTGCCAAGATTCTTGAATGCTTCAAGAATTTAAGCGAGATGCTAGATCATAGTAATTGCACATGATGTCAGTTTTGTATTACCACTTCCTATCGTTCAAATATGGGAGCCAAAATACTCACATATTGTGTGCAAGTACAACAAATCCAGGTGTGGGCTTAATGATTGAGAGATTAGTTATTAAGATAGCTTGCATTTTGTGGGTGTCAATTGGACCACCAAGGTCTTTTGAATCTAGAAAATTGGTTAAGTATTGAAGCCTTTCATAAGCATTTATTACTATTTTTTTTATGAGATTTGACTTGTGTGTTTTAAATCATCTTAAGATGATCCCCATGAGTAATGATTACACTAACAACATATTTTTGGTATATAAAAGAGGAGTATTGTTTGGGACCCTTGACCATAAAGATAAGTTTTACACATATAATGTATGTTCCTTTGGGTTGAAGCTTGGTTGTGCAAGCATTGATGGGTTAATCAACATTTGAAACAAAATATTATCAGAGGGGATTACAAAAATACTTGGGGCTTACTCCCACCTACTCTTCCTTGTGGTGTCCGTTATAGTAATCTCTCACTTGCTATATCGATTTCTTTGTTATCATGAGCATGGTCACACAAAGTAGAATTTCAAAACAAACAAAATTATTATGTGACCTTCCATCATTTTCAGCAAGTGGGGCTTCCATGTTTTACAATGAATGGCTCCATCAATGTTACAAGACTCACACAAAATTGCCAAAACTCGATGAGTCGCGAGGTAGGTGGATGTTGACAAGTTTGGCAGACTCGAGGGCCAAGTACTTGCCATCGCCAGACTCGCCGAGTTTGGGCGAGTCTCGACCCCTAGACCCGACCACGACAACTGAAGTCAAAAACATAAAAAAATACATTGACAAGCACTTTAACTTTTTCTTTTTGGTTTTATATTTGCCTCTTTACCTCCAAAAGACACTTCATTTCATTTTCAAGCCAAGGAAGAAAGAAAAAGAGAGATTAGAGCCAAAATATATTTGCATTGAAGGATAACCAGTAAGGAGATTGAGCACAAACCGGTTGTTGAATCACATTTGAGCAGGTTCGTAGTGTGATCTTGGTACATCTAGAGGAGTCTACAAGGGATTAGAAAGAGATTTCCATTGATTTCAAAGAAGATTGAAGAGGTATGTTTGAATTTTGAAGGTTTTTTAAAACCAAAACTTCATTTCTCTTCTTTATTTTTTCTTTCTTTTTTCTATTTTATTTTAGTGAAACAAAGAACAAGTTACAAACCCTAGGGGTGTTTAAGATTTTTGTTGAACAAACCATAGTTGTTCTTGTAAAAAAATAGTTTTATAGTTGCAAACCCTAGGTTTTTAATATTAGTTTAATTATAAACTTTGAATGTTATTTTTTTTTAATTTATGTGTTATTGCAATATAGTTTATATCTATAAATTGTCTCTATCACATTCACAATTTCTCAAAGTAGAAATGACCCTTGTTGGAAACATGTCATTTTTATCCTTGGGAAAAAGAAAGGAGAGGTAACATGTTTTCTTTGCAAAACAACTATGCTTGGGAGAGGCATTAATAGATTGAAATATCACCTTGCACATATACGAGGTTGTGATGCTAATCCATGCCCAAAAGTCTCTCTTGATGTTATGCATGTAGTGCAAGTGCAATTGGAAACCTTTGAGCAACAAAAATAATTAAAAAAGAGGCAAAGAGAGGAGATGACAGCCATGGGTGGAGTTGGAGATTCTTCTTCTTCTTCCATGCCTCCAATTCCTCCACCTTCGGCTGTTGGTAGTGCTAGTGGCAGTGTTAGCATTGGGTCTAGAGTTCGTGCATCTAGGCTGGATTCATATATTTTGCCATGCACTACTCCTGGTTCCCAATTGTCACTTGAGAGCATGGGTTGGAACAAGGATAGGCATGATGCAGTCAAAAGTGCAATTGGAGACTTTTGGTTTTATTGTGACTTTCCATTTCATGCAGTTAGGTAATTCTTCTTTTTGTTTTGTTTTAAAATATATAGTTTATAGTTGTTTCTTTGTCTTTTGAATTTTTTATTTTCAGAGCTATATTGAATTCAAATTGAAATTATACAATTTTCAATACTTATTTAATTTAATTTATGTGTTAGGTCTCCTTATTGGCAAAATATGGTTGATGCAATTATTGTTTGTGGGGTGGGGTTCAAAGCCCCTAATGATGAGGAGATAAAGGGCCTCATTTTGTCCCAAAAGGTGGTTGATGTGAAAGCCACAATAGAAGAGCAGCGACACATTTGGAGGAGAAGGGTTGCACCATCATGACCAATGGTTGGATCGATAGAAGAAACAAAACATTGCTCAATTTTCTTGTTTCTTCCTCAAGTACATATTTTACCTCCTAAAATGCATTGATTTAGTGATTCACAATCAAGATTTTTAATTTATGTTTTATTGAATCATTGATTTTGTTTCTTTTTGAGTTGGTACTCTGTTCATCAAATCCATTGATGCATCCGGGAACACCAAAAATGCTAAATTTCTTTGCGAGGCTTTGGAGGGTGTCTTGTTTGAGGTAGGGGAGGATAATGTCATGCAAGTAGTTACAAATAATGCAACAACAAATTATGTTGTTGTAGGTAGACTACTAATGGATAGGCACCAATCATTGTTTTGAACACCTTGTGCCGCTCATTGCCTTGACCTCATATTGGAGGATCTTGGCAAGATTGCTTGGATCAAAGCATGTGTGGAGACCACAAAGAATATTTGTAAGTTCATATATAATCACACTTGGGTCCTCAACCTTATGAGGCAATACACGGGGCAAGAGGAGTTGGCTCACCTTGTGATAACCCGCTTTGCTTCCAATTTCATCACTCTACAATCCTTGCTACAGTCAAAGGGAGCTTTGAGGTAGATGTTTGTTAGTGAGGAGTGGACTTCCTCAACATATGCTAAGACAAATGCAAGGGATGAAGTGTCAAATTAGATTTTTGATGAGCAAGGCTTTTGAGTACCTACTGTGGAGATCATCAAGGTAAATGTAATTAGTAATTTGTTTACTAATTCTACATTATATTTTCATTTTCATTTTTATTTTATTTGCTCATTTTTGTTGATTCTTACTTATGCCAATGTTTCATAATAATTGCAGTTCAAAGAGCCTTTAGTGGTTCTATTACGAGTTGCCGATGGGGAGAAGCCCACAATGGGCTACATATATGAGGGCATGGATAGAGCCAAAGAGGCCATTAGATCCATTTATGGGGGAGTTGATGATAAAAATCGCCCCATTTGGGAGATCATTGATAGATGATGGGGAGATCATTGATAGATGATGACACCTCCGACTTCACAAGCCCCTACATGCAAAAACATATTTTCTCAATCCGACATTCCATTTCCGCCCTAAATTCAAGGCAGATGAGGAGGTTTTGAGTGGGCTCTACACAATCATCTCATCAAGCAGAGGTTTGATTCTTGTGTTGGAGCACAAATTGTCGTTGAGATTGAGATTTTCAGACTTGCACAAGATCTCTTTGCAAGAGACATATGCAAGGCTACTTGATCGACATTGCAGCCAGGTAAAAAGTTATTAAGGGCATAATAGTAGTTTAAAAATTAAAACTTTTTCTTTTTTTATACTACTATTAAATATTGAAACTTAAAGTTTGACAATGAGCTTGATTTTTTTCTTTCTCATCTTAGATGCATGGTGGGAGAGATTTGGTGCTAAACTACCAAATCTTCAGAGGATTGCGGTTTGAGTGTTGAGCCAACCATGCAGTGCCTTAGGTTGTGAGCGCAATTAGAGTATGTTTGAGCACATACACTCCAAGAAGTGCAACAAATTGTCAATGCAGAGGTTGAATGATCTTGCCTAGGTTCATTACAACCTACGCCTTTGCCATAGATAGATATTGGGCACTGACTTGTCACCCATCACGTTGGAGGAGGTTGATCCACAATCAGATTGGATCACTGAGGTTGAGGATCCCGTCTTTAGCAATGAGGACCTTGATTGGGTTGACCAAGCGGATCGAGAGGCAAAGGCAGTAACCATGGCAGAGGAGGAGGATAGAGCATGAGGAGACACCTTGGATGTGTTGGTAGATGGTCAATGTTCCCATCAGGATTTGTGACAAGTGCTTATCGCCTCTCGTGAGATCCATGTCTCTGCCTTTTGTATTAGGTGTTGATAGATCGATCTTTTGATGCAATGATAAACTCGGGCCAACAATTGGTATTAGAGCGTTGGGTCATGGGTTTGAATCCCCTCGGGTAACGCTGAGGGGGAGATTGTTGGTAGATGATCAGCGCTCCCCTTGAGATTTGTAACAAAGGACTAATCGCCTCCCGTGCGATCCATGTCTTTATTGTTTGTATCGAGCATTGATAGATCAATCTTTTGACGCAACGACAAACTAGGGCCAATAGGATGCTGGTTTGGGTGCCACTGAGTCTGAGACATAGGCATAGATGATGGCTGCATCATCATCTAGGACCTATCTTAAACAACTACTCAAGAGGTTTGACGAGTGATGTAGGCTCCTCTAGCCATAGACTTGTAGCTTTTGTTTTGATAAATGTTTGGAACTTTGATGCCATGGATTTCATATTATACATTTGACAACATTTATATATCTAACTGTCTTAATACTCTTATTTCCTTTAATGATATCAAATTTCCACAATTCGTATTGTATGTTGCTCAAAAGATTTTTGGATTTGATTGTGTACAATTTTTTGCATCAATGTTTCGAATCACACTCCATGATCCATCATCAGGATGAAATGTCATGTCCCCGAAATTGCAATGGTAAAATAACAAAATATATATTTAAAATACTAAACATTTGATATCATTATAATTATGATTGTCAAAGACAATATCATAATTATAATTATTATTATATGATCAAAATTAAATATAAATTATACAACCCCCAAAATATAAATACTAGCTATTATAATCATTGTAATAATGTGAGATAAATGATATATATTGACAATTTACAGATAACTCAACATCCAGGATTAAATAATAAAATAAAAACCTAAAATATCATTATAAATGATAATTAAATATAAATAATAAACAATGTGAATATTATATAATCATTACAAACTATAACTAATAACACCAGATATAAAAATATAAATATTAGTAACTTAATATAATTCTCACAAGGTAATATTATAATCAAATTATCGAAGTGCAATATTATAGATATTAAATAATTTAAATATTGTAATCACAATAGATGATAAAATCAATTCATAGGGCTAAAACAAGAAGCATATAAATTAATGTCAAATATAAAATAAAAATAAAATTACAAATATTAATTGATCCTTATAATACTCCAATATATTACAAAGGAAACTACATTCCGTCTAGCGCCAATGAAATCCGAGAAAGAGGATTTAATAAAGTATAAGAATTGAGAAGTCTAGTGGCATCATAAAAAAGCATCCGACTGGAGGAAGAAATAAGCCGTGGGTCATTCCATCCCCGCAGTTTCTCCATTCACGTCCCGTCACACTCCTAAGAAGAATCCATACTCCATGCACCACTACCACTCATGCCTCAGGGAACGACGTATGTATTATGGCGGGAGTCATGGCACATCAAGATGACTTTAGGTTACAAAGGAATGAGTGAAAGATGAGGGAGAGAGACGACAATGCGATGTCTTATTGATACCACCACACCATTAAAGGATAATCACCATAAATCACATTGCATGGATTAAGCAAGAGGATAGACGGGCAACGCTTAGCACTATTGCAACGGGTACATGGAATAAAGACTTACAGGAGATAAATTAAATTTTCGAAAGAAGCGATTAGCATTTCAAAAACAAATACAATAAGACTAGTTTTTCAATTAAATCCCAATAAGATAATTAACATTAACTAAAAGACATAACTTTTCAAGATGGTCATCTCAATTCCAAGTATAGGGATATAATAAGACAACAGGAAGAATGTAGGGGAGGGACTGAGAATGGGATTGCAAATACATCTAGATTGGTAAGCTTATACAGAACCAATCAGGCCCCCTATAATGCATACATAGATTGTTAGATCTGGAACTACATGTGAGGAAAGAGAATAAGCAACAGAAAACACGAGGAATACAACAACTCAGGTGAGATTACTCACTGGCTTTAATATCTAATTTCCACAATTTGACATAATCATGCAGCATGAACCTCTGACTCAGTTGGTCTGTGTATTATTGAATGTAATCTCTATCCTTGATCATTGAGATGCAAGTTGCTCCTAACACATTCGGAACCATACTGGAAAATAGATTCATGGCAAATTGATATTGGATATTAACTCTGGACAGACTGTGTAGTCCTGGAACGTTATAAACTGTGATTGTCTCTTCGTCAGGACTGATTCTAATAATGACTAGTCTATATCGTTGTGGCTGCTGTCTGGGTTTTGCAAATGGCAAATTAGATCGAACTAATATTCGTACTGTAGGCTGCATTGATCAGAAAATAGAATGAACATATAGGCATGAATTCTCATAAATTTATTTCTGCACTCTAACGAACTTTCATGCTAGAACTAAATGATATGGTATACATATATGGAACTGAACTTAATTGTTGACTGTATTATTGTATGAAATATAATGACTGAACTACAGATATGAATCTTGCTATATTTACTCACGCTCTCTGATTCATCTTCATGCTGAATTAGATACTCCTGTAGGACTTTTTCCTAGCATAATATATGAAAATGCAAGTAAATTGCTAATGATTGAATACTGGGAGATTGTATAGAACTGTCTGTAATCTGATTGTAATCCTGCCAGGAGAGGTGAGTCATGACCTAAGTGGTTGTCTAAAAACCCCATCTAGGTTCCGCCCCGTTGGCTTGAAGCAAGGGTTGGGCATTTTGCCCCACTGGCCCGAAGCAAAGGTTGGGTCACGGAGGGATGGGGGTTCCACTTAAGTTTTCTGCCCTGCTGGCCTGAGATAAGGGTTGGGCAATAGGAGGTGGTAGACCGCTGGCCCCTTAGGGATTCTCCTCTCCTGATGGGTTGAGTGATTTCTTTATGTGTACAATCTGCAAGTATGATTATATCTGATTTTAGATATTTAGATATTAATGCTAACAGATATGTTGTTAATATGGTTAAATACAGATTCTAACTCAAGATTATTTCATTAGAGAGAAGATTCTTTGGAAGGAAGAAACCCTAAGACTAACCAACAAGCGAATTCAAGGGTAAGGTTGGGTAAGGGACATTACAGTGGTATCAAAGCATAATCCTGCCAACCCGTGGTGGATTCTTTTGAACACACCCACCAGAGAAGAAACCCTAGCAACAACATAGCCACAAATAACCTTATGGGTGACCCTTTGAGAGAGCAATTTAGAGCCCACCTTGAAGAAAGTTTGAAGACAAGTCAAGCCATATTTCGAGCTCTCCAAAACTTGAATAGTCATCATGAGAAAGAGACAAACTCTAACCACTTTGAAGCAAATAATTCCACACCCACAAGAACCACAAACTCTAGGCCCACTAGGCCTTCCTTTTTGCCTAGGGAAGAACACATGGAGGTTAACGGGCCCCACGTGGAAAGCGTAGAGGAAAGTGCTGCAGCCTACTATAGGCTTGATCCCAAAATTAGGGAAATCATCCCATTTAAATATTTTTGTGATGCTAAACTTAGAGCAGCTCCTAGGGGGGAAAGAGGACAAAACAAACAATCTAATAATGACCTCAAAAACAGGGTCAGCAAACTTACTCTCCCAAACTTTGATGGGGAAGGAATGGTCACCGCACGTTCATGGGTACAAAAGCTTGACACTTAACTGTCACTCAGCCCCATGACAGAGGACAATGCTATCAAATTTGCTGTATTACACCTAACAGGGATGGCCCATGATTGGTGGCATCACGGTCTCATAACTCAAGGCCATCAACAAGTTACCACCTACGATGACTTTACCCAAAAAATGATAAAAAGATTTGACCAAAGGCACCCAAAATGGTACTTTAGGGAACTAACACGAGTAAGGCAACAAGGCACTATAGAAAGTTATGCCACCGAGTTTTAGAAACTAGCAGTCATGGTCCCTGAAATTTCCCAAGAGAGGCTCACCTATTTATTCATAGAGGGTCTAAGAGGATCAGCCAAGAGTATGGTGAGTGTACTTGAACCCACCCGCCTAGATGAAGCTATTCAGAAGGCTATGAAATATAAAGAAAATGGGTTGAAAGACAAACCCAAGAACCTTACCTCACCATCCAAACCCCCTCGGAGAGAAGGACCTCGAAGGGAAGATTCACGAAAGACATGTTCATGCTGCAATAAGAATTGGGATCGTGATCATATGTGCAAAACAATGGAGAACTTAAAAAGAAAAGGGTTAATTTTTTAAATGCCAGAACCCATGGGGGCATGATCACCGATGCAAAGGCCGAGCGTACAAGTTAGAAGCAAGCCTTGAATGAGAAAGCAAGGAGCACCCAAGCAAGAAACCTAGATACAAGGAAGGAGATCTCAAGGGTATCCAATCAAAAGAAGTAGAGTTCGTAAACAAATGGAGCTTTGTGGAGAAACAAAGTTAAGTGGTGAAAACATCCATACACCCTCGAGCTCCCAACCCCCAATAAGAATTATAATATATCAATGACCCCTTTTGGTTCTTTATCAAAAAGATATAAACTTCTTCTTAGAGCATTACTCTAATCCTTTTCTTAAGTTATAATCTTAAGGTTACAAGATATCTATTACATCGAAAGGTATTTGCTTGAGGGCAAGCAAATTGAGAGGGGAGGACTAGCATGTCCTCGAAATTGCAATGGTAAAATAACAAAATATATATTTAAAATACTAAACATTTGATATCATTATAATTATGATTGTCAAAGACAATATCATAATTATAATTATTATTATATGATCAAAATTAAATATAAATTATACAACCCCCAAAATATAAATACTAGTTATTATAATCATTGTAATAATGTGAGATAAATGATATATATTGACAATTTACAGATAACTCAACATCCAGGATTAAACAATAAAATAAAAACCTAAAATATCATTATAAATGATAATTAAATATAAATAATAAACAATGTGAATATTATATAACCATTACAAACTATAACTAATAACACCAGATATAAAATATAAATATTAGTAACTTAATATAATTCTCACAAGGTAATATTATAATTAAATTATCGAAGTGCAATATTATAAATATTAAACAATTTAAATATTGTAATCACAATAGATGATAAAATCAATTCATAGGGCTGAAACAAGAAGCATATAAATTAATGTCAAATATAAAATAAAATTAAAATTACAAATATTAATCGATCCTTATAATACTCCAATATATTACAAAGGAAACTACATTCCGTCTAGCGCCAATGAATGAATGAAAGATTTTAATGACGTCCACGAGACCAAACAGTCTAAGGGACCAAGACAAAACCAGGCCTTATCTGTCTTCATGCTCTTTTCCAAGTCAAATCTCCTACTATTAATTTTGACTAGAAGGCTAGCCGTCTGATTAATCTTGTCTTCCCCAAAGAGCTGGTGCATATTATCAACTTTCAAACTATTTTCGTGCTGAGTACGAATATCCTCGTAAGTGGTGCATTCCATGATGAAGTGCCATTCCGTTTCCATAGTCCCCTTATTGCAGAAAATACAAGTTCTTTCTTCTCAAGTTTCCTTGGGTATCTTCCACCTAATAAAGTATAAGAATTGAGAAGTCTGGTGGCGTCGTAAAAAAGCATCCGGCTGGAGGAAGAAATAAGCTGTGGGTTATTCCATCCCTGCAGTTTCTCCATTCACGTCCCATCACACTCCTGAGAAGAATCCATACTCCATGTGCCACTACCACTCATGCCTCAAGGAACGACGTATGTATTATGGCGGGAGTCATGGCGCATCAAGATGACTTTAGGTTACAAGGGAATAAGCGAAAGATGAGGGAGAGAGATGACAGTGCGATGTCTTATTGATACCACCGCACCATTAAAGGATAATCACCATAAGTCCAATGGCATGGATTAAGCAAGAGGATAGACGGGCAACGCTTATCACTATTGCAGTGGGTACATGGAAAAAAGACTTACAGGAGATAAATTAAATATCCGAAAGAAGCAATTAGTATTTCAAAAACAAGTACAATAAGACTAGTTTTTCAATTAAATCCCAATAAGATAATTAACATTAACTAAAAGACATAACTTTTCAAGATGGTCATCTCAATTCCAAGCATAGGGATATAATAAGACAACAGGAAGAATGTAGCGGAGGGACTGAGAATGGGATCATACATACGTCTAGATTGGTAAGCTTATACAGAACTGATCAGGCCCCGTATAATGCATACACAGACTGTTAGATCTGGAATGACATGTGTGGAAAGAGAATAAGCAACAGAAAACGCGAGGAATACAACAACTCAGGTGAGATTACTCACTGGCTTTAATATCTAATTTCCACAATTTGACATAATGATGTGGCATGAACCTCTGACTCAGTTGGTCTGTGTATTATTGAATGCAATCTCTATCCTTGTTCATTGAGATGCAAGTTGCTCCTAACACATTTGGAACCATACTGGAAAATAGATTCATGGCAAATTGATATTGGATATTATCTCTGGACAGACGGTGTAGTCCTGGAACGTTATAAACTGTGATTGTCTCTTTGTCAGGACTGATTCTAATAATGACTAGTCTATATCGTTGTGGCTGCTGTCTGGGTTTTGCAGATGGCAAATTAGATCAAACCAATATTCGTACTGTAGGCTGCATTGATCAGAAAATAGAATGAACATATAGGCATGAATTCTCATAAATTTATTTCTGCACTCTAACGAACTTTCATGCTAGAACTAAATGATATGGTATACATATATGGAACTGAACTAAATTGTTGACTTCATTATTGTATGAAATATAATGACCGAACTACAGATGAATCTTGCTATATTTACTCACGCTCTCTGATTTATCTTCATGCTGAATTAGATACTCCTGTAGGACTTTTTCCTAGCATAATATATGAAAATGCAAGTAAATTGCTAATGACTGAATACCGGGAGATTGTATAGAACTGTCTGTAATCTGATTGTAATCCTGCCAGGAGAGGCGAGTCATGACCTAAGTGGTTGTCTAAAAACCCCATTCAGGTTTCGCCCCGTTGGCCTGAAGCAAGGGTTGGGCATTCTGTCCCACTGGCCCGAAGCAAAGGTTGGGTCATGGAGGGATGGGGGTTCCACTTAAGTTTTCTGCCCTGCTGGCCTGAGATAAGGGTTGGGCAATAGGAAGTGGTAGACCGCTGGCCCCTTAGGGATTCTCCTCTCCTGATGGGTTGAGTGATTTCTTTATGTGTACAATCTGCAAGTATGATTATGTCTGATTTTGGATATTTAGATATTAATGCTAATAGATATGTTGTTAATATGGCTAAATACAGATTCCAATTCAAGATTATTTCATTAGAGAGAACATTCTTTGGAAGGAAGAAACCCTAAAACTAACCAATAAGCAAATTCAAGGGTAAGGTTGGGTAAGGGACATTACATGAAAGGAGAGAGCAAAGGAGATGTGATCCGAAACGTTGATAAAAAAAATTGTACACAATCAAATCCAAAAATCTTTTGAGCACTGTTATTTCCTTCAGCTAAAATTTGCATTGATACTTTTGTGATTGATGTATGTTTTTGTATGGGATCAAAGTAGTTTCTATTTGATGATGTTATTATGTTTTTAAGGTTTATTTATTTAAGGGTGCATGAAACAAGTTTTAAATGCTTAAAAATCTTTGAATTTCTTTGGTTTTTCTATTTGCTGAGTCTTTGGTGAGTTTGTGTTGAGTCCGGGCTTTGAGTCTGAGTTTGAGTTCGAGTTAAAAATCGGCTTGCTAGGTCCGAGGCGAGTCCAAGTTTTGTAACACTAGGCTCCATAAACATTTGAGTTTCAGATTCTCCTTTTAAGAAGAAATGACCTTTCGAACCTTCACCTGCCATTGAGTCCATTAACTGTGCATGCTGTAGTTGGTTTTGCAATCAATACAAGATGTTGTGGCAAGAAATCAATAGGTTGCAAGATCAATTATAAGATCAAACACCCAATGCATTAGCAGAGAAGAAAGATTTTGTCAACAATGATGCTAATTCTTCAAGGTATTCAACCCAAGATTTTGGTAAAGAAAAAGTTTTTGAATAAAAGTATTGAGCCCCCTCTTGTGTCATAACAATGTTGTGTCTAAATCAAAAAGTGTGTTGTCAAAATCCATCATGGATATAATACTTGTTATTCCTATTGTTGAATCTCCTATTGCTATGCAAGTTTGGGAGACAATAAAACCTAACAAAAATTGTATTGGCCTAGGGTATAAAGGCATTGATGATCGACATAAAACATTGCAAATATTGTTGATGCTTGTACTGTTGAGTGACAATCTACTAAGAAAATTGTAGAGTTGCACTAAATGCGCCCATAGAGGATGATTATGCTCTCAATACCCTATAATTTCCCATTTTGATTGGGATATTGATAACGAGCATGTTGAGACAAACATATATGTCGCTTAAAATAGATTATTTAAGGTTATTGCCTCTTGTTGATTATAATTTTGCATTTGAGAGTTGTAAGTTGAAAACCTGAAAGGGCGACTTAACAAAGACTTGTGATGATGAAGGGGGCATCATTGAGTTGTGGATATTTATACATAGGTTCATATATGTTCTCTTTCTAGGGGCTTTTGTAGCAACTCCACTCTCATCTTATGGGGGGAACATCATGATTTAGATTTTAAGCTCCTTGAGCATGGCACTTGGAGATTTCTCTCATTGTCCATTGAGGGGTTGTCATTGCAGCATATTACAAATAACAAATTATTGCCACTTATCAATACAACATTTCATTAAGTAATGTTCAACTCAGCATTTGAACACCTAAGATTGCACACTACATCATGGTTTTTGATGACTATGAACGGAGTGAGATCATTGTATTCCTTCATTTTTGACTTAGTTTTTCGTACTACAACAATAGTTTTTATATGTCGACATGTGTCTTTATTTGAGAGTATTGTGGATGGCAAGTGGTTTGCATTTTTAGCATGAAAAAGAGTAAGGTCATTTGGTGTAGCTGCAACACACTTTTGGGTCCCTCATGGGTGCAATTGGCTTGGGTTCTCTAGTTTTCACTCTCTTTGGAGATAGAAGTAATAGAAATAAAGTTGAGTAATCTTCTTCTGCAAATTTATTCACTTCTCAGAGCAGAAAATAGCGGTGAATTGACCTGTTTCACAGCAAAAGGTGTGGTATTCTATAAAAATGGGATATAGCATTGGTTCTTGAAAATTCCAAAACTGTAAAAGGGAACAAGCTAGGCGAAACCTTTTGTGGAAGACTAGAGCTTTCATATCAAGAAAATGATGCACCAAATACATAGGAAAGTTTGCTCAATACACAACACAAACATTGGTTTTACAGCAACCCCTGCAAATTAAAGGGGTATGTAACACTATTGTACATAATCCTAGGTGTAGTCAAACCTATTAGAATAATTATTTATATTTAATATTTCCTAGATACACTAGAAGCTGAATGGTCATGTTGAAGATGAACTGAACAGTTATTTCATATTGATAAATATGTACGATCAATCACATTTTTTATGAATTGAATATGAGTTTCATTGAATACTTAACAGTATTGTACATAATCCTAGGTGTAGTCAAACCTAGTAGAATAATATTTTATTTTTTAATATTTCCTCGATACACTAGAAGCTGAACAGTCATGTTGAAGATGGACTGAACAGTTATTTCATATTGATAAATTTGTACATTCAATAACATTTTGTATGAATTGAATATGAGTTTCATTGAATACTTTCTTGTTTAATTTCCCATCCATTTCAATTTTGTTAATCTTGCATCTGCATTTCATTCTTAGGCCTACAATCACAACTCAAAGGACACTTGTGTTGTAGGTTCAAAAACAGGTCTTTAGTGGCACCAAAATTTGAATTTTCTTGCATATTTGGATTCCTCTCAAAAAAATAATGCAAATTCAAAAAATGTTCAACACTCCATTTTGAGTCCATATGCAAAGCTTTTGGAAGTTGGAGGGCAAAAATTATTAGAAAGTGGTGGTTTTGGAAGCATTCCCAATGAAAAGTGGTAATTTCAAAAGTGTTTGTGGTTGGAAAGAGGCAGTTTTGCTTTGCAACAAGAAATGTCCCATGTTCATAAATCTTTTGTTTTTAGACTTCTAGCGATTTTCAGACTTTGATATAGGCTTGTGAAGCACACAAATTTTATTGTCAATGAAAGTAAATGTCAATGGGAGGGAATTGAAGGAGTTCATGAAGGGAATTGAATTGAAATCCATAGGAGTTCATGGTTCCTAGTGAACGATTGGTTACTGTAAGCTAATCAAATTTGTGAGAGAGCTGCATTAAAGGTCTTTGGGATTTAATTCACTAAGCTCAGGCCTGTTTGTGTGTTTAAGTAGCTTAGCACTATAATTGGCATTAAAGTTGTGGATTTTATGTGAGTTGTAGCTCACATTTTGCTAGAGTTTTTCCCATGTGTGGATTTTTCCAAGTTAAATCCTTTGTCTTATTAATTGCACATGGTGTTTGCTCTCATTTACAAATTGCATGTTAAGTTGATTGATTGACAAGTTTACAAGATTTCTTTCATTAAATTTTTTGGGCAAAAGTCCTTAACAAATCTTAATTTTTTTAATTCTCAAAATGAAATAGATATAGATTAAAGAATTAATGAAGTAGATATAGATCAAAGAATTAATTAATGCCTTTAAACTTGTATTCAAGATTAAATGTTGGGGCGATGGAGAGATGCTAACTGTTGGCACACATCCTTTTAGTTCATTATATTGGATCATATGGATAATTTGTGTAGTTAATTTTATTTGATAATTAGTGGGCCCATTTTGGGATTAGTGGCTTACCCCTTTGTCATTAGTTGTGGGAGGTCTGTATATGGGACGTGCATCTCATTATGATGGGTGTTATGTATATGGAGACTATTTAGTTGGGATCTCAAGTTGAAGATTCTGTGTGAGAGACTTCTTCCCTAATAAATATTGTATGGTGAAGTCCCACTTGTAGAGTAATCATTCTATTTTGAGTATATTAGATATTAGAGTATCTTGCCCCACAAACATCGCTTGTGTTTTGTGATCTCTCTTTTATTCTACATATTATTGATATATTTTGGTATACTTTTATTAATGAATGTTTGAATATTACAAAATTGTATTAGAGAATTGATTTGGGCAAAGTGGGGAAAGACATTGGGATAGATTGGCATGTTTTTGTTGATTTTGTTTTTCAGAAACAAACCTTTTTTTCTTCTCAAGTTGGTGTCCAATTGAGGCAATTTGTTGTCATTAAAAATAATTTTTGAGAGCTCTTTGAAAAGTGATTAGACTAAATATTTTGAGCAATATTGAGTGAGATGTTGCAACATGAGGACCATTCAAATGACTTTCTTTGCAAAACTCAACATCAAATACTTTGAGAAGCATTGGGTCTTAGGGATGGAATTTGATGAGAATTGGTGTATTCAATCTCTTGAATAAGGGGATTCAACCAACTCAATTTGGGGAGGAATGGTTGATTGAGATGTGGTCAGCGAGGAAGAATTAATTGACTTGGCCAATTAATCTATTGGATTGGATTGTACTTCTCATCAAGATGTTGGATGCATATGGTCATGGATAATCTATCAACTGATGTATTCAATAAAAAGTGTATTTGAGACCTCAATAATATAAATTGTGGGTGAGGTTAGTAATTACACCCTCAATAATTCTCAAGTGAGGGTGAGGGAAAACTAACATCAAAAGAAGAATACCTTCACAAAAGCTTAAGCAACTATTATTGTAGTGACATCCGAATAAAGATAGTGTTTTTGAATATTGAAAACTTGGGGTTGCCTATTGTTTCACAATGAAAATTGAAGAAATGTTCAAGCCAAACATAGATTGAAAAGAATAGCCTTTTGCAAGTGTCAAGCGAAAAGGATATGGCAACACCAAACTCAGTAGCAGACAATAATGGAAAGATGTTGCACCAAAGAAAAATGGCAAGAAGACCAAAAAGGACACATGCATGTCGTAAGAGGCTCACAATAACTTGTTGCATGATTAGAAGGGTTGTGTCAACAAAGCTCTTATGATAGTGTAGGAGTTGTAGACAAATTAAACATCATTATGTGTAGAACTATTTGAGTAAAGAGAAGGGGAACAAATCATTAATGTGTATCTATATGACACTTCTTCCACTACAAATGTCTTACCACTAGAGGATGAGAATGCCTATACCACTCATAGATGTGGGTGAATGGGAAGGCCTTATATTTCATGGCGGATTGTGGCTGTGAAAATTCTCATGCTTGTTGAGACAATCAAGAGGTTGAGCCTACAAATAACATCTTTCTCGCATCATATGCCATCAAATGGGTGAGTTAGGGTAGTGATATATGTGTTAGTTAATGTGTTGTCTTTTCTATGGATGGTTTGAACATAAAGGGGGTTTGCGGTGTGATACCCTTGAATGTTTGTAATGTTTGGACAACCCTATATGTACAAGCATCATGTTGCTTGTGTGGCTAGACCTCAAAGTGTTATCTATAATGACCCCTCTACTTGGCCTTTTGTAAAACCATAAAATAACCCCAAACTTCATGCTAATTTTTTTTCAATAATGCAAAACAATCCACTCATATGTTAAGCAATACAAAAGCTTAGATTAATTGAACCTGTTTTCAATAAAGAGAAGTCTTAACGCTTTCCAGTTTAACTTTCCACAAGTCACAGTAGTAAAGTAAAATAATATCATTTTTGAATTCACTTATTTCTTTGTTCATGATCTTTGTTTACCTATGTCTTGATTATAATTCTAAATCAATGAATACACTATCATCCTGATAGACACAAATATGTCAAACCCTAATTACATGTTAAGATGTACCCTAAGTTGTTAGAAATTTGAAATAGATTGAATAACCCAAGGAATTTTTTAAGAGAAAATCAAAGTTACATAAACTGAAAAAACATAAATAATGCAAACTAGAACTCCGAGATATTATGCAATGTGAGGATGACAAAATTGCATTAAGAGCTTCCAAGATGAAAAATACAAGCTATGTAGTGAGTTTATATAAAACTAAGGAGAGGATGGAGGTGGCAAATCAACCAATAAGAATTGACCACCAATAACCACCAACATTAAATAAAGTGATGAAAAAGTGAATACTCCACCCTTAAAAGGTGGACGACAACTCATCATTTTATCTCCTAGTTGTTAAATGATTAACTCACTTTATTATCCTGAACAAGTTTAATAAATGTGTAGGAAAAACCTATAACTAAGGGAAAATTAAATATCCCACTAGGAAAATAATAACCTACACTAACATAAGTATCTAAGTGTAATGATCTAACTCTATGGATTTCCTTATTCCATAGGCTTGCCTACATATTCATCTCCATAGAATCAAGACCAGATATAGTTCTCATCTTAAGTTTAATTTTCATTAGATTGATAGTGTGTGATTATAACTTACAAGAGATATTTAGTGGTTGCTTTTTTTTTTTTTGGTTGATCTATTGATCCATTCAAAATAGGCTTTAAAATCAAAATATGTTAGTAATTGAAGAATTCCTCTGTAAATTCCAAATTTTGTTTTGATGCAAATTTAGATCATGATTGAAGCTTTCTTCTTATATAGTTTTCCAGTTGATTGCACAAAGGGCAGTACATGCTATTTTACAATAGAACTACAACACTTTGTTATAAAATAGGCATACAATTATTCATAATCCCCAACTGAGTTTAGAAAAAAATGTTTTAGGAACTCTAATGTCCAACTTGGGCATTGGTGTTTGATTGGGGGATACTAGCATCTAGGTTGTGTTCTAGTGTTTGGTCTTAGGATATGAGCGGCCAATAGGGGCACTCTTGTTTTGTCCTAATGGGACAGTAGCACACAAGATGAGTAGTGTTGTCTTGGTTGATTGAATTTTAGATGTTCTGTGAGTTTCCTATAATTCTATTTGGACTTCTTAGCCACTAGGAAATAGCAAAATATGTTTGCGAAGTGCTGCATAAAACACTATTCCCAACACAATTGCAAAATTTGAATGTACACATGCACTCTAACAATTGAGGTGAATGCTCAACAACATTCAATTTACCCTCAACACCCAATTCAATGCCCTAATTTACTCAAAACATGTACATGTAGAAATCATGTATCTCAAAACAAATTGACGAAATTGGAGGTACAAGAACGTTCAATTTAGCTAACACAACACCCAACAATACCCTACTGACATTGAAATGCAAATTCCAATGTATATCTAGTGCTATTCCAAAAGACCTTGTCAAGTATCGATGTACAAAAGATCTCTCATAGAGTAAAGAATAATAACTTGTAGTTAAAAATCCCTCCAAAAAAGAGAAAACTAAAATTAAAAATGTACAAGTGATGGAAGAAGGACTCAACATGACCTCCCAAGGATTACATCTGTCACAAATATACAATCGATATCCCTCCCATAGGAGAGAAAGAGTGAGACTATAGATCCCCCCCTGTTGATGTAATAGTGGCACGAGATATCTTAGAAAGAGTGAGACTATAGATCCCCCCTTGTTGATGTAATAATGGCGTGAGATATCTCTCTCTCTAATTCGAGAATATTAAATATTAAACAAATAATTGTTAAGGCAAGTCGGCCTTATTATAATTAATATTTTATCTTCTTGAAGAGGCCGACCAAGTGAAGAGTTGCCTTGCTTGTGAAGAGTCACCTTGCATTGTATATATAGAAGGTGATGATCATCCATTTGATAATCAATTAATTTGTTCTCAAGTCAAGTCGCACTTATCAAGGAGTTCGCTTATCTACAACAGATCATCATTTGCTTAGAGCAGATCAATATCAAGGAGAATTCATAGAAATTGTGTATTTGCATCTAGAAGAGGTGTTGTGTTTCATTATATCAGATCGGCCTAGAGTTTGGCCTAGTTGTAAGCAGATTTCTGCTCTCTTCATTAAATATATAAGAGATATATTTTGGCTGGGTTTTTCTCCCTCAAGGAGGGTTTTCCCAGGGTAAACTGCTGTGTTTATTGTTTATGTGTTGCATTATTAATTGCTTACATTTATGATCCTAAAACTAAAATGGTATCAGAGCGGGTTTAAGACAAGACCTGATCAAATTTGAGCAAATTTTGTGGCCTTTGGCCAAATTTGGAATTGCTAAAGGAATCGATTATTTGGGAGAAATCAATATTGGAGTATTAGCAATTGAAGGAATTCAATTCAAAAGGGAAATTTGGATTATGTTGGAGAAGTTCGAATTTTGTAGTTGGAAGCCATCCTTCAGTCAACTTTTCATGTAGGGCAGATCTTGAAGGCAAAAGGTTGCAAATTATTTCAGACCTAAGGGCAGATCCTTGAAGTTGAATTTGTGCAGAAAAAGAAGATGGTGATCGGTGTCAAGGTAGAAGATAGATTTTATGGAGCTGCAAACTTCAACTCTTGGAAACCTAGGGTACTCATTGCATTAGAGGAGAATGATCTTGATTTCTTGGAAAGTGATATGCCCGAGCCTTTCGATGATACTGAGAAAATCTAGTGGAAGAAAAATAGCACGAAGGCTAGAAAGATCATGATAGACTCTGTGATGAATCACCTAGTACCAATCATCTCCAAGTTGAAGACAACTAAAGAAATGTTTGACACTGTGAAAGGATTGTATGAGATCAACAACATTAGCAGAGCCTTTGCTTTGAGACAACAACTTTACCATGTAAAAATGGCTAAAGATGATTCAATCATCTCATTCTTTATCAAGATTGCTGATTTGAGAGATCAGTTGAGCACTATTGGGGATATAATTGCAGACAAAGATCTTGTTATGTTGGCACTAAATGGTCTTCCTCATTCTTGGGAGCCCTTTATCCAAAGCATCAATGAGAGATCTAAGTTGCCCAAGTTTGATCGTCTTTGAGTTGATTGTATTCAAGAAGAGTCCAGGTTGGCAGCAAAGAGGAATTGGGAAAAACTATCATGATAGTTGAGCACTATTGGGGATATAATTGCAAACAAAGATCTTGTTATGTTGGCACTAAATGGTCTTCCTCATTCTTGGGAGCCCTTTATCCAAAGCATCAATGAGAGATCTAAGTTGCCCAAGTTTGATCGTCTTTGAGTTGATTGTATTCAAGAAGAGTCCAGGTTGGCAGCAAAGAGGAATTGGGAAAAACTATCATGATATAGAAAATCAAGTTCTTGCTACTCTTACTTCTAGAGAAAGAGGCAAAGGAAGAAAGAGGAATAGAGACAAAGGATCAAATTCTACCCCAGAACCGAAGAAGAAGAAGGATCTCTCTCACATTCAAAGTTTTAGATGTGACAAGTATGGTCACTTTGCTCGAGATTGCGAATTAAGGTCTAAACAACTTGTTTCTATAGCGGAAATTGACATAGGGACATCTCAGAAGGAGCCAAGTTCTAAAGTCAATTCATAAGGTTTCTTATTCTAAAGTCGATCAATTTCTTCGAAGTGGAGGAAATAACATTCAAAGGGAGTCTGACAAACCATCAGAGGCAACCTTGGACGAGGAGGTCAGGAGGTTGATGCAAGTAATTGAAGCTTCAGAGGGAGTCACATCATCATGAACATTTGTGTAGTGTATATTTCTTTGAGACGGAGAAATATGAGGTGAAAGCCCTTGTAGTGTATATTTCTCTGAGACAGAGAAATGAAGTGAAAGCCCTTGTAGTGTATATTTCTTTGAGACGGAGAAATATGAGGTGCGAGCCCTTGTTCATCTCTGAGACTGAGATGAGACGTCATGTTGAGTGACTCCATGACGATATAATATATCACGTTGAGGGACTCCGTGGTGAACTCTTTTTCACAAATGGGTGTAGCCATTGTGGGTGTCATGTCGAGAGACTCCATGACATGGATATCTGAAAAGATACCTCCCTAGCTAAGAGGGAGTGTTGATGTAATAGCGGTGGGAGATAGCTTTCTCTCTAATTTGAGAATATTAAATATTAAACAAATAAATGTTAAGGCAAGTCGGCCTTATCATAATTAATATGTCATTTTCTTTAAGAGGCCGACCAAGTGAAGAGTCGCCTTGCTTGTGAAGAGTCACCTTGCATTGTATATATAGAAGGTGATGATCATCCATTTGATAATCAATTAATTCGTTCTCAAGTCAAGTCGCACTTATCAAGGAGTTTGCATATCTACAGCAGATCATCATTTGCTTATAGCAGATCAATATCAAGGAGAATTCATAGAAATTGTGTATTCGCATCTAGGAGAGGTGCTGTATTTCATTATATCAGATCGGCCTAGAGTTTGGCCCAGTTGTAAGCAGATTTCTGCTCTCTTCATTAAATATATAAGAGATATTTTGGCTGGGTTGTTCTCCCTCAAGGAGGGTGGTTTTCCCAGGGTAAACTGCTGTGTTTATTGTTTATGAGTTGCATTATTAATTGGTTACATTTCTGATCCTAAAACTAACACCCCCCACAAAGAAGTAGCTCTTATGTTAATGGTGAATGCTTGAAGATATAGGTTGAAGAGTGTCCAAAATCAGAAAAAAAAATTCTTCCTTTGGGAAGAAACAAATCCAATGGTGTACATAGAAGAAACTCTCCAAGAAGAGAGACAAGGGAAAAAGTCTTATGATATGTGCCTTCGAAAAATACTCAAGTGTCTGCATATAGGAACCAAAGGATGTCACAATTTAATGATTTGAAACCAATCTAAAAACTTGTGAAGATTCGTGAATTACAATTTCCAAAGACAAAGTTGGTGAGATAATAGTTGTGTTGTAACTGTCATAAAAAAGGAAATGGATATCCTCAAATGCATTCAAATTTGCAAGATGGGACTCACAAAACACATTTACATTACCTGTCAAAAATTCATTCCACAAAGCTGAATTTGAAAGACTGGAAACATCTTGCTGAACTAATTGTATTGGAAGCCATGGCAACACAAAACTTTGAAAAAGCAGGAGGTGGAAGCTTGGCACAAGTCTCCAAGAACCAAAGTGGATGAAAGAACACCAAGTTTCAAGTGACCAAACTTCTTAGAAATACAACTCACGTTAGATGCATGAATGAGTATCAGTCAAAGGAACTGCAGTATCTTGAGGGGCAAAATGTGAAAAAGTGTACAAGTGAGATGCATGATCAACCATCCCAACAACAATGATCTCTCTACTCACCAAGTCTCAAATAATCACTGAATAGGGTGTGAACTCAACAATCTTTTTCGCTTCACTATGCTGACTTGATGATTGATACACTAAACAATACCTTACAACAAACTATACCCACTCCACAATGTATCCCAATATTGGTGTCACAATATACCTATGTGCTAGTTTGGACATGTAAGGTTGAGCATCTTACTAACAGATAATCTACCATATAAGTGTCTGGAAATGAGTTTATGATACACCCTTATATTGCTGTATTCATTCAGGCATGGCAGTAAAAGACACAAAAAGTAAAACTTGAAAGGTTTTTGAATTGATGTGTTTGGAGTGTGTTGAGGATGATAGGAGAGAAGCCAATCACAGACTAATGCCTTTATCTGTTGGGGAGCAAAGTCTCTAGATTTAACCAAAGATGCAATAACTGAAAACAAGGTATTGACTTAATCAAGTCACCACAAAAGACTATGCCTTTCCAAATGCAGAGGCAAGCTAGGATGTACATATTCATTTAGAAAGACAATAGATAGTTGCAGAATATTAAGAGAGCATACTTAGTAATCCTCAAGCATACCCACACATTTCCTTTATTATATTGAAAAGATACCATGCAAAAGCTTTGCACAGATTTTGCAGACTTCTGGTTGAAAAACTAATCAATTATACATCTGGAAATGCATACCATACATAAGGAGACACTTTGCTAAGGTTGATTCTGCCTTTAATCACTCAATCTTCAGGTTTACAAATGCTATTACAAATTTGGGATCAAATCCAAATCATTACAATACAAAAAATGGCTAACCTAGAATTGGAAGCTGAAACCTAGTGTTTCTTGTGAATACCTTCTTTTGTTGGCTCTGTAATTGCTTCTCTCTTCTTTGTTATTCCTCTGTTGAGTCTCTGTTCAATCTCTCTCAAAATTAGGAAGATCTTTCTGTTTACCTCATTGGGACACATTGGAAAGTGAACCAAAAATGTCAAAAAATCTGTACAAGTCCCCACGCTTGCTTGTATCACACATCAAGTTGCCAATGATGAAGCCATGCCCCCGCATTAATGAACACATAAACAAGTAACAAAACCCCTACGAAAACTGCAGCAAATCACGACTAAGATTGGATCTTTGACAGATTGGTGGCTTGAGAACCATAAAGAAACATGGGCGCCATCTTATCCCACTTACAATTGTTGAGAAATGCATTTAAGATCATCCTTGTAGCCTCAAGAATCAAATATGGCAGTTGAGAGAGTTGTAGCATTAATGGTGAAAACGTGAAATTTTCATAGAATGTCCAAAGGTACAATTGGGTTTCGAAAAATCAACAGGATCCTAAGGTTGAAGAAACTAAAGGGTGGGAGCAGATACAAAAAATCGGATTCGAACTATCAGGCAAAAATCCAAAATTCCACAATATGTCCAAAGTATCGACAAGAAAACAAATCAGGTATGGGAAATTGAAATGGATCCAAACTTTTGAACTAAGTCCAATTGTGTCTCGAAACCTCGACAGGAACCTATCAAAAGGCAAAGAAGGGTCGAGAGTGAAAGTTTCAACTGGTTTTGGACCTTAGGTCCGAAAGTTCCATTGGGACTCGAATTCTCAAGAGAGAATGCCAATTAGGAGTGGGGGATCCAGACTTTTGAACTAAGTCCAATTGTGTCTTGAAACCTCGACAGGAACCTATCAAAAGGCAAAGAAGGGTCGAGAGTGAAAGTTTCGACTGGTTTCGGACCTTAGGTCCGAAAGTTCCATTGGGACTCGAATTCTCAAGAGAGAATGCCAATTAGGAGTGGGGATCCCAATTGGATTTGGATCCTTTGGACCTTAGGTCCCAAAATTTCGACGTTGTAATAGAAGAAAGCCAATTGGGATCGAGAATCCCGATCGGACTTGGTCCTTTCAAAACTTAGGTTTAAAACTCCTGTCGAGATCAAGATTCTAGACTGAATGAAAATAAAATGCCAATCCTGATCGGACTTGGACTTGTTGGTCATAGTCAAAACATACCACATGTCAGCATTCTGAACTTTTGCAATTAGAAGATGGATCGATCAAAAGAGTTTCGTGGACCCATCAAAACATGCCATGTGTTCGCTTTCCATGCTTCCGCAAAAATAGATTGAACCTGCCCGAAGGACTCCGTAGACATGCGGAAACATGCCATGTGGCACCTTTTCGTGCTTCTGTGGAAAAGAGACTTAACACTTTTTAAAAGGCATACGGGCTTGTGGAAATATAGTCCGAAGGTTCGATCGGGACTCAAAATCGTGATCGAATAAGAGGGAAAGAGCGTTGATTGGGATTAGGGATCTCGATCGGACTTAGACCAATTTGAAACTTAGTCCAAAAGTCCAATTAGGATTTGAATTCAAAATTGGATAGAAGAGAAAAGGGAAGAGTGGGACTAAAACTTGAGAGTAGACTTGGACCTTAGTCCAAATGTCCATTCGGGACCTGAAACCTCAACATGACTTTGAAGAAAAAAGAAAGAAGGAAAAAGGCTAACTTTTGGACAATCTACAAAATGGGCTTTTGAACAACCATATTAAGGGGTAATGCAACCATAAGGGGACTTGAACATGATATATCATTGAGATTTCTTAGATTGGTAAAAATTGGTGGGGATCACAAGGAGATAAAACAAAGCACTATAAATTCATTAAATTTATAGGTCCTAACAACATATACAGATTTTGAAACTGGATACTGTGGTTGTAAGATGTTGGTGTAATTAATTGTTTTGTACCTTGTCCTAGGTCATCATTACACTTTAGTTAAGTTTACTTAGGGACCACATAGGAGTTGTTGGAGCTTTTCCACTTTTGGTGGACTTATCATGTTATCACTTTATCATTTCCACCTTTCGTGGACACATCATGTGATTCCTCTCCACCTTTTGTGGTGGTTATCACATTATCACTTTCCCACTTTAGGTGGAGTGATAGCTTTTCACAGTTGTCTCATGTCATAAGATTACGACACTTGTCATAATCTTATGCCCTCCTATGTTCTCACCTTGGCTATATAACCAAGGGGTTTCTACTACATTTGTATATTGATACATACATCTGATTCTATTTGCATTATTGGCAGAATATAGTTTATTCTTGTCATATTGTTTCTATTGCTCTTATGCTTGTGCTTCCATTAGGGCTCTAGATCTTGGGTGGCTACCTTCATAGCCAATTCTTACATGGTATCAGAGCTATTAGAGTGCCTTTGGATTGCCATTTTTGGGAGATATTGAGTGCAATCTTGCATTCCTTTCACAGAAATATTAGATTTTGGGGGGGGTTCCATTTTTGGCTTTGTATTGCAGGTGCTTTTTGGGAGCTTGTTGCATCAGATTTGAGCTCACCATTGCGTCCGAAGTGTCCGAGAAAGTCAGATTTGCCTTTTGTTTCGTCTCAGTTGGACATTGGAGGCCAAATCTACAAGGGTTTGAAGATCGGAGGTGGTTGCCAAATCCAGGAGGTAGCCATATCTTCGAAGCATTTTCAGCCAAAAAGGACACTGCCATCGCATCCAAAAGGGCCAAAAACCCTAAGATTGACTGTCAATTCGTCAAAATCGGACAACTTTGCCCGGAGCCATCTGGTAAAAATTTGCCCTCCTCGGTCGTACGGATCGACATTATTGCATGTAGGGTACGATTTTTTAATTAAAAAAAAGAATCCGAAAATTCTTTGAAATATTTTTTTAAAAATTGTTTTTTGAATAAAATTTTTCGGAAAAATTTTATTTGAAAAAAAAAATATTTAAAAAAAATAAAAAAATTAGTGGCTGGTACAACCTGCGCAGTCCGCAAACTGCACCAGCGTACCATCAAGGTACACCACCACTGCGGAGCCACGTGGCAGGAGGCCAGTGGCCCGCCCTTCCCCTGCGGCCCCACCACATACCGCATGCAACCGACGCAGATCCCGACAATTTTCCTGGCGGCAACAAAAGAATATTCCGAAGTGCAAAGCATATTCCGGCACATTTGCTCGGCATTAGCGACAGCGACGACGACGGTCAAATGGCCGTCAAACTTAATCTGCTCGGTTGTTGACGTTAGCAGTGCTTTGAAATTTTTTCACCCCTCTCCATTTGCAGTTTGGATTTTGCAGTTCATTTTCAAAAGCAGATATCTTGCTCATTTTAACTTATTTTTTGGAGCAATTTTTTTTGATTTGGGCTATTTTTTTGTGCTCTACATGGTGGTGTAATCAGTTTCTGGTTTTGATGCACGAATTTTTCAGAAAATTCAGTTTCTCACAGGTGTAGTTGAGTTGTCACCGGTTTTGCAACTTCCAGGGCTCTGTTCAGGCTCATACGAACTCCTTTTCAGGTGCTGTTTTTTTTGAAAGTGCATGATTTTTCCTGAAATTCATAGTGTTGCTATCAGTTTGTAGTGATTGTGATCAGAAATTGTACTTTCAGCACTTGGTCATTTTTGGCCTATTTTGGCATTTGTAAGAACAAGATCTCAGTTTGATCTTTTGTATCATTCATTTGAGCCTGTTATTGCCTATTTAAGACTGTTGTAAAACATTGAAAATCAGAAGCCCACTTCGCTTGGCTTGCAAGTGGCCATTGTAAATGCACTAAGTATAAAGTGCCAAATCATCTTTTTTGGGGGGGTTCTTTGATTGAGTAAATTTGGGGGGGTGTCTTGTGTGATTGTGCCTCTCTCTCTCTTGTTCTCTTTGCTGCTATGGGTTCTCCTAAGTTTCCTTTGTTAACTCCACATAACTATGCTTCTTGTAAAATTGATGCTTGGAGTAAGTTGATGGAAAAAGGATTAACTCATTATATTGATGGAACTATTGTTGCACCATCTGATCCTAATTCTCATTTGGATTGGCTCACTAAAAATACTATGGCTCTTGGAACATTGAGGAAATATGTATCAAAAGATCTAATCTTTCAAATTGAAAAGTTTAAAACAATTAAAGAAGCTTGGGAAAAGTTTGGTCAATTGTATGGCCAAGTTGATGAGATTAGAGGTTATTAGCTTGACAATGATCTCACAATGTTAGATCCTAAGAATTTTGATACAATCCAAGACTATGTCACTAAGGCAAATCAGTTAAGAGCACAACTTACGGATTGTGGAATTGACAAAAAGGATGCACAATTGGTCTACAATTTGTTGGGAAAGCTTCCATCAGATTATGCAGCATTTGTTTCTAGCTTCCAAACCCATCGCTTGACAGTGGGTAGTTCTTTCACTCTCTCATCATTTGATGCATTCATAGAAATGTTGATGTTAGAGCAAGCAAAATTGATAAGCATGGGGATTCTCGAGTCTTCAAAGTCCAAAGCTTTGGTGGCTAATCAAGGGAATCAAGGTACTCAAGGAAAGGGTTCCAACAAGAAGCAGAAGCAGTTTAAGCCAAAGACACAACAAGATAAAGCACAATCATCTTCTCCACATCAAAGGAATTATTCACCTTTTCCTCAAAAGGGAAATTCAAGCAAGAAGGAAAGACCAACTTGCTCATATTGCAAGAGATTTGGTCATGATGAGCATCATTGCCATACTAAGCAAATTGATGAGTTGACAAACATCATCCAGAAAAACAACATCAATTTGCTATCTGCCTACAAGAAGAAGGATTCATCTCCTTCCACTTCCTCACAATCAAAAGGAAAAGGGCAAGCTTTTATGGCTACTACAGGTTCTTCATAGCAATGGATACTTGACTCGGGTGCTACTCATCACATGGGTTCTACAAGGGAGCAGTTTTCTTCTTTGGAGCCATCTAAGGTACCTCACATCTTCATAGGTGATGACACTCAAGTGGATGTTGAAGGTAATGGTTCAGTTGTCATGGATGATGGAACATTTGAGGATGTTCTCTATGTTCCTAACTTGAGCACTAATCTTCTTTCAATCTACCAAATCACTCACTTTGGAGATGGCAAGAAAGTTGAGTTTCTACCAGATTCAGTTGTGGTCAAAGAACTTAAGGATGATGCCTTGGTTGCAGTGGGAGAAGCCAATCCCAACACACGGCTTTACTCATTTTCCCACTTTATTCCTAAGTCTCCTTCTACAGCATTGCTAACTCATTCAAATTCAGAAAGTAAGTTATGGCATGAGCGGTTTGGACATCTCAATTATCGCTATCTTTAGCAGCTTAGCACAAAGGATATGGTTATAGGGCTCCCACAAATCAGATTTTCAAAAGGTGTTTGTTCAGGTTGTTCCTTGGGTAAGCATCCAGAAGAGAAGTTTGACAAAGCGAAGTCTTGGAGAGCTTTGGAAGTTCTTCAATTGGTTCATAGTGATGTAGCAGGTCCATTTCCGATGCCATCATTCAACAAGGCCTGTTATGTCCTCACCTTCATTGATGACTACTCCCGCTTCACATGGGTCTATTTTCTTGTTCACAAGAGTGAAGTGTTTGACAAATTTCTAGCCTTCAAGGCTCATGTTGAGAAGCAATCAGGGAAGCAAGTCAAGATTCTTCGCATAGACAATGGAAGGGAATATGTGAACAATAGACTTGAGGAATTTTGTACTCTTGAGGGGATTGATATTCAACATTCAGTTGCATACACTCCACAACAGAATGGTGTTGCAGAAAGGAAGAATAGAACCCTTAAGGAGATGGCTAGCTGCATGATTCATGCTCGTTCTCTTGGTCCTCAATTTTGGGCAAAAGCTATCAGTTGTGCCACTCACATCCAGAATCAGGTTCCCCATAAGGCTTTGAAGGGTATGACTCCTTTTGAGGCTTGGTGTGGTAGAAAACCAGTTGTGAGACACTTCAAAGTTTTTGGTTGTCCAGCTTGGGCACGCATACCTCCAGAGAAACGCAAGGCATTGGAACCTCAGAGTAGGCCTTGCATATTTGTTGGGTATCCTGAAGGTGTTAAGGCATATAGACTTTTGGATCCAGAGACACATGAGCTATTCATTGAGAGGAGTGTTCACTTTGAGGAAAGCTCTCCTAGCTTAGCCTCTAATCCTCCTCTTCCTTCCTCCATAGTGGAAAGTGACAATAGTGACTCAGATGATGATTCTCCCTCAACTCCGATTCGCAGGATCACACCTTTGCAGGGTCCACTTGCAGTTGAGGAGCCTCATCCTTCATCTCCTACTAGACCTCGTTGGGCTCGACAGACTCTTGAGTCAACAGGTTCTCTTGTTGGGGATCCTTCAGATACTCGAAGGACTCGGTCACAACGTGAGGATTTTCCACATGCTTTTATTGCTACTGCTTCCGATCCACAATCCTTCAAGGAAGCATCAGGAGTTCCAGAGTGGGATTCAACAATGGAGGAAGAGTATAGTTCCTTGATGAGGAACAACACATGGGATTTAGTTCCACTCCCCAAGGGGAGAAAGATGGTTCGATGCAAGTGGATCTATCGGACCAAGTATGCGGCGGATGGAAATGTGGATAAATACAAGGCTCGACTTGTGGCAAAAGGTTTCTCACAGGTTCCAGGTGTTGACTATACAAAGACCTTTGCACCTGTTGCTAGGATGAACTCCATTCGCTTGACACTTGCTATTGCTGCAGCTCATGGTTGGGTTGTACATCAGATGGATGTGAAGAGTGCATTTCTTCACGGGGATCTTCATGAGGAGATTTACATGGAGCAACCACAGGGATTCATACAAGATTCTTCTTTGGTTTGCAGATTGAGGAAGTCTCTCTATGGCCTCAAACAGGCCCCTAGGGCTTGGTATGCCAAGATGGATTCCTTTCTTCTCTCTGCAGGATTCACAAGGTGTCATTCAGATCCAAATGTCTACATTTTGCGACAGGGTGACTCTCATTTGCTACTTGTGCTCTATGTTGATGACCTGATCATTACAGGGAGTACCTCATCCATCATTGGTAGTGTCAAATCTGCTTTGCAGGATAGATTTGCTATGACTGACTTGGGCCTTTTGCACTATTTTCTTGGGATTGAGATCACATAGTCAGCTTCTGGGATATCTCTCTCTCAGCCCAAGTATGCTCTTGATCTTCTAGCTCGGTTTCACATGGCTGATTGTAAGCCTGCTCCGACTCCCTTTCTTTCAGGAGTCAAGCTTGAGGCTAGGTGTTCTACTCCACTTGTTGATGCCACTTTGTATCGTCAGCTTGTTGGGAGTCTCATCTACTTGACTCACACACGCCCTAATATCTCCTTTGCAGTTGGCATGGTTTCATGCTTTATGCAGGAACCACATGAGCTTCATTGGAAAGCAGCCAAACGCATCTTGCATTACATACAGGGTACACATCATCATGGGATTCACTATGCAGCAGGTATAGGACTTACCTTGGTGGGATATACAGATTCTGATTGGGCTGGCGATATTGATGATCGCAAGTCCACTTCTAGCTACAACTTTCATCTTGGTTCTGGCCCCATTTGTTGGCAGAGTAAGAAGCAACATGCTATTGCTCTTTCTTCGACTGAGGCTGAGTATCGAGGGGCTGTTAATGCAGCTACTGAGGCTATTTGGCTTCAGAATATTCTCACTCAGTTTGGCTTCACTATTCCACGTCCTTCAGTCATTCATTGTGACAATCAGAGTGCCATCCAGATCTCGAAGAATCCGGTTCACCATCATAGCCAATTCTTACATAAGATATGACTTGTTGAAAAATATAAGCAAATATGGGTTTCGAACTCAAATATTAGGCATCTGTAGCAAATTTGAAAAGATATTTGCTTTGTTGCAAAGTGCTTGAAGCCATCTTTCCAATGTCTATAAGAATCCCAAAGTCAGATATAGTGGCGAAAAGTAATGCCTCCTAGAAAAAAACTCCTTTGGCAAATGAAATGGGGACCAACACTATGTTGGTTTGAGTGGTGTTGGGGTGACAAATATGGGTTGTGCCACTTGTTGGGCATAAGCCACTGCACATTGGTGAGGACCGAGGGCTTTGGTTCTAATATGACTGACCCCTAAAAATATGTTCTATGCTGAAATAAAATATTATTTCAAGAAAAATTGAAACCGTACCTTCCATTGATGTACACAAAGAATATTTTGTTGACCAATGGCATAGATGTAGGTGCTATAAATTATTTTGTTGGTGATAGGATTTGATGTGTTGGTAGAGTTGTATGGTTTGGATTCTGTCAAACCATATAGATTTTTTACAAAAAACCTACAAACCCTCCAAAAATTGAGAAGGGACTTGTAGATTTAAAACTTTGATACCATGTAAGAGTAACACAACATACTCAAGCAGTTGTGATCACCTGCAAAATTAAAACCAACCTTCCACAAGAGAGTTGCAAGAAATGAATGCTAGATTATATAATGAATACAATAGAATAGGATACATAATGTACAAGAGGAACCTTGCTTATATTGGCAAGGTGAAAGATAGGACAACATAGGACTATGACAAGTCTCGCAATCATATGAGATGAGACACAAAAAGTAAATAACCTAAAAGTGCACTAAGTAAACTAAGTGTGAATAGGTCCTAGATGGGAACCGGTTAGGTAATATACCTTGTTCACACCAACAAAAGTTGACAATTGTGTACCGTGACCATCAAAGTTGCATCAAGCTATCAAAAAATCCAATATTTCATGATCATCCCAAGCGTATAGACATTTGGTACATTTTTCTCATATATAAAGTTTAGTAGGGAGTTATGTTTCTTAAGTATGTTCCCTCATATTTGTAGGTTGCAGATATTTTGAAAAAAATCTTGGCAAAAGGGAAGTTTGAGATATTGAGGGAGAGATTGGGTTTGATGGAGGACGACTCCTTTGCAAAATAGAAGAGTGCACTCACCAAATATAGCACAACAATCAGTTCTGTTTTTGAGCTTTTCCCATCTTTAGCTTGTGCAGATCTCTTCTCTATTTAAGTGCAAAAAACATAAGAGTGAGAGAGCAGGTTTGAGTGCAGTGTAATTCATTCCATTTTAATAGAAGATAAGACTTATGAGTTTTCGCTATTTATATCTGAGTAGTGATTGTTTGCAGGTTATTGTAATCAAGTCAGCTGTTCTAATTTACAGTTAGGGTTAATTTTTTGAGTGCAGAATCTGCTTACCATGGTCTGAAAATTTAATATACTATGCGTAAAAAGTGGGCCTAGTAGGTGGTTGATCAACTAGTCACTAATGTTGGCAACCATTTTCATAGGAATGCAGGAGGGAATATCAACCTGCAAATGCAATTTGAGCTTTATGGCACCTCTTTGACAAGGAGAGCATCATCTTTGTTTTAGTGATATCATTATTGAGTACATTACCTTTTTGTCCTTTTATTCTGAACTTGTATTAATTGCATGTCCATGCTGTTTTTATGATCTGGGCTGGAACGAGATGATCATTCTCACATTTGACTTGAGGGTTGATTTGTAATAGTGGAATTTTTTGAGTTTCATAGTTTGTTTTTCTTGTAAAGCACTGTGATTTTTTTATCCAGGAGAGGTTCAAGTTTTTGTGAGATTGAGTTATAGATTTTCAAATTTCATGGAACTAACACCAATTTCTCTGGAGTACTGCTCTTTTCTTTTGATATAATGTTTCTGAGTTTGGCTGCAGGTTTCTAGGTTCATGCTAGAGCACAAGGAGTTTGAACATGTAGCTGGTGACTATGCTCTCTACTTGGACTTGATAGCCCACATACAGGGTGTGTCTGAATGTGAGAAGTACTTTGAAAATCTCCCTGAGAATTTAAGGGGTGTAGAGACCCATTCTGCTCTTCTCCAATGCTATGTTCGAAACCAATTGGTTGGAAAAGCAGAGGAACTATTCAAAAAAATGGAGGAGTTAGGTCTTGCTAGAAAGGAACATTGCTTCAATCAGATTATGGGACTCTATATGTCTACTGGCCGGGCAGATAAGGTTCTTTTGCAAATTGAGCATATGAAGAAAATGAATGTGCTGCCAGATAAAATAACTTATAATCTATGGTTGAGTGCGTGTGCTTCTGTCAATAAAGGCATTGATGAGGTAGAGAAAATTGTGGATGAAATAAAAACTGGTGGTGAAAATAATTTAGACTGGTCAACGTATTGTACCTTAGCAAACATCTACATCAATGCTGGTCATGTAGACAAAGCAGAACCTTTGGTAAAACAAGCAGAGAAAATGATTCCTCAAAGATTCAGTGATGCATATGATTCTCTTATTGCCTTATATGGTGCTCTTGGTAATAAGGAGGAAGTTTATAGAATGTGGCAATCTCTAAAAGAGGTCTTCAAAAGACCTTCATTTTCGGATTATGAATCTGTGCTTTCTTCGTTGGTGAATGTTGGGGATATTGAAGGAGCTGAGAGAATTTTTAAAGAATGGGAATCTGATAATTCAATGCATTGCAAATTAGCCAACATACTTCTTGATACTTACATAAAGAACAGTATGTTGGAAAAGGCTGAAAAACTTCATGGTGCCATCTCTGAGAAAAAATGTAAATTAAATAGCAGATCTTGGGAAATTCTTACAGAGGGTTATTTAGAAAGTAACCAGATGGAAAAGGCGGTTGTAAGCATGAAAAATGCTCTAAGAAAAACGATATCTAATGGATGGCAACCAAAGTCTCAAAACATCATGATTATTCTAGAACATTTTGCAAAGCAGGGCAATGTAGAAGAGGCAGAGGAGTTTATTGATCGTCTTAGATATTTTAAATGTTTGACCACAGGGGCCTACAACTTGATTCTTTCTACACATCTCAAGGCTGGTAAAACTCCTTCAAATTTATTGGAGAAAATGGCAAAGGATGGAGTTGAACCTGATAAAGAAACTGACAGGCTGCTTAAGCTAGTCAGTGAAGAGGGTTTGAAACCATCAATGCTTTGAAATTGGCTGCAGTAAATGTTTCTAAATTACTTTGCTATAGTTCCTTTAGATTTTTTCAGTCCAGACATATTATTATGCACCAATCAGCAGTTGATTTAGAGGATAATATTGTAGTTGATCTTAGGATGTGATTGCAAACTGAGCAAAGAGCAATCCTTTTTTTGTAGACTATTTTCAGGGGTTCTTCTCTTGAGGAAGCTTTTGCTTAATAGATAGACATATTTATAATACCATGTTTATACGATTTTTCAAGGCAACAAATGAATCATTTAATGCACATGTAACAATTAGAATCTAGTGTTTGTTTCTGCCACGTGGCTAGTGATGCTTGGTCAACTTTGTCGAGGTGTTTATAATGATATAGGAGATGCATAGCCATAGGGATGAACATTTTTTGTGGTAAACTTTTTTCACGTGACTGGTGGTGCTGGCGCGACACGCCCTTTGGTACCATGAGGATGGTTGGGAGACGAGACCTCATGACCCCTTGCTTGCAACAGGATGCTTTAGCCAATCTAGCTAGGCCCACCGCCCCAATCTAGTTAAAACCATTAATATCAAAAGTTAATCTTGATTTATTTTCAATTGATATATTTCTTTTTTTATTAAGGATGCTTTAGTTGCAAAACATTTTTCTCAAAAGATTGGTTGGCTAATGACCCTTTTTGTAAGTAGCACATCCTTTGCTCGAGAATCACTGCAACTATATACCATATTTGATAAAATTGAACATTCCTTAAACAACTAATGAAAAAAGGGACACTAGGAGTTTTAATTGCATTGTTTTAAATATTCACATCTCTATATTGCTCAAAATTCGTATATGGATGATAGGGTTAGAGTGGCCCACGATTTTATGGTGCAAGAATGTTGCATTATGCAAACATGATAACTTGCAAAAAAGTTTAGGCGGAGTGTGCAAATATGTCATATGATATAATTAATGTCTCCAACGAAGCATATAGTCAATATAGTTTTGGCGCATCAACCTTTCTATGAATTGACAAGATGAGACCTAGTCATTTGTGAAGTGGCTTAATGCAATAAGCGAAGGGTACATGGATTCGTAGCAACAAGGCCAAAGTTTGGCTTGCATTGCATTATTGGAACAATCTATATTTATTGTAAACAGTTGCAATGGTGTTGAAGAAACGTGAGAGGTGTTGGGAAGTTTATTCATCTCAAAGAGAGCATTTGAGAGTAGTAGGTGCCTTCGGTAACACTAATTACTTTAGATTGCCTCAAAAACACGTACTACTATGCCATAAAGTGGAATTAGACATAGTTCATTTCCCACATTAACCCTTAGAGAAAAGTCTATGCAATTTAACCAGTTCCAACAACATTAAACAAATTCAACAAGCAAAACCAACAAACATGAAAGATAAAGCAGAAGGCAAGAACACCAGATTTACGTGGGGAAAACCCTTACGGGTAAAAAACCCCACATTCCAAAAGCTCTGATTGCCATTGTATTATTCAACAAAAAAATATAGTTCTAGATACAATTACAGGCTCTTAAGCCTTTACAAGAGATTTACATCTTGTTCCATTCAGAGAGAATCTAGTGGCATAACCCCTCTCGAAATTTTGTCACTCCTCTCTATTGCACTACGACATTCATACACCCTTCTTAGGCATTTCAGAAACCAATAGTTCCACCTTCCATACCAGTCGAGTGTCACCAACGAACTTAACTGTCATTAGCTTCATTGTTGCCGAAGTTGTATCGGAACATCGAAGAGACTTCAAATTTCGTCTCCTCGAAAACTCACAGTCACTTCGACATGGCTATCGTTTCATCCTTTGCCAACACCTTTCACCTTGCATCAAGATGTCGAAGGGATGCCCAACTCTGTTGCTCTTGCAAGGTGTTCGACAAGTAGGAGATTTGTTGGGAAGTCTTAACCTTGCAATTATATAATGATTATTGTTTGTAGTATATATATATGTATTTCCTAGTTACACTAATAGGTGTAATATACAATGGCATCAAGGGGGAGTGGGATGCATTTAAACAATTTTTTGATTTTTTTCAAGAAACTCTTAAAATGCTCGACATACATTAGATAAATGATACAATGTAAATCTAGACCGTTAATTATTAGGTTTTATATCTAATGGTGGATTTTTTTTTGGTCTATCTTTCCCTAAAATGTAACTATTTTATGAGAGCGTTGTATTACGACTGCGGTAGAGAGAGACGGTGATGTATTCTGAGAGTCTGATAACAGTCATGTTGTCTCTTGATCTCGAAGTGATGTATTCTGAGAGTCCCGTGAGAAGCTTGCTCTGCAAGTATATTGTAATCTTTGTGATTTACTGAATAATATATTGGGCGGCTTTTGGAGTGGGGTTTTTCTCTTGAAAGGGTTTTTTCCACGTAAATCACTGTGTTGTGGTGCACATGATATTTATGTTTAAGTTTTTGTAACTGTTAAAGATCTGTAAAAGTTTTGCATTATTCTCTTTCAAGATTAGTGTAGGAAGTTGTTCCGCTAACTTAGCTTCCTTACAAGAACAATGCTTATTTGAGGCAAAGGTTGAACTTCCAAGTTTCTCAACATAAGTGAACTTATATATAACACCCTTAGGTTCTTATGATGCCATTTTAGGAATAAATTGGCTATGGAAGCATAGAGCCGAAGTAGATTGTCATGCTGAAATAGTTAAGTGTTTAGATGATCTAGGTAATTGGGTGACTTTGCAAGGTACACCTAGGGAAATCAAGTTGTGGCAAATCTCTGCTATGCAAATACTTAGGGCAAAGAAGAAAGGTTGCAAACTCTTTGTAGTCAAAATGGATGAATTGGAGGAATTCAAGGAAGTCACTCCTCAAGATAATGTCATGTATCATGAATCACAAGATTCTCAAGAGGTAGAAGAAGAAGTGGTGGAATTTGGTGAGACGGATATGAAGAAATATCCCATCTTACAAAAAATTGAGGATGTCTTTCCAGAAGAACCGTCTGGATTGCCTCCTAAGAGAGTTTTCAATTTCTCCATTGAAATTGTACTAGGGTTTGAACTTGTTTCTAAGGTGCCTTATATATTGATTATAATAGAGTTGATGGAGCTCAAGGCTTAGTTGGAGGATTCATTGTCTAAGGGATTGATATGACCCAGTGTTTCATCCTGGGGAGTGCCAATGACCTTCATTAAGAAGAAGGATGGTACATTGCACTTGTGTATAGATTATCAAATGTTTAATAAAGCTATGGTAAAGAATAAGTACCTATTACCACGTATCAATGATCTTTTCAATTAGATGCGGGGAGCAGTTGTGTTTTCAAAGATTGATCTATGATTAGGATACCATCAACTGAGGATCAAAGACATACATTTTCAAAACTAGATATGGGTATTATGAGTTCATAGTCTTGCCTTTTGGACTAACGAATGCACCAACAGTGTTCATGAACCTAATGAACAATGTATTTAGGGATTGCCTAGATAAGTTTGTTTTGCTTTTCTTGGATGACATTTTGATTTATTCCAAGAATGAGGAAGAGCATTGTCAACATTTAGAGGCAGTTCTCCAACGGTTAAGAGAGCACAAACTATATGGGAAACTTTATAAATGTACCTTCTTCCAAAAGAAAGTGCAATACTTGGGTCACGTAATTTCAGTTGATGGAATTTCAATTGATCTAGCCAAGATAAAGGCGGTGCTTGAATGGTTAGTACCTAAGAGTGTACCAAAGGTAAGAAGTTTAATGGGTATGGCAGGTTACTAATAGAAGTTTGTCGCAAACTTTTCCCGGATAGCATTTCCTATTACTTACATTACAAAGGAAAGGAAACAAGTTTTAGTGGTCAGAAAAATGTCAAGCAAAATTTGACCTACTCAAGGAGAAGTTGACTACGACTTCGATATTAAAGGTACCTTATCTAGAGGGTGATTTCACAGTCATCATAGATGCACCGGGTGAAGGCTCGGGAGGAGTTGGGCAAGTTATAGCTTATGAATCAAGAAAGCTAAAGCCTTATGAATAGAATTATGAATTGCATAATATAGAGTTGGTAGTAGTTGTTCATGCATGACATATGTGGAGACACTATCTGTCGGGAAAGCCATTTGAACTAAAAATCGATCATCATGGTTTGAAATATTTGTTCACGCAACCTAATCTGAATGCACAACAAAGAAGATGGTCGGAGTTGACATTTGATTATGACTTCATTATCAACTACATCAAGGGAAAAGAGAATCAGGTTGTTGATGCCCTAAGTTGTAGAAGGCATATCGCTTCAATGGTGTCAATCCAAATTGATTTCAAGGGTCAGGTGTTGAAGAGATCTAAGGGTGATGAATATTATGAGCAAGTTAATCAAGAACTCTTAGATAAACCACAAGATGCAAGGTACCAAGGATTTCACTTTGAACCTAATGGATTACTAAGGCTTAAAGGAAGAAACTATGTGCCTAATTCTGAGGAATTAAGGAACCTTGTATGGAAAGTTCACAACGTGCCATATTCTGGACATCCTAGTGTGACTAAGATGTTGGCAGATGTGAATCTTGTATTTTTGGAAATGAATGAAGAGGGATGCTGCAAGATTTGTAGCAAGATGCTTAGAATGTCAAAGGGCAAAAGTGGAACATCATCACCCTACAGGTCTTTTGTATCCTCACGATATTCTTGAAAGCAAGTGGCAAGTCATAAAGTATGGACTTTGTACAAGGTCTTCCTATGTCAAGGAATAAGCATAATTCCATTCTTGTGGTAGTGGATAATCTTACCAAGGTAGAACATTTTATTCTTGGAAATTTAACTGATGGAGCTCTTGTCGTAGCTCAAAAATTTATACAAGAGGTTAGATTACATGGGATTCTTGAGAAGATTATCTCAGATTGGGATGCTTGTGTGACATCTAGGTTTTGGCAAACCTTGTTCTCTTGACTTGGAACTCAATTGAACGTAAGTTCAACATATCTTTTGAAAACGGACAGACAAACTGAAAAGGTAAACCAAGTGCTATAAGACCTACTAAGGATGTATTGCATGGATCGACAATACAAGTGGGAAGATTACTTACCATTGGTTGAATTTGAATATAACAATTCTTATCATTATGCAATAAAGATGGCTCCTTTCAAAGCATTGTATGGCCAAAAATGTTGGACTCCTATAAGCTGGGATAAGCTAGAGGATAGGGTAAGTCTTGGACTAGAGATGTTATAAAAAATGGAGGAACAAGTTGGGATTATTAAGCAGAGGCTAGCAGAAGCCAATAATAGGCAGAAAAGCTATGTAGATTTCAAGCGGGTACCCAAAAATTTTGTAGTAGGAGAAAAGGTGTTGTTGAGAGTTAAACCTCATAAGATTTCCATCAAGTTTAGAAAGTCATCCAAGCTATCTCCATGCTATGTAGGTCCTTTTGAGGTTCGTGAGGAACTAGATCCTGTTGTGTATCGAATAGCGTTGCCACTAGCTCTTGCTCGAATGCATAATGTCTTTCACGTCTCATACCTAAAGAAGTATATAGTAGGAGATAATCATGTTATTGATTGGAATTCTTTACAGGTACATGACCCATGAGTGGTAACCATCGAGCCCATCAAGGTGCTTAGAACACGTAAGCTTCACTTACGTAATATAGAGGTTTTGTAATGTAAAGTCCAATGGGACCAGTATGTACAAGATTCTTCCACTTGGGAAGATTATGTTGAAATAGAGCAGAAGTTTCCACATGTTTTACATGCTTTTGAGAGTTCTTGAAAGCAATATAGTTGTGTTTGTGACTTATGGTTTATGTTTATGTTTACTACCTAAAACCATCGGGGACGATGATTCACATGAGGGGGGGATATGTTACACCCTATTGTGTATTTGCCTAATTACTATTACCATGTTGGCTAAAATACTTGAAAGTATGAATGTGTTTGTAATCTTGTTGAAAAAATATGTGTTAGTACTTTTCTTAAATGTACCATTGGAAATATGATGAATAAATGATTGATTCAATTTAATATTTTTATGATGAATTCTAACTATGAAATGTATGATGCAAATGATTGTTTTGTGAATGGCTAACTATGTTTGCAATGTGCTAAGTTGAATGCAGACATAGATTCAAGCCTCCAGAAGAGAGGGGAAGTATCACTCAGGAGAAGAACTTGGTCTGGTAACCTTTAATAAGATCTATCTAAGCTTACACACACTCACTTTTAGTTGGTCAGGTCGAGTCAATGGTTTTGGGAAATGGTAGGTTGCCTTAGTCTTGTTTGTGCGTGAATTATAATAGTTTATGGATTAAATTGTGAATGTTCTTGATTTGGGATAGTGCTAGAGTTTTATTGATTTGTATGAATTCTTCCTTATATGTTATACTTAATCGATGAAGACATACACATAAAAAATGTATATATGTGAAGAGAAGGGGAATTCACTACTCATGAGTCTCTTTATTTTCAAGAAATTCTTAGGGGCAAACTACCCTAAACTACCTAAGGGAACAAAGCAAGAGTTTTAGAATCAGATTGAGCAGGTCACAAAGGTTTTTTGGACAGACTAATGGGCTCTTGACCAAAGGACAATAACATAGAATAAGGACGACAACACGACGCAATAGAGTCCTAGAGGTGCGCTGGCATCTTGTATGAACCAAAAAGGGAGAAGATCCCAAAAAATAGCTAAGTGACTACTAACAATCTAATTACTGAGAACTTCCAGAATGCAGGAAAGTAATAGAATGTAACAAAACTGAAATAAAGTGAAGTATAAATGATAGAGTAAGGAATAAGAGATAAAAAATTCTCACAACAACCCAAGTAACGAAGCCTCCAACACATGAATATTTTCAATATCTGCATGTGTAAGATTGAGAGAAAATTTCTAGGGCTGTGTAGGGGTTTGCCTCAGTCAAACCCCCATTTTGGTGTTTCCACCTCCATGAACAACCAAATAGATAGAGAGAAATAAAGTACGTAATGAGTGATAAAAGCAAACCCCGCTATGGAGGAGAACCCATATCATGAAGTAAAGATGCAATAGATAGGGGATGTGTGAAATCCCAAGATGTTCGCAAGCACAAGGCAAGAGAGATATTAGCTGCAAGGCTTAAGGAAGCCAAAGGGAGAGACAAAGATAGCTATAAGAGCCAAGAGTGTTGTATGAACGTGAGAGTGTTTGAGGCTGCTGTAACAAATGAGAGATTTGTGCAGGCAAGAGAGAAAAGAGGGAAAATAGAGAAGCCAAGAAGCTAGATAGAAGTTAGAAGCACCAATGAATTGGAAAGATAACATTTAAAGAGAGAAGAGAAAAAAGAAGCTTCCCAAGCGGTTACAAGGTGTCCTGGGTCATTACCACTGACAAAAGGAGGTGACAAGTGGAAAAAATGCTCGGAAACGGTCATTTGAACATCAAAATGTCATAGGATGCTAGTGCGGCATGCATACGTCCAAGCGATGCACTAGTGTCCAAACACATCACGCTACAAAGCGACATAAACAAGAAAATTACAAGGTTTGACACAAAGCTGACACATGAAGGCAATTGCTAAAAAGGGGTCCTGAGCATCCTCAGAGAGGAAAAAGGCTAATGTAGGGGCTAAAATGAGACTACACAAGATGCTAAGGGAGTGGACACCAAAGTAGATACAAGAATGTAAGTGAAATTGCAAGGGGTGCAATTTTATGACATGTTACAATATGTATGTTTATATATGATGGCGATAAAATCATACACATGATTAATTATGTACATGAGTATACATAGATATATGTATCTTCACATTCTCATGGACAGATTACCCATATGTGAGAGGATATCGAATGAACAAGAAGGCATATATATATACACTTTGTGTATATATGTCAGTCAATGTGATTGTGAATATATGTGCTTGATTATGAGGCAATGATATATATAATATATGCATATACATATTAATATATACATATGTATTGACATAGTGGAGATGTCCATACAAATATATTAATATATGTATACATATGTATATATATATATACACACATGCAATATTATATTATGAAATATAAAAATACGAGTATATGCATTCAAGTAATTGAATGATGAATTTAATAAACTTATGAGTTGATGGGTATATATATATGTATTTCATATATATTATACATGTAATACAATGATTTAGATAGCGCTAATATTATTAAAGTGCATGGTTAATATGAAGTGCATGGTATGCACATTGTTAAGCACATAACTTATATTGAACAACATTAACTATATAATGCGCGACAAATACTATAAACAAAATATACACTATATAGTGTATGGAGTTGACTAAGTCAAAATGCAAAAGGCAAAGTGAATAAGCACACATATGAAACATTGAACTGGTCATAAGCAAACAACGACCAAGGTAATAGGGGCATGTGATGTTTGTTGGCACCAAAATGAGAATGGTGTGAATCAAATAGAAGTCTAAACCTACAATATGAAATCAAAATGTGAAGCAATTTGAATTGAGAGAAATAGTCAAGCATTAAGATAGCCAAAATAGATTGACCTATAGGAGACATTATCCTTGCATTTCTACTGATCATTCTTGTTGTCCATTGTGGAAATATCTGGCTGTGTAGGTGTTCTTTGTGCAACGAATTTAGTTTTCACATTCTACTTTTACTTGCTGAGTCAAGCTTTTGAACTAAGAAGTGTCACCTTGAAAATCTTATTTGTAGGTTGTAGATGCTCATAATTTTCTATAAATGGAGGAGACAACTATCTCATTTGGGGACAGATGCATGCTTTCCTTTCTACTGTTAATCTTGAGTTGCTAAATATCGTTATTCTGAGTTTAGTGAGAATTTTGTGAGAGAGTTTTGTGAGTGAATTGTGAGGGATTTGTGAGAGAATTGTGAAGGGTATTTAAGAGAGGAAGTAATAGTTGTTGAGTTGCAAGTAGAATTTGGAGGATGCTAAGCTAAGAGTTGATTTTGTTCAATTTGAGTTGCATAAATATGCATGCTATTTCTTACTCTTTTATATTTTTATGTTTTTGGAAAAGATTGTTTGTCTTTGCTTGCTTTGTTTGAAAAATGTGCTTGAGTAGCAATAAAATGCAGATGTCTTTCTTTGGTTATATGAGATAGATTCATGTTGAATCTAGATTTGGGAATTCGTTAAATTGATTTCTTTTTAGATATATTTCATATTAAGGAATGTGTGTTTATAAAGTATTATATATTATGACTAAGATAGAACTTGTATAAACTGTGATTCTATTGAAATGGTGAATTGTTGAAATTGCTTAAGTTACTTTAATAGAAGTGTCATAGTAAATGAAAGAGGTATTAGGTTATTCTTGGGGTTAGTTTAATCCATGGGAAAGGGGATAACCTAGGCTTATGATATGAATGGTCAATACAAATCAAGATAGGAAGGTGGGTGAGCATGTGACGCCCGTCCTGAATTGGGGCTGATGAATACTTTGGCCAAAGTAGTGTAAGTTGCCACATTTTACACTATTAGTTCACTGTGATTCAACTTACATACTAGGAAAGTAGTGTCATATCGTAGGTTGTAGCCACTATGTGACAAATCTAGATATGTAGGACACAACACCAAGCTCAGATAAGGTCAATTTCGTCGAAGGGAGGGCCATCTCACCATATGTGGTAAGATGTGTGGGGGACCGCAATAAGTCCATGGTTGGTGGAAAAGCGCTTGAGTGATGCTTATCCTCATCAATTGGCAACCAAGATTTGGATGAGGGATTTCCTAGACTTTTTGCATACCTGATGCTAGAAAGCTCGATAGAGCCATGCATGTTGTATTTATCCATCTTATGGAAAAGTTGAAAATATGAAATGTATCAAATGTGAAAGTTGTAACACTTTTTCATATGCAATGGAAAGTTTGGAATGATATTTATTTCAAATGTGCATGTTATTCTTAATGGGAAAAGGAAATTTTTTATTGATGATATTGTGATCATAATTTACTTGTGGTTAAAAATATAGTAATTTTTTTGGGTAGAACAGTTGGCATGTTACACCCGCTGTGTGAGTTGGTTGGGTTTGAAGAACCAATCCAATACTCACAATTCATTCACCATTAGGTCTCACTAATCAAATTCTCACTGAATACAATAGAGCACCAACTCCTTATGAAATACATGAGCACTGACTCCAATGAAATTAGGAGCACCAACTCCAATAAGGAATGAAAGACAAACATATAGAGTACTACTCTATTTATAATATGCTTCAGATCTTAAAACATTCAACCCTTATCTCTCCTTGCATACATGTGTCATAATTTCTATACATGAATCCCCTTATCTCATCAAACATAAACAAGACTTAAATTGATGTTTATATGAATAAAAATATCCTCAACCTCTACACACAACTTGACTGTAACCTTTTTGAAAGGACAAACATATGACACAATTAAAGGACTTTCACACAACCATATCCCCTATTATGTTAATCAAAACCATAGACAACACTAAAATTCAATCACATGGACATTAGCATATTCAATACATTGCTACACAAATTCACATGCTATTCTTACTTTCAATCAACCTCCAATTACCTGTGATCTCAATCAGACCACACTAATATGTGAAAAGCAAATACAAATTAGGAATATAGTCAAAGACTCCATATAACCCTTCTTTTATATACTGATATTCAAGTCTCTTTCATTGTGTATTATTTTAACACAACCATGGCATCTTGGTATTTAATACACTTCCATAGAGCTCAAACCATGATAAAAAACAACTCAATGCATTTGCTTCATTACCCATACCATCGTTGTCTCATATAGTTACAAAACTGTGCGTAACTAAAACAGGGTCAATGACATGCAAATGCTCGTCAATCTGAAGGCTTGTGAAGTAACTGTTCTTCAAGTTTTAAATGAGATCCTTTGATCTTTGAAGCCTGTAATTCCATCAGTTAAATAATAACCATTGATTTCTCTTTGGGTGTTGAAATATACAACTATAACTTGTCTAGACGGTCGCACCAAGGAGTAGGGGTCAGTTGCTAATGAGTTTAAGCCCTTAAGTGACTTCTCACCTAGTATAGCAAGTCAACAAACAAATTTAACTGAAAGAAAAACTTTTCTTTGAAGGCCTTCAAAATACATAAACCCTAGTGTAGGATGGTCTTAGGGTTTTAGATATGCATATTATTTTAGGTTATGTGACATAAAGCAAATCCCTAAAAATGGAATCATCACCACTTTCATTTACCCTCTGTAAGTCTCCGACACTAATAATAAGAAATAGAACAATGTCAATCTTGTAGAAAGGTGATAAATAAAAGACAACCCTAATCCTTATAAGGACACCCAGAGAGATCAAACAAACTTTGATAGTAACCACTTTGCAACTTTTTGAGGCTCAATTGACAATGCCCAATGTCAATATGCAAAACTCTTCCATTGAAAACTTGGTTAATGAAATATGACAACTTGTGATATGATGAATGATTCTTGTGAATGAGTGAGCAAAAACTTTGTCAACTCACCATCTCAATATAACTATGAATAATCAACAATCCTATCAACTCACTAACTCAAGATATACCTCTTTATGAACATGCTCATTAAACACCATGAAATGAATACAAGCACCTTTGTCATGAAGCAACTCTGTCATAAAGATGACATCAAAGGAAAGGACAAATACCACTTTGCATCAACACCATGAATGAACAAGTACACCTTCACTTTTGCACCAACCATGAAAGGAATGAAAAAGCACACCTTCACTCTTGCATCAACACCATGTCACTTTTGCATCAACATACACCATGAAAAGGAATGAACAAGTACCTTTGACATCTTTGACATCTGTGACAAGCATTAACAAAAACTTTGACATCTTTGACATTTGTGGCAAGCATTAACAAAACCTTCAGACATCAATGACAAACAACATCAACAAAACCTAACAAAACCTTTGACATCAATGACAAACAACATCAAAAAAATATTTGACATCAATGATAAACATCAACACCAAGTTTCAAAATAATTTTACACCTTAGAATATTTTCGTAGAATGGGGTTGATAACACAATTTTTTTTTGACTTACACATAATTACAAAATTGTCACAATTCCTAGACAATAAATACCCTAAAGACATATGTTCCATATATCTAGATGAATCAATTATACATACCCTCATAATCTATTTTCAATCATAATGTTGAGAACACAATAGTCTATCTCTCTTTATTTAATTTTCTCACATTTATTTCATATATTTTTATTCCAAATTATATTAATTAATGTATTCTTCATTTAAATACATTTATTTAATTAACCTAAATTTATAAAAATATTGGTTTGAACTTTACATTAATTATAAAAAAAATCTAACACTAATCCTTGCTCATTTCTCACTCGTACATTGAAGAATTGAACCTTTGTAACAAAAGGAGAAGGATCCAAGTTTAATTAATTTATTTTTGTTAATCAACAAAGATGAAATAATAATATTATTAAGTGCCACGTAGTGGCTAGTACTTGCCTTAATAGTATTGTAATTATTGTTTTTTAGATTTGATGAAAAATAAATGTAAGTTTTATTAATGTGAATTAAAAAATTAAATGTAAGTTTTATTAATGTGAATACAAATAAATTTAAGTTTTGTTAATTGTAGTGTTTTAGTATTGTTAATTAGTTATTTTAATCAACCCTAATCCTAACTCATACCCTAACTCTAATTATATCCCTAACCCTAACCCTAACCCTTACTCTAACCCTAACAATAAATTTTAAACCATTATCTTAATCCTAGACCTATCTCTAACCCTAACTGTGATTGTAATACTATCCATAACTATAAAGCTTATTTTTATCACTAAATTTCAAATAAATAACATATTTAATAAATGTTATATTACAAATTATTATATATTAAATAAATTTTATAAATAAAATAAATATAACATATACTAAAAATCATTAAAAGTTAGATATTACATGTTGGCAATGTTTCTTCTCTTATTATTAATATAAAATTGTTATATATTAAAATGATTATTTATTACAAGTTTTTATTTTTAATTTAATATATATATTAAAAATAAAATATATTATATTAAATTATCAGATTTGATTTGTAGTAGACACAAGTGCAACTATATCTCTTCATTCAAATCAATAATTGTTAAATATTAACGAATCAATTATATAGATGGTATGATTTTTTCAAAGTCCATAAATGATAGAGTAAACACTTCTAGATTAAACTATGTATGCTATTTTGAATTGACATTTCGAACCACACTAGATGATTCATCGTAGGAAGAGGATAATGAAGAATATGATTGTAGAAATGACCTTAAGAAGATTTAAGTGGGAGAGGAGAGGGTAGGGAGGGAGAAGATTGGAAAAATAGGCAAAAAAATGATGAAGACATAATAGAAGAATGAATAATATAGCAATATGATACAACACAAATAAATGGATAAAAAGGGTTAAAGTTAAATGTCTCAAACAATGAATAAATAACTCTAATGACCTTACCCTAACCCTAATTCAATGATTCATCATAAGAAGAGGATAATGAAGAATATGATTATAGAAATGACCTTTAAGAAGAGTTAAGTGGTGGGAGAGGGTAGGGAGGGAGGAGGTCGAAAAAATGAAGTAAAAGTGAAAATAGGTAAAAAATGATGATGACATAATTGAAGAATGAATAATATAATAATATGATATAATATAAATAAATGGATCAAAAAAGGTTAAAGGTTAAATGTCTCAACAGTGAATTAATAACTCTAAGAGAATTATAAAGATGAATTACACAACAAAATGATTGAGGAACAATTACCAAAATTTTTAAAAGAAATGAAGGAAGATATAAAAGAAAATATACTAAAACTTGAAACAATAATGATTTAACCAAAGAAAAAAGATGAGATTATATACAAACTAGCACATATATATTTAATAATATATACAAAATACGTCAAGAGATATCCTTCTCGAGGCACCTATTGCCCTTTTATGTAAGAAATTGATTAAAAAATAGGTGCCTTGAGAAGGATATCTCTCAACGTATTTTATGTATATTATTAAATATATATATGCTAGTAGCATTCACAATGTGACATGAAAGACATAAAATTAATTACCTGGTTAGGATTATAATTATGATGAACACGATTAGGGTTAGAGATGGAATTAGGATTAGGGTCAGGGTTATTGTTATGATTAGGGTTAGGGTTAACAATAAGGTTATGGTTAGTGTTAGGATTAGGGTTAGTGCTATTGTTACAATTAGGGTAAGGATTATGATTAGGTTTAGAAATAAAAATAGTATTAAAAATGGGAATGATGTTAGCATTAGGATTAAGGTTAGTGTTAGGGCTAAAGATATAATTAGGATTATGGTAAGGGTTAGCGTTAGTTTTAAGATTATGGTTAGAATTAGGATTAGAGATAGAATTAGGATTATGGTTGGGGTTACTGTTACTTTTAAGATTATGGTTAGAATTAGCGTTAGAGATAGAATTAGGATTAGGGTTAGGGATAGGGTTATGATTATGATTAGCATGAGAATGAGGGTGAGGATTAGGATTAGGGTTGGGGGTTATTATTGTTATTAAAATTAGGCTTAGGTTTAGGTTTACGATAAGGGTTAGGGTTATGGTTACAAATAGAATTAACCCTAATCCTAACCCTAACACTAACCCTAACCCCAACTTTAAGCCCAACCCTAGTCCCAACCCTAACCCTAACCTTGAACCTAAGCTCTATTATATAATGCTAAATCTAACCTTAGTTGAGCCCTAACCCTAACCCCAACCTAACCTTAACCCAATGCTTTAACCTAGAACCCTAATCCTAAGCCTAATTGTAACCAAAACCATAATTTAATTTGAACCATAAAATTAATTGAACAATAACCCTAACCCCAACCCTAAGTTGTATCCTATAACCCTAATTTTAATCCTAACCCTAGTTGAACTATAACCTTAACCCTAATTGAATTGTAACTTTAACCGAACCATGTAAACCATTAATTCAATTTCATGGGTGATAAATCTCATAAATGTAACTCTAACCCTAACCCTAATTTAAGCTAAACCTTAAACCTAGTTAAATTATAAACCTAATCCTAACCCTATCCCTAATTGAACTATAATCCTAACTCTTATTGAACCCTTACCATAACCCTAAGCTATACATAACCATGTAAGACAATAATTGAAGTTCATGGATGACAACATTGACAAAATTAACCATAATTCAACCATAACCCTAACCTTAATCCTAATTGAACCCAAAATATAATCCTAACCCTAACCCTAACCATAATTATGATTATATTTTTAATCCTAACTCTAACCCTAACTATAATTCTCATGGAAACCTTATTTCTAATTGCAACCATAGGCTAACCATGTCCTTAATATATTAAACAAAACCTTGTTTCTAATTGCAACCATAGGTTAACCTTAATTGGACCCTTACCATAACCTTGAAACCCTAATTGAACCCTAATTCTAACTTAATTATAGTCCTAACCTTAATTAAACCTTAAATCTAACCCTAATTGAACTCAAATCCTAACTTAATTATAACCATAACGTTAATTAAATCCTAACTCTAACCCTAATTGACCCCTTATCATAATTTAACCTTAATCCTAACCCTAACCCTAACCCTAACACTAACCCTAAAATTAAGCTTAAACCTAATCCCAACCCTAACCCTAACCTTGACCCTAAGCTTTATCATATAACCTTAACCCAATGTTTTGACCTATAACCCTAAGCCTAAGCCTAATTGTAACCAAAAACATAATTTTTTAAAACCCTAAACTTAATTGAATCATAACCCTAACCCCAACTCTAACCTTCACCTTAAGTTGTATCTTAGAACCCTAATTTTATTCTAACCCTAATTAAACTATAACCTTAACCCTAATTGAATTGTAACCCTAACCTAACAATGTAAACTATTAATTCAATTTTATGGGTAAATTTTTTGACAAATGTAACTCTAACCCTAACCCTAATTTAAGCTAAACCTAGGTAGTTGTGTCATAACTCTAACTATAAATGAATTGAACTATGGCCCTGACTTTGAATGAAAGTTCTTCCCTCACCTAGGTGAGAGGAGATTGTTTGTATCCATTTATTTTTTATACAAATTTTCTTATTTTCTTTCTCAGTGTTATTTGTATGGTATTATTACATCCTTCACTTCAATTGAGCTAGAAGTTAATTTATTGTGAACCAAACTTAATGTTTGTGGTAGCATTTTGAATGAAATAATTAAATTCTAAAACATGTAAGATGCATACTCATTGTAGGGATTTAGGGGTGCATTTCAAAAAGAGCTTGAAGTGCATGTACACCATCCTTTGTGAAAGGTATACTTTTTTGGACACAACCTAAAAAGTCTACATTGAATATAATGATCGGCTAAAATAAACTTTTATTTACCACTACATTAAAAAAATATGAGAGAATACTAATGCTAAATATAAATCCTATTAACAAATTGTGCATCACCCAATTTAGCATGGAAGTTATCTTTGGGAATACAATTAGACATTGATCAACCAATAAAGATAAGAAAAGGAAAAAATATTTTTTATGTGTAGCTACAAGATTGCTTTTATTATTGAACCTTAACAATAATATATGTAAATATTTGTGCATTCTTCTATCTTATTTGAATATAGAATTTCAACGTAATGAATTTTTACATATTTTTCTTTATCAAAATTTTACAAACTTCTTATGGGCTTTTGAATAGGAAACAAATTTTGTGCTCCCAAATCCAAGTTTTGAAGTAAATAAAATTGTATTTGGTAGTACATCATTCACATGGTGTGTTCCTCAAAAGATTTCCTTTGTCCAAAGACCAAAAGAACCTTATAATAAATTCATTAAAAAATCACATAATTAATTATTAACAATAGACAAAAAAAACTAATTAAAAGAATTTTTCTTAACTAAATAAAATAATTCAAAAATAACATCTCTTCACTTGTTTTGATAGATGTTAATAGTCTTCATTTAAAAAATATAATGCTAGATAAACATCATCATCATTATATATATATAGTGGTAATTTATTTTAATTTTAGGTAATAGTATTTTTTGATAGATGTTAATAGTCTTCATTTTAAAAATATAATGGAATTTCCCGTCCATTCTAAACTCCCAAATTTTACTGCAGTGTTTTATGACTATAAAGAGGATTCAATTAGTTTATTTAAATTCACTCTAAATCAATCTACAATTGACACTAAAAGGTAAGCTCTTTTAAATAAACTTTCCCGTCCATTTTGAAAATAGTTGGGCACCCTTATTTTCATCATTTGGTTTAACAAGGTGACTTGTAAAAGTGTATCGATGGCTAACCTACGTCTATATCAATGCAAGACAATTAAATGAATCTCAACCATTCATCATTTTTTTTGCCATTTTTCTAGTTGTTTTTCATCATTTTTTTTTTGCTACTTTTCTCACCGCTATTGGTCATTATTGTTGCTTTCCACGCCACTATTGGTTTTCGCTCCTCCCAACTCATCCTTGTTGGTACTGACCTTTCACTTCTCTAATTTGGCTAGCTAAACTTGAACATAAGGTATTGACGAGGGTTTTAGAGTATGTTTATTAAAATGAAAATTATGGCCAAGATCATAATATTGAGCACATTTAGATTTTAACATTACGACATTCCTTACCCTACGTAGTTGATTTTTGCACTTGGACCCTAAAATTTGGGCACTATATTTTTTTCCAATATATTCTTCGCCTTGAGATCTCTATATATTATTCCTTGCTCGTGTAAATACTCCAATGCTACAACTACCTCTCTCACATAGAACCTACACATCCATGCATACAAAAGCTTTAAACCTCAAACAATTGCATATCTAAGAAACCTCAAAAGCCTGTATTCTATCCTAATATAAATAAAATATATACATTACACAAAAACAAAGAATTAAAAAAATGTATGGAAGAGATCAGTGAGGAGGGGCATTCGAAACCCATGCGAATAATAGTGAAAACAAAAGTGGACAACAGGGTGCTATCGAGGCAAAAGCCAGAGCATAGCATAGCATCTCACGTTCTATCTTAGATTTTTGTGTACACTTGAAGTGGCCTTTTTCCTCAAAGCTTCTTCCGCCATGGGATCTCCTATGGGTTTCCGCAACATTGCTATACCCAGAGTGTTGCTCTACTCAACATCAACCATGTCCTACATATAGAATGCACTATGTTGGTTTCTTTTTGCTCTTGGATTGGGTTGCTGTCATTGTAGAGTTACACCTTTCAACGTAATAATTAAATTATATCATAAAATATTAAAAACATAGATAAAAAAATATTAGTCTAATAGAAGGAATAATACAATTTTTATTAGTTAATTGATTTTCTTTAATAAAAAAATAACAATTACATTCTTAAAAAAGTCAAAATAACTAAAATTATTTATTTTAGAAAGATGTAATGAAATGACTTTATAAAGCAAAAAAAAGAAAAAACATTCTTTAAAAAAATATTTACCTTGCTTTCCCCATCAATAATACAAATAATTTTTTAACCAATTATATCCACAAGAAATCATTTTTATAATTTGTGAAGTTAAATATTTTACAAGTTGACTTTACAAAATTGAATTTTAATTTTTAAATATTGTTTTTGATTGGTTGAAAACTAAATTATTAATAACTAGTTAACTAAAAAAGCCAAACTCATTACAATAGTACTATGCCAATGGAAAATACTAACTAGCTTAGATATCTTAAATATATCTATCTAAAATACGTCGAGAGATACCAGTCTCGAGGTGCCTATAGTTTAATTGTTTTTAAGAATAGATAGGTGCCTCGAGATTGATATCTCTCAATGTATTTTAAATAGATGTATTTAAGATATCTAAGCTAGTAGCATCCGCGGTGCAGTATGTAAAATATTACTTTAAGATGTTGCTATTGTGTATGAAAAAAGTATTTTTATCCTTTGGAAACATTGAATGAGACATTTACATTAAACCAAAAAAATAATCTTCACACTATATTAGTAAAATTTAATAGAAGAATGATATCCAATAATGTATACATTACATAAAATTATTGTGCTTCCAAATATTTGAGTCTTTCTTCCTTAGCTCTCCTTTTGGTGAGTTGTTTCCCTTTTTTCATTTTTCATAACGATCGTATGAAAATGGTAGTGAGATTCTGAGTCCATCCAAGGATTTAATACGTGAACTAGTAACAAATGTTAATCTTATTCTTCTTTCGGTCCTATATCAATTGTTGCCTTGGAAAGAATCAATCCTTGTGATTTGTGGATTGTTAGTGCCCAAGCTAATTGTAATGGCAATTGACATGTGCATCCCGTTTGTATCGATGAAATTGGAATTATATTTGGAGTTGCATCTTCAAATGGCATTCCCGAGTAATTATCAAACTCAACCATGACATATGTTGGTGGATCTAGTGTGGCACTTCCAGGTTTGTATATGATATTTTGAATGTATCCTAAAGCTCCATTTACAATGCCTACTTCTATCCATAGATTAGATGTTAGCATGACTCTTGAATCCTTCACAATTAATAATTCAACATCTAATTCATCATTTTGACCTCCTGTTGGATTAATACTACCTTCTTTATTTACAATGCTATGGGCAATCAATCTTCTTAATGAATATATTTTTTTCCTGATATGGTTATTTGTAAGTAATTGGTGAAACCTTTGTTGATCCTCACCTTCGCCTTCTTGTCTGAATACCTTATCCAAAGTAACAACTATCTTAAATTCCTCCCATAATAATTTTGCATGTACATTACTATCATAAGGTGGTTTGTCACTAACAGGAGGTAGTTGACCCAAATCTCCTACCAAAATGATTGATCTTCCTCCAAAACTCAAGTTTGATTTTTATGGAAAAGCTTGGCGTAGTCTTGAATCAATATCTTCTAGTAATAATAATTCATTCTCTTTCATGGTACTGATAAAGTTTATTTCTTTATTCGTATAATCTTCTCCTTGATATTCAGTACTCCATAGATTTTGTCTATCAACATATCTTCTACCCAACATATCTATCTTTGTTACATCCATAATTTGTCCATGGTGTAGTCTTGAGATGATCTCCCACTTGTGTTCAATTATATTATGATCATTAGGTTTAACATATTCATCTTCAAAATCATTATAATTTCTAGTTTCATCTATATTATTCCTTCATTCCAAATGCCATGGATTGTAGTTGAGTGACTCCCAATTTGATATAATTTTAGTTTCATAAAGTCTGATATCTCTTTGTATAGTGTGAAATGGCTTGTATAATAATAATTCTAACCAACAAAAGTCAACCCATTTTTTGATTGACGTGTCGATATGGTGGTAAATCTTGGAAACAGTCTCACAATAGTTGTTGTAGTCCTTGAGATTCCCATTTGTTATCTCTTCTCTGCTTGGGATTATAAGACCAAGATCTAGTTGCATCTATAAGTGCAACACTTCCCATTGCATATGGTCTATCCAAACATCACTCATTTGTTCACGTTGTTGCCTCATATAATTTTGATTATATTCTCTTCGTTGTTCTATTTGTTGCACTTCATTTTGAAGACTTCTTTCTTCCTATCTTTGTGCATCAACCATTTGTTCACGTCGTTGTCTCATATAATTTTGAGCATATTGTCTTCTATATTCTCTTTATTGCTCTTTATTTTCAAAATTTAACTTTGCAAGGCATCATATAAAATATATTAAAATATTTTTATCACATTTCAAATTAAACTATCACCAACATTTGTAATCAATTCTAAAATGTGTTTGAAATTTAATATATTTATCATATAAAAATTTATCATACAAAATAATGACTACTATCTCAATCCAATATACATTAATAATACATTATATAATATAAATTATTAAAAATAAATATATTATATATTAATCATCAATAATTTTCAATTTTAATAATTATTGATAAAAATATTATTATTATTTTGATAGGTAAGAGGTGAGTTTCTTATTCTAACAGGAATTTAACCTGGCTCGTACTAGGTGAGATCACATAAGAGGGATCTCATCCCATAGATACCAATTACATTTGTTTTATTCATCCATGATCATCTTAACCAAATAATTTACTACCTACTTGTTCAATCAGAAAAGTCTACAGCGGATAGATTACCAATTCTATCTTTCTATGCCAACGATTCCTGAGAGTTGACACTAGAATTAAATTTTTAATTTTTTTTAATGGAGGTCATCCACAAATTCTTTTTTACTATCCGATACGAGAGCATGAGCCTTCTTGAGCTGAACCTTTAACTTGTTACTGATCTCCTTTAACACAAATTGTTACTGATCTCCTTTAACTTGAAGATAATTTTTTCCTTTTTTTTTTTTAAACATTGTTCCATTCATCATTTCCCCCCAATTTTTGTTCCTCGGTAATAGAAAGGGGCTGAGGTTGCATTCCTTTGCATACATCCTTATTTTGACTGTTGCACCACTTCTTTCTCATTATTTTCCAGTCATTTTTTTCAACCCCATCAGAAGAAACCATTTGAGCGTACGCAGGAGCCTGAGAGAGGGAGCACTCAGCAACTGTGGTATGAGTACCCTCAGCCGCAACACTAGAATCTGGAGAGATCTCACCCAACTTCCCTTCCTCCTTTGTGCTGAGATCAGACTTTGAGGGTTCATTATTCTTGGGCGAGCTCGAGACAATGTAATGCTTGGGAGAGGCATCTTTCCACCATGATGCCTCCCAATTAGCTTGGGACTTCCCAATTGAACATTTTGCTGCAACATGTCCAACTTTGTAGAACCTTCTGCATCTGAAATTTAAACCTTTGAAGTCCAATGTTTGCAACCAACTTTTGCCATTTGCATCCAAGTTGATTTCTTCCAGGAGGGCTTTGGAGGTGTCCAACTCTACCAATATCCGAGAAAAGGTTGTGTGAATGAATTTTTTTGAGTTAGCATCTGAACAAATGAACTTACCCAGAGAATTACCAAAGGTTGCAAAACACAATTCGAACCAGTAGTGCAAGGGGAGATTTGGAAGGCGAACCTAGATCGACATAACTGAAAAGGATTCGATGGTTGGATCAAAGTTTGGATGCCACGATTTTAAGAGAAATGTACTGTCACCCCACATCCATGTGCAATTGAGAATCTTTTTGTCTCGATTACTATCAAAGACCACTGTAAAAAAACCTTTGGCATTCGGGTAGATTTCTCGATCTTTTTCCATTAGAGGGCCTCATGTACTTGAGATCCATTCATGCAATGCAAGAAGACTGGGCCAAAAATGATTGAACCTACCAATCAACCCATTCTTAGAGAAAAATTCTTCATTTTCGTGCAACTCTTTTGATAATCTGGCATCGAAATTCACCTTGAAAGGTTTATCTGGGCATTGAACCATCCTTCTAATGGTTGTTCCTGAGTTTGGCAGCTTTGGTGAAGCCCCATACAACTCATACTTAGATCTGGGCTCAAATAGGGGTACATCTAATAGAGAGGCATCTGCAAATTGTGTGGAATTGCCCTGTCCACACTTTACAACATCTACAAAGGTGGATTTTGTGGTGGATCTGACTTTCAAGGGTGAAAACTTGGAAGGCTGTGGATATTTACCAACCGCATGGGAATCTTCCCCATTTGTAGCTCAGGCCCCCACGATAGCAGAGGAAGGTTTAAGAGATGAATCCCCAACACCACCAGCAACCGAGGCGTTTCTCGGCGAGGCATTTTGAGCCCCATACGAGCCTTTTTCCAATGTCACACTCCTGTCATCATCGACAATTGGCAGAGAAGGGGAATCAAAGAAGGCCTGCAACGATTCATCTTGACCCCCGTGAGAGCCCAAATCCACATGCAGAGAAACCATTCACGCGACAGAGAGCCCAAACAAGCCATCTGCAGAGCCTCGAGGACACAGCGAAGGGGTCCGATAAAGAAGACACCCCAGCCGAAGAAACCCCAAAGCGTTTGCTCGAAGCCACGCCATGAGAAGAAGCCCTAGTTGCAGGTGAAATCAATAGCATCTACATTTTCGACAGTGAGCTATTGATAAAAATATTATTATTAATTGTTCTTAATATATTATTATCATCAAAATTATATAACTCTAGAATAGTTAAATCATTATAAATAAAAAATATTTAATTTAATTTTAGAATCTAAAAATTAATAGAAAAATAAAAGTAATGAAACAATTTTATAAATCTTAAATTTTATGATTTATTTATTAGATATGCTTAGTTATGTTTAATTTGCATAGAAAGTGAATCTCCTAAAATAAATTAAATTTTTTAGTATTTAAAAGAAAGTGAATATATGAAAAGTGAAACTTCTAAAATAAATTAAATTTTTACTATTTGAAAGAAAGTAAATATATGAAAAGAAAAATCCCAAAAAATCAAGTTTTTACTATTTGAAAGAAAATAAATATATAAAAGGTAAATCTAATCATTTACTAAAGACATAAAAAATATTTCATAAGAAATATATAATATATAATTACAAATATTAAATTTAATTTTAAAAACTAAAAAAAAAATATATGCAAACGCAAATTACAATATTGTAACTTATTTTTTTAACTTTGATTTATTTGTTGCACTTTTTAAAATAATTAATTAATTACTACCATTATAATTGTTGCAAAAATGTTAAAATGACTTGGATTTTTATGACTTTGATTTATTCTCTACATTTTTTAAAATAATTAATTATACATTTGATTTATTTGCTACGCTTTAAATGTTTTTTACTAAGATCTATAATCGTTTTAGATTTTTTTTTTGTTAAATTGTGTTACACACTTTTATATTTTTATCTGCTATCACTGTCTTGTTATTTGTTGCTATCACTTTCTTGTTATTAGTACTTGTCGTTAGGCATTACTATTGCAATGAGTTTTATTTTTCTTAGTTAATTAGTTACTAATAAGTTGGCTTTCAACCAATCAAAAATAATAATTTTTTTGTTAAAAAATAAAATTCAATTTGGTAAAGTTAACTTGTAAAATATTTAACTTTATAAATTAAAAATATTTTCTTTTTGTGAATATGATTGGCTAAAAAGTTGTGTGTTATTGACGTATTTTGAGGAAAAGTGAAATAAACTATTATTTTTCCTATTTTTTAGAAAATTGAACTATTATTTTGCATGTTGTTGAGTGCATCCCAAGCTTCTCCACTATTACTTATTGGGAGATTGCATATTGATACACCAATTTAAAAGGGAGTTGGAAAGAGGTGCAGGCAAAGGACACACATATATAAATATAGCGTAATATGGATGAGATGGATGATTTCAAGATTGCTCTTTGTTTGAGATGGACGGTTTCGAGATTGCTCTTTGTTTCTTCATGCTGCCTACTTGGTATTATCATTTTATAAGATTGTTGTATAATAGAATTACAAATTTCTAGAATACAAATTAATTTTCCTCCAATTTCATAAATTCTTCATCTGCCTTTCCTCATTTAATCTATTCAATTCATCTCATGCTAAGCAGTGCAAAAAGGTCCTAAAAAATTCTTCTACTAAGATGAAAATACTTAACAAGCATGCCATTAATCGTAACACTCAAACTCCCTAAACATGCCTTTCAACGAAGAAAGGTAGAAGAATTCCATATTGCAAAGAAGAACTAAGTTTTATGTTATGTTGGACAAAATACCAATGCTTATTAAATGTTAGACTACAAGTGCTTTTTTTTAAAGGAGGGTAAAAACTTTATTCCATCAAAAGAGAAGTACATAAAGAATGTCCAAACAAGATGACATAGGCCCAAGGCCAACACAGTCCATCAAGTGACTCCAAGATACAATCTCATATCATCATAAATAAGCCCCTCGAGCTCTTGAGAAAGATTTACAGGCATATCACCCCAATCATCCACCTTCTAGTCTCCACCACTTTTAGACGCCCACCTAGCCAATCCATCAGCCACCTTATTCCACTCTTGAGGGACATGGCAAAAGGTGATAGAGTCCAAACCCTGACCCGGAGAAATAATCTGCCTAGCAACCCCAACCAACTGCTAATTCACATCCTCTAGTTGATTTTTGATCAGCAAGTTGATCACAACCTAGGAGTCAAACTCACAAATAATCCTCCTCCACCCAAGAGTACAAGCCCTTTTCATAGCCACAAGAATAGCCTGAGCTTCCATGAGATTATTCGATTGTTGCCCACAATAATCAAAAAAGAAAAACTCCACAATCCCATTAGTATTCCTACCAATACCTCCCACCCTCGCAGGACCAGGGTTACCTCTGGAAGACCCATCAATATTAATCTTCAAAACTCCAGGGGGAGGAGGCATACGATACCCTTCACACACGATCTTCCCTCTATATTTTCGCCTCAAACCGACACCAGGCCTACCCAAAACATTGCTAAAGATCCCCAAACTTTGAACAACCCTCCTATCCTTTGGGGCCATAGGAATTGAAAGATCACACTTAGCCACAATAGTATCTTGAATAACTCCCAAAATTCTCATCCAAACCTATCTCACCTAAAGCTTCTTGTCCAAAAAAATTCCACGGTTCTGTTCCAGCCAAATCTGCCAAATGATTAAGCTAGGACCAATTATCCAAGAAATATGAAGAAACATAGAATTAGTATGCAGACTACCCAACCTCTACCAAAATTCCTCCATCAAAGAAGTGTGCAAACAAGGTAGACTCCAAGAAGCCCACCAAAAGTGCCAAATCTCCCTAACAAAAGAACACTAAAAGAAAAGATGAGACACAATCTCCTCGTTGCTAGAACACAACACACACATAGAGGGACCTTGGAACCCACGTTTTTGAAGGTTCTCCTAGGTCAAGCATCTACTCCTCATCACAAGACAAGAGAAGAAATTACTCTTGGGCCAAGAATTTATTCCAAATTTGCTTCCACCAAGTAATCCCTGCACTCCTATAAATTTGCATATCCAACATCTAATACCCAATAATAGATAAATTTCCTTTCCGATCATGACCCCAAGCTAGAACATCCTTATCCTCCAGGGAATTACAAAACCTCTTATCAAGAATGTTGGAAAGTTCTTGGCGATTGTCACTCGTTCCACCAAGAGGCCACTCCTATAAATTCTTCCATTGATAGAGAGTATTCTAACCAAGAAACTAAGGGGATTTATAATCCTTCACATACCTCCAACCCACCTCCAAAAATATTCTACTAAAATCCTGAAGATGAGGATGCGTAACCAAAATTGGAGGATGCCCGTCCCAAGAATCATACCAAAAAAGGGCCTTTGACCCTCTATTACAAATCCAAAACAAACCCTGCTTGATCAAATCAGCTCCTCTTTTTAGCGTACTCCAAACCATTGAGCCCTTACCTTGGAGACAAAAATGAGGAACATCATTGTCCACAACACACCCCAGATATTTAAAAGTGAGGATCGTAGCCCAAGTATGTTGTTGTTGGGTACACCATCTCTAATAAAGCTTTCCCGCCAATGATTGACCATTTAGATCAACCCTTCTCAACCCAAGACCCCCTTCTTGCTTCAGATGACACACATCCTCCCACTTTACCAGGCTTTATTTCCTCGAAAGGAGATTACCTTGGACCAAAGAAATTGCTGACAAAGATGCTCAAAATCTCTGACAAAGCTAGCAAGAGCTAAAAGCACAAAACACCTATACAATGGGAGAGCCTGAACCATGATCTTCAAAAGAGTAACTTTGCCAGTAGTATAAATCTATCTACGAGACTAGTGATTAACCTTCTTATGAATTTTTTCAATCACATCCTGCCAATATAATCACAGAAGCGAGCGCCCAACAATGGGAATACCAAGATAAGAAAAGGGGAGAGAGCCAATCTGAAATCTGAAATCCTATCAATTCTTTGCTGAATTAAATTAGGAGTATTGAAGAAATAAATAGAAGAATTATTTTCATTAATGCTTTGGCCCGAAGCCAACAATTAACAATCTAAAGCTTTCCTCAAGTTAACCACTTCCTCCACTTTGGCAACACTCATCAAAGCTTTATCATCCACAAATTGTAAATGAGATTGAGTTGGGATCTCGTTATTCCAATGCCAAACCTGAATCAAACCAAGCTCCACCTGAGATATCAAATATCTCCCAAGCCCCTCAGCCATCAAAATAAATAAATGTGGGGATAGAGGATCACCTTGCAGCAAACCCCTGGAAGCCCCAAAAACTTTTGAAGGCTCCCCATTAATCAAAATCGAGAAAGATGAGGAAGTGACACAACTCATAACCCACTCAATCCATTCACTGCTAAACCTAAAAGCCTTCAGAATCTTAGAAAGAAAATCCTATTTGACACGATAATACGTTTTTACCATAACCATCTTAATAAACATAGCCTTCTCTTTGGAAGCGGCCATAGAGTGCACAGTCTCAATTGCAATAACCACCCCATCAAGAATCTCCCTTCCAGCCACAAAACCACCCTTCTCCTTAGAAATCAACCTATCCAACCATGGCTTCAAGCACTCTGTGACCAACTTAGTAATAATTTTATACACAACATTACACAAGGCAATTGATCTAAAAAGATCCAAAGAATTTGTCTCCTCACACTTAGGAATAAGAGCTAAAAAGGTAGCATTCATAGCCTTGAGCATTTTCTTGTTCCTTTGAGACTCCTGAACAACCTCCAAAAGGTCAAACTTGATACCCTCCCAAAACTCCTAGAAGAATTCTATTGGAAACCCATTAGGCCCTGGAGCTTTAACTTTCTTCATTTAGAACACAATATCCTCCAACTCAACCAGAGATATTGGTCTAATAAGAGAATCATTTGTATCCTCAGTCACCAAAGAAGGAATGCAAGCTAAGATGGATGCCTCTTTCGCGCAAGCTAGGGGAGAGTCATCAGAAAACAAAGCAGAAAAGTATCTGATAGCCTCTTTCAAAATCTCAGCACTAGTACAACGAAGGTTCCCATCAAGAGCCTGAATGGAAGAAATAACATAACCTTGTCATCTATCTTTGACAGAGTTATGAAAGAGAATTATTTCTATCCCCTTCCTAAATCCACTCAATACAAGACTTCTACTTCTAAAATATTTCCTCCCAAAGCTCTCATTCATCCACCTCTTTTACTGCCAATGCTTTAGCCCTACTCAACTCCTCAGATAGAGCCTGGTCACAGACCAGTCTCGTCAAAGAGACCAACTGATCCTGATCTCTCCTTTTAGCCTGGAATACATTGACAAAGTGATCTATTCCAAAGTTTCAACATATATTTAACAAATTGAAGCCTTTTAGCAAAATAGTACATAGCAGTGTCGAAGGCCTGCTTTCTTGCACTCCACCATCCCAGAACAAGATCATGGAAAGAAGCATCCTAAAGTCACATAATTTGGAACCTAAAAGATGACTTCTTCAAAGAGGACCTAGATGGAGAAGCTGGGAATTTAATTGGCCAATGGTCTGAACCCTGCCAATCCAAAATTTTAGAACTTGTCACCCAGCTATCACCCACCCAAAGGATGGAAACCAAAAACCTAGCCAATCTTTTTGAGATAGCAGCATTCCCAATTCTCCTATTGCTCCAAGTGAATAAATTGTTCCTAGGTTTGATGTTCACCAAATGAAAATCAACCATATTGTCTCTAAGAAGCACAACAGAGGGATCCAATCGACCAGTACCCCCCCGTTTTCTCCTCCAAAGAACAAATAGCATTAAAATATTCTGAAAATACCCATGGAAGAAAAGGCTCCAAAGAACAAACATACTTAATATGAACCCACAAATTAACCTTACCAAGAAAGTCTGCAGGAGCATAAATATTAAAGAAAAGCAGTTTCTCACCAGACTCCAGACCAACAACATAAGAAATAGAATGTCGACACACAATCCACCAAAAAGGAGCAACTCTATGCGGATCCCACAAACAAGCAAGCCCCCTAGAGCTACCCTATTCTCCCACACATTGACATATAGCTCGACTTGAAATCTTGTTATCCAAGTTCATTATACTAACAACAGGAAACTTGGTCTCTTGAAGAAAAACCAAGTCTGGAGAATGCACATGAATCAAATCTCGAATAGCCTTTTGTCTAGGGATGTTATTCATACCCCTTACATTCCAAGATAACACAATCATCTAAGAGATTGAGAGAAGTTGGCATCAATAGTCCTCACCGAACTTGATTCCACCAAAGTTTCCCCAATTAACTTAACTTTTTCTTGATCCTTCTTCCTTCTTAATCTTAAAGGCTTCTCAGGAGGTCCCTTTTTAAGAGGTTTCTATTGCAAAGCTAAAGGAGTAGAAGAAGCATTAATATTTCCAATATCCTCAACACCTTTCTCAGGAACAAGACTTGAACAAGGCAAACCAAGCCCCATAGAGGAATCATGAGTTGTAGAAGCCTCCCTCAGCAGAGAGTCTAAAGGAGGAATACCTGAATCCATCTGTGTTATAGGGCTCGTCGGTATATTTTGATTACTAATAGGATCAAGATGATCTCCCAAGAGATGATCAGCAAAGGAATCATCCATAACTTCCATGTCAATGGGAATGCCTTCCTCCTGAACCAAGTCCTCTAAAGCCTCAAACCTATTGAATGTTTCATCTTCTTGTCTATCTTTTAAGGTCCTCTTTTTCCCCCTATTCTTGTTGTGGGGTTTAACTGTAGCAAATCCATCCTTATCCATCTCCTTCCCTTGCATGGTATCCTTCCCTTTATCTATCCTCTTAGATAGATGTGAAGGGGTAAAACCCATGCCAAAATTATTAACCGCTTTGGGACACTTCCATTGAAGGTGACCGTACTCATGAAAGATACAACAGTGAAAGGGTAAAGTCTCATAATCCAATTGTTGAGTCTAAGAGGCTGATCCAACACTCATGTCAATCGAGTTTGACAATGACTTATTTAGATCAATTTCAACACAAACACGAGAATAAGAAAAAATATTCTTAGACAAGGTTTGTTGCGAAGGACCAATGAGCTTCCCAAGCATAAGAGCAATCATCTATAATATATCATTTCTCCAACATTCCAATGGCAGACGAGGGAGGTGAACCCAAACCGGAACCCACGAGGGGAGCTCCTCAGCAGAATTAAAACCCCCATACTAAGGTTTAATAAAAAGACCGACCTGATTGTAGAAATAAGGTCCACCTTCAAAGGCTCGATTGTGATCATCAATGCAAGAAAAATATACCATGAATAAATTCTTAGTAGCCAACAAAATCTCAAAGTCACCCTCCGGGTTCCAAGTCTTTTGTACCCATGAATCCATAAAGGGAAGTGACACACGCGACCCCATAAATTTGAAAATTAAAATGTGGTTGCTATAATATTCGACATTCTCTACCATAGACTCCGACTGAATGACCAGTACTAGACAATCCGATGATCTCTCTAAGAAACCATTAATCTTGCGCAAGCAAAGCCCTCTATTATGAGATGGTTCACCACTTGAGATATCCATGAAAAAACTGAAACCCCACCCCTCAACACAACCACAAAACTCACCCCATGCTAATCAAGGAGGGACCAAACGACACAAGGGAGCAACCCCACCCAAGCTGGCCCTAAGAGAACATCCACCCCACTCATAGCCTGTGATAGCAAGAAGAAGGTCGAAGAAGAAGAAAAGACACGACAACACACAAAACACCGCTGCAAGAGAAGAGAACGCATCGAGATAATAACACTCGAGGCAAAGAAAAGAAGAAAAATACCAACGAAAAAACACTAGCACCAAGTGCAACTCAGCCAACCGGACTTAAAGAATAGGAAAAGGAAAAGCAGTAAGGAATATTTAACAAAAAATCACACCACGCCCCGAACGTATAGATAAAACCCCACCCCCACACAACGAAGACACCAGTAGCACAAAGCAGTAGAGAACATGCACATGCAATAGCTAGAGGCGACATGCAACCCAAGCCTCAAAGGCCACGGGCAACCATACCGGAGCTGAGCAAACACACCATCCTCTAGTTCCAAAATATCATCATGAGATCCTATAGGGGATCCAACTACAAGTTCTTATTAACTTTAATGAAAATTAATATATATTTTTTATTTCACATAAATTATATTAAATATATTTTTACTTAAGAAAACTATTATTTAATTCTTTCCTATAACTATATTATATAGTCAATTCATTTTATTTAATATAAAAACAAAATTATTATTTAAATTTATATTATAATCAATAAATATTAAATATTAATATGTAACATAATTATTGATAAATTTTATATTTGTATAATAATTATCAATTTTTTCTTCTAATTATATTATACTATTATCTGATTTGATTTTTATTTTGTTCGGTATTTATAATATCTTTCTAATATTTAAAATTTTTATATATAATTATTTTTATATACTATAATTAAGATAAAATTAGTAATTATTAATACTAATATTTAAATGCATGTAACTATATTATATAGGCATGCATTATCCTACAATTTACATGATAATTATTTATGTAATTTTAATAAAAATTAACATTAATGTAACATTTTTAAATGATTATGTTAATACTATAATTAACAAAACTAACTTTTAATTTTATTCACATTAATACAACTTATTTTTTACATTAAATCTAAAATACTATAAAGACAAGAACTAGTCACGTGGCACTTGTTTGTTGCTATCAATTCAAATGTCTTTTAAATTTATATATATTTTTATTGTTTTATTATTTTATTTCTTTGCACTTTTTTTTTTTAAAACAAAAGTGGCAAGCCACTATATTTATATTATATATAATATTTTACATATTCCTGGTTCACGAGCATACCGGTAGGAAAGAACCAGGAGAAGAAAACCTTTGGTTATAGCTCAGGAATTTACAAAATTTGACAACATCCTATTACCTACCCTACAATCTACACTTTTTAATTACTCTTTATTTATTATTAGTTCCTGTTGATAGGCAGGTTTACTATTGCATTCATTGAATTTTCTTTTCAAATAGTTTCTTGGCCAATGAAATTGTATTGTTTAAAATATTTTTGTCTTTTCCCTATAGTTGGGATTTAAGGACATATTTTTTGTGTTTGAAAATTATCATTTATCTCTTTTTCTATTGGCTAGAGTAGGTCTATTATTCATTTTCGTTTAAGTAAATTAGGAAAATAGGGAGACATTATATATTGTGGAAAATATTTAATCAGTGGATTTAAATTATGCAAGGTTTGGCGACGAGTTGGTGGGTACTGATGCAGTGAATGCATGTTTAATGCTTTAAATGCAAACTTTGCGAGATGTGTTGGACAACTGGTGGGTACACAAGTAGTGAATGCATAGTTAATTCATGAAATCCCAAGCCAGTGTTGGGTTTTATTTGTGCTTATTCTCATTTGTTTATTGTTTGTTGAGAAGCTTGTGTGTTTTTAGCTTTGGGTTTGCATCTTCGATGTTTGTTATTTTGTGTAGCGCTTGACCACGAGAGGAGTCATAGGAATGATGTACTACTAGTGAGTGGCTCATCTATCTATTTGTGATACTTGATAACTAGAAGTATTGCTCACTGTTACAGGAAAAACATAATGGTTTGAACAAGGTCTTGTTGATTGTGGAGGCATTGAATGCATTAACTATGTGTTCATTGCTTGAGCGGTCATCGGTCTATTAGCAAAGCTTGTAAAATTTATATTTAATGTCTGAATATTTATAAAAAATTATCATGTTGGTTTATTTTTTTGTAAATTTTATCGTGTGCTTCTATGGTTCATGTTTATGAACAACATATTATATGTCATGGAATATGCTCATTTGTCTATTTTTCCTGTGTAATAGGAACCATTACTTGCAATTAGAGTCGGAGGCAAAGATCTATACGACTACAAATATACTTGGTTGTTGAACAAGGAACTGGAAGGTCAGATTCTTGTATCATTATTCCCCTATGTTTGCAATGAATTTTAAGTCTTTCAATGTGCCTAAAAATTATGCCTTGGGAGAGTTATAAATAATAAAGGAGAAGCCTAGTTCAAGAATTTGACATCGAATAAACAGATGAGCATAGTGAATGACATGCCATGTAATTCATAAACATGAAACTATTTTTTTCCCAAAGCAAGTTACTATTGCAATCGTTGAATTTTCTTTTGAAATAGTTGCTTAGCCAATCAAATTGTGTTGTTTAAAATATTTTTGTATTTTTTCTATAGTTGAGATTTAAGGACATAATTTTGGTGTTTGAAAATTATGTTTTATCTCTTTTTCTATTGGTTGGATTAGGTCTATTATTCATTACCATTTAAGTAAATTAGGAAAATAGGGGGACATTATATATTCTAGAAAATGTTTAATCAGTGGATGCAAATTGTGGGAGCTTTGGCAGTGGGATGATGGGTATTGAAGCAGTGAATGTTTAATCCATCAAATGCAATTTGTGCAAGATGTGTGGGAGAGATGGTGGGTATGGAAGCAATGAATTCATAGTTAATTCATGAAATTTTAGTCGAGTGTCGGGTTTTATTTGTGCAAATTCTTGTTTTTTTATTGTTTGTTAAAAATCTTGTGTTTTTTTAGCTTTGGGATCCCCTCTTCCATGTTATTTATTCTAGGAGTAGTGCACTATTGGTGAGCGGTTTGTTTGTTTGTTTGTTTATGATACTTGATAGCTAGAATCATTGCTTGTTGTTATGAAGGCTAAGGGGACAAATAGGTACAGTAGATGACATATTCTATGTAACCTATAAATATGGAACAGTTGAAGCGAAGGAGTAGGTGACTATTGCAACAAACGAGAATTATCACAGGAGCAATTGAATGCTTTGAGCAAGGTCTTGTTGACTATGGAGGCATTCAATGCATTAACTATATATTCATTGCTTGAGTGGGCACCAGCCTATCAACAAAGCTCGCGAAATTTATATTTAAGTGTTTGAAAAAATTTATTGTGTTGGTCTATTTTTTTCCAAATTTTATCATGTGCCCCTAGTATTGATTTGCTTGTAAGAAAACCAGCAAAATAAAAGTACATGATAAACTTTGGCAAATATATGTAATGCATCATGAAGCAGTGAATGCATAGTTAATGCATTAAATACTATGTCAATACTAGCACAATTGTTGGATTTTCCTTTGAGATGGTCAACTACTGAGACAAATTGAATAATCTAAATATATGTAATTTTGTTTCTAGAGTGAGTTTTGTTTGAGAAATTTTCCCAGTAAAGCAATGTTTTCCAAGCCTAAGGTTAGAATGCTAAATAGGTGTAAACAGGAATGCTTTTATATACTTATACATTCTGCATACCTGGTGCATGTGGACTAATTGCATGGATGGTAAGAATGGAAGGGTTGTTATGTGTAGACATGTGAGAACATTCACTTGAAACAAATTTGTGCCTTGGTTGATGCATTGGGCTATGATCTGCAAATTTTGTGAAGAAAATTTTGTAAATGAATTGTTATGGCTCAGTAAACTTTCTAGTTTGCAAGTGATTCTAATTTAAGTAGGAGGCAGAGGATTGTATCAATGCAACTATATTCATTCTACAAAGTCACTTAAGTGGTTTCCCTTGTCCTCATATCAGTACTTTTGTCCTGTTGCGACTAGAAGTATTATTTGTTGTTATAAGGCCTAATTGGACAAATGTATATAGTAGATGGCATATGCTATGTAACCAAGTTACATGGAATAGTTGAATCCAAGGAGTAGGTTACTATTACAATGGTTTCATTTGAAATTTAGAGATAATAAACAATTTATCTCTTTTTCTATTGGTTGGAGCAGGTCTATTATTCATTTTTGTTAAAGTAAATTAGGAAAATAGGAGAACATTATATATTTTGCAAATAATCACTAGATGCAGATTGTGTTAGTTTTAGCAGTGGGGTGGTAGGTACTAAAGCAACCAATACATGTTTAATGCATTAAATGGTATGACTGGTGGGTCAGAAACAATAGTCTATTAAATGCAAATTGTGAGAGATTTGTAGGTGGGCTTATGGGTATGTAAGCTATGAATGCATAGCTAATGCATGGAATCCCAAGGAAGCGATCAATTTTATTTGTGCTAATTTTTATTTTTTTATTGTATGTTGAGAAACTTGTGTGTTTTTAGCTCTGGATTCCCCTCTTCCATGTTTTCTAATTTTGTGAGGCCCTTGAATGTTAGAGGAGCTATAGATTTTTGTTTGATCAATTTTCCCAATAGCTTAGTTTTTTGTGGCTAAATCAGTAAGCATTTACATTCACTTTGTAACAAAACATAGGAAATGCACTAAACATTTTTAGCAAATAAATGACATCGAAAAGTTCCTTAAGAAACATGATCTTCCAATGTGTCTAAGAATTATGTATTGGAAGAGTTGTGAACAATAAAGGAGAACATTGGTTCAAAGAATCTAACTTTCCAAATAGACAGATGGGCATAGTGAATGACATACCATGTAATTCATAAACATGAAACTATTTTTTGCCCAAAAGCATGTTACTTTTGCAATCAGAATATGCATAATTGCAATAATGGGATATGCAATTCATTGTTAAATATTTGCCAATGTTTATAATGTTTTCCTAGTCTCCTAATTTTCTTAAACTAAAATCAATAATAGACCTAGTGCATTAATGATGCATTCATTGATTTTGTGCCAACCAACCCACTGTCAAAGCTTGTACAATTTGCATCTAGTGATTAAATATTTGCCAAAATATATATTGTCCTATTTTCCTAATTTACTTAAACAAAAATTAATAGTAGACCTACTGTCATTTAATGAAATAGTTATAGATTGATCGACAAGTGTGCCATATCCAATGCACATCATACAATTTCAATAGTGACCTACTCTGATTGCAACAGTAACTTGCCTCTGGGCAAAATGCTAGGCACATGAAGTGCATGATGGCAGTAAAGCTGACAAAATTTGCGTTCAATTCTTAATTTTATCATTTTCATTTGTAATACTTGCTTTGCCAATCAAATTTGATTGTCTTGCAGTAGGTCTACTATTCATTTTAGTTTAAGTAAATTAGGAAAATATGGGAACATTATATACTTGGGATTTATGGACATATTTTCCATGGTTGAAAACCATGATTTATCTCTTTTTCTATTGGTATAGCTAGACTAGAGGTTTAAATATTAATTAATTTCCTTTCAAATATTAATCCACTTACATCATTGAAAAGTCCCACCAAAAACAATTGGTATCAAACCATTAAAGTGACACATTAAGGAAGGGAAACAACATCGAAAAGTGCCTTGAGAAACACAATATGCTAAGGCTAGTGGTATGGAACAATCCCAATACCTCGTAGTGTGTCAATAGTGAACAGGTGTAAACGGGAATGCTTGTCTATGCTTTGTTGTGCTACATACCTTCTAGATGTCAATTAAGTGCATGGATAGTGAGAATGAAAAGGATGTTACATGTGAGCGTGTGAGAATATAGACTTCAAATAAATTTGTCCCTTGATTGATGCATTGGAATAGTAGTATGTTGTTGCTAATAAAGTAATACTATTTTAGATCTTTGAGCAAGGTCTTGTTTGTTGTGGAGGAATACAATGCATTAAGTTTGGATTGATTGCTTTGATAGGCACTAGCCTACCCGCAAAGCTTGTAAAATTTGGATTTAATGACTAGATGTTTACAAAAATTTATTGTGCCATTTTGTTTGGCTTATTTGCTTAAAGGAAAATGAATGATAGACGTACTTGGAAGAATAGAGAAAGATATAAATGATAATTTTTAAACAAAAAAAATTATGTTCTTGTGAAGCAAATTTTTGCCTTTGTATATCTTTGTTTTTCGGCTTTATTTTTTCTTTAGGGTGATCTGCGCGCAAGGAGCTTGTATTTCTGACAAACGTGCAATTCACCACGTGGTGGCTACGCGTGTCTCAACGGTCATTCTCTCTCTAGTTAGAAGTTGGGCCATGTATCGGTCTGGCAAACATTTTCTTGCTTCCACTTTACATAGAGATGAGATTATCCACCCTTCTGACACGTCATCCTTTTACACCATGCAGTTGTATAAAGGGAATGTTCAACTCAAAGTCCTTCAGAATGCGCTATACCTTTTTCCAGTGAAGGGATGTGAGTCGATGCCGCCAAAGCCACTTGGGGTGGCCGATAGAGTTTTTTCAGACTGTCTTCTAGGATCAGAGCAATTACAAGGGCTAATCCTGTTGAAATATCTAAACAACGTAAATGTGGTAGCTAAAAGTTGATGAGCAGGATTTTAGTGACCTAATAAAAGATCTAGAATTGGATTTCCAAGCTATCAGATTTGGACGTCTGGCAGTCATTAACTTTGGATGAGGTCGGCATTTTCTCTTTTGGGTAGCTATATATTGAAAGCAGCAACATGGAGCAAGGGTTCCTAAAGTTTTCCTATTGGAAATTTTTTCTTTAGTTTTCTTAGTTAATAAAAATATTTATTGTGAAATTTCATAGAACACTACTTCACTCTAGCATGTTATGTCTATTTTATGATCAAACTATTATCGGATTGGGATCTGATCTTTGTTTTAAAGTTTAATTGAATCTGAAATGTGATTTATTCTAAAGAAATACTTGAAACTGTGCATGATATGATCTTTATCAATATTTCTCTCTTGATATCTTCGTCCAGAATAGAACATTGTGTCTTGCTTGATATGAATAGTTTTGGTTATCGAATTTCCATGCTATTTGTGTATATGATTGAATTGTAAGCTTTAGAGATTGGACTATGTCATTGGACTTCTCCATTTTCTTTGTAAGGTTATCATTTTTTCATGATATGCTATATTAAGAGGAAGGGTTTGTATTGCTTTTGAATATTTTTCTGTTAAATATGGAACTTTTATGTTTGATTCAGATCTTAATACACATTTCCTAAGGGTCAATTGAATGATTGCATTTGTGCGTGTATCGAGCCTCTACTGTTCGTTCTCCTCTCGACAATGAAGGGAAGTGGTTTTTTGTGTCTCTTATATCACTCATAGAGGAAAACTTGTGGTTTTGAAATGTTGTAAAAGCATTGGCGCATCACCATTTTTCATGTTTTACTATTTACATTTGCTTTTCCTTTTTCCCAAACTTAGAGAAGAGTCGACTTTCTATAAAAATCCTAGAGGTATTTAGTGAGGCGCATCTTGTCCCCCACTCACTTAATTTCCCATAAGACTATCAGAGAGGCACAAGTTTTTATGATCAACAGTTCTTTTTCTAGCACACCCAGTGAGACCTATTCCAAAAGCCTGATTAGAGGTTAGAAATATCTCTAGATCAGACCAGAGGAAAGAAACTGGAAGTTTCATGCCCAGGGTTCAAACAAGAGCATAATCAAAGGGTAACTTTTAGTACTCTCAATTACCAACCTTGGTACCCAGGAGAAGAAGAGTCGCAGGTTCTGTATCACCTATGAAAAGTAAAAGAGTAAGAAGTAGGAGTTCGGAGTTTAGAGCCTTATCTACTTCGTCTGGAGGCCAAAGTTTCCAAATAAGAATAGCAGTTTATCCAATTCACAGGAATCTTTTCTCTATCGCCCATATACCCCCTCCCGCTCCTAGAAAATTTGTAACTTGGGACAGTGGTAGTCCACTACATCCACTTGCTCCACCTGATGTCTGGCCTGCCATACCCGCTAATACCTTCAAGGCCATTCCGATTTTTTTTTGAGAGGATTCTAAAACTCCTTCTGAACACCTTCAAGATATAGAAGAGGTATGTAGGGTGCACAATATCATGAAGGAAAATATTGCTATGAGACTATTGGCTACTTTTTTCAAAGGGAAGGCTCAAGACTAGTACAGATCCCTAACTTTCAATTCTATTAGCTTGTGGGATAATCTTGAAGAAAATCTCTTCGAATGATTCTCAAAGAATGGAGATTGTTCCTCGATGTTGCATAAACTAATTACTATCAAGAGATCCCCGCAAGAAGCTATGAGTGACTTCAACACCAGGTTTAACAAAACCTAGCAGAGGATCCCAACTACTGCGCGACCTCTAGCTGCTATGACGTTCATGTTATTTTTGAAGGCCATCAACTCAGATATCGCGGTCTTGATAACTTCCATGGGAGGAGATACCCTACCTAATGCCTACAAATTAGGAATCCACGCAGAGAATAGTTTGATAGATACAAGAAAACTTCCACCGCGACCTCCAATGCCTGTTTTTCCCGAAATCTCAGGCGCTCTGCTCTGAGAAGAGTCTTCTCTAAACACTCTAGTGACATAGAGGGTGAGCTCAATTCTAATCCAGTCTATGTACGTGTACCCTATCGCACAACCAAGCACGTCAGGTTCTTCCTCTGTAGCGGTGAACCTTAATGATGTGAAAAGCCTGATGCGATCTTTCACTAATGAGCTAGTTCTCATCAAGTGGCAGTAAGTAGCCCCTCTGAAACAAGAAACTTAGACATACTAAGGGGGTAGACCTTTCTATCAATAGAATCAACAGAGTAAATATCAAGGACCTTCAGGTTGGGGAGGTCAGCAAGCAGCTGCCGCCAACCAAATAGTCTCGATTACTATGCCATTGCAAATAGTGAAAGATAGCCATAGCAAAGAGTTGGTACTAGGAAAAAACAACCTAGTGGATGATGAAAATGCATGGTTTTTTCCTTGCAATGATACTCACATACCTCAAAATTTCCCCAAAGGAAACTTGCAGCAAAGAATAACAGAGCAGAGGAACAAAGGTGTACAACCTAGTATAGAAGGATACGAGTCTCTTGAGATGGAGAACGCTCAATTCAGAGTGCAAATGCAAGGGATGTTCGTAGAACAAGAGCTGGACATAGCACCCAATCAGGCGCTTTTCTCTTGGATGGAACAGCAGGATGCAATTTTTGCAAACGAAGCCCCAACAACCAGCACTCTGCAGGTATAGTAAGATTACAATACCAAATCGAAGAGAAGACTCACCGGGGAATATGTGCCATAGGCTTGCCCTCGTTCCCAACCTTGCCATCCACCATCATGTGAGAGACAACAGCCCCAATCGACTGCTCAGTTGACTGTTCGACCAACTTTTCAACCAACTCCACAACAATAGATTCTGCCAGTACTTGATAGATTGCCTGATAAGACATTTAATCCATCCACAACGGATCATTTTCCGCAAAAGCCCAGGGATATTCCGCTATTTAGACCAAAGATTCAATCGATCAGAACGCTTAATGTGGTGGAGCAGATGAAGAAGGCGCTTGCTAATGTGTCTCTATGGGACGTAATATCTATCTCAAAGCAAAAGTCATTGCTTGAAGGAGCACTAAAAAATGAAGAACCAAGGTCGCACACAGATGAAGTTCCACCATGCGATCCAAATAAAGACAAAGTTCCTACGTCAGATCCTCAAATTTCGAAGGTCGTAGCTTATACGAATGACATGGAGAAAGCAAAAGAGGGAGAGGTAAGTAAGCCAAAGCCCACTCCTTTCTTTTTAACATTAATTGTGGGGGATAAACTTCTGCACAATAATATGATTGACTCGGGAGCCAGTACGAAAGTCATGCCAAAGCAAGTGGTTGATGCCTTAGTGCTCAAGTATGAACCTTTGGAAAAAGGAATCATGCAGTTGGATGGAAAGAAGGTTCTGACGGTCAGTTGGATAAAATATTTATCCTTAACCCTTTTTTCGCATCCAAGCCAGACAATCTCACAGGAGGTATTAATAATCGACATTCCCCGGGTCTTCAGGATGTATCTCTCTAGAGATGTCACCGCGAAGCTGGGCGAATATTTGGCACCTGATTGGTATCATTTGATATTAAGGACCAAGCATGGAGCGAAGATGAAGATTCTTTCATAATTTTTACATTCCAAACACATAGCGGATAGTGTTGTTTTCTATTTTGAGGCTGCACATACTTCCTTTTCAAAGCAAGAAGGGTATCGCGTTGAAATATTGGAAGATGAAGAAGATACAAGCGTACGGACCCCCGAAGAGGAGTTTATCCTTAACTAGTTCATCGAATCTAACCCATTTGGAAATTTCCATGCCACGGGACTGGGTACTTATTTAATATTTGATGATGACACAGTCCATCTGAAACTAATAAAAGATTGGGTGAGCTATGATGATCCGATGGATAATCACTTGTGGACCTTGTACTTTGATGGCGTTAAATGCAAAGCCGGTTCTGGGGCAGGAGTCCGATTGTTGTATTCAACAAGATCCGAGACCCTTAAGGCTTATCATTTCCAGTTTTCATGCTCAAATAATGATGCAAAGTATGAAGCATTAATCCACGGTCTTTTCCTTGTCGAGCAGATAGGTGTGAAAAGATTGCGAGTATTTGGAGATTTCGAGTTGATAGTAAGCCAAGTTCGTGGCCAACCAGAGGCAAAAAATACTAGGATGAAGACCTATAGACATCAGATATGGGACTTAATTGAGGGTTTTGAAGCTTTCACCTTGCAAGTTATTCCCCGATCCTTGAATGATGTAGCAGATCGAATGGCTTCCATTGGGTCATAGTTTGAGCCCGTTTCTGACTCAAAACAAACTGCATTTTGCATTATTGTCCGACTGTCAATTCCTGACAATGACCAAAATTGGAGGGTATTTGAAGATGATGCCCAGATAGCCACTTTCATTCAAAAGTCTGAATGACCTCTCGACTGTTCAAAATCAAAGTTCTAACAATCCGAAGGACAGGTCATTCAGCTAAAGGGCAATAAACTTCCTCGGGGTTTGATTTCCCTCGACTATATTTTTTATTGTGAAAAGGATTTTGAAGAGTTGGATGTCGGGAATGATAGAAGACTGAAGGTCAGAAGGAATGTACAATGGGAAGATAGAGAAAGGCTAAAGATTATATTCTCTAAGTATGAAGGAGTTATAGCATGGACCTATGATGATCTCAGAGGATACGACCCTGGTATAATTTAGCATACCATTGACTTGGCGAAGGGGTCAAAGCCTGTCCGACAAAAGAAAAGACCTATCAATCTGAAGGTCAAAGCACTGATGGCACAAGAGCTCACTAAAATAATTGAGTCTCGAATCATTTATCTGATTGAACACTCAACTTGGGTGTCTAATCTGGTACCAGTTTGGAAGAAAAATGGTGATATCAGGTTTTGTGTCAATTTTTGGGACCTGAATGAGGCCTCGCTAAAATATCATTATCCTTTTCCATCCATGGAGCAGATCTTGTAGACTATGGCCGAATCAGAGATGTTCTCATTACTCAATGACTTTTCAGGATACAATCAAGTACTGGTTAATGAGAGTGACCAACACAAGACACCTTTTACCACCAAGTGGGGTACGTTTCCATATGCAACGATGCCCTTCGGACTCTCAAACATTGGTGTGACTTTTTAGCAGGCCATGGACATCACTTTTGCAAGATTGATCAATTCAATCATTTTGATTTACCTGGATGATCTAACTATCTTTTCAAAAGCCAAGGTTGATCACTTTGATCACCTAGAACAGATCTTTCAGAGGTGCCAAAATTTTAGGATTTCTTTAAATCCCAAAAAATGTGTTTTCGGAGTACCTCAAGTTAAACTTCTTGGTTTTTTGGTGTCCAAGGAAGGAATTGAAATAGACTCTGAAAGGGTCAAATCTATATTGGATTTGCCTTTACTGGTAAACCAAAAGGGGTTACAATCTTTCTTAAGAAAGATTAATTTTTCCAGTCATTTCATTTCCGACTTTGTAGGCATCGCAAGGCCCATCACCTTGATGCTAAAAAAGAATATAATTTTCAAATGGACTCCCAAAGGCAAAGAAGCTTTCGAGCAAATAAAGAAGGCTATTTCCACTGCTCCGGTATTGGCCAATCCATATTTTTCTAAACATTTACTGTTATATGTATACAACGGCCAACATAGTATAGCTTATGTGCTCACTCAAAAGGATGAGAAGGATAATGGAGAGCATCTTATTGCTTTTCATTTGAGAACCCTCAAAGGTTACGAGATCAGATATAACTTTGTAGAGAAGCAAGCTTTTGCCATTGTCAAGAGTCTCAAAAAGTTCCGACACCTAGTGTCGGCCAATAAGATCACTATTTTGGTCGCTCGCCCAAGTGTAAGGGAATACATCATAGAGGGAGAGATAACTGAAAAGAGAGCCAATTGGATTACTAAGATCCTAAAATATGACGTGGACATCAATCCAACTAAGTTGGTGCGGGGAAGAGGCCTGTGTGAATATCTTGCACAAGAGTTGGGTTCTGAACTCGACAAAGAAATTGATCAAGTATTTTCAAATCAATTCAAATCCGATGAATCCTGGGTAATGGATCAGACGTTATAGATGCAAAAAGGATACTACCCAACAACTCTCCCCTCCCACAAACAAAGATACTATTGGTTGCAAGGCACCAAGTATGTGTTGGTTGAAGGGACCTTGTTTAAAAGAAACTATGATGGATTATTGCTCTGATGCTTAGACAAATGTCAGTCAGACAGGGTTCTATCAGAATTCCATAGCAATCTCGAGGGAGGAATTTTTTTTGCTAAAACCACCACTCTGAAAATTATGTGGTCAGGATACTATTGGCCCTCAATGTTTTCGGAAGCGCACCACTTGGTGCAAAAATGCACTTAGTGCCAATTCTTTGTTGGCAAGAGAAAAAAATTTGCTTTGCCTTTGAGTCCCATTGTAACTAAGGAACCTTTTGCTCAATGGGGTTTGGATTTTTTTGGAATGATAAATCCTATCTCCAGTGCTGGTCATAAGTGGATTCTCACAGCGACTGATTATTTCACGAGATGGACAAAAGCTATTGCACTAAAAGGTGCTACAGAAGGTGAGATTATTAACTTTCTAGAAGGGTTGGTGACTAGGTTCGGTTCACCAAAGACTATCATATCCGACAATGCTAGGGCCTTCATAGGTTCGAAGGTGTCATATTTTTCTATTAGGAACGGGATCTACCTCAAAACCTCTTCGAATTACTACCCGCAAGGGAATGGTCTAGCAGAGTCAACAAACAAAAACCTAATTAGGTTAATCAAGCGCATTGGGTCTAAGTGACAAAGGGAATGGCACAAACATCTGTGGGCTGCTCTGTGGGCAGACCAAATCACACCAAAACATATCCTGAAGACGTCTCCTTACAATTTAGTCTATGGAAAGGAGGTAGTTTTGCCTGTTTCTATGGAGCTCCCTGCATTGCAATTACTGAAATCCCTAGAAATAGAGGAAATGGTGGAATGGAGGTATGGATAACTGAACTCCTTGAACTGGAGGAAAATAGAGAAAAAAAAATTGAAGCTATGATCAGCCGCCAAGAAATGGTCAAGCAATGGTTCGAAAAAAAGACTTTTGCCCCATATTTCCAAGAAGAGAGCTAGGTTCTAAAATATGATGAGTGCACTACAAAACTAGGACACCACACCAAATTCGAAGCATTGTGGTAGGGCCCCTTCAGAATTGTGCATGCAAGGAAAGGAATGCATTTGAACTGGAAGATATGGAAGGTAATGCTTTGGGGATATCGATGAACGGTATTCATCTGAAACCATTCCATTAAAGTACAACACTCTTTAAATCAGAAGAAGTATGAAAAGATATATTATATGTATTGTATTTTCTTTATCGAATTTACAATATGGGGTATCTCGAGGCTCATTTTTTAGCAGAAAATCTCTTTCGCGCAAAACCCATAAAAGAGTATTCGAGCAAAATACAAAAAAAAGACAAAATGGAGGCATTTTTACAAAATATTAAAAGGAAGGCCTCCAACCGTTGTTATAGGGGCTTGTTTCCCATAATTGCTTTTCTTTTTTCTTTTTTCTTCTTCTTCTTCACTCGCAAGTAGTAGGAACACAATTCACGAAGACCGACCTCATTCTGCACGGCCGAAGATGACGAGCTCGAATTGTTTCTTGAAGTGATACTGCGTAGGAGCTTCATCAATGCCATACTCCCGAAGGAGATAGGTAGCAGCAGGTAGAGACAAGGCACGGTGTCTATTCAAGTCCATGGTGTGAAAGTCGATGAGAAAGGGAAGCCAAGCCACGTCCATGCCACGGTCGATAAACCCGCGAAGGTCCATCGCACTAGGAATGTTGACGCCAGGGATAGAAACTTGCACTATTTCATTGAGCCCTTCCAGTAGAGAAATGTCGAATATGCGGCGACACAACTCAACTATCTTAGTTTTGGTGACATTTAGGTCCAGCAGAGAAGCTACGAAGCGGGACAAGACATTGCAATTGGTTTGCATCTGGTTCTCATCTTCAATGAAGTCCATGCCAATGACCCACCGAAAGGAAATTACCCCCAGGTGGTTGCACCCCTTTACCAGGCACTTAATTCTCTCACCCATAATCTCCCCAGTGAAGGCATATTGTGGCCTACGTGGGAGAAGACGAACAAGAGTACCTAGACCAATAGACATGGCTGGAGCAATAGAGCAAAAGGCAATATTGTGGATAGAAAGAAGATAGCTAAACTCCGAAGTTTTGTTTTTTCAAATGAATATAACCTTGAGGTGGCATAACTATTTATAGAAAAGAGGTGTCGAAATGGCTAAAAAGTGGAGGTTCTATTTTTGGTCGGACGATAATGAGAAAATATCAAGACAGCCGGTGAACGAAGAATAGATCATATGGAAAATGTGTCATAAGGTTCGAGAATTAATGTTTGGGCGTTGAGAGTAAATGCCCATATAGGTCGATTTTTGACATGTGTCCTTGGCCATCATCAGCGTCAGCTAGCTTGCGTAAGTGAAAGGACATGGATTAACATGCTAATGCCTGACAAATTAATGAGCTAGTCTTTTCAAGAGTACTTTGTATCACTAAACAAAGATTGACATAAGTAATGACACTCTCCCTGAGGCAATGAGTTTATTTGAGAAAAGAGGTGGCGAAAGGAATGTACTAAATTCATCTCTACAGAGTTTTGGCATTCCTGAGGGATACAAATCCTCTACCCACACGTATCTCCTCGTTGGCAGCATTTAATGGACCAACGGTAACAACATAGTCTTAACTGCATGTACTTCTTGGGAAATTAGTTGCACAAAAATTAGATTTTTCCAAAGGAAGCAAAGAGCAAGTGGTCATTTTGGTAAAATCCTTTGCAAATTTTGAAGCAACTATGGCAAAACCAACAACGACTAGGAGAAGAGTTGAACCTGCACCAAGAAGGCCCGTTTTCGCCAATATTTTTGGGCGAAAATCATTCGCCAATGCCCAATGCCTGAGGATCGACCTTTCAAATTCTGTGAAAAGGTGTTGATAGATAGGAGTGTTAAAAGGGAAGCAGTATGAGATGTTGTCGACAATGTTTTCAACCCCAGGTTGGCAAGGAACCCTAAAAATATTAGAGAAGGAGCGTTTCAAAGAATGAAATATCATGGTAACTCTAAGACTTTCGCCTCTCAGCTCTGGAATTGTGGGTTGCCACAGTTCATGATACATGTCATACACCCATACCCAAAATTGGTGCATACATGTGCCAGAATATTTGATGAAGAGAACGGGACCATAACATGCAACAAAATAAAGGTCATAATCTCTGCTCCAACTATACGAGAGATGTTGTGTATCCCTTTCAACCGGCATATCGAGATGTTCATTGAAGAGGATATGGAGACCTATTGGGAAGAATCAAATGAAAGGGAGAGTTTCTATCATCGTGAAATAGGGGAAAGGCCAACCAGAGGCTATTTTTTTCCCTTTGGTATTCAAGAAGTTCTCAGAGAACATACAAGACCTTTTCTTAATGGCAGCCTGGGTTTTCAGTCTAGACAATGATGAGGAGGTCCACCCCTTTTAGATGGCCCTGGCTCTGATACTAAGGCATGAATGGGAGCAGAGGTATTTCAATTTTTTTGATGTGATAGTGTGAGAGAGGGGGACCACCCAATGCAAGGCCCTAGGTCATGAAAGGCCAAGAGCGAAAAGGCTACCCTAACCCACCTCAGTTTAAAGGGAAGTTAGGATGACGAGGATGAGAATGATGAGGATTATGAACCCTTCGATCACTCTGCAATCTGAATGTAGGAAGGAGACCGGATGGGTCATCCTTTAGAGTCAAATTCGTGTCTTAGGCATCTCTCTATCTAAAGACAGAAGCGTGGTTCTGGGATGACAGTGCGGCGCACTGGCATCTCATAGGTGCGTTGGCGTCCGTACGACCAGACAACCGAGGAGACAAGATTCTTACTCAAAAAGGAAGACCACTAGCCTAGTTTAGGAATGCTTAAAGTGATAGAGCGAGATTAAGAGGAAAGAAAAGAAAATTCGAATATGATAAAGGATAGGTATTACTACCAAGGTGACGAAGACGATTTCGTAGAATGCTCTCCTCGCCAGCTTGCTCCACGCACTTTCCACATGCACACAAGGAAGGGAGAAATTGTTGGGGTTGTATAGAGGCATGCCTCAATCAAACCCCCGTCTTGGTGTTTCCACCTCCATAGACAACCAAGTTTGGAATAGTATAGAGAAATGATAAAGGAAAGAACTATAAGCTACATATGCAAGAAACACCACAAAACAGTAAATTCTTACTCAATCAAAAGAAAAAGAAGAGAAGGGAGGAGCTTTACCGCCTCTGTCAAAAGTGCTCAAGGCTTGTGGAGGAGCGAACGAGAGGGACTCAAGCCTTTGTCCCCACGGTGTATTTCCTGTACTTGCCTTGTTGGAGTGATGCAGTATTGAGTTGCTGCAATGGAGTGAAGGATGCTACTACAAAGCTTGGAAGTGAATGCTCAAAGAGTTTAGCCAACTTGCCAAAACTTATATTGAAGCCCCATAATGGATGAATGAATTAAAATATGAAGGAGAAGGAAAAAAACGGCCATATTTGGGTCGGCTAGCCAAAGAGGGGCGTTACTCTTCGAATTCCAATAAAAATGTAACACCTCTATAGTCTTAGCCACAGGAATCTACCAAGGACATAAGCACACTACGTGGATGTCTGCGCACCGTGTAGGCGTCCCCGACAGAAACGCCTCCACTGACACACAAACCAGGCACCAAGTGGAATGCAAGCAACGGGCTTAAGTGGAATTAAACCTCCGCTTTTGATTCTCTAAGGTATTAAAGGGAAAAAAGGGGATTTGCACTAGGGTTGCAAATTCACATTAATACAAATAGTTTCCAATATGTTGCTGCAACTAAAAAATTACCAAGTTGAATCTAAATTCAGGTATTCTTCTTTCTTGGTCCACTTGGTCCTGCATCAGAACTTCAGGTTTTTAGAAAGAATTTTTATTGTATCTAGGTTAGACGAGGAGGGTTTAATTCAACCAATTTCTGTATGGACTTATGTCCTGTTAAGGATAAGTAGCTATTATTGGTTTGTACACCTCTTTCTAAGGCCAGTATTACAAGAGTTGTTACCACGGTCCAGTGATCGCTTGTCTCCCGAAGTTTTGCTATGGATTAAAAAATCATCAACCCCAATGGATTACTTCTTTGGGGAAGATTTTACATTTATAAGATATCATGGTTTTGTCGAAGAACCTTTCCAACTCCCTAGATTTGTAACGAATCAAGTCTTTGCGTTGGAGGCATGCCGATAGGAAACTCTTTCTGAAAATGCGTATGGAAGAGGAAAGAATAAAACAAGGTTGTATTTGCTCCCCCTCTACATTGCAGATGGCGGGGTAGTGTTGGAGAAGCATAAGATACAAAATGAATTGACCAATTTATTGGTGGCTTTGGGATTGGTCCTCATATCTGACGAATGGGACTATAATCCGTCAAGGCAACTTCCCTTGAAGCATGAGGCCCGAGAGTATGTGGAATCTAAGAGAAACCCAACACAGGAGAGGCCAGATTTGTACGTTAACTTGGCCCTCATACTGATGAAGAGGTTGAAGTGGTTGAGTTTCTATATGCCACAGGCAAGATATCAGAGGGAGATTTCGATAGGCAAGACCTTGAAGAATAAAATGAAACAGAAAGGATGGTCGGAACACAAAATGGTAGACTTTTGGAAGTTCCAACAAGAAATGGGAAACACTCACAAGAAGCTTGAGGATTTTCAGCCATATGATGAACAATTTGAAGACATTTACGACAAGGAGGTTGATTCTGGAAACAACAATCCAGAGTCCAGCCATAAGGTAACAAAAGAATGACTTCCACACCATGCCCCTCGACCGCAAGAGTTCGACAAGGGAAAGAGCTCTAGGAAAAAGGACTCAGGTTGTATCCTCCACTAGTGTCTGAAGCAAGGGGAAGAGAACCTGATGGTCCCCAAGAGGATCGACTGTGGAATTTGAAGGCCAGGCTTTGGTAGGATCATCTGCAAAAGGGTCTAAGCGTTCGAGTTCGAGACGAAGAAAGTTACGCCGAGTCCAGGATCTGGACACATCTAATACAACCGTCGAAAATGAAGAAGAAGTTGAGTCTGCTCCCCAGAATGTTCAGATGGTCGTGATTCAAGTAAGTCTTGCTCCCCCTCTTCTTCCTTCTTCTGCATCTTTGGTTAATCCTTTACCTCCACCTATTCAAAATAATCTTCCGCCTTCTGATCCTGAGTCGTTAGTGTTAAATGAACCCCCTGCTATTTTTAACTTGTCAACTGATGCGCCACCACGTGCCAAACAAGCAGTATCTACTTCGACCGCCATTGAATCTTTAATCACCCTATCTAGGGCCCCCATAGAAAAAGCCAAGTCACCCATCCTACTTGTTACCCTAGGCCCGTCTGCATTCAGACATAAATTCCCTACCTCGTCTGTTACTCTTTTTACTCTGACTGGTACTCTAGGTCCCCAATCTCAATTTGGCATCTCGTCATTCTTAATGATTACTCTTTCATTCGCCTCCCCACATGCCCATACATCTGAAGTGTCCCCTTTTGTCACTCTTTTTAGTCTACCTCCTAGTGCTTCTATGGTGGCACAGAGTATTGATACCCCACAGACTCTTTAGAAGCATTTTGATGCAACTAGGTAGGCTCGAAAAAATAGAAAGAAAAAAATAAGAGAGAATAATGTCGAGCTTCCAGCCTCTAAGAAGATCCAAACATGTTTTAACGAAGAAAGGAATTCTCTATGGATCACCACCATGAAGCCACTTGCTGTACGACTCGAGGGATAGATGCAGATGGAGGATTATGACATTCCAGCAATGGGTCTAGATTTGAATGAGATTCGTCTGTGCGATAAGGTAGATCTAGAAAAGACCACTCAAAATGTGTTATATGTAGATTACGAGCGGCTAGATCGAAAGCTAAGAAAGTGCGAGGGTGAGCTGGCAAATGTAAAATAAATGGTGAACCGTTTGCAATCAAAGCTCAGGGCCCAGAATGAAGAAATGACCCGCATATTGCAAGTACAAGACCAACAAAACAAAGCAACATGATCTCTTGTAGCACTTCAATATGAGCAGATCCAACTTTACACTGAGATAGATAGATTAAGGGGTAAACTTGCAGTTGAGCATCAATCTGTTATAGAACACCAGCGTGTTCAAGAAGGTATAAAGAAGAAGCTAGAAAACATCTGAACTCAGGCTTCCGATGAGATGCAAAAATCCTGACAGGAGATCGAAAAGCTAAAAGGTGATAAAAGAGAAGTCGAGGTTGCTTTACATGCTCGGATTTAGGAAACCCAAAATTTGGTTTCAAAACTGCGAGAAGACCTCGATAATAGGGATCAACTGGAGCAAAGATTGAAAGTGAAGGAGGCTCAAGTATAGGAGGAGTTAGCTGCTGCAAGAAAATCCACAACCCTTCCTATAAAGAAGAGGTTGGTATCCGCTTACTAGGAGTGAATCATTATCTCGGTTGTCGTTCTGAAACTGGCCTTACAATTCTTGAAGGATGCCCGACAAATAAATGAAAAGGTTGGCTCTTTGACAAATCAAACTCTTCAAGAATACGCTCCCCGATTGGCCGAGTCCCAGAATTTGATCTATAAGCTCTGTGTGGCAACGAATGATGCCTTGAGAGGTGCAGGTATTATGGATCAAAGGGATGCCTCTAGTAAAGCAAGTGAATTCGCCTACTACCATAAGGTGGCATCCAGAACCAAGAACAACCAGGCAATTTTGAATAAGAGGGTCGATGAAATCAAGAAAGATTTTGGGATCTTATATAGAATTGGGTTGCCTCCCTTCCTGTCGGCAGATGGAGATGTATTGTTAGTCGAGAAGATTATAGAAGAGGTCAGGAACAAGGTTCAGACTCTTACAGATCTTCCAGGCCCAAGTTCAGCACCAGTAGAAAATGACATCGAGAATGAGGTTCTTCAGCTTTATCGTCTTTACTATCACCTAGGGGTCATTTCAGCGAGATGGGGATTTATTTCTTTCAAGGAGGTCTTCAAGCTGGACCAGGCATATAAGGCATTCAATAGCCTTGACTGACTGACTGATGTAGACTGGGAGATGCTGCGCTCCACCTTTCTTAAACTCCAAGAATAACCAGAGGTCTAGGTTCATGCCTTCGCAAGCGAAGGCCCCCTATGAGTCGCCAAAACTGTGAAGCAAAATTTTGCTTTTGTATATCTTTGTTTTTCGGCTTTATTTTTGTCTTCAGGGTGATCCACGCGCAAGGAGTTTGTATTTCTGACAAATGCACAATTCACCATGTGGTGGTTGCACGTGTCTCAATGATCATTCTCTCTCTAGTCGAAAGTCAGGCCACGTGTCGGTCTGGCAGACGTTTTCTTGCTTCTGCTTTTCACAGAGATGAGATTATCCACCCTTCTGACACGTCATCCTTTCGCACCATGCAATTGTATAAAGGGAATGTTTTACTCAGAGTCCGTCGAAATGCGTTGTACCTTTTTCCAGTGAAGGGATGTGAGTTGGTGCCACCAAAGCCACTTGGGGTAGTCGACAAAGTTTTTCCAGACTATCTTCTAGGATCAGAGCGATTACAAGGTCTAATCCTATTGAAATATTTAAACGACATAAATGTGGTAGCTAAAAGTTGATGAGCAGGATTTCAACAACCTAATAAAAGATCTAGAATCGGATTTTCAAGCTATCAAATTTGGATGTCTGGCAGTCATTAACTCTGGATGAGGTCGGTGTTTTCTCTTCTGGGCGGCTATATATTGAAAGCAGCAACATGGAGCAAGGGTTCCTGAAGTTTTCCCGTTGGAAATTTTTTCTTTAGTTTTCTTAGTTAATAGAAATATTTCTTTTAAAATTTCATAGAACATTGCTTCATTTTGGCATGTTATGTTTATTTTATGATCAAACTATTATCAAATTGGGATCCGATCTTTGTTTTAAAGTTCATTTGAATCTGAAATATGAGTTATTCTAAAGAAATACTTGAAACTGTGAATGATATGGTCTTTATCAATATTTCTCTCTTGATATCTACATCTAGAATATAACATT